>OY723400.1:6433134-7689080 GCA_963210345.1 Inga oerstediana | reverse complement strand
CTGGCTTCTCCTGTAGAAAAAGCTTGAAACTTTTTCCCATCAAACCCGGGAGACACCCCAAGACACACCCCTATATTCAACACGCCAAAATGCCTCTGTGAAAGATATATAGTAGAGAGAGACAAAATAAGAGTAAGTGTATCTTTGAGATCACGATTTCTTAAAAAATAAATCTTTATTACATAAGTCGAGATAAAACTCCTCTCACATATTTATCTCGTATACTGTGAATCACAATTTATAAACACTTATTGTTCAAAAATAAGCTATTTCAAACTAGCACTAAAGTCTGTGTATGTGTTTATACTTTATATATATATATATATATAGAAGTTATATGTGCACGGAGAATTATAGGAGAGTTTTTGGAGAAGAAAATGGTGGAGACTTGTCAAAGGTCAAGGGATGGCTTTTTGTGTGGGAGATATAACAAACAGTGGTGGTGGTGGTGGTCTATTATTCATGTCCTCTCCTCAAATGATGTTGAATATGTCTATAGTCACATCTCATCATAATCGTCATCAAAGTGGTCTTAATTATTCTAATTCCCACCCTAATTTAAACAAAAGTTAATACTCTTTTCTTCCCCACACACCTTACACTAATAAGTAATAACACCAGCTTTTCTCCTCCTCCTCTTCATCTTTTCCCTTGTTATGCTTCAAAGCAACACCAACTTAACCAGCAACAAGTGACTGAAACCCAAAGCGAACAATACTGAGAGGGAGGGGATCGGATGTTACATCATGGACTTCGTCGACAACAACGATGGTGGTTCCTCTTCTTGTTCTTCTTTGAAAGCCAAGATCATTGCTCATCCTCACTACCCTCACCTTCTCGCTGCTTACGTCAACTGTCAAAAGGTGAGGCATTATTGATGACAGCCAAAAAAAAAAAAGACTGGAAGAAAAAGCTTAATTTTGACTGTACGTTTATCCTTTTCTCCCTTCAGAATTTTGTTCATTTAATAATTACTACCTTTCTCATAGTTCATACTGTCTCCGATTCTCTGTGTCAAGTTCGGATCTGAGTAAAGTCGGTAACTTAATATCTCTAACTTAGCTTTGCCAAATAATCATATATATATATATATATATATATTTTACATACAAAGAAAACAGAAGTAAGGTAATAAGAAGTAAAAAAAAATTCACCCTTTCAAGTTTGAATTGATCACTACATTTCCTTGCAGCCTGAGTTTTTCCTTTTCCAGTTTTTCATGGAAAATCCTTCATATTTGTCATTATATATGTATTTGTGTATATGAATATCCGCATGTCTATGGCTTCATTTGAATGAGATTTGAGTTCAGATTCTTAAATCAATAAATCCTGAGACATAGCACTTGGCTTGCATCTTACAGGTGGGCGCCCCGCCGGCAACTGTGGCGAGGCTAGATGAAGCATATGCGGCGGCGTCGGCGGCAATGAGCTGCAGCGGAGGTGGGTCAGGCTGCGCCGGCGAAGATCCGGCGCTGGATCAGTTCATGGAGGCATATTGTGAGATGTTGACAAAGTACGAACAAGAGCTCTCAAAACCCTTTGAGGAGGCCGTGTTCTTCCTTCAGACCATCGAGCGTCAATTCAAAGCTCTCACCGTTGATTCTCCGATCAACTTTGGTGATCACTTCTCTCTCAAACTTTTAAACTCTTTGTTTTTTCTCCAATTGTCTGGTAATTATTGAGGTCAAGTTTTTTCACTGGCCATGCGTATATATATGTATAATAAATGTTTATAGTTGAAGTAGGTTTTGGTAAAACATGTAATGAAGCAAAAACAATATGATCCTAATTATTGAAGTGGGTTATAGCTGTTTTAACTTTAATCAGGTCTTTCCTTTTGGGGAACTGAGTAGGAAGGTCTGGCATTTGTTTTTTTCTCTCATGGGGATGTTGCCCACAATTACAGTTACTTTATAGTCTATGACTAGTTTAATTTTTCTTCTCGATGAGGGTGCAATATCTTATTGTTATGTGCTTCTTTAGAACGAGGGTTGGAACCATCAAAAACTGTTTTTTAATCATTTATGAGATAAGAATGTGTGAAAGGAGGTTTTATCATTGAAAGTATTTTCCCATTTGAGTTTTCGCCGATGTAGGGACAGACTTGGTTTTTAATTTTTTGACCTTGAGATTTGTTGTTTTTGAACCTCAACACAATGGAAGATATATTCCACTAGAAACGAAACTACGGGCAGAGGCAGATTAGGTTTTGAGGTATCCTAGGGTTTCTTCAGACGTCGTATCCAGGAATGGCAACTGTGAGGTTGGTCAGATATATCCAGGAGAAAAAGCTATTTTCATGAGTGAGTCTAGGAACTTAAAAACTATTACTAGATGATAATTACAATGGTCATGATAATATTTCGGCCAACTTTTAGTGTTTGTTTGGATGGGTAGTAGAAGCTATTTTTTCAATGTTATTTATAGTGTATGGATAAGTATGTGAGAGGAGTTTTGTCTCGATTCACGTAAATGTGCTTTTTGAACACTAAAAACTCAAACAGACCCTTAATCTCTTGTTTTTATTTTGATACATATACCTAACCTATCTCAATGAGGTAATTGAATGGGATCTTTGTTAATAATCTATCTAAAAATTTGATTTTGATAGAGCATAATGACATTATGCAATTTATATAGCCGACCTCACCTAATAGGATGAGGCTTTGTTGTGGTTGTACCTAACCCAGTGAAGAGTAATATACCCTTTAAGATTTGGGAAACATTGGAGTGGATCTTATAAATTGCTTGAAGCTCTTAAGATGAACCATGTTGTTTGTGAACAAAGCAGCTCCTTCTACTTTTTTCTTTAACGTGTTTTATATTTTATGCTTATATTTATATGGATGATGATTAGATATAGTTAAGCTAAGTCTAAAAGATATTTGATAGTTGGTCATATCCAAAATGAATTTGTGAAATATCGTTATTTTTCATTGGTAGATAGATGTTTTTGTTGGCTACTTTGCCATTAATTATAATTTTTCTGGGTTGGTTCTAGTCATCCAACTTTTTTGTTGACCTGATAATTATCCAAGTTTAATCACACCCATTTTATGAATATTGCGAGGTGTCATAACATGCTCATCATTTTCCTTGTGTTTGCATCTACAAGTGGAGAGTACATCTTTTTTTATGCTATGCCCGTGATATTATGATAATACTCCTTCTGGTCCTTAATATAATACATATTTATCAATTTGATTAGATTGAAGAAGTTAATTAAGTTAGTTAATATGACATGTATTTTTTAAAACACCCTGATCATCTTCTATAATTCCATCCTTTCTCCTCCTCCTTAATCATTGTTGAGGGAGCATTAATTGGGGTAAATTAGGAAAAGATGGACAAATATGAAAACTATGTCTTATATTATATTTAGGACCAAGATTAACTCCCCATATATGTCTTATATTAAGGTCTGGATGGAGTAGTATATATTAATATCTCTTTTTTGGTATTTTTCCTTGTCTTTAACTAGAATTGGATCGACATTGACATTTCCAAGTTGTTTTTAATTGTTAGAAATCCAGAATAGAATGTGGCCACCTTCAATGTTTGTGGTCAAATTTTTCTGCGTGTGTAAATTAAATGACCATGATTTAGGATATCTTATCCCTTTTACTTTCTTGGATATAAACATAACCTAGCTTCTAGGGAATCAATTTTCTGTGACTTTTAACCATGTATGGTACAAAAGAAGTATTGTTCTTGTGAGTGTTATAAAGCATATGCCACATTCAATGTTTAAGCAGAAAAATCTTCAAGGATTATGTTCTGATTAAGTTCTTTGTCCTCCCAGCTACTTTTGTCGTTTTCCTTGTTAAGTTTCTAGGCAATTAGCTTGTATTCTTTTGCTCTTTTGATCAAATACTTTTTTCACATGAAATTGGTTTAGAGGATAAATACACCTCCATTATTGCTTGAAGGCTTCAATTATTATTTTTCAAAAACTTTTGTGTGACAAAGGACAATTCCTTTGTGCACTCGTTTGGTCTCTCATTAGTAAAATTGAATTTTTTAATTATGTTGTAGGAGTAAATTTCAATTTGGTCCCTCAAAAAGGTTTTGTTTTAGGGCTTTAATTTGCAATTTGATCTAACACTATTATTACTTGTTGGTTTGAATTATTACTTTTCAAACTTAATTGACAATGCTTTTTCCTTGTATCATGCAAATTGTGAATTTTCGACATTAAGACTTCGATGTTATTGTAAGAAGTGAATTGTACACACAAGTAATTTGTACCTTTCTTTTTATCTCTCTTTATCTACTATAAACATGTCTGTTATTGGTTGTCTTTTCTTCATCGAAAGGAGCTCCCATTAAGCTTTGGAAATATGGTCTCTGTGCTTTGATAAAGTAGCCCTACAAGTTATTTTGGAAGTAGACATCATTAAAATGGAGATCCATGTTCTCATCCCTAACTTTTTCAGGCTCTTATTTATACGAGGTTTCTTCTGTTTCAAGTTTATCAAGAGCTAGTCTTGCACTAGAAATAATATGGTTCTATCGATATAACTAACAATATTTGCTGTAATTTCAAATGCAAAACCTTAATTGGTTTGATCCAGTTGCTTCATAGTGATTTCAAGTTTGTGCTTGTAGCTTACCTTTATCTAATATTGATTTGGCCCCTAACAAGTGATAAAGGAAAAGGTCTTAAACTTAGATATATTGTTAAAAAGTAGAGACACTCAATGGAGGCCTTCCTGCATTCATTATTGGTCTATCAACTAGTTGCCTAATACTTATGGAAGAGGAAATAATGATTGGGTAACATTAAAAATAACGTACAATTTTTGTGGTGGTTTCTTCTATACTTTTGCTTGCTGAGTTCACTTAATCCCAAAAACGTCAAGATCAACTCAATGATAGAAACTGATATACCTTTATCTGGAAAGCGTAATTATCCTTGATTTATTTTGAGGATATTTTATTATCGTTATACCAGGATATGAGAAATATGTACACGAAATTTGATGCTTTGTTTAATCTATGTTTTGATGTACCTAGGTATTCCTGCTTCAAGTTCAATAGGATTGTATTCTTGGCTATGTTTCTAACGATGAATAATTCACACACACACACACACACACACACATATATATATATATATGGTGGTATCAGCTTGTAACGAGAATACAGAATCATCTAAAGATGAGACGGATGTTGAAAACAGCCGAAGCATGGTCGATGCGCAGGTGGATGATAAGGAACTGAAGGATCAGCTTCTGCGAAAGTACAGCGGATGCTTGGGCAGTCTGAAACAGGAGTTCATGAAGAAGAGGAAGAAGGGGAAGCTGCCTAATGAAGCAAGGCAGCAATTACTTGGTTGGTGGAATGGACACTATAAATGGCCTTACCCTTCTGTATGTTGCATCCTTAACCTTCTTTCCTTTTCATGAACTTGTTTCTTAAATACTCCCTCCGGTCCTTAATATAAGATATATTTGTCTAATTTGATTAGTTTAAAGAAGTTAGTTAATATGTCGTGTTTTCTAAAATACTCTAACCATCTTTTTTAATTTCTTCATTTCCTCTTCTCCTTGATTATTGCTAAAGAAGCGTCAATAAGCATAAATTAGAAAAAAATCAACAAATATGAAAAATATGTCTTATGTTAAAAATCAAGATTAACTCCTCAAATATGTCCTATATTAAGGACTAGAGGGATTATATTATTTCATTCTATCAAATTTGTTAATTAATGCTATGTTATTTGGAACAAGAGAGATGATAGTTGGTTATGAGTTATGAGTCCAACATCAGGAGCCTCACAAGAAAAGTAGGGTTAAAAAAATTCTAGGAGTTCTCCTATTGATTGGTACCTAAGGGGGTAGAACCAACCCATTCAGTATCCCATTCTACTCAGTGTCCCATACTACCAAGTCTTCGGTTGATCTTGAGCACTTGATGCCCTAAGAAAGGGCTACCCACAGAGGATCTGATCTTGAGTGAGGTGCCGTGACGTGGATCAATTGGGCAAAGTTGGCATCCTCATTTCTCACAGGCTAATGTTCTGGGATTAAGCTCTCTCATTTGAACTCGTGCCCATAATATAGTTTTGGAGGATGAAGTTAATGAATGGTGTGATGAAATGTTACAGGAATCGCAGAAGCTGGCACTTGCAGAATCAACAGGGCTGGATCAGAAGCAAATAAACAACTGGTTCATCAATCAAAGAAAACGTCACTGGAAGCCTTCAGAAGACATGCAGTTCGTGGTGGTGGACCCAATGCATCCTCATCACTACTTCATGGACAACGTTCTGGCCTCTCCATATCCCTTGGATTTCTCTCACATCATGCCCTGAACAACCCATATATATTCTGATATTATTACTATTTTAATAATTATTATTCTGTAATCTCTCATAGCCTTGTGTTCATAAGTTCAGAACAACTTCACTTGTGCACTACTCTTAAACCATAAACCTTGTTAAGTAATGGTAATCTGTATTATAGTGTGTGCAAATATTATTTATACGTTTTATGTGAATCCCATATTTGTTATGTAGATTATGACGTCTGTTCCCAAGATTATATAGGTGCTTTCATGAACTAGGGAGGGATCTAGTTCCAAAATTTCAATATTTAAAGAAACTTCATAGTTAATTTTGATTTAATGTTCAGATTTTTGTTTCTTGAAGAGGTTATTCTGATCATCCCTTTCTAATGGAACATGTTCTTTTAAAAAAAGTTGTATATTTTATTTTTTATTGTCTAAAATTGAATAATCAATATTTTAGTTTTTCAACAATTCATTTTTTCCTGAAATTTTACAAATAATCTAATCATATACGTACAACTTATGTCAAGGGCCTTATGTCAAGGGCCTTATGCCTGTTAAGTCAGCTAATCAAATATCGTCAACTGAATTTAGCTCTTAACCCCCTAAAGATATTATTAAACCACCGTTAGGTGTTAGCCCACTTAGAAGTGTTAAAAGGATACTTATATATATATATATATATATATATATATTTTCCAGAATAGTTTTGGATTTAAGTGCTGATGTGTAAAATTAAACCAAGTGATCGCATCTGATTGGCTCACTTGACCGAACAGACCCAAAGAATGGACCTAAAGCACTTGATGGAAGTTTTGTCCCACATTTTTTTTTTTTATGGTTTATGCAATAGATCATTTTTTGCCTTCGATGCACCCACCTTCCAGGTATCCGGCGTTAACCTGAAGGCCAACGCCGGATTTACTGACATGGGCCCCCGACAACCGACTAGTCCTGGCGCCCCCAATCTGATAGGCCCGACAGGAATTCACCTCTTTGAGGCGCCCCAGGGGAGAGAGCTCCCAATCGAAATTCTCTACACCTTCCGTTTCCTGGGATCGAACCCAGGAACGGATTGGTGTGGCGCAGATGCCTACCCATCTGCACCAACTTCTGTTGGTAGTTTTGTCCCACATTTTAATGTGAAAAAGATTGTGAGTTGTGTATTTTGCAAGAAGTCTAGACCAGATATGAGAAGCTATAGGGGAGCAATTTTGAAAACGCTGACCCGTAGTAATTTTCTTTTTTCTAGTGTGTTTGTTTTAATTTTTTAAAAATATTTTTACAATTTACAATATGAGAATAATTATCTTGACTAGCAAAAAAAATGTTTTTTTTTTGTTTCTCAAACATCGAACGTGATGACATAAAGTTAGTACTGGGAAAACGGGCCGGCCCGGCCCTGCAGGGCCGGCCCGTGACGGGCTCGGGCCTAAACGGGCCGGCCCGTTTAGGCCCGAGTCCAAATCCGTACTCCTGGAGGGCGGCCCGGCCCGTTTAAGTTAGGCCCGCGGGCTTTTGGCCCGTTTATTTATTTATTTTTTTTTTTGCCATTCCTTTTTTTGTTTCTTATTCTCATAAAGACTAAAAATACCTAATTTAAAACATAAATATCATCAATACTAATTTAAAACATAAATATTATCCAAGTTTAATAGAACACAAACACTAAAACTTAAGTCCAAACCAAAATTAATGTTTATAACCAATTAAATAAGTTCACAGCCACAATCAAACAAGCCTACAAGCTTCAAATGTCAGTAATAATATAACACCTGATTTGGATTTTGGCGTATACATGCAAAAAAAGAAAAAAGAAAATCAAAGAAGAGAAGCTTTAAATGATGTCTGAATCAATGTGAGAGCATTTTTGATATGAGGGTTAGGTTAGGTTAACTCTACCTCTGACCAATGCTTACTGCCCATTATCTTGTGCACATTTAAAAAAAAAAAAAAGTTAAACGGGCCTAAAAGGGCCGGCCCTCAGGGCTTCAGGGCCGGCCCTACAGGGCTTGCGGCCCTACAGGGCCGGCCCTTTTAGGCCCGCTTCCATTTTCAGCCTCCAAATCATAGGCCCGGCCCTTGACGGGCTCGGGCCTAAACGGGCCGGCCCGACGGGCTCGGCCCGAATTCCCGGCTCTACATAAAGTGCCGATATCCTTTTAATTGTTTTTTTTTTCTTTTTAAAAAAATTAAGGACCTACCTCCCTTCATTTTCATTTTGTCCCTTTTCTCCATTTTTTTTTTGCTGAGAAGAATTAAGATAAAGAAAGGATCAATTTGAATATGTACAAGCTTAATTTAATCAGATGGATTTTTCTCAAATCATTAGGCTATGATATTGATTTCATTCCCAAAATAAGGAAGGGGAAAAGTTGCATTTGTGGCACTGGTACGTGGTATGCATATAAAATATACATAGATATCTTACTGTTTCTGGCAAGTGACACCGGATTTATTCTAGGAGAATTTCAATTAATTTTAGTCTGTCACGAATAAAATGTTTTTAATTTATTTTTTCATAAAATTGCTTTTTTTTTTCATCATTTACTTTTGTCAATTTAATCGCTCATTGCTTTTGTTACTTAAAAGTTAAAACTGCAAATTTCTATCTGGCTTTTCATAAACAAAGTGTTTGTTTAGATTAGCGGTAGAAGCTACATTTTCAACGTGATTTACGATATACAAAGTAACTTTGTGAGAAGAGTTTTGTTTCAACTTGCGTGAACGTGCTTTTTCAACGTTTTCTCAAACAGGCCCAAAATTGCCTTCACTAATGTGTGTGTGTGTTTTTTTTAAAATCAATCTACTGAAGACGAAATTGATGGATTTGATGATATACAGCTTCATTTTAATGGATTACGAATAATATTGTTCTACATTCATTGACAGTTAATTTCGTTTGTTGATGGACATTTATATAAGATCACATAGAGAGGACGTTTTTTTTTTGACAAACCGAATTAAGAATTACTTTATCTGCAACTACAAAAAACTGAATTGAAAAATTAATTTTATGAAGAGAAAAGTTAGGGTAAAATGGGAATTAGAATACATTTTTTCCACATCAAAATGAAATTTTTATTTTCTCTCCAAGTATAATATTTTTGGTACAACAGTTCAAGTATTTTTTTTTTTTGGTCGCTCACCCGGTTCACCGGAGCTTTGCCCCAACTACATCTAGATCCGACCCGCGTCATGCACTTGGCTATGGTGGGAGAGTCTCCCAATGGAAATTTTCTGCATACATAAGGCTCGAACCCGAAACCTTGTTTAAGCAGAACCAAGCCGCTTACCACTTAGACCAACTCCCATTGGTTAGTTCAAGCATAATTTCAAGTCATACAAAATATCAAACAGATTTTTGTGGGTTTGCAGAAGCCTTATATGTTTTATACTAAAATAGGTCCCAGACTTGTGGTATATAATATTTATTAGGCCTTTAAATTGGGCCAGTACCCAATATATTATGGGCTTCCATGGATCCAACCCGAATAAAATGCGGGTCTTATTTTCATTTTCCCGGCGTATCCCTCGCCTCCGTTCCAAAATCAGAACCACGTAATGGGGAGGTGCTACTCAACCGCTGGTCCTATCTGAAGCGTGGTACACTGGTGCTACCTCATCTCATACACTTTTTATGCATTGGTTTATGCCATTTGATGAATTTCATGCTTCGGGTGTGTTAGAAATTGTTGAGCTTAGAAGTTTGAATCTCACTTCTCTGATCATTTAGTCCATAGGGGTCCATTTTACCCATTGTTTGTGTGAATGTATTTCTCTATACTTATGGATTACCCGACTCAGAATTTGAACGAATCCCATATAGATAAACAGACATATGTTTATATAGTGACTGATGGTGCTGACTGCTGAGCTATTCATTTCTTTCCCTTTTATTTTTTTGTCGTTCGACATTCACTTCAATAAACATTTTTTCAAAAGCCTTCTGTTATCCAGTGAAAGTGGAAGTCTAACATGTTGTAGGACATAGATGATAGTGTGATTTATCGGTTTTAGTTTGTGTTGTTCTGTTTGAGAAAGCTTGAGTTTCTGAGACTTCGAATTGTCAGGTACAAATCCGCTTGCTGGAATGCGGAGTTGAGGCTAAATTATTGATATAGTTTGTTTAATGAAGTATGGCAGCTTTAATCTCCAGAAGGCTCCAACGTTCTTTTGGTTCCTTGTATTCAATAGGCCATCGTTGTTACTCACCAAATCTTAGTCATCCGCCTTTAATTGGATCAGATGGTATGTACATTCATTCATGTTACCGCTTACTTCAAATTATAAATGTTATTTTACTTATTATGAGCTTCATGACTTCCCAATTATTTGCCTCTGCAGATATATGCAACAGTTTAGCTGGGGAGAGGTTGTTTTCTGCAGAACGTTCTGGCCTTCTCTCGGTATGTTGACGCAGCATTTATTTTCCGTTCTCCCGATTTATTTTTATAAGGATGAATATTTAATCAGTGAAGCATTGTCTTGTGATTATGGTTTTGTGTTCTCCTCTTCATAATGTATGACTATATATTTAAATGTAGGTCAGGTCATTGATCCGTTCTCATCAGCAGTTTTCAACTTCTGTTTTAACTCCTGAGCCTGGTGATAGTACATTTCCATCTGATTTATTGTCTAAAGTACCAAGGGCCGTTTCTGAGCGTTCTATAGGTATGGGTGATATACCTAATTCTTCTACCTGAATTTCATAATGCTTCACTTGTCCTCAAAAATTGATACTTCTATATTCTTCATCAATAGAGATTTAGTCTTCCCGGAAGAATTTCTGGTTCAACTCTAGATAACTAGGCTATTTTTGAAGTTCCTTTTTTCATTCTGTATTTCTCTTAAAAGGTGAAAGATGTGCAATTCCCACGTAAACGTCATATGAAGGTCATAGAATAAACTTATCTTTCTCGTCAGAGCTTGCTGTATGCATTCTCAAAGAAAAGGAATATAATTGATTCTTTGTTCTTAATAATGTTCAATTTCAGATAATTGATCACTTGCAAACAATATGTGACACTTAGTTCTATACCATGGAGAATTAAGCACTATATGTGTTTAATGATCTGATTTTACTCTAAAATATGAATTTGTTTTGAATTTCTCTTTCATATCTCGCATCCTCTTTCAAAAGTCACGCACTTCACATTTTTCTTATTAGTGTGCTGTGTTTTTTGTGGTCTTAATGTCTAAGGGTTCATGTTGTTATCTTTAATTATGCGTCTATCACTTTTAAAAATGAGGATGATGGTGATATTTAAATACTTTGTGATTATACTTTATAATGAATTGGACACATTTTCCCATGCTTGCATTGGGCTTAAGGAATGAGTTTTATTGTTTATGGCTTATAGATATTGCGGCTTGTTATCTTATATGATTAAAACTGAAGTGCGTCTTGATTATGTACGGACTTTTCACTATCCATCATCAATCATATCGGCCATCAAGTCTTGATCATCATGGATGAGTTGATGTATTTTGGTGTGGCCTTCTTTGTTTTAAATGATATTTTAGAGCTTGTAACTAATTTGTTTTATGATGGTGTAGGGCTTTACCAAGATCTTTTGATTCCGGTGACCAACTTTAATAATGAAGACAAGGGCTTGATGGTTTTAGCTGGTGATGTTTTTGATGTTCCTATCAGGAAGGATATTATCCATCGTGTTGTTAGGTGGCAACTTGCAAAACGACAGCAGGTAGTAACTGTTCATGATGCTTTCAAATTCAAAGCTTGATTCTATGTACTTTATGTGTTATTTTGGGGAAATTTTATATTTGACTTAGGGGAGACTGCTGACTGTGATCTTATAATATTGACCAAACAATACTTGGTGATGGTTTTTATGTTGAAATTCCAAATCATTTTTGTTTCATCAGTTTTGTTGTTGCATTGACAATTGCTTAGGGGGAAGGGTTGAATAGGGGAGAATGTGAGAAGCATATGTATTTGAACAATAATAACTATGGTTTGACATGGTTGTATTAAAGTTTGAGGGTGAAATATTTCTTGTCCTCCGTCAGTGAGTAGTTGAACTATCTTAATATAGTTATGTTGTCTTGCCCTTGGACATTATAGTATTAGATACATAAATTATCTAGTAGTGGGGGTGCGAAGTTTTAGCTCTGGAAATTCTACATAGGGAACTTAGACGTCTGCTAATTGAGTGGCACAGGGAACACACTCAACAAAAACTATCAGTGAGGTCAGTGGAACTGGGAGAAAGCCTTGGCGACAAAAGGGAACTGGTAGAGCAAGACATGGAACCTTGCGTGGGCCTCAGGTAACATAGCATTCTGCTTATTGGTTAACTGCCCATATCTTTCCTTTCTTTCTTCAGAATTTTGCTGCGCCATTAACATTTTTGCTAGTTGAATCTAATAAACGAATGAATGGGTAACAGTTTAGAGGTGGTGCTACTATGCATGGCCCGAAGCCCAGAAGCCATGCTTTCAAACTCAATAAGAAGGTCCGCCGTTTGGGGCTGAAGATTGCTCTGTCAGCGCGTGCAGCAGAAGGAAAGGCAAGTCTCTTCCTTACCCCCTCTAAAATTTACAGATCTCTGCTTTACATCACTGTTTCTCTTTCATCATTGAGATACTATGCGTCCTGTGTGAGTTTAAGAATTTTGTTTATGCTCAATTTAGTTTGATTTTTCATGTCAGGAACATTTTATGTTTACCTTTTATATGAGGTTAATTATCGTTGCTTCTCAAGGCTTTGATTATATGACATTCCTTTTTTCTTTCTGAAATAATACTTCTGCGTAACTATTAGCTTGAGGCATTGCTATGCCCCCTAATGTTAATTTAGCATTTAGTTATGTCTGTGATACGACTATTTCTGCTGCCTTTATGCAATAACATGCTCTCTCTCCAAAGGCAAAATTATAAGTTTTATATATAGATAGCGGTGACATGTGCCTAGATTTTACACTATGTGCATGTGTGTGTTTTGATTTTTCATTTGTTATTTTCTAACTTTTATGTTGATTTTTCACGAATCTGTTTCTGCATTCAAATGCTATTTCTTTCTGTAATAATCTCTTGACACAAGGAGGTCTAAGTTCTAAAAATTGAAGGGTAAAGATGCAAATTCACATTCTTGGTTAACTTTGTGTATCACGCTACTAACAAAAAAAAACCCAAATGTCATTTAAGAAATAAGGAGGGTACTGATTACCTTCTCTCCAAATCTTGGAATCTATGTTCATAACTACTCACTTTTATATCGTTTAGTGGTTTGACATCTAAATTGGCAATGTACCAAAGCTTAAAGAATTTCTTTCAACGCCCCGAAGCTTCTGTTGAACCTCAAGCTGTCTGATTATCCATTTGTATATTGTTTAATTGTCTAAGTTTCATGCGGTTTGACAAAAAATATTAGTGTGGCTTTTTTTTTTTTTTTTTGGGTTTGTGTGTATTTCATGTCAAAGGATTGCCTTTTCTTTGAAGCTTGACTGCTCTTTTGGACATGTATCAAGCTCTGTTCTGATTGAATACCATATACGATAGTTTACTTTACCAAGCTGCTTTTTCTTGACTGGGGTGAGGGTGTCTGTTCTTGAAACTCAGTCATGGATATTGTTACCTTTAGTTTCTTTCATCCCATAACTCATTTGTACCGTTTGCTTTCTTTTTCTTTGGTAGTATTTACCTTGCATTTTATGTTGAATTAGTGCTTATACTTTCATTTCACATAAACCTAATTATGGACGACTGTATACACACACACAGCTTCTTGTGTTTGACAATTTGGAGGTTCCCACCCACAAAACCAAGAACATTGTGAACTCTGTCAATCAAATGGAAAACACCAAGAAACTTTTGCTCGTAGATGGTGGTCCCATAGAGGAAAAGTTGAAGCTGGCTACACAAAATTTACACTATGTTAACGTACTTCCCTCCATTGTAAGTTAAATTTTTCATCCTTCTTGTTTCTACATAGATAAGAGCATAATTTATAAATCATCTTCCTAGAGTCAACGGGTGTTATTCTGTTTAGAAATTACAGACTTTTGAGAGACTCTGTCAACTTAATCGGACACTGGAAGTTTCCTTTGCTAATTTATGTTTCACATGTTCTTGCAGGGTTTGAATGTCTACAGTATTTTACTGCATGATACATTGGTGATGTCCCGTGATGCTGTTAACAGAATTGTTGAGCGTATGCACACTCCAATAAACCGTTAAGGCAGTTTTCAGTTATCTCTCACTCAGAATTAGGAATGGTTCACCCCACCCTCCTTCTTCCTCTCTTCTGTACAACATAAGTAAACCAAGGTGTATGCGATTTTCGTCAATCAAAAGCTGGGCAAGTAATGCCAAATTTGCTGTTTTGAAGCTTGTAATTTTAGGAACTTTGAAGGCTGAATTTTCATAAAGTTGAATTGAAGTTCTCAGGTTTCTCATGGTTTCTAATTTGATTGAGCAAATCAAGTTCTCATGGATGGTATCCACAAGAGTTTATTACATGTTCTCATACTTATTTGCTATTAATTTGATGTTGTTATCCTCGTTTTTTTTTTTTTTTGGCCTTTGATATTGCTGTCCTTGTTATGCCAAACATCATAGATTTTTATTTTTTGGCCTGACACGTATGCGAGCCTTGTTAACAGATTTGACCAACATAATTTGTCTTTGGCTTGCAATGATTGAGCAAACATGTTGGCACCAAGTATGGCTGATCAAAGATGATAAATCTCAGAAACACCGTTGTTTCTTTCTTTATTGCGACTTTACTGTTTTTCCTTTTCCTCTTCTGTCTCCAGCTTGATGCTTCTTCTGTACAAATGCTGTACTTGTGCTTCTTTCTACTTGTTTTCCAATTTTTTTTACACTGGGATAAGTCACATCCACAAAATTTTAAGTAACACTTTCAGCACTTCCAAAAGAAAAAAAGGCTTAAATCGAATTATATAAAAAAACAATTTTTATGTTCATTACAACAATGAATTTTAATTCTTTAAGATTTTTTTAATTATTGTATATTTAGGGAAAAATATATTAGTAATATGTCTAAAATGAAGAATAAACTATTAGTTGAGATGATTTCTTCTCATTTTCTCAATGTAAGGATTTTTTTTAATAATTAGTTTCAAGAGTTATGATTTGTTTTTGTTTGTTGTCTCTAAAAATTGCGGAGACATCCTCAAATCTTTGGGAACAGGCAGTGGTGGATTTTGGCAAAAGGTTAAGCAAAAAATTAATCAACAGAGGAATAAAGTTGTAAACTTGGTAATGGACATAAATGTGCCAAGGAAAAGAAGGCTTTGCTTAACGCCAAAAATCTAGTAACACGCTTGATAATGAACCTCAAGACCGTATTGAATCGATTCTCGAATCACTGGTAAACTCAGGTGAAGCGTCACACTTACTCGTTCCTCTCATACAACAACGACAAAGTCACTCAGCTTCAACCTTAGGGTTCCTCTGTTCTTCTTCTCGACAAAGATCTTAGGGCTTGCAATTCATACATTTCCAATCTTATGGCGAAAACTAGACCGGGCAGAAAGGACTTGGACTCATATACCATCAGAGGTACCACCAAGGTCGTCAGAGGTAAATCGCTATCTATTTCTTCTCACAAAATACCCAGTTCTGTTTCTATGTAACAAATCGTTTCTTTCGTGATTTTCTGGGTTTCGATTTCCAAAGATGTGCTTTTGTGCTGCTCTTTGCAGTTGGAGACTGTGTACTGATGCGACCTTCCGACACCAGCAAGCCTCCGTACGTGGCTCGCGTGGAGAAGATCGAACAAGATAATAGGAACAACGTTAAAGTCCGCGTGAGATGGTATTATCGGCCGGAAGAGTCGATTGGAGGACGCAGGCAATTCCATGGAGCCAAAGAGCTGTTCTTGTCGGACCATTATGACGTCCAGAGTGCTCACACCATTGAAGGGAAGTGTATTGTACACTCTTTTAAGAACTACACTAAGCTTGAGAATGTAGGAGGTGAAGATTACTACTGTAGATTTGAATACAAGGCTGCTACCGGGGCTTTCACGCCGGACCGTGTTGCTGTGTGAGTTTTGTTTTTTGATTATTTCTTGTTGATGGAATTATGGCGTTTGAAGAATTAGTTTTTAATAACCAACGGGTTTCTGTTGATTTGGTTTGCATATTGAAGGTATTGCAAATGTGAGATGCCATATAACCCGGACGACCTCATGGTGCAATGTGAGGGGTGCAAGGATTGGTAAAATAATTGTATTCTGCTTTACTTTGCTCACTACTAATGTATTTGCGCATGCTTTTTAGTTGTTCTGGTGTTTTAAGTATTAAGAAGTGTTATTTACTGGGATGAAGTCGTTAGCTATAATTTCCCGAACCTGCAGAAGGAGTCTGGAGTTCTAATAAGCTTTAAGGTCATTATTGACCCTAAAACATAATGGAAACTGATGAAGATTTAAGAACTAAAACTTTTATGGTAAAAAGATTTGAAAAGATGCTTAAATAAGTCCTATGGTACATTAATTTTTACCATTTTTCCTCTCTTTTGGCATGCCAATGTTTTGCATGTTGGAACTATGGATTCTATATCTCCTATCTATAAGACTATTACCTTCGTTCTACCACTCTGAATTCTGTGATGTTTCTTTTCCCAAATAATAGTTAGCCAATATAAATTGAATGATGCATTTGTTTATTCTCTCCAATGACTGGCTTGGTGTTATTGTTGAAAATTTTGTTTGGTTGAGTTTGTTAAATGCATTCAAGGTTGGGGATGTAGATGTAGTACATTAATTGACACTACCTTTTATGACATGATACTTTGATACATTGCAAGATTGTTAGATTTCTAGAATGTCCTAGAAATATTACTATTATAGATTTTGATATGTTTTTAATATCTCTATATGCTTTATCAAATACATATTTCAATCTTTGTAGGTTTCTTGCAGGTATCATCCTGCTTGTGTGGGCATGACGATCGAAGAAGCAAAGAAACTGGACCATTTTGTATGTTCTGAATGTTCGTCTGATGATGACATGAAAAAACCCCATGCTACATTTTCTCCATCAGCGACATCTGATGGCAAGGTGAAACCTGCCTGCTCTCGTCCCTGATAATTCTATATGCCCTTTACTTTTGCTTCTATTGCTGTTGTTTCCCCAACCTATTCATCAAACCACCACCCTCGGTAGAGGTATAGAAAGGTGGTGAAAACATTGGCAAGGAACAGATAGTTGGTTCGATGTTTGGTGTATCATTTGGAGATTGATGATCTTCTTTTTTTTTCCATAGTGTGCTCTCAGGATTGTTGGTCTTGAAACTAACTATATAGCACAGCTTGTCTCTGCTTTTACATGATTAGAATGCTGGATTGGTTCTTTCGTGTCATTTTAGTTATTTATTTGAGGAACACGTTTCAAAGAGCGCTAACAAAATTGGTAAAAACTAGAATTTACCAAACTTGCACACTAATTCATTAGCCAATTTTATTTTTCAGTTGAATATGTATGGTAAACTGATTTTTTTTTTCTTCCTATTTTGAATAAGCAAATTGTAATTAGTTAGGGCTGTGTGTTGGTTTAAATCAAACAAATGAATGGGGATGCCAATGATATTTCTACACTGTTAAATATGTTTTATTATGACTTCCAATGATTTCTTGATAGATGTGTGACAGTCGTAGCTTCTTGTCATTATTAATTTTGAATGTGACTATGTAGATAGCTGCAATTATTGCCTGAGATATGGGTGTATGGATGCTTCTGTCCTTATGAGCTTTTCAGTAATTGTTACTATTTGTTGTGCTAAGCTTACATATCTATCTTGCTCAAGCTGTTCTTTCACTTAGTTGATCTGAACAAATTTGTTAGGTTTTCCATGATCTAGTCTTGTACCAATTCCTAAATGGCAAAAACTACAAAACTCTGGTCAAGCAATTTTCTCCTGGGTGAACCCTTATTCCTTTAATTTTGGATTCTGTTGCCACTAGTTTTGTTGATGAACTTTTCATCATCAGTGAATTTTACCTGCATGTTCTTCAATAGTTATGACTTTTCAGGAATTATCTTTTAATGGTTGAAACCAATGTTTTAAAAGCCGGACCAGACGTCGAACCGGAGAGGCTATCGGGTCATGGGTCGCATGGTCGGACCGATAACATAATAATTAAATAAAAATAATATTATAAATATATATAATTATATAAATATAAAAAATAAATATGAAATTTTAACATTATTTAAAAATAAGCACATACAAAAGCTTATATGTATCATCTTTCCCAAATCCCAAGTTCTAATGCATTGAAACCATTAAAAAAAACACAATAACGTCAATAATATTAATAAACGGTTCCTGATTCAACCACATCGGTTCCCGGCCCAACAGCCGGTTTGAAATGGTCTAAATGGTGAAACGGTTGAATCATGCTAAACGAGCCGAAAGCCCTCTCGGGCACTGGTCCGACCGTCCTGTCCAGTTTTCAAAACATTGGTTGAAACCATATGTTAGAGATGTTCAAATGTACAGTTCCATCCATGTCATGTTTGTTTTATGGAGATAGGCTGAAATTTATAGAAAGTTGGATTGGTGATTACCCTGCTAGTTGCCATTTATAAAATAAGTGTAAAAATGTGTTATTGAAGGTATGATAAATTTTGATCAATCTCGTTCTTGGTGTTATTTGGTCTAATTAAGCTCAATCGTTTTTAGTGCCCTTGCATTATTTTTTAGTGGCATTCCTTCATTAGGTTAGTTTATGGTATAAATGGGCTTAATCTTTTTATGTACGTTATTAAAGTGCAGCTTTGGATTTCAGTTATGTCATGTGTCGTTTTATTCTTATAAGATGAGGGTTTGCATGTTTAAGTTCCTTTGTGCATTTGTGGGTAAGTGATGTTTTTCCTTTTTTGGAAAATAAAGCTGTTAATTTTCTTCAAAGATAGTATATGGTGGTTATACCACCTTCAATTGACCTCTTTTCTGGATGCATCGTTCTATACATATCACTCTTTATTTTGGTCATTTGATTGTGTAAGTTATTTCTGTTGCAGCGTTTTTCGTTGAGGACATAAATTGCACTCATCAGTGCAGTCTTACTCTCAAAATCCACCTAAACTAAGTGTATGGATTTAAAATTCCCATTTATTTATTTTGAGAGTATAAAAGGCTCTCAAAGTTTCTTTCATTGGATTGCCAATTTGTTGTTTGTACAAGATAAGGTGACATGCATTGACATACTTGTTATTTTGTTGCACTGCATTCTTCAGCATATCTATCTATTTATGGTGCTTGAGATAATATTCAGTGTGTGCTTACTTAACGTTTTAGTGCCTGTTTGGATTAGCTTGTAGAAGCTACTTTTCCAACATGATTTATGATGTACAAGGTAAGTATGTGAGATGAGCTTTATCTTGTCTTATGTGAACGTGCTTCTTTAAGATTAATTCAAACAGGCACTTATATGGCCTTATTTTAGGCGTCTCAAGTGTTTTATTAGAAAACATTAAAGCTTCTGAAAGAATTGTGAGGAAAATAACCACAGTTCATGTGTTTTTGAGATAATATGATGGAAGATATCTAAAAGCTATTAAAGGTTTCTTCTTTTGTCGCCACAACTTTACATTTCCACCGTGGCTTTACTTATCTTGATGGCTTTGAAGTGGAAAATATCTTGTGAAGGTTATATTATTCTTAATCCAGGTTTCCCACGTGCTCTTTAGCACGAGGTTATTACGAATTGATTAAAATTTATATGAACTGGCAGGTGGAGCCCAAGCGGCGGAAGAGATGACCGTTGTAGGGACAAGACTGTCAAAAGACGACGACGACATGACTGGCTGCTCTGCTGTTGTGTGTGTTGTAAAGCTTCGACCAGAGGCTAAGAAACATGTTATGTATTTGACTCTCTTGATATATATGTATGTATCTCTCTGTTTATTTAGGTCCCATGATGACATTTGATTATGTTTCCCTTTCTGTCCAGAAAGTGATCGTTTCTATGAAGCCGTAACATCAAACCTTAAACATTGGCTTAACAAGAAAATGCCACCTTGTTAGTCCATTTGCCTTCCTTATATATAGGCCTTCAATGTTGTTTCCAATGATATTTATTCTCTCTCTACTTAGTGCAAAGCTTTCTCCGGTTAATTACTCGGGTCGGGTTTGATCGTTTCGTGGTTTGAATTTGATAATTCGAGATAGATTATCTCTTGCAATAATTTTGCTTCATGGGTTCACATTATTCGACGCTAAAAATAGACATGAAGAATCACTTTTTCCCAACACTTAGATTGGAAGATGTGTTGGTTAATGCAGAATGAAGTGAAGTCGTCATTTTACATGTTAATCTAAATTTATATGAAGGAAAAAACCAATAGCCCCTATCGTTTTGAAGTTAGTAACGCGGGTATGTGGGTATGATCCATCAGAAAATTAGGCGGAAAATTTAAAAAAAAAAAAAAACAAGACGAAGAAGAAATAGGAAAAAAACAAGAATAGTGAGGTGAAATGGACAACAACATATGTTGACGTCAGCCAAGTGGTTTTTTTCAACTCGCTCACGGAACGACACGTATATACGGGCGTATTATATATGTGTGTATGTGTGTAGGCGCACTTGATTGGGTTCAGCGTGAATAAACATAATTTGTGGGTTTTGAGATATAAAGCATGTCATTATGTGTGTGTGTCGTCATCATATTGAAATAAATAAGCACAAGGCAAGTCATGGCCGTTGAAGTGTATGCTGTTTTTATAACATGATTTACAGTAAATGAAGTAAGTATGTAAGAAGAATTTTATCTCGATTTACATAAATATGGTTTTCAAACACTAACTCAAACAGATCCGAAGGCTTTTTGCAGCAATATGAAATGGAAAGCTTCCACTTTGTTTTGCTTAAGTGGGAATTACAGTGTGTGTCTCTCTCTCTCTATATGTGTACTTGCACTAGCAAACTTTGATGAATAAAAGTCAAGTCACTAACGTAAGGTTGGTCAGGATAGTAAGTACCTTAACTTCTTATTAAGTTTGATTATTGAGCATAGAAAAAACAATGGTTGAGAGTTATTAAGCATGTTTGTTTGAGCTTATAAAAACTTATAAGTTGTTTTTTACGTAAATCGAGACACAACTCCTCTCACATACTTACTTCGTATACCGTAAATCACTATTAAAAAGCAACTTATAAGCAATCGAATCGCTAAAACAAACATACCAATTCTCTTCAAGGTACCCCGGTTGGATTGGGCAAAATCAATCGGATTCCTAGTAATAGGATTTGAATAGCGGTAGTTTTATCCTTTCAAAGAAAAACGTTGAGCCGCAAGATATAAGGGTTGCAGTGAGTGGGAGAGAGTGGGCAACTTTAGTTGCGTGCATGGGAGGGTTGACGAGAAGCCTCGAAATCACATGCAAAGCACTCAAAAGTGGAGCGAATTAAAGCTAGCCATCGCCTATATATATACACATACATGTGTGTGTGAGAGAGAGACTAGCTTTTTGTTGTTCCACCCAACCAGTGGTCAACAAAAGAATCTAAATATAATATATATATATATATATGTTTTAATATAATTGTATCATATATTAAAAACCCATCGCTCTTGCATTGCGTGTTGAAGCGTCTCACATTAATCATTGGTAGAGAAAGGTATTTAATATTTAAGCGTAGGTATAGTAATGGGGCGGATAATTTTGTTTTTGGGGTCTAAATAAATGAATATATATGCACATATATACTAGTATAGTACTCTACTATGGGAGGGCAGGTGTATACATTTATTAATAAAAAGGTGGTGACATTCAATAGTTTGGTCTGCTTTTTCAACAGCCCTTTATTTATGCTTCCTCACGTCTTTCCTTCTTCATCATTTAAGAAAAACAAACTATATATCTCCTCACAATAATCGAGGATACCATCATATATTACTCCAGTTATTATTTTAAAGCATTTCTAATATATATATAGTACTAATTATAAGTAATCAAATGAGGTGTTAATTATGTTTTTGTCCCTATTAAATATTTTGATACAATTCTTCACTGTGTCTTTGTGGAATGTAATTTGAGATTTTAAACATGAATATATTTTTATTTTTAAATAAAATTAATGAATTAATCACTTTTTGTTTAATTTTGATAAGGTGATTAGACCTAGTTTATAATTAAAAAAATTAAGAATAATACTACTGTTCAGTAGCACAGAGAGCATAACCATAATAATGTAATGGTAAGGCCCGCTGAGAGTGAGAGGGTAAAAATGGGATAAGGGGACCAGCGAGGGGGACAGTGTCATAAATCATATCCCATCATCAAAAAATGTCATCAAATAATTTACCAAAAAGAATGCAATAAAATAATTCTCTAAAAGTCCACTTTATTGGCATTTAAGTGAGAGTTCATAAAAAAATGTCATCTAAATAATGTACCAAAAAAAAGATGCCATCAAATAATTCTCTCAAAGTCCACTTTATTGGCATTTAAGTGAGAGTTCATAAAAAAAAATGTCATCTAAATAATGTACCAAAAAAAAGATGCCATCAAATAATTCTCTCAAAGTCCACTTTATTGGCATTGAAGTGTTAGATTACGCAACCTTATTTTTAAGGTGTGTTTGGTTGGCGGGTATATTATCTTATTTAATTTGTTGAAGCAATTAGAAGAGAATTTTTTATAATGAGAGTCAAAAATAAAAAGAGGAAAGAGGATGAAATCAAAATTTTGATTTTCCTTCCACTCAAAAATTCAAACAAAAAGAGAGAACGGGGACGTCTCTTCTCCCCTCCCTTCCTCTCAAACCAAACACACTTTAAAAGCCTGTTTGGTTGAAGGGGAGGAAAAATAAATCCCTCCCATTTCTTGGTTGGAAACTTTGGAGGGGAGAGAAGCCAAAATCACCTATCCCCTCCCCTCCAACCCCCTCATTTTGGTCCCCTCCAAATTGAGGTTTTTTGGAAGGGAGCCAAACTTTCATCAATTTGCCCTCATGTATTTCATAATATTCCATCAATACCCATGCCAAAAAAGAAACCCTCAATCATTCATTGTTTGTGTCTTGTTGAGTCCAGACCCTTCTCACTGTACGTGGTTGGCAACTCCCTTCCTCTATCTGCAATGATGTTGCTAATCAAAGCTTGCGTTCGAGATCCATGGTCGCCGTGGATTCATCGTGTTCTTCTGTTGTCGTCGTTTGCTTGTTCCTTCCCTGCTCGCCATTTTTAACATTGTTGTGGGTACAGCTTGAACAAAGAAGATGGGACACAATCAAGCAGATGACCCTACTCAAAAGAAAGTGAAGCTTCGCGAAATCAAGGACGGAAGGAACGGACAAAATATAATAAAGATAATGAAGGAAAAAATATATTATTATATATAATTAAAAATAAAATACTATTATTACATCATTTTTTAAAACGCGTGTTATTAACATATGATGGGATAAGACTTTATTTTTATAAATTATATTTATTTATATAACAGCTGGCCAAAAAAATTAATTTACATAACATGCTCTAATTAATTTACATAACATGCTCTGCTGCTAGAAGATGAGATCCAAATATCGAGGTTTGTGGTTGTGTTGATGAGAATGAATTTTCATAAATTATATAATTTATATTGAGGTGTAAACTAATTTAAATAATTTATATAAGTAAAAATATATAAACTAACATATACAAGTAAAATGGTAAATTAGATACTATCTCCCCTTCTATCCCCTCTTGAACCAAATAAAGAATCATTAAAAAACCTTCCCCTTCCATTCCCTCCAACCAAACCAAACCAAACAAAGTAACTTCCTATCTTTTCCTTCCATCTCCTCCCTTTCTATCCCCTTCCATTGAACCATACAGGCCCTAAGGGTTTAAACTTGCAGTCTCCAAATCACATGATAACAACTTTAATATTATTCTGACGTAAACATTACTTAAAACTATGTAGGAAAACAGTCAAAAGAGAAGTAGCTAGTAAAATATTTTCGCCAAGCATATATAGAAATAAAAAAAAAATTGAGCACATAGTGCCATGTCCTAATGATAAAGTGATCCCTTATATAGAGAAGGTGGTTTGATCCCCCCATAGGACGAGTTTAACCTCCTTTTCAACTTAAAAAAAAAAAAAGAAGAAGAAGAAGAAGAAATTGAACATAAATATACTCAGTCCAGCATTATATTGCATGAAGGAAATAAAAAGTTGAGCCAAGTGTTATCTAGACACGATTTAATTTCAATATTTTTATTGTACATGAGTTGGCCTTTAGTGTGTAATCGTTTTTTTTATATTAATTGGAGTACTTATATATGAGGAAATTGTAGTAAAGGATCTCATAACTCATTGTTTGATTAACAAAGTCAGATTTGATGCATTCATTACAAAGATTGAGAATTAATTTCTGTAGCTAGTATACCTTAGAGCAAAAAAAAAAACCACAAACAACATGTACTACTCTCTATTTTAATTCAAAGTCTCTAAGCATAATAGACTCTGATCTATATAAATTAAAAGACCATCAAAAGGTATTAACTTAAAGTTTCTCAGGATTTAATTTCGATCATTAGGATATTTCATGCTACAACGAAGTCACAAGATGAATTTGCTAATTACAAGGTCCATCGGAGTCATTAGGCCAACCTTTGAGTCTGTCTTCAATCTTCATACTCATCATCGGTGAGTTGAGTAAACTTGGACTTGCAAAGAAGAACGACTTTGCTTTTGTTTCTTAGCTAGGCAGTAAAATGCACAAAACAAGCTATATATATAATTCATTTTTTAGGATAGAGGAACATAAATAAAAACCTACGACCATTTCAAAGAGACAAACCCCTTTTCATTAATTTGGAACGACACGGAAACAAATCGCTTTCATATGGATATTAGACAGCGAGAGATATATAATTCATTAGGCGCAAGCACAGTTGCAAAATGCAGTACGTATAGTCCTTAATTAATTAATCCTTAAAAATCCTGGATCGCCCATTTGGAATCACCACTGACCCTTTTTCGCGCCAAGCTTTCAACCTCTATTATATATATATATATGATCATCATTTCTATTTCCTAATGGGAAAAAATCACAAAAGAAGACAATGAGAGAGAGAGAGAGAGAGTGGTTCAATCTAACAGTTGACAGAAAGTATAAGAGATTGAGATGAAGGAAATGAAGAAATATAATATAGAAATATAGAGAGCAAGGAGGGAGTGATTCTTATTTTATTTCAAGCTTACAACTTTTGATACATGCCTACTATTTATAGGCCACAAATCCTTGACTTCCATTACAAGAGTTACAATAAAAGAGTAAATATACATAATGGTATAATATAAAGTCTTTGTAGGTTATTTACATTAATAATAGAAAACTCCCACTAAGCCATTCATGGGTTATATGGCTTTAAGTGTAAAATTCCAAAAGACTCATCTTGGAAGGTTATGAAATACTAAGAGACTATGAACATCCACTACCACAATATTCATAACACTCCCCCTTGGATGTTCATAAACAAATATTGTGCCTCATTAAAACCTTACTAGGAAAAACCCAATGGGACAAAAACCTAATGAAGGAAAAAGAGTACACAATACAAATCAAAACTGCCTCATTAAAAACCTTACCAGGAAAACCCCGTGGGACAAAACCTTGGTTAAGGAAAAGAGTACAGCATGGTCTCTATTTCATACGATGATAATATCGTATTTACTCCCCCTGATAAGAATATCACTTCTAATGTATTGTTGAGCATATCATTCTTTTAGCCACCAAACTATAAATGATACATTGTCACCAAATATTCTGCTAGATGTATTCCTCTTACATATCTTCTTGATATGCTAAAATATCAGTATATTATGCCTTTATCTTATTCATCGTGAAAACAATAAAGAAAAATTATTCTGAAAATCATCAAAATATATCTTATATCCACATATTCAGTTTGTTTTGAACAAAATAATATTATATAATATGTTAATAGGACTATCACACTAAATCTCATTTTTGTTATCCACTGTACACTTGCAAGAACTAATTTTTATCAATAAAATTATAATAGATACAATATTAGCATAATACAAAAATATTCTCATAAAGTATAAGGTACTTCTGGACCATTAAATTCAATGTATCTTTACAAAAAAATTTACCATTAAACTAAAGAAACCTGAGTACTGCATTCAGCTAGCAAGAAACAATAATAACGTGTAACACACACGCACACACGAACGTGCTTGAATGTTTCGAAGAAGCTTTGGGTTAGTGTTCCTTTAGGATAATTTATTTTTAAGCAATAAGTGTTTATACTTCGTGATTCACAGTATACGAAATAAGTATGTGAGAAAAATTTTATTTCGACTTATGTAATAAATATTTATTTTCTAAAAATAAGTGATATCAAACACTCACTAAAACAAGTTATAGTGACTACTCCAACAAAACATAAAATATTGTTTACACGCTTTTATTAAAGAACGTAATTCGCACTGCAGTTAGATGAATATATAAAATAAAATTAAAATAAAGCTAATTAAATGCTCCCTCCAGTGTTGCTGCATATTGGAGCCAGATAGCTACATACTCTTATTTTTAATATAAAACATATTTATTAAATTTGATTAAATTAAAAAAATTAATTTAGTTAGTTGATATGATATGTATATTTTTTAAAACATTCTAGTCATCTTTCTTAATTTCATCATTCATTTTCCTCTTTAATTATTGTTAAAAGAATATCATTATATCTTGTATTTATGATCAAGATCAATTCCTCAAATATGTCTTACTCTTATATTAAGTGCGGGAGGGAGTAATTTGTATATATTAATTAAAAAATTAGTTAAATTAGTTATTAGTAACAAATATGCGTTGATTTTCATGAAATATGCAAGGATTTGCATGTTTGGATTAGTTTTTAAGAATAATTTCTACATTTATGAGATAAACATGTGAGAAAAGTTTTATCCCAACTTATTTATGAAATACTGCTTCTAGAATCAAGGTTTTATGGTATGCAAGCAAGTGGAAGGAGTATGATATAACTAAAATAAATGAAATATCTTATTTCGTTCGGTCCTAAATATTAGATAGAGTTAATTTTATTTGGAGAGATTAATTACATGTTTGTTTTAGCTATCATATTACTTATAAGTTGTTTTTTACGTAGATCGAGACACAACTCCTCTCACATACTTACCTCGTATACTGTAAATTACGATTGAAAAGCTGCTTTTAAGCATTCCAATCGCTCATCCAAACGAGCACTAAGAAAGCTGAATAAGTTACTTAATTATATTATATGTTGTTTATCCTTAGATTATACTACCTCCGGTCCTAAATATAAGACATAATTTGTAGTGCAAATTGCACTACAAACTATATCCTATATTTAGGACCGGAGGGAGTATATTATTTTATTAGTCAAATTAATTAGTTTTGAGAAAAAGATAAAAATAAAATTTTTTTAAAATAATTTAATTATCTTTCTTAATCTCTTTAAAAAAATTAATTCTATCTTATATTTAGGATCGAATGCATTAATTATTTTCTCAAAGAATATACTATATACACTTACAGACACAAAAAGCGAAGCGAGCTCGTGCACTGCTCAATCAACAACGATGGTCTTGTCATGATCATCCTCTTCGAAATGGCCACACAACGAAACCGAACCCTACTCTTGGTCGTTCTTCTCTTTCAGTTATGCATATTCAAAATCAAAGCCGAGTGCAGGCCCAAGCATGGCTGCGAGCTAGCTTTAGCTTCCTACTACATTATTGACGGAGAAAACACCAACCTCACTCGAATCAGCCAACTCTTCAATCAGAAAATTCCAGACATTCTCAAATTCAATCCCAATTTCCCAAACCCTAACAACGCTACGACCACCCTCCCAACCCAGATTCGACTGCGCGTACCCTTCACGTGCCCCTGCTTGAACCAAGATTTCTTAGGTCACACCTTCTCTTACACAATGCAACGCGGCGATACCTACACGTCGATTGCTCATGAAACTTTCGCCGGTCTCACCGATGAGCAGTGGGTGAGCCGATTCAACCTTCTCGATCCTAACCAGATACCCACCGGGACTCGGGTCAATGTTACTGTTAATTGCTCCTGTGGTGATGCACATGTGTCCACCGATTACGGGCTGTTCTTGACGTATCCGATTTTGCCCAGCGATGGGTTGGCGGAGGTTGCGGCGGAGAATGGTGTTCCGGCCGAGTTGCTTCAGAGGTACAATCCTGAGTCCGATTTCAGCGCCGGCCAGCTGGTGTTTGTGCCGGCTACAGGTTTGTACGAACTGCCAACAGACTTCAACGGTGACACAATATTTTATAAAACGTTACAAATTTATAATAACAAATCACTTTATTTTTGTTGACTGGCTTGCTGTTAATACTACACTCAAAAGTATGCTCTTGTTTGTAGTGTCGGACTTGGCTAATTTTGTTGTTGTTTTTTTCCTTTCTTTTTTTTGTTTTGTTTTGTTGGTGATAATTTTGTTCTTTTTCCTTGTTTGCTGTTGTTGGCTTATCAAAACGCAACTTTCAGCAGCTAATAGAAAATTAATTACAAATTAATTAAGTTTGACTGGTTAGTGTATGCAATTGTTTTTCTTAAATGTTATTTTTTATTATATTATTTTAGTTAGTCTTCCCAGGCTTTGCCGAACTTTAAAATGAGATAATAAATCCCTAAAATTTTTCAATTTGTATATATATAATTTTATTATTATTTGTTAAATTTTGCTCTTGGTAAACTATTTGATATTTTTTTTAACGAAAAGTAATGTATGAATGACACTAAAATCCTCATTAACTTTATGGGCAAATATCTTTTTTGAATGATATGCTATGGCTGCTTTTAAATTTGTAACTATCAGCAAATAAATCCGTAAAATGTAGGTCATATTTTTATTGTAATTCCTTAGCATATTATGTTTCACCAATAAAATAACAAGATTGTTTTAAACTGTGCTTGCTTATTATAAGATTTTCTGTATGTATCTGTGAGTTATAAAATCTTATGAATATTATTCTTCTTTTCCCGAACTTATGAATATTATTCAACCTCATTAAAATTGTACTCGTAATATATATGTTTTCATGCATCACACAAAACATTTGTGTTACTTATAAGTTTTTTTTTTAATTGTAATTCCTTAGCATATTATGTTTCACCAATAAAATAATAAGATTTTTTTTACTGTGCTTGCTTATTATATAAGATTTTCTGTATGTATCTGTGAGTCATAAAATCTTATGAATATTATTCTTTTTTTGCCCTAACTTGTGAATATTATTCAACCTCATTAAAATTGTAATATATGTGTTTTCATGTATCACACAAAACATTTGTGTTACTTATAAGTAGGGGTGTTTAAAATGTCCCGGTCCCGTTCCCGGACATTTTGATCCCGGAAATTTCCCGTCCCGGCCCGGACCAGGACTGGGATTTATGCGACCTGGGACCGGGACTGGGACCGGTCACGACCTTGTGATCCCGGTCCCGGTTTTTTTATTTTTTATTTTATTTTTTTTCTTAAAAACTAAGTTATTATTTTATTTTTGTATTTTTTATCCCATAATTTAAGTTATCATTTGATAAAATGTGTATCATATATTTAGTTGGAGTTAAATTGTATATATCATGATACTAATACTACTATATAATGTATAAAAATAATAACAACAATGATGAAGGTGATCATAATAATAATAATAATAATAATAAAATGTTATTCTTCAATTCTAGATCAATTTGTGATTATTATGGCCTTATTAGGTGTTAAATAATTACTTTAAATATTAGATTATAGAAAATTTAAATAATATAATAATATTTTTTTAAATTTAATTTTTTTTAAAAAAAAACGGGATTCCCGGTTTGATCCCGGTCCTACCCGGGATTACTGGGATCGGGACTGGTACCAGGATGCAATTTGCATCCCGACCAAAAACCGGGACCAGGAGTGGTCGGTCCTGGTCCCGGTCCCGGATTTGAACACCCCTACTTATAAGTTAAAAATAGTAATGCAACTCGATAAACATTTTACATTGATATACATTTTAGGGAAAATTCTAAATAAATAACATTTGAAGTTGGAAAACCCTAAAAAGTTTGTTAATAGATGAAATGACAAAGAGGTCTCAAGGGATTAATATAAGATTTTGAAATGTTGTGCTCTTACCAAAATGTCCTTCAAGTTTTTTTAAAAAAAAACAAAGAAAAAACCGGTGGCCGGAGCTCCGGTGACAAGTTGAGTAATAAAATGGACTACTTGAGCTCTTTAAGCTCTATCAAGCGTCGTTGATTAGTTGAATAAAGACAATGACAACTTAAATGTAGCCATTAATAATATCGAGAGCACAATTTGTCAATCGCTATACTCAAGTTGTCAATGCCTTTATTCAACTTGTTAATAACGCCGGATAGGGTTTATGAAGCTTAAGTAGTCAATCGCATTACTCAACTTGTCACCGGAGCTCTGGCCACTGGTGCCGGATCTCCAACGTCCAACGGCAGAATCCAGTTGACGAGGTGGTGCTCGCTGTCAGAGCTCTAGTGCCGGCGAGGGTTCTTTCTTAAAAAACAACTTGAGGGGTATTTTGGTAAAAACACATCATTTCACATTCCAAAATAGCCCCTTGAGGCTTATTTATCATTTTCATGTGTTAACAGGCTTGTTGGGGTTTTCTAAGTTCTGATGGTATTTATTTGGAATTTTCCCATTTTAATATTGTTTTTATGATATATATATTTTAAAAATTACTTTATAATATCAATTGATTCACTTGGAAAGTTTTTTTCTTTCTTTTTCTTTGCCTTCGATTCAATTGGAAAGTTATTTATATGTGACATGAGTTTGAAAAAGTAATGAGAGTTCATGCTACAGTATATAAATAATTATGTTTTGAAATACTAGATGCATTTTTTTATATTTTATGAAATTTGATAATTAAATCATATTGCTCACTATCCATGAATGGTTTGGTGGATAAAAGCTATGTTTGAAATAGCTTTTTTTTTTTTTTAGAAAATAAGTACTTATTACGTAAATCGAGATAAAACTCCTCTCACATACTTACCTCATATACCGTAAATCATAATTTATAAGCACTTATAAGTAAAAAATAAGTTATCCCAAACGAACACAAAAATTGTATATTATATATTAATACATTTTTACTTTATATTATATCGAATCTAAGAAATGATATTATTTATTTATGATTTCTAAATAAAATAAATTCATCATTTTATTTTTTGTCCTTTTTTATTCCCACAAAAAGTTTTCTTTTTTTGTGCTAGAAAAATGTTGCAAGTTGTATTATTAATTTATTATGGTGACTAGTGACTGGCGTGGCGAGGCCTAATTTTTCGATATGCCAGTTCTTTTCATAAGAACTGTGCGTATTACGTAACACCATTAGCTGATAGCTCATCAAAAGCTCAAAAGACTCATCTATACGTGGCGTTATGAAAATATTATTTGCTCAATTAATAAAACCAGAGCCCAAATCAACCCACATGGTCTATTATTAAATTTTGTGCGTGGGTGGGTACGGATTTAGTGTTTGCACTTCACATGTTTGATGAAAGTTGTCAAAGAGCTATATGTGCCTAAAGAGTAACGATGATGTTTTATATCCTTTTTTGCAGATGAAAATGGAAACTATCCACCATTGAAGTTGAGGCAAGTTGTTTTATACTACCGCGTGATCTTGTGATATCAATTTGGCCTGTTCATTATTTTGGTTCCTCAGTAACTTCAAGAACAAACTAAGATAATTTATACTTCATTGTAAGTTTAAACACATTCTTTTGGAAGCTGCTCAAATCCTCTAACTTCAAAACCTATGTCTGTTATTTTATACCCATTTGCAGATCAGGTGATGATGGGGATACCACACTGCTCTATTCAAGTTTACAGCTTAATATTATGGCATCTGATTTTGACATCGTTGAATCATTTTAAGTAGGAATTTCTGGTGGAGCTATTGCTGGTATAGTTGTTGTAAGCATTTCTGGGACCTTACTCTTGGGACTACTATATTTCGGGCTATGTAGAAGAAGTAGAGTGGAAGATGCATCCCTTTTCACAAATCCGCTAGCATTTGAAGGTGAGTATAATCAACTTGGACATCATAAGCCAATCTATTCTTATGCCTAGTGAAACAAAAACGAAATAGCGCATGATATAAGGCATGACTGTTGAACAGTGGCTGACGGCTTGGGTAGGTAGTTGAAAGAGTTGGTAAGGTACACTAACGTTGAAACCTAGGGTTATTTTTCTTATTTTAATGCATGAATTATTAGTATAAATAGGTGTATATTTTCATTGTAATCCATCCAGAATTTGAATAAACATATTTGAGATTGGTTTCTATACCATTTTGGCATCAGAGCTGAGTTCTAGAGTGTCAGAGAGCGAAAGAGTGAGGAGTGGGTGAGAAACAAAAAACGTGAGAAAAAGGGGTGTCAAATTTTCACTCTCGGAGCGTTTTTTGAAGAAAACGACCTCACCGTCTTGTTCAGAAGGCCGAAAAACCTAGGAATAGTCTCAGTCACCGCCGTGAAACAGTTCCACACGCCTCCACAAACGTCGCTGAAATTTCACGCAGTCGCCGGAGTTCAGAGGTTGAAGATGATGACATCATCAGCCACATCAGCTACCACGTCATCCTGATCTGTTGCGTCATCGACAAGTCAGCCACCCGTTGACCGCCACGTGTCATAACCGCCACGTCAACAATCCCAATCAGCCCAACTTTCAGAAATTGCATTATGACCCTGAGTTTTGGTTAAAATTACAATTTCCTCCCCAAAACTTTTTGAAATTATATTTTGCCCCCTATTTCTACCAAAATTACATTTCAGCCCCAAAACCTTCTGAAATTATATTTTGACCCCAAATTTATGCAAAAAATATATTTCAGACCCCAAAACTTTTTGAAATTACATTTGGACCTCATATTTTTGCCAAAATTACATTTCAGCCCTTGAAATTTACTAAATTACATTTGACCCCTATTTGTCCATAAAATTTCTAGTTTTACCCTTTTCCTTTCCATAAACATCTATCTTAACCCTAATTGTCCAAAATTTCCAATTTTACTCCTTACTTTTTCATAAATACCAATCCTACCCTTCCACCCTATACCTAACCTCACAAAAACAATTCCAAAATGCCTCTAAGACGCAGAAACACACACGAAATTGAGATGGACAAGATGAGACGCCGGATACAGGAATTGGAAACCACTGTACAAACGCAACAAGCCATGCAAGAATCTCGCAGTGAATATCCAGAGGATGATTCAGATAATAATAGTTCGTCGTCCACTGACTACCGCCGCCGTCCTCAACAACAGCAATTCCGCCTTAATGACATTAAGGTAGGCATACCTGAATTTGAGGGAAGGCTTCAACCAGACAAATTCGTCGATTGGCTTCAAACTGTCGAACGAGTTTTTGAGTACAAAGACATTCCTGATAAGCAGAAAGTTAAAATTGTCGCCATCAAATTAAAGAAACATGCCTCCATATGGTGGGAGAATCTCAAGAAAAGGTGTGAAAGAGAAGGAAAGGGCAAGATACGAATGTGGGACAAGATGTGATGTGAGTTCTCATGTAAGTTTCTTCCCGGAAATTATTGTCAAGATAATTTCCTTCAATTACATAATCTCCGCCAAAAAGCTATGTCTGTAGAGGAATATACCAGGGAATTTGAGAAGCTTATGATGAAATGTGACATACAAGAAAGGGAGGAGCAAACAATAGCTTGTTATCTCAGAGGATTGAATACCAACATCGCCTATCTAGTACAACTCCAGTGATACTACTGGACGACGTCATTCGTTTAGCCATTCGTATCGAGAAGCAGTTGCCCAGAAGGCCTCCATACCAACCGTCCTCCTCAATTCCTTTTGATGGGCGTAAGCCACAAATGCATCATCCTAGCTCTTTAAGCATGCCTCCACCAAAGGTCACCAAGGAATTCAGTTCTAAAGCTCCTAAGTGCTTCAAATGCCAAGGGTTCGGTCATATCGCTTCTAACTGCCCTAACTGCAGAGTTGTCACCATTATTGAAGGGGAAGCTTCTGCAGTATTTGAAGAAGAAAGGGAGCCTATGCTTGAAACAAAGCCAATATTTGATGAGGAGCCAATATTTAATGAGGAAGTTACTCCTGCTGATTACGGTGAATCACTTGTGATTAGGAGAAGCCTGCATACAGCAACTGTGAAAGAAGAGCCTTGGCTACGTCACAACATTTTTCATACTCGCTGCACTACTTAAGGTAAAGTCTGTGACGTCATTATTGACAACGGAAGCTGTGAAAATGTAGTTTCCAACTATATGGTAGAAAAGTTGCAACTATAGACTCATAACCATCCGTGCCCTTACAAACTCCAATGGCTTAACCAGGACAACAAGGTAAGAGTTTCAAAACGATGCCTTATTACTTTTTCCATTAGTAAAAGGTATCATGATGAATTTTAGTGTGATGTTGTTCCTATGGATGCCTGTCATCTTCTTCTCGGGAGACCTTGGCAATATGATCGACACGTTCTGTATGATGGTCCTGCTATGGATTTTATTCCAGGAGCAGTAATTCCTAACAAGCCAGCTTACAGGATGAGTCCTCAAGAACATGCTGAAGTTCAAAGCCAAATTGAAGAATTGCTGAAAAAGGGATTGATCCGTGAAAGTGTCAGCCCTTGTGCCGTACCTGTACTCCTAGTTCCCAAGAAAGATGGAAGCTGGAGAATATGTATAGATTATCATGCAGTCAACAAGATCACAATTAAGTATCGGTTTTCGATACCTAGGCTTGATGACATGCTTGACCAGTTATATGGCTCTACCACTTTCTCTAAGATTGATCTTCGTAGCAAATATCATCAAATTCGAATTCGTCCCGGAGATGAATGGAAGACCGCTTTCAAAACCAGAGATGGGTTGTACGAATGGAATGTGATGCCATTTGAGTTGACAAATGCTTCTAGCACGTTTATGCGCCTGATGAACCAAGTTCTTCACCCTTTTATTAGCAAGTTTGTTGTTGTTTACTTTGACGACATTCTTGTCTATAGCAAGAGCAGAGTAGATCACTTAGAGCACTTACATCAAGTACTGCAAGCTCTTCGTGAATAGAAAGTTTATGCCAATTTGAAGAAATGCACTTCCTTAACAAATAAAGTCATTTTTCTGGGTTACATTATCACTACAGAAGGTGTACAGGTTGACCCAGGTAAAATTGAAGCCATTAACAAATGGCCAACTCCGCAATCTATCCAAGAAGTTCGGAGCTTCCATGGATTAGCTTCCTTCTATAGGAGGTTCATTCGAAATTTTAGTTCCATTGCTGCACCCCTCACGGATTGCATCAAGGGAGACAAGTTTTAATAGACAGAGAAGGCTCAGAAAAGTTTTGAAGAACTGAAGAAATGTTGACAGAAACTTCTGTGCTAGCTCTTTCTAATTTTGACCAAGTGTTTGAGGTCAGTTGTGATGCCTCTAACACCGGAATTGATGCTGTTCTGAGTCAAGAAGGCCATCCAATTGCTTTTTCAGCGAGAAACTTAATGATGCTAAGCTCAAATATTCTACCTATGACAAAGAATTCTATGCCGTTGTCCGAGCTTTGCAACATTGGAGCCACTACTTGTTACATAAAGAGTTTATTCTCTATTCTGACCACGAATCACTCAAACATTTGAATTCTCAACAGAAGATCAATCGAAGGCGTGCCGCTTGGAGTGAAATATTGCAGACCTATCCATTTTTCCTCAAGCATAAGGTTGGTGTCTTAAATTCAGTAGCTGATGCGCTTAGTCGTCGCCATGCTTTGTTAACAACTACGCAAACCAAAGTAGTGGGTTTTGAAACTATAAAAGAATTGTACCAAGATGATCCTGATTTCCAGGATGCCTGGAGTGCCACTGAATCTCAACCCTTTCAGCAGTATTATAGGGAAGAAGGATTTTTATTCAAAGGAAAAACTCTTTGTATTCCTCGCTGCTCACTATGAGGAGCTATAATTTGGGAAGCCCATGATGGAGGATTAGCTGGTCATTTCGGTAGAGATAAAACTGTGGCCTTAGTAAAGGAGAACTTCTATTGGCCAAGACTTGAACGGGATATAAACAAACATATCCAAAGGTGCAAAACATGCCATCTGGCTAAATTCAAAAGCCAAAATACTGAGTTGTACATGCCGTTGCCAGTACCCGAAGTACCTTGGAAGGATGTGAGTATGGATTTTGTCCTCGGGTTACCTCCAGAGACAAAAGGACTCTATAATGGTGGTTGTTGACCGTTTTTCAAAGATGGCTCACTTTATCCCTTGCCAAAAGACTAATGATGCGGTTCAAGTTGCAGATTTGTACTTTAAGGAGATTGTCCGTCTCCATGGCATTCCCAAAACTGTCACCTCTGATAGAGATATCAAGTTTGTAAGCCATTTTTGGAGAACCTTATGGAAGAAGATGGGAACTAAGCTTCAGTTTAGCAGTGCTAGCCATCCTCAAACTGATGGACAAACAGAAGCTATTAGCAGAATTCTTGGAAATCTTTTATGTAGCTTTGTTGGAAAGAACTTGAAGCAGTGGGATCTTATTCTTGCTCAAGTTGAATTTGCTTACAACAGCTTGGTCAATCAAGCAACTGAGAAGTATCCATTTGAAGTTGTTTATGGTTCCCGACCACTTAGCCCACTTGATTTAACACCATCATCTGATAAGCAACAATATAGTACCCATGCGGACCAGCGAGTCCAGGAAATCAAGAAACTACATGAGCAAGTTCGTGATAGGATACAAAAACAAAATTTGAAACTCAAGGCACAACAGGACAAGCATCGAAGGCATCAAGTCTTTAATGTGGGAGATTTGGTCTGGATACATTTGAGAAAGGAACGTTTTCTTAAACAACCGAACGCCAAGTTGCCGAACGCCAAGTTGTCTCCTCGAGCTGATGGTCCCTTCAAAATTGTTCAGAAAATTAACAATAATGCTTACAAAGTGGAGTTGCCTGGAGCCTATGGTGTTTCAGTCACTTTCAATGTTGCAGATCTATCTCCATATATTGATGATGTTGATTCCAACTCGAGGACAAGTTCTGTCCAACCCAGGGAGAATGAAACAGAAATGAAACAGAGCATGACATAAGGCATGACTGTTGAACAGTGGCTAACGGCTTGGGTAGGTGGCTGAAGGAGTTGGTGAGGCACACCAATGTTGAAACCTAGGGTTATTTTTCTTATTTTAATGCATGAATTATTAGTATAAATAGGTGTATATTTTCATTGTAATCCATCCAGAATTTGAATAAACACATTTGAGATTGGTTTCTGTACCACCTAGCTTCTACGTTGATCAATCTCTTGGCGTTGACAGATACTCCCTCCGGTCCTTAATATAAGATATGTTTGGGGAGTTGATTTTTATCCTAAATATAAAATATATTTTTCATATTTCTCAATCTTTTCCTAATTTACCCCTATTGATACTCCATCAACAATAATCAAAGAGAATAGTGAATGAGGGAATTAATGAAGATGACTAGGGTAGTTTAGAAAATACATGTCGCATTAACTAACTTCCTTAATCTAATCAAATTAAGTAAATATATCTTATATTAAGAACCATGGACAGTATCTATTTGTGTGGTCATATTAGGAGAGAAGTAGTTAAAGAATAAAATGGGACTCAAATCTCATAGAAACAACTTGCTGAATGAGGAAAACTAGATTTATGAATTTCTCAGAGAAACAAGGAACAATTGAGGAATTGAAGAGTAGACACATGATCAAAACTCAACTGCTGAGTTGACCTCTAGTAACTCAAATCCTTAATAAAAGTCAGACAAGAACAAAGCAAGATTAATAAGCAGATCGTGACACAACACCCATTTTTGTCTTTTTCTGTTTTTATTCTAGAATTTGAACGTTACATTTAGGTTTTTATAAGTTGAAGTTGACGTGCTTCTTGGATTCAGGTTCTGGAAGCAGCTCAGAGAAGCTATCAGAATTGCCTGGTGTTGCTTCACCTAGATTGTCAGGTATTACAGTGGACAAGTCAGTGGAGTTCTCATATGAGGAGCTTGCTGAAGCTACCAATGGCTTTAGTATGGCTAATATGATTGGACAAGGAGGCTTTGGATCTGTTTACTTTGCAAAACTTCGAAATGAGGTTTGTCTTCACCAAAGATAGATTTTAAAACTTATAATGTGTTAATTACTACATAAATTCAAAAGTTAAATAATTTTGTTATAATTTCTAATAGTATGGGCATACCATTCTTTGAAGATAAACCTAACCTTTAGGTTCAAATCTTTAATGCTATTCTCTTGTTCTATATTCAGCCCCATTTTATCAGTCTGCTATAGTTCTAAGGCTGATCTAAAAATTGAAGCAGAAATTCTAATAATTGCTAGAAATTGACAATTTCCTGCAGAAAGTGGCGATTAAGAAGATGGATATGCAAGCATCAAAAGAATTCCTTACTGAACTGAAGGTTCTTACCCATGTCCATCACCTAAACTTGGTATGCTTTCCCCTCGTGTTTTTATCTTATCTTCATGCCTATCAGTTTGCACAGATTTTTCCAGAACAGCTTGTGATGTCTCATGAGGGGATAATAGCTATGTTATTTGGATTAATTTATGATGAAAATTTAAATACAAGGTGTTATTTAGATAAAAAAATCACCTGAGAAACCTCCTCCAATAATGCTTCTACGGTGCATCTTTTCTATCTCCCATTTATTTTTGAAAGTGAAGTTCTTTTTCCCCTTTTCACCATGGCTATAAGCTAAAACGGTAAAACCGAACAGTCTATGCCTAGAATTCTAGTTACTTTCTATGCCAAGATACTTGTTATTCGTTACCTAAACACCCATAATGATGATTCCTTGTATATATGCTCTTTGCAGGTACGCTTGATTGGATATTGTGTTAAGAACTCCTTATTTTTGGTCTATGAGTACATTGAGAATGGCAATCTAAGGCAACATTTACGTGGCTCAGGTAAAAATATAGGGCCCTGCTCTCTCACTCTTTTATGTTCACAGATACTTGAAAATGTATTATATTAAATACATGTCCTACATCGGCATCAACGACAACATCATGATACTTTAAATGTACTTGAACTTCTTGTCACATTAGAATATGTTGTCTTATATTCCTGTCTCTGATTCAAAAATGCTAGCTCCATTTTGACTTAAAAACTATTAATTTTGTTGATCTTAGAGAGGGAGCCATTAACATGGCCAAGTAGAGTGCAAATAGCCTTGGATGCAGCAAGAGGACTAGCATACATACATGAGCAAACAGTTCCTGTATACATCCATGGAGACATCAAATCTCCAAACATATTGATTGACGAAAATTTTCGAGGAAAGGTTTGCAAATACTGTTTCTTTTTCGAGTTTTGATTAAATATGTAATGGAATTAGAAATTCTGAGGCTAACATCTTCACAGATTGCAGATTTTGGTCAGACAAATTTGACAGAATTTGGAAGTTCTTCAATGCCATCACATCTTGTGGGCACTTTTGGCTATATGCCTCCAGAGTAAGAATTTGATTTACTTATCACTTTCTTAGTTTTGTTGGTTAAGTGATGCATATGCCTCTTCAATAAGTTCTTTTATTTGTTTTGGAGATTAAAGTTCAATTAAGGATTTAAATGAACCTTTTGGGCTTATGATTTTCTTAGCCTTTTGAACCTACAGTTATGTTACCATACTCAATCCGTATGATGTTTGTGTTGTTCTAGAATGTTGATGCCTTGGTTCTGTACCACAAAATTTTTACTGTAGCATTTGTTTCTGTAATCTGCTCTTCTTGAAAAGAGAAAAATCCCCTACAATGCAGAAAAGTCCAATTACATGTGTAATAACCCATTGAAGTTGCATGGCATATATATATATATATATCCGACTTTGGAGAAAAGAAAAACTGGTGTCTTTATTTGGTAGCAACTGTGACAATATCTTAGGGAACTTTGCTCTGGATCATGTGAGGCCTTTGCTTAATATTGGAAAATGCATTCAGCACAGTAGACTAACTAAGAAGCAGGTACATACACAGAGTGATGCCACATATGCTCCATAATAGTTAACACACATATATTTAAAATTTTTATGAATAATTTAGGTTAAGTGTCGCACGGACTTCAACAAAAATATCCCATACCACGAAGAAAAATATGAACAGCTCCTTTTTTGAAGTAAGTGCCCTTGAAGCCTTTCGAAGACATGATTGGTGGCTTTCTTTTTCGACCTCTTGGCCACTGATTGGTAGGGGTTGAAAGCTCCGCCCTTTATTGTTATCATCTTTTCTCAGTAACGTTCCAGTGACATTTTTGTCTGCAAGTCTAATTTGGTTATTACAAATCAATTGGAAGGGATTTTCTTCTTTTCAAGCATACTAGCACTGTGGAACAAGATAGGCCAGGACTAATAAAGAAAGTTCATGATGTCAATAGTAACTTAAAGCTATAGTAACTCAGTGCGGCAGTTTAGTCTTCTTTCAAGGGAATAATTGCATTGGAATACAGACAAGTTGAGCCAACCAGCATTCATGATAGCTTTTGATTAAGATTGCATAATTTTTTTCAAGGTGCAAACAAAATGGGGTTAGTATGTCGGCCACCATAGCTTTTTCTGCTTTACTCCCTGTCTCCAATTATTACACTGAATTTCTAACAGAACAAAGGAGGTTGGTGAATTTGTGGTTTTCTTTTTTTTGGACAAGTGAATTTGTGGTTTTCAGTAATCGTTCTTTAGTGCTTTTTTTCACTTTAACAATGTTCCAGCCTCTTTAGCTTCAGACAGAGTTCACTGTTATCATGATCTTTAATAATTTTGACCAAGATCAGTGTTGCTGTGCAGATATGTAAAATATGGCGACTTTTCCTTCAAAACAGATGTATATGCATTTGGAGTTGTTCTCTATGAACTCATATCCGCAAAAGAAGCTATTGTGAAGACAAAAGAGCTTGCGAATGAATCAAAGGGACTAGTTGCCTTGGTTGTTTTTCCTGCCCTTCTTTTTGCTCTCCAAAATAATAATAATAAGTCTCAGAATCATTCCTCCATAGTTATTCTCTCAGAATTTTTTACATTCACTTGATGAAATTGCAGTTTGAAGAGATTCTGAATCAGCAAAACCCAGAAGAAGACCTTCGTCAACTTGTTGACCCCGGGCTCGGTGACAACTACCCTCTTGACTCAGTATATAAGGTGACATGCTATATATGTCCATATAGTTAATATCTGAATTTTCATCTACGAAAGTGAAAAGTGAAGGAGATCAAACTGTATAGAGTCCTCTGAAAAGAGGTAGATGAAGAACAAACATTCAATAAAGTCATAGAACTGGATCTTTTAGTTAATAATCTATCTAAAAATCTTATTTTTAATAGAGTATAATAGCGCCATATGATCCGACCCCACTTAGTGGGATAAGATTTTGTTATTGTTGTGGTGGTGGTGTTTGATTGGTGTGGTTGTTGTGGGTTGCAGATGTGTCAGCTAGCGAAAGCTTGCACACAGGAAAATCCACAAGTAAGGCCAAGCATGAGATCAATTGTAGTTGCATTGATGGTACTTTCGTCTCCAAGAGAGGACTGGGATGTGGGTTCCTTCTATGCAAACCAAGCTCTCATTCATCTCATGTCAAGAAGGTGACTTTTGCAGAGAAAGCTTCTCATATTCTGAAACTAGCTTCTTGAAGATAATATACAAAACTCAAGGGAGTACAAATTGTCTCCTAGTTTTAAGCTTCTACCTCTTATCCTACTTTGTGTGAACATGAAGAGGCCTTACTTTGTTCTTGTTTGAACCTGGACACAAGTCCTAAGAGTCATGATAAGATTCAGTAATTTCCTAACAGTTAAATTTATGACTCTTTCCACTGTCAATAGAAATTTCCATTTAATCCATTTTCTGGACTACTTTCTTTTTGTCTTCTTTTTTATGTCAAGTATGGTAATGGGGACATACTGATATGCGTTGGTCCAAATTCTGTCACATCAGTTATTGGAAGTATGTGTGCGTATTATTCTTTATCCCTATAAATTTTAGATTATTGAACTCCAAGTACTAATTATGTATGGAGTTTAATACTTTAATATAAATAAACTGAGTCTTCTAAGGCTAAATTAATTGCTTTATGCTCCAGTTGTTGCCTTGTATAGTTCAGTCATATATAACATGATGACAAGACAATATCATGCTGTTGGCCAAAAAAAAAGCAATTTTTTTTTGCCACCAAAAAAAAAAGGGAAAGAAAAAGGGCAATATCAAGCTAATATCTTTGCCATTTGGCATTTCTACATAGGCTTGCAACCGTCCAAAATAGTCAACTTTTTTTTTTTTATTTTCATCATTCGGTATCCCAGAGCCGACAGCCCCAGATTAATCCGAACCGCCAATTGTGGGCACCTCAATGGGTGGAATGGCTAGCTAGGAGATTTAACATTTTTCCATACCCATGGCGAGGATCGAACCCTCGACCGATGATTAAGGGAGGAGGAGTCCCTACCGCTCCACCCCATGCCCTGATTCCAAAATAGTCAACTTTTGTGTGCCAACAAAACACGTAATTTTTCGGCATATTAATTTCAACGGTTGGTGTCACACAAACCAATAAAAGTATTTTGGATAAAACATGTGTAATATATATATATATGTTTGTTTTATTTAAATAAATCATATAATTTAAACATATTGTAATTAAAAATAGACTTCACTTTTATCTTTAAAAAATAGATTATAACAATATGAAAAAAAAAGGTTTATAATTTGGAATAATTACTCAATACGATTTGTAGATTCATGGACTCCTAAGAAGAAATATAAGTGTAGATAGCATTTTACAGTGGAAGCTTGAGGAAATAACAGTGGGAAATATTTTTTATTTTATGAGAGTGATTTTATCAAAAGATTATGCTCAACTTCATTGAGCAAAATAGGGACCACTTGGAAAACGAACATTATTTAGTGGCATACTAAATGTGGAAATATATAAGATAAAAGTGAAGTTGATTGATGGGTATTTTACTCTGAAATTAGTCCCATTCCATGTGTATATGTTCCACTCCCACCTTTATTTATGAAAATGACTGCCATATTTAATAACTGCCATACACATTATCATTTCCAAGTATCCACTCTTATATTTCGGTCCAAAAAAAATTATAAAAAAATTAGGAAAAATGACGCGATCCCAAAAACCAATATAATTACATTGACGTGCCACGGCAAGAAAGAATAACTGAACATATTATAAAAACATATTAATGAGCTGTTATTTCGGATTTTTGAGATTTTATTGTAATTATTTTCGATTCATGGGACCTGCAGGTCATTTTCCCAAAAAATATGTTTTAAGGATTTTCTTTTTATTTATAAGAAGGGTGCACAAATAGTTACAACAAAATAGGCATACCCCACATAAAAATAACAGCTCAACAAATATTGAACCTTAAGTCATTACTGTTTTTGTATGCCTCATTGCCTTTTTTTTTTTTTTGGGTCGAATCATTGCCTATTTTTATTTGTTAACAAATGTTTTAGGGATTTAGATAGTTTTTACTTAATACACAAATATGCCGCTTCATATGATTGGATAAAAGTGAAAAAAAATTAAATAATTGACTCAACGCACACTTGTATTTTTTGTCCAATTCTCACTTGGAAGATCACAATTCCTTGATCAAATAGAAAATCGCAATTTTTCTCTTAGTATTTAAGGTCCTATATAAATAATCGATTAAATATTTTAATTTTTTAAACTTGTATAAACAACTCTCTTAATAATAGTTATTTTACTATTAAGGAAACGTAATATGTTAAGATGTTTGGAAAAAAAAAAGTAATATGTTAAGATGATTTTCTTTTTTCTTTTTTTTTGGTAAAGATTGGGGCTTAAAGCCCATAACAATAATGCCAAAATCAACAACGTGGGAATATGACTCCCACTAAATCCCTGAACAGACATTCTAATACCCTGCAGGGGAGATACAAAAACAATGAAATCTACATTACAATTGAAACTATAGTTTGCTAACCAATCTGTAACAGAGTTACCTTCGCAATGTATGAGAAAAGCGAATCTGCGTGTCCTTGTTGCTGTCACACAACCATGAAATCAAGATTCTATCACTAGTCTTACTCTGCAACCAAGCATCCTGAATCATATGTAAAGCTATAGTTGAGTCCCCCTCTAAAATGATCTTGTTGAAACCCATCTCTTGCGCCATTCTTAGAACCTGGACTGCTCCCCAAATCTCAGCAGTTAAAGCACTGCAGTATCCTAATTTCCTTCCAAATCCACAAACCCAACTGCCATCACTCCTCCTCAAAGATGATTTTCTTTAAATTTCGTTGAGTTATAACTTCTCAAACTTTGAATTATGCATGCAGGGAACCGTTTTCTTACCTGAAATGCACGAAACCTTTTCTTTTGCCTGACATTCATGGAAACTTTTAAATTTAAGAAATTCGCATATAATTCTTTTAATTTATTATACTCTTTCAAGAAATTAATAAGTTGACAAAAATTGTACAAAACTAATATATAGAACCGTATGCTGTACAATTACAATACACGTTCAAAAACAAAATCAATCAAATAATCTACAAGTCTTAAATCACAAATATGAAAATTATAATATTCAATTAAATAAATATTTTAAAAGAATAACACAAATACACAAATTACTTGGTGAGATTAAAAATAATTAATATTCATCAAATCTCATCCTTATTCACAAGTCATTAATTTTCAAAGAATATATATAATAGTTTATTTAAAAATTTTAAAAAGATATTGTCAGATTTTGGAAGCTAGAAAAACTATTTGTAAGTGAATTGAATTTTAAGAGATTGTATACAGCTTGTATACAGCTTTTCCCCCAATAATAATCACATGTGGAATTGACTTGTCCTTTAATTAAAGCTAAACCTCGATTATATTGGGTTAATTAGTGCTCGTTTGGAATAGCTTATTTTTGGGCAACAAGTGCTTATAAATCATGATTCACGGTATACGAGGTAAATATGTGAGAGGAGTTTTATCTCGGCTTACATAATAAGCACTTATATTCAAAAAATAAATGTTCCCAAACATACACTTAAGCATCTTATTTTGAAAATAATCCCTTTTTACTTGAATGAAAATAATCCTTTATACATTAATTTTGTAGTATATTTTCAAAAATAAACTTCCTCTGTATTAGTAATTCCGAGGTTTTAACTTTGGATTGTAGTTCTTGTTATTTTTAGAGGAATCAGTATGTTTTTTATTTGTAATAGGACACTTTATTATGGATATTAATTTTAGTGAAAGATAAAATTAAAAAATTACATACGCAATTTTGACAAGTTTAAATTTAGAAATCATGAAGCGGATAATTTTGTCATGAGATAATAGAAAATTTAAAAAATAAACTAAATAAAGGTCGATATCATATTGATGTCATGGATCAGGTTAAAATTTTCTAAAAAGTATAATTATTGAAATTTAGATAAAGCGATTCCATTGAATTTAATTTTATAGTCACAAATGCAATAACGCAGAAGCTATTCCTGTCTTTGATTATTAAACGCAGGCAAGTTGCAGAGGTTTTTTATGTTAAAAAAAATATATATCGTTCTTTTTTCAGAATATAACAATTTTGCAGGGTTTGCGCCTAATTATGCGTGCCATTCAAATTAGTTGAACATTTTGACATTTTGTTATGGGCTAAGTTTACGTGTCATACATGCATGGATTATTTGGATACGGAAGTTTAAGTGTTCGATTCTTCCTCCTATCGCATTAGAATTAGTGCCTGTTTTGGGCAGGGTTATGGAAACCGGATCGGACCAGTCGGTCCGGCCCGGAAACCGGCGAACCTGCTAGTAGATTGGTCTGGTCCAGTTTCCAATTTAAAAAAAATTTTATATTTTTTTTAGAATTTCATATCAATAAGCCTAAAATCTTCAATTTCTCACCGGTTTGGCCCCGGTCTGACCCACTGACCCTTAACCTAGTATCCCGACCGGTTCACTACCCGGTTCGGGTTTTAATACCTTGGTTTTGGGTTAGCTTTAGAAATTTACGGTGTACGAGATAAATACATAAGAGGAGTTGTATCTAAACTTAAGTGGACATGCTTCTTGAATGTTAACTTAAATTAAATTGGCACTTAGGCTCTTGGAGTAGGAGGAATTGATTCAGATTTATTTGTCCTTGTGGAAGTTATTGACTTAAATAAAGAATTACTTCTTTCAGTCCTAAATATAAGATAGAGTTGACTTTTTTTAGAGATATTAAAGAAGTTAATTAAATTACTTTAAAGGGTTAAGGTGCAAATTTACTAATGAAGTTTTGTCCGAGAAACGTCTGGCACAAATATCTTTTAGAAGGGGTAAAAATACTAATGAATAATTAAAAAGGGGCATCCACCACAAAAATCGTTAATCCATACTAACGGCGTTAAATTATAAGAGAAGAAAACCCCTAACGACGTTAGTATGGATTTAACGGTTTTTGTGGTGGATGCCCCTTTTTAATTGTTCATTGGTATTTTTGCCCCTTCTAAAAGATATTTGTGCCAGACACTCTTCAGACAAAACTTCATTGGTAAATTTGCACCTTAACCCTACTTTAAAATATTTATATTTTTCATTTTTTCTTAAAATTATTTTGTCTAACTTATAAATTGATATATAATCTAAAGATACATAATATATAATATGATTATGTAATTTATTCAGCTTAAAAAAAAGTTAACTTTATTTTATATTTATGATAAGAGGGAGTATCGCTTTTTAAGAAATTTGCTAGGGCACTTGGTGAAAATTACAAGTTTTAGGAGACTTCCTCGTCAAAACAAGCTCATTAAAGAAGATCTTAAGGTACTAATATATTTTTTTTCTAGTTATCACATATCTATTTCACACAATGCTTTTTTCTTTTTTACCTTTACGAACTCTGTTGCCCTTACTTTAAAATTAATATAGCTAATTACTTATAAAAAAATTTTATATTTATTTCCTATTGAAGTGATTAAAACCAAATTATGGCAACCTGACAACCTCCTCCTCCTAATCTTCTCAAAGAGCATCTTGTGGCAGTGTTCTTCGTGAACATCAAGGGACTTGGATTGTTAAATTTTCGTATTATCTAAGGAATTGCTATGCTTATGAAGTTGAAGAATGAGCTATGCTTAAAGAACTTAATGCATGTTTAGGAACACTTATTGTGTGTTTGGGGGAGCGTTTGAACCCCCAAACGCTAAATTGACCCTATAAGCTCAATACCCAATTTGAAAAAAAAAAAATTTTGAGTGTTTGTTTTCCAAAGTGAGCAATCGAGCTTAATTCTATCTTAATAATTTTTGCCATAGGCTCCATTTCTTAGCTTTTACTGATTTAGCTTTTGAGGAAAGTGAGAATGGTTAAAATATTTTTTCAGTTGTGTCTAGTGTACTATCAGATTTATTACAATTTTACCCTTAATGTACTTTTTTTGCTACAAAAATTAATTTCAACTATTATTTGGTGCTTTTAACCCTTAAAATATTTTTTCAACTGTACCCAATATGTTATCAGACTGATTGCAATTTTATCTTTAATGTACTTTTTCAGTTCCAAGAATTATTTTAAACTATTTTTTGGTGTTTTTAACCCTTTAAAATATTTTTTCACCCACTCTCTCTTATTATTATCACAAAAGTCACTTGTGCTTAAGTCAATCCAAACAAGTTTTGCTTTTATAAAAGTCATTTATACAATCGCTGTTCCAAACATAAATCACATAACACAATCGGGCTTTTACCGAAAATAAAATTACCAAACGCTAAATTGAGAAACTCCATTTTTCCTATCGCTGTTCCAAACACACTTATTTTTTGAATATAAGTGTTTATTAGGCAAGTCGAGATCAAATTCCTCTCACATATTTATCTCGTATACCGTGAATCACGATTTATAAGCATTTATTACTAAAAAATAAGCTATTCCAAACGAGCACAAATCTAACATGGGATATGGGCTTTAAGAACATAATTGTGGGATCTGATATGAGATTTGCCCTGTTGAGTTAAAAAGTCAACGATTTGAAACCATAAGGAGTAGAACAAAAATTTAATCAAACTACAAGAATAAAATGATATTATCAATCCTTGAAAAAAATAGTACTGCATCGCATTGATTCTTAGAAAATGGGATGGGAAAAAAAAAACTTAAAAAACGGGGAAAAAATAGCCTATATTGGCATGACAAAAATTACCCTTTAAAGTGAAACAGGGAGAAGATATTAAAATGGATTTTTTTCGACAAAACTACTCTCTCACTTATTTCGAATAATGTAAAATCACTATTAAAAAAATTTAAAAAAAATCTACATTATTTGCTAAAAAAACAAATCTACATTAAAACTTGTGTATGTTTTTTAAAAAGAAATACTAGTATAGTAGAGTACTACATTACCTTGATTCGTAGAAATTGAAACGGAAAAAAGGGAAAATTTCTTAAAAAGAATTTTAAAAATGACAAAAGATAAAAATGTGTTTCGAATATTTATACTACCAAAGAGGTATTAATGTCTTATCCATTATTTTCAAAATTAAAAGGAAATGATAAAATTATCCCTCTAAATTTAAAATAAAAAACATAGAGAAATGCGCAATTTCATTAAAGTTAAAGGTTTTCACAATTTCTTATAAGAATTTCACAAGTTATAAATCAAAATTCACAATATTTGATAAGGGTTTCACAAATTTTAATAAAAGTTTCACAAGTTTAGATAATGCTTTTACAATTAATTCTGTCAAAGTAAAAATTAAACTCCAAGGGACAATTTTATCATTTCCTTTTAAGTTTAAAAAGAATGAATCAGGCCCTGACACCTATTTAGTATGTGTTTAGATTAGTTTTTTAAAAATAGTTTTTACGATTTATGAGATAAGTATGTGAGAAGAGTTTTGTTTCAGCTTGCGGAAAAGAGCTTATGAATGTTCCGAACTGCTTTTTATCTTTTGACATTTTTAAAATTTTTTTAAGAGATTAAAAAAGAAAAAAAAAAGGGAAAATCACTCCTAAGTCCTAAGAACCAAACATAATATTAACAAAGTCCCTTTAAAAAGTCAAATATTAGAAAAGTCCCTAGGGACTTTTTTATAGTTATTTCTCAAAGTCAAATGACGAAGTTGCCCCCAAGTCATTATATAGTTGACAACTTCATCAGAAAGGTCCCTCCGTTCTACTCTGATTTTGTGTCTTACTTTGAGTGGCCGTACGTCGCTCCTTCGAGTCCCAGTGTTTGTGCTTTCGTCAGTCGCTCCTCCGCTGCTAGAGCCTCCGTCACTCCTCCGCTACCTGAGCCTCCGTCACTCCTCCGTTGTCGACGTTGTGATGTAGCAGAGGTAAAAAGCGATCTAAATTTTTTTTTCTATGTGTATGTTGGCTGGATTGAGATTGAGAGATTTGTCAAATGTTGGAGTTTGGGCTCAATAGTGGACTAAATGGTAGGAGGTAGTTTGGGCTCCTCCGTTGCTAGAGCCTCCGTCACTCCTCCGCTACCTGAGCCTCCGTCACTCTTCCGTTGTCGACGTTGTGATGTAGCAGAGGTAAAAAGCGATCTAAATTTTTTTTTCTATGTGTATGTTGGCTGGATTGAGATTGAGAGATTTGTCAAATGTTGGAGTTTGGGCTCAATAGTGGACTAAATGGTAGGAAGTAGATAAGTAATACTAATATTTTGCTAAAGATATGATATTCACCATTAAAGTCAGGGTTTTAGTGTGGTTAGGTTGTGTGAATGTTATAATGCTCTGTTTTTTAGGAAGATTACAGAGGGAGTGATGTGTTTTAAATGAGAATGGTTGAATATAATGGCGGTTTATTTGTTAAGAAAATGTTGGTACGAAAAAAAAATGTTGTTAATTTGTGCAATTGTAGTTGTTAATATGACTATTGTAGTTATTAATACATAATATGTGCTCTGTTTTTTGGCAATGTTATAGAGAGAATACACTATTTTTGGACAAGGTAATAGATGATAACTTTGTTTTAAATGGGAATGATTGGATATGATTGTGGTTTCTTTGATTACAAAATGTTGATATGATATTAAAAAAAGTGTTGTTAATACGTGCATTTGTAATTGTTAATATTGCTGTGGCAAGTCTTAATACTAAGTTCATGTTGCAGGTTGTCATGAAAGATGGGATTAGAATATATTCTGTTTCTTTCATGTAGGGGGAAGTTTTTAAATAATGGAGAAGATGAAATACAATATGACTCATACTGTTGTAAATATGATTCATGCACTTGTAAAATAAGGCAGAAGAAATTATTAAAAACCAATTTAGCAGTTGTGAAAGTTGAAGTTTTGAAACTTGTCATTTCCGTCAAGTATGAAAAAATAGTTGTAAAAATGACTCAAGATATTGTAAAAACACGATTTAGAAATTGTAAATTAAGCAGCTTGCAGTGTTAAACTTAAATATGTGAATAAATGTAGTTTCATTTAAACATGAAAAATAAGTTGTAAAAACGATTCAAAATATTGTAAAAACACGCATTAGAAGTTGTAAACTGAGCAACTTGCAATGTTAAACTTAAAGATGTGAATAAAGGTAGTTTCATTCGAACACGAGAAATAAGTTGTAAAAATAACTCAATATATTATAAAAACACGCTTAATCAATTGTATATTGAGGGATTTTTAGTGCTGAATTTGGAGATGTGAATAAAGGTAGTTTCATTCAGACATGAGAAATAAGTTGTAAAAATGACTCAATATGTTGACACAAGATGCTTATTCAGTTGTAAACTAAGGAATTTTCAGTGTTGAACTTGAAGATGTGTAATAAGGTAGTTTCATTAGAAATAAGTTGTTAAAATGACTCAACATATTGTGAAAACAGGCTTAACGAATTGTAAACTAAGCAATTTGCAGTGGTGAATAGTGTTGAAAAGGTACTTTCATTGTGACTTGAAAAATATATTGTACAAAAAGATTAAACATGTTGTAAACACAAACATAATCAATTGTTAAATAAGGCATATGTAGTTGTCATATTTGAAGTTTTGGAAAAAGGTCATTTCATTTAAGCAACTAAAAGAATGTGTAAAAAATTACTCAAACAGTTGTTATAACACATAATGACAGTTGTGAACATAGGGACTTGGCAAACTTAAAATTAACTTATTGCATAAAAACATATTGTAAAAATGACTGATGAAGTTGTAAATGACGGATGAAGTTGTCAACTGTAAAATAATTAATGAACTAAGGGCAACTTTATTATTTGACTTTGAAAAATAATCACAAAAAAGTTCTTAAAGACTTTTCTAATGTTTAACTTTTTAAATGGACTTTACTGATATTATATTTGTTTCTTGGAACTTGGGAGTAATTTGACCAAAAAAGAAAGAAAGAAAAAAGTCGACGCTGGCGTCGTGGCAAGAATTATCAACCCTCCTAAGTATAAATGGGGTAGCTCCTGAAGTATAAGTATGTAAGTATTGCCCCCTCCTTCCGTGGCAGTTCCACACAGCGTCTACGTGGCACTCTCCCACACCGCCCACGCTTTACCCCACGCCCCCTACACGCCATTACTGTTCCCAGCTCATCCTTCTGACATTTCCCCTCTCTCATCATTCCATTGGTCGGTTTACTCACGCGCCCTTCCTTCGCCTACGCTAACCTACCCCAACCGAATCCGGTTTCTGCCCTAAAAATGAAGGATCTCTTTTTTTTTTTCTTAACCGTTAGATCAAAATCTCAACGATCTAAATTTAATATATTATAAAAATATTATTATTATTAACGATCTAGATAAGAGAAGAGGAGATGCTTTACTTTTAGGACAAAAAGAGAAACCGCTCGCGTCCCAATCGCAGGCCAAAGTAAATCCTCGTTGTCCCCTTTCAATACCGTAACAGCAAAAAAAGTAGCCGTTGTATGAACCGTGGGGCATTTTGCCGACATAATAAAAATATTTTATTTCACTTAATGCAAGTCCGCGATCAGATGATCTGTGACCTTTTATTCTATTATTTATTTTAAAAAATCTCACCTTTTTTCATTATCAATGAGTGAGATTTTATAAATCAATCAGTGAGATTTTATAAATTTCAGACTAGAGCTTATAGGCCTTAAAAGGAAACGAAACCTCTGGTCCTACTCCTAGGCCTATCCATCGATCTCACTTCACTCACATACCGTTGGTGTGCCTCACCGGCCGGAAATCGAAGAGTCACAACACTGCTTTTTGTTCTTTTCTTTCTGTGAATCCTCTCATATACCCATAAGCTTTTCTTCTTTCTTGTTAATAACTAATTAGTTTCTCTTTCTGGAAAGAGCTGTCTTCAATTACTTGGTTTCTCAACGAGGAAAAGGCTCTGATAGTGGCGTGTGTTCCAAGTCCATTTCACTGCAAAGACGGGTTCGAATCTTGTTGCTTAGTTCGCTTTCGAAGATATCCTAAATCGTAATCTATCTTCCGTTAAAATCTTCTTTATGTAGAGCTTCGGTTTTCTGTTATTGAAGGATTAACCTGGGATTTCATTTCTGCGGCCAAATTGTGAGTAACACGCTTAAATCTCGAGGCTTTTTTGTTTTTTTCCCTCTGTTTGTCCACTGGTGATGGCTTCTTTGGTTATTTTAATTGTGAAAATCTTGTGGGATTGATTTTGGGTGTTGATGAATTCTTCTTCTTTCTCTGAAAAATTGCAACTTCCTAGTTTCTCCGGCTCAGGTTTGGGGGAGATATTACCATCTTTTTTTCCTTCTCGCTTACTTCTCAGTTCTGTTTGGTTTTGAATTGCGGTTGAACTGTTTGAAAATTGCAGTTGAATGTTCCAGGCAACTTTTTTTTTTATATATATAATCTCAGATGGGGCATTTTTTTTTCCTTGACAGTTACGTCGATCAGAAAGCTCTTTGTTATATAATTTGGTTTGGAGTTTCGTCGTATCTTAATTTATATTTGGCTTCGGCTTCTGAGAGTGCAAAAGTGCCTCAAAGAACGTAACTTGCAATGTATAAATGAAAAATCTCTAATTCTTCTTGAAATCAAGTTATGCTTCTTTCTTATTACACTGTTTAAGTTAAGTGCTTCTGATTAAATATTAAATCTTCACTGTAAAGACATGATCTTTCTTAGTTGTTCAAGTTTCCCGCGTTATAATTGCAACAGTCTTTATTCATGTCTCCATAACTCTCTTTTGCAGGAATAAGAACTTTCTAGAAAAATAAACTAAATGGCGACACTAGCCGATATCGGACTTGCGGCCGCCATCAATATTCTCAGTGCCTTCATTTTCTTTGTGGTATTTGCCGTTTTGAGGCTTCAGCCTTTCAATGATAGGGTTTACTTTCCAAAATGGTATGTGAAAGGCTTAAGAACTGATCCTGTTCATGGAGGAGCATTTGTGCGCAAGTTTGTGAATTTAGACTGGAAATCATATCTTCGGTTTCTGAATTGGATGCCAGAAGCACTTAGAATGCCAGAACTTGAACTTATTGACCATGCTGGATTGGATTCTGCTGTGTACTTGAGGATTTACTTAATTGGGTAAGTAATGAATCATTGTTAATGTATTAGAGTTACTCCAAAGAGTTAGCTTTCTTGGTATTAGGTTTGATTCAGTTATTCTTTTTTTTTTTTTTGGTGCAGGCTTAAAATCTTTGTTCCTATAGCATTTCTAGCATGGGCTGTGTTAGTTCCTGTCAATTTCACAAGTGGTGGCCTAGAAACAGCCAAGTTAACCAATGTAACTTCCAGCGACATTGATAAGCTCTCAATTTCAAACGTCCATGAACAATCTCAGAGGTTTGTTTCTCAACTGATTGCATTTTCTTCTCTTTGATGATATTTGCATGTTAATCTCACTCAATTGTTGAAGTTAGAGTTAGTCTTATTATTATGGTTCATGTTAATATGTGTGATTCTTAAATCACTTGTGAAAGTTTTGCTGTAATGAGATTTTTTTCTTCTTCTCTTTTTAACTCTGTTTCAGGTTTTGGGGGCACATAGTTGTGGCTTATGCCTTTACTTTTTGGACATGTTATGTTTTGCTCAAGGAATATGAGAAAGTTGCCATGATGAGATTGCAATTTGTTGCAGCAGAAAAACGTCGACCTGATCAATTTACTGTAAGCTCGACTGTTCATTCGAATTTAACGTTGAGGAATATTTTTCGATTATACTAATTCAATTGCTCTTTATGTTTATGCTTGACAAATCCAATGAATTTTGGGTTATGGACCAAATTGCCTTAAGCTGGAACTCAGATAGCAGTAGCACTAGAGATATTTTGTTATATGGATTTTGTTTTTCTCATAGATACATTTTCCCCCCCTCAGGTTCTCGTAAGAAATATTCCTCCAGACCCAGATGAATCTGTTAGTGAGCTAGTTGAGCACTTTTTCCTGGTCAATCATCCAGATCACTATCTTACTAACCAGGTCTGTTCCTGCTTTAAACTTTTGCTTTAGTAGAATTTTTTAAGTATGTGTTTGGTTTTCTGTTAGTCAAAAGACAGTTTGGCAAAAATCAGTTTGGTAAATTGGAAGTTGTTTGGATGACATATATGGAAAGTACTTTTTAAATGTATAATTACTAAAAACGACGTGAGTTTTATGGTATGTAATATGTATAATAAAAGGAGGATGTATAAAATATAAATGATATACAATTTGATATTTTGAATAATAAATAATAAGAATATAAATAATGTAAGTTTGATATGTTGAACAAATTTATATGTATAATTATTAGTAAATTTGTATTTCTTATGGCTTCAACGTGCTTTGCTTTCCATGTAAATTGAATTCCAGTTTACAAATTTGATTATAATGATGTATACACAAGATAGGGTACAATGGCACTGTATTTCCTCCTTTTTGGTCATGCCTTTAACCAGTAATGTTTTTAAAATGGATCTAGTTTATAATTGGTCCCCAAGATCATTGATTAATGTGGTGAAGAAAAAGCACATTTTTTGACTTATTGAATCACTGTACAGGTTGTTTATAATGCAAACAAACTTGCTAAGCTGGTCAAGAAGAAGAAGAAGTTGCAGAATTGGCTCGTCTATTATCAAAATAAACTTGAAAGAACTTCAAATAGGCCTGAAATGAAGGTACTTAAGTTTAATCTGATGTGCATTCAAGTATAGGATTATTATACTGTATTTAGGTTACTGCAAAGCTTATCCTCTTATTTGTCTTTTACCAGACTGGTTTCCTTGGTCTTTGTGGGAAAAAAGTGGATGCTATTGATCATCACACAGCTGAAATTCAGAAGCTGACAAAAGAAGTAAGCACATGTATCCAGTTTCTGACTTCATGATTGTAGTAGTATAAAAAAAATGAAACAATTTGGCTCGTGAACCAAATGCCAAATTTGTTAAGTTAATGTTATAGGAGATTTTGACATCTTGAATTTCTCAAGCTTTATGGCTTTTATCCCGGATTCATTAATGTTACACGGTAACGGTTCTTCTGATATGTCCCGAGTTTGGAGCATTTGGATTGCGTTCGGCTTAGGTAGCACCCAAAATCAGCTGAGGCTCGCTCGTGTCTAATTTGGGTTAAAGGGATCGGTATGCGTCTCCACTATTATTTTGAGCTTTTGGCTTGATGGTGAGCGCCTCGGTCCTAAGGTTTGGTATCCGAGCCTAAGGCAAAGAATGATATATCCCGGGTCTAGGGTGTATTGAGTTTGACCCGTGTTTGATATGTGTTAAAGGAACTAGAGTGCATCTTTACTATCAGTTTTAAGCTTTTAGTGCGATGGTTAGCGTTTCATTCCTGAAGTTTGGCATTATGGCCTGCATGGGTTTATATTCCACTTCTTTCGCCTTAGAGAATGATGTGTTCCGGCTTTTAGGGTGTGTAGCATCCAAAGTCAGTGGAGACTAAGGGCCCGTGCCTGACCTAGGTTAAAAGAATTAGCGTGGGCATCTACTATCAACTTAAATCTTTTGGCATAATAGTTAGCGCTTCATTCTTAAAAGAATTAGCGTGGCCCGTGCAATTAGCGTGGGCATCTACTATCAACTTAAATCTTTTGGCATAATAGTTAGCGCTTCATTCTTAAAGTTTGGTACTAGAGTCTGCACAGGTTAAATCCCACCTCCGTTAAAAACAACCCACCTCCTCTAAGAGGGAGAAAATGATACGTCCCGAGTCTAGGATGTGGATCAGATTCAACCAAGTAACTCCTAATATCGGTCGAGACTGGGGGCCATATTTGATGGCCGCACTAACCAAATGGATCTTTTAGAAATTTCTTTGATGAAAAATTTAATTTAGAACTGTTATTTTTATTTTTATATTATGTTTGTTTTACCGTGTTTCATAGTAATTGAAACTGGTCACTTCTTGCAGATACCTATAGAGAGGGAAAAGGTCACAACTGACCCCAAGAGTGTTATGCCTGCTTCCTTTGTTTCCTTCAAAAGTCGATGGGGTGCTGCTGTCTGTGCACAGACTCAACAAACCAGAAATCCAACGCTTTGGTTGACTGAGTGGGCTCCAGAGCCAAGAGATGTTTACTGGCCAAACTTGGCAATTCCATACGTTTCTCTCACTGTCAGGAGGTTAATCATAGCCGTTGCTTTCTTTTTCCTCACTTTCTTCTTCATGATCCCCATTGCATTTGTGCAATCGCTTGCAAGTATCGAGGGAATCGGGAAAGCAGCACCATTTCTGAAGCCACTTATCAATAAGTAAGTTCATTTCATTGTTGGACTTTTGAAGCTGGCGTTTTTTCCTTTAATATTGGAAGATAACTTATCTGAGTTCATGCTGTTGTGCAGGAAGGTTATCAAATCATTTATTCAGGGATTTCTTCCTGGTCTTGTTTTGAAGCTCTTTCTCATTTTCTTGCCTACAATACTGATGATCATGTCGAAATTTGAAGGCTTTTCGTCTTTTTCATCTCTTGAGAGACGATCAGCTTCTAGATATTATATTTTCAACTTCATCAATGTGTTTCTTGGGAGCATACTTGCAGGATCAGCATTTGACCAGCTGCAGTCTTTTATTCACCAACCAGCCAATCAGTATGTCATTTGAACTCAAATTTTTTCCTTCTCCTTGCAGCAGTTTATTTTTTATGCTGAATATATCTGTTCACTTGATCGATCAAACCCTCGTGAGACTGAGCATTTTTTGCAATACTTTTTGGCAGATATCCTGAAACAATTGGGAATGCAATTCCTATGAAAGCAACTTTCTTCATTACTTACATAATGGTTGATGGATGGGCTGGCATAGCTGGAGAGATTTTGATGTTGAGACCACTTATAATATATCACTTGAAGAATTTCTTCTTGGTTAAGACCGAAAAAGATAGGGAAGAAGCCATGGATGCCGGCAGCATCGGTTTCAACACAGGAGAACCTCGTATTCAACTGTACTTTCTTCTGGGTCTGGTCTATGCTTCAGTTACACCTGCTGTTCTTCCTTTCATAATAATCTTCTTTGGGCTGGCTTATGTCGTGTTTCGCCATCAGGTACAGATTTGTTGACTCCATATAAAATTCTAAGATAATTCAAGATTATATTCATGTTTACATTCTTGTGCCTCCAATCAAATCTTTTTCCATTGGTTGGCCAAAATCAAATCTTTTTGAATTGTCCACAGGTTTCGGACTTCTTCTATCATAAACACGGTGTTTTTCTTCGCTTTCTTTTAGGATCTCTTAAGTACATGTTTATCATGACTATTATATTGTCATTCTACAAGGTATTATATTATCTGCTGTTTGCTGATATATAATATGAATCTTCCCCTGCAGATCATTAACGTGTATAATCAGGAATACGAGAGTGCGGCGGCATTCTGGCCTGATGTTCACTTTCGTGTTGTGGTTGCGCTGTTATTTTCCCAATTAGTTTTGTTAGGACTCTTGAGCACCAAGAAAGCTGCCTCATCAACTCCATTTCTGATTGCACTCCCAATACTAACCATATGGTTCCATAGGTACTGCAAAGGCCGGTTCGAACCCGCCTTTGTCAAATATCCCCTACAGGTTTGTATCTCATTTGATCATTTGCATTGCTAATGACAACATTTATATTGGTATCATCTTTAGTATATTGTCCCTTTAATCTGTTGCTGAAAATCAAACATTGCCAACATTTTTTTGTTGTGGGGCTAATACAGGAAGCAATGATGAAAGATACACTGGAAAAAGCCACCGATCCTAACCTGAACTTGAAAGGTTACCTTCAGCATGCCTATAGTCATCCAGTTTTCAAAGCCAGCGCCGACAGTGATAGTTCTTCTGATGATGAGGAAATGATGAGTGAGAAGTGGGAAACCGAGAGCGCGCTTGTGCCCACTAAGCGCCAGTTCCGGAGGAACACGCCGTTGCCAAGCAAAATCAGCGGTGTCTCATCTCCACGGTCGCTTCCTGACGGTGTCCAAAATCATGCAGAGCCTTGAATGGAGCAATGTTGCTGTAAATTTGATGTTGTGATCGTCATCATTGACCAAAGACAGGTTAGGATCTCACTGTGTAGCCGAAGTCCTTAATCTGAGGGAAAAAATGGTGAATTTTGCCAGTGCCTTCATTGAAAGGCTAGTTTTGTGGATTTATACTTGTTGATGAGATTTACCACACCAAGCTCTAATGGAGATTCTGTGATATCATTTCAGACCGTATTGAGTAGTGGTATATATTAAAGTGAATGATGTAAATTAATTCAAAACCAGAGCATATATTGTTAAGAAGGGCTTAAACTTTATATGGGAAGTCTCACATTAGATAAAGTTGGGCTTAATAATTGATATACAAGTGAAATGACCAATAAACTTTATTTTTTTGTTGCATTGAACAATTCTGTTTTTTTTTTTTCTTTTGGGTTTCCTTGTGGGGTTTTGACTAAATTTTATCTAATTTGTTGTTTTTGGCATATTTTCTTTTTTTAGAGTAGCAATTAACATTGAAAAAGATTTGCATTAAAAAGGTATGATTCATGATATAAAAAATGGTTTGCCATCGACATCCGATAAAATTGGAATGATTCATAAAAGATTAGTATGGCCCAGCACAAGGATTGACACACAAATTGAGAAATAATGGTTGGCCGTTTAAGTTATATATTTATGATTATGCTCACAAGTTACTTCCTTTGGTTTCTAATTATAGAAGTTTGTTATCTAATACTCAGATTAAGAAAATAAGTTTATGTCTCAACAATTTGCAACAGCTCTTGTGTGTCACCTTTCCCATTTTATTGGATTGTTTTTCTATTTATAACTGAACATTCATTTCAGCGTTCTATCAATCTTTTCTAAAAGATGTTTTCCCTTGGGTTTGGAGTTTTCTCATAATCCTTGTTCTCTTTCTCTTTTCAAAATCTTGTTTCCACCTTCATATTTAAAAAAAAATAGATGGTTCATATTTCATATTTTATAAAATTATCATTTTAAACATAAATAAGTATTATTAAACTGTTAAAATATTATCAACACAATTTATAACTGTAATACAAATAAAATTAATAAAAAAATAATTTATAAAATACTATAATTATAGTTTTAGAAAATGGTATATCTAAACCATTCATTTTTTTTATCTGAGTGAGTGTTTGGGAAACACCTAAACTGTGCTTTCAGAAGCTATTTTTCGCAAGCCGAGACAAAACTCCTCTCACATACTTACCTCATAAATCCTAAAAGCTATTCTCAAAAGCTAATTCAAACACACATTAGAGTGGAGATGAAAATTTGAAAAGAAAAGGAGAAAAAAATTCTGAGATGATCCTCTTCCCTTTCCCTCGTAATTCATAATCTTCAATCTCACATTTTTATGTTGACTTTTGACAAATATATTTGAAAATTTGTACGATTTTATTTATTTAAAAGTATAATTTTCTTTTGTCTATTATTTAATAAGGCTTATATTGTGACCCAAAAGAATAGGTATATTGTATGCTCCCTTTGTTCTTTCTAACAATGCAAGATATCGTAATTTGTAGTGGTACAACAGTTTTAACTAGTTTGTCTTAATTTTTTTAAATAATCATCACTTTTTAAGCCTATTTAAAAAAAGGTGCAGTGGTTGTTGGGCTTTGCCCCTTATGTCACAAAAAACAAAAAGTGGGCCAAGTCTTTTGATAGATTCATTTTTTCTTGTGTACCTTCCTTTTCGGCTTACGGTCTTTTGTTCATTGATTGAAGAATTTATATATTATATTAAGGGCGAAAGTGTAAAAATATCTATCTACATATGTCACATATTCCCTGGCACCATTTACATTCCTTGGGTGCAATATACCTATCATTATTGTAAAAGGGTACAAAAATATCAGCTCCATTAATTACCCAACGTCCGTCCATTTTGAATTGTGGGCCTCAGTTTTTTGTACACATGTCATCCACTATGTCCATATTGACCATTGTTTGACTCCATTTAGATGACTATGACTATGAGGTAGATACCCACATGTTTCCCACTAAATAAACATCCATCTCTCATCCTTTAATACCGACACCAAAACGACACCAACCCATTTTTTGCCATTAAAACACAAACTCAACTCTGCTTCTTCAACCTTGAAACCCGACGGAGATCTTAGAGGAAGGGAAGGGATAGTCAGCAAGAAGGGAAGGGAGACCGAGGAATATAAATGGCGTCAGTCTCATCTTCAACAAGTGTTAGAAGTAAACGATGATTTGTGTTGTTGAGGCCACCGAGTCGAGAAGATGAGTATGACGGTCCAATAAGGTTTTGCCACCACAAGTTAGTTGCTCCTCGTTAGATGGCGTGGACGAACGGCTACCCTGGGTGAAGGTTCTATGGTTGTCGATTCTACTACCAAGTATGAGATTTAATGTTTTTGGGATAGTTGATGCATGTCCAAGTGGTTAAATGTTGGTGTTTAACTCTGAACAGGACGGAGGTTATGGGTATTTTGCTTGGCATGATGAAGACTTTGGTGAGAGGGCTAATGTTGTGATAAAGGAACTACTGGATGACATAGACAAATTGTATGATGAGAACACCAAGATACGATGAGAGAACGATGGCAGGAGGATGTTTGAGCAGCTTGATGCAATCCATGGAGAGTTGAGAAATCTGAAATGTAGAAGTGAGATAAGGGGAAGTGATGTAAAGTTCAAGATTGTTGTGGCTGCTTTGATAATGATGTAGGTTCGGCTAATGGTCATGTAATTGGCAAGTTAATTTGGGATTGAAGGCACTTGTGATGAAACTAGTTTTGTATTAGTTATGAAGTTTAGTTATAATGTACCAAGTTTTAATCGTGAATGAATATATGAATTTAAGTTAATTCCAATGTTTGATGATATTAGGGCCCGTTTATTACATGGAAAAGGTTGGGAAGGAAGGGAAGACGAGTAAGTTCCTTAAGTGAAAACACGTTTGGCTGCCGGATATGCCAGGAACTCAAGTTCACACCTACTCCAAAGTTCCCTTAAATATAGGAAGATCAGTTCCCACCAAAATTGGTGGGAACCCATCTTCCTTCGCAGGCTTCGCAAGAGAGAAGATCTAAAAGACAAATATACCCACAAAACATTTAAATTACATCATCAAATGGATACAGGATCATCGGTCTGATGATCTAGACACCGATGGATTTCACAGTTGTAAATCGATTTATCAAAGTAGCAAATCGATTTAGTTTGTGAGGCTTGGGTGAAGGGAGTTTATGAGGAAAATGATTTGAAACACGAAACAACGTAGTGGTGGTGAAGTTTGAAGCCTTTGTAAATGGATATGCAAATGGTGCAAATCGATTTTCACCTTTTGCAAATCGATTTACAAAAGCTTCCTTTCAATAACAAATGTGTTGTTAACTTCATTTCCATTTATAAGAGGACCGCCAAGTTCATTTATGTCACCAGTAATATAATCTTCATCTCTCATATCTAAATCACCCAGATACTCAATCTCATCAATTATATCTTATTCCTCAGTATGCATTGTTTCTTTTATGACTCCCTCTCTACTTGCTCTTAATCTATCTTCTACAAAGTTATCGCTCCCTCTCAAATTTCTTGTAAGCGAACAGATTTTGCTTACCTTGTTCAGCATTAGATTGTTCAACACTTGAGCATGCCTTTGAGCCTCTGTTTTCTCCGTATTTCCTTCATCGTCATCGACATTGTCAACCTTACTTGACGCCATTCACTCTGTAACAAATCAAACCTATAAATTAATTAAATTAATCGAGGGCTTCAGTGGTATTTCATTATACACACTAGAAAATAAACATTTTTGGTCCCATTTCATGCTTACCTTTGATTTTTGTACAGTCTTTCCTCAGTGCATAGGCTTCAAGAATTTTAGCACATGCATTCGATGATTCCAACCTTTCCCTCTTTCTCTCGCGTTATTCCTCTGTCACTTTCGATTCCACAACTCGCTTTATGCTTTATCATCAATTCCTCACCATCTCTCATTCACATCAAAGCTGATCAATCTCACTCTTTCAAACCCTAAAGATTCCCCCTTTTTGTTATATTATATTGACACTAATCCCTTTGCAACCAACATCTTTTTTTCCTAATACATGTGCTCATTTTTAGGGCCCATTTGATAGTGATAGCAGCTGTTGCACCCAAAGACAAAATGGCAAGTGATGTTGGGATGGGAGATGGATGTTTATTTGGTGGGAAACATGTGGGTATCCACCTTATAGTTCTAGTCATCTAAATGGAGTTAAACAATTGTCAATATGGACATGGTGGATGACATGTGTACAAAAAACTGGGCCCACAATTCAAAATGGGTGGACGTTGGGGGTAACTAACGGAGCTGGTATTTTTATACCTTTTTACAATGATGATGGGTATTTTTACACCCAAAGAATGTAAATGGTGCCAGGCGCACATGTGACATATGTAGATGGGTATTTTTGCACCCTCGCCTTTATATTAAATATATGGAAAATACCACTTCAAGCCTCTATTTAATCCTGTTTTGTTATTGATTTCTATAATTATTTCTGTGATTTTCTATCATTTTTATTTGCTTCTTATGAAACTTTTGTTCCTTTATTATGAGAAAATGCTTAAAAAAATCATAACTTGACTCAAACTTTGTTAATTTTACTGAGGTGGACTTGACATCGTTAAACTCGTAGCTAAGTGAGATGATTTGGGGGGAAAATGTTACAGGTGGAAAAAGTTACAAAATTGTTTGATTGAATTTTTTTTACTGCAAATTAGAAAACAAAAAGTAAACATCTTTCTTTTTTAAGTTCTTGTATTTCTTGAATTATTTTGAGGAATTTTTTTAATGAAAAAAGTAACCTCAGGTCAACCCTAACTTGACTAGTTTTATCTAGAGCCGGGAATTCGGGCCGAGCCCGTCAAGGGCCGGGCCTATGATTTAGAGGCTAAAAATGGAAGCGGGCCTAAAAGGGCCGGCCCTGTAGGGCCAGCCCTGAAGCCCTGCGGGCCGGCCCTTTTAGGCCCGTTTAATATTTTTTTAAATAAATTAATAAATATAATATTATTATATCAAATTATTAATATGAGAGACACCTAAGTTCCTAATAGAGTATTAATAACAGGCAAACACTTATTAATTGGTTTGATTTATTTTATTTTCTACAATGTTTTATTCATTTAAACTTTTAAAAAAAGGCTAATTTGGACATTAGATGATTATTTTAACTAAAAATTTATGAGTTTTAAAAATAATGTATACCAATTTAAAGCAAAATAATAAATAAATTGTAAAAATTTAAAAAAAAAAATTGAATTAAAATAAGTTTAAGCCCGTTTAGGCCCGAGCCCGTGAAGGGCCAGCCCTGTAGGGCCGCGGGCTTAAAAAATATGGTACTTTTTAGGAAACGGGCCTAAACGGGCCGGCCCGTTTAGGCCCGAGCCCGTGAAGGGCCAGCCCTGTAGGGCCGGGCCGGCCCATTTTCCCAGCTCTACTTTTATCCTGGGTTTGGCCAGTTTGCCCCGGGTTAAATCAGGTTGCACCGTGTCACTTTTCCCTTGGTTTCTTTACTTGCTCAGATTGGACAAAGTGGGCGGGTCACTGGTTTCCAAGTCAGTTCGGCCGATTTGGTTCAATCTAACTACTCAAACTCTATAGACTTTCATTAAAATTCTTTATCATTTTTTAACTTATTATCGATTTCACTTCTAAACTTTTCAAGTTAAATTTTAATAGTTTAAATTTAATTATATATATATATATTGTTATTTAATATTATAATATTTTGTTATGTATAAAAAAGGATTATAATATATTGTTAAAATTATAAATCTCAACTATCAAAAGTTGATCCAGTAATAGGGAAAATAAATGGAGGACATCCTCTTTCTAAGAAAGTGAAAGGCTAGAAATAATTTGGATTGTTTAAATTGACGGTTTGACTTTTCAATTGTAGTTTAGAAAAATGATAGATAAAGAACTTTAAAAATAAAAAAAGATATAAAGGTGTTTTCAATATTAATAATATCAAATAAGTGTTAGATCTGATTTATCATTTTTAAAATTAAAAAGAAATGACACGTATGCCCCCACACAATTTTTTTAAAATAATAACCCCTATCAACCACTAGCGATTGTGGGTGGTCGGTGACATAACCAATGTCGAAGCCTCAATGGCTGGGGCAGAGCTCCGGTGAGAATAATGATGCAAAATGGTTGGGGGTGGGGTTTGCCACTTTTTTGCCAAAAACATTGGTGGCCATTGAACCACCAATACTTTTCAATATATATTAGACAAACAAATATATATAAGTTAACTCTTCATCTTTGACTCAAACTCATTTACTAGTTTTGTTGAAGAATTCACCACATTTTATTAGGTTTTAACAATTTTTGTTTACTAGGTAATAATAGATACACACATTTAGTTTATTCACAACTTTTATTAAGGAATTCACCATATTTCATTATATGCATTCCCCACATTTCATTGGATTTGTTATTACTTAGTAAACGGAAGTTGTTAAACCTAATGAAATACGGTGAATTCCTTAACAAAAGTTGTGAATAATCTGACAGTGTGAATTTGTTATTTTTTGATAAACGGAAGTTATTAAAATTTAATGAAATGTGGTGAATTTCTTAACAAAAGTTGAGAATGAATTGAATGTGTGTATTTGTTATTACCTAGTAAACAAAAGTTATTGAAGCATAATGAAATATTGGGAATGCCTGAACAAAGGTTATGAATGATATGATTGTGTGAATATGTTATTTCTTGATAAACAAAAGTTGTTAAGACCTAATGAAATATGGTGAATTATTTAACAAATGCAGTGAACATAAGCTTTTATTTTGTCTTGTTTTTCATTGTAGATCTGTCCCTTTTGAGATTTGTATTCAGTTTTCATTAAAATAAATAGTTAACTTATATGCATTTGTTCAAAAGCATTGGTGAATTAATGGACACTGTTGTTTATTTGTAGTATTATTCAGTATTCAGTTTGGAGTTCATGGCTTCCTCTTCCAACATAAGGGTCTTCTCTGATATTCGAATTCGGAACATAGAGAGATCTAATGAGGCCTTACACTACTAGATTAACTCTATGTTATCAATGACTACCATTGTTTTTGGTAAACAAATGGTGGGGGATCAAATACCTAGGGTGAGGTTATGTTTTTAGAAAAAAAAAAACATGAGGGCATTTATATCATTTTCCTATTAATTTTTTTTAAAAAAAGATAAACTAGATTTAATGATTCTCTAATATTATGAATATTAAAAATATTTTCATGTTTTTTTTATTTTAAAATTTTTTATCTGTCATTTTCCTATTTAATTTTATGGTTTATGAGATAAATATATACTCCCCCCGGTCCTAATTATAAGACAAAGTTGACTTTTTTGGAGAAATTAAGGAAGCCAATTAAATTATTTTAGAATATTTTTATTTTTATTTTTTTCTCCAAACTAATTAATTTGACTAATAAACTAATATATAATCTAAGGATACTAAAAATATAAACACTCTAAAGTAATTTAATTGGCTTCCTTAATTTCTCTAAAAAAAGTCAATTTTGTCTTATAATTAGGACCGGAAAGAGTAATAAACATCATTGACTCATCGAAATTCCAGCAAGGGTAAATTTGGAATCAAAATCTCCCCCTCCAAAGTGCGGGACTTCCAACATGTTATGCCAAAACAGGCACATAATCTCAATCTCTAGTGTTTTCAAAATTTGTTTCTAAAAAGAAGACCGAGTGCGCAGGTCAACCCCCGCCGTGTGAGCTATAATGATAGGCCATGACCTAAGACTGAGTCTAAAGTCTAAACTTGACTAGGTCGCACGGGTCTTCGTCGCCCACTGCTCTCTATCCTACGCTGCTTTAACTTCACCACACCGGATTCAAACCCCCACATGACGTCACTGATAGGGACCGTAGTGTTAACATCATTTTCATTTCAGAATTCCCCCACCCAAATAAGGTCTAAAAATCTCCCATTAGGTGCTCGTTTGGACCGGGCCAACACGGCATGCTCGTGCTCCAATTTTGGAGTGGTGTTTATTTTTTAATTTTATTTATTTATTTAGATTAAATTGTATATTACACTATGAAATATTTGTCACCTTATATCTCAAATTAATTAATTTGAATTCCTACATTCAAAAATATTTTTCCTGCAACACCATTATCTTAAAATATTTTTTCAGGAACACTTAATATCTGAAATATTTTTTTAACACCCAATATCTTAATCTAATCAATTTTTAGTGCATAGAGTATTTTTCCGGAAAAAAAATCCCTTTTATTTGGGGATTAGCATTGATAGGAAATGTGGATTCAATTGAAACCTCCAAACATAGTTTCAAAAGTTTTTTTCACATGTCAAGATAAAATTTATGTCACATACTTACCTTATAAATCATAAAATCATTTTTAAAAAACTAAAACAAACAAACACTAGAAAGTAGGTTTTTATATTCTTAAACTTATGTTACCGGATAATATTAAACATATGATATAAATTTTTTTATAATTATTAATGCATCTGATTTTCATAAAAAAAAAACATTTTTCATTTTTGGCAAAAAGAAAATCTCCCATTTCCAAAAGGATTCAAGGACTCGTATATTTGCGAGGTGCAACACTTTTCTCGGTTATGTGTAAATGTTTCTTATTTTGTACCTAGTCGGGGGTAGAAGAAAGAAGAATTATACTAGCTCGGCATAGGTTGTACTTAAACTCCTACCTAAATTCTAGGATGAACATCACTCTTAAAATTTAGAGTTTCATCTAATTTTGATTTTGATTTCTTAAATTTAAAATAAATAATTTTAGTCTTTAAGTTTATTTTATTTATAATCGTTAGTTTCTAAAGTTTGGAAATGACTTGAAATTGTGGTTGATAGTGTTAATTTCTCCTATGTGACACTAACACTATTAAATTGGCTTATGTGATATGTTAATTAGGAAAATTGATATGATAAATATATTTTAAAAGTTAAGTGTTGATTATTTAAATTAAATAAAAAAAGAGAAAGGCTACCTGAAATAAAACAAACACACACCAGATGCTGAAATTCCGGGGAGGCATCGAGCCTGTTTGAGTTAGTGGTAGAAAAACATGTTTATGCTAGTTGAGGTAAAACTCTTTTCACATATTTACCTTATATGCTATAAATCATATTAGAAAACTAGTTTTTGCCGCCAATTTTTTTATTTTAACCTTATGCTTGTGAACAATTTTTTCTTCATTCTTTTCGTCCCAGCAAAGTCCCTTTTTTTTTTTTTTTGGATACAAAGTAAAGCCCTTTTTTAAAAGTAAGTGTTGATAACATTTTTATATCATATAGATATTCATAGATATTTATAATCTATCAATTTATATATTACAATATACTCACACACATACTTATGCTTGCACCCCCTCCCACGCATCGGTGTTATTTTTTTAAAAAAATCATTTTTTTTTTGTACAATAATGTTACTCTAGTAATCCCTTGGATAACGCAGGACATTATTTAAGGACTCCTCGAATAATACCTTCAAAAATCTCATAGTATTCATTTCTTCAATTAATTTAACTCCAATTTTTTTTTTTATTATAACTCGTGTTTTTATGTATTATAAAAAGAGAAGAATACGTAAAAGAAGTATATATAATTGTTAGAATAATTATTTTATAAATAATAATTTTACAAATAATTATTTTATAAATAATAATTTTACAAATAATTATTATTAATAAATACATTGTAAAAGAAGAAGGAAAATATGCAGAAGAGTATTTTTGTCCACTTATAATTAACTTACCTAACATAACCTCCTGAACCAAACATGATACCAAACCTCACCTATCCTCTTTTTGAACCAAACAACATTATAACTTCCTTTAACTTAACTTAAATAAACATCACATAATCTAACCTCCGTTGAACCAAACACATCCTTAAGGTATTGATTGTACCTCCAAAAATAGTTTAGGGTGCAATTACTTTAAGGTAATGATTGTATTTCCAAAAATAATTTAGGGTGTTGATTGCACCCTTAAATATTTTAGGGCGCTGATTACACCTCCAAAAATAGATCAGGGTGCTGGATGCACCTTTATCCTACTATTAATAAAAAATAGGGAGAATGATAAAAAAAACTTTTAAATCGTAAAATCTTAAATTAAGTATTTCTCATATGAGTTGTGAATTTCTTATCAAATCTAATTATTATTTTACTAATTCTTAATAATAAACTTGATATGTGATTCTTTTCTATAACTTTTCCAAAAAATAATAGTAAAAATTTGTGGACAATATATCTTTTTTTCCCACGTATGTGCAATATATCCCTTGATATCATACATTTAATCCAAATTAACATTTTAATTGTGGTGTGATCGGATCAGAATTATGGCAACAAAAAAAAAGATCGGGATCGGAATCTTCTAATAATTTCAAATTAATATCTGACCGAACATATTTTACGCAAACCAATGTTGAATGTCCCAATGAATCCGGCAAAAAAAGAAAACAAAAAATGTCCCAAAGAAATTTAAAAATATTTGAAAACCAAGACGAGAAACACGAGTAACCGTTGGTCCAAAAAAAAAAAAAAACACGAGTAACCGGGGAAGAGGGACGTGATTACCTAACCATCAAACAGCGCGTGGCTCTGCTTTTCCCTGTTTTGATATTTCATTTCAGTCTTTGGATTGGGGTGTGGGGGAAGATTCTGATTAAAATAGTTTTTTGGAATAGTTTTTATAATTTATAAAGTAAGTATGTAAGAAAAATTTTATGTTAGGTTACGTAAATTTAGGTTTAAAAAATTCCTAAACACTCATTTACTAAGATTTATTATACGTTTGGAAACAATAAAATTATGGTTTCGAGGCATTTTTCATAAATTGAAATAAAATTATTTTCACGTACTTATTTTATTAATTATAAAAACTCTAAATGTGCACTTGACATGACATTCATAGGGCTACCATGTTTACGAATTCTATACATAATTTTTTCTTAAATCACATCATCAAACTTTTCATATATTTTATTTATTATTTTGTAGATTTTGCAGAGATTATATCGAAAGTTTTTAAGTGTTAGGCACAAATATATGAAAAGCTATTAAATTTTAAGAATTTTTTTTTTGATATATCAACATTTTCTTTGTTTCCATCAAACATTTGGAAAACAAGTTACAATTATAAATACGGTAAGATAAGATGAGATTTTGATATTTTAATTATAATTATAATTTGTTAGTACCGATTATGATAAGATTTTCAAATTAAAACGAATCGTATTATTGATTCCCTATTTTGTATTAAAAAACGAATTGTGCTATCCAAATTCCAAACAAAAGGTATAAATTAACTTAAAATATACAAAACTTCGTAATTTGCGCCTGTTTCACGAGTAACGAGAAAGTAATTTCTTTGGAAATTAAAAGGTTTCCTGTTTTCTTCATCCTACCCACAGATCTAAATCCGCCCACAAGGTTGCGTTCGATTCACTTCTCAGTAAATTCTTATTTTTAATTTTTAATTCACTCTATCTGGAATTCTGGATTCTCTGCCTCCTCTCGGTTTCGCTTTTCCCGTTCAATAACAGGTTGACGCCGGAATCTCGAACGACGTTAATTTCGAATGTTGTTCTATTTTTTTGGAATGCAAAATGCGATTCCTGTTATTGTTGTTCTTTCGATTACGGGAAATTTTCTTTGGCGGTCATCGCATAAACCTGTGATGTTCGTTTGATTTGCCGAGCGGGTTCATTGACTCGTGTGGGTTATAAGATCTAAATCTTGTTCTTGAACTCGAATGTGCTATGGTATTGTTCCTATAATTAATGCAATTAAAATTACTGCCTGTTACTTTGTTTTTCCTCATTAGGGGCTATTTTCTTCTGGGTTTTGTTTTCCATAAACCAATGTTATTGGGTTGACTCAGTGCCGGTTCACTGTTTTGTATTGACCTGAACCTGGATATGACAAACGAAAGATCATTTTGTTTAATCTTCTACTCTGGGTTTAATCCTTTCATGCTGTATCGCAGTTTTTTTCAGAAACAAGCTTTTCTTGATTGTGTCACTGACTGTAACTGTTGCTTAGGTTTAAGCTATACTAGAAGGCGGTGAGAATGGAGGTGGTTTGCCCAAACGTTTATGAAGTTTCAAGGAGGAGAAAGGTTCGAGGGAGACATAAGTATACTCCAAACTCGGAAGATGAAGAAGACATTCTATGTTGCTCAAAGAGGAGGCCTAATTCTTCATGCAAGAGAGAGGATCAACCAAAGAAATCTATTGCTTCATCGAAAAGGAAAAGAAATTTGAAAAATGATTTTTTGGTTGATGATTTGGAAGATGAAGAAGCAGCCGTGGTTGCCAAGATAAGGTCTAGGAGAAGAGGTCATAAACTGGACCCCATGACTGATAAAATAGGCTCAGAATCAAGTGCTGAGAGTCCATCCTCGAGTACTACCACATTGCATTCTCCACCAGAATCCACAGTGCCTACTTCGGATTCGAGAAACCATACTGAGGACGATTACATTGCATCAAGTAGGAGGGTAAGCGTGAACTGCTAAGGACTCAATAATGTGTTGCTATGTGTGCTTATATTTTCACTAGAGAGGAGGTTTGCTATGCACTGTCTCTTACCTCTAAAACTGACGAATACTAAACTTCTTTTGTTAAACAGAATATCAAGAGAGATCGCTGGATTTGTCACCAATGCATGAAAAAGGATAGATTAAACTATGTCCCTTGCAGTAAATGTGAAAAGAAATTGTACTGTGATAAGTGTATCAAGCAATGGTGAGTTGTTTTACATCTACAAAATTTTACCTGTTGGTGGTCTAATACTTTAATTTATTCGTTCTTGTAGTTAATGAGGCGTCTTTTCAAAATTTAACCATGTGTACCATTTATGCACATAGGTATCCTGATATGACAGTAGAAGAAATTGTAGAGTGTTGCCCATTTTGCCGTAGAACTTGCAATTGCAATGCCTGTTTGCGTTCAAGTGGGATGATTAAGGTTTGATTTACTCTGTTATCCCGTGGAAAATTTTGTTACTTTCTTTATTGAAGCTAAATTTACTCTTTCAATTTTCGCATTAATTAATTTGTTATCTACCTGCCAGACATCTATCAGGGATATCTCTGACGATGAGAAGTTTCAATATCTGCATTATTGTATCAACTTAGTTCGTCCATTTCTGAAACAAATGTGTGAGGAACAAGCTCTAGAGGAAGAGATCGAAGCTAGAATACAAGGTATTATGGGTGGTAATATTTTCTTCAAGACATCATTAACAATAAAATATCAGGAAAAAAAGATATTGTTTTATGTTTTTGTTCAAACTTCAGCTTTGGGTTTACTTTTTTAACTTTCAAAACATCAGTAACAATAAACTCTCATGTCAGGGACATCGCGCTCTGAGATTAAGATGCTGCAAACTCCATGTAGTGACGAAGAGCGTGTCTATTGGTAAGTTTTTTTATTTCTAATTCACCTTACATAAATCATTTTCACTTTTGTCGAGGTTGTTTAATTTATCCTTTTGATCCTGGGGCAGCAACCATTGTGCTACTTCAATTGTTGACCTTCACCGAAGCTGCCCTGAATGTTCCTATGAACTCTGCCTCCAATGTTGCCAAGAAGTTCGCAATGGGACTATTTTGCCTCGAGCTGAGATGAGGTTTCAGTACGTGAATAAGGGTTATGATTATATGCATGGTGGTGATCCTCTGCCGGAGTCCTGTGATTCCAAGACTTCGGATGATCCTTGTATTGAGCAATCTATTGAGTGGACTGCAGAAAGCAATGGAAGTGTTTTTTGTGCCCCGGAGGAGTTTGGGGGATGTGGAAACTGCATGTTGGAGCTCAAGCATATTCTTCCACGGGGCTGGATATGTGAACTGGAAGCTAAAGCTGGTGATTTGTTGAGAAACTGCGTCACTGGACGAACTCTTCTGAAGCACAAAGCAGCAGCAGCAGCATCAAGCTGCAACTACTCTGTGAGAAGAGCTGCTTTCAGAGAAGGCAGTGGTGACAATGACATATACTGCCCTTCTTCAGGGGAGATTATAAATGAGGGGTTATCAATCTTTCAAAGGCATTGGATTAATGGTGAACCTGTTATAGTTCGTGATGTTCTTCAACAAGCAACAGGTTTGAGCTGGGAGCCCATGGTAATTTGGAGGGCAGTATGTGCGGCTTCGAATTCAAAAATCAACCCAAAAATGTCGGAAGTTAAGACCATTGATTGTCTCGCAGGTTGTGAGGTAAATTTCCAGTATCTTCTTTTCTCATGCTTCCTGTGAACACTTGACCAAAGACAATGTTTAGGCTATTTTTCTGATGCTTTCTTTGAACACTTGACCAAAGACAATGTTTAGGCCATTTTGTATAAATTCATAACGCAATGTCATTTTCCTTGTGCTTTAGATTCCACGTCTTGGAGCTTTCTATCTTCTAAAGTATGGTATAGTTGTTGCATGACTGGCATGTGTTGGTTCTTTCAAATATTGCAGGTAGAAATCAGCACTCATAAGTTCTTTAAAGGTTATATGGAAGGAAGAACATATAGAAATCTCTGGCCAGAGATGCTAAAGCTAAAAGACTGGCCTCCCTCTGATAAGTTTGAAGATCTTTTACCCCGCCACTGTGATGAGTTTATTTGCTCCTTACCATTTCAAGAGTACACTGATCCTCGGGTTGGAATCCTCAATCTTGCTGTCAAGTTGCCAATGCATGTCTTGAAACCTGACATGGGTCCAAAAACATATATTGCTTATGGAATAATAGAAGAACTTGGCAGAGGAGATTCTGTAACAAAACTTCATTGTGACATGTCAGATGCGGTATGTTGCTTCAGTGTTGTTTATTATGCAAATACTATGGCTCTCTCTTTAATATATTAACTTTTTAGTATTGTATAATTTCACAGGTGAATATTTTGACCCATACAGCAGAAGTAAAGTTAAATGATGAGCAAAGGTTGTCTATTTCAAAGTTGAAAATAGCACATAAGGTCCAAGATGAAAAAGAGCAGTGTTGTGCTGAAATCAGTGGAAATATCTCCCCAAATGATGTGCCTAAAGGGGTCACAGTTCTTGATGTCACTGCAGAAAATGGAACAAGAGAAGCAGGTGCTGCCCTTTGGGACATTTTCAGAAGAGAAGATACTGAAAAGTTAGAAACATATTTAAGAAAACACTCAAGAGAGTTTAGACATACTTTTTGTTCTCCAGTTGAACAGGTACAATTCCTTCCACTTGATCCATGTTTCTCATTATCCCTAACTTTTATGCTCTGCTTGAGTCTCCATTTTTTGGTTGAAGGTTTTCCATCCCATTCATGATCAATGTTTTTATTTAACAATGGAGCACAAGAAGAAGCTGAAGGAGGAGTTCGGTTAGCACCATAAACTAATACGTACCTTTGTTGCTTAGTAGTTGATACTTGTTACTAACTTGAACCCTTCAAAATTTCAAGGTATTGAACCATGGACATTTGAGCAAAAACTTGGGGAGGCTGTGTTTATTCCTGCTGGATGTCCTCACCAAGTCAGAAATCTCATGGTAACGATAAACTCTTTACATGTTTTATATGGTACTTTTAAAGTTTGCATTTTTGCCATGCTCATGGTAATATATTTGATTGAATATCCCTAGATGATCTTCTTGATTTTTTCAGCATGTTACTATTGTGTTTAATGATAATTTAAGAGAGAATATTTTGTAACTAATTAGGCAGTTGATTGTATATATTCTATTCAATTGTATCATCTCATTACACAACAATAAAGTAATACATACTTGAATTACTGCATGGTGGGCCAGGTATCATTCTAGCTTGATTTCTCATGGGCAGCTCATCTCAAATACCTAGGATTCATACCGAACTTCAATTGAGGCTCTACCAATGTTAGTCTCATGTTCGGATGAATCCTCCTTTCTCCTCACCATTGAAAAACTTGATGGAAAAAACTACATAGAATAGGCGAGAGTAATTCAATTGGCCAACAAAGGTAGAGGAAAGATTAGGTGCCTTGATGGAGAAACTCGAACACCAACTGTACGATGGCTCAATTAGAGAACTCCCTTGTGATGTCTTGGCTAATGAGTTCAATGACCCATTGATAATGCCGTGATGGAGAAGCTCGAACACCAACTATACGATGGCTCAATTAGAGAACTCCCTTGTGATGTCTTGGCCAATGAGTTCAATGATCCCATTAATAAATAACCTGTTTATGTTTTCTAGCAGTGCAAGAGAATTTTGGGATGTGATGAAAGAAGCATATCCTAAAAGTGACAACTTGGTCTTGATCGTCAAAATCAAGACTCCTTCATGGTAGACCAAGCTAGGCAGGGACGAGTCAACAAGATGACTTTTTGGCGAGAACTTGACATCAACTTGGTAGAAGAATGGTGACGCACTAAGGATAACATCGTGTTCAAGTGCCGAAATGAGAAAGATGAATTTGAGAAGGGCATGCTATGTGATTTTGTCCTTGGCTTAAATAAGGATCTTGACAATGTTAGTTGCTCGAACTTCTCTCCCGATGATTTATGAAGCACTGTAGAGGTAAGGAGAGAGGAGGCTTTAAGGAAAGGTAATGCTAAAAGAGGAGAAAAATGATATAGATTGGTCGGGTTTACTGACCCAAGACCAACAAAGGGCTTGAATGTTTTGTGAGCATTGCAAAAAAATTGCCCACAAAAAAGTGATATTTTGGGAAATTCATAGAAAGCTAGCTAATAAGTAGCTCAAAAAAATTAAAAGGGCAAGGTTATTGTCAAGATTGAGCATGAAAAATCTCTAGGAGATAACAATAAAGCTATACATGATTGGTCGGGAAAATTTTCAGAGATGAAGTTTGGACTGCAAACATTTGGTCAACGACCTAAAATATACTCCTTCATGTTTGCCTCACCGAGGTAATAAACTTCTCTTTCTCATAACTCATGAATTGTTGATCCTGATGCTTCTGATCACATGACTGATAATTACCCACACTCTTACTTATGTTGGTAATCAGAAAGTTAAAATGCAAATGGAACCTTAGCTCTCGAGGCCATTAAAGGGTATATAAGAAGGGAATAAATAGAAAATAAAAAAAAATCAAGTCGATCAATAATAAGGGGGCAACTGGGAAGGTTATGCCTGATTATAGTTAATACCATAATTCTATATGCAATGTGACTGAAGGCTAACCTGCTTTGATACCAAAATTGTTTTATGCGAGTTGAAATTCGTTCTCCCTTTTTTGAAACTTGCTATCTATCAACCAATGAGTTAGAGATTTCAATTCCTCTACCAATTTTGCTTCAACTAATATATTCGGAGTTGTCATCGGGGATGACAATTCCCAATGCATATAATGTAAACTTAGGGCCTATTTGGAGCACATTCATGTAAGTCGAGACAAAACTTCTTTCACATACTTACCTTGCATACTGTAAATCACATCGGAAAAACAGCTTCTACCACTAATCTAAATAGGCACTTAATACGTTGGGATGTAAACCTAGTGACACATTGATCAGAGGCTCGAACAAAGAATATGCGTTTTCTAAAGCAAGATCATCTTCAAGTTGTCAACTAGTTCTTGAGATATCGATAAGACTTCATTTAAAAGAGGTAATTAAGTTCAAATAGAAGCCCACATATGTTTGTACCAAAAATAAAAAGCCCACCGATGTTGATTAAGGCAATTCATCAAATGACAAGATTTATAACTAGACTTCATACATTTGTGTGGGGGAATTAAAACTCGGATCAGCTGCTGAATCGGTCGGGGTATTGGGTCAAAGGTTAGTGGGTCAGATTGAAGTTAAATCGGAGCTAACTGAGGACCAAACCGGTGAGAAATTGAAGATTTGAAGTTTATTAATATGAAATTCTAAAGAATTTTTTTAAAAAAAAATAGTTTTTTTAAAAATAAAGGTGAATTAGATCGGATGCCGGATCGAACCGGTTTACTGACCGGTTCACCGGTTTTCAGCCTGGACCAGCCGGTTTGGTCTAGGTTCACGAACCTGGAGTAAAATACAAAGAAATAAGAAACAAAATATTGTGTCTAGAAGCAATGTCTCAAGGAATAAGTGGAGGACCCTAGCTATAAAAGCTATTGGAAAAACTACAACTCACACATGACTTTCCTTTCAGGATTTTATTGTGATGGTAAAGCATCTATTATCCTGTACAACATGATAGGATTAAGCATGTGGAAGTTGATAGACATTTGATTAAAGAAAAAGTGGAAGAAGTTATTCATAGGACATATATTGCCATTATAGAGGCAAAGAATAAACAGGAGATGCCCTCACAAAAGGTATGCCACACCAAATTGTTGGAGGATTTGCGGATTGGACATGATTGTTATCCCATGATTGAACTTGAGGGATAGTGTCAAGTTCTCTGAATTCTAGGGATTTAACTGTCTTCTTGTCTTATTTGGAATAACCATTAGGCAGCAGGTTCCTTGTTCTCTGTGTATACATTCAATTATATCATCTCAATGCAGAACAATTCAAATAATAAATACCTGATTTTCTGCACTTATTAGTTTCCATGCTTCCTATCTGTGATTGTGGACTAATTGGATTGCAACTCACTTATAAATGTTCTAAGCCTTTGCTTTTCTGCAGTCATGCACAAAAGTTGCTGCGGACTTTGTGTCCCCAGAAAACCTGGATGAGTGTCTGCGTTTAACTGATCAGTTTCGGCAGCTTCCCAAGAACCACAGGGCCAGAGAAGATAAACTTGAGGTGATGTGTGCTTCCATTTTTTATTTCATGTTTCTCTTTCGCCTCTCTACTCTTTCATGAAATATGCCCAAAAATTCTTACATATACTATTAAGACTAAATCAATCTAAAAAAAAATGTAATGTTGCTTTTCTTTGATGGAACAGATAAAGAAGATGATAGTGTATGCTGCTGACCAAATTCTCAAAGATTTTGAATCCTTGCTCAAGTGTGATTGATTGGCTTGGATGCTGCAGCAATCAAAGTCCTTTGTTTTCCCATGGGATCTTCTCCTGCTCCTTTGAGCTGGACTTTTTGTGTTTTGCCGAAAAAATTTTGTACAGTAGGAAATTTTCAGGAGCTTAATTACTGATTGTTCCCTCAATGGAACAACTCCTCATTGTTAGCCCTGTGTATATTTTGGGAAACAAGTTCTTACAATTTTCCGTTCATTATGAATAAATTTAACTCTAGCAAAAAAAAACAAGTGTTCATGATCACAGGAGATTGGAGATTGACAGAGTAGACTAGCTCACTTGTTTTTACACAATAGAGTATAGCAAGTGCGAAATCAATGCTATATGCAACTTATATATTAAGCTCATGGAAAGTTAGTCAAAAGGAAGCAACATTAAACCAATGAAGACATAAGACTAAATATTAATAATAATCATTTACTACAAATATAAAAATCAAAATCAAGGAATTGTGAACAAGGTCATGATCAATTTACCTAGGATCTGGATATGCTCATATCCTTATCTTGGAGATTTTGCAAGACATGAATGAGATCAACAATAAGCACAAGATATGAGAACCCCAACCCACATCAATTCAAAGAAAAGATGGGGCTCACATGGTATGGATTCCTCTATCTCAACCCCTAGTTCTCTTCTTATAGATTTGTGTTAGCAGAATCTTTAGTAGAATTTTAACTAATTGATCATATATATCTCAACTAACCTTGATATTGGGCACATTTATAAGGATATACGAAATCTTTTTCAAATCACAAACTTTTTGGGAAAGTAAATTAATTGTCTAAATAAAAAATAAACTACTAATAGAATGATGGGTAAAGACAGGGGAACACCCACAAACTTTTATTTAAGGTGTGCCAAATAAATACAAAACTACCCATAAACTTTACAAATGAGAGAAAAATGTCAGTCATTAAAATAACACTGTTACATTTTTATTCATAACAAAAGCATAGGTCTCACTGCAAAAAGTAACAATTGTCTAGTTATTTTAATGGCTATAACATTTTTTTTCTCATTTTTAAAAGTCATGGGTAGTTTTGCACATCCAAAAAACATATGGCGTTTGACACACTTTAAGTAAGAGATTATGGGGTTTTTTTTTTTTTTTTGCAGCGTTACCCTAGAATATCATACCTACTCACTTTGTTGAGTCGAGTCTATTGTATGTTTGGTGTAACATTTTGATTTTTAAACCACATTTAAATTATTGTTTAAGTGTCCTACCATGGCGATAATGATTTAAACCCAACAATAGATATTATTTTGGGAGAAAGTTTAAGAGCTCATTTGAAAACATTTTTTTGTCCAAAAAAATTTTGAAAACATTTTTCAAACCAATGGACTCACTCTACTATGGTTTCTTTTTATGGCGATGTTTAAGGACAATAAATATATAAAAATTGTAACTTTTTTTTGCCAAAAATACCCTTATTTATGAGAACATAGGAAAAAAGAGAGTGCGAATAAGAAAAGTATTATACTACAATAAAGAGAATTGTAGAAGAAAGGGAATAAGAAAATTAATGTTGGAGTAATAAAGATGATTGTATAGGAGAGAGAATGTTTGGTGGGGGAGAGAATGTGAGAAATATGGGTAATATAGGGGCAAAATGGAAAAGTAATAGACAAAAATTACGACATTTTCACAATATTTCTTATAAATAAGGGCGGAGTACATGTGATAGTTGTTTCTTATAAAAAGGAAGAGTTTAAAAGAATGAAACCGGGTGAAAGATCTACTATAGTAAAAAAAGAATAAAACTGCATACTAAAAGTCTATCATGATTATTTAGGAAATAACTACTTTTTAAAAAAAAACTTTTAACACACTATCATGGTAGAAAGAGATCTGTCATGATGGAATAGTCTTAAATAGTTGTTGAAAAATAAATCAAGATAGAGAAGGAGCAAAACTTAACACAAGATCTACCCTAATTAATAGAAAACAACCCATACAATTTGATAAAATGAATCAAGATAGAGAAGGGCGTGGTTGGATTCTTGCAATCGGTCTGACCACGCGACATGGTTGGCACTCGCCTCTATCCATCTCACTTGAATTCACACACATGGCCGTCTCATTCATCGAATTCCCCTCTAGGGGTCATTGATATATAACTGGGATATGGCCATTTGAAGCCCAAGATACCATCATTTACATAGGTAAGAGGAATCATAACAAGAGTCTACCCACACCCTTTTTATACAATTTTTGTTAAAATGACATCTTTTCTAAATCTCAGTAATTTATTGGAACCAACAATTAACCCACTATTCTTCAAATAAACCAAAATTCCCAATTTATCTAATTTAGGGCTCCAACCAAAACACAAATATTTAGTTTACAAACTTTAACAACATTCTAAACCAATTAAACATCAATTGTACCATCAATAAACATGATTCAATCATATTAATCTTAAGTTTAATTAGTAAGATTATTTTATTAATAATAACCTTTATCTAACACTCTAACATTCAAACCCTAATTCTAAATCTATCTAATAATACAATATAAAAGTTTTAAACCAGTTGGTTAAACATAAATATTTACTCACCTCTACAACTTCATGATTCCTATTTGTTGAAACTAGTCACCTCTTGTAAACCATGATCTTTAAACTTGCTTTGCTCCCTGTAAAATTTATATTTCAAGAAAGCTTGCATCATATAGAAAAATATTTGTGAAATAATTTCTATGGTTGGAGTAATTTTTGAGTAAGAAATAGAATTAGAAAGTGTCTCAAATATCCGTTGATGGAAATGGAGCAGCCCCGCTGAAGACGCTAGGAGAGGAAGAAGACGAGACGAAGTGAGGAAATGAGGAGAGGAAGAAGGCGATGTGAGAGGAGAAGCCATGACCCCCACGATCTTTAAATGGATATGATAATGGTGTGGGACCAACATAAGAAATTTCCTTTCTAAATTTTTTTTATTATAAAAATGAAAGGCAAAAAAAGAATTTTAAAATTGTAAAATTTTAAATCAATTTTATTAATAAAAATTTATAAATGAATGACGAAATTTGATAAGTAATTTATAATTTATTTTTTAAAAAATACTTAATTTAAAAATTTACAATTTTATGATTTTTCTCTGCTTTTTTTCTCTTTTTTCTATTCTTTTCTTTTTTTAATTGAGAAATACTTATATATATTTCCGAGCGCCCCTCATATGTCCTCTACATTTCTACCCAATAAACCCCTATATGAGGTGCATAGAGTCACATAATATGCCTAACTAAGTGTGTGTTTGGAAGAGCTTATTTTTAGGTAATAAGTGCTTATAATTCGTGATTCACGGTATACGAGGTAAGTATATGAGAGGAGTTTTTTCTCGGCTTGCGTAATAAGGGCTTATTTCCCAAATATAAGCTTTCCCAAACATGCACTAAGGGAGATAAGTTGGCTAACCGGAATTTAACTAAAATGTTAATATATATTTGTGTGTCTGCGCGCACACTTTCAATTTTTTTTGGTAATCAATTTTTTAATCCCATCTTATTATTTTTTTTTAATTTTATATTTATAGATCTGAAATAATGCAGTTAATCTATTTTGAATCTCAAATTCCTTAATAAATTATATCCTAATAATATTTAAATACTAGAAATAAAAATTGAGATGAGATATCATAAAAGTCCAGGGTCATAGGTGGAATTGAGTAAGAGTGAGATTTCGACAAAAAAATAAAAAAGAGAGCAAGAGTGAGATGGGGTGAAATGATTCATATGGCCAATCTTTGAGAATTATTATAAAATTAAGGGATAATTACACTCAGGTCCAAAAGAAGAAGAGAAATGAAGAAATTGTTCCTAAAGATTGCAAAATGAAAAAAATGGTCTCATGGAGTTATCAATATAGGCTCATGGAGTTATTAACGAGTTGTCAATACAAACTCTTGGAGTTGTTAATGAGACTATTTTTTCATTTTACAATCTCTAGGGACCATTTTTTTATTTATTTTTTTCTTTAAGACCTAAATGTAATTCTCCCTAAAATTAATGAAATAGAACTAGTTTTTTTTTTTTAATAAATGGTCAAATATGTATTAAAACATAATAAGCATTAAGCAAGAACAAAGCATATATGAAAGTAACCCGCAATCACAGGTAATGCTAGACGGGAAGGGAAAGGGAGAAGAGAGAGAATAAGAGAGAAACTTAGAAAAAACAAACAATTCTTATTCAATCATTCTAATGAGTTGTGTAGACGGCTGTTTAGAGCCTCCACTGTAACCCCAAAAATTAATGGTAGAAAGTTCTAGAATGTAATTACAATAATGATAAAAAATTCAAAATTAAAATTAAAATAAATGACCAGAATGATTTAATATTAAGTATGATAGTTTTTCAAATCTTTAACATTAAGTGCAATAGTCTTTAACTCTTCATAGGATTTATTTCGTGCTCTTATGATTCTCATCACCAACAAAATATAATAAATATGTCTGAAATAAATTATATTTTTCAAGTATACCCTTATTTGTGAGAGACAAGTAAGAGAGAAAAATAAAATAAATATAAGTATCACTAACATTTTAATTAATACAATACATATAATTAATGAAGGGTAAAAATAATAAAAAATTAAATAAATATTCAGATAACTTTTATCGAACTCTTATAAAAAAGGACGGAAGAGAGTACACTAACTACCGCAATGTAATACATTTAAAATTGTAACCCCCACAGGCACACCCCACCAGAATCCATGGAACTAGGGAAGGAACATCATGCATAACATCAACTTCTTGAAACCCCACCAAATAAATTGACATGCAGCTAATTGCAAACCCAGGTGGCAAAGTGTGCCCAACCATAGTGTCCAACCACTATGCCAAGTCTCAAGGAGACACGTACGAGCACCAACCATATCCTCACTTCGGTTTTTAATATAGGATGTTTTTAAAAGAATAGTTTGGTCTAAAATATAAGTCACTTGGAATATAATTAATATTCATTTTTTAGTTTTGTCCCTACGATTAATACTCATTTCTGATTTTGCCTACTTATTAAATTTTTAAGAACATTTTTCAATAAAGATAAAAGTGAAAAAAAATCAATTTATATTTTAAACTGAAGGGAGTACTGAGTTGAATAAAGGTGACAAACAAGAAACATGTCAATGTGCCTTGTAACACCCCAAATTTTATTCACAAAAAATATATTATAATTATTTTATATGTTCAGTAAAATGGTGAATATTTATAGCCAAAGAAATTAAATATTGGAAATTAAAAGGTGAAAAGTGTTTTCAGTGAAATCACCTACAAGACAGTGAATTTTTTATATGGTTTTGGAAGATCAAATGATGAGCAAAAATTATGAAATTTTATAGGATGGAAGAAAACATCCTAAGTTTTAATTTGATAGGTCATATAAATCATTTGAAGTTATATGCAAAAAGATATGAATTTTTGAAGTTAGCCTAGAAAAACTGGAAAGTTTCTGGAGTAGCGATTAAAGAAATTAAATATGGGAATGATGTGCTCCCAACTGGATGAATTCCATATTTTTTCTTGAAATTTGACTCAATAAAGGTTCCATAGCTTTTGGAATCGCTCTAAAATGATGTTTACAAATTTTTTTATGATCTTTCAAAGTTTGGGCAAAAAAACTGTCAAAAAATCGTAAAATAGAGAAAAATGTAATGGCAAACTTGTAATTTTGTCAAACAAGTGATAATTAATTATTTTTCAATTAATTGAAGTTAATTTCAATTAATTAAGAAAAATAAAGAAAAAATATATATTTGAAATATTTTGGTCAATTAAATATGAATTTATGGAAAATTTGAGCAAAATGCTGATTTGACCAAAATTATGACTTTACGTATATACGTAACCGAAATAAGTTGTGAAGCCAATTGAGACCATAGGGAAAGACCCTTAGGTGTCTCCTATATGCGGCATGAGGAAGGAAATATTAGTTGGGCTTAATGAGCATGGTTACATGTACATAAGGATTTATGTACATAAGTTAAGTTTTGGAATTTTGGAAATTGATAAATGGATAAAATAAGATATAATATTAGGATATATTATCATCTCCTTCTTCCTTCAGCTCATTTCATGCTAGAACAGGTCTGAAACAGAGAGGGAAAGTGTGAGATTTCTAGAGAGAGAAAGGAGAAGAAAAACTTTTAAAGGTAAGTGATTTATTCAGTAAATCGGTTCTTAACGCGTATAACTCTGATCCTAAGCTACTCCTCTTTGTTCTTTAAGGTTTGGAGACTCAAAAATCTGTTGTAGAAGGGCTAGGGTTTCAGCCATATTGAGGAAAAGCTAGTGGGAGCTTGAGGTAACTTCTAAATCTTCGTATATTAACTATTCTCGCTGTTATGGGTAATTTAATCAGTGAAATTTCACCAGATTACCATTGGTAAAATTGAGTTGCCTAAGGGTTATGCTACCCAATTTTGGTTCAAATGGTAGTTATAACCTAATGTAATAGTTAATAAAGTGGTTAGCAGTAGAAAGGAATGCGTTTACGGAGCCAAAATCGCAAAACTCCGATTTTTCCCGGAGAATACTATAATTTCAGCTAGCTCTAGAAATAGGTATTAGAGTTGGATTTTCAATGATTTGATGATTCCATTGGATTCAGGAGAAAAAGTTAGGTGGGGTTACAGTTGGGCACTTTGTCGGAAAAGGCTGAAAAAACATAATTACGAAACCGCCCCTGAAACCCTTAAAGCGAGACTATCAAGGGTATTTTTGTAATTTGACAATGAATTTGGTAATTTCCAGTTTGGAAATGGATTCCATGAATGAAAATATATTAGAATAGCCCATGTCAAAATTTTGGAAAAAGTATAGCCGGGCGGGGGTCTTGGGAGCATTTTGGTAAATTTTCACCATAAGCTAACATAATTACAATAAACACTATGAAAGTGTCTAAAATGATACATGAAGAGGTTATAACCTAATTCTTGTACATTTGATATTTTATGATCGAGTTAGGAGCTTGAGGTTGGCACGTACTACGAGGCAAACATCTCAAGGTTAAAAGGGTTAAGGTATGAACATTATCTTTCATATGTCGCCTTAGTCTATATGTGACCAAGGTTTATGCTTTTATTAATTAACATGGTATGCTTAAAGAGGTAGTTAGTGCCAGAAGAGCACTTATATTGGGAGTTGGGTAAGAATCCAATTGGTGTATGATTAGTAGGGCTGGAGCCCTATTTGTGTACACATGACGATGTGTTATATTGTCCATTAATTAGTGCATTCATGGTGCATGTCATATTTACTTATTGCATGTTATGTGAACGATAATATGTTTCTATTGAGATTCCTTGGAATTTCATCTATTTTTCTAAATAAAACATCTCAGAGAGTGCCAGTATAACACCCTCAAAATAAATTATTTAATGTGATTTTATATTTGTATATATATATATAAAGAGAATATATGCAAAGGGAAAGCCACATAAGAAAGAAGGTAATATATAAAGATTGACCATTAGATTCAAAAGAAAGAGTTCACGTGAAGGAAGAGAGATTAAAAGAATGAAGAGTAGCATGGGAAAATGTGGAAGAAAGAGAAAGAAATGGAAAAGATGAGATCTGACATAGGGAGTAAGGTGTAGATATCATGGTACAATCACTTGGAAAACAAGAAAGTTTCGGTTGACTTGAGGAAAAAGAAAAGAATGGATAAGAATATAATAAATTATATGGATAGGGATGAATGAAATAAGTTAGGTCGATGCATGATTTCTATATAATACTACACCTCTCACTATCAGGAGAACACAGTCTGTACAAAGTTCATAAAAAAAAAGAAAGAAACTCACGCAAAGACCTCACGTGTTGCAGCAAAGGAAGAAAATTCTCTTACTGAGTAATAATACCCTGTAAAGTATTACTTTTTGATTCAGCTTATTCTTATTATTTTCTTTCTAACTTAATTTATGTCTCTATCATATATTTAAACTAATATTTCTGATTTTTGAGAAAAGTGCCAGATATTGTTGCTGTGTGAAGACTTTGTGTTCACCCATTAATACTATGTGATAAATTGTGGATCTACTCTGGGGGACGCCCTAACATATCTATGTGATGCAAATTTATGGGTGCTCACAAAATAAATTTATCTGTGCTAGTTTTTCTCACTGCATAAGATTTGGTGTTTTCCTGTTATTTCTTTTCTTATACAAATTAGAGACAGGGTTAGATATATTTTCTGCTTAAGAGCAGCTGGGTATTATTAGTTGAAAATTTTATTGTTAGTACTCACCTTTGTTTACGTAATGCCCAAATGCATGTTACTAAGATTACAGTTAAGATCGAATGGGTCCAGGTCAGGGATCTCCAAGTCAAATGTAGCATCAGTGTTCATACCACCAACCCTGTTGATCCTCTGCCTTTCAATCCAAGTCCACCACCATCTTTTGAGAATTTCTATAAGCCTAATGATGATATGGTTGTCATTTCTCCTGACGAGTTTATGTGTTCTATATATGGAAACTATCCCCAGGATCTCCCATACCTCCCAGCAGACCTTTTCACAAATGAAGAACCAACCAACTAGTAGAGTATTGAAAAGCATTATGTAGAAATAATATAGAAAAAAGTGCTTAGTTTATTAGGAACCATATTATGTATATAGGAATGTTACTTTAGTTTTATTACATATCCTATGATGTATTAAGGGGTGTATGTTCCCCACCTTTTATATGAATTTATGAGAAAAATCTGGTTTAATCTTTAGTTTTATTTTCTTTATGGTTTATTTAGTAGTTGTCTTATTATAAATTGTACTCCCACCACATAAACATGAGCTGAACAGTTACCAAATACACAGATAATAGTGAAAAAGGCGGAAAGAAAGGAGAACATACATATATATAGAGAGATAGGCGAGTAATCAAAAGAAACTAGCGCCTGATAGATAGAAAGAGAAAAGATAGACTAGATAAGGCAAGAGTCATGCTCAAGTGGGGCCCACATCAAAGCAATCTATAGCATTTGTTAAAAAAACAACAAAACGTGAGGGGGGAGGGAAGTGTTAAATAGAAGTGTAATATATATGTAAGGAAATAAGGAGGTGGGTTATGATACAAGAGATACAAGCTAGAACCATTAGAAGTTAAGATGACCCCTAGCATTTGTCCTCTTCCAAATGGAAAAAAAAAAAAATTCTATGTTGCCAATAATTCCTTAATAAATAAATAATGAGTTTTGGGGTTTTACAGCTAGTGGATCAAAAGGCAAAGATGTAGACCAAGGGAAGTGATTGGCACATGTCTCGAGGCAAAGACAAAGTTCATGATTATAAATAGTCTATGTTTAAAATACTTTTGGATATTTTGTAATAGTTATACATATTGTCGCATTCTATATGATTGACTCTAGACTGTAAACAAATACTTTTATCAGTAGATATACAGTCTTCTATATGCCTGTAAAATCTGGTCTCTATTACTCTGTGTATATCGAAATGGAAACGGGTGTTGACACGCCCGCCTTTAAAGTTGAAGAAAAATGAACGGTACATGAGAAACCAACTCCCTTAAATCCATGGAAATTGAGTTTACTTATCATAGGTATTGGAGGAGCTGGATCTCTGAGGAGTATACGAATAAGAGATGAAGAAAAAAGTGATGTACAATGTCTTTAAGGCATTGGCAATACTTTCCTTTAGGCTTAATTCGCCTCAATCTACACCTATCTTATATGATGCAATTTGAATTGATAGGCAAATTTCTTGAAGGATACAATGAAGACCCTTGAGCAACACTTAAGCTGAGGCAATAATGGCCTTTAAAAAAAATGCTAATTTGACTTTATCTTTATGTACATTAAAGGATAAAGGCAAGTTGAAGGAATGATGGAGTGTCTGAAGACATTTTGTGATGCTTTTGGTCAATTGATGAACAAGAACAAGACTAGAGTTTGTTTCTCCAAGAATGTGCATAGCTCAAGAGCTCTTCATTTGAGCCAAAGCATGGGAGTTGGCCTCACGGGAGACTTGGGTAAATACTTGGGCATACCATTAATTCATAAGAGAGCATCCAATGTTACATTTGAACAGATATTGGAGAAAACTTAAAAGAAATTGTTAGGATGGAAACGAGGCTGTTTGAACTTAGCGCGTAGAACTACACTAATCAGAGTTGTTCTTACAGCTTTACCAGCTTAATACATGCAGAAAATGCTCCACTAGAAGGGATTGGTAAAAGAGTTGGAAAGGAAGAGTTGAAATTTTTTATGGGGTGATGATGTTAATGGGAAAAAACTCCATTTGGTGACATGGGAGAACGTTGCCAAAGAGAAAAAGGAGGGTGGATTAGGGATTTGAGATTTAAGGAAACAAAACAAAGTCTTCTTGATGAAGCTTTGCTGGAATCTTATGAGCAAGAGGGTGGCTTTATGGGTTTAGGTGCTTCGAAATAAGTACAAATGTGGTGATAATTTCATACCAATGATTCAAAAAAAGCAAGGGGCATCTTTCACATGGAAAGGAATTTGTGTTGTTTAGGATAAATTCCGAAGAGGGGTGGGAGTTAAAATTGGCAAGGGTGAATCGGTATCCTTTTGGTTTGATAATTGGTCACAAGTAAATAGACTCGTTATTTATTTTATCCCAAGTTTTGAAGCTTTCGCTGACAACAATGAAAAAGTTATAAATTATGTTGACCCTTGTAACACCCCAAATTTTATTCACAAAAAATATATTGTAATTATTTGAGAAATTCAATAAAATGATGAATATTCATGAATTTGGATTTTGTGAATTTTGAAATATTCATATTTATAAGAAATGGGCAAATTAATTCAAAAATCGAATTAAATTACAAAGGGGATAGCAAAATCATAATTTTGTTAATTTAGCCCAAGATTTATTATTTTCCAATTAATTGGAGTAAATTTCAATTAATCAAGGAAAATAAGGGAAAATACATAATGAGATTATTCTTGGTGAGAATAAATTAAGAATTGGGAAATTAAGAGGGATTATACATAGTTCTATTATGTGAATTATAGGACTAATGAAATGCAAAATTTCCTCCTCCTCTTCTCTTCTAATTTCGTCCATGCATGAAAGAAAAAGGGACAAATATTAAATACATGATCACATGCCACAAGAAGAAGGAAATGATGACTATGGTTGAGTGAGTTGGTAGATTAAATGTTGAGTGTAAAAATGGGAGGAGAAGCTTGAGTGAAGGAGTGAAACACTTGAGTGCTTGGAAGAGGAAAGACATGATTGCATGGAAGAGTATGGACATAGAGAAAGAAGCATGGGCTAGTGGGAGAAAAGAAAGGGAGAGGGATGGAAATTTGAAGAGCAAGAAAGGGAAAGACCAATGATTTAATTAGTGCAAATCAATGAAGAAATTATGAGGAAGAAGGGAATTGTGACAAGTGTCACATTAAGAGCCATTGATTAAATCAAGGTCTAAGAGGCAACAAGAGACAAAATAATAAAATACTTACTCCCTCCTCTTCCAAGCATCATTTCGGCCAACCACAAGCAAAGAGAGAGAGAGAGAGTGAGTTTGTGAGTTCTTGGGAGAGTTAGAGAGCAAGAGGAAGCGAGAAACTAATGTAAGTATGGTTTCTTTGATTATTCTTATGGTATTTCTTTAGAATCCTTCTCTAAACTCTTATTTCTCATGAATCTATGGTGGTGAAGACACACTTTGAGATTAATAAGAGAGGGAGGAGGAGCCTAGAGTAAGAGGAAATCAAGAAGTCAAAGAGGGTAACTTCATGAACTTGCCTTCTTGAATTGTTGTTGGTAATTGTTGTTTGGTTTTTATGATTTTTTGGTTGAGTTGTAAAATTAGAAAAGCCATAACCCTAAGGGGCTATGCTGCCCAAAATCCTTTAAATCATGATTAAGAAGTGTTTAAGTGAGTTAATCAAGGATTAGAAGTGGAAAAGTACACGTTTTGGGAGCTAAAACACAAAACCTCATTTTTTCATTTTTCCTTAATATTTTTGGCCAGCACCAGAACTGGTAGTAGGAGTTGGATTTTCATGAAATAAATGGTTCCATTGGATTCAGTGGGCAAAAATAGGTGAGGTTACAGCTGGGCACTTTTTCGGTAGAGGCCGAAAAAACATAATTACGAACGCTATTGAAATCCCTAAATAGGGGTTGTCATGGGTATTTTCCTAATTTGATAGTGAATTTGGTGATTTCAAGCCTGGAAATGGATTCCTTGGGCAAAAATAAGTTAAAATAGCCTTATTCAAAATTTTAAAAAAAGTGCCATCGGGCCGGTACGACGGGGCCGGGCCGGGGTATCGGGGGCATTTTAGTAGATTTTTACCAAAGAGTAATATAACCACAAAAAACACTATGGAAGAGTCTAAAGTGATACTTGGATAGGTTATGACCTTTTCTTGTACATTTAATATTTTAGGATCGATTCGAAAATCGGAACGACACGCGTTACAAGACACACCAGAAAAAGGGATTGTAAAGCTTTGAGGTAGGGAATTTACCTCTCCTGTATGTATTTGATATTTGTGCCAGTGTATTGATGTATGTTATTGCTTTGTTTTATTCTGTGAAACATATATGAATAATTGATGCTCTATTTCTGTTTATGCTATGGCCATACATATGTTGTTTGAAACATTGAGCACGCATATATGTCATTGTGTGAGCATGAGTTATGTAATGCAAGCACGTCATGCATTAAGCACTTATCTTGCATGCATATTGGTATTGCTTTCCTACTGAGATTCCTCAGAATCTCATCCTCCCCTACCAACAATTTAGACAAGAGAAGACAGAACGTAGGCTGAGAACAAAGAAGAGAACCGTACGAGGGGATTGCAGTGGTGGAATGAAGATGAGAAGATGTCTCCGTTTCACTGGGATAGACTTAGACACCCACGCAACGCTGTGAGGCTGCGTTAATTGTAATTATCAAGTATGAACCCCTATGGGAAATTTCTGTAATCATGTACATAATATCAGTATATCATGCTATTCCTGTGTTGCCCATTGAACTGCATATCGTTTTCCTCAAATACTCTGAAAAAGGTGAAAATAAAATGAGGGTGTGACAACCCTAGTGGAGAGTGGGACAGAGAGAAATTGAGTTGGTGGTTTCCTTCGCAGATTATTGATCAGATTATGTGTGCACATCTACCCTATAAGGAGAGAGGAGAAGATAAACACTATTGGAAGCCTTCATCTGATGACCGATTTACTATAAGTTATGCATATCATTTTCTTTTTGCAAGTACACATTGAGAGGGAGAGTCAATATGGAAGGATGGGCGGTCCTTAATAAGATCAAATCCTTCATATGGATCTTTGCACATGGTCGAGCTCATACATCACAACTGAGAATGCGGAGAGGTATTGAGGAGTCGGCTAGATGCTCGTTTGGTTGTGATCAGGTGGAAGGCTCAATGCGCCTTTTAAGGGATTACAGCAATGCCAATGGAAGATGGATTTCTATAGTTAAACCGACCTTGTGGGAAACCTTCATATCTCTCTAAGGCAAGGAATGACTATATTGGAATCTTTCACATGAAGCGGGTAGGGATTTCACCAGGAAGATATAATGGGCCACTCTATTTGGATATGTTTGCTGGGACATCTGGGTGGCACGATGTAGGAAGCTATTTGGTGAAGAGATTGACATAGATACTGCAAATGCTCATTCAAGCTTATTTAGGGCAAGCTGGGATTGTGATTTATGTTCAAGGTGTCAATTTTACTCTTCCTCGGCAAATGCAGAAAAAGTAAGGTAGGAACAACGTCAAGGCTTTTTTACTCTAGATTCTTGACTCAGGGCAAAGCGGATGTGGTAGAGCTATTTGTGGGGATGATGGGAGATGGATATGCAGATATATGTGCAAAATTAAAATTGTACCTCCAACAATAGTAGAGATCATAAAGATTATCCAAGGCAATGATTTTAAAGTCGGACCGGACCGGACCGGACGGTCCGGCTGGTCCAACCGGTGACCGGAAAGTGCAGCAGCTTGGTTCTGATGTTCAGGCCGTTTGAAGAGTCCAGTCGTGTTAAGCCGTTCAGAACCGGCTGTTAAGCCGGAAACCGGAGTTAAGCCGCAACCCGGCACGGCTTCATGAAAACCGTCCGGCTTGGAGTTTTCTCGATTTCATAGTAGCATTGAAGAAAAAAGAAAGAAGGAGAAGAATAGGAAAAGACCGAAAGAATCTAGACAGGAAAAGTCATAAACTTTATTTTCTCATCTATCTTACTTATAGGATGATCTTGAGAAGTTTAGATTCATCCCTTTTTTCCTTTCGTCCCATCGTCTCCAGTGAAGAAGGCAAACAGGACTCCGGCGACCATTCTACTTGAAAGGAAATGAGAGAGCTATTTGAAATAATGAAAAAGTCATCACTCTGCACGATGTAGAAAATCATGGGGTGGAGAAGATAAAAAGCTGCATCACGTTTTTCAATGTCTTGCTAAAGCCGACAGGGCTACATAGAAAAAAAAGTCTTCCAAGCCTATCTAATCTTTTTTTCCCTATCTTGTAGTATTTAATTGTATTAAAAAAACAGTTTATTTTGTCTTTTTTTTTTCCATCGATTTTTCCTTTAACTTCCCTTTACGTCTTCTTGTTTTTTTTCTTTTCTTCAACCTTGTTATATTTTTTGTTTGGACGAAAACCTTGTTATATTTTTTTTACCTATAATAATTAATTTAAAGTTGAATTTGTACTAGTATTCACATATGTACTCCCACTTATGCTAAATATAATATAAAATTGATTTTTTTAGAAATTAAGAAAACTAAATAGATTACTTAATCATATTATATATTATGTATCATTATTTTATGTATCATTTTATAAATTTGGCAAAATAGTTTTTTAAAAAAATGATAACCATAAATATTTTAAAATAATTTAATTGGCTTCCTTAATATCTTCAAAAAAAAGTCAGTTTTGTCTTATATTTAAAACTGAAGAGAGTAATTATTATTTATTTAATTTTTATTTAATTATTACGTCACCGGTTCGACCAAACGGCTTGACCGTTTCAACCGGTTCGACCATGACCCGCTAACCTTTCCGGCTCACCGTCCGGTTCGGCTTTTAAAACATTAATCCAAGGCATAAAAATATATTGGAATAAAGTATCGAAATTTTATAGTTTTGTTTAATTGTGTTGAAGCCATAAATATTTTGCCCAGGGGATGTGACCAATCACACCCCTTTAAGGAAATTCTAGATGATGCAAGACTATGGTTATTTAGAAATTGGTAGATCTTGATTAGTCCTATCCCTAGGAAGTACAATATCTTAACGGATTATTTAGCTAAGTTATCTCATAACATTGTAGGAAACTTTTCTTTCCTTGATCAACCACCACCTTCTTTCCAGGAGGCACTAATTGACGAGGGATAATAGTTTGTTTTATCTTTGCTTTATAATTGCCTTTTGAGTTTGTAATGGAATCCAATTTTCATTAAAAAAGGATAAAGGTAATGAGTTTGTTTTCTTGTTGTTATGTGATTTATAATGTTGTGTTATTGGTCACGAATGAAATGATGGTGCATGGTATTTATCGATCATTAAATGATGTCTTGAAGTGGTGCCTCTTGAAATAATACTTCTTCAATTAAAAGTTATAACCATATGTTTAATTCATGAACCAATATAACTTAAATAACCAACAGTTATTTATTATAACATTTCCATGAAGAGTTACATTTTTATAGTATGTAGGATTTTCTTAAAAATCAATATAATCTTTCACCAAGAACTTGTAATAATAACTTTTTATATGTGTCTTTAAGAACTAAAAAGACATAATATGATGACATTTAATGTTATGACTTCCTACACAACTTTTCATATAAATCCCTTAATTTATAAGAATGTGATTTTACAAAAAAAAGAAACACATGTTTTCATTTTTAAATATTCCAACTACAGGTACCCTCAATATAACCTACATTAGAGTGAGGAATAAAACGTTACAATAAACAAACTTCCAATTGCATAAGCAAAACCTTGGGACAGAACCAAATCAAAGAATATACGGAAAGGAGCCGACTAAGAAGAGGGCAAAAGTTAGTATCTGCCTAACAAAATGGCTATAGGGAATTGGAGTTTACCACATTACAACTGCAAATAATTAAGGCAGTCCAAGGGTGACACTACAAAATTTGAGTCCAAATACCATATCCTTTTGTTTCACAGTCTTCAATTTGAATTAAGACATACTCTTCTGCTATTTAATATAAGACATATTTATCTAATATGATAAGATTAAGGAAGTTAATTGAGTTAGTTAATATGACATGTATTTTCTAAAACACCCTAAACATCTTCCTTAATTCCCTCATACCCTCTCGTCTTTGATTATTGTTGAGAGAATATCAAGAGAAGTAAATTAGAAAAATATTGATAAATATGTAAATTACGTCTCATATTTATGATCATAATCAACTTTCAAATGTTATTCTATAATTAGGATCAGAGGAATATTTAATGACAAATTTTGAGATTTCATGACTGAAAATAGAATAATAACTACTCCCAAATCAAAGCCACTGAAGTCTCAAAAAGTGATAACCTCCAAATCTACTGAATTTCAACTAATGAAAGCAATGGATTAATTATCTGAACATATTTTATCCTTAACTCTAAATCGGAGGTCAAGAAATTCATTTATGTTGGTTGACAATAGTTTGAAAGGATTTCAACTCATTTCACTCCCTTTTCTTTCTTTCAAGTCCAAGCTGTGTCTGCATGATTTGCACACTTCAGCTTGAGGGGGTGATAAACTTGTAAATACGATTTTAGTTTGTAAATAGTTTTCAGTTAGTTTGTTGTAACTTAATTAGATTAGATATTACATTTGGTTAACAACGTGCCAGCTGTATTTTATACATTCCCTTGTATATATTGACACGTATTGAGTAATACAATGTACTGAAACAATTCTTTTCTCTCTTTCTTTTTCCATTTCTCTTCTTCTCCTTCCTCGAGACTTCAACCTGTTCTGTGTCTAGAAGCTGGATTTGCAGCTTCTGTGTTAGTAATGATATAAATCTTTGAGTCATCCCCACGATTCTATTTCATTCTTAAAAAACCTCCCGAACATAGCTGGATAAGTTTCATGGCTTAAAAACTTCTGAACACTTATTTAACTTCTTTAATCTCTCAAAAAAAAAAAAAAAAATTAACTGACTCTTACATTAAAAATCGGGTAATATAAATAAGTAATTTGATCAACTCTTGTAGGGAGGGAAAAAAATTAAAATCTTGTCGCATTTGGACTGGAATATAAGGTGGCTTTTCAATAGGAAAAAAAATAAGAAAATCTACTTAAACTTTAAAATAATCAATAATTTACTATTAGGATGAGTTGTTAATTACTATGCTTTTATAGTTAATGTCTATACTTTATTGATAACAAGAATGATTTGAGATTTTAAAATTTAAGTAATATTTTTGTTTTATCTTTTCCCTTTCTCCATACTTTTTTTCGCTTTTACTCCTCGTTAGTTTTTAATTTTTAATCTTTCTTTTGTGTTTTTTTGCCAACAAATTTTTTAATCTTTCTTAAATCCTCTAAATTTCTTAACATTGATTTTAAGTTTCCACACAAGGTGACCCAAACTCTCGTGACAGCCCAACCCGAATTTATTATATATATAAATATATATATATATATATTTATATATAAACATTGGTCGGGCCGTTACCGCCATCATCTTCCTGTTATCTTTGAGTTCTCGGCCACTGGTTATCTTACTCTTCTTTGCATCTCATGCCAAATGAACGCACGGCTCATGCACGCTCACACACAACTTCAGCCGCTTCAATTTCAGCCTCTTTCGCTTCACTCACTTACATTTCCTTTTCATACAAAGCGGCTTCGTTCTCGAAATTTCACCGTTTCAACGACTAAGAATGGTCAATTTGGGCGTAGATTGTGCTATAGGAGCTTTAGTTATGGCGCTTGTGTTAGGAACTCGGCGACTAGGGGAGCCAATGAAGTGGAGTACCAGAAGCCGAACCAGCAAGTGGTGAATAGGCCTTACCCTTTCCATGAGATTGAGCCTAAGTGGCAGCAGTTTTGGGAGGAGAACAAAACTTTCCGAACACCAGATGATGATATCGATACCTCTAAACCTAAATACTATATACTTGACATGTTCCCTTATCCCAGGTTCCTCCCCTACTCTTATCATTTCAGTTACTTTTTACCAGCAGTTTCTGCTATCAATTTTCTATTTAGGTTGTCAGGATTGTTTAGTGCAACGGGATGTGAGTGTGTGTGTGTGTGTGTATTTTCCATAAGTGGTTTTATCCATTCAGTCACTGTTCATCATTTTGTTGACCTATTGTTTGTAGTGGGGCTGGGCTACATGTTGGCCATCCCCTGGGATACACTGCCACGGATATTCTAGCTAGATATAAACGCATGCAGGGATGCAATGTGTTGCATCCAATGGGATGGGATGCCTTTGGGCTGCCTGCTGAACAATTTGCTATTCAGGTTTGTTTTTTGGGTCTGGCCTCTGACTTACGTTGTTTAGAGATATCGTGACAATTTTTATTTTTGGTTTAATTATCTGTCTGTATTTCAGACAGGAACTCACCCAAAGATCACTACGATGAGCAACATTAGTCGCTTTCGTTCTCAGGTAATTTGATCAAAGTAATGTTCAGTCCAAAAAAAGAAAAATTTGATCAAATGAATGAATGATGATGAGACAGTGTTACTTCTCACAAAGAAAAGGTATACTTTAAATTTTACTAAAAAAGATTTATTAAGAAGATGGGAGAATTAAAATGCCCAGTACACTGTCCGCCTCTTCAATTTTTTTGTTTGTGATTTGCTTTGCTAGCTTCTGTCTGGAGATCGTTGCATGGTATATTTGGTCAAAGTTTTATAATTACTACAAAGAGTTGTGATGGTACTCCAGCTGAAGTGAGGAAAATAGCTTCCCATATGTTTGGTTTGGCAATTATCTGAGAAAGAAGTTTTTTTTTTTTTTGCTCCCTGCCTCAGCTGAATCTGACTACTATTGATTGAAATGATCAGTAGCACCAGTCAAATAGTCTTAAGATCTACTCTGATGATAAGCATTGCTGATTTTCCCCTCATAATATGTCTACTTTTGTCTTTACAGCTAAGATCATTAGGCTTTTCATACGACTGGGATCGTGAAATATCTACCACAGACCCTGATTATTACAAATGGACTCAATGGATTTTTCTTCAGCTGTTAAAGAGAGGACTAGCATATCAGGTTGAATCTAAGATAGCTTATTAAACTTTTGCTGTCTATAATCCTGACCAATGAAGACCTGATGCTGTTCCTATCATATATACAGGCTGAAGTTCCTGTCAATTGGTGCCCTGCTCTAGGCACTGTGTTAGCCAATGAGGAGGTGGTGGATGGTGTTAGTGAGAGGGGGGGTCATCCTGTGATAAGAAAGGTGTGTTTGTTCGCATATCTATCTTTGTTGCTGAATCCTTTGGTGATCATCTCTTTTCTTCCTTGTTTGAATGGTTTCATAATCTATACAGTGTCATTGTTTATTAACAAGCAGCCAATGCGGCAATGGATGCTCAAGATCACTGCCTATGCTGATCGTCTGCTCCAAGATTTAGATGACCTTGATTGGCCTGAAAGTGTAAAGGAAATGCAAAGAAATTGGATAGGAAGGTCAGAAGGGGCTGAGCTGGAATTTTGTGTTCTGGATAGTGATGGAAATGAGAGAGACATAAAGATTATTGTCTATACTACGAGGCCAGATACAATCTTTGGAGCAACGTATCTTTCTATTCATTCTTCTGATGATTTATATAAATTTTAATATTAGCTGAAATCTGAACGACTCTGTAAAGTGACTTTTAAATGTTTCATGTTCTCATTGATTGTGTTCAGTTACTTGGTTGCTGCACCAGAGTATTCTTTTTTGTCATCATTAGTTTCCACAGCCCAGAGCAAATATGTAAGCTATTCTTTTCTCATTTTCCAGTCGCATCAGAGTTTTGCACTATGGGTATCAATAAGATGGAAATTCACTGGCTACAGGTGGAGGAGTATAAGGACCTTGCCTCAAGGAAAAGTGACCTTGAGAGGACTGAGCTTCAGAAGGAGAAGACTGGGGTCTTTACGGGTTGTTATGCAAGAAATCCCGCAAATGGAGAAGCCATTCCGATATGGATGGCCGATTATGTATTGGGGAGGTATTTGTGTCTATAAAAACCCTTTTTTATAATATCCTTGATGAATTTCAATTTGTCTAGGTCATATGCTTAGGATGCCAATTTGTGTATAAAACTTTGCAAAATGCATTTATTGACTGCTCAGCATGCTATTGGCATAAGATTCATTAATTACATTTGGTAAACATGACACCAACTTATGAATGCTTTTGCTGGTCCAGTTATGGAACGGGAGCAATTATGGCTGTGCCTGCACATGACTCTCGGGATTATGACTTTGCTTTGAAACACGGTGTTCCAGTAAATTGGGTTGTAACGCCAGATGATAAAAGTACCATTGAGTCTGGAAAGGCTTTTTCAGGTGAAGGAACTATTATAAATTCATCAAATGCGATGGTGGGACTTGACATTAATGGATTATCCAGCAAAAATGCTGCTTTGAAAGTCATTGAGTGGGCAGAGAAAACTGGAAATGGAAAGAGAAAGGTTTAATCTCAATTTAATCTTAACATGTATGTTTGAAATGGGGTTTTTGATGTTATGTAAAGTCTAAATTGTGTTGTTTCTCCTTTATAGGTAAACTACAAGTTAAGGGACTGGCTTTTTGCTCGGCAACGTTATTGGGGTGAACCTATCCCTGTCATTTTCTTAGATGAAACTGGGGAGACAGTTCCACTTAATGAAACTGAACTGCCTCTTATGCTGCCTGAATTGGATGACTTCACTCCCACCGGAACAGGGGACCCTCCACTGTCCAAGGCTGTTTCTTGGGTATGCATAAACCAAAATTTGCTTTTTCTCTATATGCCAATTTTTCTTTTTTCTTTTTTTGTGGTATTTTTATATTCCATCCTCGCTATGTCTTCGTTATGGCAGTTTAAGACTTCAAAATTTTTTTACTTAGAATTTCCATCCATATGATTTCTTGAGTTAGATGATTTTCTTATTACAAATTAAAATTAGTCTACTTAAAGCATATAAAATTAAGAACAGCACAATAAAAAGATAATTATGCTTAATATCTTGTTGTTTAGGCCATGCATGTAAACAGCGCAGTCCATTGACAATTAGACAGATATTAACATAAACCGAATCTACTCTTGTCATATTGTTTCTAGTTTCAGACATCGCCATACAGAGAAATTTATTGCTAAAAGGTGAGATTGAGCTTTACAGTAGCCTTTCGAAAAGTTAAAGCATTTTTATACATTCATTAAATTGAAACATGATGAGAAAGCTATATTCGCACCTGGATTCCTTTCTGATGTTTAAGAGAGTTGTTCTGCATCTCTTCTTATCTACTTATCTGTAGACTAATCATTTCTGAACGAGAGTCAATTCTGCTATAACATTCCTTAATGTCATTGACTAGTAACAAACAAGCTGTGACAAAATCTTAGGCCATGCTAGGTTAAAGTGGAAGTAGCAAGGCATTTGTTAAATGTCTAATCTCTAGAGGACTTAAAGTGATTTAAGAATATTTTGGCTCTATTTTTATTTTCAGTTCTTCCACGTAAGACTCAAGTCATTATTTTCTTAGTTAATCTGGGTATTCTGTTCAAATTTATTTTGTCTGTTTTTTTAATCTGATTTTGTCCTGGATAGTAATTGTTTATTCATTGCTTCAGGTTAAGACTGCAGATACTTTATCTGGAAGACCAGCTACCCGAGAAACAAATACCATGCCACAGTGGGCTGGTTCATGCTGGTTTGGCACTTAACCCTCACTAGTTTGATTTTCTGTTGATTTGAATATACTTTACTGTGGGCTGGGCTTCATTTTATATAGGATCTTGTTGACCTTAATTTTGGGTCCCCCCTCATAATTAAACTGAGACCCAAAGCCTAGTCTTCGATCGTCTCTATTTGAATCTCTTTATTGGTTCTCTGCCTTTCTGTTCAAGATTTTCCCCTTTCCAGTTAAATCTGTTTAAAGATCATTCATTGAATATAGTGAAAAAAACTAAACTGTTTATAAAAATATGTCTTCTGGTATATAGGCAATTATTACAAAATTATTTGCCTGTTCCAGATATGGATTCATTTCTGCAAAATCTTCTGGTGGCTTAGTTTTCTAGATTCAGGATTTCCTATTCATTAGATACAACAGAAGACTGAAGTTGTAGTTTTCCCCCTTCAAAAAATTCTTGTGTAAAGGATTCTGATGTGAGACTACCTGTAGATATCTTATTATAATTATTGTTTTAAGGTTTAAGACTCTCAAATCTTGGTAATGAATTATAATTCTACGTGTTTATGTGTCAGTTTTCTTTAATTTTGTCCAGGTACTATTTGCGATTTATGGACCCTAAGAACTCTAAAGAATTGGTTGACAAGACAAAAGAAAGGTAAATCTTCAGTTGTTCATGTTTGGTGTTTCCGTTTGCTCTTTGTTTCTTTATAGACTTCTACATTTTCTGAATGATTAGATCACTTAACTTTTCAAACTTACCATTTCTACAGGTATTGGAGCCCAGTTGATGTGTATGTTGGTGGTGCTGAGCATGCGGTTCTTCATCTACTGTATGCTAGATTCTGGCACAAGGTTTGTATTTTATGTCAGATTGTTTTGTGATTTGTTTCACCCCGTGCCTCATGACCTTGCTATACCCTGCTGAATTGCCTGAAGAACACTGTCAACACAGATACTGATATTGAAACATAATCCTCACACCAGAGGTTACAACACCCAACTCAGGCACTAGTATCAACATTATTCACTCAAACTCAGCCCAAAAACACACTTCAGCTACATGAATGAAGACCATTCACAGGCATAAACCTGAAACCAAAAGATGAATGCTAGTTAAAGATTACTTAACACAACACGGGAAAAGAAATGATAGTAAAGCAACCAATGTACAATGAAGGACAGGACGGATGGAACAAAAGAGCTGAATAAAATGACAATGGCAGCAGCCAGGTTTTAGCTTTTGAGAAGTTAGCTCTCTCCAACCAAAATCCTTGTCTGCATCCTCAGACTCTCCCCTTCATGTACTCTTGCAGTTTTCCAACTACTCTCAGACTGCCTGTCGCCTTTTCATCTTGAGTTCTTCTTTTTACCTCCTCCCTTCCTTTCTTCTTTTGTTAGGTACGAGGGATTTGAAGGAGAGGGGACGGGAAGAAAACATTTTATGAGTTGGATTTAAAAAAATTGGAGAAGTGGGGTGGTGAAATTTTAATTAAGAGACGATTTATGATAAAAGAGTAAGAAAAATTAATTAAAAACTTTTAACCCCACTATAATTTTTTTAAATCCGAATCCAAAAAATTTTCCTTTCACTTACTTTCCCTCCCCTCCTCTCATACGAAACAACCCCATTTATGCTCTCTTCTAGACCATCAGTTCCCCCTTTTATTCCCCTCTATCACTCTCTTGTGTCCCCTGCTATAGGTTTTGGTAGTATTCATGGGTTGGGGTGAGCCATCAATATTCCTGTCACCATCATCTACCACTGATATCTTCTCTCTCTTGAATAACATATAAAGTGGCAATTTCCACCAGTGCAATCTTAAAAGAAATGTTAGTATCCCTTTTAGCAGTTAAAAAGGTATTTGGTGACATGGTTGACCAAAAGATTACCCACTTACCCTGAGATGAAATAAGGTATCTAGTACTCTGTTTAAAGTATTCTATGTTGCAGCAATATTAGCAATTTGATTCAATATTCTATTTCAGGTTCTCTATGACATTGGTGTTGTATCCACCAAGGAACCCTTCCAATGTGTTATAAATCAGGGGCTTATCCTCGGGGAAGTAAGTTCATTTCTGTCTGAAAACTCTCTGTTTTTTTTTTTAGGTTTTGTTTTTTGTGGTGGGGGAGGAGGTGTGGATTTCATCATCACTAGTTTCTGATGGCTTGATTGGCAGGTTCAATATATGGCTGGCAGGGATGAAGATGGGAATTTGATATCTGCTGATCCAGCGTTGGGTGAAAATAATTTAGAAAAAGTTCCTGAGGAAAAGGTTTCTCGTGCCTGGTTCCATGTTCCATCTTAATGGATTTCTCAATAAACGTAGCTGAAGTAATAAGCCCAAAAATTATTCTTTTGACATGTGGATTTTTCTGCTGACTCAGGTCATGAAATCTGACGATTCTTTTGTCTTGAAAGACAACCCTCACATTCGTTTAATTGCTCGTGCCTATAAAATGAGCAAAAGTAGGGGAAACGTAGTTAATCCTGATGATGTTGTTTCTGAGTATGGTGCAGATTCTCTCCGCTTATATGAAATGTTCATGGGCCCATTAAGGTGAGTTGACCATATAATTTTAGTTGTGACCTTGAAATGATATGGGATTGAGTCTTGAGTTAATGCAACCCTTCTCTTCTTTTTTTAATCTGACATCATTCTTCCTGTTGTTTCTTTCTTTAATCTTCCACAAGAGACTCAAAATCTTGGAGTACAAGCGGTATTGAAGGTGTGCATAGATTCTTAGGACGAACATGGAGGCTCATTGTTGGCTCACCTTTGGCTGATGGTACATTCAAGGATGGGACTTTAACAGCTGATGAGGAGCCTACGGTGGAACAACTTCGATCTCTCCATAAATGCATTGCTAAGGTCAACATCCTAACTTTTGAGATGGATTTTGTAATTATTTTCAATGATTTTATTCAATTTACCAATTCAATTTGGACATTTGGCCTAAGAGTTCAATTTCAGCACACAGGTAACAGAGGAAATTGAGGGCACACGATTCAACACAGGAATTTCTGCAATGATGGAGTTCTTAAATGTGGCCTATAAGGTATCTTGTTTGCAAGTTATTTTCTTTTATATCTTTCTACATTTTGCTTGGATCTTTTTTCCCCTCCCTTACTTTGTTCTTGTGGCAGAGAAGGGTGTTAAGGTCGGGTGTCTAGACCTAGTTTCTGGTTTTGTCATTGATGTTGTTGATTTCACTTAAAAAGAAGAGTAACTAAAAATACATGGATGAGTAGTTTTTCTTTCTTTGAATGAAATGAAATCTTGAAGTCAAAGCGTGTTTTCCGATAAAAAAAAAAAGTCAAAGCGTGTTTGGTGTGATTCATGGCACAGTAATTGAATTTGGTTTCCTAGGCTGATTACAATAACAATAAATCATATTCCACTAAGCGAGGGTTGTAACATGGATTACAATCAATTCCTCTGTTGTCCCTCATCATGTTCATGCTGCTTTCTTATTCTTGGTTGTCAAAGGGTTCCTTTCACTTCCTTCTGCCACCATTTCCTTTTGGTTACTTTCCCCACTCTTTGGTATTTGACTACAACATTTTCTTGTTGACTCATTATGTATATAATGATTTTCTTGGCCTATGTTTTCAGTGGGATAAACATCCAAGATCAGTTATTGAGGCATTTGTTTTGCTGCTTTCACCTTATGCACCACATGTAGCTGAGGAGCTTTGGTCACGGCTAGGACACACAAATTCCTTGGCGTATGAGCGTTTCCCTAAGGTATGAATTGTTGTCCAAATCAAACCAAACCGATCTTTCATTGCTTATTATGTTAGTTCTATGTTAGTACCCAGGTCAGAAAGATTAGAAATAAAATAGGAATGATAGAACTCTATTAGAAAGCCTCTGCAAGTATCTCACTTCAGCTTTCGAATAGCCAGGAGAATCTCCACCAAAAGATATTTCACTTTGTAATTTCTTATATTTATTGATCATGGCCATAGGCCTATTTATATAGAAAGTACAGAGCTTAATTTTTGGGTTTTCTCATAATAAATAATAAAACAAATGACACGAACACACACACTATAGGAACATGGGGTAGTGGAGATCCACTTATTGTGGAACTAACCGACTCTTTAGGAAATAACTGAAATAATAATCCTATACTAAAGAATTAATAAAAAGGAAAAATTAATGAAAGGACCCATTAATGCATGAAGCCTCGTCAGCCACTTTTGCACGTTTGGCTCTTCTTGAATAGGTCCGAAATGGTGAATTTGGACTTCTATCACTTCTCCCCCACTGAAAACTCGCCTTGTCCTCAAGGCGAAATTCTGGAAACTGGGCAGCTAGCAAATCATAATCCTCCCAAGTCGAATCATCCATAGAACGATTTTTCCACTGGATTAATAGTTCTAGTTCCTCATTTGCTGTCCATCGATGCGTCAGAACCTTAAAGGGCATTAATAGCAATTCCATGTTTGCTGAAAGGGGTAATGTGGGAGGCGGCTGTGTGGTGGTGTACCCATAAGTTGGACGTAGTAGCGAAACATGGAAAACGGGATGAACATGAGCATCTGCAGGTAGTTTGAGTTCATATGCTACTCTCCCAATTCTTTTCACAACCATGTAGGGACCAAAAAACCTTGGGAATAGTTTTTCATACTTCCTCCTAGCCAGGGATTTCTGCCGGTAAGGTTGGAGACGCAACCAAACATAATCACCAGGTGAGAACTCAAGATCTCGGTGGTGACAATCAGCCTGGCTTTTCATCCTATCTTGAGCTTTGAGCAAATTTGCTCGAAGGAGTCTTAACATGCCATCACGTTCTTCTAGTTGTTCTTCCAGCTCAGCTACATTAGTTTCACCTTTGACATAGGGGATGAGAGGGGGTGGCTCCCTTCCATAAACCAACTTAAAAGGAGTATGTTGGGTTGACACATGGAAGCTAGTATTAAATGAAAATTCTGCCCAGCATAGGAACTTACTCCATAACCTTGGTTGTTCTTGGGCAAAGCACCTGAGATATGTTTCCAAACAGCGGTTGACTACCTGGGTCTGACCATCCGTTTGGGGATGGTAGGCCATACTCATCTTTAGCCTAGTTTGGCTTAATCTGAAGAGTTCCTGCCAGAATGCACTGAGAAAAACGGAGTCTCGATCAGAGACTATAGAACGGGGCATGCCATGTAACTTCACTACCTCTTGACAAAACAATTGTGCCACTGATTTAGCTGAATAAGGGTGAGCTAAAGCAATGAAGTGACTATACTTACTCAATCGATCCACCACTACTAGTATTACGTCATACCCTTTAGATTTTGGGAGGCCGGTAACAAATTCAAGAGAGATGTCTTCCAAAACTCGTGTTGGAATTGGGAGTGGTTGTAGCAGTCCCGCCGGGGAGAGGGTCTGATATTTATTCTGCTGGCACGTCAAGCATTGTTGAACGAATTGTTTAACATCTCTTTTCATTCCCCTCCAATGCAAGTGGGTGGATACTCGTTTTAGAGTCTTTAAATATCCCCCATGCCCTCCGATGGGGGTGGCGTGAGCCTCTTCCAATAATTTAGCACGTAACTCGGCATCATTTGGGATCACCAAGCGTCCCTTATAGTACAAGCGGCCATTGATCAAACTATGGTTGGTTACTGAGTCCGGGTCTTAGGTTCGGCGGTGTGGCATTAGGCAACAGCTGAATTATGTGATATTGGCCTCGAGGAGGTGGTAGCTTGTCAGGTTCTGAGAATATGTCTGCAAATTCATGGCATAAAGGTTCTATCTCTAACTCCGTGGCCATTGTATTCTCAGGACCCTGTAACAAGGAGTAACTTTGCAGCCTAATAGAAGGATTAGACTTAGTATTTACCCCTTGCAATTTATACTTACCATGGAGCCAAAAAATCATAAACATTTCGTTCCAATTTGCTTGGATGGTATTTAAGGATGCCAGCCACTTAATACCGAGTACGAGGTCAGTCCCACTTAGAGAAAAAGGGAAGAATTCCTGATTGATAGTTAAGTCAGAAATCTGTACCTCCACATCCATGCAAACTCGATGACATTTCACCGTCCTTCCATCTCCAATTTGCACACCAAAAGTTGAGATCCTCTGTTCTGGTAATTGGAGCTCTGCAACTAACGTTTCCGAGATGAAATTGTGGGTTGACCCACTGTCGACTAGAATGAGGACGGAGCGACCACGCAATTTTCCTTCAAGTTTCATGGTGGATGCTGACGCCTTTCCCATTATGGTTGAAAGAAATCTCAGCAGTAGCTTCCTCTTCCTCGGTGCCGACGTTCTCACTCACGGGTGGAATTACTTCCTCACCTTCTTCTATTAACTCCATTAAACTGAGGGAACTAGCACACCTGTGTCCTGGTCGAAAGGTCTCGCCGCATCTAACACATAGTCCCTTATCACGTCGGTACTGGTACTCTGAAATTGGAGGTGCAGTCAGGGACTTGGTACTAGATGACGAAGCTATGGTATGAGCACTACTCGTGGGACCACGGGTGAAATAGTTGGTTCGGGTCTGGGTAGTGACGAATGAAGCGGGCTTGGGCCTGGATGCAGTTTTGAGTTTTGATTCATACTCAAGTGCTAGACTAGTGGCCCGAAAAACTGACCTTGGTTTGTGAATGCGCATGTCAGATTTGAGCTCCTCTTTTAGGCCGTTGATGAAGACACCCAGCAAGCAATGATCAGGCCAATTCCTCACATGCGCCTGTCTCTTTGCCAATTCTGATCGGTATTCATGTACTGTTCCGGTTTGCTTGATGCTACATAAATACTCATCTGGGTTTTGGTACTCCGGTGGACCATATTGCTCTTGAAGTGCCTTGACGAGTTCGTCCCAGTACACCACTGTTCGCTGCCCCATAATCCATGAAAATAAGTCGAGGGCGTCACCCTCCAAGTACATCGAGGCTATATCAACTTTATCATCTTCTGGGGTTTCGTAATAGCGGAAGTACTTCTCGGCCTTTAGTATCCACCCACGCGGGTCTCCTCCACTGAATTTTGGGAACTCAATCTTCGTGTATGGCAGCCGCGAGTTTCTGGTTTGGGTTTCAGATTCATCGTCACTTTCTCCGGCACGGTACCGTTGGACTCCTTTTCCACGATTATAGCGAGCCTCCAGCGCAGCAACCTTCTCACTGAGCATATCTATGGCGTCGAGACGAGATGCGATGGCAGATAAGGGATCCTTCCCGAAGGGATTATCTTCGGGATCCTGGGTAGCATGAGACGAACGTGTGGCAACCATAGCTCGGATACCAGTTTGTTAGTACCCAGGTCAGAAAGATTAGAAATAAAATAGGAATGATAGAACTCTATTAGAAAGCCTCTGCAAGTATCTCACTTCAGCTTTCGAATAGCCAGGAGAATCTCCACTAAAAGATATTTCACTCTGTAATTTCTTATATTTATTGATCATGGCCATAGGCCTATTTATATAGAAAGTACAGAGCTTAATTTTTGGGTTTTCTCATAATAAATAATAAAACAAATGACACGAACACACACACTATAGGAACATGGGGTAGTGGAGATCCACTTATTGTGGAACTAACCGACTCTTTAGGAAATAACTGAAATAATAATCCTATACTAAAGAATTAATAAAAAGGAAAAATTAATGAAAGGACCCATTAATGCATGAAGCCTCGTCAGCCACTTTTGCACGTTTGGCTCTTCTTGAATAGGTCCGAAATGGTGAATTTGGACTTCTATCATTCTAGACTGCTTTTCATTATGTGTCACAATTTATGAACTCCTTAAAATAAATAATTCACTCTTTTTTTATAATTTTATTTATTCCATAAACTTCTCTCAATTTAGTTTTCCTTTTAAATTGTCAGGCTAAGTAGATATATTTTAGGTTCAGGCTTCATAATGGACATTAATTTATTTTTGATTTTGGATATCATGTTAATTTGTGGTCATGCCTCTCATGTTGTTGCAGGCAAATCCTGCCTACTTGAAAGATTCCACGATCGTCCTCCCAGTTCAGATCAATGGTAAAACAAGGGGTACCATCCAGGTGGAAGAAACATGTACAGAGGAGGATGCCTTTGAATTGGCATGTAGGGATGAAAAGCTATCCAAGTTTTTAGATGGTAACCCTGTGAAGAAAAGAATTTACGTCCCTGGCAAGATCTTGAATGTTGTTTTGGACCGTAAAAAGACCAAGGTGGGTGTATAGTAGTCAGTTTTACTGGAAACAAGTAGCAACAGCTTTACTTGAAGTAAAAGAGTGACAACACATGGTTCAAGGTTTTTTATAGTGGGTTGTATGTACATGAAGATGCGTATTAAAGCTATTTCCTGTAGATATATATTGATTTTCAGATGCAGAGGGCATTCATATGCCGGTGATATGTTGTATTGTTGTAATAATGTAATGATACTTCAGTTATTGTATTTATTGGATCCTAAATTTCAGTGTGTTGGTGAATGCAACTATTTTAAGAGAGAATTTGGAGGTGGAATCATAAATGTGTCATTTGTCATTGATTCTATAAGTAATAAATCTGTCACGCCGAAAGCTCCCCCGACAAACATGGACTCTTTCACACATGGGCCATGTGAGTCTTAGGTTATTCAAATATTCAATTACGAAACAAATGACCTCAAGGCTCAAACTATGGAATGCAGAGTGCATGAAAGTAGCACGTTCGTCCTAACAGGCGAGATTTTAGTTACTTAAGTACCAAGTCTTTAGTTTGAGTGTCTGAATGTGAAAAAGGAGAGTCCGCGAAAAGTATTGGAGGTATAAGTTTAATGGATCTTTTTTTTTGCTCCATCCAATCTTTCAGATCCAATCTCTAAGATAAGAGGTAGTTGGCTTTTTTATTTTTAAAACGGTTAAGGAGGTAAAATAAATTACATTAAAACATTTATATTTATTATTTTTATAAAAAAACTAATTTGCCTTGTTTATAAAATATAAACTGATGTATAATTTAATGGCACATAACATATACTATAATCAAATAATTTATTTAGTTTTTTTAATCTCTTTGAAAAAAATCAATTGGCTCTTATAGAGGTAGTACCATTCTCACCTGGGCGCATTAGATATCATGAGATTTGTCAAGTATTATTCTGCATTAACCCAGGTTATGAAACCTAGACCGGACCGGAAACTAGTGAATTGATCCAGGAGTCAAACTGGTTCACTTTTTTTAAAATTAAAAAAAAATCGATTTTTTTATTTTCTTTATAATTTTATATTAATAATCCTGAAATCTTCACTTTTTCGCCGGTTTGATTCAAGGCTAGCTCTGATCTGACTTAGTACCTTGGCCGGTTCAGTGACCGGTCCATAGTACTGGGAATTTGGGCCAGCTCGGGGGTCGAGGGCTGGCAAAGCGCGCCAAGGTGGGGTTAGCGGGCTAGCACCCCTATTTTTTTTTAAAAAAAATTCACTCTTTTCTTTTTTAAATTCTCACTCCCTTTCTCTTTCACCCACTCACATGATCACATCACACTTCTTTTTTTTTTATACATTTGTGTTAGGAAGTCAATTTCATTCTTATTTTCCTTTTTTTTATCTACTCACATAACAAAAAACATATAAACACATCTCTTTTAAATTTAATAATAGTAGAATAAATAAATATAATATTAAATTAAAAGTGTCAAATAAAAAAAATGAAAAATTAATTAAACAAAGCATTAAAGAAAAATCGATAAGAGTATTTAAATTTATTTTATTAAAAAAAAAAAAACCCAGCCAGATGGCATCTAACCAACCTGAGCACGTCACTTTTTACTGGCTGACGGGTTGGGCCCATTACCCCAACCCGTTTTACCAGCTATTCTCGAACAATGTCTAATTACCTTGGCATTAACTCAAACATGGGCCATAATAATAAAAGCGATGCTTTGTTTGGCTTTTATACTCGTTCCCTTCCATGATTTATGACAAGCATCGCCAAGTACTATAATTGGGTCCCACTATCCATTCTTTAGGATGTTGACACGTGTCATGGATTTGAGACGACGACGTATTGTCAAGATTCGTGATCGTGAAAAGTTAACAGGCTACATGTTGGTTTGGAATAATTTATTTTTGGGTAATAAGTGTTTATAAATCATAATTCACGGTATATGAGGTAAATATGTGAGAAGAGTTTTATCTCGACTTACATAATAAACACTTATATTTAAAAAATAAGTATTCCCAAGAGTTTGGGCAATGACTTGTGGCGGCATCTGCTACTGCCCTGTGTGATCCACCTGCTTCAGAATTTTCATTTTTCTTTTTCTTCTCTCTTGAAATAAGACGTTGAATATGAATCTTCAATTACAGTTGTGGACTGGTGCTACAATTATTTCAATTAGGATTTATTTCTTCAAATTATTGCAGTTCACATGACACCTATTCTCATCAATTAAATTATTGTTCATTACCAAAGCAAATTATAGGTATTTGTTTGTTGAATCCAGCTGTCAAATTTTTGTTCCACGCAATTCAAATTGGGAGAGATTGGAGTAGCTAAATAAATTAGCAAAACTATACATGCTGTAAAAATAAGAGATATGGGATAAGAGAAAAAAAAAAATTCTTATTCACTTGTGTTATATTTCAAAGCTTTATACATGGCTTTTACCTTTATTTATAGTACAATTAGTATTCATGAATGTACATTATGTCACTAGCAACGTTTATGTATATGAATATGCATTAAGTAGCCTTTGAGTTTCTCTATTGATGATTAGAATATGAAAGGTAAAAAGTCTATGAACATCCTTATAATTATTCTTCTGGTCTTTAATATAAGACATATTTATTTAATTTGATTATATTAAAAAAGTAGTTGGTGAAAAAAAAAAGATTATATTAAAGAAGTTAGTTGAGTTAATTAATATGACATGTATTTTTTAAAATATCCAAGTCATCTTCTTTAATTTCCTCATTCCCCCTCCTCATTAATTATTGTTGAAGGAGGATCAATAGAGGTAAATTAAAAAAAGATTAATAAATATGAAAACTATGTCTTATATTTATAACTAAGATCAATTCCCTAAATATGTCTTTTAATAAGGATTGGAGGAGTAATATTCATCACACTACATAATTTTTCTAAACTTTATGTTATGAAAATATATCTTTATAATACACCTCCTCAAACTCATGCATTTATGAAAATAACTTCCCCAACATAAGTGTGTGTATTAAAATTTATGGGCTTTATGTGCATATATAATTCATATATTGAGGGGTTATACTTTATATATATTAAAAAATATATAATTTAAATGATTGGTTTTGAAAGTTTAGGCAGGTTTATTATTAAATTTTAAATTTGATAGGGTTTAGTATATTTTTTAAAAAATTGGCCAATACAAAGAATGATGTACTACAACCAGTTCTAAATAGATGATCTAGTTGACTTTTTTTGAAAGATTAAAGAAACTAATTAAATTATTTTAAAGTATTTTATTTTAATTTTTTTCTTCAAACTAATTTGTTTGATTTAAAAACTGATATATAATCTAATAATACACAATATATGATATAATTAAGTAATAAGTAATTTATTTAACTTCCTTAATTTTTCCATAAAAAAAGGTAACTGGGTTTTATATTTAGAACGAGAGGGATTACTCATTATTTACTAACACTGGTCTAGTGATTGCTCACCCACAAACTCTAAAATTAGAGTAGTCCATTGCTAGGATGGAAAAAAAAAAGAATGTAACACTCCTCTGATTTTTAATATAAAATATATTTAAGAGTTAATTTTGGTTCTAAATATAAAACATAGTTTTTATATTTATCAATCTTTATATAATTTACTTTTATTAATGCGTCTTCAATAATAATTAAGGAGAAGAAGAAAGAATGAGAAAATTTAAAAAAATATTAAAGAATTTTAAAAAATACATATAATATTAATTAAATAAATTAATATTTTTAATCTAATTAAATTAGATAAATATACTTCATAATTCCTCATGAAATACCTTTTTTGGCTGAGAAGAAAGTGACCCTTTGTTTGGCTTTTACTTCAGTTTCCGAGTTTTACGTCTTTAGTTTGGTCACGGCAAAAGGTCCACGCCGGTCCCTAGATCGTATCGTAGTGTATGGTATGACCAGCGCCTCGAGTTCGGTAGGTTCACGAGATTGACGACGACGACGACGTTTACACGGTTACTGAAGAATCTTGAAATCCTTCAGCTTTTGGAGTTCAGCGCCGGCACGCAGAGTCACAGGCCAGCTTCAACACCACCCCTCACCACGGTAATGGTGATCAGCAATTCGATTTTGAAACGCTTGTTGAACTCTTTTCGAATCAATTTTTTTTTTTTATTCAAATTTTCGAATCAAATTCAACTTCCCCATTTTGGGAATAACAGGGTTAGGCATGACGAAGAAGGCGACTCCATTAGCGAGACGCCAAGCTACCCGGTTTAGCTTCAAGCTATTGATCATCTTCTGTGTGTCTCTCTCCCTCTGCGCCTTCGCTTTCTTCAAGCTTCATTCGCAATCAGAACTCACTTCTTCCACTCCTTATTCTCGGAGGAGACCTCGAATTTCTCTTGAGACCTTCAATGGCCCTCCCAAGATCGCCTTCATGTTCCTCGCCCGCCGCGAACTCCCTGTCGATTTTCTATGGGAAATCTTCTTCGAGGTTCGCTGTGATCGTGTTTTATTGACCTAGTGTTCGGGTTTGATGGTGTTGTGATTTGGGCTTTTTCTGTGTTTGCAGCATGGTGACGTTGCTAATTTCTCCATTTATGTTCATTCCGCGCCTGGTTTTGTGTTTGATGAATCTACCACGAGGTCGCACTACTTTTACGGTCGACAATTGAGTAATAGCATTCAGGTGAAGTAATTACTTCACCGAGAAAGTAGTTGAAAGAAACAGCTCAACCAAAAAGTTTCTTCTCCTTTAAACGATTGCGGTGGTTGGAAACTAGAAAGCTCTTTAAGGGAAAGAAAGAAAAAGAAAAAAGGGATCCAATTTATGGCTAGGTGTTTCATGTTAATATTATTATTATTTTATTTGAATTAAGAATTTACTTATTTGACGTTGCCTATTATAGGTTTTATGGGGCGAATCGAGTATGATTAAGGCTGAGAGGTTGTTACTGGAAGCAGCTTTGGAAGACCCTGCAAATCAAAGATTTGTTCTTCTCTCTGACAGGTTGTGTTGATGTCGATTCCATACATGCATGGGTTTTTCATCCCCATCGCCATATACTTCTGTAAATGTTTGGTTTATAATAGCTTGATCAAATTTCGAGCTTCGAGCCTCTTGAAATAATTCATTCAAAGTCACCTCCGTGTTTATTCACGACTAATTTTCATATTACTTTCTCCACCCTGTCAATTTATAACATAAATTTCCATTAAGATATAAGCTTTTATTGATTTCACCTCCTTAGCTTACTGTTTCAATTCTTTTTCTAAGGAAGAGGAGGGTTGAGGCCAGGGATATACGTGTGCGAACTTACTTCTCTTTGTTTCCTGTTTCCCCTGTGCAGTTGTGTCCCTCTGCACAACTTTAACTACGTGTACAATTATGTCATGGGTTCACCAAGGAGTTTCGTGGACAGGTAGAAGACGACTTTGATTCTGGAGGTGCTTAGCACTAATTCATGTTGGACCGGGTCCATCGAAATGACTTCATAATGCAATTTCTGACCCTTCTGTATAATGCAGAAGTTTTGAAGCTGCAACTTAGTAGTTTGTTTGTATTGCAGCTTTCTTGACGTGAAGGAGGGCCGCTACAACCCAAAAATGTCACCTAAAATACCAAGAGAAAGATGGCGTAAAGGGTCTCAGGTTATTTGTCTTAGCTAAAATGTGTTTTTGCAGCATCTATCGTTTTGTTTTTATGAGAATCCATGGCCTCTAAAGAAAATTGTTTTGCCTGTTGCTTGGGTTTCTTTGCTGCCTCAGTCGTATGTTGTAGGATATTTTGCTTTGCAGTCATTTAGAGCCTATGGGTTAGGTGTACTTTGCAGGATCTTGTGAACAAATAACTTCCCACGATACTAGTTGAGGAGTGATGCAGTGATAGATGAGGAACCAGGGAAACAACTCTAAACGATAACAAAACTCAGATATTCTTATTATTCATGTCATTGAGTTAAAAATGGTGTGAAATACAGAGGCAAGAATGTCACATTTTTCCAAGTTGAATGGAGAAAAAAATGTTATTCCATGCTTGATAGGAAAATCAAGCCACTGTTATGCTGTGGAACTGATTTGACTTTCATAACTAGCCTTGTATAATCTGAAGGCTCTCCTCACAGCATGAAGCAGCCAACATTTCCAATTTGAAAACCAGGATAGTTTTTAGCCACAAAATCATTTGTACATATCAAATGGGCTTTTAAATTTTTCGTGTAGTATAGAGAATGACAGTTTTGACCATGTCTTTCTATAATTATGCTTAATTGGAAATTATTTTTGAAATCCAGTGGATCACCTTGATTCGCAGCCATGCAGAAGTGATTGCGGATGATGAAGTCGTTTTTCCAGCTTTTAGAAAATATTGCAAGGTATTTAGTTAATCTATAGTTGGATAAATTCTTGTCTACACTTTACACTTTTACATAAGTTAGTTTAATTCGATGTTATATGAAAATCATGTTACCCTGGAAATCAGACAATTCAAAATCAAATTATTTAGTATACATTATTGTTCATTTCTGACTAACCTGTAAGTAAGCATTGTATGATTATCAATACAAAACTTTTTCATTTTCTTCTTGCTTTGCAGCGACGTCCACCAGTGGATACCAGAAAGGGAAAGCTCAATCTTGTAAGTGGTGATAATCTGGTTTTCTTTATATTAATATTGATTTTGTAAAGCACCGGTGTCTTGATTTTTTAATGTGTGATAATTTTGAATAATTTGGTGTAAGCACAGAAACTTCAGAAGCAGCACAATTGTATCCCAGACGAACACTATGTCCAGACATTGCTTGCGGTAAGATGCTGAGATACTTTTTCCTTCTCTATTTTCTGTATTAGATGTTCGTAGAATGCATCAATTTACAGTATTTTTCCCTTCCACTTTAATCATTAATGACCTTGATCATAATTTTTGTTAGAAGTCATGGTTTCCATTCTTATTATTATACTTTTGTTTCAGATGCATGGCCTTGAAGGTGAACTTGAAAGAAGAACTTTAACCTACACAGTGTGGAACGCGACTGCAACAAAAATGGAGAATAAAGGGTGGCATCCTATGACCTTCGGCTATGCAAATGCTAGCCCTGAAAGAATAAGGGAAATAAAGGTTATTTTCTCACTTGCCTAAAATCCTCTCCCCACAAAGGAAAACAAACACAAAGATAGTTTCTAATTTATATTAATGAACAATTGATGTTTCTACTGTTGTGGCACATAATGTGGTGGGAATGACAGGATATAACTTCTTGAAATCTGTGCTGCCTGTGCTGGTCTTGAATCATCCTATGTGTTGCTATAATTCATTCTCTTCCTCCTATGATTGTAGATGTGAAGTTTGATGGGTTGGAAATGAAAAGTGGTTTTGTTGGAAATATAAAGAAAGGTCTATAGATAATAATTACTCATGATTTTCATCTGTTATACTTGTTTTCATAGATGCTTTCTGAGTAACTATTCTCTTTCTCTGCTCCATCAATGCGAGGTCCTTTTTCTTTCAATCAATATATCTAGCACTTGTTGATTTGTAGTATTAGCTACTTAGCTTCAATCATTATAATTAGATTTTATCTTTGGTCTTGCTACTGCAACTACATGCTTATCATGTGAAGATTTTATTTATTATTTTTTAACAGGGCATCAATCATATATATTATGATACTGAGTACCGGACAGAATGGTGCCGTAACAATTCAACATCAGTTCCTTGTTTTTTATTTGCTCGGAAATTCTCTCAGGCAGCTGCTATGCGCCTGTTGAGTGATGACTCCGTCGGCGGCTCTGAAGCATCTTCATCGTTAGACGGTCATCCATGACGTGATGCATATGTTTATGAAGCTCTCTAGCCATATACTAACTCATACAATCCATACTTCGAACGCCTAGTGGGGCTACTTCAAGTTTAAAGACAGCTTACACTGCCCCAGATTTTGCAGATAAAAAGGGATGAGATAGCCGCAGCTGAAAATAGTTCAGCTCAGAGGTAAGTAGATACGGTTAATATTTACTAGTAACAAGCAGATAAAGATCACTTGCAGCAGAAATAGTTTAATTCAGCAGGATGTAGGTATGGTTAGTAGTAAGAAGCAGATAAAGATAATTTTATCTTGCCTTGTAGAGAGGCTTCATACAAATACCTCAGTTGTAGAACGGCGATTTGTTATATGAATTATTAATTATTAATTTATAAAGATAAAAGAGCTTCAAAAAGCTGCGATTATTTCTGTAAACTTTGCGACTGTCTGATTTCATTTCACTCTGAAAATAAGAACGTGGTTTTAGGAAACAAAAAATAGATGATGTGATGTAAACATATATTGAGTGTGGTTGGGATAGCGATGGGAAAAATGTTTTTTTTTTGCAATAAGACTTGTGCAAACTTAAGATTAAGTAAAAATCAGATTGTGTAATATGATTTATATTTGGATTGGCGGTATTATAAGTAGCTTGTCTGAAACTGAACTTATTTGGACTGGAGATAGTATGAGTGGCTTTTGTGATAATTATAAGAGAAAAGGTCATTTTTCTCTTAAAAACCAAATGTGATAAGCTGTATTTTATGACTTACGGGAAAAAGTCATTTTTCCCTTGAAAGCCCAGTTGGTTCAAAGCTATCACAAACATTTACAAAAGCCAAAATTTTCTAAGAGCTCAATTGACCCTCTCATAAACACGTTAGAAAGGTTCAAAAGCCATCCCAAATATGCTCAAAGTCCATAAACATGGTGTAAGCAAACATTCTCTGCACGCAAGCACGTTCACTTTTATTATTTTCAACACCAATCTTGAAGTATGATCATGGAAGTGCAAGTACGAGTTTCTAGCATCATCAGGTAGAGATTATGCCATTTTTGCAGTGAAACTAGAAAAGTGCTTCTTTATGAACTCAAAATCCCAACTAAGAGATGAGAGATAGGCTGAATAAGAACTAAGCAATCAGGAACAAGATTCAAACCAGTCTGAAACTGGAAATTTCGTGGGAAATTACTTCTTAGTTACTAGCTAAAACCAAGTAACCACAAAATAAATCACTGTATACGATGATAATGGAAACAAAACAAACCTAACGATAAACATGTTAGATGATGATACTTTTGCTCAGATAAAAAGGGCACTGCCCTATTCTACTGGGGACTCCATCCTCTTTGGCGAGCCCTTAGTTCCCACAAAGCAGTTATTTTCCTCTGATCTTCAAGTGCTTCTTCTGCTTTTTCCCTTGCCTCCTCACATGTCTCCATCCCTGAATTGCACTTGTCTGCCTCCTTTTGATACTGTGATGCCACTTTCTTAGCCTCTAAAAGAGCCATTTCGGCTCGCCGTTGTTTTTCTAGAGCTTCAGCTTCCTTTAACTTCACTTCTTCTGTCAACAGATCCAAAAAACCCTTCTGCATCTCGTCGCTCACCTCTGGATCTTGTCTCATGCAATCTGCATATATGCTAAATATAATTTGAACAATTGTCTTTGCCCAAAAGGTGACAGAATTTGAATTTTCGAGATACTACCTCTGATTCGTAATATAAGATCTCGTTAATGAAATCTTATATTGAGAACCAGATGTAGTATATTAAGATCTCATTAATGTTCTCTATGACTGGCCGTTTCAGTATGTTATCCTGTAGACATTCTATTAGTTGCCCCTACACCAAATGATACTGAAATAAGATTTTCAGTATTGAGTTAAGATTATCTTTGACATTTTTTATAACAAGTAAATGCAAAAAATATCAGGACTGATGACCATTTTGGTTGTTTAAGAAATCATATATATTAACCCACATTCAGAATTGAATTTAACCGTCTAAGAATGCCTCAGCCTAGGTCAGATCATCTAGACACTTAGGATGCTTAAAGCGTATCTTATCAATGCCTCGTTATTGCCGTTTGAGTTCATACGGATTGCTTCATGTAACTGAGTGTAATAAAGGTGGAAAGATCACTTGCCTATAATGGAATTGTTGCTCAATTCTGCAGTTGGAAAACAGGCAGAGAATCCGAGTTAATCTTGCACAATCAATAAGCAAGATCAAGGTCTAAATGAAAACTGAGAATAATAGCAATCAGCAATTAATATCTCAATAATATGTATAAACAACATTTGCTACAAGATTATCATGTTTATATTTTCCATTGTAAAATGCATGGTCATAGTCGGGAGTATTGTTTAGAGAGTGATCTTTTTTCTTTTTCTTTTTCTTTTCCATTGGCAATTAACTAATCACACTTGACTAACAACAAAGAAATGTGAGCCACATTGTGTTGGTCTAGCGATATAAGACTCCGTTATATCCCTTACTGCATCTCGAGTTTGAGTTCAAGAGAAGACAGCTGTATTGGAAGGGGAAGCTACGAACCCCGAACCCTGAACCCCGAACCGGATAATAATAAAAAAGAGCCAACAAAGAAATGTTGGCAATAAAGTATCCATTTCTTCTTATATCTAACACAATCCAATTGCACATATCAGAGACTGCTATGTCCTATAAAATGTGTGTGTGTTCACAATTAGAAGGAAAGAAAAGGAGAAGCACCGTCGGGAAGAGAAAGGAGGGGTTGAAGAGAGCAATCGCAGGAACAAGGAGGACAAGAAGAAGGAGAAGCGTGACGGCGAATGGCGGCAAAACCTTCGGTAAGTTGCCAATATAAGGGTGGTCCGGCTATGTAAACGGCGAGAGTGAGTGCCAGTATCCACAAAAACAACTTCAACGCCTTTTTTTGCTTCCTGTTCATCTCTCTGGATTTCCACTGAGAAAAAGGATCTTCCTCTCTCAATTGTTTCGTATTTCTCTCTGCAAATAAACTGCCTCACCATCTAAATCTACACGCGTCTATTTCTGCCAAGTATGTTGCTACTTACTATATTTAGTTTCCTCCTCCAGCTCCAAATGCTGCTGACAAAGTTTGGGAGTTAACGACGTCGTAATGAATCGAACAAAACCATATGAATATTAATTAAATATTACTCCCTTGGCTACTTAATATAAGACAAACCCTTTGGTTTTAAAAACAAAACGGAATTGACTTTTTTTTGAGAAAGATTAAGGAAGTTAAATAAGTTAGTTAATTATATCATATATTTATAAGTTAGGAAAAATAATTTAGAACAAAAATGATAAATATAAATATTTTAAAATAATTTAATTAATTTTCTTAATATCTCCAAAAAAAAGTCAAATATGTCTTATATTTAGGATCAGAGGGAGTATTTACCTAATTTGATTAGATTAAGAAAATTAGATAATATGACATGTATTTTCTAAAACATCCTAATTATTTTCCTTAATTCCCTCATTTCCTTTCCTCCTTGATTATTGTTGAGGAAGCATCAATAGGGGTAAATTAAGAAAAAATTGATAAATATAAAAATTATATTTTATATTTAAGATCAAGATCAACTTTCTAAATCTAAGTACTGGATGGAGTCATAGTTTAATCTTTCAATTGTTAAACTCTCACGACTTACAGCCCTTCAAGAAAGTATTTCGTGTTAATAAAAGATTAATATAAAATCATTGTATATTAATCATTTTATTTAGTAATTTAAGAATGTAAAAATTATAAAGTATTGCATATTAAATAATCCTCTCTGAATTGATTCATTCTCAAATTAATATTAATTATGAAAATGATCAAATAAATCAATTACATGACTCTGGTAAAAATGTTTACATATTATGAATTTCTAAAAATACTATCTCCATTTCAAATACAAGACTTGTCTTTTTGAAAATCCTATGTGAGGCACTTTATGAAATTATAAGGATAGCTAATATTTTTATCTAAAATTCTAACAGAAGTATAACAAGATTTAGTTGATTTCTATTGGAATTAATATATAGTGTCCTGTAATAACATATGACTGTCCAAAAAATACCTCATATTTGAACTGGAAAAAATATAAAATACCTTCAATGGTTAGACAATGGTGTGTGCTTAGAGCATTGTTCTTGTTTTCTCATGGCTCCTGTCACTTTAGGATTTTCCCCCATCACTTGTTGGGACAACAATCATGAGGTACCAAAGAGAAAAAGGAAAAAGAAAAACAATTCACATCACATTCAGCAAGTGAATTTATTTTATTTTCAACGTCAATTTATTTGTTCAGGCTATTCTGACACTAACTCTCTGTAATCCCCAAAAACTGTGTTCATGATCCCCCACAATTTTTTTTTGCCGCATGAGATTTTGGGAACTCAATCGAGGCTGCAAGATTTGGAGAGCTACTGGTTTTGTTTCTTTGGATACTCTCTGGCACCAAATATGGTAGATCCAACCCTCACATTTGTACTTCCCATCTCAATCTGCAAAAATTATAAAGTTGGCTTGTTAAACAATGCTTAGACATTACTTGTCCTTTCGGCTCAATGCATGTAAATCACATGTAGATTTCTTACAGCTAGATCAAAGTCTGAGGACATGCCCATTGATAGCTCACATTGCTCTTCTGATATTCCAAGTTCTTTACAAACTTCGCTTCTACAATCAGATAATGCCTGAAGAATAGAAAAAACAATCGTTTCAAGGAAATTCACCAGCAAAGGACGGTAATTACGAGTTGAAAATTTAGGGCACCTGCCGCCACCTTAAAGTTTTCTGGCGTAGCTGTATAGTCTGGCATACCAATTGTCATGAAACCACAAAACTCAAGGTTAGGGCAGCTCCTGACATGCTTTACAAGGTCAACGCATCCGGCAGGTTCAACACCAGATTTTGCTGCGTGAAGATAGCAAATTATTTATCATCTTCAAATTGAAAACATTATGATAAGATTGGTCATATGACTTGTAATACTAAGGAACAGAAATGTACCCCAAGATTCAGGGTACAAACTGTAAACCAGCAAGCTACTCTCCATCAAGTAGCCCAGCAATATGGCTTTTAGTCTGATAAACATTAAGTATAGGTTTCATCTATTTACAGGAGTGATCTGTAGGACATAAATCCAATAATATGATTGGAAGCCGCAGATGTTATTTTGGGATTCATCTAATCGAAGCAGTGCAACATAGGGTCAATGAACATCTAACACAAGCAAGTCATTTTATTAATACATTGCATAAACTGAAAAATTAAGAAAAACCAGTGTAGCTTACATATTTCTCCACTTGTATTCACTTGAACAAAAACTTTCAAAGGCTTTCTGCCAATGTTTGCTACTGCACGGTCAAGATGATTTGCTATCTGCCAGCAAATGGAAAGGTACTATAGTTATGCGCATGCTAACGCTACAAGCATTATTTCACACAACTAGGGTAAACTACAGTTTCTTATGAGATTTCAAATTAAGCTTTGTTGAATCGAACATAGAACTGAAGAAGGTTGAAGAAGAAAGTTAGAGCAGAAATTTTAGTCCATTGGATAAGAACTGAAAAAAAGATTTAGGACAAATTTGCTTGTGTAACTTGAGGAATTAAACACATTGATAGAGTAAACATCGGTTGAGATAAGTTAACTAGTGGAGTCTGCAGCAAACCATGACAATGTCCTTTCGAGAACTTAAACACTATGAAGTTGAGAATATGTACGATATAAAACATTATATATTACCTTCAAAGGAAAAGCCCCAAAATCCCTTCATTTTAGTATAAAAACAAAGACAAATGTGTCTCCCATTCCCCAAAAATTTAGCAAACACAATTTTATGGGCTCAAAATCCTTAATGCACCACTCTTCCCAGAGCAAGCAAAAACACGCATGAAAAGCATACCTTCTCATCATCTACAGTCTCTACATATGCAAGATTTGGAACACCAGCTGTAAATGGAAAATGGAACCATCTTAGAAATCAGATGAATGCGTGGAGTAAAACCGAGCATATTTCCATAATATGCATAAGCTAGTCAAGATTAATGCATAAACAACTCAAACATTCAGTGGAACCTTTTAGGGAAGAGGGAACAGAATAGATCGTCTGTATTAAGAATAGTCACTCCAATAAGCAACAACACAAACAATTAAGCATAATTTTACTACTACTCTGTATCATAAAATTCTCCTCTGAATCTCATGGGTCCAGGTTCCTAGGAACAGCAGTAAGATTCATCACAATTTTCAGTCAGGACTTTATCTCATGACATACCCAAAAGAGGCTTCACTTTATTGCTCTGCAAATTCCCAATGAAATGCCACTCGATATCATCTGGGAGCTGCAAGAGCAAAAAATTATTCAATCGGAGTTTTCTCTAATACGGATTACATTGGGCAGTAAGTATAGCAAAATCAAGCAGATTAGAAATGTTCAATCAGTTTTCATCGAAACATTGAAACGAAATCGAGCCAAAAATAAAGCTTTAATCAAACTTTCGACAAAAGGGGGGGACGAAGAGAGATATGGACCTGAGGAGCTTTCTCAACGAGCTCCTGAACATAGTTCTCGCCAAAGCATCGATGACCAGCATCATAGACCTCGCGGATAACAGAAACTGGCTTAGTCTTGCTAACGGCAACGAGTCGCATCTGCTGGGCAGTGCGGCCGGACCGCTCAGCGGCCTGTTGAACTCGTTGTAGGACAGACCTCAACGACGACGCGGCAACGCCGTCCATGGCGGCTGAAGCAGCCATAAATACTGATGGTTTTGATTGAGCTCGTTCACCGCAAGTACGGGGAAGGGAAACCTCTTCGTTGTTCTTGACACGGAGCTCCCGATCCCCCACATAAAAAAACCAGAAGACGATGCATCTTGAAAACGGTGCCTACAAAATTCGTCGTGAACTGGTGATGGAAGATGACGGTGAGGAGGAAGATGACAAAACGACATGCCGTATTCTCATTATTCTCTATTATTTTAAATTTAATAGTTACAAAAATTATTTTATTCTATATTGTAGATCTATCAAAATAATAAAAAATTAAATTAAATTAAAACTAAATTGTGGAATGTGCCAATTTGGATGGTGTAGATTCAATATCGATACCGTCTAGATTACTATTGACACAAATTCAAAAAAATTAATTAAAGGGTTTTCATATGAAATTTATTTTAAAATTCTTTAGTTAATCATGCTTCAACATATCAATATATTTTTAATACTAGATTTATAGAAAATTACAGGATTCATAAGTCATAAATGTTGTAATTCTTCTTGTTTTTTTTTTTTCTTTTCACCATGACCGATGCATGGATTATTCTTTTATAAAATATTCGAACTCATTACATCACACTTAAGAAAACCTTAAGAATTGTGATTATTATTGGACAATAGTCAGTGTGATTCATGAGCCATGTAACTGATAAGGAAATACAGAAGGTACAAGTTAGGAATGTCTTCCTCCTTTATCAAGGTCTTCAAAAAGAAGAAACAAAAACAAACATACACTTCATTTGATTTCTGGTGTACTGCTATACATAGTGGAGGCAGATTCCACAGATTGTAACAACATTTTAGACTTGATGCATCTCAAGACTTCCAACGCTGCAACTATGAGAGCCAAAACACAAAGCATCCCCAAATAAGCCCACTTCATCAACTTGTCAGCTTCCTCGCTCTGATTAGTGTTGATACCTTCAAATATATTTGCTATAACTATCGCAACTATGACATACCCAACTGCATGGTGACATATGTTCCAGCTCCTGCAATAACCCTGGTCTTTCTTTGGTCCCATACAAATGGAAAGCATCTGATGAAGAAGCAAAATGTTCAAAGTATACTACTCCCTCTCCTTAATATAAGATCCAATTGACTTTGTTGAAGAGATTAATAAGAAAGCTAAAAAACTTTTAGAGTATTCATATTTATCGTTTTTTCTCAAAACTAATTTGTTTGGTTTATAAACTGATATACTCCCTTCAGTCCTTAATATATAATATATTTGAGGAGTTGATCTCAGTTCTAAATATAAAACAAAACTTTTATATTTGTCATTCTTTTTCTAATTTATTTATGTTGATGCCCTCTCAACAATAATAAAAAAAGAGAGGGAATGTGGGAATTAAGGAATGTGACGAAGGTGTTTTAGAAAATACACGTTATATTAACTAACTTCCTTAATCTAATCAAATTAGGTAAATATGTCTTATATTAAGGATTAGAGAAGTATAATATAATAATACACGATTAAATGCCTTATTTACTTTCTTAATTTGTACAAAAAAAAAAAAAAATCGAATAGATCTTATATTAAGAAGCGGAGATAGTTTTAAACTTTGATTTTATCAACTCAAACATATTTACATTATAATAACCAGCAAAGCGTGGAAGAAGAGAGCTATAATAATAAGGAGGCTTACTTGTAGGTTTATGAGAGTAAAAGCAACGATACTGAGAGTGCGTTGTGTTGCAGATGCATACTGTTGTGGTGAAGAAGTTTGAAGCCAAATGCCAATGGACCAGCCAATGGTGCCAAGAATGTATCCCAGAAGCTGGCAAGCTATGTGAGTTGAGTACCATTTATTGCATTTCATGGGAATTTTTCTGCAGAATCTTGCAATCATCACCCCAATGGGCAGCAAAGTACCCCATCCTATCACTATTAGAATCCCTTCAGCCTAACAACAAGTTCATTCCCAAGCCACACACATATATATATAATCAATATTTTGTTCTTTAGATAATGATGCTTAGAGAAATTCACAACTTTGAGATGAATATATGATACAGGATGTGTTTAAACTTGATGTTAGTGAGCTTACAGTTGCAAGAAGATGCTGATGATGATGCAGGGAGAGAGAATGATCTCTGTATGATATCAAAGGCGGCGTTGTTTTAGCAGCGTAATCTGGGCTCTGCAGATCAGGAATTTCTTGCATCTATGCCTTTGATTTTGAGGTCAAAAAAATATCAGGGAGTTGTTATCCTAATATGGGTTCAATCCTCAAATTTAATTTAATGCAAACAGTAGTACTCACTTATTATAACTTGTCATGTTTAAAAGTATAAGAGATTTAATTTTGAAGATGCTACGGACAGTGTGCAAATTAGCTTTAGCTGTAGGGAATATGTGCTTTTCTTATGAGACTAAGGAATGATGCCTGGCTTGATTTAATAGCAAAAAACTATCAGATATTATTCCTCTACATCTTTATTATCTTTCCCCTTTTTCATCTAGTTTCACACATTCCCAAAAAAAACTTGATGTATTAGCGTGCCAATATACATGGAACTTTTTCAACCAAAAAAAAAAAAAAAATACATGGAACTTCACTCTCTTTAGAAGGATTTTTTTTTTGTCTCTTCGAGAATTAATGCGAATAATAATCATTTCCTTAATTCCTTTTTTATTTCTCTTTAGCTGTAAACAAGAGGCATATTAGTAACACGTTCCCAGCTATTGCAAAGTTTCTTTCCCCTTTAATTTTGTCATTAGCTTAAGAAAACTTCTTCCAAGAACTTGAAACACACGCACACATATATTCAGATTTAAAGTTAATTATTTTAATTGTCTTTACAGTTGTATTAACTGTTATAGGAATATTTAAGAATAAAAGTACAATCTCATATGTTAGTTTAACATTATTAATATAGTTGTCATTACAAGCATAATTGAGAATAAAATCACATCCTCAGCCCATTAAGGGCACTAAAAAAAATCACATCCCCATAATTTTAAGTCACACAAATATTATAAACCCATATTAAGAAATTATGAGTAGGCTAGAATTATACGTGCAGGGTGTTAAGATAGTACTCACATATATACAATGATACACTCGTTGACTTAATTAAATAAACTCTAAAGGGCTTAATCATAACTCTTGAAATTATATATAAAGATTAAATTAAAAATTTAGTAGAATTAGAAAAACAGAAAAAATAGTTTAGCTTAAATACAAGGGTCAAATTATTGATAAGTAAACATAAAAACATTGATATTAAACATTCCAGTATATTGATTTTTTAATTAATTTATTTCCCTTTCTTGCTTGATCTAGTGATCTGGAAACAAGAATAAAAAGGGAAATTTACTTGTTTGTTCTGGGTAATAAAGTGTATGCAAAAACAGCAACGTAAGTTTTATGGGCTAGCTAAAAGATCCAACCGCATCTAAAGAATTTTAAGACGAACCCTAATATAATGCTTCATAAACCGATTTGCGTCTTTGACTTGCCTGTTTTTGCTTTGACCCCATTCAAATTTCAAAATCTGCCAACTTTCAATTATATTCTGGTAAGCCTAACCTGATTTAAAGTTGAACCCATAGAATATTGGACCTCGACATCTGAATTAAAATGAATAAAATAAATAAAGTATATAGAATAACCAAAATCTGAAATATTGCATGATTCCTTCACGTGTTCCTCATCTATATAAATCCATCCACGTCCCTTCTTTCGTCTTATCCAAAACCACAATCATTCCTATATCAGATCACCTTCTTCTCTATTCAAGCCTTCCCCAATAATTCTTCTCTCTGCAAAACCCTAACACACACTTTCGAACATGAACAAGTCCTTGAGGATTCTCTTCCTTCTCATCACCACCATACTTGCAGCTTCAGCCATTACTACTCTTTCCCAAGAAGATGAAGAACATTTCCGCTTCGGGCGTGGGCTCACAAGTCGCTTCCTAGCTGGTACAACCTACTGCAAGATAAACCCTAGTGTTTGTCTTGTGGAAGGAAGTGCAGGCCCAGATTGTTGCAACAACAAGTGTGTGAATGTGGAGATAGATTCATCAAACTGTGGAAGATGTGGGAAGAAATGTCCACACCAGAAGATATGTTGTGAGGGCAAGTGTGTGAATCCTATGAGGAACAAGAAGCACTGTGGCAAATGTGGTAACAAGTGTGATGAAGCAAGCTCCTGCCTGTATGGGATGTGCAGCTATGCTTGAACGTTAACACAATTAATTACTTATAACACTTACTTAATTTCATTGAAAATAATTAATGATGTGATGGTTATAATATAATTATAATAAAGTGCAGAGCCATCAAGCGGTTAGCTTGATGAGTCCTACCAATAATGCATTGATTTTCTTTTTTGGTTTTTTTCATTTGTTATATTGAAGATATTAAAGAGCATATGCATATGTACGCATGAATAAATTAATATGAATAAATCAGTGTTGTTTATTTACTTTTGTGGTTGTTGATTAATTGTGCTCTTCAATTATTTCACTTTCAATTGAAGCTTTTTTTTTTTTGGTGGGGCAACTATTAAATTGCATGAGAAGTTCCCTAACAGGTTAACATCAACATTTTTGTACTTTTTTTTTGTCTGCCTCAGATTATATGTTGTCGCAATCTTCAGTGGCGTGATAATTTTCATGGGATAAACAGAGAGAAGAGAGTCTTTGAGACTCTATAGTAACATAAAATATCTTGTTTGGTCACATTTCAAGTAACTGAATCATCAATCTTGTAAATCCAATTAACATTTTTATGTTTTGGGACATGAACTATATATACTTTTTGGTTAAATTTTAAATTTTTTGATTATATATCAAACTCTCTACACAATTAGATGGACCTTCTATTGATGAAATGAACTATAGTTCTGGCCCAAACCCCCGGAATCCCAGATCTTTATAAAAAACGATAGCTTTATTTGTAATAACTAATTGTAATCCAACAAAAACTGCGTTTAATGAGGGGAAAATGCTTAACTTCAAATGAATTTATGAAATGTTTATTTAACGGCTTAAAATGTTAGCAAGCGAAGAGTTCAACAGATATTAAATTTTCATATTGAGAATGACCGTATGGAATCAATAAAAAGTAAAAAAATAAAATGAGTAATAAAATAATAAATGCAGACACAATAATTTAAGGTGGAAAAAGCTCCCTTTCAATGCGAGTGAGAGCAAACGAAGATGATTCAAAGCAAAAAATTTTATTATCTTAAAAAAGGAATACAATGTTCAATGCACAAAGTTCAACTATAGGATGAAATTATAAATAATAATTAGACTAATTGTAAGGACTATAAGCTTACAGTTATATATATCAAACAAACTGCTCAAGCGACTTCTCGATCAGCTCTCTAGAGATCTAGCAAAAAATAAGGACTATGCAAGGGTGTTTATGGGCATATGCATATTCGATTTCAGAAATAAGAATTATGAGCTACATTGTTAATAACTTTTGAATACACGGTTTGTTGCAAATTTATTTGACATGCAAGGGTGTTTATTTGATCTTCAGCTCTCTAGAGATCTAGCCAAAAATAAGGACTATGCAAGGGTGTTTATGGGCATATGCACATTCGATTTCAGAAATAAGAATTATGAGCTACTCCCTCCGGTCCTAATTATAAGACATATTTACCTAATTTTGGAGAAATTAAGGATAGTTGTTAAATTAGTTAATCATATTTATTTTTCTAAAATACCCTTATTTAAAATTTAAAATGGCATCCAATTACGTTGATTCTCTGTTTTTTCTTGTACCTCTCTTACCTCACACACGACTTCTCTAAGCTCTCATACAATCCGGCGTCGTCAATCTCCCTCAACAACTTCCGATCTACTCTTATTAAATTATTATTGTGTTTAATTATTATTGAGAAAGTATCAATAGGGGGTATTTTGGGAAGAAATTGATAAAAACTAGAACTTTGTCCTATAATTAGGATCAATATTAACTCTCAAATGTTGTCATATAATTAGGACCTGAAGGAGTACATTGTTAATAACTTTTGAATAACACGGTTTGTTATAAATTTATTTGACATATATAGTGTCTCTATATATGTGTGTTAAATGAAAGTTTATGCAAAATAGCAACAATTCCATTTCCATATTTGACATTCATCATAATTATAAGAAGTGCTCATCTAATTCATAATATTTTAAATGATAAGTTTTTTAAAAATGCCAAAATTAGAATATTATCAATATTTATTTTTGATTTTACATCTATTAAATTAAAATTTTCACTACTGGCGAAAAACATTAAATTTTCACCAAATAAAATTTAAGAATAAAAATAAAATAATTGGTAAATCAAATCAAATCTTAGTTGTGTTTATATTTAATTTGAATGGATAAAATTTTTTTATTTGCACCCCTTGCCTATCATTCATGTGGTATGCGCTTCGATAACAACGATGTTTTATTGTTGGATTAATCTTTATGTAAACTCAGAAGTCAACGTCGGATTAATATATAATATAGTATAAATCAATGCAATTCAATTACATCTGAAAATTTTTACGAGGAACCCTAATGCTTCATGACCAGACTCGCGTCTTTGACTTTCTTTTTTGCTATATGATGGCGATTAAATCAAGATCCGCCTACTATTAATTGAAAATTTCAAAAAAATAATTGTGACATATTTTTAAAAGAAAACATTGACTGCAAAATTTGAAAAATTAAACTTATTTTGTAAATGAACTTTGTTTAAAGGCATATATACATAATCATGAGATGATGCGTTGTTTTAGAAAACAAAGTCCTTTATCATCGTTTTATTTAACTTATCCAGGAACGTTAATATAACAATACTCCATCCGCTTGTTAATATATAAAACATATTTACCTAATTTGTTTAGATTAAAAAATTTAGTTAAGTTAGTTAATATAACATATATTTTTAAAAATACCCTACTTATCTCTTTTAATTCCCCCCTCCTCCTTGATTATTGTAGAAGGAGCACATCAATATGGGTAAATTAGAAAAAGATTAGTAATATGAAATATATGTCTTATATTAAGAACCAAAATTAACTCCCTAAATATATGTCATATTAAAAACGGAAGGGATCACAATGTTATAGCTGATTTGCAGGTTCAAACCAAGTAATAATACAAATTGACAGGGTTCACAATGTTATAGCTGATTTGCTAGCAAAAAAGGCTTTGAGTGGGCCTCTAGGTCTTCAGATCTTAGGCCTTGGCGAGCTTAATGACTTAATATCCGTGGCTGCTAGTCAGTTTTGTTTTTTGCTTTCCGGTGCATCAAAAAAAGTTATCACGCTGCGAAGTTACTTGGCAACAGTCTTAATTAGTTGTCATCACGTAGACTTTAGTTTTTTCCCCACTACTCTTGAGTTTTGTTCTGGTAATTAAGCCTAACTTAATTTGAACTTGAACCCATAGATTGGACCATTGAGTCAGAAAAATGAATAAAATAATTGAAACCATAACAACCAAGTCTGAAATCTCCATGATTCCCTCACTTAGCTTGTTCCTCACTTCCTCCTATATAAACCCCTCTACGTCCCTTATATATTTGTCTCATCCAAAGCCACATCTATCACCTTCTTCTCTATTCAAGCCTTCCCTAAATTCTTATTTCAGAAACCCTAACACACTTTCAAACATGAACAAGTCCATGAGGGTTCTCCTCCTTCTCATCATTGCCGTACTTGCAGCTTCTGCCATTACCGTTTCCAAAGCAGAAGAAGAACCCAAATCTGTACGTGGGTTCACAAGTCGCTTCCTGGCTGGTATAACCTACTGCAAGATAAACCCTAGGGTTTGTCTTGCTGAAGGAAGTGCAGGCCCAGATTGCTGCAACAACAAGTGTGTGAATGTGGAGATAGATTCATCAAACTGTGGAAGATGTGGGAAGCAATGTCCACACCAGAAAATATGCTGCGAAGGGAAGTGTGTGAACCCTATGAACAACGAGAAGCACTGTGGTAAATGTGGTAACAAGTGTGAAGAATCCAGCTCCTGCTTGTATGGAATGTGCAGTTATGCTTGAAGACACATTCGCTTACATTCATTAATTAAGAATAATAATGAAGATTAATTAAGAATAATGGTGGTGGTGGTGGTGATGGTCATTGATAAAGTGCAGAGATAATCAGCTGTTAGCTTGATGAGTGCTGCTAATACATTAATTATTGTTTGTTCTCTTTTTATTTCATTTGTTATATCCCAGATATAATGAGCACATGCATATATGTATGCATGAATATATGAATAAACAAATCTGCTGTGATATTTATATGTTTGTGGTTGTCCTGTTCTTTATCTAACTACTTTACTTTTTCAGATCTATTGAAGTTTTTTCCCTCGATGTCGCATGCACTGTTTGGTTACCACCCGCGTTAGGTGGTTTTACCTTCAGTGTGTGTGTTGACCAAAAAAAACATTGCGCTTTGCGTGTGTGACCTTATACCGTAGTGGGACCTTCTTCGGGTCGCGCTTGGTGGTCCCCTTGTGGGATTTCCAAGTCCCACATCGGTGGTTGTGTGTGTGAGTCTGTGTTATATAAGTTGTCGCATGCACTGTTTGGTTACCACCCGCGTTAGGTGGTTTTACCTTCAGTGTGTGTGTTGACCAAAAAAAAAAAGTTTTTTCCCTCGACTAGCCCATTACTTAATTACGTATGTACTGTTGGGCAAAAAAAAAAAATACCAACTACCAATTGAGCAGTAGCAAGTTTAATTTTTACTGCCTCCTAATCTCCTATCCTTAATATAAAAGATAGTTAGGGATTGGATTTGATATTAAATTCAGAACTTAACCAACTTTATCTCCTAAATTTACATTTATTTCTTCAAATTATTCATAGTGATTACACACATATTAAGGGTATTTTTATTAAAGGGTAGTAATTAAAAATGGTACTTTAGAGAAATTAACTTATATTTATTATAAATACCTAACTTAACTAATTTTTTAATTTACCTAAATTAGTTAAGTAACTTTTATATTAATGTCATGAGGTAGTAACAAATTTTTTTTAAGATTAATGTTATACGGTGTGGCTGTCATATAGTGAGCTTGTAAAAGAGTTATTCTATTAACGACTGGTAAACAATACACGCCATTTAAAAATTTTTCAGTTGTGTGGCTTCCAATAACTTCTATGAATACATTAAGATGTTGATGAGGATTTTATTTCGGACATCTCGCGTGGACCACCGTTTTTTTAACTTTTTTTGGTCTAAACCTATTGGTTGTCTTTCAAGGGGCGCCCCGGGGGGGGGGGGGGGGGATCTAAGTTCATTGTTGTTGCCAATAACAATGGTCCAATAATCTCTCTATTGAGAGATGTCACGTTAAGTATTCAGTAGTACTTTGAATAACATCTACATATCTTATAATTCTTATCTACCAAGCCAACCGCTGGAAATTGGCTCATGCACGGCTTATCTCACAGATTACTGTTCACAACAGTAAAAACGGCTCAATAAAAAAAAACTAAGGTACTGAACACTGGACTGGATACTGAACCAGCCGAGGTACTGAGTTAAGGATAAATTGTTTAGACCGGGGTCAATCCAAGGTTAGACCGGGGTCAATTAAAAAAAAAATTTAAATATTCATGCATACCATTCGAAAAACTATAAAAGAGTTTTTTTTTTCAAATCAATAGTCTAATATAACCTCCTGAACCTAATTCCCACAAAAATATTATTAAGTGCTTAAGGATTTTTCTCCAACCAATGCCAAAAGTATTCAACAATCCTTTTAAAGCTCCTTGCAAATTAAAATATTTTAGGAAAAATATTTTTTTTTTAAAAAAAGGCAGGTTGAAGCATAAAAATGTAAAAAAAAAAATAGTGCAACCCGGGTCACCCCAGTTCACACCGGGTCGACCGAACGGTTTTCTAACCTCAACTGGACCGGAATGGCAACCGATTCACCTGTTTCCGGTTTAAACCGGTCGGTCCGGTCCGGTTTTCAATACAATGAAAAAAAACAAAAAGATCGGCTCATCAAAGTGCTGTTGACCGGGTACACACAATTTGGGGCTCTATGCAACAGCAGATGAGAAAGATACTTTCAACTCTGTATCCTATTTTTAAAAGTTTTCAAACCTCCCTCCCTCTCCTATTTCTACATCTGCCACATACTTTTTCAAAATCCTGAAATATGTTAGCATCTCTGTATCATAGATCGCAATTCAAGGGAGCTAAGCAACTGAATTCAACACATATCGGTATGTTTTTCGTTTCAGACGATCTCTCAACCTCCCTCCTTCAATTTCTTCTTTGTTTCTAAAGTCTTCTTCATCCTCTTACACTTCTAATATATGATTCCTTATTTTTTTCCAGGTCAAGTAGCGGGAGGAAGCAAGGAGATTGGAAGAACTGCAATTGAAGAGCAAAACCTTCTTCCGTGCATGAACCTTCGTCCTTTGTTCGGTGTGCTACAAAAGGGGGTTTAAAATCTCAATCCCTTTCCACTTTGGTTTCTAAGCTATTTGATTTTAGATGTAGTATACAGTCACTCATGTTGTGTCTAGATGGTGATTATGTCTTGGAACTTTTTGAGTGGAGGTTTGGACAAGGTGGTAGTTACAAGATTGTAGGTTGCGAGGTCAAGCACCATGGGCATGGTGTGCATAACAAGTACAAATTCCTTCCTTCCACTAGAGTTGCTGAGGATTTCTCTATTCAGTTGCCTGAAGTGATTGAAGAGATGAAGGGATATGTCTGAGTGTTCTTAGAGGTTGTGGTCATTAAGGCTTGTGTTTTTAGTTGCTACCATCTTGTAACTGTTTGTGAGTGTCTGATATTTATGTTATGTTTGTGAGTGTGTGGTTTAGTTTATTTAATTTGACTTGCCAATTGAGATTAAATTAATGTTAATTATACATAATGTGGTTTGAAACAAAACCATCTAGTCTAATTGCATGAGATTTGTTTTTTCACTTGGCTAAATGTAAAAACAAAATCAAGTCAGGCAAAATTCTAGAAACTAAAAAATAATTTTCTGAGAATGTTGTGAAGCCACTCATTGATTATTATGTATCAGGAGAAGACCTTGGCAAGGCAAGCTTCAGCTGTGCAATTTGTGCTTCTGGAATAGTTGCTTTTATGCTACTTGGTCAGTCAAATTAATGTATGCGATTACACTTAGTTTGATCTTTTGTACAAGGTTTAGTTGTTATGGTTTTAACCATTGGTTAATGAGCTTATAGCAGATAAAGACCCTTTTAGGTTGTATCTATTGGTTAATAGTTAATGACCTACTTATAAATAAAGCTATGTTGGGGTGCAGAATCTTTTAGCTTTATCTGATAATGACATGCATATGTAAGGGGGGATCAAAAAAGGGTCTTGATTTAGTGTCCTTTAATGAAACCCTTTTGCTTTGGATATATTTGTTTTCATGTTAACTCACTACCTTTTTGGACAAATGTGCTTTTCTTATAAATAATGAAAAATACAAAGCAAAACCAAAGCAATGTAAACACGAAGCAAATTCATAGCACTTTAGCCAACTCCTGATCTAACTACTGGCATTGTGTTATCTGCAGGAGACCATTTCACTTCATGAACATTCGAGGTTAGAATTGAAGATAAAGAGAGTGACGGTTTTGATACCCACCCTATCGGGCACACTCCCTTAAAAGCCTTTGCTACTAGTAAATCAGCTGCAACATTTCCAAGTCTAGGAGTAAAAGATATAGAGAACCCAACTTCAGATGAAATGAGATTAATGATATCATGCACAATACCCCTACTTTTCTAGTCGTAAAGATCTAGCAGTTGCATTTCGACACAAGATTGCAGAAGTTTGGAATCAGTTTCAAATACAACTTTATCATTCCCCAAATCAATAGTCAGTAGGAGAGCTCTGTTTAACGCAAGTACCTCAGTCATAAAAGCAAATATTGATTTAATTTTATCCACAAAACCGCATAAGAAACTGCTCTTATCATCACAACAAACAATCCCCAACAACGCTTGGCCTAAAAACTCTTGATATACTCCTTCACAATTTATCTTGATAAAACCTAGAGAAGGTGGACACCAACTCACATTTTCTGAATTAGGCATTGTAGTAACATTATAGGATTCCCCATTAACAGACAAACATTCATTATTCCTTTTAATAGCTAATTTAATTACCAATGAAGGATCCAATTGCGCTCCATTAAAGATCCTATCATTTCTTTGCTTCCAGATCAACCATAATAACCAGCAAGTCAACGTAATATCCATATCTTTAAGACCTCTGTTAGCATCATTAATCCTTTGCCACCAGGAGGTAAAATTTGCAGTGCTGCACATATCTAACTTGACACCGATATGGCAGCCAAACTAAACACAACGAGTCCAACGGCACCTAAAAAAGAGATGCTCAATGGATTCATTCTCCTGATAACATATCAGGCAAAGTGGAGTTGGAGATCTCTTTCGATTGAAGAGTGCTTCATTTGTAGCCATTGCATTACTTAAAGTTTGCCAAAAAAACTGTTGGATTTGGGGAATAGTTTTTAGCTTCTATAAAGATTTCCAATCAGCAGCGGAAACCATACATGAAGAGCTAGCTTTATGAACTGCTATGTTACCACATATATTTCCATGCTTGTACCCAAGTTTGATTGAGTATTGACTATTAGAAGCTATCTTCCAAAAAAGTTTGTCCTCAATATCAGTAGCAGGGATTGGAATTTGAGAAATAGCATGTAGTACATTTTCAGGTAGCAACTCATGCACCATGTCAAGATCTCAAACACCATCTCTTATCAAATCACTAACCTTGCCGTTCTTCACAATAAAATTTTCTGAATTTGTAGGCTTCTCTGGGAAGGTAATACTTGGCACCCAATTATCACCCCATATCCGGATTAAAGTTCCTTTACCAAGATCCCAAAATAAATCATTCTTTAAAAATTCTCTTCCTTTTAAAATACTGGATCAGTACCATGAAGCTCTGGATCCTTTCTTGGCCTCGATAAACTCACTTCTTGGGAAGTAGATACGTTTGAGAACCTGAACCCACAAGGCATCCAGATACTACATGAGTTTCCATACTGTCTTTGTAAGCAAAGTGTTATTCATAATTACAAAATCTCTGAAGCCCATTCCTCAGATTTACTCCTAGTGAGCTGCTTCCATACTTTCCAATGAGTTCTACCTCCTGTTGCACTACTATCCCATAAGAAATTTGAGATAATATTATTCAATTTTCTACACGTCTTGAGAGGGAATTTGAAGCAATTCATGGAATAAATAGGAATGACATTTGTCACTGATTTAATCATGACTTCTCGACCAACATATGAGACAGTGGATTTATACCACCCCCGAACTTTGTAACAGACCCTGTTCCAGATATAAGAAAGGGCTTGATGTTTAGCTTTTCCCCAGATACTCAGAATGCCCAAATATTTTCCCGGATCTCCAATTGCTTAGATGCCCAGAAGTTTACCCACTCTTGTTTTAAACTCTACTAGAGTATTTTTAGAGAAGAAAACACATGATTTATCAAGATTAACAACCTGTCCTGAAGCATTACAAGAACAATTCAGGATTTGTGCAAGTTTGAGACAATTTCTATCACTAGCATTCATAAAAAATAGAGCATCATCTGTAAAGAAACTATGTGTCAATTCTGGGCAGGCATTACTCAACTTGATCCCATGAAGTTCTTGAGAATGCTAAGTTTTAGTTATCATATTGCTCAAAACTTTAGCAACTAGAATAAATAGATAAGGGGAAGTGGATCCCCTTGGCGAGTCCTCTACCTAGAGTAATACAGCCAAACTTCTCACATGAAAGGAACAAGTTTAATTTAATTGAGCTCACAAAGCGCATTATAAGATTAACCTAATCAGAACGGAAACTTATTCTTAATAAAACAAGTTCTAAAAAAATCTCACTTGACTCTATCATAAGCTTTACTTATGTACATTTTTAGATCAAACTCATATTTGCAGCTTGTCTTTTTCCTTCATAAATAATGATACACTTCATGAGCTATGATAATATTATCATTAATAGACCGACCAGGGACAAAAGCAATTTGATTTGGGGAGACGCAAACATCTAGAAGAAGTCTTATGCGATTCACAATGATCTTGGAGATAATCTTATATGAGAAATTATAGAGCCCAATCGGTCAAAAATGGGAGATGTGATCAGGTCTATCAACTTTAGGGATCAAAGTGATATTGGTATAATTTATATCTTGAATGAGAGCATGGCTAGTAAAAAAATCTAATACCAAAGAGCAAACTGTATCTCATCTCAACCCATGCAAAATGATAAAATTTACCTGAAAAATCATTAGGGCCAGGTGCTTTGGTACCTCCAAGACTGAAAGCTGCTTCTTTGATTTCCTCCCTTGTAATAGGCATCATCAAATCTTTATTCATTTGTTCATTAGTTTTTGCATCAACATAGCTTAGGGTAGTTTCCAGAGATCTTTCCCCACTAGAAAGGAATAGCTTCTGGAAGAAAAGAGTGATATTAGATGCAACATCCACTCTCTCAGTAAGCCATTTCCCTGAGTCATCTTTAATACACAATATGTTGTTGAATTATCTCCGCCTGATAATGGATAGATGAAAAAGTTTGGAGTTCTTGTCACCTGCTTTTAGGCAATCTACCCTTGATTGTTGCCACCAATATTGCTCCTCACGTTCCAATGCTTGATCAAGTAATTAAGTGATTTTAGCAATTTTCTGGGAGTTACTAGATGATAGAACATCTTAGGTATAAGTTCATGTTTCAATTTCTCAATGATAAGTTTTCCATTAGGGTATTCACGCCTACTCCATCTACCCAACTCTTTTTTACATGAATTAAGTCGTATTAAGAAAGAGTTAAGAGGAGAGATGTCACTTACAGAAGTATTAGTCTACCCATTGTTGACAATATTCAAAAAATTGTCATACGATGCTCAAATAGCCTCAAACTTGAAATTGTTGCTATTCCTCGATTGGGTAAAGTAGCATTTGACAAGCAGAAGATAGTGATCAGATCTGATTGGGTCAATATTAAAAACTTAGAGATTTGGTAATTCTTCCCATAACTGGATATTCCCTAAAGCTGGATCAATTCATTCCCGGATTGTCTCTTGATCTGCCCGTTTATTATACCATGTAAAACATTGAACCTGAGATCCATTAATTCACAATCTACCACAAACGACTGGAAATTAATTATTTTCCTCATAACACATGGATTGCCACCCAACTTCTCATCTTGAGACATAATATCATTAAAATCACCTAGACATAACTAAGAGCAGTTAATACCATTAGCAATTTGTCGAACCTCTTGCCAACATAATAATCTCTCATTTTCCTTTGGCAACCCGTATATAAAAGTAATATAAGCAGGAGTGTCAAAACCTATGGCTGAGACTAGAGTGTGAATAATATTAGAAGTAGAGTAAAGAATATTTACCGTGACATTTTTATTCCACTATAGAGCCAGTCTACCACTTCTTCCCACATGATCCACCATCCACTCTTCCTGGAAACCATACTTGCGTCTCACCTTCCTCACATATATACCATTTTGTTTTGTTTCCATGAGAAATACCATTTGGGGTTTATTCACCTTACATTCTTCCTTCAAATTTCAAATTGTCAAGGCAACCCCAAGACCTTGACAATTCCAGGCCATGAGATTCATTGTGAACTGGTGGTTGGTCTCATCCAACCACCGGTGTTTTGAGAAGAATTAGAAGAATTAGCAACATTATTATCATCCTTAGGGGCATGCCAACTTACAGGAAAGTCAATTTCGCCATGAAGATCAGTATTTGGGACTATCTTGGATTTCTTCGCTAATGATTTGCGATAAATATTGTGTTTCAAGGTCTGAATATTTCTTTGAGGATTAAATCTTCCAACCACCATTGAAATTTCCTGATTAACGCTGGGCACCTCTGGAGAAAAATTAAGGCATCGATGTCTAGATCCTTCAGTGAAATTCTCACTATTCTCTAGACTCCTTTTTAGACTGATATCCTTAAGTTCATTGGTCATAGTAGAGATCAGGGACAACCCGCTAAAAGGAATAATAGCACGAGAACAATCTTCATCTTCTTTTAGGAACTCCCTTTTGACTTGGCGTATGATGCACTTCTTGACTCCTAACTTGTAGGCCCGCCAAATCATTCCTAATAATAGTGACATGCCTCCTTACCACCTCCTCACACTTTCTTACTTTAGGAGATACCAAATTAGGCTCAACCATTGGGTCCCTCATAGCATAATGTCTATTAAATCCTCCTTTCCACCTTTTAAGTCATCAATAACACTTTTTGAATTTCACCATACTTTACATTAAAATTTTTGCCTGTGATGATACAGTCCTGCGTAATAAACGCCAAGGATTGATTCTTTCTAAAATTATCTTGTGTGAGCAAGCATTTTACCTTCATGGAATTTTCAGCCGGTGACCTCCGATTGCGATGGATTTTAGCTTCCAACCAGTCCTCCCTACAGATCTCCAAGAAATTATCAAAATTTTTAACGTGGGGTACGACCCAGTTGCCAAAAGCACCATTGCTCTCTTCATCTTCATCCTTATCTCCTCCTTCCCTACAGCCCCGTACTTCATGACCAATACGACCACACTTATAATAGAAATTCTGTAATCGTTCGTATCGAACTGTAACCCATGCTGAATCTTTATCCTGACGGGGAACCCAGAAACCAACCACCAGGGGTTTCATTAAATTAATGAGAGATCAAACACGTATAAAACCTCTGGTTAATTTTTCATCCACTTCAGGCTTCTTATTCATCATCGTCTCTCCGAGTACATTACCCAATGTAACAGCATTCTCATTATCAAAGGCCTTCAGTGGAAGACCATGAAACTGCACCCAAAAAGGTGAAGTATTAAAATCAACCTCATCTAACACCATGTAGTCTTCCTAGACTTGGATACTCAATAGATGACCTTGGATGGACCAAGGCCGACCTTTAACAATCGGTTTATTTTAACATGGCAGCTTGTTTGGGGAGGCTGACCTTTAACAATCGAAGTTGGTTGGCAAGTATTATATAATTTCTCTTACATTAAATTTCAATATTAATTTAAAAATTACTCCTCCGGTCCTTTATGTAAGACATAATTAGCTCATTTGAGTATATTGAGGATAATTATGTTAATCAATATGATATGTTTTTTATAAAACACCCTAATAATTTTGTTCAATTCTCTCCCTCCCTCTCCTACTTAATTATTATTGAGGAAATATCAATAGGGTTAATTTAGAAAAAATTTGATAAACATGTTATATAAGTCTTACATTTATGACTAACATCAACTCTCCAATTAGGTCTTATATATTAAGGACTCAAAGATTATTACTTTTAGTCAATCTAGCTCCATGGTTCACTAATAATGTTTCTTGATTTGCATAATTTGATTCATCCAATGTTATATGGCGATGACAAACCAAGACTTTTTGTATATTGGACAATAGGGCTGTACATGAAACCCGAAAACCCGGATAACCCAACCCGACCTGGACAACCGCGATCCAGCCCAGTAGAAGGAATAGTAAGCCCAAAAAAAATTGGGCAGGACCGAGTCTGACCCGATGTCCAGGTAAGACCGGGTATCGAGGTAGCATTCAGGACTAGGAAGCCCGATCTTACCTAGTTATATTATTATAAAAATATTATAATAAGTTTTTTGATAAAAAAATATTATAGTAAGTTAGGATGACCACCAAAAGGAACATTGAAACAATATGATTATATGACTTGCTTTTAGACCAGCTGTATGCCCTTTTCCCTTACATGGCTTCAATCATGGTTATTATTTGACCAAAAAAAATCATGGTTATTTGTTGGCTTGTTGCAAATCCTACTCCTTTTGACTTCAGCACTCAATACTCAGCACTCAGCACCTTCAGAGTCTTCAAACCCAACTCCTTTGATCTACTGCATTGGTTCCATTTCTTCGGCGCCTGTGCCTATATTGTGTTTCCCAATCAAGTTATCTCCTCTTAATCCTGGTTTGTAATTTAAGTTTTGTGCTAAAAATCTTGATAAATATGATGTTGGTATGATGTTGTCTCTTTTTTTTACTTAATCTTTGCTTCCAATTTAGGTTTCGTGACCAAAATGCTTGATTAATATGATGTTGGCATTATCCTGTCTCTTTCATTCTAGCACGCCATTAAATTATCATGCTCTGAAATATATTTGACCTTCAACTGGGTAGAATTATAGTCTGAAACATACATGTTGTCCTATATTTAGATGGAATCAGCATTGGTTGTTTTAGCTTTGGTATTTTTAGCGAAATATTGCATTAGAAATTTAGAATGCCAGTGGCATGTGCCAACAGGTGCTTTTTTAATAATTTGATCACTATGAGAATCCAACCGGTGTAGATTGTGGGGCTGGGCCATACACATGTATACATGCAGATGATGTGTTTATAATGTTTATTAAATAGTGCATATCTGGCACATATCATATATACTTTTCTCATTTTCTATGAACGATAGCATGTTTCTACTGGGATTCCTTGGAATCTCACCTCTTTTTCTAAACAAACATCTCAGCGGGTGCTTGTGGGATGAAAGGCAAAGGCGTAGATGCCGAGAAGTGATTGGCATGTGTCTCAAGGCAAGGTCAAAGCTGGTGGTTATAATTAGTTTATGCTTTAGATATTTTGGGATATCCTGTAACTATTAAAACTTCCACTGTATTTTGTATTTTGTCGACGAACGACTTTGGGATTGTAAACGAATAATTTTATCATTATAATTGTACTTTTATGTATACCCATGGAATTCCGTCTCTATTACTCTTCGATTATCGAAATGGAAGCGGGTGTTGACACAAGGTATTAAAAACTGAACCAATCAATGAACTGATCAAGACAGTGGTTCAAAGGTTCATGGGTCAGATCGAGGGTTAACTTGGTGTTAGATCGGTGATTTTGAAATAAAATGTATAAAAGTACATATTAACAACTCATACATAGTAAATGTTACAATAATATATTTATAAATATAATCAATATAAAAAGGACCAAACCAATTTTAAAATTTGAATCTCATAAAAAATACCTGAGAAAATGCATATTTTCTATATTGTCAGTATATATATTTTTTTCATTTCCTTTTCTATTCTCCTTCTCTTTTTCCTCTTATTTCTTATTTTTTTCCTCAGTAAACATCTTTCTTCTTGAAGTTCTTGCATTTCATGTATTTTTTGAGCAATTTTTTTCAAAAAAAAAAAGAAACTCTGGGTCAACCCCCAACCCAACCAGTTTGCCCAGGTTTTAAGTATTTGGGAAACACCTAAACCGTGGTTTTAGAAGCTATTTTCTACAAGTTGAGATAAAACTCCTTTCACATACTTATCTCATAAATCATAAAAGCTATTCTCAAAAACTAATTCAAACACACGCTTAGACTCCCTAGGACAAGCCATGTCATGGGAGCTATCAAATAAAAACTAGATTAATATGCATTATAGTGATGCTAACCTAGGTCGATTCTTTAATTGCAGCCTAGTTATCTAAGTTCTTAAATTAATTAAGTCACAACTATAAATTAACTAAGATGAAGATATATTACCTAAACTAATTTTGTACTAAATGCATGTCCTAGACTACTTTTTATGACTTTTAATTTATAAAAATACTGAATGGAATGAATGTGTAAATGATCAGATAACGATGAAATGGATATTCTTTGGCAAATGAGTTAGGCTTTCCTTGCTTCAAATAATATGGAAGTTAGCTAGTTTAATTAAAATGTGCCCAAAAGACCCTTTAAACTAACTTGAGTTAGATTAACAAAACACTTCCACACCTGGCAAGACCTTATTCCTCTAACCAAAACTCAATCAATGCTCTAGCAATTAAAGAACCTAATCTTTAATTAAAATCCTTATTCTAAAAGGAATAAAATATACTGCAATATGAGAAAATCTTGATGGTATGAAAAATCGTATGTTATGCATGCATGCATATATTTTTCCACCATTCCTTTTCCGTTTCTGCCACAAAGGACGCAGGATAACTAAAACCAGTAAAGTTCAAAAAATGAAAATTAAACCATTACATGAGGCCCGTTTTTTGCGGTTTTCTTTATTAATGCTGTTGCGTTATAAATATGAGGCCCGTTTTTTCTAGACTACGCTGGCCCGTTATACCTGTGACAATTTTACGGCATTTTAATATGGAATTCAATGTTAAGCTGTGGTGGGGATGTTTTAGCACACCGTTAATCCATAGAGTCAGCATCAAACAACCACCCAGGTACGTCATTAGCTTATAATTGACAGAGATCTCCGTTATCACGCGCTTTCTTAAGATACAATAGATTTTCTCTTCTTCAATTTCTAACCTCTTTACTTTTTTTATCTTTTACATAGTACCTAATATATTGTATTCTATACAACAAGGAGTAAATTAAGTGTTAGGTTTATCTTTGGATAAATTATAAAATCAAAATAAAAATCTTATATATGAATTTAAGATAATCAAATGAAATAATTAAAAATGAAATCAGGCCTATATCGACTTTCTTTTTTTTTTTTTTTTTTTTGCTTAAATCTATAACCTGTCATCTTGGCCTAATTAGGAGTTTGTTAAAAGTATAGGCTTAAATTTGAATTTTGGTACTTCTACGGGTTGCACTTTGGATTTTTTCACTTAGAATTATCATATTCTTTTTGTGAGTTTGGCACGTGTATATTTTATAATTAAATAGATGTATCTTTTTGGGAAACGGGTCACTTTATTTCCCTTACCGTTCAATTCTCTCAACTTTTTTATTTACACCGTTAGATTCTCTTGCGGTTGAGATTTAATATCTTATAAAAATATTATTATAATATTAAATATCAAAAAATTTAAATAAATAAATTAAAATAATTAAAATTTAATTTATGCAGTCCATATCACTATACTTTTATCAAAGTATTTTATATATTCTCTTTTACTTTTTAGAGGATATTAAATCTCAACCGTCAGAATTGATCTAACGGTTTAAATAAGGAAGCAGAGAGAAATGGAGAGGCCCCTTTCCGCTTTCATTTTTGGCTAATGAAATAGGTGTATCTTTTGGGAAGTATTAGATTAAATTTCAGCATATTTTCTACCTTTATTTTCACATATTTTTCTCCCTAAATTTAATGGTTAGGAAAAATAGAATTTTGAAAGAAAATTTATTCATATTCTCTGCTTTTGTACCTGGAAGAGGACGAATGGGAAAGAAAAAATTAATTCAAAGAAAACAAAGAAAAAAACAGAGAGATAGTGCATGTTTGAATTAGCGGTAGAAGTTGTTTTTCCTGCCTAATTTACGGTATACAAGGTAAGTTTGTGAAATGAGTTTTGTCTCGACTTACGTAAACATGCTTTTTCACCGCTTTCTTAAATAGACCCAAAGTAGGCAACAAAACGTGGACCCCACGTGAGTGAACGAAATAAAAGAAGACACTCCAAAAGTATGCGCGATAGGCGGAAGAGAAGGAAAAAATATAAACGAATTTAAAGAAGGGAAATGATCATATTGACCATGACTTCGCTTCATCAACGGTATTAAAAGATAAATCAGATACAAACCACAAATTTTTATATTAAATAGACAAATTCTTCGTGACCAAGACTTGTTCTGCTTTGTAACAATACATAAGACACGCTAACGCATAAGGATATAGTCAAAGTTTTGCTTCTAGAACTAAGTGACAATTAAGTTGAAGCAATCAAAATAAAAGGTATTCAAGAAAATTATTGTTAACAAGTACTGTCTCCAATATAAGAAACAAATAGTAGCTATGTAGACAGCGAGGTGGGAAGCAGTATTATATAATGTCGTGGAAAACATATATGGCAAAAATCATAAGTATGAACAAGATTAATGAAGTTAAACAGTAGATGAGCATTATTATTAGTATTCTGTAACCTAGAATGATTAAAATTTGAGCCAAAAAAATATACTTTTTTCACCCAAATATTGAACAATAGAAACAATTGTTTGAATGGCTTTATGTGAAACAATTGTTTTGGTCAATGGCTTTAGACCTCGCGTTCAGATATAAGAAAGATTAAAGATTTTTGTCCAACCAAACAGAAAAATAACAAAAGTCACAATTATTGACTTTCAAAATTATATATCCGTGATATCTTTGTTCAATGGGCTTTATATCCCAAACGGAAAAATGATTTTTAGGTGTGGATATAGGACAGTGTTGAAATGAATAAGAATCATATAAAATCGAAAAAGAAAGAACTCGGAAAAACCAAGTAAAAAACGCTGAAAACAATTTCTTTTCTGGCCGCGTCATGCCAGTTCGCGCGACCAAATAAATGAGAATGGAACCTTAGTCTATAATGTGGACGTAATAAGTAATAACGCGTACGTAAAATGTATGGCCTAGAGATGACTTAGTCGTAGATAAATTAGACGGATATCACCACAATTATCTGGTACATGAATTTGTGTATATAAGCGGACATAACATGCTGTTTTAAGCACAGAGAAAGCACGATTACGTGAAATACCAAAATCATGGGTTCCCCAAGTTCGCTATTATTGCTCACTTCTGCGTTTGTGTTACTTTCGGTCTCATCAACTTCATCAACCCATATTCCAGAACTCTTCACTCAATGTCTTGAGGCGAATTCTCACAATCCAATCCCATTTTCCACCACATTTTTCACTCCCCAAAATAATGCCTCTTTCACTTCAGTCCTTGAATCCACAGCTCAAAATCTAAGGTACTTGCTGCCTTCAATTACGAAACCCGAATTTATATTCACTCCATTAGAGGATTCTCATGTTCAGGCTGCTGTCCTATGTGCGAAAAAGCTCAAAATTCACATAAGGGTGCGTAGTGGAGGTCATGACTTTGAAGGGCTTTCTTTTGCTTCTCTCATTGAGAAGCCATTCATGATCGTAGATCTCGCCAAGCTCCGTTCCATCCAGGTTGATATAGCTCATAACACAGCTTGGGTTGAAGCCGGTGCCAATCTTGGAGAAGTTTATTACAGAATATCTGAGAAAAGTCCAGTCCATGCCTTCCCTGCGGGTATTTGCCCGAGCGTCGGCGTTGGTGGTCACATTACAGGAGGCGGATACGGCTCTCTGCACAGGAAGTATGGACTTGCCGCTGACAACGTCATCAATGCCCGGATAGTGGATGCTAACGGCAAGATTCTTGACAGAGAAGCCATGGGGGAGGACTTATTTTGGGCAATTAGAGGTGGAGGAGGTGGAAGCTTTGGGATTATTTTGTCGTGGCAAATCAAGCTTGTTTGGGTTCCACCTGTACTGACAGTTTTTACTGTGAATAAAACCTTAGAGCAAGATGCGAACAATATTCTCCATAAATGGCAGCAAGTGGCACCAAACATTGATGATGATGTGTTCTTTAGGGTTCAAATGACGGCGGTAAATTCCAGTACTCCTGGCAAAAGAACTGTGCTAACCTCTTATATTGGCCGTTACCTTGGTAGGGCCGATAGGCTCGTCCAGTTGATGGAGGAAAAGTTTCCAGAGTTGGGCCTCACCAGAAAAGATTGTCTGGAAACAAGTTGGATCAAATCCTTGCTTTACATTGATGGTTTTCCAAACACCACACCCACAGAAATTCTTATCCAGCGCACCATATCTACCAAGTCGTACTTGAAGAGCAAGGTAGATTACATGAGGCGAGTGATTCCTGAAACTGCTTTGAATTCCATATGGAAAAGGTTTTTGCAAGATGATGAGCCACTCATGATTTGGCTCCCATACGGAGGAATGATGGGCAGAATCTCAGAATCCGCTATTCCATACCCTCATAGAAAAGGAGTGCTCTTCACGACGCAGTATGTAGCGCAGTGGTTTGATGATGGAGAAAAGAGCATGAAAAAGCATATGAATTGGGTTAGGAGATTCTATGACTTCATGACTCCTTATGCTTCACGCTTTCCAAGAGAAGCATATCTCAATTATAGAGACCTTGACTTGGGGATGAACCAGTTCAACGGGACAAGCTTCTTGAGGTCGAGCACTTGGGGATTCAAGTACTTCAAGGATAATTTTATAAGGTTGGTGATGGTGAAGTCCGAGGTTGATCAAGGTAATTTATTTAGACATGAGCAGAGCATTCCTCCATTGCCATTGGGAAGTTTCAAGGGTTAAACGAGTGAATGTTTTTATGGTAACTTAGTTTATATTGTTTTTGTGTATGCATATGCTTCCAATCCAAATAAGAAATTATTGGCGGTGTAAGAATGATGTATCACTGTGATCATGATTCTCAATTAATTAATTTATTTAATTACTTTGATGGTCATGTTAAAAAAGTTTTTGTTTTTACATATTTCATTGCGTCTCACGCGTAGATATGAGAGATCATACATATTAATACACTTTCTGAGTATTCTTGGATTGCACCTGCAAAGAGAGGTTCTCTTCTTGCCAAATCAACTCATTACTAAGAGAGTGTGTGTAAATTATTTGCCAAAGGAAAGTAGAAAATAGAATAACAGTAAATGAGATAATAAAGGAAGGACGTCTATGCGAACTTACTTAAAATTTAATTGCATTCAACTTTTGTGGGAGTTGAATGAAATTTCATAATTAAGAGTGACATGTCAAACCAACAAGCTGTTGATTGAGGTGATAAGTGGTCTCACCACGTAAGGAGGAGAACACAGGTTTGAATCTCGAGAAGCACACTTGTTGGGAGAGACAAAAACCCTTCGCGCTCTATGTTTCGAAAGGGATTAGTCTCCCTTGTTTAAATAAAAAAGAATGACATATCAAGGGTGTGATGAATTAAGAATGAGAAAAATCCTAATTGCATCCGGCTGAAATATCAAAATTCAAATCCAAGGTTACGCTTGTAACAAATTCTTAATCAGGCTAAGACGTCTAACTAGGAATTTATAAATGTTGTTGAAAAACTAGAAGGGAGAATGCCCTTCTGTAATTAAGAAAAGAAAATTGAAAGTAAGTGTAGGTTTAATTTCGGTTTTGATTATTGAAATTGGATTTAATTGAAATTTACTCTTGGGAAAATTACAGATAATTTTCACAATTTCATAATTGAAGCTTTAGGGTCAATAACAACACTTCTCTCTTTATTAACAACACCATATTTTACATCGAGTTGGGAATTAGTATTATATAATATCTTGGAAAACAGATATGGCAAAAATCATAAGTATGTAAGAGATTAATGAAATTAAACAGTAGATGAGCATTATTATTAGTATTCCGTAACCCAGAATGCATTAAAATTTGAGCCACAAAAATATACTTTTTTCACCCAGATATTGAACATCCTTTTTTCATTTCTTTTTCTTTAAATTATTACTATATCTCAACATCCTTTTTTCTTTAAATCAGATTAGTTGTTTTTTTGGTCATCCAAATTGGATATAATTTGTTGTGCCCAATTAATCTAATCTAATCTAATATCTAGTATATATCTAATGGAGTCATTTCTTTTAATGTTTTTGCATTTTTTGCGGTTTTCTCTATTAATTTGTTGTGCCCGTTTTTTCTAGACTACGCTGACCCGTTATACCTGTGACAATTTTACGGCATTTTAATATGGAATTCAATGTTAAGCTGTGGTGGGGATGTTTTAGCCCACCGTCAGTCCAAAGTAGAGTCAGCATCAAACAACCACCCAGGTACGTCATTAGCTTATAATTGACAGAAATCTCTGTTATCACGCGCTTTCTTAAGATACAATAGATAGATTGTTTGAATGGCTTTATGTGAAACAATTGTTTTGGTCATTGGCTTAAGACCTCGCGTTCAGCTATAAAAAAGATTAAAGATTTTTGTGCAACCAAACGGAAGAATAAGAAAAGTCAAAATTATTGACTTTCAAAATTATATATCCGTGAGACCTTTGGTCAATGGTCTTTATATCCCAAACGGAAAAATGGATTTTAGGTGTGGATATAGGATACTGTTGAAATGCAATTTAGGTGTGGATATAGGATACTGTTGAAAGCCGCAACCTTTTTCCTGGTTAAAAATGCATTTTCGTTGAAATGATTGATGAGCCTCATCAATGATATTGGGAATTTGAGCTGGCCCGCCGCGGGTTGTGGCTCAGATGGGGCCTGCTGGCGTACCCACTTCAAGGATCGGCATCGAGCCCGCCTACTTTTTTTTATTTTTTTTAAATTATTATACTCCCTTTCTTTAAATTTTTAGTTCCTTTTTCTTTTATCTACTTATATTATATTTTTTTCTTTCATATATTTGTGTTAGAAAGTCAATTTTATTTTTTTTTATTTTTTTATTTATCTATTCACATCACAAAAACATATAAACATATATCTTTTAAATTTAATAATAACAAAATAAATAAATATAATATGAAAATAAAAATATGAAATATAAAATAAAAGAAAGTAGTTAAACATAACATTAAAAGAAAGCTAATCAGGATATTTAAATTTATTTTATTTAAAAAAAAAATCGGGTCAACCGCTTTAGCCCTCTAGCTGAACCCGAGGGTGCACTTGAATGCTAGCCTGAATTGGTTAGCTGGGCCCAACCCATTTTAGTGGTTATACACTTATACTAATAAAAGTAAAAGAAACATTTTCATGGTATGTTAATATTATGATTTATTATAGATTTTGCTGGTTATATTAAATTTTTTATTGACAATATTTTTTTGGTTTACGCAAAAGTACTCTCCCGTGGAGGCAACTATGACTACACATAAAAAATATATATAGATTATGTAGGCTTTTTTAAAATGTTAACATTACATAGACTTTTTTTTTTATATTTTTAAAACTCTCGTAAATTTATTTTTTTAAAAAAAAGGTTAGGCAAACTCCTTTCCAATTTATGTGGGTTTTAATGATTAAAAAAATGAGTGTCCATTATTTATTTTTATTTAAAAATAAATTTGTGTGAGTTTTAAAAATGAAAGAAATCCATGTAACGCAAATAAATTGATCATATGATTATGTCGATGTCAGCGGAAAATAAAAGGTAAAAAAAAAAGATCTTGCATGAACGATTTTGGCGGTTATAATTTTTGTAGAAAATAGAATTCAAATTAGTTTTAATATATAATGATCAGTGCACCCACTAAGTTAAAATAAAATTATGTTTTCTCAGTGAAAAAACAATAACGTTTTTGCTTTATTTTTTATAAGAAAATTTGTAAGATAAATAAAGAGATTCAAAGAAAACCAAAGAGCTAACAAGAACATTTTGACATTTTACAAGAGAAATAAGAGAATTCACAAAAGGATTATGGTGTAAAAATACCCATAAGCTTTTACCCAATGTGCGCTCAACACCGTACGCTTTTCAGAAATGCAAAAATACCAGCTTTCAAAATGAGAGAAAAAATACGAGTACAGTTAATTTCTGTTATGTTGATGGTCAGTTGACTGGAAACACTATATGGAAGTTGACATAGCCATGATAATTTCCTAGTTGGCAGTGGAGAGGGAAAAAAAAGGGAGAATGACAGTGAGGTCCCAAGAATAAAAAAAACAATATCAGTAAAGTCCCTACGAAAAGAAATAATAATTCATTAAATGTGTTTTACAACTCAACATGTTATAAAAATGACTCAACGAGTTTTTATTTTTTTTCACATGTATTTTACTGATATTTTGTTCTATCTCTGGAACCTCACTATCATTCTCCCAAAAAAAAAGGGCAGCATGTCTGCCAACTATGAAATTTATCATTAAAAAAGAGAAAAATTGTATTTAGGTTTCGAATAAGAGAAAATATAATAAAATTGTCTCTTAAAATTTCAAAATTGTATTTTAAGTCCCATAAAACTTTTTTACAATAAATTCCAATTCTATTGATAAGTCTATGAGTGTTCACTGACGAGTCCAAGGACATCCACTAACAAGTTTATAAACATCCATATAAGTATCTATTAATTATTTCATAGACATTTGACAATTAAAATTTATTATAAAGAAGTCTCATATAACTTAAATGTAATTTTAAAATTTTAAGGAATCATTGTGTTATAAATTCTCTTATTAGAGACCTAAATACAATTTTCCCCCAAAAAAAACAACCCACAGATCTACAACCTTGTTCTCCTATCCTCTCCTTCTTCCCCCCTCCTTTTTGACATCTTTCCCGGCTACCATCTCGTTGCCACATCCCACCGCACCTCGTCTCCTTCCTTTATTCGCAAAACTCGTGTGTTTTCAAAGGCTTCCGACACTCCTGGTTTTGTTGAAATGCTAGATCCTATCGGGGAAGAGAAGGGCGGCGTCGTCGTCGTCGTCGTCGCAGGCAGTAAGTTCGAGGGCGTGGTAGAGAGCCTTTGAAGACGCGAGCATCAATGAGAGAGTATGGGGGTGTGCAAGAAGACGAGAGCCTGAGGTAGAATCAATGAGAAAGGGCCCTGTTATCAAGTTTTCATTTTTGTGGTTCCCAATAAAATTTTCGATTTGAATTTTGGCTTACTTTTGATGTGATAATGTTTGTATTTGCGTTGGCCTTCCCATCTGTGAAAAGTCAAAACACTTCATTGAATTTGGTAAAAAAAAAAACGTCTTCGGTTTTAGATTCAAGAGTGAAAATTTTCGGTTTGTGGTTTGGCCTTGATTTGGGTGAAATCTATGTCAAAAATTGTTTGCTATCATTTTTTGTGTGTGCTGCCGTCTGAACCACCGAAACCCGAGCTCAGAATTGCCGGAAAGACGGGCATGAAGCTCAGGTTACGGCGGGTACTCTGGGTCGGGTCAAGGGACCCGGTTCCAATCAATATCTCCCCCCGCTTCGATAGGCATCATGAGATGTTGCTATTGAAGTTGAGCCAAGTTTGATGAATAATAGAGGTATCTTGGAATTATAATATAAATGAGGTTGTGTCAAATGTAATAAGTCTCGTATTGTTTGGAGGTGTAAGAGTCCAAGTATTTGTTTGGGGGTGTAAGAGTTTAAGTATATGTATTATAACATATGAACTTGGATAAGTAAATGAGTTAAAAGAAAAAATGAACTCGCACAATATTAAGTCATATGAAAATCTAGCAATTTCTCCTATATATAAGTTATAGATTGAACACCTTTTACTAAATGTATTTTGCAGATGTACAAAAATATGTTTTGGAATAAAAAATACTTATCATTAAATGTCACAATGGCTTAATCTTTAATTGTGAAATATGATCATTGCAATGTTCAAACTCATGTTGAAACTTATGAAACCGTGAATTGAATCACTTTAATGTGATTACTTTGTGATGATCGTGAAATGGTTTGTTGCCTATATAAGATGCTTTCAGTTAGAAGTTTGGATACAATGTTTTTGAGTCCTTCTTTCCTCCTCTTAAATTTTCTTTGCTTGCTGAGTTTTATTATATTTTGCTATTCTGCTCACCATATTTTTGTAGGAAGAATCTGTTTTATTCTAAGGAGTATCACTTCTTTTCAGCCGGTGATTGCGGAATAGCTTTTAAGAATAACGTCTTTAGACGTAACTCAAATTACACAGTATATTTACAGAAACTACGCCATCAAGATATACATATTTGATGCCAAAAATAATGGTGGTAGTGGTGGTGATGGTCATTAATAAAGTGCAGAGAGATAATGAGCCTGTTAGCTTGATGAGTGCTAGAGCCGGGAATACGGGCCGGCCCGTTTAGGCCCATTTGTTAAAAAGTATAATATTTTTTAGGTCCTCGGCCCTATAGGGTTGGCCCTTCACGGGCTCGAGCTTAAACGGGCTTAAACTCATTTTAATTCAAAAAAAAATTTCTTTTTCAAGTTTTACAATTTATTTATTATTTTTCTTTAAATTGAGATACATTATTTTTAAAACTCATAAATTTTTAGTTAAAATAATCATCTAATGTCCAAATTAGCCTATTTTTTAAAGTTTAAATTAATAAATCATCTTAGAAAATAAAATAAATCAAACCAATTAATAAGTGTTTGTCTGTTATTAATACTCTATTAGGTACTTAGGTATCTCTCATATTGATAATTTGATATAATGATATTATATTTATTAATTTATTTTAAAAAAATATTAAACGGGCCTAAAAGGGCCGGCCCTCAGGGTTGCAGGGCTAGCTCTACAGGGCCGACCCTTTTAGGCCCGCTTCTCTTTTTAGCCTCTAAATCATAAGCCCGGCTCTTGAAGGGCTCGGGCTTAAACGGGCCGGCCCGACAGGCTCAGCCCAAATTCCCGACTCTAATGAGTGCTGCCAATGCATTAATTGTTATTTGTTCTTTTTATTTCATTTGTTATATCCGTGATACAATGAGCATGCATATATGCATGCATGAATATATGAATAAACAAATCAGCTGTGATATTTATTTATGTTTGTGGTTGTCTTGTTCTTTATCTAACTACTTCACTTTTTTAGATCTATTGAAGTTTTACCCCTCGACGACTAACCCATTACTTAATTACGTATGTACTGTTTGGCCTAAAAAAAAAATACCATTGTTAGGGATTGGATTTGATATTAAATTAAAACCTCAATTAACTTTATCTCCCAGATTTATAATTATTTTTTAAAAATATCCATATTGATTACACACATATTAATAGGATTTTCATTAAAGGGTAGTCATAATTAAAAATGGTAGTTTAGGAAAATTAACTTATATTTATTTCAAATACCTAACTTAACTAATTTTTTAATTTATCTAAATTAGTTAAACAACTCTTATATTAAGGATATGAGGTAGTAACTTTTTTTTTTGGGTTAAAATTAAGGTTATACACGGTGTGGCAGTCATACAGTGAGCTTTTAAAAGAGTTATTCTCTTAACGACTGGTAAACAATACACGCCATTTAAAAATTTTTAAGGTGTGTGGCTTCCAATAACTTCTATGAATATATTAATTATATTAATGGTGATTTTATTTCGGACATCTTGCGTAGACCACCGTTTTTTAACATTTTTTGGTCTAAACCTATTGGTTGTTTTTTCAAAGGAAAAAAAATCAAAAAACTAAGTTTAGTGTTGTTGCCAATAACAATGGTCCAATAATCTCCTTATATAAGAGAGATATCCACATTTAGTGTTCAACAGTACTTCGAATAAAATTTCTTCAATGAGAAGAGATTCGTGTCTATAAAAAAGTCGTCCTTTGGTATTTTATATGAACAAGAACTAACACTTCTCTTTGCATTTATTTTTATTTTTGAGGGTTTAATTGATATTAATATAGGGCGCTAATTAGTAATAGCCTTTTCTACCGTTTTAATTTCTCAGTCAATTAATGATCAAATTAACAATTTAATAATAGACGAGGAAGAGCAACATGGATTCAATTTTTAATACAAACGTGAGAAGCGATATTGTGCCACCTGGCAAAGATCACCCTTTATAATGAAAGCTCAACACAAATAATTGCAAGATAAATGAGAAGCACAACCAATTGTGTTTATATTTATATATATATGCAACAAGTCCCAGGGTTACAGTACCAAAAGATGAAGTAGACACAAGGAAGAGAGTCACTAAATTCATCTACAACCCCTCCAACAAAATTTGACCTTATTATCATTGAGGTCTCATCATTGTGCTATGCATGTGATCTCTATATGAGCCTTCTCTTGAATTAGCTTCTAGGCCTAACGTTTGTGGGTCTGTTACATTACTCTCCACTGAAGAGGACCTTGTCCTCAAGGTCCCAACATTGTAAATAAACAAGTAGTGTCTCGGCATATCTCATTAGATTAGATTTGGTATAAAATGAGTGACATTTTAACATTTTATAAATGTTGATATTATTTTTCAAAAAAATGGTACAGTTTTATTTTTTATTTTGAGTATTGGATCTTTAAAAAATTATAAAAAATTAAAAGTAACTCTATTCTTTTCCCATAAAATTAGAGTCGGTAATCTGCCAGTCCAGACCTCCAAAAAAACCCTTAAACGGGCTGCCATTTTGGCAACCTGTTTAAATGCGGGTTAAACGGGCTCAATTCGTTTAACCTGCGGGCTGGCCCGCTTTTTTTTTTTTTTTTTTTTAGTTTTTTGGTTTTTTTAAATAAAATAAATTCAAATACCCTTATTATTACCTTTCATTTGATGCTATGTTTAATTAATTTCTCATACTTTTTATTTACCATTTTTATTTTCATATTATATTTATTTATTCTATTATTATTAAATTTAAAAGAGATGTGTTTATATGTTTTTGTTACGTGAGTAAATGAGAAAAAAAGAAATATAAGAATAAAATTGACTTCATAACACAGATGTATAAAAAAAAGAAATGTGATATAAGCGGGTGAAAGAAAAAGAGAGTAAATATTTTTTAAAAAAACAAAATTAAAAAAAAAAAAAGAATCCGCCAGCCCGCCTAAACGGGCTCGGGCTGGCAAAAGCTAGCCCAGGAAGGGGGTGGGCTGGTGCGAAAGAATCCAGCCCACGCGGGCTGACTCGGGCCAGCCCACATTCCCAGTACTACATAAAGTATCAAAATATCACCCCATTATACGTACAATGTAACCATAAAAAAGTAACAACAAAAAAGCAATTGGAAACCTCCCATTTTTGCCGCGCAGCAGGGTGCGCAGCACCTAGCTCACAGCAGGCACCCCGGATCCCAACAAACCTCTATCGTCCTCTGAGAAACCTTTTCCAATGGCGGCGGCGGCCACCGTGAAGAAGCCGGCAACGAAAGCCAACATACCCTTTATTCCCGACTCTATCTTGGATAACATCTTCAAAAGACTTCCGGCAACATCCCTAACTCGGTTTCAATTCGTGTGCAAAGATTGGAAAGATTTGATACAAGATCTCATAAAGACTTCAATCGAAGACCGCCTCCACCACTAGAGCTATTGGGGACCCTCACTTTCACGTATCCTTGAACAGTACCGGCGCAGATATGGTGATTTTGCCTCAGTGAACAGGATTGCGACATGGCACTCGGTAAAGTTCAAAAATTACCTTCGATTCATCCGTTGTTCAATTTTGAGGTCGTGGATTCTAGCAATGGCTTGGTCTGTCTTCAAATGATTGAGAATGGTATAAATCTTAATCTCCTTTTGATATGGAATCCAGCGACTAGAGACATCAGAGAGGTGCCCCTTAGAACTAATTTTCTTCCTCTCTCAGTTGACTGTTTGGGTTTTGGATTCAGTCCTCTTGATAATGATTACAAGATAGTGAGAATGGTGTGTCAGGATTCTGTTATTAAATCCGTGGAAGTGTATTTATTGAATTACAGGTCATGGAAAGAAGTAGACTTTGGAGATGACCTTGAGGACATAGATATCATGGATGGTAATGTCAATATCAATGGAGTAATGTTTTGGGATACTGTTGATGACGATCTAATACTTTCCTTTGACCTATCAAAGGAAGTGTTTAGATTAATACGAAATCCTTGTAATGGATTGTATTCTTCTAGACTTCTTATTGAGTATAAGAACAAGCTTGCTATGATTGTTGTTCCCCTTCATGAAAAGAATGAACCGTTTCATTTGTGGGGAGAAGGATACATGTGAATGGACTATAATATATACTAGCAGCCCTTGTCCATGCGATTTTTTGCATCTGGTGACTATTTGGAGGAATGAGATTGTCTTTCAACTTGTTGACTGGACTGAGAATGATCATCAAACAAAGATCTTATATCTGCTTAATCTTGCTACTAATAAGTTTAAGAGGCTTGCTGTGCATTAGATGATCTTACTCTTACAAGAAAAAGAAGACCTCTGTCTTACCATAGCTTATATCATTTATCTCTAGTTGTTAAATTCTTCTGGTGCCGAACCCACCTAATGGAATAAAGGCTTTGTTGTTGTTGTTGTTGTTAAATTCTTCTGATAAAGTGATTCGTGGAATGAAATGATAATTTATATGAATTCTATCTGATAATATATCTTCTTCTGCAATTTCTTTGATGTTCAGTGCTTTATTAATTCTCTCTCTGGTTTTAACGTTTGAGGTTTTGACACATTGGTTGACTAATTGCATTGGCGGTTACCTCTCTACTCAACTTGGTCCAATCAGTGAAATCGATGGCTTTGTTCTGTGAGTCTATTTTCGTATTGGATAAAGCAGAAGAAGCAAGTTTGGCAAATGAAAGGATCTCAGGTCATATTCTGTGGATACAGTCTTGGCCTCTTTACCACCCTTCAGAACCAGTGCCTTCTATTCAGATCTGGACTAACAGGAAAACTTCTGACAAGGACATGAATCTTTGGCGTCAATCTTCCAGCATTAACTCTTTTCTGTTCTGATCATTTATTTATGTTTAATTTTCGGGAAATTTGGGATAATCTCCTATTTAGGAACGCTAACTTTTGTATTACCATTTATCACTTACCAATTGTTGCACTTTCATTTATTATTGATAAGTTATAGGATTTTTCTGATATTATTTTTTTTAATTAAGATCTTGGTGTGATTTCAAAAAAAAAAAAAACTAAATCAACGTCCTTCTAGTTTCAGAAACGATGTCCGTAATTCCCTATACAACGCACCGTGAGCCTCTGAATTTATTTTGATTAAATATTGATTGCTTTTAAAGCAATTTACCTAATTTATTAAGATATTTTATACATTTCAACTGAATTTTATTTGACTAAGTGATTATGATTCCATAATTTACAGGATCGGGATACGCATAGTGTTTTCAATTCTATTGTTCAGAAATCAAGCCAAATCAAATAAAGTTTGTTTTATTTGGTTGGATTTTTTCTGTTCAATTCTATTATTTTTATAATATTTTAAGGTTGTGTTTTGAGAATAAAAAAGGGAAAAACCCTTTAAAATTTATATGAAATAACCAAATTCTAATATGTGCCACTAAACTTAAGAGCTCATGAATCATGTCACATGAATTAAAGTAGAACAAGAATTGGTGTCGGCACTAGGAAGTTCATATCTATGTCATGTTTCAATTAGGCTATATGAAGTTGGTTATAGGTGTAGGCACTTGCATGTGCCTTTTTTTCTTTTTTTTAATAATTTTCCTCACTCATATTTTCCCAAGAGCATACAACATAATAGGAGAGAAAGTGAATTTCATAAAAACTTTGAAATTCTTTAAATTTAAATTAATATTTTTGCACTCAAGTTCAAACGCCTATAATAAATCGCAATGCAAAGACATAATTCAAACAAGTTAAACCAAATTAGAAATATATAAAAAAATTAAAAAATAATCATCAATAAATTATATTTATTGATTAATGGATCTAAACTGAATTCCTTGGTATTTATTACCAAACTAAATCCTTTGGTATTTATTATGTGTTTTAGCCAAAAAAAAAAAAATTGAAAATAATCATCAATAAATTATTTTTATTGATTAATATAGAGATAAGAAAATTCAATTATAAAGGAATATAAAAAAATTAAAAAATAATCATCAATAAATTATATTTATTGATTGATGGATCCAAATTAAATCCCCTACTATTTATAATGTTTCTTGACAAAAAAATTATAATTTTAACTTATGATAATTCTTTGATTTATAGAGATACAACAACATTGCATTATGAAGGAATATAAAAACAAAATTGTGTTACTTAATAGAATTAACGGTGTTACTTGAAAATAAAACGGTATTATCACGAGTTTTATAGAATATATAGATGTAGAAATTGGGTCACATTACCTCTGCACCTGAGTTATCCAGAGAAGCAAAATTGAAGTGTGCAAGTTTTTTGGTAGCACTGTTCTCTTACGAATTCCTATTCAGATCTTATAAACATCAAATAATCAATTGGTCAAATAAAATTCTAATGAAATCTATAAAATGTAGTAATAAAATAGGGAAATTGCGTTTTTTTTTTATGAATAGGGAAATTGATTTTAAATTAATCAATATTTAATGAAAATAAACTCAGAAAGACAGTTGACGGTGATTAGGAGAAATAATAATAGGGAAAATTACTCTTAGGTCCTAAGGAAAAAAAATATTATCAGAAAGGTCCCACAAGGTTGTAAAACATACTCAACGGATTGTGAATACACACTTTGAGGTTGTAACAAGGGACTTTTCTGATAATATCTTCCTTCATTGGGATCTAGGAGTGATTCTCCCATAATAATATGAATTCTTTCTCCAATGAAATTTGGGAAAATGACACCTATGTCTCAAGCAACAGAAAAAATACTAAAAAAGTCCATTTGAAAAGTCAATAGTCAGAAAACTAGGGACTTTTCTGACATGAATTTTCAATGTCCATTTACAAAAATAACCCCAAAGCAATTTAACCACTGTTATTGTTTACAATATCGTAAGTCATATTAACAACATAGTCAATTATGTTTACAATATGTATATAAAATGCGTGATTGTGTCGCGTTTACAACCTATTTAGTTACGTTTATAACTCATTAAATATAGCATAACATGTTGTAAACGTAACTGACTATGTTGTTAATATGACTTACGATGTTGTAAAAATAGCATAACATGTTGTAAATAATGACAGTAGTTAAATTGCTTAGGGGTTATTTTTGTAAATGAACATTGAGAATTTATGTCAGGGACTTTTCTAACCATTGACTTTTTAAAGGGACTTTTGTGATATTTTTTCTGTTGCGTGGGACCTAGGTGTCCTTTTCCCATGAAATTTTGACTTTTATTACCAGATTTAAATATAATATATAATATATAATTTTTATATAATATTTTTTTATAAAGAAAATTAATCTGACAGTCCTTATATTTTCGTAGATTTTGAATCAGGTGCCTGGAGTTTTTTTCTTCTTCTTTTTATTGAGTCCTTATTGTTTAATCCGTTAATGATTGCAGTCCTTCCATCCATGAAACCGTTAATTTAAGCTGAATGGCGATGATGTGGTGCTGCACCATCTTCTTCAGTCCTCTTTCCCCAGGCCCCAGCTTCTCCCTCTCTCCCTCTCCCTCTCTCGCCCCCCCCCCCTCCCGCTCCTCCACTCAAACCGAAGACCGTTATTTTTCTCTTACCGTTCGTGTTCTCTCTCCATTTTTATGAAAGGGGGGTTATTCTTATAGTGATAGAGAGAGAGATTGGTGTCGAGTTTCATTTATGCGGAGCAAAGTTATTGTACGAGAGACAAAAATAAGACATTAAAAAATAATGGAAATTACATATGTTTACAGGAGGAGGAGAAATTTCTGGGTTTGAAGGAATCATTGGCAGGAGCTTGAGGGACGAAGTATATGTATCATCGGTGAGATTCCTCATTGGCTTCTAACACAGAGTGGTGAGAAGGATGATGGGTAATTGATTCAGCTGACGATAATGGTGGAGAGAGAGCATCAACAGTGAGAGGAAAATAAAGGCGTTCACTTTGAGTGGAGAAGCGGGAGAGGGAGAGAGAGAAACTGGGGCCTGGGGAAAGAGGACTGAAGAAGATGGTGCAACACCACATCATCGCCTTTCAGCTTAAATTAACGCTTTCATAGATGGAAGGACTGCTATCATTAACGGATTAAAAAAAAGAACTCAATAAACAGGGCGGAAAAACTCCAGGGACCTACTTCAAAATCCAATGAAAATATAAGGACTGCCAAATTAATTTTCCCTATAAAGAAAACTAGGTTATATCGAAGAGGCAAGCTTGTTTCTAAATCGAAGGTAAAAAAAAAGCTTGTTTCTGAATCCTTGGCGTGCGTGTATATGGACACACACAAAAATAGTAATCATCTGCTTCTCTCCATTAACCCTAATTCCGTCCGGCAAGAAGATGGCGACTGGATGCCACAATCTCTGTTATCTGCCCCCGAAGTTCATCATCAACATTGTGAAATCCCTCGTTGTCTCTTTCTGTCCGTTGACCCAAATTCCGTCCAGCAAGAAGATGGCTATTATGAGTTCCACATGATGTAGAAATTTCACAAGTGGAGTGTAGTTTATAAGTTTAGGGGCTGCCTAAAGGAAGAGTTCAATCCCAAAAGACTAGTCTATTAGGAAAGAGAGTTTCTTGAACTTATAAACCTCACTCCACTTATGAGATTTTCCAATGTGAGATTAGTCACCCCTTACGTCAGAACCTTCTGTAGGTAGCCATTTTCAGTTGGCTAACTCTCAATGAAAGCACCAATATGGGTAAATTAAAAAAAGATTGACAATATGAAAAATGTCTTATATTAAGAATAAAAATTAACTTCCCAAATATATATTATATTAAAGATTGAAGGAAGTAATTTTTTTTAAAAAAAACTATAGTTTAATTGCATGTTCAAACCAAGTAATAATACAAATTGACAGGGATCACAATGTTATAGCTGATTTGCCAGTGAAAAATGCTCTCAGTGGGCCCTAGGTCTCCAGATCTTAGGCCCTGGCAAACTTAATGACTTAATATCTATGGCTGCTTGTTAGTTTTGTTGTCTTTTTGCTTTCCGGTGTATCAAATTAAAAAAATTATCATGCTACGAAGTTACTTGGCAACAATCTTAGTTGCCATCACGCAGACTTCAGTTTTTTTCTGGTAATTAAGCCTAACTTGATTTAAACTTGAACCCCTAGATTGGACCATTGAGTCAGAAAAATAAATAAAACAAATGAAACCATAACAACCAGATCTGAAATCTCCAATTCTCCATGATTTCTTTACCCTTTTCCTCCTATATAAACCCCTCTACGTCCCTTATTTGTCTCATCCAAAACCTTATAATCATTCCTATATCAAATCACCTTCTTCTCTATTCAAGCCTTCTCCAAATTCTTCTCCCAGAAACCTTAACACACACTTCCAAACATGAACAAGTCCATGAGGGTTCTCTTCCTTCTCATCATCACCATAGTAACAGCTTCAGCCATTACTGTTTCCAAAGCAGAAGAAGAAATCTGTACCTGGCTGGTATAGCCTACTGCAAGATAAACCCTAGGTTTTGTCTTGAAGAACGAACTGCAGGTCCAGATTGCTGCAACAACAAGTGTGTGAATGTGGAGATAGATTCATCAAACTGTGGAACATGTGGGAAGAAATGTCCTCACCAGAAGATATGCTGTGAGGGAAAGTGTGTGAACCCTATGAACAACGAGAAGCACTGTGGGAAATGAGGTAACAAGTGTGAAGAAACCAGCTCCTGCTTGTATGGGATGTGCAGTTATACTTGAAGACATATTCGTTTATGTTCATTAATTAAGAATAGTGATGATTATTATGATAATTAATAATAAAGTGTAGAGATCATCAGCTTGTTAGCTTGATGAGTGCTGCCAATACATTAATTGTTATTTGTTTTCTTTATTTCATTTGTTATACCCCAGATAGATCATAATGCATATATACATATGTATGTATGCATGAATACACACACATGAATAAATAAATCAGCTGTGATATATATATTTATTACTCTATGTTTGTGGCTGTCTAGTTAACTCTTTCTCTAACTACTTCTCTCACTACTACAAAATACGGATTTAGTGGCTCCCCTCTTATGACACTTCTTTAAAGAAGCGCTATAGATAATTGTTTTTTATAAAAAAAAATAAGTTAAGAAGCTACGACACTTCCTATTATAAGTGTCATAGCTAGTATTAAGCTTGTGTGGCACTTTCCTAAACAAGCATCACACAAAACATTTATTTTAAAAAAAAAAAGAAAAATAAAAGTCCCATCTATGGCGCTTTCTAAGAAAGCACCATAGCTGGGTTAGTTTTTTAGGGAATTTTTTTAATTTGAAAAGTTGGATTAATTATTTAAAGAATTTTTTTTTTGTTTGAAAAAGCCCTTGGCTAGTGCTTGTTTAACCAAGCGCCGCCCAAGGTTTAATCCCTATCATGGGCCAAGGGCCTTAACGCCAAGGCCCCAGTGGCCTTGGCGGGCACATGGCCACAGTGGCCTAGTTCCATGCCTACCAAGGCTCTCATTGTCATCTAGAATGACTGAGGCTCTTATTTATTCCCAAAATTGGCTTATTCCTAGGCAATCACTATCAGAATTCATTGAATAGTTTCATGAATTTGACAATTTCGAAGATTCTGGTAATGTTTTTAATATAAGGATTCTTTACATATCCTTTGGAAAAAAATATAATGTTGCTATATTTCTTTTTCAAATGCTTCATGTGTGACTGATGTTGGAGCTGCTGGTGCAGCCATGGAGGGAATTGACTAAAATCACAAGTGGACATATTTTTCTGCCATGAGAAATTATGGATCTTAAATCAGATTACCTTCTTGCTGATTATCTCTTGATATTTTGTTTTAATTCATGGACTTGGTATTACCTTTTAAGCTTTACAATTCTGGACTTTGGTTGGTCATTTGGACTTTGAACTATGGTTGTAATCTGAATATTTTATCTTTGCTTTAGACTTGTGCCCTTTGATTATTTTGATGATGCTTGTTATCTAAGAGCAAGTTATTGATGAATTTGATAGCAATGCCTGATTGTTAATTATATATAGGCAAGTCATTGTTCAATTATTGAATCTGTCTATATATTGATGAAATCATCAATATATATTTATCTATATTGATGATATGCAAGATCATCATATTGATATCCTGGGAAGAATATTATTTCATCTGCGTTTTAAAATGAATATCCAGGTCATTTTTGCAAGGTTGTCTGCAAATGCATGCCTTCTATCTTGAACCTGGGCTTAAAAAAAACACCAAGCAGGACTGGGCTACCTAGACCATAACCCGATCCAGTTTGACCAAGTCAGCCCAACCCGATGGTGATCGGGTTTACATCTAGGCAGGACCGTTCTTTGGGCTGGAATGTCCAGGCCGATCATCCAACTGGACCAGACCACAGGCTAGTGAGCAACCTGGCCCGGTCTGGTCTATGTACAACCCTATTGGACAGTAAGTTCAAATTATCAACCCAATTTTTTGGTTCCTCACATCATTCTCTTTTTGTTATTGTTAATTTTAATTTAAATGGGTTTCTTAATTTATCCAACAGAGTGATTCATATGAACGTATTGGATGTTATAATCTACAATGCCCTGGCTTTGTTCAAGTTTCCAATGTAGTAGTGGTGGGAGGCACCCTCCAACCATTATCTGTCGATGTGGTGATCAATATGGAATCTCCCTACTTGTGGAAGGTAATTTTTTTTTGGGCTGGAACATAAATCCCTTTTCAAAATGTTTTATAAATTGTTTTATAAATTCACATCACACTGTGCAAAATACTAATTTAACGACTTTATTTTTGTGTCTGTTGTTTTTTACCAGATGTTGTAATAAAAATTAAGGCATATGTTCAATAAACCACATATTCCATAAATAAATTGATAATGTTTAAAATTTTAAATAATAATTCAATTATAAAAAGGAAAAAAAACCACTTAAACTTCAAAATACCAAATAAGTTATTTCTTACAAAAATGAGTTGTCAATTGCTATACTCTTACAGTCAATACCTATTCTCTTGTAGGCAATAAGACTGATTTGGGATTTTAAAATTTAAATGGTATTTTCTTGCCTTTTTCCCTATAAAAAATGTGTAAAATATTTATTTTTTGAAAATTGACTTCAATAAATTACAACATCTATTTATCTCTAACTATAATTTATACTACCTTTGGTCCTTAATATAAGACCCAATTGACTAATTTATGAAGATTAAAAAAACTAAATAAATTACTTAATTATAGCATATATTACATGATTTATCTGAGATACATATGTGTATCATTATCATATATTAGTTTATAATTCAGACAAAATAATTTTAAAAAATGATAAATATAAATACTTTAAGTTAGGCAAATATAACTAGTCTTACCAATAAACATAATGCAGTTGTTTATATTACTAACAATAATAACATAATACAACTAATGAGCAGGATCAAGGAAGTGGAAACTGGTGGATGAAATTTGGGGATATAGATGTGGGATATTGGCCATCTTCTATATTCGATAGTCTGTCTGAGAGTGCATCAAGAATAAAGTGGGGAGGTGAAGTAATAAACAAGAAATCTAATGGGAAACACACCACGACTGAAATGGGAATTGGATATTTTGCAAGAGCAGGTTTTGGGAAAGCTAGCTTCTTCAAGGACATTTCCATTGTTAATGGAAATAATAATCTTGAAACTCCTAATTACTTTAACACTTACGCTAGCAATCCCATGTGCTACGACATTGTCCTAAATGATTATTCTGATGATTGGGGTGCCAACTTCTACTATGGGGGTCCTGGAAGAAACCCATTTTGTCCAATTTAATATTAGTCTATTACTACCTCCGGTAATTGATATAAGATTTAGTTTGTAGTGTCATTTACATTACAAACTAGATTTTATATTAAGCATCGGAGGTAGTATATATATTTGACCAATCAACATAATCCTAGCTCGCTGGGCGGAAAACTATGTATTAGGAGTTTAAAGCTTGTCTGCTTTGGAAATAAAGGAAATGAATTGTGGCATGGAGTGAATTCCCCGGCTTCGCAGGCCTGAAAAATTTGTAATGCTATGTAATGGTTGGTGTGACACTTGTATAATATATATATAATGTTGTCCTATATATGTTTGACTATGTTTTCCGGTGGATGAGATAAAAAGTTTCTTAGCTTTGTCATAATATACAATTTTTATATAAATGTAAAATAAAATGCGGAGGCTGTATAATGTGATAAATGACATAGTGTAAAATATATATAGTTATTGATTCAAAGTAACCAAATCAAACTATTAGTTAGGATTTGTTGTAAGTAGTTATAAAGTCAAGTTAGTGCGTAACTGATGTTAGGTCTAAGGTCTTGTGTTTGTGTGTGTATACGCCTAAAGTATAATGAATAGAAGAAATTCATTCCATTCTCTATTTCACCCAAGGTATTAAAAATCGGACCAATCAATGAACCGGTCGAGGCAATGATTCAAAGGTTAGTGGGTCAGATCGAGAGTTAACTTGGTGTTAGATTGGTGATAATTAAAAGATTTATTTGAAATCAAATGTATAAAAGTACCTATTAACAACTCATACATAGTATATGTTACAATAATATATTTATATATATAATCAATATAAAAAGGACCAAACCAATTTTAAAATTTGAATCTTATAAAAAGTACCTGAGAAAAGGAATATTTTCTATATTGTCAATATATATTTTTTCATTTCCTTTTCTATTTTCCTTCTCTTTTTCCTCTTATTTCTTATTTTTTTTCTTAGTAAACATCTTTCTTCTTAAAGTTCTTGCATTTCATGTATTTTTTGAGCAATTTTTTTTTTCATAAAAAAGAAATACTGGGCCAACCCCTAACCCAGTCAGTTTGCCTAGGTTTTAGACTCCCTAGGACAAGCCTGGTCGTGGGAGCTATCAAATAAAAACTAGATTAATATGCATTATAGTGATGCTAACCTAGATCGATTCTTTAATTGCAGCCTAGTTATCTAAGTTCTTAAATTAATTAAGTCACAACTATAAATTAACAAAGATGAAGATATATTACCTAAACTAATTTTGTACTAAATGCATGTCCTAGACTACTTTTTATGACTTTTAATTTATAAAAATACTTGAATGGAATGAATGTGTAAATGATCAGATAATGATGAAATGGATATTCTCTTTAGCAAATGAGTTAGGCTTTCCTTGCTTCAAATAATATGGAAGTTAGCTAGTTTATTTAAAATGTGCCCAAAAAACCCTTTAGACTAGCTTAAGTTAGATTAACAAGACACTTCCACACCTGACAAGGCCTTATTCCTCTAAACAAAACTCAATCAATGCTCTAGCAATTAAAGAACCTAATCTTTAATTAAAATAACCCTTATTCTAAAAGGAATAAAATATACTGCAATATGAGAAAATCTTGATGGTATGAAAAATCGTATGTTATGCATGCATGCATATATTTTCCACCATTCCTTTTCCGTTTCTGCCACAAAGAAGGCTGGATAACTAAAAACAGTAAAGTTCGAAAAATGAAAATCGAACCATTACATGCTTCTTAAAAAAATTGCTGTTCTTCAATTTCTAACCTCTTTACTTTTTTTATCTTTTACATAGTACCTATAACATAGTATTCTATACAACAAGGAGTACCTAATATAGTGTTCTATAAAATCAAAATAACAATCTTATATATGAATTTAAGATAATCAAATGAAATAATTAAAAATGAAATCAAGCCTATAACGACTTTCATTTTTTTCCTTTAAATCTATAACTTGTCGTCTTGGCCTAATTAGGAGTTTGTTAAAAGTATAGGATTAAATTTGAATTTTGGTACTTCTGCGGGTTGCACTTAAGATTTTTTCACTTAGAATTGTCATATTCTTTTTGTAAGGTTGACAAGTGTATATTTTATAATTGAATAGGTGTATCTTTCGGGAAACCGGCCTCTCCATTTTCCTTACCATCCAATTCTCTCAACTTCTTTATTTACACTGTTAGATTCTTTTACGGTTGAGATTTAATATCTTATAAAAATATTATTATAATATTAAATAAAAAAACAATTAAATAAATAAATTTAAATCTTTAAAATTTAATTTAAGCAGTTCATATCACTATACTTTTATTAAAATATTTTATATATTCTCTTTTATTTTTTAGAGGATATTAAATCTCAACCGTCAGAATTGATCTAACGGTTTAAATAAGGAAGCGGGGGGAAATGGACGGTAAGGGAAATTGAGAGGCCCCTTTCCGCTTTCATTTTTGGCCAAAAATATAGGTGTATTGATGTGTGCTTTTGTTGCTAAAGCAATCAATTAAACTAGGTCCTAAATTATTATGCAGTTTAGGGTCAACCTAGGTCATTCTTCCAAGGAGCAAGTTATGGGTTTTCTTCAGGATTGATTTTAAAGTGACAAAAGATGCAGTAGAATGGACCTAAACTAGAATGTAAGACATTACTACCTAAATGCAATTAGACTAACTAAATATACTAATGCAATTAATTCTAAAACCTATATGAGAATGAAACTAATCTATATGAAGTTGAATGCAATTTGGGGGGGGGGTTTTATGAAAGAGGAATTAAAATGCTAAACAAAATATTATGAAGAAGCAAGACCAACAACAAAGGTTTAACTCAGTTATGATGATAAAGGGGACAACTTAGGATTCACATGGATTTAGCTTTCTTAGCCATTCAATTTATTAGACCAAAGGGAGGTTAATTAAAAATTGGAATTAATAAACTTAATCACCTAATTGAAACATAGGAAACCCTCAAGCTCAATAATACCTAATCCACTAGAAAACTCATAATGGAAAAAGTGGTGGTTAATTAAATCCATTAAAAACCAATCACAATTGTTTAAGATAGTTTTAGAAATCATGTTCACAATTGCCTAATTAAACAATTTGACAATTAATCACCTAATTAAACAATCAAGAGATTAAACCTAAATTGATAATTAAATTAATAATGAAAACTCAGTTAATAATCTAGTTGACAATCGAAGGGTTTGCAAACAAAAATCACAACAATCATTTAAGAATAAATCAAGTCCAAAATATCAATTCAATCCAAATCAATAATAAGTCTACAATCTAAAATTAGATTGTTCTCAATTAGTATAACCCAAAATCATTTGAAACTAAACAATCTCAAGTCTTTGAATCAAAAAGATAAAAAGGAAGATACTTCTTTGTGGTCTTCAAGTGTAAGCTCCAAGGCTCTAGCTTCTTCCATACTCTTCCCAAGTTGCCTCCTAAAGAAGTTTAAGCTGCCATGAAAATCCTTCCCCCTTCACGCCTCCCGCAGTGATTTATGGCCATTGGAAAGGTGGTTGTGGATGAATAATTAATGATGGATGCTGTGTGTATATGTGCGGAAGGAAAGGGATAATGGAATTGTTTCATGCAATTGGAGGTGGGGCCCGTGATTGGAGAAATAATAGTGATTGAATCAAGCAAGCTCTCCTGGTGTGTCTCAGTGATATGCAAGCCAGGAACTCCGAAAAGTCTCGTCCCGCATCTGTTAGTGCGTCCCTCCGTACCTCGTCTCCGCCTCCAGCGTCAGTCCGTGTATATATTTTTGTGGCAGCTGCTAGGTTAATTTTTAAGACAAGAGGGGAGAGTTTTTGGATATCAACTTGGGTCCATTAAAATTTAAGAAGCTCAAATAAAATTATACCATTAGATTCTTTTTTAGCTTTCAAGAAAATTTCTACACCGTAGGATCTTCTAATCTGTTTTTTCTTGTCCTGCAAGAATTAAATTAAATTGTGACCTATCATATATTTGAAAATATTATACAATTACAAGATACTAATCAGAATATGATCAATTTAAGCCCAATTATATCATACTCAATTTAGATTTATGTTATTTCCTAAAATTGGCTAATACTCCAAATATTATCTAACAAATCTAAATTAGTCCAAAATAATCCCCAAAATAAATGAATAAGGTGAGATAAAATATATTAAATTTTGGATTTATCATGTATCTTTTGGGAAATATTAGATTAAATTTCATCATATTTTCTACTTTCTTTTTACATATTTTTCTCCCTAAATTTAATGGTTAGGAAAAATAGAATTTTGAAAGAAAATTTATTCATATTCTCTCTTTTTGTACCTGGAAAATGACGAATTGGAAAGAAAAAATTAATTCAAAGAAAACAAAGAAAAAAACAGAGAGATAGTGCATGTTTGAATTATCAGTAGAAGTTACTTTTCCAACCTGATTTATGGTATATAAGGTAAGTTTGTGAAAAGAGTTTTGTCTCGACTTGCATGAACATGTTTTTTCACCACTTTCTCAAAAAGGACCATAATAGGCAAGAAACATGGACCCCACGTGAGTGCACGAAACAAAAGAAGACACTCCAGACGTATGCGCGGCAGGCGGAAGAGAAGGAAACAAAAATAAACGAATTTAAAGAAAGGAAATTTTATATTGAGTATGACTTCGCTTCATCAACGGTATTAAAAGATAAATCATCTACAAACCATAAATTTTTATATTAAATAGACAAATTCTTCGCGACCAAGACTTATTCTGCTTTGTAACAATACATAAGACCCGGTAACGCATAAGGAAATAGTCAAAGTTTTGTTTCTAGAACTAAGTGACGATTAAGTTGAAGCAATCAAAATAGAAGTTATTTAAGAAAATTATTGTTAACAAGTGCTATCTCCAATATAAGAAACAAATAGCACTGTACTGTTCAAAAAATATAAGAAACAAATAGTAGCGATGTAAACAACGAGGTGGGAAGTGGTATTATATAATATCGTGGAAAACAGATATGGCAAAAATCATAAGTATGAACAAGATGAATGAAATTAAACAGTAGACATTATTATTAGTATTCTGTAACCTAGAATGATCAAAATTTGAGCAACAAAAATTTACTTTTTTCACCCAAATATGGAACAATAGAAACAATTGTTTGAATGGCTTTATGTCAAACAATTGTTTTCGTCAATGGCTTTCGACTTCGCGCTCAGCTATCAAAAAGATTAAAGATTTTTGTTCAACCAAACAGAAAAATAACGAAAGTCAAAATTATATATCCATGATATCTTTGGTCGATGGGCTTTATGTCCCAAACGGAAATGCATTTTAGGTGTGGATATAGAATACTGTTGGAATGATTAAGAATCATATAAAATCGAAAAGAAAGAATTTTGAAGACCAAGTAAAAAACGCTGAAAACAATTTCTTTTCTGGCCGCGTAATACTTCCAGTTCGCGCGATCAAATAAATGAGAATGGAACCTTAGTCTATAATGTAGACGTAATAAGTAATAACGCGTACGTAAAATGTATGGCCTAAACTTTAGTCTATAATGTAGACGTAATAAGTAATAACGCGCACGTAAAATGTATGACCTAAAGTTTAGTCTATAATGTAGACGTAATAAGTAATAACGCTTACGTAAAATGTATGGCCTAAAGATGAGTTAGTCGTAGATAAACACGGATATCACCACAATTATCTGGTACAGAATTTGTGTATATAAGCGGACATAACATGCTGTTTTAAGCACAGAAAAAGCACGATTACGTGAAATACCAAAATCATGGGTTCCCCAATTTCGCTATTATTGCTCACTTTTGCGTTTATGTTACTTTCGGTTTCATCAACTTCATCAACCCATATTCCAGAACTCTTCACTCAATGTCTTGAGTCGAATTCTCAAAATCCAATCCCATTTTCGACCACGTTTTTCACTCCCCAAAATAATGCTTCTTTCACTTCAGTCCTTGAATCCACAGCTCAAAATCTAAGGTACTTGCTGCCTTCAATTACGAAACCCGAATTTATATTCACCCCATTAGAGGATTCTCATGTTCAGGCTGCTGTCCTATGTGCGAAAAAGCTCAAAATTCACATGAGGGTGCGTAGTGGAGGTCATGACTTTGAAGGGCTTTCTTTTGCTTCTCTCATTGAGAAGCCATTCATGATTGTAGATCTCGCCAAGCTCCGTGCCATCCAGGTCGATATAGCTCATAACACAGCTTGGGTTGAAGCCGGTGCCACACTTGGAGAAGTTTATTATAGAATATCCGAGAAAAGTCCAGTCCATGCCTTCCCTGCTGGCATTTGCCCAAGCATCGGCGTTGGTGGTCACATTACAGGAGGCGGATACGGCTCTCTGCATAGGAAGTATGGACTTGCCGCTGACAACGTCATCAATGCCCGAATAGTGGATGCTAACGGCAAGATTCTTGACAGAGAAGCCATGGGGGAGGACTTTTTTTGGGCAATTAGAGGTGGAGGGGGTGGAAGCTTTGGGATTATTTTGTCGTGGCAAATCAAGCTTGTTTGGGTTCCACCTGTAGTGACGGTTTTTACTGTGAGTAAAACCTTAGAGCAAGATGCGAACAAGATTCTCCATAAATGGCAGCAAGTGGCACCAAACATTGATGACGATATGTTCTTTAGGGTTCAAATGACGGTAGTAAATTCTAGTACTCCTGGCAAAAGAACTGTGCTAACCTCTTATATTGGTCGTTACCTTGGTAGGGCCGATAGCCTTCTCCAGTTGATGGCGGAAAAGTTTCCAGAGTTGGGCCTCACAAAAAAAGATTGTTTGGAAACAAGTTGGATCAAATCCGTGCTTTACATTGATGGTTTTCCAAACACCACATCCCCAGAAATTCTTATCCAGCGCACCATATCTACCAAGTCGTACTTGAAGAGCAAGGTAGATTACATGAGGCAAGTGATTCCTGAAATTGCTTTGAATTCCATATGGAAAAGGTTTATGCAAGATGATGCACCGCTCATGATTTGGCTCCCATACGGAGGAATGATGGGTAGAATCTCAGAATCCGCTATTCCATATCCTCATAGAAAAGGAGTGGTCTTCACGGCGCAGTATGTAGCGCAGTGGCTTGATGGAGAAAAGAGCATGAAAAAGCATATGAATTGGGTTAGGAGATTCTATGACTTCATGACTCCTTATGCTTCACGCTTTCCAAGAGAATCGTATGTCAATTATAGAGACCTTGACTTGGGGATGAACCGGTTCAACGAGACAAGCTTCTTGAGGTCGAGCACTTGGGGATTCAAGTACTTCATGGATAATTTTATAAGGTTGGTGAAGGTGAAGTCCGAGGTTGATCCAAGTAATTTATTTAGACATGAGCAGAGCATTCCTCCATTGCCTTTGGAAAGTTTCAAGGGTTAAACAAGTGAATGTTTTTATGGTAATTTGTTTTATATTGTTTTTGTGTATGCATATGCTTCTGATCCAAATAAGCATGCCAAATAAATTAGGGAGAATTACACTTGGATCCCAAGAAAGAAAAAAAAAATTGAAAAAATGGTCCCTGTGAATAGCAAAATGAAAAAAAGGTCTCATTAACAACTCCAGGAGCCTGTATTGACAACTTGTTAACAACTCTAGGAGCCTGTATTGACAACTCCATATGATCATTTTTTCATTTTGCAATCTACAGGAACCATTTCTTCATTTTTCTTCTTCTTTGGGATCTTAGTGTAATTCTCCCAATAAATTATTGGCGTTGTAAGAATGTTGTATCACTGTGATCATGATTGTCGGTTAATTTAATTATTTAATTACTTTGATGGTGATATTAATTTTTTTTTCATATTTCATTGTGTCTCACACGTAGATATGAGAGATTATACGTATCGATACACTTTCCAAGTATTATTGGATTGCACCTGCAAAGAGAGGTTCTCTTCTTGCCAAATCAACTCATTACCAAGAGAGTGTGTGTAAATTATTTGCCAAAGGAAAGTGTAAAATAGAATAACAATAAATGAGATAATAAAGTAAGGTCACCTATGCAAACTTACTTAAAATTTAATTTCATTCAACTTTCGTGGGAGTTGAATGAAATTTTAGAATTAAGAGTGACATGTCAAACCAACAAGCTGTTAATAGAAGTGGTAAGCAGTCCTACCAAGTTAGAAAGAGAACACAGGTTTGAATCTTGAGAAGCACACTTGTTGAGATAGACAAAAACCCTTCCCGCTCTATGTTTCAAAAGGGATTAGTCTCCCTTGTTTATATAAAATAGAATGACATATCAAGGATGTGATGAATTAAGAATGGGAAAATCCTAATTGCATCTAGCTAAAATATCAAAATTCAAATTTAGGCTTATACTTGTAACAAATTCTTAATCAGGCCAAGACGTTTAACTAGGAATTTATAAATGTTGTTGAAAGACTAGAAGGGAGAATGCCCTTCTGTAATTAAGAAAAGAAAATTGAAAGTAAGTGTAGGTTTAATTTTAGTTTTGATTATTCAAATTGGATTTAATTGAAATTTATTCTTGGGAAAAATCCAGAAAAATACTGTGGAATATATAAAAGGACATATTAGACCTCTAAAATTTTGAAATCCCAAGTCAATCGGCTGTTAGTACGGAGGACCAACATGGGATTATGAAATCTCCGCAAAAAGACGGTTTTGCCCTTTAGCTCTCCCTCTCTCTCAGCTTGGAATAACAACAGAGACCTCTTTATTAACAACACCGGATTCTATGTTAGCAACTCTACTTTCTTCTTGTACAATAACAACATGGGTTTTTTTTATTAACAATATGATATTTTACATTAACAACTCGAATTTCTTGTTTCAAAATAACAACACCGGTTTTTATATTAACAACGCCCTATTTGACATTAACAACTCGAGTTTCTTTTTTCACAACCCCCTAATTTAAGTTTTAGGGCTAATAACAAGACTTTTCTCTTTAATAACAATACCAGATTTACATTAACAACTCCACTTTGTTCTTTGACAATAACAACACGGTATTTTATATTAACAACTCAACTTTCTTGTTTCACAATAACAACACTAGTCTCTGTATTAACAACACCCTATTTTACATTAATAACTCAACTTTCTTTTTTCACAACTTCATAATCTAAGTTTCATGGCCAATAACAACACTTCTTTCTTTATTAACAACACCATATTTTACATTAATAATACCATATTTGAGATACGAAGTTGTGGAAGAAGTAAAGCGGAGTTGTTAATATAGAATGCAGTGTTGCTACTAAGAGCCCGATGTTGTTATTCCGAGCTGAGAGAGATGGATAGCTGAAGGGCAGAATCATCTTTTTGCCGAGATTTCAAAATCCCAGATTCTTCCTCCGTACTGATAGCCAACTGATTTGGGATTTCAAAATTTCAGAGGTCTAATATGTTCTTTTGTATATTCCATAGTATTTTTTTTTTTTGGAATTTTCCCTTTATTCTTTCATGTTAGTTTTTTTTTTCATGTGAAGGATCATAAAATTAATAATTTGTTTATTATAAAAGAAACCATGCATCTTCTTTTTTAATTTTTATCTTGTTTTCTTTTCTTTCGTTTTCAATTCTATTTTTGTCTCCTGCCTGAGGACACTATTAGCAATGAAGTTTTATTTGCATAGATCCAAATTCAAGTTTTTCAACTTTAGAAGAAAATATTAACATAGGTTGATTCGACTAGTACAAAATAAAGCCATCTTTCTTCTTGGATAATCAATTTCATGTATTTATCAATTACAAGAATCATCCCAGCGTTTTGTACCCCCGGGGTGACAAAAGTCTATTTTTATGACGTTAGTTGGCCAAAAATAGAAACAACTTATGGTAAAACTATTATTAAAACTTCCTAATCCTTAATTTATAATCCTTATTCTAAAAGGAATAAAATATACTGCTATATTTGAAAATCTTGATGGTATGAAAAATCGTATGTTATGCATGCATGCATGTATTTTTCCACCATTCCTTTTCCGTTTCTGCCACAACGAGGGCTGGATGACTAAAAACAGTAAACTTCAAAAAATGAAAATTAAACCATTACATGCTTCTTAAAAAATTTGCTGTTCTTCAATTTCTAACCTCTTTACTTTTTTATCTTTTACATAGTACCTAATACTACCTCCGGTCCTAAATATAGGACATAGTTTGTAATGTAAATTATACTACGAATTATGTCATATATTTAGGACCGGAGGGAGTATATAGTATTCTATACAACAAGGAGTAAATTAAGTGTTAGGTTTATCTTTGGATAAATTAGAAAATCAAAATAAAAATCTTATATATGAATTTAAGATAATTAAATGAAATCAGGCCTATATTGACTTTCATTTTTTTTCTTTAAATCTATAACATGTCATCTTAGCCTAATTAGGAGTCTGTTAAAAGTATAGGCTTGAATTTGAATTTTGGTACTTCTGCGGGTTGCACTTAGGATTTTTTTCATTTAGAATTGTCATATTGTTTTTGTGAGTTTGACAAGTGTATATTTTATAATTAAATAGGTGTATCTTTTGGGAAATGGACCTCTTCATCTCCCTTACCGTCCAAATCTTTGCACTTCTTTATTTACACCATTAGATTCTCTAGCAGTTGAGACTTAGTATCTTATAAAAATATTATTATAATATTAAATAACAAAAAATTTAAATAAATAAATTTAAATCATTAAAATTTAATTTAGGGCGTTCATATCACTATACTTTTAGTAAAGGATTTTATATATTCTCTTTTACTTTTTAGAGGATATTAAATCTCAACCATTAGAATTGATCTAACAGTTGAAATAAGGAAGCGGAGGGAAATGGACGGTAAGGGAAATGAAGAGGCCCCTTTCCGCTTTCATTTTTTGCCAAAAAAAAAAAGGTGTATCTTTTGGGAAATATTAGATTAAATTTCAGCATATTTTCTACCTTTTTTTTTCACATATTTTTCTCCCTAAATTTGATGGTTAGGAAAAATAGAATTTTGAAAGAAAATTTATTCATATTCTCTCTTTTTGTACCTGGAAAATGACTAATGGGAAAGAAAAAATTAATGCAAAGAAAAAAATAGAGAGATAGTGCATGTTTGGATTAGCGATAGAAGTTGCTTTTCCAACCTGAGTTATGGTATATAAAGTAAGTTTGTAAAAAAAGTTTTGTCTCGACTTGTATAAACATGCTTTTTCACCGTTTTCTCAAATAGACCCGTAATAGGCAAGAAAAGTGGACCCCACGTGAGTGGACGAAACAAAAGAAGACACTCCAGACATATGCGTGGCAGGCGGAAGATAAGGAAAAAAAATAAACGAATTTAACAAAAGGAAATGGTCATATTGAGCATGAGTTCGCTTCATCAACGGTATTAAAAGATAAATCATCTACAAACCATAAATTTTTATATTAAATAGACAAATTCTTCGTGACCAAGACTTATTCTGCTGTGTAACAAAACATAAGACACGCTAACGCTTAAGGAAATAGTCAAAGTTTTGTTTCTAGAACTAAGTGACGATTAAGTTGAAGCAATCAAAGTGGAAAGTTATTTAAGAAAATTAGTGTTAACAAGTAATATCTCCAATATAAGAAACAAATAGTAGCGATGTAAACAACGAGGTGGGAAGTAGTATTATATAATATCGTGGAAAACACATATGGCAAAAATCATAAGGATGAACAAGATTAATGAAATTAAACAGTAGATGAGCATTTTTATTAGTATTCTGTAACCTAGAATGATCAAAATTTGAGCAACAAAAATATACTTTTTTCACCCAAATATGGAACAATAGAAACAATTGTTTGAATGGCTTTATGTCAAACAATTGTTATCGTCAATGGCTTTAGACCTCGCGTTCAGCCATAAAAAAGATTAAAGATTTTTGAAAAAATAACAAAAGTCAAAATTATTGACTTTCAAAATTATATATCCATGATATCTTTGGTCAATGGACTTTATATCCCAAACGGAAAAATGCATTTTAGGTGTGGATATAGGATAGTGTTGAAAGCCGCAACTTTTTTTTTCGGGTTTAAAATGCATTTTTGTTGAAATGCTTTATCCTCGTCATTAAAAATAGCGTTGGGAATAGTACCCAAAAAAAAAGCGTTGGGAATTGGGGCCGTGGTCGCAGGCCAAACGGGGCTAACTGGTGTAACTCACCCCTTTGGTGGCTAGCATGAATCCGCCAATTTTTTTTTGTTTTTTAAAATTATTTCACTTCTTTTTTTTTTATTTTTTCACTTCCTTTTTCTTTCACTCACTCACATTACATTTCTTTTCTTTCATACATTTGTGTTAAGAAGTTAATTTCATTCTAATTTTCCTTTTTTTTTCCGTCTACTCACATAACAAAAACATATAAACACATCTCTTTCAAATTTAATATTATTAGAATAAATTAATATAATATAAAATAAAATGTATAAGGAAATAGTTAAACACAGCATCAAAGGAAAGGCGATCAGGGTATTTAAATTTATTTTATAAAAGAAAAACGCGGGCTCTGGCTAAACCCGGGGGGGGGGGGGGGGGCGCACTTGAATGCCAACCTGAATTGGCGGGCTGGGCTTAACCCATTTTACCGGTTATACTCGTAAAAATATAAGAAACATTTTCTCGTTTGTTTATATTATGATTTATTATATATTTTTCTGGTTATATTAATTTTTTTATTGACAATATTTTTTTGGTTTACGCATAGGTACTCTTCCGTGGAGGCAACTATGACTACACATAAAAAAATATATAGATTATGTAGGCTTTGTTAAAATGTTAACATTACATAGACTTTTTTTTATATTTTTAAAACTCTCATAAATTTATTTTTTTAAAAAAAATTAGGCAAACTCCTTTCAAATTTATGTGGGTTTTAATGATTAAAAAAAAATGAGTGTCCATTATTTATTTTTATTTAAAAATAAATTTGTGTGAGTTTTAAAAATAAAAGAAATCCATGTAACACTAATAAATTGATCATATGATTATGTTGATGTCAGTGGAAAATATAAGGTAAAAAAAAAAAAGATCTTGCATGAATGATTTTGGCAGTTATAATTTTTTGTAGAAAAATAGAATTCAAATTAGTTTTAATATACAATGATCAATGCACCCCTTACATTAAAATAAAATTATGTTTTGTCAGTGAAAAGACAATAATGTTTTTGTTTTATTTTTTATAAAAGTATTTATAAGATAAATTAAGAGATTCAAAGAAAACTAAAGAGCTAACAAGAACATTTTGGCATTTTACAAGAGAAATAAGAGAATTCACAAAAGTATTAAAGTGCAAAAATACTTATAAGAGTTTACCCAATGTGCACTCAACACCGTATACTTTTTGGAAATGTAAAAATACCCATAAGCTTTCAAAATAAGAGTAAAAATACAAGCACCGTTAATTTCCATTATGTTAACGGTTAGTTGACTGTAAACGCTGATATGGAAGTTAACATAGCCATGATAATTTCCTAGTTGGCAGTGGAAAGTAAAAAAAAAAAAAAGGAGAATGACAGTGAGGTTCTTGGGAGAAAATACCAATAAAGTCTCTATGAAACGAAATAACAACTCGTTAAACATGTTTTATAACTCAACATGTTGTAAAAATGACTTAACGAGTTGTTATTTCTTTTCGCATATACTTTATTGGTATTTTGTTCAATCTCTAGAGCCTCAATGTCATTCTCCCAAAAAAACGGCCATATGTCTGCCAACTATGAAATTTATCATTAAAAAAGAGAAAAATTGTATTTAGGTCTCGGACAAGTGAAAATACGATAAAATGATCCGTTAAAATCTAAAAATTACATTTAAGTCCCATGAAACTTTTTTGCAATAAATTCCAATTCTACTGACAAGTCCATGGATATCCACTGATGTGTCCAAAAGCGTCAACTGACAAGTTCATAGACATCCATATGAGCGTCTATTAACAATTCCATGAATATTTAACAATTAAAATTTATTATAAAAAAATCTCATATGACTTAAATGTAATTTTAAAATTTCAAGGAATCAGTTTACCGTAGATCATCTTGTTAGAGACCTAAATACAATATTTCCCAAAAAAAAAAAAAAAAACTACCCACAAATCTGCAACCTTGTTCTCCTATCCTCTCCTTCTTCCCCCCTCCTCTTTGACATCTTTCCCGGCTACCATCTCGTTGCCACATCCCACCGCACCTCGTCTCCTTCCTTTATTCGCAAAATTCGTGTGTTTTCAAAGGATTCCGACACTCCTGGTTTTGTTGAAATGCTAGATCCTATAGGGAAAGAGAAGGGCGGCGGTGGCGTCGTCGTCGTCGCAGGCAGTAAGTTCGAGGGCGTGGTAGAGAGCCTTTGAAGACGAGAGCATCAATGAGAGAGTAATGGGGGTTTGCAAGAAGACGAGAGCCTGAGGTAGAATCAATGAAAAAGGGCCCTGTTATCAAGTTTTCATTTTTGTGGTTCCCAATAAAATTTTCGATTTGAATTTTGGCTTACTTTTGATGTGATGATGTTTGTATTTGCGTTGGCCTTCCCATCTGTGAAAAGTCAAAACACTTCATTGAATTTGGTAAAAAAACAACGTCTTTAGTTTTGGATTCAAGAGTGAAAATTTTCAGTTTGTGTTTGGCCTTGATTTGGGTAAAATCTATATCAAAAATTGTTTGCTATCATTTTTTGTGTGTGCTGCCGTCTAAACCACCGAAACCCGAGCTCAGAATCGCCGGAAAGACGGGCATGAAACTCAGGTTACGGCGGGTCCGCAGTGACTCTGGGTCGGGTCAAGGGATCCGGTTCCAATCAATATCCCCCCCTGCTTCGATAGGCATGAGATGTTGCTACTGAAGTTGAACCAAGTTTGATGAATAATAGAGGTACGTTGGAATTATAATATAAATGAGGTTGTGTCAAATGTAATAAGTCTCACATTGTTTGGGGGTGTGAAATCTAAATATATGTATTATAACATAAGAACTTGGATAAGTAAATGAGTTAAGAGAAGAAATGAACTCGTACAATAATAAGTCATATGAAAATCCAGCAATTTCTTGTGTATGCGATTTATAGACACCTTTTATTAAAGATATTTTGCAGATATACAAAAATGTATTTTGGAACAAAAATACTTACCATTAAATGTCACAATCGCTTAGCCTTTAATTGTCAAATATCATCGTTGCAATGTTCAAACTCATGTTGAAACCTATGAAACCGTGAATTGAATCACTTTAATGTGATTACTTTGTGACGATCATTAAAGGGTTTGTTGCCTATATAAGGTGCTTCCAGTTTGAAGTTTGGATATACTGCTCTTGAGTTTTTGAGCCCTTCTTTTCTCCTCTTAAGTTTCCTTTGCCTGTTGAGTTTTATTATATTTCGCTATTCTACTCACCATATTTTTGCAAGAATGATCTGTTTTATCCTGAGGAGTGTCGCTTCCTCTTAACCGGTGGTTATGGAATAGCTCTTAAGAACAGCGTCTTTGGACGTAACTCAAATTATACAGTTTATTTACCGGAATTACGCCAACAAGATATACATATTTGATGCCAAGAATAATGGTGGTGGTGGTGGTGATTAATTAAGTGCAGCGATAATGAGCCTGTTAGCTTGATGAGTGCTGCCAATGCATTAATTGTTATTTGTTCTTTTTATTTCATTTGTGATAACCGAGATATAATGAGCATGCATATATATATATATATATATATATATGAATAAACAAATCAGCTGTGATATTTATTTATGTTTGAGGTTGTCTTGTTCTTTATCTAACTACTTCACTTTTTTAGATCTATTGAAGTTTCACCCCTCAACTAACCCATCACTTAATTACGTATGTACTGTTTGGCCAGAAAAAAAAATGACCATTGTGAGGGATTGGATGTGATATTAAATATCTCCCATATTTATAATTATTTTTTTAAAGTATGCATCTTGATTACACACATATTAAGGGGATTTTCATTAAAGGATAATCATCATTAAAAATGGTACTTTAGAAAAATTAACTTATATTCATTTCAAATATCTAACTTAACTAATTTTTTAATTTATCTAAATTAGTTAAGCAACTCTTATATCAAAAACACGAGGTAGTAACATTTTTTTTAGTGTTGTTGCCAATTACAATGGTCTAATAATCTCTTTATTAAGAAAGATGTCTACATTTAGTATTCAACAGTACTTCAAATAAGATTGCTTCAATGAGAAGAGATTTGTGTCTATAAAAAAGTAGTCCTTTGGTATTTTATATGAACAAGAACTAACACTTCTCTTTGCATTTTTTTTTTTTTTTGAGGGTTTAATTGATATTAATATAGGGCGCTAATTAGTAATTTTGTGGAGCCTTTTCTACCGTTTTGATTTCTCAGTCAATTAATGATCAAATTAACAATTCAATAACAGACGAGGAAGAGCAACATGGATTCGATTTTTAATACAAACGTGAGGAGCGATATTGTGTCACCTGGCAAAGATCACCCTTTATAATGAAAGCTCAACACAAATAATTGCATGATAAATGAGAAGCACAGACAACTGTATTTATATATATATATATATATATATGTATGTATGTATTTATATATATATATATATATATCTGCAACAAGTCCCAGGGTTACAATATCAAAAGATGAAGAAGACACAAGGAAGAGAGTCACTAAATTCATCCACAACCCCTCCAACAGAATTTGACCTTATTATAACTAAGGTCTCCTTATTGTGCTATGCATGTGATCTCTATATGGACCTTCTCTTGGATCTTGGATCAACTTCTAGGCCAACCGTTTGTGGGTCTATTACATTACTCCCCTCTGAAGAGGACCTTGTCCTCAAGGTCCAAACAGGCAAGCAACCTAGTAAATAAACAAGTATTGTCTCGGCATATCTCATTAGATTAGATTTTGTATAAAACTAGCTTGTGCTTCCTCGTGCAACCTTGTACTTGTGAAACAATTCCATTGTTAATGCTACAAATTTGCTCATGTTCAATGATTATCTTCAATCTAAGTAAAATTTGGGTGCAAACATATGCAATAAAGGAAATGAAGGATTGCATATCAAGAAACGGCAATAAAGTCGCCTATCTTAGTGTGTGCTTCCCCTAGGAAGCTTATAAGTTTGGAGTCTTTATATATTCATTATGCACATTTTATCTCAGCATGTGCTTCCCCTGGGAAACTCTCATCATGCGCTGGTCAAAAGATACCATTGGGTTTAGCTTTCCCATAACGAATATCAAAATCATATATATGAATAAGCACATATTTTGAATACACAAATTGCACAGCATTAATTGTGGATAGCAGAGTATTCATGGTTTCAGTAAAATATCATAAGACCATGCTTCATAGCTCAATCCGTTTCCCCTAAACCTAAACCTAATGACTCTCCATATGTGCACAGATTGTGTGACCTTTCATGAGTATCTTCATTTGGAAAATGTGTCTCACACAAATAAGGCAAGTTATACTTAAAATATGTACACCCCAAAACCATGACCAATAAAAGACAAAAAAAAAACCTGTCGAGACATTGTCTTTTTTCACCAAAATTTTGGGTAGTTAGCATGAGATGTCTCAAAAATTGATATATCTTTTTCTTCAAACTATATGTAATTGATCATTAATGCATCACAACACAAAAAGGGAATGGTTCAGCGGTCAATGGTTATAATGAAAGACACTTTCACAGTCAAGAAAATAGACTTAAGAATAACTTACAAAGTTTGGACTTATTGATGCATATAGGTACCTAGATGAGCTTTCATATTCCTAACATTATTAAAGACATCTTTAGAGATTTCACAGTCATGACTTACTAAGTAGAAGAGCTTTCAAATAATACGGACACATCTTTAGAGGTTTACATTTTTACGTGAAATTAAGGACATTATTATATCCTATAAGCGACCACCAAGACTTACAATAATTGTGAAAGCCTGTCGGGTAGATTAGGATATTTTGAAACCTCTTCCCTTGACACAGTTACAGATGAATTAAAACAGAAATATTAGTAGTTTACTTCTCTCAAAGCAATATAATTTCCTAAAATTTGTTAGAGGTACATATAGGTACTACTCCCATTTATATATTAATAAAGAAAATGAAAACCTGGAAACTATTAATGCACCGTCTTGATGGTTTCACATGAATAAGCATAGAAGATGGAACTCAATAAGTTGTTTCAAAGTAGCCTTCCCCAATCTTTGCATTAGGTTTAATCCATGCCACCGCATGAAAAAAGAGGAATTCACCAAAGGCAATCTTCAACCAAAAAAGGATGTCATAAAAAACTAAAGCCAGACCAGGAAAAGAAACCACGATTGAAGCCAACTAAACTATGGATTATTGGAGTCAAGATTTACTACCTATAATCAGATTTGGATGCTCGTATTTCTCATTCACTTGCCGTTATTCATTCTCTTTGCTCCTGGTCACAATTGAGTTGAAAAGAAATGAATTCCACTATTGAGTTGAAAAATAAACGGAGAACTATATGTCCACAACCAATAATCAAGTAATAAACAATAATTTCATCACAACTTAAATCTAGCACCAACGTTCAAAAATAAAGTTAAATAGAGTACATGACATATAAGAGAGCATAAAGAGAGATAAGCTAGAAGAACAAACACCAATCACATACAGTACTTTAAATTCCAGAGCAAAACCAAAGGATGCAATAGAATGAAAATAAAGAAGGGGAGAGAACATTCATATGTCATGTACTCACTAAATATGTTACATAAAACTCTTAATGAGAACACATTCATAATCAACCTGCCAAAAATAAAGGAAATATAGAGAGGAAACAGCCAAAACGTGTTCTTTGATATACTGTTCCAAAATGAAAACAGAATGAAAATGAAGAAGGGGAGAGAGCAGAAATGAAGGGAAATTACAAACCTTTTTTGGCAATGGGAGATTAGTTCATCGTCGCATTCTAGCAGCGAAAAAGCTCATAGCATGTTCGTCTCAAAAATCAACAAAGCCACCTCCTCACTATTGCAGCCTCACCTGAAGTCACCGTGAATCCCCCTCTCTGCCTGTATTACAATGAAAACACCTGCTATATTGCATCCACAAATAAAGTCACCGTGAATCATCACAGTTAATCATATTCAAAATGGAGAGATAACGGTGATCCACAAAAAGAAAAAGGATAAGTTTTAAGGTGGAGAAATCAAAGAAGAAATTATTGGAAATCATATCGGTTAGAAATTTCTTCCACTCATGACCCACACTGATTTAGGGCAATACAACACAATGAAAGAAGGAATAGAAGGGGATAATGATGAAGATGAAAGAAAATGAAGAACAACAACAAATAAGACCTACCGATCACGTGATTTTTCCCTTCTTCCATCCATGGTATCATGAAATGTAGCAACTTGCGACGGTGATAGATGAAAAAGTAGAGCGTGGAGTTCCCTGGTGCCGGTGAGAACTGAGAAGAAAAAAGGAGTGGGGGATGTGCTGCAATGCTCAAGTCAAGCTTCTAGATCTGATCACGTGAGAGTAAAACATGCGGCCAAGTCTTTTCACCATGCATTTTATTTTATTTTTAATCTGTGTATATTTTATTGATAATTTTTTTTGCCAAATATATTTGATTGATAATTTTGATATAAGCATTTCCCATCTATGTTGCAACAATTCCAACCAAATACATGTGATTATAAATACATATTTAATTTTTTTTATCATAAATTATAAATTATAAATATTTTATTTAAAGTTATCAGGTTTTTATATAAATATTAGATGGATGCCAAGAAAAAGATGAGAGTCCATAGAGGGTTGTTGGAGATTAGAATGTCATATCGCATAGGGAGAGAAAAAAGAGGCAGCAAATACAAGGCAAGTTTTGCGATTTGAAATTTGAAATTTGAAACACGAATCAAGTAACCAATGGAAGTTGGCGCAGATGGGTAGGCATCTGCGCCATACCAATCCGTTCCTGGGTTCGATCCCAGGAAACGGAAGGTATAAAGAATTTCTATTGGGAGCTCTCTTCCCTGAGGCGCCTCAAAGAGATGAATTCCTGTCGGGCCTATCAAATTGGGGGCGTCAGGACTAGTCGGTTGTCGGGAGCCCATGTCGGTAAATCCGGCGTTGGCCTTCAGGTTAACGCTGGATACCTGGAAGGTGGGTGCACCGAAAGCCAAAAATGATCCATTGCATAAACCATAAAAAAAAAAACATGAATCAAGTATTGGGACCTGTGACCATTCGTGGAGCCCGATGGCTTATCTGGTGCTAGTAGAAATGACTAATGTGAAACCTGAGGAGTATTATTTTATTTATGGTTTATTTCTTTGCGGCTTGTGAACAGTAAATTATGGTTAGAGCTAAAATATAAGTCGTTTAAGAGATCAGCTTCGGTGAACAGTTTTTATATATATATTAATATTGATATTGATGAAATTTAAAATTTAAAACATGAATCAAGTACTGGGACCTATGACCATTTGTGAAGCTCGATGGCTTATCTGGTGCCAATAGAAATGGCTAATGTGAAGCCCGAGGAGTATTATTTTATTTGTGGTTTATTTCTGTGCAGCTTGTGAACAGCAAATTGTGTCTAGAGCTATATATAAGCCGTTTGGGAGATCAGCTTAGGTGAACGGTTTTTTTATATATATTGGTATTGATGTTTTATATCTTTTCGTTTTCATGCATATCAAACTTAATTCTATTTCTTGGCCAACAAAAAAAACTGTAATTTTCTAGAAAAAATATAATCCTTTTAGATTGGGTTTCGTCAATTTAGTTTTTATTCTTAAAATCCAACCTTAAAATATCATCAAAATAATCTAACTGAATAAAGAAACGGAAAATATCGAATCAAATAAATCACACTTAATTTGATTTGCCTTGACATCTACAGAATAGAATTGAAGACACAATGCGAACCCAGATCGCATAAATTATGGAATCACAATCATTGAGTCAAATAAAATTCTGTTGAAAATTATCAAATATCATAATAAATCAGGAAAATTGCTTTAAAATTTATCAATATTTAATGAAATTTTGGCTTTTATTGCTAAATTAAGATAGTATATTAAGATATGAAAAAATATAATCCACTTGGATTGGGCTTCGTCAAGTAAGATTTTTTTTTTTTGATACAATGGCAAGCAAAGCTTGAAAATGATAGAATCTATAGGCTAGATCCTACATAATGATTTTGTGGTAATGAACCACAATCCAAAGCAAAAAGGAGAATACATTCCAATGGGGGAAGCCCTAATTCGACGTAGTCTTGTGGAATCCTACGCGCTGTTCCCGCCAGGTAGTCTACACAACGAATACTTTCTCTATGAGTGTGGGAAATTTCCAACTCCCAGTCGCTGTAAACAAGGGATCTAGTATCTGAAATAACGTCATACAAAGGATGATCAGGATCACAATGGGTGGATAATAGGTGTACTGCTTGCAGAGAATCTGTGAACAACTTGATTTTCTTCAGTCCCAGCTTCTTGCATAGTAAAAGGCCTCGACGGATTGCATGAATTTCAGCAGCAGTTGGGAAGGTATGAACTAACTTCTGTTGAAATCCGCGAATACAGTTACCTTCGTGATCCCGGATAGTACCTCCGCAAGCAGCCTGACCTTCCCTACTCACCGAGCCGTCAACATCTAGGCGATGAAATCCTAGGCCCGGTGGTTGCCAATGAAGAAGACCTCGATCTGGAACATGGAATATCTGATGTCGAAACCTGCCATTCTCCACACCTTCCGAGAGATGGTATATACATCTGTGAACTATCCCTTTTGGGTCGTCGGATGACCCTTCAAAGGCTTGACTGCATCGGTTCTTCCAAAGGAGCCAGCAAGTGTAACTGAAGACTTTATGCCATGGCCATCTCGCCATCTTGTTGTTTCCTGGTGAGTGTTGTAGATTCAAATTGAGCCAATCCTGCAAATTACCAGAAAAAAATATACTATAATATAGAGGGTTAGTTAAGGCTGACCACACTCTCTGCGCTTTCTCACAATCTCTCAACATATGAAGGATACTCTCCACACTATCACATTGAAAAGGACAGGTGTTTAAGACGCTCGGGTTGTGTCTCGCTCTTGCTTCGTTAGTAGGAAGCCTGTCATGGAATACTTGCCACAAGAAAACTTTGACTCTTTCAGGAATTCCCCAGTGCCATAGCGACTGCCAATGATTGTGGGACCTAAGGCTGTACTGATGATAGATAGCGTCATAAGCTGATCTTACGCTGAAATTCCCATCAGAAGCATTCTTCCAGCAGACAATATCATCTTCGCTGCCCAAGGGTGGAGATATCAACATTATTTTCTCCACCACCCAGTTAGGGAGAAAAGAAGCCCATTTAGCTCTATCCCAATGACCCGATGGAGTCGTAAAAGAGGTCACGATGGCGCTCCTATCCACTAAGTGTAAGTTTTTATCTATAAGGAATTCAAGCGGCTTATCAACAAGAGTCCAGCATTCCTTCCAAGCTAACGTATTCCGGCCGCTTCGCAGACATTTGCCAAGGCCACTCTTGAAGTCATCCCAGACAGCCACAATTCCACTCCAAACAGCCGACTGCTTACTCCTTCTCTGGATGAGGGGATCAACAGATGATCCACATGAGTATTTTGCACGTAAACATTTCACCTAAAAGGCATCCGGTTTTTTGATCAAACACCAGTACAACTTCATGAGGAAAGCTTTATTTTGGCAATGTAAGTCTTTTAATCCCAATCCACCCTCACATTTTCTTCTTTTAAGGACGTCCCAAGAAAGAAGATGCAATTTTTTGGAGTCCTCATGTTTGTTCCAATAGAAGTCTCTGCTGAGCTTCTCAATAGCAGCCAGCACCCCCTTCGGGACAAGAGTTGATTGCATCTGGTATTACGGAATTGCCGAAAGGACCGACTTGATAAGAGTCGTTCGGCCCGCCATACTCAAAAATTTACCTTTCCAGTTTGCCAATTTCAATCTCACCTTCTGGAGTAACGGAGCAAAAGTCCTCTTAATCATCCGTTTATGCAGGAGGGGAACACCCAAATATTTCCCAAGATCCGCAGTCAATCCAACTCCTACAATCTAGCTCATCTCGTATGCCCTATTGAAATGGACATTTTTTGAAATGAACATTTTGGATTTGTTCAAATTAATCCTATGGCCAGAGACCCAGCAGAAAAGAGCCATGACATTGCGAATCTCCAACATCTGATCATTAGAAGCTTCCCCGAAAAGGACAAGGTCATCTGCGAAGAAAAGATGGGATATATTTGGACCAGAAGAGCTCAATTTTAACGGATGCCAGTTCCCGAAATCAAATTCTTGGTGAATTAATTGACCAAGCAGTTCCATACAGAGGACGAACAAAAATGGACTCAGCGGGTCACCCTGTCTCACTCTTCTAGAGGGGTGGAAGCGATCGGAAGCTATACCATTCCAGATAATGCTCATGGAAGGGGAAGAAACGCAGGTCATAATCAGCTTAACAAAATCTGCTCCTAATCCTAAGCTATGAAGAGTGAATTCAAGAAAGCGCTAGTCCAACCTATCGAAAGCCTTTTCCATATCAACTTTCACTGCAATGTAACCCTTATTCCCTTTCTTGAAACGCATAGAGTGAATTGCCTCCTGGGCAATAATGATATTATCCACACCCTGTCTTCCCGCTATAAAGCTACATTGGTTTTCTGCAACCAAATGATTCATTACACTTTTAAAACGGTTGGCAATAACTTTACTGACGATTTTGTAGCTCACATTGCATAAAGAGATAGGCCTGAAGTCCTTCAAAGATGTAGGATGATCAATCTTGGGAATTAGAGTGATGTTCGTATGATTAATGTCCTAGATGACTTCCGGGTTCTCAAAAATCCTGATCACCGGCTCACAAATCTTCTGCCCAATAAGATCCCACTGGGTATGGAAGAAATGAGGATTCAAACCGTCCAGGCCTGGAGCTTTAAAAGCTCCCATCTCAAAGGCTGCATTTTTAACCTCAGAAGGGGAAACCGATCTTTGCAGATGATCCAATTGAAGATCATCCAGAGGTGGGAATCTTGCCGGCCAAGGGGAAAAAGGAGAAGATGAGATCTCAGCCGAGTAGAGCTTCTGGAAATAGTCGAAAGCCATGTCTCTAAGCAAAGACTCATCAGACACCCAGTTTCCGGTGTCATCTTGAAGAGCCTCAATCCTGTTCCTTTTCCTTTTTGCGGATACACTTGCATGAAAGAATTTCGTATTTCTATCACCACCACCAATCCACTTACATCTTGATTTCTGGTACCAAATCAGTTCCTCCTGTAAAGCAATTTTGTGATACATATCTTAGAGCTATTTTTCAATCCTGAAGAGACCATTAGGCCCACCTCCTCTACTCCTGACCCGATCAATCCCTTCCAGTCTGCGTATGATTTCTCTCTTCTTTTTGGCCACATTCCCCACCACTCTAGAGTTCCATACCGAGGCTTCTTTTGAGAACTGCTCCTGACCTTGTGCCCAGTTTTTCCCGTGCCAAGCATCTTTGACTACCTCGCTAAAACCCTCTTCAATACTCCACGCTGCTTGGTAAAGGAAATGGCCTCCCCTTTTACGACCAGCCAAATTGATTCCATCCGCAACAACAATCACCCGATGGTCAGACTTGAACCTAAGGTTGTGATAAGCTTTTGCTTGAGGATTAAGAATATCCCAATCGAAGTTGCAAAACACCCAATCTAGCCGTTCCTTGACTCCGGTTTTTTCCCAAGTGAATTTGTCCCCAACAACCGGAACCTCAAGTAAATTGCATCTATCAATACAATTTTGGAAATCCTTCATGGAGTTGAGAGCAGGAAGCGCTCCACCATCTTTATTGCTAGGATTAAGGAAGGTATTAAAATCACCCATAACCAGCCAAGAAGAACTAACCGATTGCTTAATAGCATGCAACGACTCCCACAAATCCCTCCTCTTAGCAGTACTAGTGTCCCCATATACAAAAGTCAATAGCGTGGGATTGAGATTATTCTTAGGAGAGATCTTGCAATGAATAAGTTGAGTATTTGAAAAAATGTAATCAAGTTGAAATTCCCAATGGTTCCAAAGAACCCAAATACCCCCAGCATACCCGGTGGCTTCAATTCTCAACCAGTCAAGTAAGATATTTTATACGAGGAAGTCACAATGTCAGCAGTCAAAACCCTAGTTGTGTAGCGGTGGCCTAATCTTGATTGCGAACCCAACAAACCTCTATCGTCCTCTGAGAATCCTTTTCCAATGGTGGCGTCGGCCACGGTGAAGAAGCTGGCAACGAAAGCCAGCATACCCTTTATTCCCGACTCTATCTTGGATAACATCTTCAAAAGACTTCCGGTAGCATTCCTAACTCGGTTTCAATTCGTGTGCAAAGATTGGAAAGATTTGATACAAGATCTCATAAAGACTTCAATTGAAGACCGCCTCCACCACTAGAGCTATTGGGGGCCTTCACTTTCACGTATCCTTGAACAGTACCAGCGCAGATATGGTGATTTTGCCTCAGTGAACAGGATTGCGACATGGCACTCGGTAAAGTTCAAAAATTACCTTCGATTCATCCGTTGTTCAATTTTGAGGTCGTGGATTCCAGCAATGGCTTGGTCTGTCTTTAAATGATTGAGAATGGTATAAATCTTAATCTCCTTTTGATATGGAATCCAGCGACTAGAGACATCAGAGAGGTGCCCCTTAGAACTAATATTCTTCCTCTCTCAGTTGACTGTTTGGGTTTTGGATTCAGTCCTCTTGATAATGATTACAAGATAGTGAGAATGGTGTGTGAGGATTCTGTTATTAAATCCGTGGAAGTGTATTTATTGAATTACAGGTCATGGAAAGAAGTGGACTTTGGAGATGACCTTGAGGACATAGATATCATGGATGGTAATGTCAATATCAATGGAGTAATGTTTTGGAATACTGTTGATGACGATTTAATACTTTCCTTTGACCTATCAAAGGAAGTGTTTAGATTAATACGAAATCCTTGTAATGGATTGTATTCGTCTAGACTTCTTATTGAGTATGAGAACAAGCTTGCTATGATTGTTGTTCCCCTTCATGAAAAGAATGAACCGATTCATTTGTCCATGTGATTTTTTGCATCCGGTGACTATTTGGAGGAATGATATTGTCTTTCAACCTGATGACTGGACTGAGAATGATCGTCAAACAAAAATCTTATATCTGCTTAATCTGGCTAATAATAAGTTTAAGAGGCTTGCTCTGCATTAGATTATCTTACTCTTACAAGAAAAAGAAGACCTCTGTCTTACCATAGCTTATATCATTTATCTCTAGTTGTTAAATTCTTCTGGTAAAGTGATTCATGGAATGTAATGATAATTTATATGAATTCTATCTGGTAATATATCTTCTTCTGCAATTTCTTTGATGTTCAGTGCTTTATTAATTCTCTCTCTGGTTTTAACGTTTGAGGTTTTGACACATTACTCAACTTGGTCCAATCAGTGAAATCAATGGCTTTGTTCTGTGAGTCTATTTTCGTATTGGATAAAGCAGAAGAAGCAAGTTTAGGAAATGAAAGGATCTCAGGTCATATTCTGTGGATACAGTCTTGGCCTCTTTACCACCCTTCAGAACCAGTGCCTTCTATTCAGATCTGGACTAACAGGAAAACTTCTGACAAGGACATGAATCTTTGGCGTCAATCTTCCAGCATTATCTCCCTTCTTACTCTTTTATGTTCTGCTCATTTATTTATGTTTAATTTTCAGGAAATTACGGACAATCCCCTATTTAGGAACGCTAACTTTTGTATTACCATTTATCACTTGTCAATTGTTGCACTTTCATTTATTATTGACAAGTTAGGGGATTTTTCTGATATTATTTCCCTTAATTGGGATCTTGGTGTGATTTTCAAAACAAAAAAAAACTAAATCAAGGTCCTTCTAGTTTCAGAAACAATGTCCGTAATTCCCTATACAACGCACCGTGAGCCTCTGAATTTATTTTGATTAAATATTGATTGCTTTTAAAGCAATTTACCTAATTTATTAAGATATTTTATACATTTCAACTGAATTTTATTTGACTAAGTGATTATGATTCCATAATTTACAGGATCGGGGTACGCATAGTGTTTTCAATTCTATTGTTCAGAAATCAAGCCAAATCAAATAAAGATTGTTTTATTTCGTTGGATTTTTTCTGTTTCTTGGTTCAATTCAATTATTTTTATAATATTTTAAGGTTGTGTTTTGAGAATAAAAAAGGGAAAAACCCTTAAAAATCCATATGAAATAACCAAATTCTAATATGTGCCACTAAACTTAAGAGCTCATGAATCATGTAACATGAATTAAAGTAGAACAAGAATTGGTGTCGTCACTAGGAAGTTCATATCTATGTCATGCCTCAATTAGTTTATGTGAAGTTGGTTATAGATGTAGACACTTGCATGTGCCTTTTTTTTTTAATTTTCCTTACTCATATTTTCCCAAGAGCATACAACATATTAGGAGAGAAAGTGAATTTCATAAAAACTTTGAAATTCTTTAAATTTAAATTAATATTTTTGCACTCAAGTTCAAACGCCTATAATAAATCGCAATGCAAAGACATAATTCAAACAAGTTAAACCAAATTAGAAATATATAAAAAAATTAAAAAATAATCATCAATAAATTATATTTATTGATTAATGGATCTAAACTGAATTCCTTGATATTTATTACCAAACTAAATCCTTTGGTATTTATTATGTGTTTTAGCCAAAAAAAAAATTGAAAATAATCATCAATAAATTATTTTTATTGATTAATATAGAGATAAGAAAATTCAATTATAAAGGAATATAAAAAAATTAAAAAATAATCATCAATAAATTATATTTATTGATTGATGGATCCAAATTAAATCCCCTACTATTTATAATGTTTCTTGACAAAAAAATTATAATTTTAACTTATGATAATTCTTTGATTTATAGAGATACAACAACATTGCATTATGAAGGAATATAAAAACAAAATTGTGTTACTTAATAGAATTAACGGTGTTACTTGAAAATAAAACGGTATTATCACGAGTTTTATAGAATATATAGATGTAGAAATTGGGTCACATTACCTCTGCACCTGAGTTATCCAGAGAAGCAAAATTGAAGTGTGCAAGTTTTTTGGGAAAGTTACAGAAAATTTTCACAATTTCATAATTGAAGCTTTAGGGTCAATAACAACACTTCTCTCTTTATTAACAACACCATATTTTACATCGAGTTGGGAATTAGTATTATATAATATCTTGGAAAACAGATATGGCAAAAATCATAAGTATGTAAGAGATTAATGAAATTAAACAGTAGATGAGCATTATTATTAGTATTCCGTAACCCAGAATGCATTAAAATTTGAGCCACAAAAATATACTTTTTTCACCCAGATATTGAACATCCTTTTTTCATTTCTTTTTCTTTAAATTATTACTATATCTCAACATCTTTTTTTCTTTAAATCAGATTAGTTGTTTTTTTGGTCATCCAAATTGGATATAATTTGTTGTGCCCAATTAATCTAATCTAATCTAATATCTAGTATATATCTAATGGAGTCATTTCTTTTAATGTTTTTGCATTTTTTGCGGTTTTCTCTATTAATTTGTTGTGCCCGTTTTTTCTAGACTACGCTGACCCGTTATACCTGTGACAATTTTACGGCATTTTAATATGGAATTCAATGTTAAGCTGTGGTGGGGATGTTTTAGCCCACCGTTAGTCCAAAGTAGAGTCAGCATCAAACAACCACCCAGGTACGTCATTAGCTTATAATTGACAGAAATCTCTGTTATCACGCGCTTTCTTAAGATACAATAGATAGATTGTTTGAATGGCTTTATGTGAAACAATTGTTTTGGTCATTGGCTTAAGACCTCGCGTTCAGCTATAAAAAAGATTAAAGATTTTTGTGCAACCAAACGGAAGAATAAGAAAAGTCAAAATTATTGACTTTCAAAATTATATATCCGTGAGACCTTTGGTCAATGGTCTTTATATCCCAAACGGAAAAATGGATTTTAGGTGTGGATATAGGATACTGTTGAAATGCAATTTAGGTGTGGATATAGGATACTGTTGAAAGCCGCAACCTTTTTCCTGGTTAAAAATGCATTTTCGTTGAAATGATTGATGAGCCTCATCAATGATATTGGGAATTTGAGCTGGCCCGCCGCGGGTTGTGGCTCAGATGGGGCCTGCTGGCGTAACCACTTCAAGGGTCGGCATCGAGCCCGTCTAATTTTTTTATTTTTTTTAAATTATTGTACTCCCTTTTTTTTAATTTTTAGTTCCTTTTTCTTTTATATACTTACATCACACTTTTTTTTTTTATATATTTATGTTAGAAAATCAATTTCATTTTTTTTTTTTTTTTTATTCATCTATTCACATCACAAAAACATATAAACATATCTTTTTTAAATTTAATAATAACAAAATAAATAAATATAATATGAAAATAAAAATAAAAAATAAAAGAAAGTAGTTATACATGACATCAAAAGAAAGATAATCAGAATATTTAAATTTATTTTATTAAAGAAAAAAATCAGGTCAGCCGCTTTAGCCGTCTAGCTGAACCCGGGGGTGCACTTGAATGCTAGCCTGAATTGGTTAGCTGGGCCCAACCCATTTTAATAGTTATACACTTATACTCATAAAAGTAAAAGAAACATTTTCATGGTATGTTAATATTATGATTTATTATAGATTTTGCTGGTATATATTAAATTTTTTATTGACAATATTTTTTTTGGTTTACGCAAAAGTACTCTCCCGTGGAGGCATCTATGACTACACATAAAAAATATATATAGATTATGTAGGCTTTTTTTTTTTTGATAATAAAAAGTTTAGGTAGGTTTGGCATCAATCCCCTACCAAGGCCAGGGCACGGCCCCAGGGCTCTTCGAGCGCTTACAAGGGACTTACGAGATCGCCTACCAATGAGGTCTCCCCATCGGTCAGAGGGTTCGAACACACTCCCTTGTGATCGGGGTGGCAAGACCTTAACCAACTGTGCCAAACCTCATTGGTATTATGTAGGCTTTTTTAAAATGTTAACATTACATAGACTTTTTTTTTTATATTTTTAAAACTCTCGTAAATTTATTTTTTTTAAAAAAAGGTTAGGCAAACTCCTTTCCAATTTATGTGGGTTTTAATGATTAAAAAAATGAGTGTCCATTATTTATTTTTATTTAAAAATAAATTTGTGTGAGTTTTAAAAATGAAAGAAATCCATGTAACGCAAATAAATTGATCATATGATTATGTCGATGTCAGCAGAAAATAAAAGGTAAAAAAAAAAGATCTTGCATGAATGATTTTGGCGGTTATAATTTTTGTAGAAAATAGAATTCAAATTAGTTTTAATATATAATGATCAGTGCACCCACTAAGTTAAAATAAAATTATGTTTTCTCAGTGAAAAAACAATAACGTTTTTGCTTTATTTTTTATAAGAAAATTTGTAAGATAAATAAAGAGATTCAAAGAAAATCAAAGAGCTAACAAGAACATTTTGACATTTTACAAGAGAAATAAGAGAATTCACAAAAGGATTATGGTGCAAAAATACCCATAAGCTTTTACTCAAGGTGCGCTCAACACCGTACGCTTTTCAGAAATGCAAAAATACCTGTAAGCTTTCAAAATGAGAGCAAAAATACAAGCACAGTTAATTTCTGTTATGTTGATGGTCAGTTGACTGGAAACACTATATGGAAGTTGACATAGTGTGTGTTTGGGATAGTGGTAGGAAAAATGACTTATTGTGATTCTGACTTATTAAAAATGACTTAAAAGAAAAGTTAATTTTTGATTCGTGATTTATGTTTGGATGAGCGATTAAAAACGTGCTTTTTCATAAGTCAAAACATGTTTGGATTAGCGATTGTATAAGTGCGTTTTTTTCTAGTAAAGATATTATATAAATATAAGAACATATATATATATATACCATATAATTTTTAAATTTTTTTTCTATTTATTGATATAAAATTATTCAAATTTGTATATATCCTATGTAATCACAACGAATATTTTTGTCTAACCAAGATATTATATAAATATAAGAATACAATGGGTGGATTCATTTTTCTAGTTCATTAAAAACCTTTGCATGGGGTGGTTGGGGAATTTTACTTGGTCCATTTCTCTAAGGTTGATACTATATAGTATATACAAGACAAAAAGATATGTCGTCTATTTTTCTAGGGAGAAATTAATGAACATTGATGTGCCTATTCCATTTTTAAGTCACATAATAATATTTAGAAAGACCTAATTAGGCCCCTCGGCTTGATTAAGAATTTGTTAAAAGTGGAGGTCTAAATTGAAATTTTAGTATTTTAACTAGATTTATATAGCATTCTCCCATATATTTACTCATACTAAAATAATAAAAATAAAGTTAAAATAAAAATAAAGATGTCAAAATGACAATTATATTCTTAAATCTTGTTTTATTAAAATAAAAAAATAATATCTTCAAAAAAAGTAGCTATTTTTATTTCATTTATAATTATAATATAATTATTATTAAAATTCATAACAGAATTTTATTCATATACAAAATTATAAATAGAAATCATAAGACGCTATATGCGTGAGTTGAGTGAATGTAAATTATAATATTGATTAATGTAAATATAAATATATACGTGCGAGTTTTAAAAATTATAAAACACAATCAGAAAGGGGAGATGAAATTTATAGATATCTGTATAAACATTTTTTTTAAACTGCGCGGATTGCATATGTTGACTGCGGCTCAACCAAAAAGGTTCATCTTTGGACTTATTAATAAGCAGCCAAAATCGGGCTTTTTTTTTTTTTATAAAAACGCTCAACCAAACACTGACCAAAGCGCAACACAATTTGATTTGGGCTTTTTGTTCCCAAAACGGGCTTATTGGCCAAAAAAAGTGATCCCAAACACTCTCATAGCGATGATAATTTCCTAGTTGGCAGTGGAGAGGGGGAAAAAAAGGGAGAATGACAGTGAGGTCCCAAAAATAAAAAAACAATATCAGTAAAGTCCCTACGAAAAGAAATAATAATTCATTAAATGTGTTTTACAACTCAACATGTTATAAAAATGACTCAACGAGTTTTTATTTCTTTTCACATGTATTTTACTGATATTTTGTTCGATCTCTGGAACCTCACTATCATTCTCCCAAAAAAAAGGGCCGCATGTCTGCCAACTATGAAATTTATCATTAAAAAAGAGAAAAATTGTATTTAGGTTTCGAATAAGAGAAAATATAATAAAATTGTCTCTTAAAATTTCAAAATTGTATTTTAAGTCCCATAAAACTTTTTTACAATAAATTTCAATTCTATTGATAAGTCTATGAGTATTCACTGACGAGTCCAAAGACATCTACTAACAAATTTATAAGCGTCCATATGAGTATCTATTAATTATTTCATAGACGTTTGACAATTGAAATTTATTATAAAGAAATCTCATATAACTTAAATGTAATTTTAAAATTTTAAGGAATTATTGTGTTATAAATTCTCTTATTAGCAGTGTATTGAAAACCGGACCGGACCGGCCGGTTCAGACCGGAAACCGGTGAACCGGTCACCAGTCCGGTCCGGTTGAGGGGAAAAAATCGGGGTCAACTGAACCGGTCGATCCGGTGTGAACCGGATTGAACCGGGTGTGAACCGGATTGAATCGGGATAACCCGGCTAGTCACGGGTTGCCTTTTTTTTTTTTTTTTTAACTTTTTTGTAAAAAAGCAATTCGATTCTCAAGCATTTCTCTTATTTCTGAGGTTTTTTGCAAAGGAAAAGAAAAGGGGAAGCAAGAAGAAGAAGACACTGAAATTCGCAGATAATGTGAAGGAAGAAGAAAGCGAAGCCGAAATCAAGAAGAAAGAGTATCGAGCAGTTGCAGACATAAAACCCACATAAAAAAAATGAACAAAGTTCGAAACTTTCTCGAAGAAGCATCGATCAGAAAGGAAAACGAAAAAAGAAAAAATAGGGGAAGAGAATTAAAACATACTGATATGAGTATAAGCAAGATGAGAGAGCTTTCTTAGAATTTGAATTTGAACTTGAATGATGGGGAAGAGGGAAAGTTTTCTGCCGGAGGAAGCAAAGATAGATACCAGTGTTGGAGACAAGCATGGCGGTGGTGAGAAGTGAGAGCGAGACCTTGGAAAATGGAAGCCATGTGATAACTGAGAAGAAGCAGAGAGTTGGTGTTGACCTTGGGAAAGTAAAACCAAAGAAATATAGAGAGAGTGAGGTAAAGTGACGGGTCACGTGAAAAAACAAAAAGTGGAGGTGGGGCCATGGGGATAATGAAAGGGGAAAATATTAATTTTCTAAATATTGTTAATTTGTAACTGATTTTAAAAGGATTGTCTGGTGTAAAAAAAATCCTTATTTAATAATAATTTTATGGGTATTAGGTTTAAGAGGTTATATTAGACTATTTGTTGAAAAAAAAATTTCATGTAATTTTTTGAGTGATATGTATAAACATTTAAATTATATATATATATATTTTTTTTAATTGACCCCGGTCTACCCCGGTTTGACCCCCGGGTTGACCCCGGTCTGAACCACTGACCCTTAACCCAGTACCTCGACCGGTTCAGTATCCGGTCCGGTTTTCAGTACCTTGCTTATTAGAGACCTAAATACAATTTTCCCTCAAAAAAAAAACAACCCACAGATCTACAACCTTGTTCTCCTATCCTCTCCTTCTTCCCCCCTCCTCTTTGACATCTTTCCCGGCTACCATCTCGTTGCCACATCCCACCGCACCTCGTCTCCTTCCTTTATTCGCAAAACTCGTGTGTTTTCAAAGGCTTCCGACACTCCTGGTTTTGTTGAAATGCTAGATCCTATCGGGGAAGAGAAGGGCGGCGTCGTCGTCGTCGTCGTCGCAGGCAGTAAGTTCGAGGGCGTGGTAGAGAGCCTTTGAAGACGCGAGCATCAATGAGAGAGTATGGGGGTGTGCAAGAAGACGAGAGCCTGAGGTAGAATCAATGAGAAAGGGCCCTGTTATCAAGTTTTCATTTTTGTGGTTCCCAATAAAATTTTCGATTTGAATTTTGGCTTACTTTTGATGTGATAATGTTTGTATTTGCGTTGGCCTTCCCATCTGTGAAAAGTCAAAACACTTAATTGAATTTGGTAAAAAAAAAAACGTCTTCGGTTTTCGATTCAAGAGTGAAAATTTTCGGTTTGTGGTTTGGCCTTGATTTGGGTGAAATCTATGTCAAAAATTGTTTGCTATCATTTTTTGTGTGTGCTGCCGTCTGAACCACCGAAACCCGAGCTCAGAATTGCCGGAAAGACGGGCATGAAGCTCAGGTTACGGCGGGTACTCTGGGTCGGGTCAAGGGACCCGGTTCCAATCAATATCTCCCCCCGCTTCGATAGGCATCATGAGATGTTGCTATTGAAGTTGAGCCAAGTTTGATGAATAATAAACCTCGTTTGGAAGAGCTTATTTTTGGACAATAAGTGCTTATAATTCGTGATTCACGGTATACGAGGTAAATATGTGAGAGGAGTTTTTTCTCAGCTTGCGTAATAAGTACGTTTTGACTGTTCAAAACGCTGAAACAAACACAGCTATAGAGGTATGTTGGAATTATAATATAAATGAGGTTGTGTCAAATGTAATAAGTCTCGTATTGTTTGGGGGTGTAAGAGTCCAAGTATTTGTTTGGGGGTGTAAGAGTTTAAGTATATGTATTATAACATATGAACTTGGATAAGTAAATGAATTAAAAGAAAAAATGAACTCGCACAATAATAAGTCATATGAAAATCTAGCAATTTCTCCTATATATAAGTTATAGATTGAACACCTTTTACTAAATGTATTTTGCAGATGTACAAAAATATGTTTTGGAATAAAAAATATTTATCATTAAATGTCACAATGGCTTAGTCTTTAATTGTGAAATATGATCATTGCAATGTTCAAACTCATGTTGAAACTTATGAAACCGTGAATTGAATCACTTTAATGTGATTACTTTGTGATGATCGTGAAATGGTTTGTTGCCTATATAAGATGCTTTCAGTTAGAAGTTTGGATACAATGTTCTTGAGTTTGAGTCCTTCTTTCCTCCTCTTAAATTTTCTTTGCTTGCTGAGTTTTATTATATTTTGCTATTCTGCTCACCATATTTTTGTAGGAAGAATCTGTTTTATTCTAAGGAGTATCACTTCTTTTCAGCCGGTGATTGCGGAATAGCTTTTAAGAACAACGTCTTTAGACGTGACTCAAATTACACAGTATATTTACAGAAACTACGCCATCAAGATATACATATTTGATGCCAAAAATAATGGTGGTAGTGGTGGTGATGGTCATTAATAAAGTGCAGAGAGATAATGAGCCTGTTAGCTTGATGAGTGCTAGAGCCGGGAATACGGGTCGGCCCGTTTAGGCCCATTTGTTAAAAAGTATAATATTTTTTAGGCCCTCGGCCCTATAGGGTTGGCCCTTTACGGGCTCGGACCTAAACGGGCTTAAACTCATTTTAATTCAAAAAAATTTCTTTTTCAAGTTTTACAATTTATTTATTATTTTTCTTTAAATTGAGATACATTATTTTTAAAACTCATAAATTTTTAGTTAAAATAATCATCTAATGTCCAAATTAGCCTATTTTTTAAAGTTTAAATTAATAAATCATCGTAGAAAATAAAATAAATCAAACCAATTAATAAGTGTTTGCCTGTTATTAATACTCTATTAGGTACTTAGGTGTCTCTCATATTGATAATTTGATATAATGATATTATATTCATTAATTTATTTTAAAAAAATATTAAATGGGTCTAAAAGGGCCGGCCCTCAGGGTTGCAGGGCCAGCTCTACAGGGCCGACTCTTTTAGGCCCGCTTCTCTTTTTAGCCTCTAAATCATAAACCCGGCTCTTGAAGGGCTCAGGCTTAAACGGGCTGACCCGACAGGCTCAGCCCGAATTCCCGGCTCTAAATTGAGTGCTGCCAATGCATTAATTGTTATTTGTTCTTTTTATTTCATTTGTTATATCCGTGATACAATGAGCATGCATATATGCATGCATGAATATATGAATAAACAAATCAGCTGTGATATTTATTTATGTTTGTGGTTGTCTTGTTCTTTATCTAACTACTTCACTTTTTTAGATCTATTGAAGTTTTACCCCTCGACGACTAATCCATTACTTAATTACGTATGTACTGTTTGGCCAAAAAAAAATACCATTGTTAGGGATTGGATTTGATATTAAATTAAAACCTCAATTAACTTTATCTCCCAGATTTATAATTATTTTTTAAAAATATCCATATTAATTACACACATATTAATGGGATTTTCATTAAAGGGTAGTTATAATTAAAAATGGTAGTTTAGGAAAATTAACTTATATTTATTTCAAATACCGAACTAAACTAATTTTTTAATTTATCTAAATTAGTTAAGCAACTCTTATATTAAAAACACTACAAAAAAACAGTATATTACCCATGGAAATTACCTACGGATTAGAGACGGAAACGGAATTACAGACGGAATTTTTTCCGTCTCTAAAATATCCGTGGCAAATTGATTTACCGACGGAATTTTTATTCCGTCGGAAATTACCGACAGATTACCCACGGAAAAAATTCAGTCGGTAATTACCGACGGAAATTACCCATAGAAAATTTTCTGTCGGTAATTACCCATGGACGTGGGTAATCCATCAGTAATTTAATATTATTTTTTTAAAAAAAAATTCCACATGGTGACTTTAAAAGAGGCTACGTAGACATCACCGAAAGCACCCCATCGCCCGGCCCCAGCAGCCCCCGAGCTGGTGTCCCTCTAACCTTGCGTCACATGTCTCTGTGAGATAATTGTTGCATTTTGTGACGAAGGTGGGATTTGAACCTTGGACCTTTTGGTATGTGCTCTGATACATTTGCCAGTTGAACTGCTTTAACCTTGCGTTATTTATTCACGTAATAATATATATAATGTAATAATTTAAAAACAAATATAATATTAAGATAAATATATATAATTAAATATATATATTTATATATAATTATATTTTTCATTTTTTATAATATAAAATTTTTTAATTTCTAATTTCGTTTAAATATTTAATATTAATATAAATATATACAATATTACATATATACTTATAAATAATTATATATTTCGTTTTTTATAATATAAATTTAAAATTTTTTAATTTCTTATTTCATTTAAATATTTAATATTAATATAAATATATATAATATTAAATATATAATTATATATTTTGTTTTTATGATATAAAGTTTAAAATATTTAATTTTTTTTATTTCATTTAAAATTTTTATTATTAATATTATATATATTTAATATATTATATTAAATATTAATTTTATGATATTTAAATTTTTATTTGTTATAGATTATTTTTATTTTTATTATTTTATATAAATTATTAAAAGATGATAAAAAAATTATTAGTTTTACCGACGGATTACCCACGGAATTCCGTCGGTAATCTCTCATTCAAATTACCCACGGAATTCTGTGGGTAAAGCGTGGGTAATTACCGACGGAAAAAATTTCGTGGGTAATCCGTCAGTATTTACCGACGGAATTTTTTTCCGTCAGTAATTTTTCCGACGGAAAATCCGTCGGTAAATCATAGGAAATTACCAACGGAAATAATTCCATGGATAATTTCGTCGGTAATAACATGTTTTTTTGTAGTGGGACATGAGGTAGTAACATTTTTTTTTTTTGGTTAAAATTAAGGTTATACACGGTGTGGCAGTCATACAGTGAGCTTTTAAAAGAGTTATTCTATTAACGACTGGTAAACAATACACGCCATTTAAAAATTTTTAAGGTGTGTTGCTTCCAATAACTTCTATGAATATATTAATTTAGGGAAAATTCCATTTAAAGCCATTTGAAATGGAGAAATTCTAAATTAGGTTGGTAAATTCAACAAATCTCTAATTAAGTTATTGACCCAATTTAAGATTTTAAAATATGGGTAAAATGACTTTATTGTCATCTTCTCTTTTCTGTTTTAGTTATTTTCCCATTCATTTTCTCTCCACCACGATGCACCCATCTGAAAATATTAACCCCAAGTCATATATTGAATAAGGAACCATATAAAACACAAAGAATATATTAGGGCACTGCCAAAAGTCGATTGAATAAATCTTCAACTGAAATTGTAACAAACTTAATAAACCCTTCAATTTATTGAATAATGGGTCTGTTGTAGAACCGTGCCTGCATTTGATCGTCAAATGTCTTCTTCTATCAGAAAAATTTGGATTTCAAATCAAAGCCAAGATTTTATTGTCCATTTTTTATGTACACTGTTATTTTCTATTTTTTCCAACATCATTTCAAGAGTTTCCTAGAAATCACGTTATTGTCTCGAGAAAAATATGTCACAAGAGCTATATGTGGGCACTGAGAGTCTGAGACCACCTCTATTTTTAATTTCAGAAGAAATCCAAGCCTCCTGAAATGGTGGGCAAAATGATTGGTGGGAGGAAGGAGAGGTATTGATGAAAGAGAATCAAATCAAGGGTAATAAGGTAAAATTATCATATTCTGAAATCTTATTTTATGTTATATAACTTAATTTAAGATTTGTTAAATTTAATGACCCAATTTAGAATTTGATTAATTCAACCATCTTTTAAATGAATTTCCCCTATTAATTATATTGATGGTGATTTTATTTCGGACATCTTGCGTAGACCACCGTTTTTTAACATTTTTTGGTCTAAACCTATTGGTTGTTTTTTCAAAGGAAAAAAATGAAAAAACTAAGTTTAGTGTTGTTGCCAATAACAATGGACCAATAATCTCTTTATTAAGAGAGATATCTATATTTAGTGTTTAACAGTATTTTAAATAAAATTGCTTCAATGAGAAAAGATTCATGTCTATAAAAAAGTAATCCTTTGGTATTTTATATGAACAAGAACTAACACTCTTCTCTTTGCATTTATTTTTATTTTTGAGGGTTTAATTGATATTAATATAGGGCGCTAATTAGTAATTTTGTGGAGCCTTTTCTACCGTTTTAATTTCTCAGTCAATTAATGATCAAATTAACAATTTAATAATAGACGAGGAAGAGCAACATGGATTCGATTTTTAATACAAACGTGAGAAGCGATATTGTGCCACCTGGCAAAGATCACCCTTTATAATGAAATAATGAAAGTTCAACATAAATAATTGCAAGATAAATGAGAAGCACAGCCAACTGTGTTTATAGATATATATATATATATATATATATAACAAATCCCAGGGTTACAATACCAAAAGATGAAGAAGACACGAGAAAGGGCTTCCAGCGTCGGTTGGGCTTTCTTCCCCCAACTACTGCTGAGCTTATAGCTTTACACCAAGGCCTCCAATTATGTAGGCAGTATGGGTTCCAGAAGGTAGTGGCATACACAGATTCACTTGAGACATACCACTTGCTTATGCAGGATAGTGGTCTATACCACCCACTTAGGTTGGAAATTAATGCCGTTAGGGACTTGATTTACTCTGATTGGGACATTGAGGTCCGATATGCACCGAGAGATATAATCCGGTGTGCTGATTTTTTGGCAAAGGATGCCCATCACTTAGTACAGCATTTAGTTGTTTTACCTATTCCTCATCCTGGATGTATTCCTATAATGAGGGAGGACGTATTACATGCTTTTGATGTTTAGATTGTTTTGGTATATGTACTCTCCAAGTTAGCTTGGCCATATTATGAATGAAAAAAAAAGAAGAAGACACGAGAAAGAGAGTCACTTTCATCCACAACCCCTCCAACAGAATTTGACCTTATTATTATTGAGGGCTCCTCATTGTGCTATGCATGTGATCTCTATATGGGCCTTCTTTTAGATCAGCTTCTAGGCCCAACGTTTGTGGGTCTGTTACATTACTTCCCCACTGAAGAGGACCTTGTCCTCAAGTCCCAACATTGTAAATAAACTAGCGTCTCTGGCATATCTTATTAGATTAGATATAAAATGAGTGACATTTTGACATCTTATAAATATTATTATGATTTTTCAGAAAAATGGTACAGTTTTATTTTTAATTTTGAGTATTAAATTTTTAAAAAATCATAAAAAATATTGAAAATAGTTTTTTTTTTTTTTTTCATAAAATATCAAAATGTAGCTCTATCTTACGTAGAATGTAACGATAAAATGTAACAACAAAAAAGAAATTGGAAACCTCCCATTTTTGCCGCGCAGCACCTAGCTCACAGCAGGCACCCCGGATCCCAACAGACCTCTATCGTCCTCTGAGAATCCTTTTCCAATGGCGGCGGCGGCCACCGTGAAGAAGCCGGCAACGAAAGCCAACATACCATTTATTCCCGACTCTATCTTGGATAACATCTTCAAAAGACTTCCGGTAACATCCCTAACTCGGTTTCAATTCGTGTGCAAAGATTGGAAAGATTTGATACAAGATCTCATAAAGACTTCAATCGAAGACCGCCTCCACCACTAGAGCTATTGGGGACCTTCTCTTTCACATATCCTTGAACAGTACCAGCGCAGATACGCTGATTTTTGCCTCAGTGAACAGGATTGCGACATGGCACTCGGTCAAGTTCAAAAATTACCTTCGATTCATCCGTTGTTCAATTTTGAGGTCGTGGATTCTAGCAATGGCTTGGTCTGTCTTCAAATGATTGACAATGGTATAAATCTTAATCTCCTTTTGATATGGAATCCAGCGACTAGAGACATCAGAGAGGTGGACTAATTTTCTTCCTCTCTCAGTTGACTGTTTGGGTTTTGGATTCAGTCCTCTTGATAATGATTACAAGATAGTGAGAATGGTGTGTCAGGATTCTGTTATTAAATCCGTGGAAGTGTATTTATTGAATTACAGGTCATGGAAAGAAGTAGACTTTGGAGATGACCTTGAGGACATAGATATCATGGATGGTAATGTCAATATCAATGGAGTAATGTTTTGGGATACTGTTGATGACGATTTAATACTTTCCTTTGACCTATCTAAGGAAGTGTTTAGATTAATACGAAATCCTTGTAATGGATTGTATTCTTCTAGACTTCTTATTGAGTATGAGAACAAGCTTACTATGATTGTTGTTCCCCTTCATGAAAAGAATGAACCGATTCATTTGTGGGGGATGGAGAAGGATACATGTGAATGGACTATAATATATACTAGCAGCCCTTGTCCATGCGATTTTTTGCATCCGGTGACTATTTGGAGGAATGAGATTGTCTTTCAACTTGTTGAGTGGACTGAGAATTATCGTCAAACAAAGATCTTATATCTGCTTAATCTTGCTACTAATAAGTTTAAGAGGCTTGCTCTGCATTAGATGATCTTACTCTTACAAGAAAAAGAAGACCTCTGTCTTACCATAGCTTATATCATTTATCTCTAGTTGTTAAATTCTTCTGGTAAAGTGATTCGTGGAATGAAATGATAATTTATATGAATTCTATCTGGTAATATATCTTCTTCTGCAATTTCTTTGATGTTCAGTGCTTTATCAATTCTCTCTCTGGTTTTAACGTTTGAGGTTTTGACACATTGGCAGACTAATTGCATTGGCGGTTACCTCTCTACTCAACTTGGTCCAATCAGTGAAATCGATGGCTTTGTTTTGTGAGTCTATTTTCGTATTGGATAAAGCAGAAGAAGCAAGTTTAGCAAATGAAAGGATCTCAGGTCATATTCTGTGGATACAGTCTTGGCCTCTTTACCACCCTTCAGAACCAGTGCCTTCTATTCAGATCTGGACTAACAGGAAAACTTCTGACAAGGACATGAATCTTTGGCGTCAATCTTCCAGCATTAACTCTTTTCTGTTCTGCTCATTTATTTATGTTTAATTTTCAGGAAATTTGGGATAATCTCCTATTTAGGAACTCTAACTTTTGTATTACCATTTATCAGTTGTCAATTGTTGCACTTTCATTTATTATTGACAAGTTATGAGATTTTTCTGATATTATTTTTCTTAATTGGGATCTTGATGTGATTTCAAAAAACAAAAAAAAACAAAAAAACAAAATCAACGTCCTTCTAGTTTCAGAAATAATGTCCGTAATTCCCTATACAACGCACCGTGAGCCTCTGAATTTATTTTGATTAAATATTGATTGCTTTTAAAGCAATTTACCTAATTTATTAAGATATTTTATACATTTCAACTGAATTTTATTGGGAGAATTACATTCAGGTCCCAAAGAAGATGAGAAATGAAGAAATGGTCCCTATAGATTGCAAAATGAAAAAATGATCCCATTGAGTTGTTAATAGATGCTCATGGAATTGTTAATGAGTTGTCAATACAGGCTCATGGAGTTGTTAATGAGACCATTTTTTCATTTTGTAATCTACAGGGATCATTTCTTAATTTTTTTCTCTTCCATGGGACCTAAATGTAATTCTCCCAATTTTATTTAACTAAGTGATTATGATTCCATAATTTACAGGATCGGAGTACGCATAGTGTTTTCAATTCTATTGTTCAGAAATCAAGCCAAATCAAATAAAGTTTGTTTTATTTGGTTGGATTTTTTCTGTTTCTTGGTTCAATTCAATTATTTTTATAATATTTTAAGGTTGTGTTTTGAGAATAAAAAAGGGAAAAACCCTTTAAAATCTATATGAAATAACCAAATTCTAATATGTGCCACTAAACTTAAGAGCTCATGAATCATGTCACATGAATTAAAGTAGAACAAGAATTGGTGTCCGCATTAGGAAGTTCATATCTATGTCATGTCTCAATTAGGTTATACGAAGTTGGTTATAGGTGTAGACACTTGCATGTGCCTTTTTTTTTTTTTAATTTTCCTCACTCATATTTTCCCAAGAGCATACAACATATTAGGAGAGAAAGTGAATTTCATAAAAACTTTGAAATTCTTTAAATTTAAATTAATATTTTTGCACTCAAGTTCAAACGCTTATAATGAATCGCAATGCAAAGACATAATTCAAACAAGTTAAACCAAATTAGAAATATATAAAATAAAAGGAAATTAGAAAATAATCATCAATAAATTATATTTATTGATTAATGGATCTAAACTGAATTCCCTGGTATTTATTACCAAACTAAATCCTTTGGTATTTATTATGTTTTTTAGCCAAAAAAAATTGAAAATAATCATCAGTAAATTATTTTTATTGATTAATATAGAGATAAGAAAATTCAATTATAAAGGAATATAAAAAAAATTAAAAAATAATCATCAATAAATTATATTTATTGATTAATGGATCCAAACTAAATCCCCTACTATTTATAATGTTTCTTGGCAAAAAAATTATAATTTTAACTTATGATAATTCTTTGATTTATAGAGATACAACAAAATTGCATATAAAAACAAAATTATGTTACTTAATAGAATTAACGGTGTTACTTGAAAATAAAACGGTATTATCACGAGTTTTATAGAATATATAGATGTAGAAATTGGGTCACATTACCTCTACACCCGAGTTATCAAGAGAAGCAAAATTGAAGTGTGCAAGTTTTTGGTAACACTGTTCTCTTACGAATTCCTATTCAGATCTTATAAACATCAAATAATCACTTGGTCAAATAAAATTCTAATGAAATCTATAAAATGTAGTAATAAATTAGGGAAATTGCTTTTTTTTTTTATGAATAGGGAAATTGATTTTAAATTAATCAATATTTAATGAAAATAAACTCAGAAAGACAGTTGACAGTGATTAGGAGAAATAATAATAGGGAAAATTACTCTTAGGTCCCAAAGAAGAAAGATATTATTAGAAATGTCTCTCGAGGTTGTAAAACATACTCAACAAATTGTGAATACACGTTTTGAGGTTATAATAACCAGGGACTTTTCTAATAATATCTTCCTTCATTGGGACCTAGGAGTGATTCTCCCATAATAATATGAATTCTTTCTCCAATGAAATTTGGGAAAATGACACCTAGGTCCTAAGCAACAGAAAAAATACTAAAAAAGTCCCTTTGAAAAGTCAATAATCAGAAAATTAGGGACTTTTCTTACATGAATTTTCAATGTCCATTTACAAAAATAACCCCCAAGCAATTTAACCACTGTTATTGTTTACAATATCGTAAGTCATATTAACAACATAATCAATTATGTTTACAATATGTATATAAAATGCATGATTGTGTCGCGTTTACAACCTCTTCAGTTACGTTTACAACTTATTAAATATAGCATAACATGTTGTAAACGTAACTGACTATGTTGTTAATATGACTTACGATGTTGTAAAATAGCATAATATGTTATAAATAATGACAGTAGTTAAATTGCTTAGGGTTTATTTTTGTAAATGAACATTGAGAATTTATGTCAGGGACTTTTCTGACCATTGACTTTTCAAAGGGACTTTTGTGATATTTTTTCTGTTGCTTGGGACCTAGGTGTCCTTTTCCCATGAAATTTTGACTTTTATTACTAGATTTAAATATAATATATAATATATAATTTTTATATAATATTTTTTTATAAAGAAAATTAATCTGACAGTCCTTATATTTTCTTAGATTTTGAATCAGGTCCCTGGAGTTTTTTTCTTCTTTTTATTGAGTCCTTATTGTTTAATCCGTTAATGATTGCAGTCCTTCCATCCATGAAACCGTTAATTTAAGCTGAAAGGCGATGATGTGGTGCTGCACCATCTTCTTCAGTCCTCTTTCCCCAGGCCCCAGCTTCTCCCTCTCTCCCTCTCCCTCTCCCGCTCCCGCTCCTCCACTCAAACCGAAGACCGTTATTTTTCTCTTACCGTTCGTGTTCTCTCTCCATTTTTATGAAAGGGGGGTTATTCTTATAGTGATAGAGAGAGAGATTGGTGTCGAGTTTCATTTATGCGGAGCAAAGTTATTGTACGAGAGACAAAAATAAGACATTAAAAAATAATGGAAATTACATATGTTTACAGGAGGAGGAGAAATTTCTGGGTTTGAAGGAATCATTGGCAGGAGCTTGAGGGACGAAGTATATGTATCATCGGTGAGATTCCTCATTGGCTTCTAACACAAAGTGGTGAGAAGGATGATGGGTAATTGATTCAGCTGACGATAATGGTGGAGAGAGAGCATCAACAGTGAGAGGAAAATAAAGGCGTTCACTTTGAGTGGAGAAGCGGGAGAGGGAGAGAGAGAAACTGGGGCCTGGGGAAAGAGGACTGAAGAAGATGGTGCAACACCACATCATCGCCTTTCAGCTTAAATTAACGGTTTCATAGATGGAAGGACTGCTATCATTAACGGATTAAATAATAAGAACTCAATAAACAGGGCGGAAAAACTCCAGGGACCTACTTCAAAATCCAATGAAAATATAAGGACTGCCAAATTAATTTTCCCTATAAAGAAAACTAGGTTATATCGAAGAGGCAAGCTTGTTTCTAAATCGAAGGTAAAAAAAAAGCTTGTTTCTGAATCCTTGGCGTGCGTGCATATGGACACACACAAAAATAGTAATCATCTGCTTCTCTCCATTAACCCTAATTCCGTCCGGCAAGAAGATGGCGATTGGATGCCACAATCTCTGTTATCTGCCCCCGAAGTTCATCATCAACATTGTGAAATCCCTCGTTGTCTCTTTCTGTCCGTTGACCCAAATTCCGTCCAGCAAGAAGATGGCTATTATGAGTCCCACATGATGTAGAAATTTCACAAGTGCAATGGAGTTTATAAGTTCAGGGCTGCCCAAAGGAAGAGTTCAATCCCAAAAGACTAGCCTATTAGGAAAGAGAGCTTCTTGAACTTATAAACCTCACTCCACTTATGAGATTTTCCCATGTGAGATTAGTCACCGCTTACGTCAGAACCTTCTGTAAGTAGCCATTTTCAGTTGGCCAACTCTTAATGAAAGCACCAATATGGATAAATTAAAAAAAGATTGACAATATGAAAAATGTCTTATGTTAAGAATAAAAATCAACTTCCCAAATATATGTTATATTAAAGATTGAAGGAAGTAATTATTTTAAAAAAAAACTATCGTTTAATTGCTGGTTCAAACCAAGTAATAATACAAATTGACAGGGATCACAATGTTATAGCTGATTTGCCAGTGAAAAATGCTCTCAGTGGGCCTCTAGGTCTCCAGATCTTAGGCCCTGGCAAGCTTAATGACTTAATATCTATGGCTGCTTGTTAGTTTTGTTGTCTTTTTGCTTTCCGGTGTATCAAATTAAAAAAATTATCATGCTACGAAGTTACTTGGCAACAATCTTAGTTGCCATCACGCAGACTTCAGTTTTTTTCTGGTAATTAAGCCTAACTTGATTTAAACTTGAACCCCTAGATTGGACCATTGAGTCAGAAAAATAAATAAAACAAATGAAACCATAACAACCAGATCTGAAATCTCCAATTCTCCATGATTTCTTTACCCTTTTCCTCCTATATAAACCCCTCTACGTCCCTTATTTGTCTCATCCAAAACCTTATAATCATTCCTATATCAAATCACCTTCTTCTCTATTCAAGCCTTCTCCAAATTCTTCTCCCAGAAACCTTAACACACACTTCCAAACATGAACAAGTCCATGAGGGTTCTCTTCCTTCTCATCATCACCATAGTAACAGCTTCAGCCATTACTGTTTCCAAAGCAGAAGAAGAAATCTGTACCTGGCTGGTATAGCCTACTGCTGTCTTGAAGAACGAACTGCAGGTCCAGATTGCTGCAACAACAAGTGTGTGAATGTGGAGATAGATTCATCAAACTGTGGAACATGTGGGAAGAAATGTCCTCACCAGAAGATATGCTGTGAGGGAAAGTGTGTGAACCCTATGAACAACGAGAAGCACTGTGGGAAATGTGGTAACAAGTGTGAAGAAACCAGCTCCTGCTTGTATGGGATGTGCAGTTATACTTGAAGACATATTCGTTTATGTTCATTAATTAAGAATAGTGATGATTATTATGATAATTAATAATAAAGTGTAGAGATCATCAGCTTGTTAGCTTGATGAGTGCTGCCAATACATTAATTGTTATTTGTTTTCTTTATTTCATTTGTTATACCCCAGATAGATCATAATGCATATATACATATGTATGTATGCATGAATACACACACATGAATAAATAAATCAGCTGTGATATATATATTTATTACTCTATGTTTGTGGCTGTCTAGTTAACTCTTTCTCTAACTACTTCTCTCACTACTACAAAATACGGATTTAGTGGCTCCCCTCTTATGACACTTCTTTAAAGAAGCGCTATAGATAATTGTTTTTTATAAAAAAAAATAAGTTAAGAAGCTACGACAATTCCTATTATAAGTGTCATAGCTAGTATTAAGCTTGTGTGGCACTTTCCTAAACAAGTGTCACACAAAACATTTATTTAAAAAAAGAAAAAGAAAAATGAAAGTCTCATCTATGGCGCTTTCTAAGAAAGCACCATAGCTGGGTTAGTTTTTTAGGGAATTTTTTTAATTTGAAAAGTTGGATTAATTATTTAAAGAATTTTTTTTTTTGTTGAAAAAGCCCTTGGCTAGTGCTTGTTTAACCAAGCGCCACCCAAGGTTTAATCCCTATCATGGGCCAAGGGCCTTAACGCCAAGGCCCCAGTGGCCTTGGCGGGCACATGGCCACAGTGGCCTTGTTCCATGCCTACCAAGGCTCTCATTGTCATCTAGAATGACTGAGGCTCTTATTTGTTCCCAAAATTGGCTTATTCCTAGGCAATCACTATCAGAACTCATTGAATAGTTTCATGAATTTGACAATTTCGAAGATTCTGGTAATGTTTTTAATATAAGGATTCTTTACATATCCTTTGGAAAAAATATAATGTTGCTATATTTCTTTTTCAAATGCTTCATGTGTGACTGATGTTGGAACTGCTGGTGCAGCCATGGAGGGAATTGACTAAAATCACAAGTGGACATATTTTTCTGCCATGAGAAATTATGGATCTTAAATCAGATTACCTTCTTGCTGATTATCTCTTGATATTTTGTTTTAATTCATGGACTTGGTATTACCTTTTAAGCTTTACAATTCTGGACTTTGGTTGGTCATTTGGACTTTGAACTATGGTTGTAATCTGAATATTTTATCTTTGCTTTAGACTTGTGCCCTTTGATTATTTTGATGATGCTTGTTATCTAAGAGCAAGTTATTGATGAATTTGATAGTAATGCCTGATTGTTAATTATATATAGGCAAGTCATTGTTCAATTATTGAATCTGTCTATATATTGATGAAATCATCAATATATATTTATCTATATTGATGATATGCAAGATCATCATATTGATGTCCTGGGAAGAATATTATTTCATCTGCGTTTTAAAATGAATATCCAGGTCATTTTTGCAAGGTTGTCTGCAAATGCATGCCTTCTATCTTGAACCTGGGCTTAAAAAAAAACACCAAGCAGGACTGGGCTACCTAGACCATAACCCGATCCAGTTTGACCAAGTCAGCCCAACCCGATGGTGATCGGGTTTACATCTAGGCAGGACCGTTCTTTGGGCTGGAATGTCTAGGCCGATCATCCAACTGGACCAGACCACAGGCTAGTGAGCAACCTGGCCCGGTCTGGTCTATGTACAACCCTATTGGACAGTAAGTTCAAATTATCAACCCAATTTTTTGGTTCCTCACATCATTCTCTTTTTGTTATTGTTAATTTTAATTTAAATGGGTTTCTTAATTTATCCAACAGAGTGATTCATATGAACGTATTGGATGTTATAATCTACAATGCCCTGGCTTTGTTCAAGTTTCCAATGTAGTAGTGGTGGGAGGCACCCTCCAACCATTATCTGTCGATGTGGTGATCAATATGGAATCTCCCTACTTGTGGAAGGTAATTTTTTTTGGGTTGGAACATAAATCCCTTTTCAAAATGTTTTATAAATTGTTTTATAAATTCACATCACACTGTGCAAAATACTAATTTAACGACTTTATTTTTGTGTCTGTTGTTTTTTAACAGATGTTGTAATAAAAATTAAGGCATATGTTCAATAAACCACATATTCCATAAATAAATTGATAATGTTTAAAATTTTAAATAATAATTCAATTATAAAAAGGAAAAAAACCACTTAAACTTCAAAATACCAAATAAGTTATTTCTTACAAAAATGAGTTGTCAATTGCTATACTCTTACAGTCAATACCTATTCTCTTGTAAGCAATAAGACTGATTTGGGATTTTAAAATTTAAATGGTATTTTCTTGCCTTTTTCCCTATAAAAAAATGTGTAAAATATTTATTTTTTGAAAATTGACTTCAATAAATTACAACATCTATTTATCTTTAACTATAATTTATACTACCTGTGATCCTTAATATAAGACCCAATTGACTAATTTATGAAGATTAAAAAAACTAAATAAATTACTTAATTATAGCATATGTTACATGATTTATCTGAGATACATATGTGTATCATTATTATATATTAGTTTATAATTCAGACAAAATAATTTAAAAAAATGATAAATATAAATACTTTAAGTTAGGCAAATATAACTAGTCTTTTTTGAAGTACAAAGGCAAGCTAAGCTTGAGGTTTATAAGGATGCTAGGAAATATGCATCACACATTGACCAGGTAGTATGCCACCACAATCTAGCACAACGAGCCATGAGACGTAGAGCCAGGAGACTTAAACATGTCTGGAACGAAGAGCCAAGAGACTTACCCGTCCGGTGGCTTGCCTTCCAGAAGAACTTCCACAACCAACTGAGACGAAGAGAGTATCTCCACCTTCCCCTCCTGCTGTCCGGAATTCCTTAAGTTGGGTTTGGAAGGTGGTAACACCAATTTACTAGAATCCCGAGCACACTCCACATTAGTGTCAACCACGTTCTCCCCTGAGCACACCAAAGCCATGATCTCGGCCTTGTCACGTGGAGCGTCACCCACGTTTTCGCCTGAGCACACCAATTCCATGTTCTCGTCCTTGTCACGTGGGACCGTGGGTTTTCTTGGAAGCATATGTTGCTTTGCAGCAAAAGAAGGTCCAGCGGATTCCAAGGAGCCTTTAACCACGTGATGCTCTCGTTGGGACCCTAAGGTCTTTGCTTTTTTCGGTGCTATGTCCCTCTCCATGTTACTTGGTCCCACGCCCAAATTTTGGGCAATATTTTTTTTGCTCAAATTTTGGGCAATATCACTAACACCATTTGCGCTGATCTTTCCTTTGCCTTTGTTCTTGACTTGGGCCCACTTTCTTTCCTCAATATTAAAACCTTTTTTCTTGTGGTTGAGACCCACCTTGTCGGCCATCACCTTCCCCAGACCAAGCTTCTCCTTAGGCGCAGATAAATCACGCTTTTGTCTCAGCGGCGCCATGCATCTATTTTCGGAAATCAGACAAGCCTCAAAATCATCGCCTATGTCTTGATCTGTGTCCGCCGGAACAGCAAATCTGGGCAGACCGGATCTGTCCTTTGCCGCTCCTCCCGCCTCTTCAGTAGGTCTTCGAGTTTCCTCACTACCCCTGTTCATCTCCTTCCTCAATAGGCGAGCTCTTCTTGGCTTTTGAACCAGCATCCATGGCCCAAAAAGGTCGTCTTTCTCCAGAAGCTTTTGCTGCTCCGGCAGTTTCTTAGGATCAGCAGTCCCAATCTGATTTGGAAGCTCAGCCGTATCAGCACCATGTTGAGCGAGCCCCCACTGGCACTGTTCCTTCCTATGCCCGTATCTACCGCAAGAAAAACAGATGAGTCCAAGGCCCTCGTACTCAATATTGAACAGATTGGTTGCTGAGATTATCCTTGGGACCAGCTTCTTTTGCAGATCAATTTCGACACATAGCCTAGCATACCTTAAGAGTCCTCCCAATTAGATCCCCTAATCTCCACATACATTCCTTATTATAACATAAAAGAGGGACATGTGGAATTCTTACCCAGGTAGCCACACGACCTAAGGGGTTGCTAAAAGGATCGAAATAAGGCGACCACCTCTGCACAAGAATGGAGTGCTGAGCAACCGTCCATGGACCTTCCAGAAGAACTTTCTTGTAATGAATTCTCCAATTATCCGGGTCATTAAATTTAACCACATAATAATTGTTTGGGAGATCTATTAATTCGAAGTGACTGAACTTCCAAATTCTGCTTAGATGTTCCTTGAGTCTGTAAAAATTGATTTTTATACCCAGAGTGGTAATAATCAACGCGTTATTCCACGGTCTTGCCCATCTATTGTACTCCTCTTGAGTCATATGCAGAGTAGGATAGATCTCCATGAGCTTTTTGAATTCCTCTGAAGGCTCAGGGACATCCCAGGATTGATCCAAAATGTCTGCCAGAAGAGATTCTTCCTCATTGCATGGAGCACCAAAGGCAGTGCCATTGAAATCTGTTCTCTTAAAACCTAGCAGCGAGTCCTTATAAGAAAAATCCCGACCTTCCATGACCTGAGGATCTCCTTTTTCCTTCACCTCTGTATCCAGACCTTGCTCCTCTGCTACAGGCTCATTAGCAGGCATTAAGGAATCTTCTCTGCTACCCTTCTTAGCATGCAACCCTCTACCAGCAGCAGCACTCGTTCCCAAAGCTCTATCCGGCGGAAGTTTCCGGCCACTGGCATCATCCATCAGAGTAGAACCCAAAGGTGGCACGAATTCCAAGTCAGAGAAAACTTCATGGCATGTTAGCTTTTAGTTTTTCAAAGTGGTAATAATCAACGCGTTATTCCACGGTCTTGCCCATCTATTGTACTCCTCTTGAGTCATATGCAGAGTAGGATAGATCTCCATGAGCTTTTTGAATTCCTCTGAAGGCTCAGGGACATCCCAGGATTGATCCAAAATGTCTGCCAGAAGAGATTCTTCCTCATTGCATGGAGCACCAAAGGCAGTGCCATTGAAATATGTTCTCTTAAAACCTAGCAGCGAGTCCTTATAAGAAAAATCCCGACCTTCCATGACCTGAGGATCTCCTTTTTCCTTCACCTCTGTATCCAGACCTTGCTCCTCTGCTAATAAACATAATGCAGTTGTTTATATTACTAACAATAATAACATAATACAACTAATGAGCAGGATCAAGGAAGTGGAAACTGGAGGATGAAATTTGGGGATATAGATGTGGGATATTGGCCATCTTCTATATTCGATAGTCTGTCTGAGAGTGCATCAAGAATAAAGTGGGGAGGTGAAGTAATAAACAAGAAATCTAATGGGAAACACACCACGACTGAAATGGGAATTGGATATTTTGCAAGAGCAGGTTTTGGGAAAGCTAGCTTCTTCAAGGACATTTCCATTGTTAATGGAAATAATAATCTTGAAACTCCTAATTACTTTAACACTTACGCTAGCAATCCCATGTGCTACGACATTGTCCTAAATGATTATTCTGATGATTGGGGTGCCAACTTCTACTATGGGGGTCCTGGAAGAAACCCATTTTGTCCAATTTAATATTAGTCTATTACTACCTCCGGTAATTGATATAAGATTTAGTTTGTAGTGTCATTTATATTACAAACTAGATTCTATATTAAGCATCGGAGGTAGTATATATATTTGACCAATCAACATAATCCTAGCTCGCTGGGCGGAAAACTATGTATTAGGAGTTTAAAGCTTGTCTGCTTTGGAAATAAAGGAAATGAATTGTGGCATGGAGTGAATTCCCCGGCTTCGCAGGCCTGAAAAAATTTGTAATGCTATGTAATGGTTGGTGTGACAGTTGTATAATATATATAATGTTGTCCTATATATGTTTGACTATGTTTTCCGGTGGATGAGATAAAAAGTTTCTTAGCTTTGTCATAATATACAATTTTTATATAAATGTAAAATAAAATGCGGAGGCTGTATAATGTGATAAATGACATAGTGTAAAATATATATAGTTATTGATTCAAAGTAACCAAATCAAACTATTAGTTAGGATTTGTTGTAAGTAGTTATAAAGTCAAGTTAGTGCGTAACTGATGTTAAGTCTAAGGTCTTGTGTTTGTGTGTGTATACGCCTAAAGTATAATGAATAGAAGAAATTCATTCCATTCTCTATTTCACCCAAGGTATTAAAAATCGAACCAATCAATGAATCGGTCGAGGCAATGATTCAAAGGTTAGTGGGTCAGATCGAGAGTTAACTTGGTGTTAGATTGGTGATAATTAAAAGATTTATTTGAAATCAAATGTATAAAAGTACCTATTAACAACTCATACATAGTATATGTTACAATAATATATTTATATATATAATCAATATAAAAAGGACCAAACCAATTTTAAAATTTGAATCTTATAAAAAGTACCTGAGAAAAGGAATATTTTCTATATTGTCAATATATATTTTTTCATTTCCTTTTCTATTTTCCTTCTCTTTTTCCTCTTATTTCTTATTTTTTTTCTTAGTAAACATCTTTCTTCTTAAAGTTCTTGCATTTCATGTATTTTTTTAGCAATTTTTTTTTTCATAAAAAAGAAACCCTGGGCCAACCCCTAACCCAGTCAGTTTGCCTAGGTGTTAGACTCCCTAGGACAAGCCTGGTCGTGGGAGCTATCAAATAAAAACTAGATTAATATGCATTATAGTGATGCTAACCTATGTCGATTCTTTAATTGCAGCCTAGTTATCTAAGTTCTTAAATTAATTAAGTCACAACTATAAATTAACAAAGATGAAGATATATTACCTAAACTAATTTTGTACTAAATGCATGTCCTAGACTACTTTTTATGACTTTTAATTTATAAAAATACTTGAATGGAATGAATGTGTAAATGATCAGATAATGATGAAATGGATATTCTCTTTAGCAAATGAGTTAGGCTTTCCTTGCTTCAAATAATATGAAAGTTAGCTAGTTTAATTAAAATGTGCCCAAAAAACCCTTTAGACTAGCTTAAGCTAGATTAACAAGACACTTCCACACCTGACAAGGCCTTATTCCTCTAAACAAAACTCAATCAATGCTCTAGCAATTAAAGAACCTAATCTTTAATTAAAATAACCCTTATTCTAAAAGGAATAAAATATACTGCAATATGAGAAAATCTTGATGGTATGAAAAATCGTATGTTATGCATGCATGCATATATTTTCCACCATTCCTTTTCCGTTTCTGCCACAAAGAAGGCTGGATAACTAAAAACAGTAAAGTTCGAAAAATGAAAATCGAACCATTACATGCTTCTTAAAAAAATTGCTGTTCTTCAATTTCTAACCTCTTTACTTTTTTTATCTTTTACATAGTACCTATAACATAGTATTCTATACAACAAGGAGTACCTAATATAGTGTTCTATAAAATCAAAATAACAATCTTATATATGAATTTAAGATAATCAAATGAAATAATTAAAAATGAAATCAAGCCTATAGCGACTTTCATTTTTTTCCTTTAAATCTATAACTTGTCGTCTTGGCCTAATTAGGAGTTTGTTAAAAGTATAGGATTAAATTTGAATTTTGGTACTTCTGCGGGTTGCACTTCAGATTTTTTCACTTAGAATTGTCATATTCTTTTTGTAAGGTTGACAAGTGTATATTTTATAATTGAATAGGTGTATCTTTCGGGAAACCGGCCTCTCCATTTTCCTTACCATCCAATTCTCTCAACTTCTTTATTTACACTGTTAGATTCTTTTACGGTTGAGATTTAATATCTTATAAAAATATTATTATAATATTAAATAAAAAAACAATTAAATAAATAAATTTAAATCTTTAAAATTTAATTTAAGCAGTTCATATCACTATACTTTTATTAAAATATTTTATATATTCTCTTTTATTTTTTAGAGGATATTAAATCTCAACCGTCAGAATTGATCTAACGGTTTAAATAAGGAAGCGGGGGGAAATGGACGGTAAGGGAAATTGAGAGGCCCCTTTCCGCTTTCATTTTTGGCCAAAAATATAGGTGTATTGATGTGTGCTTTTGTTGCTAAAGCAATCAATTAAACTAGGTCCTAAATTATTATGCAGTTTAGGGTCAACCTAGGTCATTCTTCCAAGGAGCAAGTTATGGGTTTTCTTCAGGATTGATTTTAAAGTGATAAAAGATGCAGTGGAATGGACCTAAACTAGAATGTAAGACATTACTACCTAAATGCAATTAGACTAACTAAATATACTAATGCAATTAATTCTAAAACCTATATGAGAATGAAACTAATCTATATGAAGTTGAATGCAATTTGGGGGGGGGGGTTTTATGAAAGAGGAATTAAAATGCTAAACAAAATATTATGAAGAAGCAAGACCAACAACAAAGGTTTAACTCAGTTATGATGATAAAGGGGACAACTTAGGATTCACATGGATTTAGCTTTCTTAGCCATTCAATTTATTAGACCAAAGGGAGGTTAATTAAAAATTGGAATTAATAAACTTAATCACCTAATTGAAACATAGGAAACCCTCAAGCTCAATAACACCTAATCCACTAGAAAACTCATAATGGAAAAAGTGGTGGTTAATTATATCCATTAAAAACCAATCACAATTGTTTAAGATAGTTTTAGAAATCATGTTCACAATTGCCTAATTAAACAATTTGACAATTAATCACCTAATTAAACAATCAAGAGATTAAACCTAAATTGATAATTAAATTAATAATGAAAACTCAGTTAATAATCTAGTTGACAATCGAAGGGTTTGCAAACAAAAATCACAACAATCATTTAAGAATAAATCAAGTCCAAAATATCAATTCAATCCAAATCAATAATAAGTCTACAATCTAAAATTAGATTGTTCTCAATTAGTATAACCCAAAATCATTTGAAACTAAACAATCTCAAGTCTTTGAATCAAAAAGATAAAAAGAAAGATACTTCTTTGTGGTCTTCAAGTGTAAGCTCCAAGGCTCTAGCTTCTTCCATACTCTTCCCAAGTTGCCTCCTAAAGAAGTTTAAGCTGCCATGAAAATCCTTCCCCCTTCACGCCTCCCGCAGTGATTTATGGCCATTGGAAAGGTGGTTGTGGATGAATAATTAATGATGGATGCTGTGTGTATATGTGCGGAAGGAAAGGGAGAATGGAATTGTTTCATGCAATTGGAGGTGGGGCCCGTGATTGGAGAAATAATAGTGATTGAATCAAGCAAGTTCTCCTGGTGTGTCTCAGTGATATGCAAGCCAGGAACTCCGAAAAGTCTCGTCCCGCATCTGTTAGTGCGTCCCTCCGTACCTCGTCTCCGCCTCCAGCGTCAGTCCGTGTATATATTTTTGTGGCAGCTGCTAGGTTAATTTTTAAGACAAGAGGGGAGAGTTTTTGGATATCAACTTGGGTCCATTAAAATTTAAGAAGCTCAAATAAAATTATACCATTAGATTCTTTTTTAGCTTTCAAGAAAATTTCTATACCGTAGGATCTTCTAATCTGTTTTTTCTTGTCCTGCAAGAATTAAATTAAATTGTGACCTATCATATATTTGAAAATATTATACAATTACAAGATACTAATCAGAATATGATCAATTTAAGCCCAATTATATCATACTCAATTTAGATTTATGTTATTTCCTAAAATTGGCTAATACTCCAAATATTATCTAACAAATCTAAATTAGTCCAAAATAATCCCCAAAATAAATGAATAAGGTGAGATAAAATATATTAAATTTTGGATTTATCATGTATCTTTTGGGAAATATTAGATTAAATTTCATCATATTTTCTACTTTCTTTTTACATATTTTTCTCCCTAAATTTAATGGTTAGGAAAAATAGAATTTTGAAAGAAAATTTATTCATATTCTCTCTTTTTGTACCTGGAAAATGACGAATTGGAAAGAAAAAATTAATTCAAAGAAAACAAAGAAAAAAACAGAGAGATAGTGCATGTTTGAATTATCAGTAGAAGTTACTTTTCCAACCTGATTTATGGTATATAAGGTAAGTTTGTGAAAAGAGTTTTGTCTCGACTTGCATGAACATGCTTTTTCACCACTTTCTCAAAAGGCCCATAATAGGCAAGAAACATGGACCCCATGTGAGTGCACGAAACAAAAGAAGACACTCCAGACGTATGCGTGGCAGCGGAAGAGAAGGAAACAAAAATAAACGAATTTAAAGAAAGGAAATTGTATATATTGAGTATGACTTCGCTTCATCAACGGTATTAAAAGATAAATCATCTACAAACCATAAATTTTTATATTAAATAGACAAATTCTTCGCGACCAAGACTTATTCTGCTTTGTAACAATACATAAGACCCGGTAACGCATAAGGAAATAGTCAAAGTTTTGTTTCTAGAACTAAGTGACGATTAAGTTGAAGCAATCAAAATAGAAGTTATTTAAGAAAATTATTGTTAACAAGTGCTATCTCCAATATAAGAAACAAATAGCACTGTTCAAAAAATATAAGAAACAAATAGTAGCGATGTAAACAACGAGGTGGGAAGTGGTATTATATAATATCGTGGAAAACAGATATGGCAAAAATCATAAGTATGAACAAGATGAATGAAATTAAACAGTAGACATTATTATAAGTATTCTGTAACCTAGAATGATCAAAATTTGAGCAACAAAAATTTACTTTTTTCACCCAAATATGGAACAATAGAAACAATTGTTTGAATGGCTTTATGTCAAACAATTGTTTTCGTCAATGGCTTTCGACTTCGCGCTCAGCTATAAAAAAGATTAAAGATTTTTGTTCAACCAAACAGAAAAATAACGAAAGTCAAAATTATATATCCATGATATCTTTGGTCGATGGGCTTTATGTCCCAAACGGAAATGCATTTTAGGTGTGGATATAGAATACTGTTGGAATGATTAAGAATCATATAAAATCGAAAAGAAAGAATTTTGAAGACCAAGTAAAAAACGCTGAAAACAATTTCTTTTCTGGCCGCGTAATACTTCCAGTTCGCGCGATCAAATAAATGAGAATGGAACCTTAGTCTATAATGTAGACGTAATAAGTAATAACGCGTACGTAAAATGTATGGCCTAAACTTTAGTCTATAATGTAGACGTAATAAGTAATAACGCGCACGTAAAATGTATGACCTAAAGTTTAGTCTATAATGTAGACGTAATAAGTAATAACGCTTACGTAAAATGTATGGCCTAAAGATGAGTTAGTCGTAGATAAACACGGATATCACCACAATTATCTGGTACAGAATTTGTGTATATAAGCGGACATAACATGCTGTTTTAAGCACAGAAAAAGCACGATTACGTGAAATACCAAAATCATGGGTTCCCCAATTTCGCTATTATTGCTCACTTTTGCGTTTATGTTACTTTCGGTTTCATCAACTTCATCAACCCATATTCCAGAACTCTTCACTCAATGTCTTGAGGCGAATTCTCAAAATCCAATCCCATTTTCGACCACGTTTTTCACTCCCCAAAATAATGCTTCTTTCACTTCAGTCCTTGAATCCACAGCTCAAAATCTAAGGTACTTGCTGCCTTCAATTACGAAACCCGAATTTATATTCACCCCATTAGAGGATTCTCATGTTCAGGCTGCTGTCCTATGCGCGAAAAAGCTCAAAATTCACATGAGGGTGCGTAGTGGAGGTCATGACTTTGAAGGGCTTTCTTTTGCTTCTCTCATTGAGAAGCCATTCATGATTGTAGATCTCGCCAAACTCCGTGCCATCCAGGTTGATATAGCTCATAACACAGCTTGGGTTGAAGCCGGTGCCACACTTGGAGAAGTTTATTATAGAATATCCGAGAAAAGTCCAGTCCATGCCTTCCCTGCTGGCATTTGCCCAAGCATCGGCGTTGGTGGTCACATTACAGGAGGCGGATACGGCTCTCTGCATAGGAAGTATGGACTTGCCGCTGACAACGTCATCAATGCCCGAATAGTGGATGCTAACGGCAAGATTCTTGACAGAGAAGCCATGGGGGAGGACTTTTTTTGGGCAATTAGAGGTGGAGGGGGTGGAAGCTTTGGGATTATTTTGTCGTGGCAAATCAAGCTTGTTTGGGTTCCACCTGTAGTGACGGTTTTTACTGTGAGTAAAACCTTAGAGCAAGATGCGAACAAGATTCTCCATAAATGGCAGCAAGTGGCACCAAACATTGATGACGATATGTTCTTTAGGGTTCAAATGACGGTAGTAAATTCTAGTACTCCTGGCAAAAGAACTGTGCTAACCTCTTATATTGGTCGTTACCTTGGTAGGGCCGATAGCCTTCTCCAGTTGATGGCGGAAAAGTTTCCAGAGTTGGGCCTCACAAAAAAAGATTGTTTGGAAACAAGTTGGATCAAATCCGTGCTTTACATTGATGGTTTTCCAAACACCACATCCCCAGAAATTCTTATCCAGCGCACCATATCTACCAAGTCGTACTTGAAGAGCAAGGTAGATTACATGAGGCAAGTGATTCCTGAAATTGCTTTGAATTCCATATGGAAAAGGTTTATGCAAGATGATGCACCGCTCATGATTTGGCTCCCATACGGAGGAATGATGGGTAGAATCTCAGAATCCGCTATTCCATATCCTCATAGAAAAGGAGTGGTCTTCACGGCGCAGTATGTAGCGCAGTGGCTTGATGGAGAAAAGAGCATGAAAAAGCATATGAATTGGGTTAGGAGATTCTATGACTTCATGACTCCTTATGCTTCACGCTTTCCAAGAGAATCGTATGTCAATTATAGAGACCTTGACTTGGGGATGAACCGGTTCAACGAGACAAGCTTCTTGAGGTCGAGCACTTGGGGATTCAAGTACTTCATGGATAATTTTATAAGGTTGGTGAAGGTGAAGTCCGAGGTTGATCCAAGTAATTTATTTAGACATGAGCAGAGCATTCCTCCATTGCCTTTGGAAAGTTTCAAGGGTTAAACAAGTGAATGTTTTTATGGTAATTTGTATTATATTGTTTTTGTGTATGCATATGCTTCTGATCCAAATAAGCATGCCAAATAAATTAGGGAGAATCACACTTGGATCCCAAGAAAGAAAAAAAATGAAAAAATGGTCCCTGTGAATAGCAAAATGAAAAAAATGTCTCATTAACAACTCCAGGAGCCTGTATTGACAACTCGTTAACAACTCTAGGAGCCTGTATTGACAACTCCATATGATCATTTTTTCATTTTGCAATCTACAGGAACTATTTCTTCATTTTTCTTCTTCTTTGGGATCTTAGTGTAATTCTCCCAATAAATTATTGGCGTTGTAAGAATGTTGTATCACTGTGATCATGATTGTCGGTTAATTTAATTATTTAATTACTTTGATGGTGATATTAAATTTTTTTTCATATTTCATTGTGTCTCACACGTAGATATGAGAGATTATACGTATCGATACACTTTCCAAGTATTATTGGATTGCACCTGCAAAGAGAGGTTCTCTTCTTGCCAAATCAACTCATTACCAAGAGAGTGTGTGTAAATTATTTGCCAAAGGAAAGTGTAAAATAGAATAACAATAAATGAGATAATAAAGTAAGGTCACCTATGCAAACTTACTTAAAATTTAATTTCATTCAACTTTCGTGGGAGTTAAATGAAATTTTAGAATTAAGAGTGACATGTCAAACCAACAAGTTGTTAATAGAAGTGGTAAGCGGTCCTACCAAGTTAGAAAGAGAACACAAGTTTGAATCTTGAGAAGCACACTTGTTGAGATAGACAAAAACCCTTCCCGCTCTATGTTTTGAAAGGGATTAGTCTCCCTTGTTTATATAAAATAGAATGACATATCAAGGATGTGATGAATTAAGAATGGGAAAATCCTAATTGCATCTAGCTGAAATATCAAAATTCAAATTTAGGCTTATACTTGTAACAAATTCTTAATCAGGCCAAGACGTTTAACTAGGAATTTATAAATGTTGTTGAAAGACTAGAAGGGAGAATGCCCTTCTGTAATTAAGAAAAGAAAATTGAAAGTAAGTGTAGGTTTAATTTTAGTTTTGATTATTCAAACTGGATTTAATTGAAATTTATTCTTGGGAAAATTCCAGAAAAATACTGTGGAATATATAAAAGGACATATCAGACCTCTAAAATTTTGAAATCCCAAGTCAATCGGCTGTTAGTACGGAGGACCAACATGGGATTATGAAATCTCCGCAAAAAGACGATTTTGCCCTTTAGCTCTCCCTCTCTCTCAGCTTGGAATAACAATAGAGGCCTCTTTATTAACAACACCGGATTCTATGTTAGCAACTCTACTTTCTTCTTGTACAATAACAACATGGGTTTTTTTATTAACAATACGATATTTTACATTAACAACTCAAATTTCTTGTTTCAAAATAACAACACCGGTCTTTATATTAACAACGCCCTATTTGACATTAACAACTCGAGTTTCTTTTTTCACAACCCCCTAATTTAAGTTTTAGGGCTAATAACAACACTTTTCTCTTTAATAATAATACCAGATTTACATTAACAACTCCACTTTGTTCTTTGACAATAACAACACGGTATTTTATATTAACAACTCAACTTTCTTGTTCCACAATAACAGCACTAGTCTCTGTATTAACAACACCCTATTTTACATTAATAACTCAACTTTCTTTTTTCACAACTTCATAATCTAAGTTTCATGGCCAATAACAACACTTCTTTCTTTATTAACAACACCATATTTTATATTAACAATACCATATTTGAGATACGAAGTTGTGGAAGAAGTAAAGCGGAGTTGTTAATATAGAATGCAGTGTTGCTAATAAGAGCCCGATGTTGTTATTCCGAGCTGAGAGAGATGGATAGCTGAAGGGCATAATCATCTTTTTGCCGAGATTTCAAAATCCCAGATTCCTCCTCCGTACTGACAGCCAACTGATTTGGGATTTCAAAATTTCAGAGGTCTAATATGTTCTTTTGTATATTCCATAGTATTTTTTTTTTTGGAATTTTCCCTTTATTCTTTCATGTTAGTTTTTTTTTTGCATGTGAAGGATCATAAAATTAATAATTTGTTTATTATAAAAGAAACCATGCATCTTCTTTTTTAATTTTTATCTTGTTTTCTTTTCTTTCGTTTTCAATTCTATTTTTGTCTCCTGCCTGAGGACACTATTAGCAATGAAGTTTTATTTGCATAGATCCAAATTCAAGTTTTTCAACTTTAGAAGAAAATATTAACATAGGTTGATTCGACTAGTACAAAATAAAGCCATCTTTCTTCTTGGATAATCAATTTCATGTATTTATCAATTACAAGAATCATCCCAGCGTTTTGTACCCCCGGGGTGACAAAAGTCTATTTTTATGACGTTAGTTGGCCAAAAATAGAAACAACTTATGGTAAAACTATTATTAAAAATTCCTAATCCTTAATTTATAATCCTTATTCTAAAAGGAATAAAATATACTGCTATATTTGAAAATCTTGATGGTATGAAAAATCGTATGTTATGCATGCATGCATGCATGCATGCATGTATTTTTCCACCATTCCTTTTCCGTTTCTGCCACAACGAAGGCTGGATGACTAAAAACAGTAAACTTCAAAAAATGAAAATTAAACCATTACATGCTTCTTAAAAAATTTTATGTTCTTCAATTTCTAACCTCTTTACTTTTTTATCTTTTACATAGTACCTAATATATAGTATTCTATACAACAAGGAGCGTAAATTAAGTGTTAGGTTTATCTTTGGATAAATTAGCAAATCAAAATAAAAATCTTATATATGAATTTAAGATAATTAAATGAAATCAGGCCTATATTGACTTTCATTTTTTTCTTTAAATCTATAACATGTCATCTTGGCCTAATTAGGAGTCTGTTAAAAGTATAGGCTTGAATTTGAATTTTGGTACTTCTGCAGGTTGCACTTAGGATTTTTTCATTTAGAATTGTCATATTCTTTTTGTGAGTTTAACAAGTGTATATTTTATAATTAAATAGGTGTATCTTTTGGGAAACGAACCTCTCCATTTCCCTTACCGTCCAAATCTTTGCACTTCTTTATTTACACCGTTAGATTCTCTAGCGGTTGAGACTTAGTATCTTATAAAAATATTATTATAATATTAAATAACAAAAAATTTAAATAAATAAATTTAAATCATTAAAATTTAATTTAGGGCGTTCATATCACTATTCTTTTATTAAAGTATTTTATATATTCTCTTTTACTTTTAGAAGGATATTAACAGTTTAAATAAGGAAGCGGAGGGAAATGGAAAGGCCCCTTCCCGCTTTCGTTTTTTGCCAAAAAAAATAAGTGTATCTTTTGGGAAATATTAGATTAAATTTCAGCATATTTTCTACCCGTTTTTTTTTACATATTTTTCTCCCTAAATTTGATGGTTGGGAAAAATAGAATTTTGAAAGAAAATTTATTCATATTCTCTCTTTTTGTACCTGGAAAATGACTAATGGGAAAGAAACAATTAATGCAAAGAAAACAAAGCAAAAAAATAGAGAGATAGTGCATGTTTGAATTAGCGATAGAAGTTATTTTTCCAACCTGATTTACGGTATATAAAGTAAGTTTATGAAAAAAGTTTTATCTCGACTTGCATGAACATACTTTTTCACCGTTTTCTCAAATAGACCCGTAATAGGCAAGAAACGTGGACCCCACATGAGTGGAAGAAACAAAAGAAGACACTCTAGATGTATGCGCGGCTGGCGGAAGATAAGGAAAAAAAATAAACGAATTTAACAAAAGGAAATGGTCATATTGAGCATGAGTTCGCTTCATCAACGGTATTAAAAGATAAATCATCTACAAACCATAATTTTTTATATTAAATAGGCAAATTCTTCGTGACCAAGACTTATTCTGCTGTGTAACAAAACATAAGACACGCTAACGCTTAAGGAAATAGTCAAAGTTTTGTTTCTAGAACTAAGTGACGATTAAGTTGAAGCAATCAAAGTAGAAGTTATTTAAGAAAATTAGTGTTAACAAGTACTATCTCCAATATAAGAAACAAATAGTAGCGATGTAAACAACGAGGTGGGAAGTAGTATTATATAATATCGTGGAAAACACATATGGCAAAAATCATAAGGATGAACAAGATTAATGAAATTAAACAGTAGATGAGCATTTTTATTAGTATTCTGTAACCTAGAATGATCAAAATTTGAGCAACAAAAATATACTTTTTTCACCCAAATATGGAACAATAGAAACAATTGTTTGAATGGCTTTATGTCAAACAATTGTTATCGTCAATGGCTTTAGACCTCGCGTTCAGCCATAAAAAAGATTAAAGATTTTTGAAAAAAATAACAAAAGTCAAAATTATTGACTTTCAAAATAATATATCCATGATATCTTTGGTCAATGGACTTTATATCCCAAACGGAAAAATGCATTTTAGGTGTGGATATAGGATAGTGTTGAAAGCCGCAACTTTTTTTTTTCGGGTTTAAAATGCATTTTTGTTGAAATGCTTTATCCTCGTCATTAAAAATAGCGTTGGGAATTGTACCAAAAAAAAATAGCGTTGGGAATTGGGGCCGTGGTCGCAGGCCGAACGGGGCTAACTGGTGTAACTCACCCCTTTGGTGGCTAGCATGAATCCGCCAATTTTTTTTGTTTTTTAAAATTATTTCACTTCTTTTTTTTTTATTTTCACTTCCTTTTTCTTTCACTCACTCACATTACATTTCTTTTCTTTCATACATTTGTGTTAAGAAGTTAATTTCATTCTAATTTTCCTTTTTTTTTCCGTCTACTCACATCACAAAAACATATAAACACATCTCTTTCAAATTTAATATTATTAGAATAAATTAATATAATATAGAATAAAATGTATAAGGAAATAGTTAAACACAGCATCAAAGAAAAGGCGATCAGGGTATTTGAATTTATTTTATAAAAAAAAAACGCGGGCTCTGGCTAAACCCGGGGGGGGGGGGGGCGCACTTGAATGCCAACCTGAATTGGCGAGCTGGGCTTAACCCATTTTACCGGTTATACTCGTAAAAATATAAGAAACATTTTCTCGTTTGTTTATATTATGATTTATTATATATTTTTCTGGTTATATTAATTTTTTTATTGACAATATTTTTTTGTTTTACGCATAGGTACTCTTCCGTGGAGGCAACTATGACTACACATAAAAAAAATATATAGATTATGTAGGCTTTGTTAAAATGTTAACATTACATAGACTTTTTTTTATATTTTTAAAACTCTCATAAATTTATTTTTTTAAAAAAAATTAGGCAAACTCCTTTCCAATTTATGTGGGTTTTAATGATTAAAAAAAATGAGTGTCCATTATTTATTTTTATTTAAAAATAAATTTGTGTGAGTTTTAAAAATAAAAGAAATCCATGTAACACTAATAAATTGATCATATGATTATGTTGATGTCAGTGGAAAATATAAGGTAAAAAAAAAAAAAAGATCTTGCATGAATGATTTTGGCAGTTATAATTTTTTGTAGAAAAATAGAATTCAAATTAGTTTTAATATACAATGATCAATGCACCCCTTACATTAAAATAAAATTATGTTTTATCAGTGAAAAGACAATAATTTTTTTTTTATTTTTTATAAGAGTATTTATAAGATAAATTAAGAGATTCAAAGAAAACTAAAGAGCTAACAAGAACATTTTGGCATTTTACAAGAGAAATAAGAGAATTCACAAAAGGATTAAAGTGCAAAAATACTTATAAGATTTTACCCAATGTGCGCTCAACACCGTATACTTTTTGGAAATGTAAAAATACCCATAAGCTTTCAAAATAAGAGTAAAAATACAAGCACCGTTAATTTCCATTATGTTAACGGTTAGTTGACTGGAAACGCTGATATGGAAGTTAACATAGCCATGATAATTTCCTAGTTGGCAGTGGAAAGTAAAAAAAAAAAAAAGGAGAATGACAGTGAGGTTCTTGGGAGAAAATACCAATAAAGTCTCTATGAAACGAAATAACAACTGGTTAAACGTGTTTTATAACTCAACATATTGTAAAAATGACTTAACGAGTTGTTATTTCTTTTCGCATATACTTTATTGGTATTTTGTTCGATCTCTAGAACCTCAATGTCATTCTCCCAAAAAAACGGCCACATGTCTGCCAACTATGAAATTTATCATTAAAAAAGAGAAAAATTGTATTTAGGTCTCGGACAAGTGAAAATACGATAAAATGATCCGTTAAAATCTAAAAATTACATTTAAGTCCCATGAAACTTTTTTGCAATAAATTCCAATTCTACTGACAAGTCCATGGATATCCACTGATGTGTCCAGAAGCGTCAACTAACAAATTCATAGACATTCATATGAGCGTCTATTAACAAGTCCATGAACATTTGACAATTAAAATTTATTATAAAGGAGTCTCATATGACTTAAATGTAATTTTTAAATTTCAAGGAATCATTTTATCGTAGATCATCTTGTTAGAGACCTAAATACAATTTTTCCCAAAACAAAAACAAAAAAACTACCCACAAATCTGCAACCTTGTTCTCCTATCCTCTCCTTCTTCCCCCCTCCTCTTTGACATCTTTCCCGGCTACCATCTCGTTGCCACATCCCACCGCACCTCGTCTCCTTCCTTTATTCGCAAAATTCGTGTGTTTTCAAAGGCTTCCGACACTCCTGGTTTTGTTGAAATGCTAGATCCTATAGGGAAAGAGAAGGGCGGCGGTGGCGTCGTCGTCGTCGCAGGCAGTAAGTTCGAGGGCGTGGTAGAGAGCCTTTGAAGACGAGAGCATCAATGAGAGAGTAATGTGGGTTTGCAAGAAGACGAGAGCCTGAGGTAGAATCAATGAAAAAGGGCCCTGTTATCAAGTTTTCATTTTTGTGGTTCCCAATAAAATTTTCGATTTGAATTTTGGCTTACTTTTGATGTGATAATGTTTGTATTTGCGTTGGCCTTCCCATCTGTGAAAAGTCAAAACACTTCATTGAATTTGGTAAAAAAACAACGTCTTTGGTTTTGGATTCAAGAGTGAAAATTTTCAGTTTGTGTTTGGCCTTGATTTGGGTAAAATCTATGTCAAAAATTGTTTGCTATCATTTTTTGTGTGTGCTGCCGTCTAAACCACCGAAACCCGAGCTCAGAATCGCCGGAAAGACGGGCATGAAGCTCAGGTTACGGCGGGTCCGCAGTGACTCTGGGTCGGGTCAAGGGATCCGGTTCCAATCAATATCCCCCCCTGCTTCGATAGGCATGAGATGTTGCTACTGAAGTTGAACCAAGTTTGATGAATAATAAAGGTATGTTGGAATTATAATATAAATGAGATTGTGTCAAATGTAATAAGTCTCACATTTTTGGGGGTGTGAAATCTAAGTATATGTATTATAACATAAGAACTTGGATAAGTAAATGAGTTAAGAGAAAAAATGAACTCGTACAATAATAAGTCATATGAAAATCCAGCAATTTCTTGTGTATGCGATTTATAGACTGGACACCTTTTATTAATATTTTGGAACAAAAATACTTACTATTAAATGTCACAATCGCTTAGCCTTTAATTGTTAAATATCTTCGTTGCAATGTTCAAACTCATGTTGAAACCTATGAAACCGTGAATTGAATCACTTTAATGTGATTACTTTGTGACAATCATGAAAGGGTTTGTTGCCTATATAAGGTGCTTCTAGTTTGAAGTTTGGGTATACTGCTCTTGAGTTTTTGAGCCCTTCTTTTCTCCTCTTAAGTTTCCTTTGCCTGTTAAGTTTTATTATATTTCGCTATTCTACTCACCGTATTTTTGCAAGAAGGATCTGTTTTATCATAGGGAGTGTCGCTTCCTCTTAGCCGGTGGTTACGGAATAACTCTTAAAAACAGCGTCTTTGGACATAAATTATACAGTTTATTTACCGGAATTACGCCAACAAGATATACATATTTGATGCCAAGAATAATGGTGGTGGTGGTGGTGATTAATAAAGTGCAGCGATAATGAGCCTGTTAGCTTGATGAGTGCTGCCAATGCATTAATTGTTATTTGTTCTCTTTATTTCATTTGTGATATCCGAGATATAATGAGCATGCATATATATATATATATATATGAATAAACAAATCAGCTGTGATATTTATTTATGTTTGAGGTTGTCTTGTTCTTTATCTAACTACTTCACTTTTTTAGATCTATTGAAGTTTCACCCCTCAACTAACCCATCACTTAATTACGTATGTACTGTTTGGCCAGAAAAAAAAAAAAGACCATTGTGAGGGATTGGATGTGATATTAAATATCTCCCATATTTATAATTATTTTTTTAAAGTATGCATCTTGATTACACAAATATTAAGGGGATTTTCATTAAAGGATAATCATCATTAAAAATGGTACTTTAGAAAAATTAACTTATATTCATTTCAAATATCTAACTTAACTAATTTTTTAATTTATCTAAATTAGTTAAGCAACTCTTATATCAAAAACACGAGGTAGTAACATTTTTTTAGTGTTGTTGCCAATTACAATGGTCTAATAATCTCTTTATTAAGAAAGATGTCCACATTTAGTATTCAACAGTACTTTAAACAAGATTGCTTCAATGAGAAGAGATTCGTGTCTATAAAAAAGTAGTCCTTTGGTATTTTATATGAACAAGAACTAACACTTCTCTTTGCATTTATTTTTATTTTTGAGGGTTTAATTGATATTAATATAGGGCGCTAATTAGTAATTTTGTGGAGCCTTTTCTACCGTTTTAATTTCTCAGTCAATTAATGATCAAATTAACAATTCAATAACAGACGAGGAAGAGCAACATGGATTCGATTTTTAATACAAACGTGAGGAGCGATATTGTGTCACCTGGCAAAGATCACCCTTTATAATGAAAGCTCAACACAAATAATTGCATGATAAATGAGAAGCACAGCCAACTGTATTTATATATATATATATATATGTATTTATATATATATATATATATATCTGCAACAAGTCCCAGGGTTACAATATCAAAAGATGAAGAAGACACAAGGAAGAGAGTCACTAAATTCATCCACAACCCCTCCAACAGAATTTGACCTTATTATAACTAAGGTCTCCTTATTGTGCTATGCATGTGATCTCTATATGGACCTTCTCTTGGATCTTGGATCAACTTCTAGGCCAACCGTTTGTGGGTCTATTACATTACTCCCCTCTGAAGAGGACCTTGTCCTCAAGGTCCAAACAGGCAAGCAACCTAGTAAATAAACAAGTATTGTCTCGGCATATCTCATTAGATTAGATTCTGTATAAAACTAGCTTGTGCTTCCCCGTGCAACCTTGTACTTGTGAAACACCATTGTTAATGCTACAAATTTGCTCATATTCAATGATTATCTTCAGTCTAAGTAAAATTTGGGTGCAAACATATGCAATAAAGGAAATGAAGGATTGCATATCAAGAAACGGCAATAAAGTCGCCTATCTTAGTGTGTGCTTCCCCTAGGAAGCTTATAAGTTTGGAGTCTTTATATATTCATTATGCACATTTTATCTCAGCATGTGCTTCCCCTGGGAAACTCTCATCATGCACTGGTCAAAAGATACCATTGGGTTTAGCTTTCCCATAACGAATATCAAAATCATATATATGAATAAGCACATATTTTGAATACACAAATTGCACAGCATTAATTGTGGATAGCAGAGTATTCATGGTTTCAGTAAAATATCATAAGACCATGCTTCATAGCTCAATCCGTTTCCCCTAAACCTAAACCTAATGACTCTCCATATGTGCACAGATTGTGTGACCTTTCATGAGTATCTTCATTTGGAAAATGTGTCTCACACAAATAAGGCAAGTTATACTTAAAATATGTACACCCCAAAACCATGACCAATAAAAGACAAAAAAAAAACTGTCGAGACATTGTCTTTTTTCACCAAAATTTTGGGTAGTTAGCATGAGATGTCTCAAAAATTGATATATCTTTTTCTTCAAACTATATGTAATTGATCATTAATGCATCACAACACAAAAAGGGAATGGTTCAGCGGTCAATGGTTATAATGAAAGACACTTTCACAGTCAAGAAAATAGACTTAAGAATAACTTACAAAGTTTGGACTTATTGATGCATATAGGTACCTAGATGAGCTTTCATATTCCTGACATTATTAAAGACATCTTTAGAGATTTCACAGTCATGACTTACCAAGTAGAAGAGCTTTCGATGACTTACCAAGTAGAAGAGCTTTCAAATAATACGGACACATCTTTAGAGGTTTACATTTTTACGTGAAATTAAGGACATTATTATATCCTATAAGCAACCACCAAGACTTACAATAATTGTGAAAGCCTGTCGGGTAGATTAGGATATTTTGAAACCTCTTCCCTTGACACAGTTACAGATGAATTAAAACAGAAATATTAGTAGTTTACTTCTCTCAAATCAATATAATTTCCTAAAAATTGTTAGAGGTACATATAGGTACTACTCCCATTTATATATTAATAAAGAAAATGAAAACCTGGAAACTATTAATGCACCGTCTTGATGGTTTCACATGAATAAGCATAGAAGATGGAACTCAATAAGTTGTTTCAAAGTAGCCTTCCCCAATCTTTGCATTAGATTTAATCCATGCCACCACATGAAAAAAGAGGAATTCACCAAAGGCAATCTTCAACCAATAAAGGATGTCATAAAAAACTAAAGCCAGACCAGGAAAAGAAACCACGATTGAAGCCAACTCAACTATGGATTATTGGAGTCAAGATTTACTACCTATAATCAGATTTGGATGCTCGTATTTCTCATTCACTTGCCGTTATTCATTCTCTTTGCTCCTGGTCACAATTGAGTTGAAAAGAAATGAATTCCACTATTGAGTTGAAAAATAAACGGAGAACTATATGTCCACAACCAATAATCAAGTAATAAACAATAATTTCATCACAACTTAAATCTAGCACCAACGTTCAAAAATAAAGTTAAATAGAGTACATGACATATAAGAGAGCATAAAGAGAGATAAGCTAGAAGAACAAACACCAATCACATACAGTACTTTAAATTCCAGAGCAAAACCAAAGGATGCAATAGAATGAAAATAAAGAAGGGGAGAGAACATTCATATGTCATGTACTCACTAAATATGTTACATAAAACTCTTAATGAGAACACATTCATAATCAACCTGCCAAAAATAAAGGAAATATAGAGAGGAAACAGCCAAAACGTGTTCTTTGATATACTGTTCCAAAATGAAAACAGAATGAAAATGAAGAAGGGGAGAGAGCAGAAATGAAGGGAAATTACAAACCTTTTTGGCAATGGGAGATTAGTTCATCGTCGCATTCTAGCAGTGAAAAAGCTCATAGCATGTTTGTCTCAAAAATCAACAAAGCCACCTCCTCACTATTGCAGCCTCACCTGAAGTCACCGTGAATCCCCCTCTCTGCCTGTATTACAATGAAAACACCTGCTATATTGCATCCACAAATAAAGTCACCGTGAATCATCACAGTTAATCAGATGCAAAATGGAGAGATAACGGTGATCCACAAAAAGAAAAGGATAAGTTTTAAGGTGGAGAAATCAAAGAAGAAATTATTGGAAATCATATCGGTTAGAAATTTCTTCCACTCATGACCCACACTGATTTAGGGCAATACAGCACAATGAAAGAAGGAATAGAAGGGGATAATGATGAAGATGAAAGAAAATGAAGAACAACAACAAATAAGACCTACCAATCACGTGATTTTTCCCTTCTTCCATCCATGGTATCATGAAATGTAGCAACTTGCGACGGTGATAGATGAAAAAGTAGAGCGTTGAGTTCCCTGGTGCCGGTGAGAACTGAGAAGAAAAAAGGAGTGGGAGATGTGCTGCAATGCTCAAGTCAAGCTTCTAGATCTGATCACGTGAGAGTAAAACATGCGGCCAAGTCTTTTCACCATGCATTTTATTTTATTTTTAATCTGTGTATATTTTATTGATAATTTTTTTTGCCAAATATATTTGATTGATAATTTTGATATAAGCTTTTCCCATCTATGCCAACAAGTTGCAACAATTCCAACCGAATACATGTGATTATAAATACATATTTAATTTTTTTTATCATAAATTATAAATTATAAATATTTTATTTAAAGTTATCAGGTTTTTTTATAAATATTAGATGGATGCCAAGAAAAAGATGAGAGTCCATAGAGGGTTGTTGGAGATTAGAATGTCATATCGCATAGGGAGAGAAAAAAGAGGCAGCAAATACAAGGCAAGTTTTGCGATTTGAAATTTGAAATTTAAAACATGAATCAAGTAACTAATGGAAGTTGGCGCAGATGGGTAGGCATCTGCACCACACCAATCCGTTCCTGGGTTCGATCCCAGGAAACGGAAGGTATAAAGAATTTCTATTGGGAGCTCTCTCCCCTGAGGCGTCTCAAAGAGATGAATTCCTATCGGGCCTATCAGATTGGGGGCGTCAGGACTAGTCGGTTGTCGGGGGCCCATGTCGGTAAATCCGGCGTTGGCCTTCAGGTTAACGCCGGATACCTAGAAGGTGGGTGCACCGAAGGCCAAAAATGGTCCATTGCATAAACCATAAAAAAAAAACCATGAATCAAGTATTGGGACCTGTGACCATTCGTGGAGCCCGATGGCTTATCTGGTGCTAGTGGAAATGGCTAATGTGAAACCTGAGGAGTATTATTTTATTTGTGGTTTATTTCTATGCGGCTTGTGAACAGTAAATTATGTTTAGAGCTAAAATATAAGTCGTTTAGGAGATCAGCTTAGGTGAACAGTTTTTATATATATATTAATATTGATATTGATGAAATTTAAAATTTAAAACACGAATCAAGTACTGGGACCTATGACCATTTGTGAAGCTCGATGGCTTATCTGGTGCTAATAGAAATGGCTAATGTGAAGCCCGAGGAGTATTATTTTATTTGTGGTTTATTTCTGTGCAGCTTGTGAACAGCAAATTGTGTCTAGAGCTAAATATAAGCCGTTTGGGAGATCAGCTTAGGTGAACGGTTTTTTTTATATATATTGGTATTGATGTTTTATATCTTTTCGTTTTCATGCATATCAAACTTAATTCTATTTCTTGGCCAAAAAAAAAAACTGTAATTTTCCAGAAAAAATATAATCCTTTTAGATTGGGTTTCGTCAATTTAGTTTTTATTCTTAAAATCCAACCTTAAAATATCATCAAAATAACCTAACTGAATAGAGAAACGGAAAATATCGAATCAAATAAATCACACTTAATTTGATTTGCCTTGACATCTACAGAATAGAATTGAAGACACAATGCGAACCCAGATCGCATAAATTATGGAATCACAATCATTGAGTCAAATAAAATTCTGTTGAAAATTATCAAATATCATAATAAATCAGGAAAATTGCTTTAAAATTTATCAATATTTAATGAAATTTTGGCTTTTATTGCTAAATTAAGATAGTATATTAAGATATGAAAAAATATAATCCACTTGGATTGGGCTTCGTCAAGTAAGATTTTTTTTTTTTGATACAATGGCAAGCAAAGCTTGAAAATGACAGAATCTATAGGCTAGATCCTATAGAATGATTTTGTGGTAATGAACCACAATCCAAAGCAAAAAGGAGAATACATTCCAATGGGGGAAGCCCTAATTCGACGTAGTCTTGTGGAATCCTACGCGCTGTTCCCGCCAAGTAGTCTGCACAATGAATACTTTCCCTATGAGTGTGGGAAATTTCCAACTCTCAGTCGCTATAAACAAGGGATCTAGTATCTGAAATAACGTCATACAAAGGATGATCAGGATCACAATGGGTGGATAATAGGTGTACTGCTTGCAGAGAATCTGTGAACAACTTGATTTTCTTCAGTCCCAGCTTCTTGCATAGTAAAAGGCCTCGATGGATTACATGAATTTCAGCAGCAGTTGGGAAGGTATGACCTAACTTCTGTTGAAATCCGCGAATACAGTTACCTTCGTGATCCCGAATAGTACCTCCGCAAGCAGCCTGACCTTCCCTACTCACCGAGCCGTCAACATCTAGGCGATGAAATCCTAGGCCTGGTGGTTGCCAATGAAGAAGACCTTGATCTGGAATCTGGAATATCTGATGTCGAAACCTGCCATTCCCCACACCTTCCGAGAGATGGTATATACATCTGTGAACTATCCCTTTTGGGTCGTCGGATGACCCTTCAAAGGCTTGACTGCATCGGTTCTTCCAAAGGAGCCAGCAAGTGTAACTGAAGACTTTATGCCATGGCCATCTCGCCATCTTGTTGTTTCCTGGTGAGTGTTGTTGATTCAAATTGAGCCAATCCTGCAAATTACCAGAAAAAAATATACTATAATATAGAGGGTTAGTTAAGGCTGACCACACTCTCTGCGCTTTCCCACAATCTCTCAACATATGAAGGATACTCTCCACACTATCACACTGAAAAGGATAGGTGTTTAAGACGCTCGGGTTGTGTCTCGCTCTTGCTTCGTTAGTAGGAAGCCTGTCATGGAATACTTGCCACAAGAAAATTTTGACTCTTTTAGGAATTCCCCAGTGCCATAGCGACTGCCAGTGATTGTGGGACCTAAGGCTGTGCTGATGATAGATAGTGTCATAAGCTGATCTTACGCTGAAATTCCCATCAGAAGCATTCCTCCAGCAGACAATATCATCTTCGCTGCTCAAGGGTGGAGATATCAACATTATTTTCTCCACCACCCAGTTAGGGAGAAAAGAAGCCCATTTAGCTCTATCCCAATGACCCGATGGAGTCATAAAAGAGCGCACGGTGGCGCTCCTATCCACTAAGTGCAAGTTTTTATCTATAAGGAATTCAAGCGGCTTATCAACAAGAGTCCAGCATTCCTTCCAAGCTAACGTATTCCGGCCGCTTCGCAGACATTTGCCAAGGCCACTCTTGAAGTCATCCCAGACAACCACAATTCCACTCCAAACAGCTGATTGCTTACTCCTTCTCTGGATGAGGGGATCAATAGATGATCCACATGAGTATTTTGCATGTAAACTTTTCACCCAAAAGGCATCCGGTTTTTTGATCAAACACCAGCACAACTTCATAAGGAAAGCTTTATTTTGGCAATGTAAGTTTTTAATCCCAATCCACCCTCACATTTTCTTCTTTTAAGGACGTCCCAAGAAAGAAGATGCAATTTTTTGGAGTCCTCATGTTGGTTCCAAAAGAAGTCTCTGCTGAGCTTCTCAATAGCAGCCAGCACCCCCTTCGGGACAAGAGTTGATTGCATCTGGTATTACGGAATTGCCGAAAGGACCGACTTGATAAGAGTCGTTCGGCCCGCCATACTCAGAAATTTACCTTTCCAGTTTGCCAATTTCAATCTCACCTTCTGGAGTAACGGAGAAAAAGTCCTCTTAATCATCTGTTTATGCAGGAGGGGAACACCCAAATATTTCCCAAGATCCGCAGTCAATCCAACTCCTACAATCTGGCTCATCTCGTATGCCCTATTGAAATGGACATTTTTTGAAACGAACATTTTGGATTTGTTCAAATTAATCCTATGGCCAGAGACCCGGCAGAAAAGAGCCATGACATTGCGAATCTCCAACATCTGATCATTAGAAGCTTCCCCGAAAAGGACAAGGTCATCTGCGAAGAAAAGATGGGATATATTTGGACCAGAAGAGCTCAATTTTAACGGATGCCAGTTCCCGAAATCAACTTCTTGGTGAATTAATTGACCAAGCAGTTCCATACAGAGGACGAACAGAAACGAACTCAACGGGTCACCCTGTCTCACTCCTCTAGAGGGGCGGAAGCAATCGGAAGCTATACTATTCCAGATAATGCTCATGGAAGGGGAAGAAATGCAGGTCATAATCAGCTTAACAAAATCTGCTCCTAATCCTAAGCTGTGAAGAGTGAATTCAAGAAAGCGCCAGTCCAACCTATCGAAAGCCTTTTCCATATCAACTTTCACTGCAATGTAACCCTTATTCCCCTTCTTGAAACGCATAGAGTGAATTGCCTCCTGGGCAATAATGATATTATCCACACCCTGTCTTCCCGCTATAAAGCTACATTGGTTTTCTGCAACCAAATGATTCATTACACTTTTAAAACTGTTGGCAATAACTTTACTGATGATTTTGTAGCTCACATTGCATAAAGAGATAGGCCTGAAGTCCTTCAAAGATGTAGGATGATCAATCTTGGGAATTAGAGTGATGTTCGTATGATTAATGTCCTAGATGACCTCCGGATTCTCAAAAATCCTGATCACCAGGTCACAAATCTTCTGCCCAATAAGATCCCACTGGGTATGGAAGAAATGAGGATTCAAACCGTCCGGGCCTGGAGCTTTAAAAGCTCCCATCTTAAAGGCTGCATTTTTAACCTCAGAAGGGGAAACCAATCTTTGCAGATGATCCAATTGAAGATCATCCAGAGGTGGGAATCTTGCCGGCCAAGGGGAAAAAGGAGAAGATGAGATCTCAGTCGAGTAGAGCTTCTTGAAATAGTCGAAAGCCATGTCTCTAAGCAAAGACTCATCAGACACCCAGTTTCCGGTGCCATCTTGAAGAGCCTCAATCCTGTTCCTTTTCCTTTTTGCGGATACACTTGCATGAAAGAATTTCGTATTTCTATCACCACCACCAATCCACTTACATCTTGATTTCTGGTACCAAATCAGTTCCTCCTGTAAAGCAATTTTGTGATACATAACCTAGAGCTAGTTTTCAATCCTGAAGAGACCGTTAGGCCCACCTCTTCTACTCCTGACCCGATCAATCCCTTCCAGTCTGCGTATGATTTCTCTCTTCTTTTTGGCCACATTCCCCACCACTCTAGAGTTCCATGCCAAGGCTTCTTTTGAGAACTGCTCCTGACCTTGTGCCCAGTTTTTCTCGTGCCAAGCATCTTTGACTACCTCGCTAAAACCCTCTTCAATACTCCACACTGCTTGGTAAAGGAAATGGCCTCCCCTTTTACGACCAGCCAAATTGATTCCATCCACAACAACAATCACCCGATGGTCAGACTTGAACCTAAGGTTGTGATAAGCTTTTGCTTGAGGATTAAGAATATCCCAATCGAAGTTGCAAAACACCCAATCTAGCCGTTCCTTGACTCCGGTTTTTTCCCAAGTGAATTTGTCCCCAACAACCGGAACCTCAAGTAAATTGCATCTATCAATACAATTTTGGAAATCCTTTATGGAGTTGAGAGCAGGAAGCGCTCCACCATCTTTATTGCTAGGATTAAGGAAGGTATTAAAATCACCCATAACCAACCAAGAAGAACTAACCGATTGCTTAATAGCATGCATCGACTCCCACAGATCCCTCCTCTTAGCAGTACTAGTGTCCCCATATACAAAAGTCAATAGCGTGGGATTGAGATTATTCTTAGGAGAGATCTTGCAATGAATAAGTTGAGTATTTGAAAAAATGTAATCAAGTTGAAATTCCCAATGGTTCCAAAGAACCCAAATACCCCCAGCATACCCGGTGGCTTCAATTCTCAACCAGTCAAGTAAGATATTTTATACGAGGAAGTCACAATGTCAGCAGTCAAAACCCTAGTTGTGTAGCGGTGGCCTAATCTTGATTGCGAACCCAACAAACCACTATCGTCCTCTGAGAATCCTTTTCCAATGGCGGCGTCGGCCACGGTGAAGAAGCCGGCAACGAAAGCCAACATACCCTTTATTCCTGACTCTATCTTGGATAACATCTTCAAAAGACTTCCGGTAGCATTCCTAACTCGGTTTCAATTCGTGTGCAAAGATTGGAAAGATTTGATACAAGATCTCATAAAGACTTCAATCGAAGACCGCCTCCACCACTAGAGCTATTAGGGGCCTTCACTTTCACGTATCCTTGAACAGTACCAGCGCAGATATGGTGATTTTGCCTCAGTGAACAGGATTGCGACATGGCACTCGGTAAAGTTCAAAAATTACCTTCGATTCATCCGTTTTTCAATTTTGAGGTCGTGGATTCCAGCAATGGCTTGGTCTATCTTTAAATGATTGAGAATGGTATAAATCTTAATCTCCTTTTGATATGGAATCCAGCGACTAGAGACATCAGAGAGGTGCCCCTTAGAACTAATATTCTTCCTCTCTCAGTTGACTGTTTGGGTTTTGGATTCAGTCCTCTTGATAATGATTACAAGATAGTGAGAATGGTGTGTAAGGATTCTGTTATTAAATCCGTGGAAGTGTATTTATTGAATTACAGGTCATGGAAAGAAGTGGACTTTGGAGATGACCTTGAGGACATAGATATCATGGATGGTAATGTCAATATCAATGGAGTAATGTTTTGGGATACTGTTGATGACGATTTAATACTTTCCTTTGACCTATCAAAGGAAGTGTTTAGATTAATACGAAATCCTTGTAATGGATTGTATTCTTCTAGACTTCTTATTGAGTATGAGAACAAGCTTGCTATGATTGTTGCTCCCCTTCATGAAAAGAATGAACCGATTCCTTTGTCCATGCGATTTTTTGCATCCGGTGACTATTTGGAGGAATGATATTGTCTTTCAACCTGTTGACTGGACTGAGAATGATCGTCAAACAAAAATCTTATATCTGCTTAATCTGGCTACTAATAAGTTTAAGAGGCTTGCTCTGCATTAGATTATCTTACTCTTACAAGAAAAAGAAGACCTCTGTCTTACCATAGCTTATATCATTTATCTCTAGTTGTTAAATTCTTCTGGTAAAGTGATTCATGGAATGTAATGATAATTTATATGAATTCTATCTGGTAATATATCTTCTTCTGCAATTTCTTTGATGTTCAGTGCTTTATTAATTCTCTCTCTGGTTTTAACGTTTGAGGTTTTGACACATTACTCAACTTGGTCCAATCAGTGAAATCAATGGCTTTGTTCTGTGAGTCTATTTTCGTATTGGATAAAGCAGAAGAAGCAAGTTTAGCAAATGAGAGGATCTCAGGTCATATTCTGTGGATACAGTCTTGGCCTCTTTACCACCCTTCAGAACAAGTGCCTTCTATTCAGATCTGGACTAACAGGAAAACTTCTAACAAGGACATGAATCTTTGGCGTCAATCTTCCAGCATTATCTCCCTTCTTACTCTTTTATGTTCTGCTCATTTATTTATGTTTAATTTTCAGGAAATTAGGGACAATCCCCTATTTAGGAACGCTAACTTTTGTATTACCGTTTATCACTTGTCAATTGTTGCACTTTCATTTATTATTGATAAGTTAGGGGATTTTTCTGATATTATTTCCCTTAATTGGGATCTTGGTGTGATTTTCAAAAAAAAAAAAAACTAAATCAAGGTCCTTCTAGTTTCAGAAACAATGTCCGTAATTCCCTATACAACGCACCGTGAGCCTCTGAATTTATTTTGATTAAATATTGATTGCTTTTAAAGCAATTTACCTAATTTATTACGATATTTTATACATTTCAACTGAATTTTATTTGACTAAGTGATTATGATTCCATAATTTACAGGATCGGGGTACGCATAGTGTTTTGACTGTTTTCAATTCTATTGTTCAGAAATCAAGCCAAATCAAATAAAGTTTGTTTTATTTCGTTGGATTTTTTTCTGTTTCTTGGTTCAATTCAATTATTTTTATAATATTTTAAGGTTGTGTTTAGAGAATAAAAAAGGGAAAAACCCTTAAAAATCCATATGAAATAACCAAATTCTAATATGTGCCACTAAACTTAAGAGCTCATGAATCATGTCACATGAATTAAAGTAGAACAAGAATTGGTGTCGGCACTAGGAAGATCATATCTATGTCATGCCTCAATTAGTTTATGTGAAGTTGGTTATAGATGTAGACACTTACACGTGCCTTTTTTTTTTTTTTTTAATTTTCCTTACTCATATTTTCCCAAGAGCATACAACATATTAGGAGAGAAAGTGAATTTCATAAAAACTTTGAAATTCTTTAAATTTAAATTAATATTTTTGCACTCAAGTTCAAACGCCTATAATGAATCGCAATGCAAAGACATAATTCAAACAAGTTAAACCAAATTAGAAATATAAAAAAATAGGAAATTAGAAAATAATCATCAATAAATTATGTCGAGAGCTAAATGGATCTAAACTGAATTCCCTGGCATTTATTACCAAACTAAATCCTTTGGTATTTATTATGTTTTTTAGCCAAAAAAAATTGAAAATAATCATCAATAAATTATTTTTATTGATTAATATAGAGATAAGAAAATTCAATTATAAAGGAATATAAAAAAATTAAAAAATAATTATCAATAAATTATATTTATTGATTGGTGGATCCAAACTAAATCCCCTACTATTTATAATGTTTCTTGGCAAAAAAATTATAATTTTAACTTATGATAATTCTTTGATTTATAGAGATACAACAACATTGCATTATGAAGGAATATAAAAACAAAATTGTGTTATTTAATAGAATTAACGGTGTTACTTGAAAATAAAACGGTATTATAGATGTAGAAATTGGGTCACATTACCTCTACACTGGAGTTATCAAGAGAAGCAAAATTGAAGTGTGCAAGTTTTTGGTAACACTGTTCTCTTACAAATTCCTATTCAGATCTTATAAACATCAAATAATCACTTGGTCAAATAAAATTCTAATGAAATCTATAAAATGTAGTAATAAATTAAGGAAATTGCTTTTTTTTTTATGAATAGGGAAATTGATTTTAAATTAATCAATATTTAATGAAAATAAACTCAGAAAGACAGTTGACGGTGATTAGGAGAAATAATAATAGGGAAAATTACTCTTAGGTCCCAAGGAAGAAAGATATTATCGGAAAGGTCCCTCGAGGTTGTAAAACATACTCAACAGATTGTGAATACACGCTGAGGTTGTAACCAGGGACTTTTCTGATAATATCTTCCTTCTTTGGGACCTAGGAGTAATTCTCCCATAATAATATGAATTCTTTGTCCAAAGAAATTTGGGAAAATGACACCTAGGTCTCAAGCAACAGAAAAAAAAAAAAAACTAAAAAAGTCCCTTTGAAAAGTCAATAATCAGAAAACTAGAGACTTTTTTGACATGAATTTTCAATGTCCATTTACAAAAATAACCCCTAAACAATTTAACCACTGTCATTGTTTACAACATGTTATGTTATATTTACAACATCGTAAGTCATATTAATAACATAGTCAATTACGTTTACAATATGTATATAAAATACATGATTGTGTCGCGTTTACAACCTCTTCAATTACGTTTACAACTCATTAAATATAGTATAACATGTTGTAAACGTAACTAACTATGTTGTTAATATGACTTACGATGTTGTAAAAATAGCATAACATGTTGTAAACAATGACAGTGATTAAATTGCTTGGGGGTTATTTTTGTAAATGAACATTGGGATTTCATGTCAGAAAGACCATTGACTTTTCAAAAAGACTTTTGTGATATTTTTTTCTATTGCTTGGGACCTAAGTGTCATTTTCCCATGAAATTTTGACTTTTATTACCAGATTTAAATATAATATATAATATATAATTTTTATATAATATTTTTTTATAAAGAAAATTAATCTGACAGCCCTTATAGTTTCTTAGATTTTGAAGCAGGTCCCTGGAGTTTTTTTTCCTTCTTTTTATTGCGTCCTTATTGTTTAATCCGTTAATGATTGCAGTCCTTCCATCCATGAAACCGTTAATTTAAGCTGAAAGGCGATGATGTGGTGCTGCACCATCTTCTTCAGTCCTCTTTCCCCAGGCCCCAACCCCCCCCCCCCCCTCCCCTCCTCCACTCAAACCGAAGACCGTTATTTTTCTCTTACCGTTCGTGTTGTCTCTCCACCATTTGTATGAAAGGGGGGTTATTCTTATAGTGATAGAGAGAGAGATTGGTGTCGAGTTTCATTTATGCGGAGCAAAGTTATTGTACGAGAGGCAAAAATAAGACATTAAAAAATAATGGAAATTACATATGTTTACAGGAGGAGAAATTTCTGGGTTTGAAGGAATCATTGGCAGGAGCTTGAGGGACGAAGTATATGTATCATCGGTGAGATTCCTCATTGGCTTCTAACACAGAGTGGTGAGAAGGATGATGGGTAATTGATTCAGCTGACGATAATGGTGGAGAGAGAGCATCAACAGTGAGAAGGCGTTCACTTTGAGTGGAGAAGCGGGAGAGAGAGAGAGAGAAGCTGGGGCCTGGGGAAAGAGGACTGAAGAAGATGGTGCAACACCACATCATCGCCTTTCAGCTTAAATTAACGGTTTCATAGATGGAAGGACTGCTACCATTAACGGATTAAATAATAAGAACTCAATAAACAGGGGGGAAAAACTCCAGGGACCTACTTCAAAATCCAATGAAAATATAAGGACTGTCAAATTAATTTTCCCTATAAAGAAAACTAGGTTATATCGAAGAGGCAAGCTTGTTTCTAAATCGAAGGTTAAAAACAGCTTGTTTCTGAATCCTTGGCGTGCGTGTATATGGACACACACAAAAATAGTAATCGTCTGCTTCTCTCCATTAACCCTAATTCCATCCGGTAAGAAGATGGCGACTGGATGCCACAATCTCTGTTATCTGCCCCCGAAGTTCATCATCAACATTGTGAAATCCCTCGTTGTCTCTTTCTGTCCATCGACCCAAACTCCGTCCAGCAAGAAGATGGGTATTATGAGTCCCACTTGATGTAGAAATTTCACAAGTGGAGTAGAGTTTATATATTCAGGAGCTGCCCAAAGAGAGAGTCCAATCCCAAAAGACTAGCCTATTAGGAAGGAGAACCTTTTGAACTTATAAAACTCACTCCATTTATGAGATTTCCCGATGTGAGATTAGTTAGTCACCTCTTGGGTCAGAACCTTCTGTATAGGTAGCCATTTCCAATTGGCCAACTCTCAATGAAAGCATCAATATGGGTAAATTAGAAAAAGATTGACAATATGAAAAATGTCTTATATTAAGAATAAAAATCAACTCCCTAAATATATATTATATTAAAGACTGAAGGAAGTAATTTTTTTTTTTAAAAAAAACCTATAGTTTAATTGCAGGCTCAAACCAAGTAATAATACAAATTGACAGGGATCACAATGTTATAGCTGATTTGCCAGTGAAAAATGCTCCCAGTGGGCCTCTAGGTCTCCAGATCTTAGGCCCTGGCAAGCTTAATGACTTAATATCTATGGCTGCTTGTTAGTTTTGTTGTCATTTTGCTTTCCGGTGTATCAAATTAAAAAAATTATCATGCTACGAAGTTACTTGGCAACAATCTTAGTTGCCATCACGCAGACTTCAGTTTTTTTCTGGTAATTAAGCCTAACTTGATTTAAACTTGAACCCCTAGATTGGACCATTGAGTCAGAAAAATAAATAAAACAAATGAAACCATAACAACCAGATCTGAAATCTCCAATTCTTCATGATTTCTTTACCCTTTTCCTCCTATATAAACCCCTCTACGTCCCTTATTTGTCTCATCCAAAACCTTATAATCATTCCTATATCAAATCACCTTCTTCTCTATTCAAGCCTTCTTCAAATTCTTCTCCCAGAAACCTTAACACACACTTCCAGACATGAACAAGTCCATGAGGGTTCTCTTCCTTCTCATCATCACCATAGTTACAGCTTCAGCCATTACTGTTTCCAAAGCAGAAGAAGAAATCTGTACCTGGCTGGTATAACCTACTGCAAGATAAACCCTAGGTTTTGTCTTGAAGAAGGAACTGCAGGTCCAGATTGCTGCAACAACAAGTGTGTGAATATGGAGATAGATTCATCAAACTGTGGAAAATGTGGGAAGAAATGTCCTCACCAGAAGATATGCTGTGAGGGAAAGTGTGTGAACCCTATGAACAACGAGAAGCACTGTGGGAAATGTGGTAACAAGTGTGAAGAAACCAGCTCCTGCTTGTATGGGATGTGCAGTTATATTTGAAGACATATTCGTTTATGTTCATTAATTAAGAATAGTGATGATTATTATAATAATTAATAATAAAGTGTAGAGATCATCAGCTTGTTAGCTTGATGAGTGCTGCCAATACATTAATTGTTATTTGTTTTCTTTATTTCATTTGTTATACCCCAGATAGATCATAATGCATATATACATATGTATGTATGCATGAATACACACACATGAATAAATAAATCAGCTGTGATATATATATATATATATATATATATTTATGACTCTATTTTTGTGGCTGTCTAGTTAACTCTTTCTCTAACTACTTCTCTCACTACTACAAAATACAGATTTAGTGGCTCCCCTCTTATGACACTTCTTTAAAGAAGCGCTATAGATAATTATTTTTTGTTAAAAACAAACAAGTTAAGAAGCTACAGCGCTTCCTATTATGTGTCATAGCTAATATTAAGCTTGTGTGGCACTTTCTTAAACAAGCGCCACACAAAACATTTATTTGAAAAAAAGGAAAAATGAAAGTCCCAGCTATGACGCTTTCTTAAAAAGCGCCATAGCTAGGTTAGTTTTTTAGGGAATTTTTTTAATTTGAAAAGTTGGATTAATTATTTAAATTTTTTTTTTTTTTGAAAAAGCCCTTGGCTAGCGCTTGTTTAACCAAGCGCCGGCCAATGTTTAATCCCCATCATCGGCCAAGGGCCTTAACGCCAAGGCCACAGTGGCCTTGGCGGGCACATGGCCACAGTGGCCTAGTCGCATGCCTGCCAAGGCTAAGGCCACTGGCCACAGTGGCTTTGGCTTTTTGCCAAGGCCAATAGTGGCCTTGTCAATCAGCCTCTAGCCTTGGCTGGTGCTTGCGTGACCAAGTGCCAGCCAAGGTTTAATGGTTAAACCTTGGCCAGCGCTTGGCAAAGCAAGCGCCGGCCAAGGTGCCCACCTCACCGTGCCTGCACATGGCCACAGTGGCCTTGGCTTTTTGCCATGGCCAACTGTGGCTTTGTCACATGCCTGCCAAGGCCTGCGTTGGCATGCATGCAAGGCCACTGTGGCTTTGCATGTGTCAAGCCATGCCTTGCATGTTTTACTATATATATATCTAGAGCAAGGAAAGAGCGAGAGATGAGATATCGCATGGTGACTGAGAGTTAATTGAAAACTACCACCATAGCAGAGAGATCACAAAAGGCCAGCTTCATCACCTTCATTCCTCCTTTATTTGTTAAGGACATGCAAGATGATTAGCTAAGGCACCCCATTAATTAAGGCAAGCTTCATCACCTTCTTTCCTCATTTAATTTATATGGTTTTGGTATTATCTTAGTATCTTTTCTTCCATTTAATTTGCCAATGTTTTAATTTCCCTTAGAATTATTTCAATAGGGAGATTTTAGATTATTTTTTTGTATTTTAACTTATTTCCTTTTTTCATTTAATTATAAAAAGCTGGTAATTTCACTGTTCGGTTACCTATGTATCACCATTCATTTCTTCACTTTCACATGAATAATGGAGACAATAATATATACTTTCTAGTCTTACTTTATCACTATTCATTTGTCTGACTTAATCATAATAATAATGGTAATATCACTATTCATTTTTCTTACTGTATATCAATTAAGTAACACATTTGAAGGCTAATAATAAGGTGTCAAAGATAAATTAATTTTGAAAGGATTGGTTATTAGATTAATCATACTTGTTTTTATCCTATGTAAAATTATATATATATATATATATATATATATAAAAGAGATGCAAGGGCGCTTGGTGTGCAAGCGCCATAGCTCCCTTCACCATTTATTTTTTTTTTATATTGAAGGGATGCTATGGCGCTTGGTGTCCAAGCGAGGTAGCTTTTATATGCCTTCTACGGCGCTTAAAGTGAAAGCGCCATACAAGGTATATAAATTTTCACTCCCCACCATTATTGTCTTTCTCGTGCGTCCTCCAGCTCTCCATTTCCCAAAACTAATTGGTCCATCATCTTATATCCGTTTGGTCCCCACTCTACCTTTTCTTATCCATTGTCCCCACCCCCTCCTTTCTTTGACGGCTGGTATTAGAAGCTTCATTGGTCCCTACTTTTTGTTTTTTCTTGTCTCATCGTGTGCATTTCTTCAAAAAATTTTGGTCACCGCACTTCCTTTACAATACAAAGCTTGGTCACCCATATGTTCTTTGCATTGTCTCAGCCTCCTATAAGAAGTTTCCCAGCTCGTAAGTTTTTTTTAGACAAAAGCTTAAGACAATACTTCTTCTTCTTCTTCTTCTGGTTAAAATCTATCATGAATCTTATATGTGTGCTCATGATTTTGTTTGTCAGGTATTTATTTGACGTTTTAACTGTCTTCTTAAAGCTTGGTCTCCCGCTAGTTTTTTTTCTCTGTCTCAGCCTCTTACAGAAGTTTCTAGCCTGCAAGTCTTTATGTATTTTTTTTTACAGAAGCTTAAGTCATACATTTTCTTGTTCCTTTTTAAATTTGGGCACGTGAAGATTTGCCATCAATTTAGAATAATTGATTGCCTGAAGATTTCTTATTTGTCCTGCCAATCATTAAAGGAGTATTGAACTAGTCAGAGCATTAAATATCATTGAATTATGTAATATTCCTTTGATTTATTTTGTTGAGTTGTGAAAAATTATTACGATGCTGTGGGATTAATTGATTGATTATTTGTGACTTCAATAGTATTTAATACTTGGAAAACTTCAAATGTGATGACGTTATTGTTGTTCTCTAGAAATTATTGTATTTCATCACATTTTCTTATATATTTGTTGATTTTGAACTCAAATTGTGCATAAACTTTATACATATGAAAGAAAATGTGAAGTGATGGAAATACTTTGAAAAGTTGCAAATTTTGAGCTAAGTGTATAGAGATTTTGATTAAATTGAAGAAATTAGAAAGCTTATAAACTCCTTCTCTTTGTAGGAGGATGAGGACAATAAGTAAAAGCCTACATGGATTATTGGAAGTGAAGAAAAGAAGAACAAATGTCAAGAAGGAGGATCAAAGAAGTAGCTTAAAGGCGCTCCTAGTGGCTTTTGCTTCGCCACATCAAAACAAAAGAGAAAACACCTAAAAAATAGGCATTTCTGACCACATTCGCTGTTGGTACGCCACGCTGAAGCAAAAGCGAAAACACCTCCAAAATGGGCCTCTCTGACTATGTTCGCTATGGGTTCCCTATAGTGAAGCAAAAGCGAACTTGTGATATTGATACTTTGCGTTTTGAAAAAGTGACGATTTTGGTGGCTTTTTAACCCAAGTGGGGTGCCAAACATGCATCATTCTGCATAGGGGAGAGGCTTAGAACAAGAGGAGGCTTCTTGGGAGAGAGCTCTTGAAGATTTTGAGGCTTCTTGTAGGAGATTTTTGGAGAAATTCAAGAGTTTCCTTACTTTTTCTGTTTTTTTCCCTCTCTTCTTCCCATTTTGCTAATATGGATATGACTTTTAAGTTCAGTTTTTGGTTTATATTGATCATGAGTAACTAAAACTCTCATTTAGGATTACTTCCAGTCATTGTATGGATTAAAACTACTATATTTTCTTGCTTTTGCTAGTTATTGAGAATATATGCTGATTTTTTTCTTTATGCTTAATTACTATCTTGTGCTTGATCACCATATGATTAGTTTAGTTCAATTGAAAGATACTTGAGAGAGCTATTTTGGTCGTAGAACTTGAGAAAAATCATGTTAGACTTGAAATTTATGGATTAAATGGATGATTTGTTGTTAGAATAGAGATATATCTAACAACCTAGCATAGTCTAATGAAGAATTGCTTTGGGAAAGATGGTTTTCATTAATTATAGACAAGAGATTGAATATTGTTAATAAAGATTAAAAATCAATCTTGACTTGAGAGGGCTTGATTGATGATCTTAGAATCTTTGACTAGCATATGGACTCACAACTAGCATAAGTAAACCAATTGCATAGTTTCATGAAATACAATAGGGAAGAAGTAATCCTAGGCCTTTAAGTCTTGAAGTAGAATCAATTTTACAATTACCTTTGTTTTACCTTATTGTTTTCAGAAAAATTCCTTAATTGACATACTCAATTTCAAATAATTTCATTCAACCTAGTTAAGAACATGGTTACAATAATTAACTCACTTTCGTCATAGTCCTTGTGGATTGACATTCGTTTTCTCACTAAATTATTACTTGTGACCTGCACGCTTGCGGAAGCTAAACGACGAACAGTTATGCTGCTGATTTTTTTAAAAAAAAATGGTAGAAGGTAAAAGTAATTAGTAACTACAAGAGGTAAGCAACTAACTACTTTTAAAAATATGTTTAAGGTATAATGGATAAAAAATGGATGTCATCTGATCGATGCTCAAGGAAATATATAGATGGGGTGAAATAGTTTATTAGATTTGCAAGCGAGCATACAAATAATCCTAACAAAATCTTGTGTCCTTGCTTATCTTGTATGTTTTATTTCATACATTCATATATTTCAACATAATTTACTTTCATTGCCATGATTGTCACTGTGCATGCTCTGATGTTTTGTTTGGTTTATTTAACTCGTAGGAAAATGGATCCCCACACTGGAGATGATATTTTTCCCAGTGAACATGATGATCAAGCAGTATTTGAGGTCGACGTAGCCTGGGGTAGGACCGTAATGCCCAGACTAGAGTAGGGGCATTAGGTTAGAGCTTCAATAGAATGAAAAGGGAAATCCAATTGGACAAAATGCCAGCTCCTTTGTTAATTACATTGGGACTACGGTCAAAGAAAGAGTTCCCATTACAGTTTTAGATTAGTGACGGGCGAAGAAAGATTATGCTGATATCCTCTTGGGTTTAGTCCAGGTAAATATTTTTTACTTTATTATTCTAGTTATTTTGTTTCATGAAATTACAATCTGACAAATTATGTGTGTTTTTCTTACATCCTTGCTTTAAAATTGATGAAGATAAAGAGACATTCGTGCTGCAAAAATGCGGCAGAATTTTGAGAAATTTTTGCTATGCTCTTGTCAAATTCTACCTGTGGGATGACAATGATATTATCAATCGTACACCGTTGGAGTTGTACGATGGAATAATAACTCAAGAGCAGTAGGATGAGTTTGTGAGCTCACATACTATTGCGTAATTTGCGGTAATATAATATTAGCCTTTACGTACTTGTAATGTAGTTATAATTAATATTTATTGATATGAATCATTTAGATCTAAACAGGAAAGAACTAAGCGAAATCGCAAAAACGCATCCAACATGTCATACTGGTACATAAAAGGACCGGTCTCGTATGCAACGTTAGGGTAACAATTAGTAAGAATTAATCATTATTTCATATGAATATAATTTCTATGACTAATTTTTAACTACAACTAACTTTGATATGAAGATGCAAGAATCGCATTCTGATGATGTCACACATATACCTCAACATGATTTGTGGCTGGCCGGTTGCATGAACAAAAGAAGGCAAAATTCCTAATGAACAAGCTAGAAAAGTTGCCGAATATTATGTAAGTAGTTGATTATACATATAATAAAGATTTAGCTTTACTTAACTGATTCTATTTTATAATAATTAATATTGTTGTAATTCTTTTTGTGATAGCATTCAATGACATAGGAGCAGCCAGACTTGGTGTATTATGTTGATCCAGACGATTTGCTCAATAGAGCACTTGGAGTTCTTGAGTATCATGGTTGTGTTCGGGGTACTGGTTTTATAGTGACCCAAACATCGTACTTCGGATCCCAAAAGCAAGCCAACAAAAATGACTTACTATAACTAAAGGAGGAGATTTCTGACTACAAGTATCACATATAACAGAGGATTAATGGCTACGAGCATCAAATAGAACAATTTAATGATCATATGTATTTGATACAAGAGCAAAACGCGTTATTGAAGGCTCAAATTGACGCCTTACTATAGTCTAAGCCAGCACCGAGTCCACTGTGTGACAGCACAAGTGCAAGAGATAGTTGCCCTTCCATGCCTAAAGTCTCCATTCCTTTGGTAATTAATTTATTCTCTACTTCACTTTTTGTTATGTTATAAATTAGTGGACCTTAATAAATTAACTCTATTTTTCATAAGGGCGAATCGGTATGCAAGTTGCACATCAATGAATCTCTCAAGCACGCGGTTTCTATGGGTGTGGTCTACAACACTGAAAGTGATGTATTGCATAATTCACCATTGCCGCCAAACACAATCCAAGTAAGGGTCAACGTATGTACAAATGAAGACACCCTCTTACCAATCCCTTCTCTAGATGAGGCAATAATGGTGAAAGATATTATCGGTGATTATGTTGTATGGCCAATAGGTTTAATTGAGCCATATGCAAAGGTAGTTAATTTACAATTCCTTTTACTTTTTCTATACACTTCGATCTAAAACCATATGATTTAATTTCATGATTTGTGTAGGTTGTTGCTCGTCCTAAAGGAAAACAAATTGAAGGGCGTGGGAAGAACTCAAAGTGTTTATCAACTGAACAGAAGTCCCAACCTTCAACCAGCAATCGAAGCAACCGACAAATGCCTTCATATCGCCAACAATTGGCATCAATGGCACCAGCTTTAATCAGCCAACGAGTTCAAGAAATATGTTTCGATATCAACATCTATCATGCAGATATATCCGATCATGTCGATGGTAGTGTGCAGAACAAAGTGCTTAGTCGTGATTGGCTTAGTGCGACGACCGTCAACATATGGATTAGGTACTTTATCATCATCATCTATCACGGTTATTATTATTCATCATTCATTTTTTGGTTTTAATGACATTGTTTGTTTTCTATAAAGGCGCTTGTACCACGATCTATTACTGCACACAGAAAAGGGCGCATAGATTGGTATTTGTCAGCCCATACCTCCTTGGCTAGCATACGGGGAGATTAGATGTGGAAACACAATCTAACGATATTAAGTACATCATGATGCGGAGAGCAACCCCTAATATGCTCTTTATTGTGCCATGCAATCCGAGGTAAGTTATTTGCGACAATATTTTAATGTATGTTTTTTTATTCTTCCACTTTTACTATAACATGATCGTCAAAGTAAAATCTTCAAAATATTTTAGGGGGCATTGCATTTTGATTGTTATCAGTTCAACATCACTTGGAGTCCCCGGCATTTACTATTTGGATCCTTAACTCTAAAGGCCGATCATCCAGACAACCGGCCTAATTTGAAGATTATAATCAATAAGTAAGTGCATTGGTGCATGTGTAAATATTTGCATGTGTCATTATTGAATTATCAAAATTAATCAGTCACTACTTGTTTTGTTAGTGCATTGACTGGTTATCGAAGCAACGTTGGATTGAGCTATTCTCACGTAAAGACCTAGCCAGTAGCTATACCTGAAGGAAAATTGCGATACTTATATATGAATTTACTCAAATTTTGTTCTTCAAATATTTACTTAACTATTTCATTGTATTGTTGCAGTGCCCATTCCAACCAAATAATAATGATTGCGGTTATTGCATTATAAAATTTATACAAGATTTAGTTACTCATAGTCAAATTTTTGTTCCTACGCAAGTAAGTTCTTTTATTTGTAGTTATTGTGTTTTAAATTTAATTGACAAGTATTTTAATTAATTGATTTTTAGTGATTTTAATTTGTTCTTTGCATGTTTTTTATGTAGTATTATTAAGATCAATGTTGTGCCCAATTGACTGACCAACAAGTAGATGAAATCATTGAAGAATGATATGAATATATGGTCAGGCAATTAGCTAATATTTAGGTACATAGGTAGGTTGTTTCTTGCCTTTTCATCTTGTGTTGTTTATGAATTAATTGTACATTAAAATTATTTCTTACCTACACTCTACATACATAGGTACTTAAAATTAGTTGTATATTATTTGTTACGTTGTAATTAAATACATACATTAGTATTAATTTTATGAATTAATTATTTTAATTTGAGTTATTTCATTCTGATTTGGTGTGATTCTGGTTTGAGTTTTTGCTGTGGATTAATGTAATGCTATGGATCTGTGGATTTGTGAACTGTGAATTGCTGTGATTGAATGTGTACAGTGGGAAGAAAAAAAAACTTACCTCTAATGGCACTTCTCTAGAGAAGCGCTGTTGGAGGTAATAGACTTCCAATGGTGCTTGTCCTTGTTCAAAGAAGTGCCATAAGAAGTGACACTTCCTATGGCGCTTCTCTGGACAAGCGCCATAGCTTTATATTTTTAAAAAAATTATATAATCAAGCTATGGCATTTCCATATATTCAAGAAGCGCGTAACTTGTTTTAATGGCACTGGAAGCTATGGCGCTTCCCAAGCACTATAGTGTTCTTTAAATCAAGAGTCATAGCTTGTATTTTTTGTAGTAGTGTCTTTCTAGATCTGTTAAATTTTTTCTCTCTAACTAACCCATTAATTAATTACGTACGTACCAACTACCAATTGAACCCTAAGTTTAATATTTTTTTGTTAAAATTAATGTTAATAAGGTGGGGTTCTCATATAGTGAACCTTTGAGAAAAGAGTTATTCTGTTCACGATTGGTAAACAATACAACTTGTTATAAAATTTATTTTTAATACTTTGATGGTTTTTCCAATTATCCCCAAAATATTTAGAAAAAATTAAAACAAAGATGCGAGCCATTTAGAAAATTATATACTACATATTGTATTCTACATCATTTTAATAAATTTGTTATGTGGCTTTCAATAACTTCTATAAATATATTTAAATGTTGAAAAAAAAATTGTTTGATCAAGAGTTTTTCCTTTTTAATATTTAGAGCATAAAGAATTTTCGCCTCTTCCAATAAATATGTTTCTCGATATGTAAACTTTTTTTCTTCTCAAGCTTACCACCACAACAAATAACTTTTGGAGATTTTTTTTTTTTGGGCATCTCTTGTGGACAACCCTTTCTCTGGTCTGAACTTATTGTTTGTTTTTCAAAAAAAAAAAAACTAACTTCAGCAGTGTTGCCAACAATGGTGATCCAATCAAAATAATAGTCTGTTCAAATGGTATTTTTGATATTTTACACGAATAAGAAATAACACTAGTCTCTTTGCATTTATTTGTAATTTTGAGGACTTAATTAATATTAATTTTCTTATAACCCGCAACCACATGTTTCAGTTTTTAATTGATACATGAGAAGCGATATGTCACCCTCAACTTTCGGGTAAAAACCAATGTTGTGAAAACTGGACCGGACAGTCAGATCGGTTGGACCAGTGCCCGAAAGGGTTTTCGGCTTGTTCAGTATGATTCAACCGTTTCACCATTTAGACCATTTCAAGCCACTTCAGACCGGTTGTTGGGCCAGGAACCGGGGTGGTTGAACCGGGAACTGTTTATTAGTATTACTAATATATTATTATGTTATTTTTAATGATTTTAATGTATTAAAACTTGGGATTTGAGAAAGATGATACATATAAGTTTTTGTATGTGCTTATTTTTAAGTAATGTTAAAATTTTATATTTATTTTGTATATTTATATAATTATATATACGTATAATATTATTTTTATTTAATTATTACGTTATCGGTCCGACCAGTCGGACCATGCAACCCATGACCTGATAGTCTCTCCGATTTGACGTCCGATCCAGCTTTTAAAACATTGGTAAAAACATAACTTAGGGCTGTAACCCTTATTTTGAATACGGAGTCAAGTAGTCATGTCTGAATTACCATCATTTGACGCTGCCTCGTCCTTCCATTTTAAAAATGTCAAAATTAAATGTTTTTCTAAACATAAGTGGCTTCGTAACGGTTTTTCTGGTTTCCTAAGACTTCAACAAAGACTGCTCCGTTTACTTGAGACATTAACTACGACTTGGCTGCTTCATTGACACACACACCAACTTACATCTAAATATCGATCATATTCATCTGATCAGAATCGTTGCATATTGGTATACATGTCACTGGACCACAAGAGATATATACATTAATTTTTAACGTTTATTTTCCAACTATTATATGTATATAGGCCACACTTTACAGTGCAACTTCTCTATATTTTTTAACTAGACAATAAATAAAAGATTGAAGCTAACGTTTGCTGGTTATGTATACACTTCTCATTTTGCTTTTTAACCAGACACGTACAACTTTCGTAAAATGGATAAAATCTTAAGAAATAAATCATTATGACTTATGTAAGCAACGTAACAATACATGCAAGTGATGAGATTCTCGACGTACGAAGTTTTCGTGCAGTCTTCAGTTTTTTTCCCACTCTTACAATTTTGTTGTGGTAATAAGCCTAACTTGTTAATTTGAACTTCAACCCATAGATTGGACCACACCAGAAAAATAAATGGAACCATATACAACCAAATTTGAAATCTCCATGATTCCTTGACTTTGTTCATCCTATATAAACCCCTCTACGTCCCTTATTTGTCTCATCCGAAAGCATAATCATTCCTATATCAGATAATCTTCTTCTCAGAAACCCTAATTACTCACACTTCCAAACATGAACAAGTCCATGAGGATTCTCTTCCTTCTCATCACCACCATACTTGCAGCTTCAGCCATTACTACTCTTTGCCAAGAAGATGAAGAACATTTCCGCTTCGGGCGTGGGCTCACGAGTCGCTTCCTAGCTGGTACAACCTACTGCAAGATAAACCCTAGGGTTTGTCTTGTGGAAGGAAGTGCAGGTCCAGATTGCTGCAACAACAAGTGTGTGAATCTTGAGATGGATTCATCAAACTGTGGAAGATGTGGGAAGAAATGTCCACACCAGAAAATATGTTGTGAGGGCAAGTGTGTGAACCCTATGAGTAACGAGAAGCATTGTGGAAAGTGTGGTAACAAGTGTGAAGAAACCAGTTCCTGCTTGTACGGGATGTGCAGCTACGCTTGAAGCCTTGATGAACAAAGATTATATTCATTTATATTAATTAATTTCATTAAGAATAATGATTGTATTGATTATAATAAAGTGCAGCCACCGACCAGTTAGCTTGGCATATGAGTGCTGCCAATACGTTTGTTCTTCTTTTTTTTTTTTCTTTTGCATTTGTTGTACTGGAATGTGTATGAGCATGGATATGTAAACATGACTGTGAATAAATGAATAAATCAGTGTTATTGTTTGTTTATATAGTTGTGTGTAACCTATTCTTTCTCCAATTGCTTCACTTTCTCTGGATTGATTTTTTTTCCTTGGGGTTAACTCATTAATTACGTTGAACTGGGCGTTGTTAAAATCAATGTTACCTTGATCTGGATAAAATATAGTACTCTCCTCAATCCTTAATATAAGAGACAATTGACTTTTTTTAAGAGATTAAGGAAATTAAATAAGCTATATTAAAGTATTTATATTTAACGTTTTCTCCAAAATAATTTGTTTGACTTATAAACTAATATATAATCTAATAATATATAATATATATCCTATGATTATTAAGTAATCAACCGTCTTTTATATTAAGAACAAGAGGTAATATATATTAACATCGTGCGGGGCTTCCATTCATGATTCATTGTGAGTATTGGACAACAAAATTTTGTGTTAAAATATAAAATATTGACATAATTGTGAGTAAGTAGGTGATCTCATTTTTAATTTTGCATTTGGAACAAACGAGAAATCTGTCCGTGTCATCCTTATGCAGGGACCATACTAATCTTCCTTGTATAATGAGTATTATTCCAATTTTATCGGATGTCCTCGAAGGGATAACGAGAAATTTGATGGCTTACCCAATCCCAATAATATTACCATTTGATGGTCTCATTTGTACTAAATATTACTCCAATCCCTCCCGTCCACAATGTTGGACCTGGTTGGATTGTTGATCTTGATCTTTAATGTAAGACCTATTTATTATATTTGTCAGTCTTTTCCTAATTTACCTTTATTGATGCTCCCTCAACAATAATCAAGTAAGAAAAAGATATAATGATAGATGATAGAGGCAATTAAGGAAGATGATTTGAGTGTTTTAAGAAATGTCATATTAACTAACTTAACTAATTACTTCATAATCTAATCAAATTAGATAAGTAGGTCTTATACTAAGGAAACCTTTTTTTGGGCTTGAACGTCTTACATATAATATTTAGTTTCTCATTTTCTCCATCACATATAATGGAGACTCGAGAGTCGAGACCCACTCTTTCTAAAAATTCTCTTACAAATATGTTCTTGTACATAGCATAACAATTATGAAATCAAAATATGAATTATCATAAAATTGATATATGTATTTTAAATATTAATTAATGACATCAATACTATAAATAACGAAACAAAAAAATTGAGTTCTTAGATTTAGAAAAATACTTTCATATCCTATATTTATATACATAATATATCAGGAATAAATCTACATATATCAGGAATAAATCTACATACACACCATAGCAAACAAATTTAATCCTTTTAAAAAGACCAAATAACAGTTTAGAAACCCTGTTAGTCTAATAAAAAAAAGCTGCGCCCAAGAAAATGTAAAAAATGCTATAGCTTATTCAGCCTAAAAAAATGGCCACCCAGCATGTTAGGTTTTTTCTTTTAAAAAATTATTTTTATATTTCTTAATATAGAGTCAAAAACGAATTCGACCATACAGATATTTTTGTCTAGGTATGGTGGATTAGTGCCTAATAATTGAACACTTCTCATTTGTTAAGCATCTTCAGGACTTCTCATTTGTTTTCATACACAAACTCTACATATTAACAATATAATGGTTCTTTCAAAATTAGCTCTAATCCTTCAGAGAAGATTAGTTGTAAGTGGGGAGCATTGTGTGTGTGTGTGTGTGTGTGTGTGTGTGAGTTTTTTTTTTTAATAATTTGTTATAAATAAAAGCCATTTGATTATTATAACTGGCTGAAATTCATCACAAGATGCAGGCTTTTGGTTAATTGAAGGAAAATTAATTAGTCAAAACCTGAATTCCAATAATTTGACGCTGCCTCAGCTCCTTCTTTTATTTCAAAATGTCAAAACAAAAGACCTTTGAAACCTAACGTACGATGGCTTTGTAACGGGTTTTGGGTTTCATCGGACTTCAACAAAACCCCCGATCCATTTACACCAGACTATTGGGACAAGGAGACTCCCCTTTTTCTCTTTCTGATTATCCTATCTTATCTTATCTTATCTCTACCCTTATATAATGAAATTGATGGTGTAGATTTAATTTTTTATAAAATTATTGTTATAATATTTTATGAATTAAAATTTATTTATTTTTTCTGTATTACAGTTATGAACTATATAGATAGAATTTTAAGAGTTTCAATTTAGTTATTTATGTTTATAGTAATAATTTTATAAAATGTTCAATCTGAGTTTTTTTTTTTAATCTAACGATAGGTATTAGATTATGAGAAGAAAATGAGAAAGAGAAAAATGAGAAAAACCTTGCCTTCAATTATTTATCTACTTATTTACACACATATATCGGTCATAGTAACTAAGGTGAGGCCTAACATAGTTGCCATATTACTTCATCCGGTGTTTAATATAAGACATTTTTACCTAATTTAATTTTACGAAAGTTAGTTAATATGTCTTAAATGTCATGATCATCTTCCTTAATTCCCTCATTTCTTCTCTATCTTAATTATTGTTGAGGGAGCGTCAATAGGGTAAATTAGGGAAAAAAAACTGATAAATATGAAAATATGTCTTATATTTAGAATCAAGATCAATTCTCTAAATATATCTGTATTAAGAACCGGAGGGAGTATTTGGTAGATTTAGACCAACGCACTACCAACTAACCAACACGTATAAGATTTTAATATATATATATATATATATTATACAGCCCACATACATGCAATATAAATAAGTGTACCATGTTTTTCCTACTCAATCAAATAAAATTTAGCTTGCTTTTAAATAAGATCCTTAATTCCCTTATATAAGATCCTTATTCCATGATTCCTTCACTTGTTCCTCCTATATATAAACCCCTTCTATGTCCCTCCTTTCGTCTCATCCAAAACCACAAGAATTCGTATGTAACCTTCTTCTCTGAAAGGATTCAGAGAGAAGATGAAAGGATTCAGAGAGAAGTGGAAGAGAGGAAGTGAAAGATGAGAATGGAGAAATGAGTCAAAATCACATTTAGAGTTAGCACAGTACATGTGTATATAATATACTCTGTCTCTACTATATCTTGACAGCTACACATAACAAACTGACTTGGAGATAGACTAAATTAGTTACACAGTCTGTTATGCTAATTCATTATTCTAACTATCTCCAACATTATGGCCTCTCAATTTAAGGAACCCCTCTTACACCAAGATTGTACTTGAAACTCTCAAAGGAAGAACTAGAAATAGCCTTAGTGGCACCATCGGCAATCTGAAGAGAGGCTGGAATATGCAGAACCTTGATATCATCCTTGATAGCTCTTTCACGCACAAGTGTAGATCAAGCTCCAGGTGCTTGGTGCGTGCTTGTAGAATAGGATTTGCTGTCATTAATACCGCACCTTGATTATCACACAAGATTCAAGGATTGTTAACAAGTTGAACTCGAAGCTCACTCAGAAGAGACTGGATCCACAGAACCTCTGCTATAACAGATGCTATTCAGCTTCTGTGCTTGACCTGGCTACTGTGATTTGTTTCTTTGAACACCAAGCAATCAAGTTAGGTCCAAAATACACACAAAAACCAGTGGTACTCCTCCTATCATTACAATCAGAAGCCCAATCAGCATCACAATAGGCAACAATTACACTACTTGGTGATGGTGTTAAACAAAAACCATATGTAACTGAACCCGAAAAGTATCTTAAAATTCGTTTAACTGCTTTCCAGTGTTCCTCCTAGGGTGCTTGCATAATCTAGCATACTTTGTTTACTGCAAAGTTGATCTCAGGCCTTATGATAGTAGCATATTGTAATGCACCCACAATAGATCGAAAAAGTGCTGCATCATGACAGAAATTAGACCCCTCTTTCAATAGTTTTAAACCAGGAGTCATTGGAGTTCTAGTACCCTTAGCTGATGACATCCTTGCCTTTTTAAATAAGTCTGTAATATACTTGGTTTGAGAGAGAGACAAACTGCCATTAGCTAGTGGTATGACCTCAATGCCCAAGAAGTAGTTAAGAGGGCCAAGATCTTTTAGAGCAAATTCTTTGTTCAGGAAAGCAATGAGATCAGTAATTGCAGAAGGAGAGTTGCCTATGATGATTATATCATCCACATAAACCAAAAAATAAAGAATTGTTGCACCTTGAGTCCTAGTAAACAGAGATTGGTCACACCTACTACTTTGAAAACCATATTTATTTAGGACTGATGTTAGCCTCTCAAACCAGGCCGTGGGTGCCTGTTTAAGGTCATACAAAGCTTTATCCAATTTATTAACCAAGCTTCTGTCTCTATGTTCAAAATCCGGTGGTTGTTGCATATACACCTCCTCTTGAAGTGTGCTATTAAGGAAGGCATTATTGACATCAATATGACGAATACACCACCTTTGAGAAACTGGATTAATAACAGGGCTAAAAGTCTCACTAAAATCAAAGCCTTCTTGTTGGTGAAAGCCCTTTGCTACCAAGTGTGCCTTGCGCTTAGATAAACTCCCATTTGGATTGGTTTTCAATTTGAAAACCCATTTACATCCAATTGCACGCCTATTTGGTGGTAGTGGGACTAGGTGCCAAGTCTAATTCCTCATAAGGCTTCATACTCCTCATACATGGCATGTTTCCAGAGAGGAGATTGCAAGGCAGCTTCTCCTAAGACTGGTTCTACCTCAGTAAGAAAAACCTTGGGATTAAAAATGCTATTCATTGACCAAATAACCATCCTATGAGAAGCATTAGCAGCAAGCGGGGGAAGACGAGTACTTGTGGAACTCTGAGGTAAAGAAGACACAGAAGTAGGTGCTTGAAGAGACATATCACCTAAACTACTTGAAGAAGTGGATTCTATTAAAACAGAACCTAAACCTAACATGCAAGGCATCATAGGTACAATAGAAACAGAAACAGAAACTTAACTTGAGCTATTTGTGGAGTACTGTGTTGCAGAAGGGGGATATATAGGGTGTAACCAATTATACTAAAAAATCACAATACTAAAAAATAGAGTTTCTAAATGTAATTTAATAATATAATAAATCACAACTACTATATCTAATAACAGCTAATAAATAATAAATAGGACAATAATAAGAAAAATACCAGAATGTACTTTCACTCTAAATAATTTACAAATAAAATACTACAAGAGGAGAAGATACAAATGCCTTAAGAGACAATTGCTAAGGGATGATTTTCAAAGGGAGGAAGGGGGCTCCTTTTATAGCATAAGAGCCCCCTACCACAATGGAATCCCACCGATGTGGGACTTCCAATTTTTCCATAGCCAACAAATCTCCACCTTGAAAAAATCCCCACATTCCTAATTTTCTTAATTAAAATTTGTACTTACAATGCAACAATCAATATTCAATAATGTTGAACAAATCCAAACAATGTTGAAATTTGACAGAAGTCACCACCTTTGTCAAATATAGCAGTATTCTCACTTGTCCGTATCTTTTGTATCATGACTCCACCTTCTTCTAAAATTTCTCTTATGAAGTGATATCGAACATCAATATGCTTCGTCATTGCATGATAAACTTGGTTCTTTGCTAATTGAATAGCACTTTGGCTATCACAAAATACTATGATGTCTTCTTGACCAATACCAAGTTCTCCAAGCAATCCTAGAAGCCAAATTGCCTCCTTCACAGCCTCTGTAATTGTCATGTACTTTGCCTCTGTGGTAGACAAAGAAACTGTTAACTGCAAAGCCGACTTCCAACTAACTAGTGCCTTTGCAAGAGTAAACACATAACCAGTAGTTGATCTTCATGTGTCCAAATCACTCGTAAAATTTGAGTCACAATACCCAACTAGACATTGATCATCTTCCTGCTCAAAAGCCAATCCAACATCTACAATATTATAGATATACCGTAGAATCCATTTCATAGCTTGTCAATGCTCCTTTCCTGGATCATGCATATACTTACTCACACCTCTAACGACCTATGAAATGTTAGGTCTTGTACAAACCATTGCATACATCAAGCTACAAACAACATTTGCGTATGGTACCTTTGACATATACTCTCGTTCATCTTCATCCTTTGGCGATATATCGGCACTAAGTTTAAAATGAGGGGCAAGTGGAGTGCTAACCGGCTTCGTTTTCTCATTCATACCAAATCGATTTAGCACCCTCTTCAAATACTCCTTTTGAGATAAAAAAGAGTTTCTTTAATTGTCTATCTCTTGTTATCTCCATGCTGAGAATCTTCTTTGCCTCTCTTAAGTCCTTTATCTCAAATTCCCCCTTTAGTTGAACCTTCAACTTCTCAATTCCTGCGTGATTTTTTGAAGCTATAAACATATCATCAACATATAGGAGCAGATATATAAAGGATCCATCTTTAAGATTTTGCAAATAGACACAATGATCGTATCTACTTCTTTTGTACTTATGCCACAACATAAACTTGTCAAATCATTTATACCATTGTCTCGAAGATTGTTTTAATCTGTACAACGACTTTTCAAGTTTACACACCATATTCTCCTTTCCAGTAACTTTGAATCCCTCTGGCTGAGTAATGTAGATTTCCTCCTCCAAGTCTCTATTCAAAAGTGCAGTTTTGACATTCATATGAACTAGTTCCAAATCTAACTATGCTACTAAAGCCAACAAAATTCTTATGGAGGAATGATTTACAACTGGAGAAAATACCTCATTGTAATCAATTCCCTCCTTCTGAGTATAGCCTTTAGCTACCAATCTTGCTTTGTAGCGCAAATCAACTTGGTTAGAAAATCCTTCTTTCTTTGCATATACCCATTTGCAACCTATTTACCCTTCAGAAGTTTAGCCAATTTGCACATACCATTCTGATGAAGGGACTGCATTTCTTCATTCATGGCATTCCTTCACATATCCTTTTCTAAACTCTGGACAGCCCACTTATAAGTTGAAGGAACATTATCAGCTGCAATTGAGCTTGTACAAGCCACCATATCCTCAAAATGAGTAGGCTTTATTATTGTTCATTTTGGCTTGCTGGTTGCTATTGATTCATGTTGCTATTGAGGTTCATGAGTTAAAACCTCCCTTTCAACTGGCTTTTCATCTACTACAGGAAAGTCTTCTTTTGTTTCCTTGTCTCTCCTTGTACTGGGAAAATCATCTTTCCTTCAAATTCCACCTGCTTTGAAACACCATCACTTTGCTTGGTATCTTCAACTACTACCTTTCTTACCATGGCAGATTCATCAAAGGTAACATCCCTGCTGAATACAATTTTCTTTGTCTCTGGACACCATAAACGATATCATTTGACTCTAGAAGTGATTCCCAAAAATATGGTTTTCTTTGCTCTCGGATCCAATTTTGACTCTTTCACATGGTAGTATGCAGTTGAGCCAAAAACATGCAAAGAATCATAATCTGTAGCAGGTTTTTCATACCACTATTCCAAAGGTGTCTTACCACCAATAGCTGAAGATGGTAGACGATTAATAAGGTGGCTCGCATATGTAATTGCCTCAGCCTAACATTCTTTGCCCAAGCTAGCATTGGACAAAATACACCAAACATTCTCCAGTAAAGTCTAATTCATGTGTTTTGCCACTCCATTCTGTTGTGGTGTATGCCTGACGGTGAAGTGTTTAACAATGCCATCTTCCTTACAAATCTTCTAGAAAGGACCATTCCTGTATTCTCCTCTGTTATCTATACGAAGACATTTGATCCTCCTGCCTATTTGTGTTTCTATCATCACCTTCCATTTGAGAAAGATTCCCAATACTTTACCCTTGGTCTTCATTGTATACACCCAAACTCTACGGGAAAAATCATCAACAAATGTTACAAAATAATGCTTTCTTCCAAATGACAGTGTTTTGGAAGGACCCCAAACATCAAAGTGAACATAATCTAAAATACCTTTTGTATTATGGATAGTTGTTCCAAACTTAACTCTTGTCTACTTCCCCTTTACACAGTGCTCACAAAAATCCAAACTATAATGATTTAATCCTTTTAACAACCCTTGATCTAATAGGGTTTTTAAGAATTTTCCTTTAGCATGTCCTAAGCGCATGTGCCACAACCTCATCACTTCTACTTCCTTATCATCACTGGATGTCACTGCTGCTGTTCCAATAATCATACTACCTTGATAGTGGTACGTGTTATTTTTCTTCTGTATACCCTTCATTACCACCGGTGCACCAAAAAGTATCTTCATTACTCCACTTTCTATGGTGATTTTGAATCCCTTTGAGTCTAGAGTTCCCACAAAAATGAGATTTTTCTTCAAATTCGGTACATATCAAACATCAGTCAATATTCTTATCAATCTATCATGGTTCCTTAATCGAATTGAACCAATGCTATATGCAGTAAGAGAGGTGTTATCTGCTGTGTGGACAACTCCACATCCTCCTTTATGGGAATCAGTAAATCAGTCTCGCTTAGGACACATATAATGACTACAAGCTGAGTCTAACAACCATACGCCTGACGATTTCAACGATATCATTATAGATACTGAAAATTTTGAATTTTCATCATCACAGTCAGCTACATTTGAATCCATAGCAGCCTTCTTATTGTTGTGTTTGGATTTGTTCTTCAATTTTGGACAATCCTTCTTCCAGTGGCCCTTTTCTCAACAAAAGGCACATTCATCTTTACTAGGTCTGGACCTCGATTTGGATCTCCCTTTCCTTGATCTCAACCTATTTTTCAGTACGTTCTCTTGTGACTAGTGAGTCTGCTTCTTCGCCTCTTTGTTTCTCTTTCTTTCTTTGTTCATAGCTGTATAGCGTAGAACAACCTTATCTAAGAGATACTTCCTCTTTGCAGTGAAGTAGAATAGTCTCTAGGTGCTCATACTCATCAGGAAGTTATCCTAACAACATCAAGGCCAGATCTTCAGGTGCAAATCTGTTACCAACTTATTGAAGCTGGTAATATGATCATTCATTATGGTACCAGTAACATAGGTGAAACGAAATAGTCTTTTTTTCATATAAAGTTTATTCTGATTGCTTTTCTTCAAAAAATTTTCCTCGAGTGCCTTTCACAGTCTATATACAGAAGTTTCCTTTGTGTGTGGATACTTCTATTTTCTTAAAAGGAACGATCGAATGGTACCACAAGTAACACAATTGATCCTCCTCTAATCTTCCTCCCCCACGCTATCTGGTTTTCTTTCTTCAATAGCAAAGTCTAGTCCTTGTTGCAAAAAGACATCAAAAACCTCGCTCTGCAACATCCCAAAATGTCCAGATCCGTCAAATATTTCAATTCCAACCTTCGCATTAGACACAATTCTTGTCATAAGTGAAGATGCCAACAACGAGTTATTGACATTTGATGTGGATTCTTCAATCTTCTTGTCTGTCATTTTTGCTCCGGATACTATTTAATAGCTGTCAATACAAAAGCCCAAAGTAATTCTTTTCTGATGTGGAAGTTCAGATTATACTACAACCACAGAGCACACTCAGACAGAACATTGTCTTTGATAGCAATTGTTGCAGAGGCGGGATATAGAGAGTGTAACCAATTATACTAAAAAATCATAATACTAGAAAACAGAGTTTCTAGACGTAATTTAATAATATAATAAATCACAACTACTATATATAATAACAACTAATAAATAATAAAAAGGACAACAATAAGGTAAATACTAGAATCTACTTTCACTCTAGATAATAAGGAAAATACCAAAATCTACTTTCACTCTAAATAATTTATAAGTAAAATACTACAAGAGAGGAGAAGATGCAAATGCCTTAAGAGACAATTGCTAAGGGATGATTTTCAAAGGGAGAAGGGGGCTCCTTGTATAGCATAAGAGCCCCCTAACTTCTAATTTTTCCATAGCCAACATATTGTGCCATCACTTGAAAACAGAAACAGACTCAGAGTAAGTATTGGAGGGAGCACATGACACAAAAACAAAATATCTTGATGTGAACTATAATTAAATGTGGCAAATATAGATTGAGGAAAAAAAGACTGTGACTGTCTAAGAGTGGATTGGGACGAAAGTCTATGATAAAGTGGAAGACCATAGAGGCCATTGTGCCTGAGAGTGCCTTTATAGATCACCTGATTAGTGTGAAGATCCTTGATAAAGCAAATATTAGAATAGAAGGCAATAGTATATCATTGTCACGACATAACTTTGGAATATTCAATAGATTTTTGGTAATTTCAAGCACATGAAGAATGTCTCTAAGTTTAAGCTTATAGCGAGAAGTAGGAAGATGACATGTAGAATTTCCAGTCTAATGAACTACCAAATCATTACCATTACCAACATAAATTCAATCAACAAGAGAAGTACCTGCTGTATCAGTTATTGCTTTATCAGTATGAGTAACATGACTTGACGCACCAGAGTCAAGATACCGATCTGCATCAACAAGAGATTTAAAGGTGGCAAGCAGAGCTGAATGCTCTTTCTTATGAGCCTTCTCAGTCATGGTAAGAGTTTTGAAATCTTCATCAAAGTGCCTCCAACAATCAGTAGCTTTGTGACCATGCTTGTCACAGAGTTGACATATAGGAACATCAGTATCACAGCCATTACTTGAAGAGCCACCAAGCTAGATCCTAAACCACTACCAGTAAATCAACCATGATTACCACGACCATAACGATTGCCATAAAAACATCCACCAGCTCTAGACCAAACATGCTTAGATTGAACAAGATTAACATTAATCTCAATAGGTTTTAAATTCTTTTTCATTCGTGCGTCTTAAGACACTTGCAAAGATTCTATTTCATCAACAAAGTAAGGTTCTTTTTGTGTAGTGACAGTAGTGATAAATGGATCATAGGCTTTATTGAGCCCTTCAAAAATGAAATCCACATTATTTGATTCAGAGGTCGGATGTCCAATAGCTACCAGTGCATCAGTACATGCTTTAATTTTGAGAAGATAATCATTGGCAGAAAGACTACCTTTCTTTGTCTTCTTCAACTGTGTTTTGAAATCCACATGATTTGATTCAGAGATCGGAAGTCCAATAGCTGCCAGTGCATTAGTACATGCTTTAATTTTGAGAAGATAATTATTGGCAGAAAAACTATCTTTCTTTGTCTTCTTCAACTGTGTTTTGAGTTGTCGAACCTTGGCTTTAGTTTGAGCAGCAAAATGCACATCAATATTCTCCCAGATTTGCAGAGAAGTGGTACAGCTAACAATCCAAGTGAGTAAACCATCAGACATGGAACAAGACATCCATGACTTAAGGAGATGATCTTGCCGTTGCCAATCCAAGAAAGCCGGATTAATCTAAAATCCTTCATCGTCGTTCATATCAGAGAGGTATGTCGGAGGTGGATTTCACATTCTTGTCAATGAAACCTTGCAAATCATGACCCCAAATCGCCGAGTAGATTTGATGTTTCTAGATGCGAAAGTTGGATTCATCCAACTTGACAGAAATCAGGTGAGAAAAGGTGACAGGTTCTTTCTAACTAGGTGAACGTGACTGGTTCAATTGAGTTTGTGAGGAAGCAGATGAAATTATTTTCCAAGATCAGAATAAGGCTCTAATATCATGAAAGGATTCAGAGAGAAGTGATGAAAGGATTCAAAGAGAAGTGGAAGAGCAGAAGTGAAAGATGAGAATGGAGAAATGAGTCAAAATCACATTTAGAATTAATTAGCACAGTATATGTATATGTAATATACTCTGTCTTTACTATTTCTTGACAGCTAGATATAACTGACTTAGAGACTAACTTAATTAGTTACACAGTCTGTTAATCTGTTATGCTGATTCGTTATTCTAACTATCTCTAACATTCTCTATTCAAGCCTTCCCCAAATTCTTCTCTCTGCAAAACCCTAACACACACTTTCAAACATGAACAAGTCCATGACGATTCTCTTCCTTCTCATCATCACCATACTAGTCGCGTCCGCCATTACTACTCTTTCCCAAGAAGATGAAGAACATTTCCGCTTTGGACGTGGGCTCATGAGTCGCTTCCTAGCTGGCACAACGAACTGCAAGATAAACCCTAGGGTTTGTCTTGTGGAAGGAAGTGCAGGCCCAGATTGCTGCAAGAACAAGTGAGTGAATGTGGAGATAGATTCATTAAACTGTGGAAGATGTGGGAAGAAATGTCCACACCAGAAGATATGCTGCGAAGGCAAGTGTGTAAAGCCTATGAGTAACGAGAAGCACTGTGGAAAGTGTGGTCACAAGTGTGAAGAAACCAGTTCCTGCTAGTACGGGATGTGCAGCTATGCTTGAAGTTGAAGCCTTGATGAACACAGATTCGATCATTTATATTAATTAATTTCATTAAGAATTAATGAATGATGATATATGATGAATAAAGTGCAGCCATCACCCTGTTAGCTCGGTTTATTCATGGGTGCTGCCAATACATTAATTTTTATTTGTTGTACTGGAGCGTATATGGGCATGCATATGTAAGCATGAATATGAATAAATCAGTGTTATCGTTTGTTTCTAGTTTGTGTGTACGTAACATGTTCTTTCCCCAATTGGTTCATTTTCTCTGAATTGATTCTTTTTTCTTGAAACATGTTAGAATGAAGTGTCTTATAAATATGATCATATGATTTTGTGTGTGTGTGTGTAAACTTCATGTATGCATCATTGTGAGTATTGGACAACACATCTTGTTAAAAAATTTTGTATTAAAATGTAAAATATATTGGTATCATTGTGAGTAAGTGGTCTCATTTTTAATTTTGCAATGGAAATTTGATGGCTTTCTCAATCCCAATAACATTACCATTTGAAGATCTCAATTGTATTAAATATTACTTCTTCCAATAATTAATATAGGATCTAATTGACCTTTTAGAGATATTAAGGAAGCTAAATAAATTACTTTGAAGTATTTATATTAATCATTTTTCTCAAAACTAATTTATCTTACTTAAAAACTAATATATATAATCTTGCTTTATCTAGGTCTATTCGAAATTGTGACATATGGTGAGAAAATTGTTTCTCTCAACTAACCAATATGATACTAAACATTGACTAAACTGATATATAATCCAGTTATATACAATATTTGCTATAATAAAGTAATTTATTTCATTTTCTTAATGTCCCCAAAAAAAAAATTCATTGAGTCTTATAAAGATTGGAGGAGTGCCAATTTTTAGTTTGGGTTGAACATCCTGCATATAATATTCATTTTCCCAATGGCTCCATCACTAATCAATGGAGACTCTAGAGTCGAGACCCACGCTGTGTAAAATTTCTCTTACAAATATGTTCATGTACATATAGCATGACAATTATGAAATTAAAATATGTATTATCGTAGCATTGATATATGTATTTTAAATACTAATTAATGATATTAATACTAAAAATAACAATACAAAAAAATTGCGTTCTCCATCTGATTTCATACACACATATATAAACACTAAGTATTGACAATAGAATTTATTAATTATTGCCGGCAGTCAAATCGATCTGCCGTACCATACTTCACGATTAGTTATGATTCTTCGGAGAAGATTGGCATGCGGGAATCAGTATGTGTGTACAAGTTTTAGTTATCATAAATCATAGCCATTTGATTATTATAATAACTTAAATTCATCACAAGATTAAACCCCAAAAAAAAAAAAAAAAAAGAGTTCATCACAAGATGCAGGCTTTTGGTTAGTCAAAGTTTGAATTCCATTATCAAAAAAAAAAAAAAGTTTGAATTCCGATAATTTGACGCTGCCTCCTTTTTTATTTCAAAATGTTAAAATTTAAGGGTCCGTTTGGTTCGATCCCATTATATCCTGCGGTGTAGTATAATACAATACAATGGTAATGCAATGTAATATTAATTACAGGGGTAGTGTTTTGTTTGATTTTTAAGCAACATGCAATGAGTTAATATTTTAACAATTATTTAAAATTAATATATTACACAAAGTCTATTTTACCCTTTAATATAATCTTTGTAGAAAAAATAGTCATAAGCCGGCGACGGCGGGGATGGAGGAGGAGGAAGTAGTGGCGGTGGCAATGATAGGGGTGGCGGGGGACGAGGAGGTGGTGGCGGCGGCTGTGGGCTGTGGGCCGGGGGTAGCGTCGACGAAAGAGGTGGTGGTGGCGACCTGGTGGTGGCAACGGGGGTAGATGAGGAGGTGGTGGGGGCGAGGGTGGCGGCAGAGGAGGCGGTGGCGGCGGCGGCAGAGGAGGCGATGGCGGCGGCGGTGGCGGCGGCGGAGGTGGTGGTGGCAATGGGCCAATGGCGGCGGCGGAGGTGGTGGTGGCAGTAGGCCGATGGCGGCGACGAAGGTGGTAGTGGCGGTGGCGGTGGCGGCGGGCGGCAGGGGTGAGGGTGGCAGCAAAGGAGGAGGTGGCGGCGGTGGCAATGGGGGGAGGTGACGGCGGTGGAAGAGGAAGAAGTTGTGGCGGTGGCAATTGTGACGTGATGCGGCAAGTGAAATGAGATAAGTGAAACAAAGACAAGGGAAACTAAAGGGTAAATTAGATTTTTTAGACCATGCAATGAGATGGTGATGGGGATTCATAGGGGGGAGGTATGAATGAGGATTACCAATTTTTTTGGTAATCATCATTACCATAGTAAACCCTATTACCATGCTAAAGAGCAACCAAACACTCTTCTCTTGGTAATACAATCATGATTACCATTGCAGGCATGCAATGGGGTTGAACCAAACAAGCTCTAAGGCTTTTTGAAACCTGAGGTACGTGCGATGGCTTTGTAACAGTTTTCTGATTTCATTCGACTTCAAATTTGAGGAATCAAAATTAAAATTGGGTCAAACTTCAAGGATCAAAATCACTAATTTCAAGCTTGAGGGACCAAAACCAAAATTAAATCAAATTTCAGGGACCAAAAATTATATTAACCCTTAGTTTATCTACTTATTTACATACATACATATATTGATCACACGTGTTAAACAGAAAAGAAATTATTTAGTGTGGAAGAAGAGAAGAAAAATGGTGCGTATATGTGGGAACTAATTTCAATGCACATTGAGAGCCATGAGCATCAAATCTGCACTATCCATTAAAGCTAAGCAATGGGCTATATATGAGCTACCTGATGGTCTACCCACCACCAGCCCATTTATTTTTTAATGGGTATGGGCCATCAAAAGCCCGCTCATGCCCATGACAAATGGGCTGAGCTAAACCCTTATGAGTTAGAATGGATATGAGTTGCGCGTTAATGCATCTTTTTTAAAAACTACACTTCTATCTTATTATTTTGTTATTACTAATTTCTCAATATAAATTATTAAAAACACTAATAATTATTAAAGCATCATAATCCTTATCATTCCTTATGAGATACTTTATTTAATAATTTAATTAATCCTTAATTAATAGTTGATAAAATCTTTAGAGTAAAAGCAATTTATAATATTATATATAGAATTATAGCTTATATATAAAAGCTCTATATCATGATCATGATTCTGATTTATGAAACATGATCATAATATATAATCATTGATTCATGAGATATATATATATAATTATATCATTTAACTCACTTGGAAATTTATCCTTTAGAATTACATTATCTATTATGCTTAAATAAATTTTATATATAATATTATATTGTATATATTATAATATATATTATATGTTTTGGCAATATATATATATATATATATATTTATCCTTAAATAACTATTATATATACACACACATAAATGGGCGGGCATGGGCAACCCGAGGATGTGCTCATGGCTTATCCCGTTTAGTGCACAAACTCGCCCATCTAAGCCTGTCATTGGGCGGGCCAAAATAGGCAATTTTTCACTGAATATGGGTGGGTTCATTGGGCTATGAGTGACATGCTCAGCCCTACAAGTATCTATATCTAATATGAACTTTTTAGATTTAATTTTTGTAACTTTTATTTTTTTAAAAAAATTATCCAATTAATTATCAATTTCACTGAAATTTGAAAATTTTAAATATAAACTATTTAGTGCCTATTTGGATTAGCGGTGGAGAAGGAGTTTTTTTAACAGATGGGCTTTTGAAAAAGTCATATAGAAAAAAAGTTAAATTGTAGATGTGATTTGTGTTTGGATTGGCGATGACAGAGGTGACTTTTTTTTATCTCCATTTGAGTAAAAGCAGCTTTGATCTCCATCTGATAAAAATTCTTTTTTCTGCAGAAGCTCAACCATCACAACGCTCTCCCAAACACAACACATGGGCTTTTGAGACTTTTAGCCCCCAAATGAACTTTTTTAACCTCAAAACTAGTTCCCAAACAGACCCTTAAACTGTAGTTGGACGTTAATAGATCACCGGGCAATAAAACTGATTTGTGAGAATGGTATCATTGATGGATGTCAATTAATCATCACGTACGCCCCAATGAATCCATTGTATTAAAATAAAGCCAAAATAGTAGTAGTAGTTTACAGGCACTCGCAAAGCCCATGAAGTGTGTGATGAGCGTACTTGCTCTTTTATTAGGCATAATAGGCTAACAAATTTATATATATTGACTAGTAAACTCAGCTGGACCCTATAATAACAACGCTAATTCACACAAATTTTCTCATATTATTACTGACTAAACCAGTTTAATTCCATTTTAATTCTAATATGATCATATTTATGTTAAATAAATATAATTAATTAGGCGTAGCTGCATATTCCAAAGACACAGGAATCGCCATTGTTGCACTTGTTGCCACACGTTCCACAGTGAGTATTACTAACCATAGGGTTCACACACTTGCCTCTGCAACATATCTGCGAGTACTTGCACTTCCTCCCACATTTTCCACAGTTGTTTCTGTCTCTTGACACATTCACACATTTCTTCTTGCAGCAGTCCGGCCCCTTGCTCCCCGCCGCCCGGCAAATCCTCGGATAATTATCACATGTCACCGCCTGCCGGTGGTGGTTCTGGCGGTGTTGTCTCCAGCCAAGAACTCGACTACTTGATTCTTGTTCCAATATTGGTGTTGTTTCTGAAAGAGCAATGGCCAAAGCTGCCACCAGCAAGGTCAGAAGGAAGAGAGCCTTGAGGGACTTCATATATATATATATATGAGTTAATATAAGAGTTGATATAGAGAGTATTAAGAACTGTGAAACTGAATATGAATGGCTTTGATGGATGTAGATGAAGCAGGGGCATGGTGTGTGTATATATAGGAAATGGTATGATTCAAAGGTCAATTAAATGAGTGGTTAAGTAACGAAGTTAGGCTAGTTAGTTGCAAGTGTAAAACTTGTAATTCCGTGGGAATGTGAAAATTGTCCTCCAACAATATTAGAAAATGCCAATAGCTGCGAGAGTAGCTCGGTAACAACTAACCAATGGGCAAATTAAATTTTGTTCACACACATTTTTTACATTAATTCAATGTCTTTCCTTGGTGAGGACGTACGACTTTCCAATTTAAGAAGTCAGATTATGCATAGTGTGAAGGAAAATAATGAAGCAGACGCCAAAAGTTGCTTGTTCAAAAGTTTCAAGTAAAAATCTTCTCTTTCAATTTCATAAGCCAAAAAGAGTCAGTTACAGAAGCACTGATATTTTCCTTTGTGTGTGTGTGTATTTATTCTTTATATAGTTTGACATTTTTTATTAATAATTTATCCCAGCGATTATTGACCTTTTGATGATGATTTAGACCGTAATTACCTGAAGAGAAGTACTTTCAAAACAAAACTATATATATATATATATAACTAATAACTAATTCCTATTTGCACAAACTGACAAAAGCAGACCCGGCCCCCTGTCCTTGTTGTTTTGTGATTAAGACGAGGAGAAAAGCATATCGTTCTTTGGGCCTTTTCTGGGCCCGACTTTGATTGCACCCTCAGTTTAATGGAATTTAATTGGACCTCCACTTGAATCAAAAAATTGGGCCTCCGCAAATGTCTTCGGGAGTTTATTCATTCATGGGAAATCCTTTTTGATATTATCGTTCGTATTCAGTTTGTGGTTTATAGCTGTCTCTTTTAATATAAATGACTCTTCTAAAACTTAAATTTGAGATCTAAAAAGATTTAATAGAGTCTTATACTATTAGACCAACTCTATATTAATCATTTATGATATATTAGGAAGCAATGATGTACGATGTGGTGATAAAGGATATATAAGTTTCATGGTGCCAATAAAAGTTGTTTCAATTGGTAATGACTTATAGCTTGTTAGGGATAGTTTTTGAAAAGCTTGCAAATGCTTATATATATTTTTTTTCAAAAATATATATATGTGGATTATATCATATATTTTTATTTTATTTTATACGTAATATATTATTAAGAAATTACATATAGTATATCATAATTTTAACAATAAGTATGGGAAAAATAATATTTAGAGTTAATATAATTTTTGGTCTTTCAAATATATCCTCATTATGATTTTAGTCTCTCAAATTTCAAACCATAGGAATTAAAAATGACATTAACCCTAATTTTTAATTATTTATATGGCTAATAATATTATAATTTTAATTTTTATAAAGATATTTTTTAAAAATTAAATTATTTAAAAAATAATTTTTTTAAAATTTGTCTAACTGAATTACCCACGGAAAATTCTATGGCTAATCCTATGGTAAAATTATTTTGTTTTGAGGAGTGCCATTTTTTTGTTTGGGCTTGAACGTCTTGCATATAATATTCATTTTCTCAATGGTTCCATCACTTATCAATAGAGACTCGAGAGTCGAGAACCACGCTTTCTAAAAATTCTCTTACAAATATGTTCATTTTTTTTTTTTTTTTGCCAGCACTTACAAATATGTTCATGTACATAGAGCATAACAATTATGAGATTAAAATATGTATTATCGTAACATTGATATATGGTATTTTAGATATTAATTAATTATATTAATACTATAAATAATAATACAACAAAAAATTGAGTTCTCCTCTTATTTCATACACACATATATAACTCGGTAGTCAAATCGATCAGCCGTACCATACTTCACGATTAGTTCTGATTCTTCAGAGAAGATTAGTACGCGGGAAGCATTACGTGTGTGTACGTTTACTTGTCATGAATCATAGCCATTTGATTATTATAATAACTTAAATTCATCACAAGATTATTAAACCCAAAAAAAAAAAACAGTTCATTACAAGATGCAGGCTTTTGGTTGGTCAAAGTCTGAATTCCGATAATTTGACGCTGCCTCCTTCTTTATCTTAAAATGTCAAAATTTAAGGATTTTTGAAACCTAACGTACGTACGATGGTTTTGTAACGGTTTTCTGGTTTCATCGGAGTTTAAGAAAACACCCGATCCATTTACACTAGACTTTGCATACCACTTTGCCTAGCTTCATTAGTTTATCTACTTATTTATGTACATACATATATGGACCATACTAACTGTGATGAGACCTAACATAGTTATCATATTACTATTTGGTAGATTTAGACAATTTGACCAACGCACTACTAACTAACCAATAAGTATAAGATTTTAATATATATTACATAGCCCCACACGCATGCAAAATGCCAAGGTGAAGCTCTTATCTTATTCTCACTAAAAAAAAATCTACCATATTTTTCATACTCCATCAAATAATATAGCTTGCTTTTAATTAATATCCTCAATTCCCTTCAATAATATCAATCAAACATCATGTACCCTGTAAATCTCTACTGCTAAACACAAACAAGTCCATGAAGTAACTGAAGAAAACTCTCTCAGGTGGCCATCAATCATGCTTATCTATCCTTCTTTTAAGGTACAAAGCATTTTAGGTGAGTTGAGTCTCGAAGCTTGTCGAAATAAAAAACGCCTATAAACTCAATTAGGTTTAAAGAGATAGTAACATTATTCACCAATAATGCTCTCACATTGATAGTGAGATTTGAACTTACAATTTTATAAGTTGTGAATTAAGTTATTACCACTTCGAACAACTTTTATTCGCACAATGAAACTTATATATCCATTATCACCACATCACATATTATTGCTTTCAAACATCCCATAAATAAACATCATAGAGTTAGTCCAACAGTGTAAGGCCCTGCTAAATCGTTTTAGATCTCAAATTTGAGTTCTAAATGAGTCATTTGTATTAGGAGGGGCAACCATAAAACCCAAACCGGATATCAGATAATATCAAAAAAGGCCTTCCCATAGATACCATAAGATCCCGAAGACGTTTGCGGAGGCCCAATTAAAATCCCATAAACTGAGGTTCAATCAAAGTCAGGCCCAGAAAAGGCCCAAACAATGACATGGCTTTCTTTCCGTCTTCGTCACAAAACACAAGGGCAAGGGGCCGGGTCTGCTTTTGTCAGTTTCTGCAAGTAGGAATTAGTTATTAGTTATATATATAGTTTTGTTTTGAAAGTTGTATGCATTTGGTATAAGCAGACTTATATTTTTAGTTATATCCAAGTATCGACCACTTCTCTTCAGTTAATTACGGTCTAAATCCCGGGGGGGGGGGGAATTACGGTCTAAATCATCATCAAAAGGTCAATAATCATTGGGATAAATTATTAATAAAAAATGTCAAACTATATAAAGAATATATATACACACACAAAGGGAAATATCAGTGCTTCTGTAACTGACTCTTTTTGGCTTATGAAATTGAAAAAGAACATTTTTACTTGAAACTTTTGGCGTCTGCTTCATTATTTTCCTTCACACTATGCATAATCTGACTTCCAAAATTGAATTAATGTGTATGAACAAAATTTAATTTGCCCATTGGTTAGTTGTTACCTAGCTACTCTCGCAGCTATTGGCATTTTCTAATATTGTTGGAGGACAATTTTCACATTCCCACGGAATTACAAGTTTTACACTTGCAACTAACTAGCCTAACTTCGTTACTTAACCACTCATTTAATTGACCTTTGAATCATACCATTTCCTATATATACACACACCATGCCCCTGCTTCATCTACATCCATCAAAGCCATTCATATTCAGTTTCACAGTTCTTAATACTCTCTATATCAACTCTTATATTAACTCATATATATATATATATATGAAGTCCCTCAAGGCTCTCTTCCTTCTGGCCTTGCTGGTGGCAGCTTTGGCCATTGCTCTTTCAGAAACAACACCAATACTGGAACAAGAATCAAGCAGTCGAGTTCTTGGCTGGAGACAACACCTCCAGAATCACCACCGGCAGGTGGTGACATGTGATAATTATCCGAGGATTTGCCGGGCGGCGGGGAGCAAGGGGCCGGACTGCTGCAAGAAGAAATGTGTGAATGTGTCAAGAGACAGAAACAACTGTGGGAAATGTGGGAGGAAGTGCAAGTACTCGCAGATATGTTGCAGAGGCAAGTGTGTGAACCCTATGGTTAGTAATAATCACTGTGGAACATGTGGCAACAAGTGCAACAATGGCGATTCCTGTGTCTTTGGAATATGCAGCTACGCCTAATTAATTATATTTATTTAACATAAACATGGTCATATTAGAATTAAAATGGAATTAAACTGGTTTAGTAAGTAAGAATATGAGAATATTTGTGTGAATTAGTGTTGTTATTTTAGGGACCAGTTGTCTAGTGTACTAGTCAATATATATAAATTTGTTAGCCTATTACGACCAATAAAAGAGCAAGTGCTCATCACACACTTGATGAGCTTTGCGAGTGCCTGTAAACTACTATTATCTTTGTTGGCTTTATTTTAATACAATGGATTCATTTGGGCGTGATGATTAATTGACATCCATCAATGATACCATTCTCACAAATCAGTTTTATTGCACGGTGATCTATACTGTCCAACTATAGTTTAAACAGTTTATATTTAAAATTTTCAAATTTCAATGAAACTGATAATTAATTGGATAATTTTTTTAAAAAAAAATAAAAGTTAAAAAAATTAAATCTAAGCAGTTCATATTAGACATGGATAGTGCAGATTTGGTGCTTATCACTCTCAATGTGCATTGAAATTAGTTCCCACCCATACGCACCCCTTTTTCTTCTCTTCTTCCACACTTAAGAATTTTTTTCCTGGTTAACACAATAAGAAATTATCATGCAGTAGTCAACCGACCAAGCTCGTGCAACCACGTCTTTTATGCAGACAAAATTAAAATCTCAAAACAAACACAACTCCTAAGTCGTGTGCCCCACCTACGACTCACCTATTTCCTATTTAATCAACTCCTGTCCTCTCTTATGATCTCAAAACGAATTAAACACACGATTACCATCAATCAATCAATGGCCACCTTAACCCCAATAATCCTGCTCCTTATTTCATGCTTTCTTCTTCCATACTTGACTACAACATCGTACGCAGATTCCACAGACAATAATTACCTCAATACTCCCGAGCTCAATTCAAGCTATACTCTCGTATCTGAGAACCTTATTCTCAACACCATAGATTCCTGTTGGAGATCCAACTCAAACTGGGCATCAAACCGGCAAGCCCTAGCTGATTGTGCTGTGGGGTTTGGTAAAGATGCCATTGGAGGTAAGTTTGGTGCTATATATGAGGTCAATGATGCCTCCGATGATCCTGTGAACCCTAAACCTGGGACACTTCGTTATGGTGTGATCCAAACACAGCCTCTTTGCATAATATTCGTCAAGGACATGGTTATTACCCTCGAGAACGAGCTTATAGTGAATAGTTATAAGACCATTGATGGCAGAGGAGCCAAAGTGGAGATTGCTTATGGACCTTGCATTACCATTCAAGATGTTACTCACGTCATTATTCATGGGATTAGCATCCATGATTGTAAGCCAGGTGATGCATCCTTCTTTATATATAATATATATATATATACATATATGCCTATTTGACTGGGTCAAATTGAAGTATTGTCAAGTCAAATTCAAATAACTTTTCTAGAGACGCCTTTTGCATTCATACAAAATTGATTTTGATACCTCATGTTTAGTAGATAAACATTTTTCACTAGGATCAACGCTTGCTAGTTGATGCATCCTTCTTTTATTTGATAAGCTGATATACTACCTCTGGTTCTAAATATATGGCTTAGTTAAATTTTTTAGGATATTAAGAAAACAAATTAAATTATTTTAAGGTATTTATATTTACCTTTTTCTCTCCAAACTAATTTGTTTTATTTATAAACTTATATATAATTTAATCATACACAGCATATGATATAATTAAATAATTTATTTAATTTCCTTAATCTCTCCAAATAAAAAAGCTACCTGGGTCTTTTATTTAGGACCAGAGGTAGCTAGTATGATCTTGAGATGAATATTGTTACGTTTTGTTGCACATATGTATGTATTTCCAGGAAAAGTTGGGATGGTTAGGAGTAGTGAAGAGCATGTGGGGCATAGAGGAGGCTCAGATGGAGATGGCATTACCATATTTGGTTCTTCCAATATTTGGATCGATCATTGCTTCTTGGCTCGTTGTACAGATGGCCTTATTGATGTTATTCATGCCTCAACTTCCGTCACTATCTCTAACAATTACTTTACCCAGCATGACAAAGTAAGCCGAACAAATTTTAATTAATTTCATCGTTTGACTACGGACGTGCATGCATTTCTCCCTAAATCAACTCAATTAAAGCCATTATTTAAGTAATGAGCGAAAGAGATGAAGTTATATTTTTTTTTTTAATAAAAAACGAGTCATTGATGATTCATGAATGAAATTTTGTAAGAGGTCTCGTATTAAGGATCAATGGGGTAAGATCTTATATGCACAGAACTTAGGAATCATAATTAAGCTATATATAGCTAGCCAGCCAGGTGCATGATGAATAATGTGGCCTGCAGGTAATGCTGCTAGGGCACAACGATGAATTTACAGCCGACAGAATAATGAAAGTGACAATAGCCTTCAATCGCTTTGCCAGCGGCCTCGTAGAGAGAATGCCAAGGTATTATTTAAGAGAGTGCTTTATTTTTCACGTGCCCTGCAAAATACGACGGAATTCAGAAACAGAATTTCATAATTTCGTCGTAAAATATACTATCACGCATTGATCAGAAACAGAATTTGGAAATATATATATATATAGAGAGAGAGGCATATAAATACATATTAGTTTTGGAATGTAATATTAGGGTGAGATTTGGGTATGCGCATGTGGTGAACAACCAATATGAGGAGTGGATTATGTACGCCATTGGAGGCAGTGCCGACCCTACCATTTTAAGTGAAGGCAACTACTTCATAGCTCCAAACAACGTTGCTGCAAAACAGGTCAATATAATATTATATTATTCACAAATTAACACATTCAAACATTAATAATAGTTTATTTTCTTAATTGATTGCATTGAATATTTGAATATATAAAACAGGTTACGAAGAGGGAAACAAGTGATAAGAGCTGGAATAAGTGGAAATGGAGGACGTACAAGGATAAATTCATGAATGGAGCGTATTTTGTTCCATCAGGGTATGGAAGCTGTACCCCTTATTATTCAGCTTCACAATCTTTTGTAGCTTCTTCTGCCTTATTGGTTCCTCAATTAACTCTCAATGCTGGTCCTCTTCCTTGTGTTCTTGGCAAGGCTTGTTTATAAAACTAGCTATTAGCTTGATGCGTTTTCTTCTTCTTCTTCTTCTTTAATTTGTGAAACCTGCAATGGGATCTTTGAAAGTCATGTACTGAGATTGCGAGGAAAATATGTATTCCACGGCTATTTACCATATTTGCTAAAAGCTAATTGATTTGTGATAGTATACTCTTGAAGATACATTCCTTCTAGGATATTTATAGAGCAAAATGACCAAATGCAATGGATACTCGTATATTTTATGAACTTAATTAGATGATCACTTTTAAGATATTATATGTGTGCTTATATTTCTTTTTCTACTATAAAATATGCAAAATAAAATAAAAAAAAATTTACCGCAGAGTTGCCAAAGCATTCTGTTTTGGCCCCCAAAATTCTAGAAACTTGTTTTAGAGCTGGTTTACGCTTTCAAGAGGGAAACTGTCATAGTGGCCTCGGAATTGCTTAGAAATTCTCTTTCTAACTCCATTTTTTATGATTACTCCAAAACGGGCTATGGAGTTGCCAAAACATTCCGTTTCAGCTCCCAAAAGGCTAGAATCTTATTTTAGAGCCGGTTTGCCTTAAAATCAAACAAATTTAAGATATCTTTATAACTAGGGTTAAGGGGCAAATTTACCAATGATGTTTTAAGAAAAGAGCATCTGGTACAATTATCTTTTAGAAGGGGCAAAAATACCAATGAACAATTAAAAAGGGGCATCCACCACAAAAACCGTAAATTTGTACTAACGGTGTTAAATCATAAGAGAGAAAAACCCCTAACGGCATTAATACAGATTAACAGTTTTTGTGGTGGATGCCCCTTTTTAATTATTCATTGGTATTTTTGCCCCTTCTAAAAGATAATTGTGCTAGATGCTCTTTTCTTAAAACATCATTGATAGATTTGCCCCTTAACCCTTATAACTATACATATCTGTTGGCGTATTCAAGAAGATATAAGGAACAAGTAATACTAAAGTTATATATAACTTGTGAATGGTATAATTTGCTATAATATAAATTATAAATGATATACATTTGTATGTATTTCTCAGCCATGATTTGAAGTTTTTTTGGACTGAACATGATTTGAAGTTATTAGAGCTATCAATCCAATAAAATGGCAAGCAATTGAAAAATGACATGAAATAATTTCGGATAGTGATAATACAACCTGGGATAAAGGACAACTAATTTATCCGTAATTTTGAAATAAATGTTTTTAGGGATATTGATTTGAACACCATAAAAAAATTAAAGATGAAAGCTTACTATTAAATGGTTTTATATATAAAGTCATTGGCAGACTATAAATTGTTAGTATATTTTTTTAAAATAAAAATACATCTTATAGATGCTGTCCACGCATACACGTTATCGGTGACGTTAGGAAAATATACTGTTAAGTTATTGTGCATTAGTTCAGTTTTCATGCCGAAAAATTAGTTTTGCCTATAAAAACAAAAGAAAACTCTTTCTTGCAAAATACTTTAATAGATTTCCCAAGAAATATTTCATTCTTTCTTTTATCTCAAGAGATCTGAATTACTTGCTAGCTATTACTCACCCACCCACCTCATTTCCACCATTATATTAAAATTACTCTTAGGGTCCTCAATGATGCTTTCTTCCCCTCCGTCTTTGCAGATTTGTAGAAAAAGGAACTAATTTCATTTTAAAAAAAAGAAGTCAATGCAAAATTAGCGTTAATAAAAGTTTTCTCTAGGTCCTTTGTTATTTTAAAGCTTTGATTCCATCGTTGCAAATACAAAAACATCAAAGTTGATAACCAAATTTCATTTAATTTTTATCACTGTACCCTTTTGGTCCTAAAAATTTCACTCCATGAAATTCCTATTTCTTCTCCTTTTTCCATTTTGATTATTTTCTATTGAATTTTTCATAGAATATTTACAATTTTAATTCCATTGTATTAAACAGGCCTAATACTAAGCATGCACCCATATGTTCTTTGTTGTCCCCATGTGAAGTTTAACTACGAAAATTTTTGTTGTGTGCATATATGCCGTAAAACAAGGGAAATGAGATATAAGTCGCAAAAATTGATTTAATGATAATTAGGTTTTAAAAAATAATTTTTTGAAAAATGAGATGCAATAATATGGATTGAGATAATTGCAAGTAAGATTTTTAGTTATAAATTGAGAATTACATTTGACACGTATATGATTTATCTGCAATTGAGTCTTCTGAATTTACAATTATTTGAATTGATATTAGTAATTCATCTTTTAGAAAATTTTGCCGGAAACTAAACTGTCATTAAATCGTTCGTTTGGACTTAATTGTCACACCTTCCTGTATAATATTCCATAAAAATCATCCATTTCAATATACTGTTCCAATCAACAAATAATATTTCACTGCGTGTATAGTTACATGTTTTGTAGTAGTCTAACTAGCTCTATGCTTCTAGCTAGAGATCGCAATATAAACATAATTTATTGACAACCCACATGTCAACCAATAATAACTCAAGCTCGTGCAACCACGTTTGAGTTCAAAAATTCAAATTTAAAAAATAACCAAAACATTTTCCTGAAGTCAACCCCAAAATTGAGTGGACAATAACCAACATCTCAAAATCACCTATAAGTTCATCAAATATTCCATATGAAGCCTCAAAACCAACAAGCATGGCCACCTTCAGACCACTAATTTTCTTCCTTATAGCAATGTCATGTCTACCACTTATAGCTTCAAGCTCATCACATGCCTACACTACTCCCAAAACTCCCAAGAACCTCATCCTCAACACCATAGACTCTTGCTGGAGATCCAACTCAAACTGGGCATCAAATCGCCAAGCCCTAGCTGATTGTGCTGTTGGGTTTGGTAAAGATGCCATTGGAGGTAAGTTTGGTGGTGCATATGAGGTCACTGATGCCTCCGATGACCCTGTGAACCCTAAACCAGGGACACTTCGTTATGGAGTTATCCAAACACAGCCTCTTTGGATCATATTCGCCAAGGACATGGTTATTACCCTCAAGAACGAGCTTATAGTGAATAGCTATAAGACCATTGATGGTAGAGGAGCCAAAGTGGAGATTGCTCATGGACCTTGCATTACCATTCAAGATGTTACCCACGTCATTATTCATGGGATTAGCATCCACGATTGTAAGCCAGGTACTCCTCTAGTCTTATTTTTAAGACACTTCCCACATATTTCACATAAATCAATAAAAACCTCAAACTTTATTAACTCTTCTATAAAATTCTACAACTTTCTAATTTTACTCCGATTTAATATTTATTACATCTCATGAGAATAAAGTCAATACAATAATAATGAAAAGTAAAATTGTACATTCATATAAAAATTTTTTCTTTTTACACTATAAATATGATTAAAAATTTTCTTCTCTCTCTACTCTATATATAGGACAAGAGGAGTAATGCATAGGAATGTACTACCTCCAATCCTTTTTATAAGCAACTTGTTTCTTGATTGTGTAAAAAAAAAATTAGCAGTTAATATTAGTAAAAAACAATAAATATGTCAAAAATATCATGTTTCTTCCAAATATGCCTCTAGTTATGAAAAGAGCATAGGAGAGGAAATGAATAAAAATTATGAGAGAGTATAAGTAAAATATATGAGAGATGAGGGGTAATAAAGATTAAATGAAAGAGAATTAGTGGTGGTTGGGGTTAATTAATATAAAGATATATATTTAATAGAAAAGAAAAAAGTAGTTTAAATTTTAAGACAAAAGAAAAAAATTGGTTATATTAAGAACCAACTCTGAGAGAAAGAAAGTTACTTATAAAAAGAACCCAAAGTATTAAGATAATTTATTCTTTTGTGTGTCACATAGTTTAACTTTTAACTAATGATCTTCAGTATACTTGGCTGGTTTTTGCATGAGCAGGAAAAGCTGGGATGGTGAGAAGCAGTAGTGATCATGTAGGACATCGTCTAGGTTCAGATGGAGACGCCATTAGCGTATTTGGTTCCTCAAATGTTTGGGTTGACCATTGTTTCCTTGCTCGTTGTGTCGACGGTCTCATTGATATTATTCACGCCTCAACTTCCATCACCATTTCCAACAATTACTTCACGCAGCACGATAAAGTATGATCAATTTAATTCTTCTCCTCTCATTGATATCTTTGAAATTAATGGTGCTTTTGACTGATAAACTAATTATGTTTCTTCAGGTGATGCTGTTAGGACACAGCGATGGATACAAAGCAGATAAGGTAATGAAAGTGACAATAGCTTTCAACCATTTCGCTAGCGGCCTCTATGAAAGGATGCCAAGGTAATCAATTAGAGTGGTCTAGTGATTTATATGTAAAACTTAGCTTCTTGAGGCTACAGAGCCGGTTGACAATTTAAAAACAAAAAGCAGAATTACCGAAGGAATTTTTTTGGTAAATTTACTGACCGATGACCATGGAAAAATTCGATCGGAAAATACAATTTTGGGTAGAATTTGTATAATATATTCACGCAGTGATGAACTTGTGAAGGGTAAGATTTGGGTACGCCCATGTGGTCAACAACAGATATGATGGCTGGAGGATGTATGCCATTGGTGGTAGTGCTGAACCAACCATTCTTAGTGAAGGGAACTACTTTATAGCTCCAAGTAACCCCAGTGCGAAACAGGTATATATAAATATATATAGCAACAAATCATTCGTGGTGAAACCTATATTCATTGCCTTCCGGCAAATATTCTGTTGTGATGAACCGGTATATATATATACTCCTTTTGTCGTATTATAGAGTAGAGAGAAAAGCTTTTTTTATCATATTTATAAGACAACTCATTAAAATTTTGAGGTGAATATACAATTGAATTATTTACTTATTATTGTATTGATTTTGTTTTCATTTGGTATCACCTGGTTCTATTTATAAGTCCATTTTAAAAAAAAGTTTTGGTCTTTATTATAAGTCCAATTTCATAATAATAAATGTGTTTTTTACTTTTTTTTACCTCTATTAATTGCAATAAATGAAAAGAATTAATTCATTTGACTTTTGAAACTAATCATAAAAAGGGGAAAAATTGAAAATTTAGCCCATAATTAATGAATTAACTAACTTTCCTTAATATATGAGAGTTAGTTAATTTGAACTAATAAATAGGACCAGAGTGGTATTATCATTATTATGTATACTAAGTACCACTCTGATACTATTTATAAGTCTCAATTAACTAACTCTCACATATCAAGAAAAGTTAGTTAACTCATTATTTATGGCCTAAATTTTCAATTTTGCCCTCATTTATGAATAGTTACAAGAGTCAACATGAATAAATTCTTTTGTTTATTGCAATTAATAGGGGCAAAATTGTAAAAATTGCATTATTACCCTGAAACTAGACTTATAATAAGAATCAAAATTTTTGGTGAAAATGAACTTATAAATAGGGTTAAAGTGATAGAGACAGTATTGAAAAGTTGTTGAATTTTATTGCAAAACTAATGAGGTTTAAGGTTTTTATTGGTCTAAGTGAAAAATGTTGGAATTGCCCTATAAAACAACAGAGGAGTGTTGTCCATAAATGTTGCTGTATATCATCATAATCCAGAATATTACGAGTATGGTATTGTATGACAGGTTACCAAGAGGATAGTGAAGGGAAACTGGAAGAATTGGAAATGGAGGACTTCTAAAGATGCATTTGTGAATGGAGCCTATTTTGTTCCATCTGGGTATGGAAGTTGTGCCCCTTACTATTCAAGTTCTCAATCTTTCGTTGCTGCTTCAGCATCCTTGGTGCCTTCATTGACCCTTCAAGCTGGTCCTCTGAGTTGTATTGCTGGGAAAGCTTGTTAATTTGGCCTCTTATTTTGTGTCTCTTTATTTGTTCTCTCTCTTGATTTTTTTTTGATGTTATCCATCGATGATTGGCTTCTTATAGAGGTAGGACAGACCTACATGTTATAGTTAGAGAGGTCAACTGCCCCGACAATGATATCTTTTTCCTTGGTAATACATGTATATATGATGAGTATTAATTGCTCCTAATATTTGATAATACGGTGGGTTTTGTATTGAGTGTCGGTACTGGGAACGGGAATAAGAGACCATTAGTTTCATACTTGGGTAGCGTTAAGAGGCATTTTTGTTCTGTAAGTTTTCATCGAAAGGCAATTTTGCCCTGAAAGTATAAAAATTGAGCAATTTTATCCTGACCGTTATTTTAGTTAATTTTGACTGTTAATTGATCAAATATGTTAAGCTGGCAATCCACATATCATCCACGTCATTTTTGTTAAGATGCAAATTTGCGCCGAAAGTTCATATCATCTACTTCATCTTTTTTTAAAGTTAGATTTAAAACTTTCAAGGTAAATTTGCATCTTAACAAAAATGACGTGAATATATGTAGACTGACAACTCAGTATATTTAGTCAACTAACGGTCAAAATTAACTGGAATAACAATCAGAGCAAAATTGCTCCATTTTTATATTTCCAGAACAAAATTGTCCCTCAAAAAACTTTTAAAATAAAATTGCCCTGGTGAAAACTTTCGGGACAAAAATGACCCTTAACCTTTCATATTATTATTTTTGAAGAAGAGAATAGTGCGGGAGAGAGGGAAGAGAAGAAGAAGAGAGCAAGAGACGGTGGAATGAGAGAGAGAGCGGGGAAGGAGGGGAACTAGTTACGCCAAAGGATAGTCGCTAAAAGCTTGTCCAGTCCAAATTGTTTTTTCTGTTTTATTTTTTAGAAAAATTATTTTAATAGGTAGAAAATCTAAAATAAAAATAATATCTTAATTAATATGTTTTCAAAAAAGTATACTTTTATTTAAAAATCATCAATTAAAAAATATAAAATCTGACCGTATCAGTCCAAATGAGACAAGCTCTATAACTGGTTTCATACCGCTGTTGGGTTACATTCTTTGACCGCGAACATCAGAGTACTTTTGAAAAAATTGTTGCAAGGTACCAACCTAATGAGAAGCTAGTGAGAACTTATAAAAGTAAATGTTCTGAATGGCGATGAAGTTCCATTAATTCTTGAGCATGATATTTCTCCGTGGAATTTCTGATAGTTTGGAGGACTTTGTACAAGACAACCCTATAACCTGCTCTGCATAACACTAGGCTTTGTGAGTTGTGATATGGTGGCTTATGTTTTTCTCAAGAAGATGAAAAGAAATTGTTGATATAAACAAGTGTGAAAGATGTTGTTCGGCAGAGTCTTTTGCTTCCAATAGACACACGGAAATTACAATCATCACCGTTAAATAAGCAAAGATGCCAATCTGAAAGTGGGAAAAATTGGGAAGAAACTCCATAAGAAGCATTATAATGGCCTCTAAGTACATAAATGTTGTATAAATATGTAAATATATATATATAGCTCAATTAATAAACTAAGAATGAAAGAAGGTATATATGTGTATGATTGTCAGCTTTTGGCTGATCAATATTCAGAAAAGCCTATTCTCGTTGCTTTGAACTCCACAAGTCGCAGGTGCTTTGGCTCTCACTTTCTTCAAGTACCAAATTCCAGCTCCAACTCCAAATACCCCTGCTGCTGAAACAGCACTAACTGTCCCTGAATCCACATTTTCAATACACACAAAACCACAAATGAGCCTCACATCCTCTAATAAAATCCCCATCTATATATATATATATATATATTGTCAAAAAGTTCATTTCCTTTACCTGCAATCACATGAACCATCTTATTATGCCTTGCAATATCATGATCTGCCCCACAAAAATCCACCCAATCAATGATATTATGTTGAAAAACGAACTACTCAGAATATAAGAAAACAGGGGAATTGGTTTGAGGTACCTTTGCAATGGGTAGTGGAATTTCCATCTTTACAGTGGCACAAGAAATTTTGGGTTTGTGTATCAAACCCACAAATTCCACCTCCTTTCATTGGATCCTGGCACTGAAGGCATCTAGTAGTAACTGGTATATCAAAATCAACTCTGATTCCATACTCAGGCACTTGATCATACGGTTGAGGAGCACCCACATTTCTCCAATACACACTAGTATAACTTGTACAATACTTAAGCATCAACCTCAAAGATTCAGTGGCTTTTGGGTAGTAAGAACAGCAAGAACTCGAAGTTAAAGCAAAAGCACAACCAGGAAGGTGCCTGCAGAGATAGCTAGCACTATCACATGAAGAATCACAATGTTCAGGGAAATGCTCACAGAATATAGGCTTTGGTTCCATGATCACATGATCTTCACTGCAATTGAAGAACAAGTATTCGTTTTGTGGGGAAAGCTTGAAATGTGTGCTTGTGTCTAAGCTAAATGGCCTAGTGGGTCTAAAATGCTCACCATCTTCACAGCTCCACATGAGTGGATCTGAGACCAGAATGTGTGGATCAGAATAGCTCAAGTTACGAACTGGGTATCTCCCAGATGGGGTTCTCAGCTCGAGTTTTTCTGAATTAGAGCAATCCAGAATGTGTCTGTAATACGGGCTTCCACATCCATCGTCGATGCCAAAAGGGTAGTTTATGGGAATTCCACCACAAGAGGTTCTACAAGTGCTGGATTGAGATGTTGTGAAGGTGATGAAGAATGATAAGAGTACTGTGAGATGAGTGATGAAAGATATCATTATGGAAATGGGGTTTGGGGTTTGAAGAAGAAAATTCATGAGAGATGAGAGAAGAGAAAATTAAATGTGTTTTGAATCATAGGGCAGAGGAAGGAGGAAGTAAAGTGAAGTGTAAGAAGAACCAATAAAGAAAGAAAGAAAGAATCTCTGTCTAGGCGTTGCTTTTGTTGGCTTTTGCTTGCTTTAATCCATGGCTTGTTTCTCTTTATATGTTGCTTTTGCTTTCTGGGTTCTGAAGCTGGGGACAGAATATAGAGATTAAAGAGAATTAGGGAACCGAGTCGACAGTTCATGATATATTATTGAGGAATTCCAGGTTACGATTTGTTTTTGTTTTGATGATGAAGTGAAGTTGCGGTTAGGAACATATTCTAGCTCATCCCTTTGCATGCTACACACTTTTGCTTATTCAACAAACTACACTCGAAAAAGAAAATTAATGTCGGTTAAGTCATTCATACCTTTTTTTAAAAAAAAATGAGTTATAAATAATTATTCAGATAAATATACATTTATAAGTCGATATTATGAATAAGATATTTTAGTTTTGAATATAAATTTAACTTTACGACTGAGATTCCTGGTTATAGTAGCTTAAATTGACAACTTATTTTATCAGAAAGTTTTCTGAGACGCCTAATTGTCATTAATTCCCTTTTTTGGGACTTAAATTCATTCCCCTAATAATTTTAACTTAAACTATGGGTGAATTTTTTTGCAATTATTTGTTATTTGATATTATTAGGTACTTTACAGTCAGATGCTATTATCCTCGATAACTCTCTTAACATGATTTTTGTACCATAAAATTGGAACATTAGACTTCAGTTAAATTTAAGAGGTAATTTGTTTGATGGAGTTTTCATATTTATTAATCCTCTTGTCCTTAATATAATACATATTTATCTAATTTGATAGATTAAATAAGTTAATTAAATTAGTTAATATAATATATATTTTCTAAAACGTCGTAGCCATGTTCTTTAATTCCCTCATTCCCTCTCCTTCTTAATTATTGTTGAGTGAGCATCAATAGAGGTAAATTAGGAAATAATTAAGAAAAATAAAAACTATATATTATATTTAAGATCAAGATCAAATCTCTAAATATATCTTATACAAAATAGTAGAGGAGTATTGATATACTCTCTCCGGTCCTAATTATAAGACAAAGTTGACTTTTTTGCAATGTATGAAAAATCGGACCGGACCGACCGGGTTGGACCGGAAACCGGTGACCCAGCTACTTGCCCGGTCCGGTTGATGTTAGAACTCGGCGGGATGGTGACCCGGGCAACTCGAGACAAACCGATGTAACCCGGGAGCAACTCGGTAAACCCATTGAGTTAGGCGGTTTAACCGGGCCATTTCTTTCCTTGCCGGGAAAAACACAAGAACTCCGGGAAAATGAAAAAGTTGCAAGGAAAAAGAAAGGAGAGGAAGAAAAGAAAGAGAAAGAGAGAGAAAGAAGCAGTTATGTGAGGCTAGAAGAGGGTTATCGAAAGAAGCAGTAGCTGACTAGCTGTGCAAGGCTGGAAGAGCTGAAGAAGTTGTAGGAGACGGCAAAAAGAAGGGTGATCAGAAAATACAGAGGCTACCCGAGGAGCAGATTCAAAAGGCCAAGAAAAGAAAAGACAACTTATGTGACGTGATGGGCTATTGAAAAGTGTAGAAGAAAAGCAAGAGCCATACTTTGTCTAACATAATAGTCTCATTTCAAGAAAAAAAATTATATTAAAATGTTGCACATTCTTCTATAATATCATATGTCCTGTGGTTCATGTTCACCTTTATTAAGTATATGGAATAAAAAAAACATTAGAATATGAAGTGGAAGAGGGAAAAATCTCGTTGCTATCAATTTTATTAAAATATTTTTAATTAAAAATTGAATATTTTAACACATTTTAATTAAAATATATTTTTTAATTATCACCGGTTTGACATTGGGTTGACCCCGGTCTAACCCACTGACCCTTAAACCACTACCTTAACCGGTTTATTGACCAGTCCGGTTTTTAACACCTTGCTTTTTTGGAGAAATTAAGAAAGCCAATTAAATTACTTTAGAGTATTTATATTTTTAATTTTTTCTCCAAATTAATTAATTTGATTAATAAACTAATATATAATATAAGGATACTAAAAATATAAAAACTCTAAAGTAATTTAATTGGTTTCTTTAATTTCTCCAAAAAAATCAATTTTATCTTATAATTATGATCGGAGGGAGTACTAATATTGGCTAACATTGATTTTGTCTCATGGGTCATTGAGGGAAGTTTCTTGGTGGAGAGGGAAGAGAAGTCCACTAGCCCCATGCCCATCTCATTGAGGAAATTTCTTTACAGATCCAGCCCAATGTCATATATCAAGTAAGGCCCAAATAAGTACTTTTGGGCTTTTAAATGGTCCCTCACCAATGTTGTTCTAACTGAGGCTTTGAATGATTTTACCAAAAAAAAAATTAATTTATAGGTTCTCTCATTTTATTATATGGTCCCTCACCAATGTTGTCCATCATTTTTCAGCTTCAAACATGTACATAGTTGTGGGTTTCCAACGTCTTCTTAGAAGGTTTGAACTTTGACGTCACTTTGAAGGAATGAGGATCAAAGCCTAAAAAGTGGAAGAGAAAACAAAATTGGATAATGAATCAATGTCACATCCTAACTCAAAATTTTAAAACTTGAGCCTTCCACTTTATTGTATATTACGAGTATTTATTATGCCCAACTTTATCTGATGTGAGATTTACCACATCAAGTCAGTTTCACTCTCACTTGCACATTTTAACAATTTAAATTCCTTACATATGGAGTAAACCAGATAAAGAATGGTGTACTCTTTGCCCTCATACTTGGAAGGATGATAATTGCCTATGCCAGATGCTTCTGGTGTTTACAAACAATCTACATAGACTAGTGACCTTCACAAAAAAAAAAAAAAATAGGACTCTAAATGTTTCATTTACAATTTATTACTTATTCTTTTGAAATGGGAAAAATTATCGCCAAACATTTATGAAAGGGTTGTTCAGGGTAGACTAAATACAAATAATGACAAGATGCGTTGTTGTAAGAATTAACGCCTAGTTACGTAAGATTAGGGATTGGGATTGAGTCAGGATATGAGTCAGATTATATCGTGTGGAATGTGAAACGGAAAAATAACTTAGAATTGAACAATATCACATAGGTAGGCCCCATGATTGCTTTTTCTATGCTGGGATTGAAAATTGTGAAGATAATTAAAAATATCCACATATATGATAATTTTCAAACAATAGTACCCCTATGAATTTTGCCAAGGTTATTGTTGCTCTCATGACACGGAGATCACACGTATGCATAGCTTTCTATTATTGTTGGTCATAATCCACAAAACTATAAAGGGGCTGTTATTATTATCTTCTCTTTTATCCAATCCAAGTTTTCACATCTAACATTTGAAATTTCTATGCAATTCAGTGGATGATCTTGTAAGGGATCACAATATTTGAACTTTAAAACCTCGTTCTGCTATCGTCAAAGCGAACAAACTTAAGGTAGAGAAATTTATGACAAAAATGTGCTTATTTTCTATGCATGTCTTCTCTTTTTCAATTTGCACGAGTGACTGGTCCCTGAAGAAAAAGGATCATACTGATATCTCAGAGCCCCCTTTGGGTTGAAAGCAAAGGCCACTAGCTGTACAAGTTGGAACAAAAATAAGAATATTCAAGCATCAAAACCGGTTTAACCGGTTCAATATTTTTCTATTAAAAAAATAATTTGATTCGATTTTCTTATTTTCATTATAATTTTATATTAATAATCTTATAATCTTTATTTCCTCATCAGTTTAGTCTCAGATTAACTCCGGTTTGACTCCGATCTGAACTACTGACCCTTGATCTAGTATTTTGATTGGTTCAATGTTTGGTCCGGGTTTAATAGCCTTGGTTGTGATCATTTCATATACGGAAACTTATAATTGCATGCTTATTAGTTGTTATTAATTAGATTTTTGGGTGATTAAATCCTTTCATTAGGACTTTATAGTAATTCCCTCAAGTATGTGTGTTTGTGGTTTTCTTTTGTTATAAATACACATGTCCATCATACCCTCCACTAAGGATTCGAAATTAACTTCCTGCTTAAGAAAACATCAAAGAAAGTCCTTGACAAGGGCACATATATTTGATTGATTCTTTGAACTTTGATTCCCATTCTCTCGTGAATTTTGATGATTCCTGCATTTAAAGGAATGGGCATTATTCAATGCATTTAGAAGACTAATGGAATCGTTATATCCTTACATATGATTCCGTGAATGTTTTTTCACTCACAAATTTGTCCTCTTTTATTAATGGAATTTTGTTTCTTAAATTAAATTAAGTACTACATCAGCTTTTTTTTTTAACGTATATATAATTCTTTTTGGATTTTTGGAACTAATTTATCCAAACATATAACAAGCCTTATCCCACTACATGTAGTTCACCAAATGAATTACACAACGTCATACCACCAAAATTTATTTTAAAATGTTGGAAAAATATTATATGTGTGGTAATTAATAAAAAAGGACAACTTAATTCTTCACTCAAATATTTATACACGGACTATCCTTAATAATTAAAATTAAAATTGATATAACATTATTAATAAACAAAAAAATTGAGCCTAATGACTATAACCAAACTAACATAAGTATTGTCTATTAAAAAATATTTAATTGAAGTGATTGAAAATATTTTTCCAATTATTAAGAAAATAATTACAACCATTTTTTGCCTGGGATAATTACAAATATTTTAATACACACACACACACTTTAGGGATATTATAGTCCGATTAAACATAAACACTATTGTTTCATGACATATCAAACATAATCATCGTATTCTGTCAAACAAAAGCAAACCTAATCCTCATTCCAATCTCATCCTCTCGTTTATATGAAAAATTTTATGAACCAGAAGGGCCAGAGTTTCAACTAGATAAACAAAATCATTAGAAATTAGACCCTGAAAGAGATCCTGGAAATGACTCGATTTTAATTTCGTTTGACTTGAGAATTGTTCACCAAGCTCGATTACAATTACAGTTTAACTGATAGTTTCATTTTAATTCAATGAATTCTAGCTATAAGCTAAACTTTTGAGATTATAATATGTAACTGACTACTGCAATAACATTAATATATGTTGATAACTATATATCAGTCATATTTTATCACTGATAATTATTACTCCTCCGGTCCTCAATGTAAAGGCTTGTTTGGTTCAGCGTTTTCTTAAAAAATAAGTCCTTATTACGCAAGTCGAGATAAAACTCCTCTCATATACTTATCTTGTATACCGTGAATCACGATTTATAAACACTTATTACCCAAAAATAAGTTATTCTAAACGAGCACTAAGATATATTTGAGAAGTTTATTTTGATCTTAAATATAAAATAAAGTTTTCATATTTGTTAACATTTTTCTAATTTACCCCTATTAATATTCCCTCAACAATAATGAAGGAGGAGAGGGAATGAAGGAATTGAGAAAGATAACTAGGATATTTTAGAAAATAGGTATTATATTAACTAACATAAATTAACTTCCTTAATCTAATCAAATTAAGTAAATATGTCTTATATTAGGCGGGAGTATTTAATCAAGTGGCATGAAATAAATATTTAGTTTGAAATTGCCTGTAATCGACCGTCCCATACTTTTCAAATGAGAAAAAAAGGCGCATTTGTCCATTTACTACTGAGTTGTATAATTCAATCTGCGCAGAAATATTATATCTAATATATAAATTCAATTTGTATAATTCAAGTATGAATTATTTATGTTCAACTATATATCTGGTCCCATTTTTCGTTGTCTATAAATTTTTCCTTTGACTTTATGCAAAAAATTAATTTAGCAGTAGTTTTCAGCTAGGGTTTTCCATGCTTGCTTGCTTGGAAATTAGCATACAAAACAACACAGATGGCTCAATCTTTTTTGTTTTTTGCCACAGCACAGATGGCTCAATCAAAAGAGAAACAAAACACAATGAAGCAGATTATGATTTAAAAAATGTCCACTGTAGCAAATATTTATATAATTATTGTACCTTTCTTAGTTTTGTATGCATGTAATTATGCCACTTTTATTATTAATCTTTTTCTATATATGATGCACTCTAAACAAAGAAGATAACATTAACAAAAGGTCAGAATCCCAACGATAAAAACAAAATCAGAGGTGCCACATCATCGAATACGGTAAAACAAGAAAATTACTACATCTGAACGCTCTGACATTAAAATATATTTAATTACTGATTTTTTACCATATAATTACTAGTGATAAATACTAATTTTATTCACAGAAACTGAATTTTCTCTTAAACCCTAGCTTGCCCTACTAAAAGGGGAATATATAAGAGGGGAAAACATAGAAAAATAAAAGTGAAGAAATTTTGGGTCGAGGTGCCCAAATAGATACGCCGGTGACTAACGCTAGCCCCTGATTTTGGGACTTCTTCACACTAATGTTAAGGTTTGAAATTAAAAGAAAAGAGTTTGAACTGCGTCATTAAACAAACCCGGGAAAATAGAAAAGAGTTGTTGAAACGACAAAAGAGAACCCCATACGACTTGTCGCCTTCTCGTTCATGGTTACCAAATTCTTTCTTTTTCTTAATTTAAAAAAATTAAATAATAATGAGGTTTAGTGTGAAAAGTATCTGTGAGTAGCTTAAGAGCGTACGCAACGCAAGCTGTCACAATGCCGTTCTGAGCTCTCACTCGGTTTGTTTCTAAACCTAACCTCTTTCTTTTTCTTTTTCTTTTTTATATTATTAATCAGTATCCGATGTCTTTTCTAGATCTATTAGAAAAGGTATCCGAGTAATCGATTATTTCAGTTTTGAAATTCATAACTATCCTTCTCAGTACAATATTTTCTTTAGGAGATGAACTCAAAACCTAAAAAAATTTGGTAAGATCGTACACCGTTATACCAACTTTGTGTTAGTAATAAAACCTAACCTCTTTCTCTAATGCCAAAATTCTACGTCATGCAAGTAAGCCACGTGGGGTAGGATCCTCTGGTCAACGTGAATCCCAGTCAACCCTACAGCCTTTTTCGTCTTCCATCTTCTCTCTCTCTTTCAAAAGGTCTAGGTCTCCTCTTATGGTGCCATTAATTATGTGCCTTCAAGTGGTCCATCCCCAATAATTCAAATCAAGTCTTAAAATAAATTAAGCTCCATTTAAATTTAAATATATATAGAGTACTTCATTTGTCTGTATCATTTACTTTGATAGTGTGGGATGTAAGTTTTGCCATTTCAGGTTAATTTCTTGATCTAACGGTGAGGGAGAGTCAATGAAATAAAATTAGTATATAAAATATAAATAGCGTAATGCAGGCGTTTGTCTTTGATTGACTCGCACTTTTCTTTTTTTCTGAATTTATATCAGCGTCTCTGATTTTTGAATTTTCTAGATATTACCTGCATTTGTTGACTATCTGGTAGCCAGCATGAAGAAATGCGTCATGACCAAGGGAAAAAAAAAAGTATAACTACAATTTGTCTCATGTAGAGTAGTTCACTTCAAAATTAACAAAAAAGTATGTTTATGATTTTTTAATTATTTCTTATCAGTGTACTGTATAATAATTTAGACTCAGAATTTAACCAAAATAATTGCATATGTGCTAAAAAAACAAGCAAATATAGACATTACTGAACATGTATTCTCCTTTTGATTTAGCTAATAAGATTCAGCAAGCTAGCAAGCAATGATAAGATTCAGCCCAGCAGATTGCCTGTTGCTTAGTGATGTGAAAAGGGTTGGGCAGGGGACGAGAGAGAGAGCAGCAGTGTAGGACAGCAAAAAGGAGGGAATTAGGGAAAGGGAGGAGAAAGAATATTCAGAGAAAAAACAAATTCTTATTCAATCGGTCAATTAAATTAAAGCTACCTTCAATAGAGAATAGTCTTAAGTTTTATTTATAGAGCCCTATAAATAATAAAATAACAATTCAAAATTTAAATATAGATAAATATCCTTATTTAATAATGGATAAAGGTGTAAAACCCATGAACTTTTACTAAAAGTGCATCCAGCACCATATACATTTTGGATATATAAAAATACCAATGAACATTTAAAATAGAAGTAAAAATACCGGCACCATTAAATTTGACCTATCATCATTAATTTTTTTAGTGGGACCCACACTCTTTTTTCATATACATGTATAAATTTTTGCTCCCATTTTGAATATTCATAGGTATTTTTACACCTCTGAAATATATATGGTGCTAGACGCACTTTTAGTAAAAGTTTATGGGCATTTTTGCTTCTTAACCCTTTAATTATAGTGTGTTTTTGGTATTGCTTATTGAGGGTCAATAAGCATTTATTACGTAAGTCGAGATAAAACTCTTCTCACATACTTACCTCGTATACCATAAATCACGATTTATAAGCACTTATTGCCCAAAAATAAGCTATCCCAAACAAGCACTAATAAGTAACCCTAGATTTTCTTTTCCCATATCACACCATTCTCCCCTGCTTAAAAGACCTAGCTCCTGACAAGTTAAAAGTTATTCACAAATTTGGGAGGGAGGGTAGGCTAATTCTTTAGCATGTCACTTCTATCTGGAAACCCTTTACAACAAGTGAGATACTGAAAGAGTAAACCTTGGTAGGAATAATTAGTTGACTCTTGAAGAGTGTCTGGAAAACTTTTCCAACAGACAAGGTATTGTTGGAGAGAACCATTCAGCAATGGAATGATCTTAGGCAATGCAGTGTGCTGGGGAGGTGAGGTTGTTGTCCTTTAAACTTGAACCTTACTAATCTCAAGCAGGGATGACACTACTTTCATCGGTACTGCGAGGATGACATGGTCAACAGGATTATTGTTATTAGCAACATCAATTACAGGAGTTTTCCTTGGAGCATGTAGGACAAGTGCAAGTGAAGACACATCAAAGTCATGATTAGGTTCCACAATAGCTGGCGATAGTTCTTCAATTAGGATTGCAGTCTTATCTCCTTGCTTTGAAGAATGAGCTTAGACTTCTCTCAACTTACTTATCTATATCGTTATACTTATGTTTACATCACACAACTCATGAAGATGTTGACAAAGGTTCTTTAAGTCCTCTCGCATACGAGCATGTTGATGCTCATATTTGACCCTCAAGCATTCCAGTTGTGCCTTGAGATGTTTATTTTTAACTTGCCAACGTTCCCAAAAAGCGTCATACCTATCCTTTTCCTTCGACGTCTTTCAGCTCTTCTGTAATCTTCTTCAACTTCAGGTAGAAAGAATTTAGAGTTCTCGTCTCGACTGAAGTTAGGATCTTCCTACTGGTGATGATCATCTTCCTCGTATTCAAGATATGTGGCATACTCATATGAGCAAATGCTATAGTAGCGAGCATCATATCAATCATGGCCACACATACTCATGCTGATTATGAGTAGCATATCTATAGTGCTCATAGTTGGCATAGGATGGCGACGAGTAGAGTATCAGGCTCAGTCATGATAAACATTCTCATATAAGGTGTCATATGCATAATGACACTCCCTACATGAGTATTTTCTGTAACTAATATTTGCATGTTCTTTATAACTAAATACTTGCAACTAATCACCATAGCAACTTCTCTACTTTCTCTTTCTTTCTTTCTTTCTTTCTTTTTTTTGCCTTTCCTTCTCCCTCTTTTTTTTCAAATACAAAATCAAATTAAGAACAAAATAAAAAACAAATTTTAATAAATTACTTAAGTAGCAATCCTCAATAATTGAGCTCTTAATGGTTAAAGGCTGGTATCGTGGGTGGGAAGTGAGATTTTGCAAGGGTAGAGGATGTTGATCATGCCAAAACTCCTTAAGACAGCCACAAAATTACAAACTAAGTTGCAAGGTAGAGTTGAGACTTGAATGAATGGCGGTGATATATGGGCTCGAATATGGCGGCGGAGGTGCATTGGAAGGAAGATGATTTTTTTTGGGGAAATTGGGCAGTGAAAGCAATGGAGAGAACCTTGCTCTGATGCCAAAATTGATGTGAAACGGGTTGGAGAAGACACTACTACAAAAATAGGAATTAGTAGCGCACATTTTGTGGCACTTCTTCAGCTTCTTCTAGAATTTTTTTTAAAATTATTTTGAAAAAAAACATCTTAGGTTGCGCTTCCACAAGGAAGTGTCACCGCTGCTTGGTGACTTTAGGTGGCACTTCCTCAAGACGCTTTTTTATAAAAAAAAAAAAACCAAAATAGTAGCTGTGACGAGAAAGTGCCGCAGCTGATGCTACGTACTTTGTGTGGCACTTAGTTTAGCAAGCGCCACACAAAGTAATATATTTTTTTTTACTTTTTTTTCAAATCTTTCTTTCTTCCGTGATTTGCTTTTATCACCTTTATTCTCTTAATCTATACTCTTCATCCAACACATGTCATCACTCCTTATCCTCTTAGTTTCCACATTTCCTCCTTCTCCTCTTTTTATCACTCATCACCATCCCCACTTCGATATGCACTTCCCCCTCATTCTTTTGTTCCATTACTTCTCACATTTCCTCCTCCTCCTTTATTTATTTTCGGCACTCCCTCTTCATTTTTTTTTTGTCTCATTTCTTGCACCAAACTAACCCCACTCCTCCTCCCTTTTAGTCCCGTTTTATCCTTCTTATAATTTCATTTTGTCCTATAAGTAGTACTCGCACCCACTTATTTTTGTTTTTTATATATTTTAAAGCTACGTACAACACATTGTCTTCTTAACTACTTTTTTTCAAATATCTATGCAACTTTGCCTTTTTCTTTTTCCTTTATTAATTTTTTCAAGTGTTGTACTTGAGATTTCAGCTCATTTTATTCAAGCTTCCAATTTGCTCCAATTTTTTAAAATTTTTGAGCTTAAAAATCTAATTTTATTAGTAGTTAATAGTTTAATTTGCTCGATATCTTTTATATTTAATTTATTATAAAATCTGAAAAAATTATTCTCATTTTTATATGTTGAAAATAAATGTGAATCTTAAAGCCTGGAAATAATAAAATAACAATTCTAAATCCAAAATTTGATCAATTAAAGCCGCGTACATTAGAGAATCTTAAGCTCTATTTATTGAACCCTGGAAATAATAAAATAAAAATTCTAAATCCAAAATTTAAGATTCAAATTCAAGTCTAAATCATAAATTCAAATTTAAATATGGATATAAATCCTTATTTAATAATTATAATGAATAAATATAGATCTCCTAACTAAACCCTAAATTTCCTTATCTCATATCACACCGCTTATTTTTTAGAAACTCTTTTTATTGATTAAATTGCTTATATGAGATTGCATGCCAATTATTCCTAAAAATATTAAGAAAACAGGTGGGAATGGTGGTGGTTTTTATTTTTTTAATGCTACCGACAATAATGAGTAGTTCCATCAGACGGAGTCACGGAGATAATTTGAAAACAAGATACCGTATCTGATGAGAATTGTGTGTGTGTGTGTGTGTGTGTGTACACACACACACGAGCTGTGAAAAAAATTAATCGAGCTGTGAAAAAAATTAATTGTCCATGATCAACTGTAAAATGCATCATATTTATAATTTGCCTACATCAACATATAACTGTTCACCAGTCAAGGCCGTGGCTGCTAAGATATCATAGTGAGAAGTTGTACCTTGAAACTGAATTAGCTGAATTATCAGATACACAGTAGCAAGAAACAGACATCTCAGAAAAGAAAGTTAATCTGAGACGACAAGAATTAAAATAGTAAACCACGTTCTAAACCTGTTGTTTTATTTATATACAAAAAGAAGGAAAGAATATGCTTCGTTTTCGCATGCTTTTAGAAAAAGTTATCTCCCTACTCTGCCTTTTGTTTAATTGTTTCTTTCATTTTCTTTGGGCGCCGCAAGTTTGAACGCAGAAAACATCTCTGATTTCGTCCTCATTCATCTCTCATGCATGAACTCTTAGAACTTAATAACTCATATATATATATAATTAAGCTAAGAAGGAAAAAGTAAATGCAACTACCTCGATTTGATAAAAACATGTTTCAAGGTTCCATAAAAACCACAGAAAATTACTCTAACCAATATATATTATGGGCTTCAACATAATTCACACAAATTAGGATTGTTCAAATAACAAAAAGAGAGGTGTGAGACTAGCTAGTAGGAAGAATTTTGGCTTTAGAATATTTTTAGTGTGCAACAAAAATATATTTATGGTTTCAACTCTATTGGTCAAAGCAAAAAAAGAACTGTGTATTCAATGGCCGGCGGATCCCCTCACACCAATTTAATATTAGGTCACGAAATAGCATCAATCCCGTGAATATATAATCATAATTTGAAACTTTCGTTTGTGTGTGTATAGTAGATTCGAGTATTATTACTGAGTCCAGATTTGAATTTCTGATCTTTCACATGGACTCTTTTTTGCACTGGATCAACCGTTGTTGATGAAACGTTAATTTTTTTTTTTAATAAGAATTGAACATTTGGGTGAAGGATCACCACCAGAAACTAAAATTTTCTGCTCTGAACAATCTGCCAAATGACGAATTATCAACTGTGCCAGGGAAGTAGTTGATGACCATAAATGCGAATTAATAATAATAATAATATTGTTACCGTCTCCCCTCTCTTCTCCTGTTTTCAAATCCCGTGCGTCCTACCGGTTCCATGGGGTGTAATGTTTTCATTCGAAATAATAGTCGTTCGGTGATATTTATAAGAGTTGCCGAATTATATGATTTAAAAATGTGATTAAAATTAATTAAAAATAATAAACATCTTTTTCAATGTATACCCATATCTATGAAAAGTAAGAGAGAGAAACAGAGTAAAAATATAGATATCATTGAAATTTTAATCAATTCGATTTATATAATTAATGCGGGGCAAAAATAAGAATAAAAAACTCATTAAATGTTCAAACAACTTTTGTCATCACACTCTTATAAAAAGAATTAGATAATTCAAATTTTTAGTTTTTATAAAAAAGATTGAAGGGAGTAATATGATAATTTTCCCCAAAGGAAAAACCAGAATATGATCATGCCTATTCTTTTATATAAAAGAGCTTCCATGCTATTAGTTTTTTATGCCATTGGCTCCTGCTATAATTTACTAGGAAGAGAATTATATTGAAGTATAATGTAGTGATTCTTTATGTTTTCATACATAATAAGAGTTAAGTTGATTTTTTTTTTTTTTTTTGGTGACAAACTTATCTATCCAACCACATTTTTTCGGTGAGATAATTAGATGGGACTTAATAATAAGTACCGCAACGTAGAGAGTATAACGTAAGTGAGAGCAATGGAAATCATAGTTTGAAAACATGGGAAAAGGGAGCAGGCTCGTGAGAACACAGGGTATAATATAATACTATTCTCACTAAAACTTTGACGTATTAAAAAAATTACAAGAAGAAACATAGTGAAAGTTAAGCCGACGTTGGCTTTTTCGCTGTAATGGTCCATGTTCAATTAATGAAGTATTCGTTTCAAAGAAAGCCTCCTTCCTAGTCAAGGTAAAGAAAGGGAAGCTAAATGAAATTAATGAATATAAAGTAGTAGAAACGTTGGATTTTTCTTCGTTTGGTAAGGCACACCAAGGAATGCCTTTTTCCTCTCAAATCTGGTGCCGTTTTTATTATTACTATTATTATTTCAAAAGAAGCATTGAAAGACAACGTTAAAGAGACCAAAAGCCAACGTAGAACGTCGCAACATGTTGAATTTTTGCTTCCTCAATTGCATGGAAAGAAGTAAAAAAGAAGTATGTACAGGGATTAACATTTCCTCTGTGTATAATCTTTTACTTGCAACCTTCATTATTCTTCTCTCTTCTCTACTTTATTAGTGTTGGCCATTATCATTGTGCCTTCCTTATTTCCTCGTCCCTGCGTGTCACCTTTTGACAATGGTTGGACTGAAATATACAAATACGCCTTTTCCACATTGATTTTACATCATCATGTTGTGTTGTATTCTCACACTACGCATGCTTACAGGCTTATCATCAAATTAAATACTATATCATATCAATCAATAAAAAGTCTGCAGAGTAAAAATCAAACACTTAATATTATGAAGAAACAACGTTGTTTTAAGAATATTAGTGGGCGAAATTAATCCACTTCGTTGGAGGTTACTGCATTTGGGGATAATTTTAACATTATAGGGGATTTATTAGTTACTATTTCTAGAAGCAAATATATATCACATCATGTATAGTGGTATAATAATCTATCACTGCTTCGTTTTGTCAAAATGATGACAACTGATACTTATTATTTTTATGTAGTCTATTGCAGGTCTGTTAAGTTGTTTCCATCAGTGATGAGAGTGGTTGTGAGTCACTAGCTACCATTTATTAACTTGTTTGATTCTCTTATCAACACCTCGTTTTGTAATATTGTGCAGAAGAAAAGTCACACTCTCGTCATTATAATTATAATTTGATTAATTTCATTAAAAATTGAGAATAATGCAATTGATCAAAATCAATATACACATAGGCCGAGTATTATTTTTATCTGGTAGCTAGTAGGTTAGATTTGAGTATTGTTTGATCCAATCGGGATTAACTCTCTTAAATGTATTTCTTACATTTATATCAACTTAAACTTGAGATCTCATGTTTATACGGCAAAAATCCCTTAAATCAGGACTAACACATGTTGGTTATAGGTTGAGTATTTAGTATTACCTCCAATTCTTAGTACTACACTTCGAACAGACTTTTATATTAAGAATTGAATATAATATATCTTATTAAGATTATTTTATTATAAGTCATTTACATTACAATTGTACAAGTATAATATTGTGTGTCAAATGTATGCATAAAATGGAAAATGATAATAGCAACTTAGCAAGTATAGCCAGACAAGGGATCCAACCTTATATCAAGTACAACCAGAGTAGCAATTATAATTAATTTTTCACAATATAATAATGTGTGTGTAGTTGAAATGTCGCTATACACATATATAATAGTCAAGTGATTTGCACTAGAGAAATTAAGAGAAGTCACTGAAATTATTAAATCGTGAAAATTTTGTTTTTATTTTGTTTACAGCTATATGTGTATTGTTGTGGGAAAAAAGAACGTATAGAGTTCAATCAATCAATGATTGCGGCAAGTTTTCTATGTTTTTGGTGTGATTGGCATTGATCAAATTCAAAACAATAAACAACGGGCTACCATATTACTTGACAAATTAGGATTATGACTTAGTAATTAGTAAATATCACTAAATTAAAAGTGTGGTGCGTGACTAACATGGGTTGGCGCAAGTGGTAAGCGCTCTAGTCTAGAGTTTGATCCTTAAGGTGACGTGTATAGAGAAAATTCGTTCGAGAGGGTCGCCCTCATCTTGAGCCTAATGGTACATGGGGTATTATAAGTTTGCTTCGGTGGATACCTTGATCTTATCAAAATAAATGTGATACATGATGATAATATTAAAAAAAAATGTATGGTTGATAAGAAGATACCGACTTACCTATCTAAAACAACTTATTTATATTTTAAATGAATAAATACACACACCCACAGCAAATGAGAATTGACTGGAAAATAGAGTTGTCGTGTAAACTAAATATATAGAAAGTAATATAATTAAAAGAAAATAGGTGTACTGTGGTGGGAATAATTGAAATACTACAATAAAAAATGGAAAAATTTACTTAGGTCCAGGATAAGAAAAAATATAATAAAATGGTCCCTTAAAATTACATTTTCATCCCATAAGACTTTTTTGCTATAAATTCCAATTTCAGTGATAAGTCCATGGATATCAGTGACAAGTTCAGGGGTGTTCATTGATAAATCTAGAGACGTGTCTATTAATAAATCTAGAGACATCCATTGATAAGTCAATGGGTATTCGACAATTGAAACTTATTGTAAAAAAATTTTATGAGACTTGAATACAATTTTAAGATTTTAAAAAAACATTTTGTTATATTTTCTCTTATACGATATTAAATGCAATTTTCCCTACAAAAAGTGGGGAAAGGAAGGAAAAGGAAGCGAAGTAGAAGAGGGGATGGGACCCAGGAGTAAAGAGTCAACAAGGTTCCCGGGGGAGGCAGATCCGAGGGGTGCGTGGGCCCACACCGGCACACCCCCTTTCCATGGCACCCCGATCTTTCCTCACCTGTTTTCCTCTCTCCTTTTCTTCCCTTAATTATAAGATAAAATTAATTTTTTTAAGAAATTAATGAAGCTAAATAAATTATTTAATCTTATTATATATTATGTAATCTTAAATAATATATTAATTTATTAATCAAACTAATTAGTTTGAAGAAAAAAATAAAAATATTCTAAAGTAATTTAATTAGCTTCCTTAATTTCTCTAAAAAAATCAACTTTATCTTATAATTAGGATCGGAGGGAGTATTATTTATTATCAATTCCTCCTAACCATTTTTGTTATGGGTGCTATAAAATAATGTGTATGTTTGGGATCATTTAATTTTAGAGAATAAGTCCTTATTACGCAAGCCGGGATAAAACTCCTCTCACATACTTACCTCGTATACTGTGAATCACGATTTATAAATATTGATTGTCTAAAAATAAGTTATTCCAAATAAATACAATACCGTCGTACTTATGTATAACTCCCACCTATTATTCTTTTATTTTTTTAGCTGTAATGTGTGATGTGAATTTTTTAAGAAAAATCCACACAAAAAATTTTTTGGCTGATTTTCATACCACTAATAACTGGCCTTGGTATTTAAGGCAAGATTTCGTTTATAATGTAAATTAAAGTATGAGATCTTACGTTAAAAACTGGAGTAGTAATTTCTTAATAATTTATTTACAAATTCATGAATATTATTGGTAGGGCACAAGAAATATAAGCTTTTGTCACAGTAAAATCTAATATATTTTGGGACAATGAAGGAATCCTTTTTTTTTTTAATCAAAATTCATAAGTACATAATAAGTCTGATATTATTTATACGACTAAATTATCTAATTTTTATATATTAAGGAAGATTAGTTAACTTAATAAATGTTGACTTTTTTCACCATGAAATAAATATTATGATTAAAATGATAATTTTTTCTAATTTTGTGAATAAATGTTTTTTACCTTTTTCTATGGACAAAATTGTAACACTCTCATTTGTTTACTCTAGAAGTGGACTTACAGTAAAGATCAAAATTTTTTCATAAACTAAAATTATAAATAAGATCAGGGTGGTACATTACATACATAGAGAGCTTGAACTTACAATATTATTTTGAAGAAAAATTTTAGAAATAGGTTTAGTATCATCAAGCTACAAGACGAGATCAAAGACAGCAAATGAATCCATAAAATTTTGTGGGGCAGAAATGCCCCCCGCAAAAGTTGATGCTGGCCAATGAAGTGAATTTGTGAAAAATATGATGTTTGATTATGGTTAGGGAGAATTAATTAAATGAAATTTGTGGATAGGAAAATAGAGAATTGAAATTATGCAAGTGAAGGTATACAAGAGAGAGAGTAGGGAATGAAATGTGAAGGAAGGAAAAGGGGAGGAGGGGTTGTTGGTCAAAGAAGTTGACTTTGATTGATTTTGGTCACGTGGAAGGCGCCGCACTATTCGGGGCGGTGCCCTTCATCTCTGCATTTTAGTTAGAAAGATTAAAGAAGCAGTCAAACTCTTTTCCTCACGAAACCTCCTTCCTCCCTCCCTGCCCCTTCCTTCTTTTCAACACCTGACGCACAATCTGACGTTTATCCTTTCTTTCTCCTTCCTTTATAACCCTCTCTTCTTTCACTCTTCTGAAGAGTTCTCTCTTACTCTCTTCCTCCCCCTCCCCCTCCTCCTCCCTCCTTCTCTTCCCCAAATGATGCGTCTCGCTCTCGACTCTTCTCACAGCCACGCCATGCTTCCCTCCTTAGGCTTCCCCGTCAATCTCTCCCGCCCTTCCACCACCGCCGCCTCCTCCGATTCCTCCCGCCTGCCCTCCGCCGAGCTCGACTTCTTCTCCGTTCGCAACCACCCTCCTCCTGCCCCTCCGCCTCTTAAACCCGTCAAGAACGAGATTCCGACCCCCGATGTCAACGTATGCACCCCTCACATGCATCTTCTCTCTTCTGATTTCTTAATTATGTGCTTAATTACGATTCTGATTCTGTTCTTTTTCTATTAGACTGGCTTGCAACTCCTTACCGCTCATACCGGCAGCGATCAGTCCACCGTCGATGACGGTGTTTCATCTGATGCTGAAATCAAGCGAGCCAAGAGTTCCACCGAGGTAATTAAGTTCATGGTCTGTCTTAATTGTTCAAGATCTATCATTTAGGTATTATCCCTGTTAGCAATTCATATAGATATCTCACGCGGTTTTAAATTTTTATATTTAAAATTTTGATTACCGGAAAGTCTGACTAACTGAGAATTATGGATGTGTGTTGCAGTTGGCGCAACTGCAAGAGGAGCTACAGCGTATGAATGCGGAAAACGTGAAGCTGAGGGACATGTTGAGCCATGTGAGCAGTAATTACACGGCTCTGCAAATGCATCTCGTTACATTAATGCAGCAGCAGCAACACGAACAGATTCAACGTATCCAGAGCACAGCAAATGAGGTAATAAACTAACTGTACAGTAGTACCTAGAAACATAAAGATTTGACCCAAATTTTTAAATATGAATCTGTATTTATGCTTGCCTAATTTGGTTTGATTTAGGTTGTTCAATCAAAACCTGATGACAAAAGAGAAATTGTACCCATGCCGCTTCTGGAATTGGGGCCTAGTAGTGGAACAGCTGAGGTAGATAATAACGAGGTGTCCAATTCAACTTCTGGTGAAAGAACACGATCCACCACTCCTCCTCTTAACACCAACGATGGTAAAAATAATGAAAGAGAAGAGAGTCCAGACTCAGATGGTCACCCCCATGGTTGGGGCAATAGTGGTCCTAACAAGCTTCAGAAGCTAAACCCCTCATCATCGAACTCGGCCGACCCATCAACCAGTAGCGCCACTGCAGAAGCCACCATGAGAAAAGCTCGCGTTTCAGTTCGTGCCAGATCTGAAGCTCCCATGGTATGTTTATTGTATTGTACTAATTAATTATCAACAATTGAAAATTGCCCGGGTGTGTCATCAGTGCCTCTCTAGCTGCGCCTTAAATTTGGGCCTCTTCCCAGATATTTTTTCTATGATTCTGATTATTAGATTCTGAGATAGGAGGCATTTTGATATATTATGGGTGAAAAAAGGAATTATTTTTAATTTTTTATGGTTTTTCAAAAAATCCAACATATGTAGTTTTTCTTTTTTAATCTAGAGCTTTAAATCTTTAAAAAATTAAAAATAATTCCGTTTTGCATGATCTCACAGTAATAATTGAGATTGATTTTTGCTTCACTTTTTACAGATCAGTGATGGGTGTCAATGGCGAAAATACGGACAGAAAATGGCGAAGGGAAACCCTTGTCCTCGTGCTTATTATAGATGCACCATGGCCGTCGGTTGCCCAGTTCGAAAACAAGTAAGCAGTTTCATCTTGTGTATCTTATATATATATATATATATATAACTAATAGGATATCAATATATTAGTAGTGGAAGGCTAACGAGGTTATGTGGTTTTTTTTTGGATTTGTCAAGGTACAGCGTTGCGCGGAGGACAGGACGATTTTGATAACTACCTACGAAGGAAGCCATAACCATCCACTGCCACCAGCGGCAATGGCGATGGCATCAACGACGACGGCAGCTGCGAGCATGTTGTTGTCAGGTTCAATGTCAAGTGCAGACGGGATAATGAATCCGAATTTGCTGGCCAGAGCTATTCTTCCTTGTTCGTCTAGCATGGCTACACTTTCTGCTTCAGCTCCATTTCCTACTATAACATTGGACCTCACTCACAATTCAAACAGTATCATGAACAATCCTTTGCAATTCCAGAGACCGCCATTTCAAGTACCTAATTTCCAAGGGCAGCCTCAAGTTCAACCAACCGGGTCGGTTCAGCATCATCAGCTGGCTCAGGCGTTTTCACAAGCACTTTACAATCAATCCAAGTTCTCTGGCCTTCACTTGTCTCAGGATATGGGTTCGTCGTCTTCAACTTCTTCCCAATTAGCCCCCCAACCTCCCAGGCCGGTGCAGCCAAACCAACCGCCACCGCCGCAGCCGATGTCGTCGTTGGCAGATACTGTCAGCGCCGCCACTGCGGCCATCACCGCCGACCCGAATTTCACAGCGGCGCTCGCTGCCGCCATCTCCTCTATCATTAATGGCGGCGGTGTTCCATCTGGCAACAACAGCAACAGCGGCGGCAATCCCAACATCACCGGTGGCACCACAATGAGTAGTTTCTCAGGGAATCAATAAGAAAGCTTTTGCCTTTTTCGTTTTTCCGTAAAAATTTGTTTCTTCTTTCATACTTTTGGGGATCAGGAGAACAAAACGTTAAATGTTCATATGTTTTTTTTTTATTTCAATTTTTCCGTGTCTAGCATGGGAGGAAGGTTTAGAACAGGAAAGTTTCATTCTTTCTTTGTTATGTCATCTTTGAATAACGTGGTTGAGTAAATAGACAGGAAGAAAAGAACAGACATGGTAGCTATGTACCTTTGTATCTTGTGGCTTCAATTTTAGCAAATTTCTTTTCTGGTAATAATATCAGTGCGGTTCATTATACTCCACTTGTACCTGATCTTTATTCACGTAAAAGACTCTCAGCTCAAAGTCATTATTCAGAAGTCCCCATCTGAAAAATGACAAGGAAAATACTAAATAGTAGTAATAAATATCTCTTTTAGTCTTTGGCATGTTGATCATCGTCTACCTTGTATGGTTAATGGTCATGGTGGGGAATTTCGTTGTCTGGGGAGCTAGAAAGCAACGTAGAGAGGACCAAGTTTTGGGATAAGGAACGAAAGAAGCGTCAAGAAAGAGGCAAGGAAATGTTTGTTTATGAAGAATAATGGAGGGACTAATGTGATTGGTCAATAAATACGGCCATGGCAAAATTCAAAAAGACAGGTAAGTGAAAGAGAAAGGGGAGGTTCGAGGCAAGTACTACGTGGGAAGTGGGTTCGCGTGGGAGTAATAAAGAAAAAGGAAAGAGAAATTGGAGTAATGATAGGGTCAACGAAGAAGAAAGAAGAGAAGAGTTTGATTGGAGGGAGGGGGATAGGATTTTTGACTGGGTTTTACTTTTCCATGAGGTTCACGACACGTTAGTGCCGTTGAACCAATCGTGTGAGAGACTAGCGATTGGATTTATAATTATTAATTATTAATTGTTCTGTAATAAACAAGATGGATGGGAATGAAGGTGTCCAGTGCCCACCCCACGACGTCGCTTCTGTATTTCTTTCTTGGCCTGGTCGCACCGTACCTTATCCACCGTACCACTCCGTTTTCTTCTTCTTCTTCCGCTTTGACTTGTTCTTTCTTTCTTCCCCTCCCTCAAAAAATAATACATCGTGTCCGGTAAATATAAGATCTAATTAATTTTTTTAAAGAAAATTAAATAAAGAAAAAATATCAATTAAATATCATTTAAAATTGTAAAACCCTCAAAAATCTGTTAATACTTTAAAAAGACATAATAGTATAAGTATCAAATTGGGATTTTTAAGTTTTGACACTTTTATTATTTTATCCTTCATTTTTTTTAAAATAAAAGTGGTGCTCCAGCGCTGGCCTCTAGTGCTTCAGTGGCCAACCCAGACCCCCAGCCCCCGGAGCCAAAAGCTCCGGCCGGCGGGAGCTTTTTTTGTAGGGAAGAGGTGCCTTTTTAAAAAAAAAAAAATTGGTTGAGAAGGGCAAGTGTTCGATCCCACCCTTTTACTAAAGGAGCATGGTGGCCATTGGGCCACCAAAACTCCTTTGATATACATATGCATTACTAAATATGTAAAATATAAATGAAGGCGTAGTAGCTTTAACCAAGTTACTAATGATTTTGATAAATTCAATAATGGAAATAACAAAATTCGTAATGATATTAATTAATCCGTTTGCTAATGAACCTTAACTTGCATTTTTTCATCAGCATTTTTGCACAAAATGCTTTTTCAAAACCATTACAATTCTTGTTAAAATCATTACTGAACCTGTCAATCTCATTACTGAATTTGTTAAAATCCTTTTATTTATATTATGAAAATTTTCATAATAAAATCTTATAATGGGATTGTCAAAACTATTACAATTCTTGTTAAAATCATTACTAAACTTGTCAATCTCATAACTGAATTTGTTAAAATCCTTTTATTTATATTATTAATGTTTTCATAATGGGATTGTCAAAACCATTACCATTCTTATCAGTTATGAAATTAACAAGTTTAATAATTATTTTGACAAGAATTGTAATTATTTTAACAAAATCATTTGCTGATGAATTTGACTTACATGTTTTCATCAGCATTTTTGCACAAAACGCTTTTGTCAAAAGCATTATAATTATTGTCAAAATCATTACTAAACTTGTCATTTCTATTACTGATTTTGTTAAAGCCATCATTCCATTTTTTACATACATACATACATACATACATTTAGTCAATCACATTACTCGTTTTGTTAAAACCTTTACGCATTTTGTCGTTTCCATTACTGATTTTGTTAAAGCCATCATTCCATTTTTTATATTATATATATATATATATATATATTACTCATTTAGTCAATCATATTACTCGTTTTATTAAAATCATTACGCATTTTGTCATTTCCATTATTGATTTTGTTAAAGCTATTATACCTTCAATTATATTATACATATATTTGTTAATGTCTATTTATATCAAAAGAAACTTGGTTCATCTAGTCAATCCTATTAATCGTTTTATTAAAACCATTACGCATTTTTTCATTTTCATTATTGATTTTGTTAAAGCTATTATACCTTCAATTATATTATACATATATTAATTAATGTCTATTTATATTAAAAGAAACTTGACGGCCACCTAATCACTTTTCAAAGGGACTAGGGTGGGTTCGAACCCACCCCTTGCCCCTTTCAACAATTGTTTTTAAAAAAATAACAACCCCCAACAAAAAAACAAGACCCCGACGCCAACCCCTTTAAAAAGTGACTTGGTGGTCATTGGGCCATCAAGTTTCTTTTGATATAAATAGACATTAATAAATATATGTATAATATAATTGAAGGTATAATAGTTTTAACAAAATCAATAATGAAAATGACAAAATGCGTAATGATTTTAACAAAACAAGTAATGAGATTGACTAAACGAGTAATATATATATATGTGTGTGTGACTGTATGTATAATATAAAAAATGGAATGATAGCTCTAATAAAATCAAAAATGGAAATGACAAGTTTAGAAATAATTTTAACAAAAATTGTAACGGTTTTGACAAAAACGTTTTATACAAAAATGCTGATGAAAACATGTAAGTCAAGATTCACTAGCAAATGATTTTGTCAAAACCATTACAATTTTTGTCAAAATCATTACTAAACTTGTTAATCCCATAACTGACAAGAATTATAATGGTTTTGATAATCCCATTATGAAAACACTCATAATATAAATAAAAGGATTTTAACAAATTTAGTTATGTGATTGACAAGTTTAGAAATGATTTTGACAAGAATTGTAATGGTTTTGACAATCCCATTATGAAAACATTTGTAATATAAATAAAAGAATTTTAATAAATTCAGTTATGGAATTAACAAGTTTAGTAATGATTTTGACAAAAGCGTTTTGTGCAAAAATGCTGATGAAAACATGCAAGTCAAGGTTCATCAGCAAACGGATTAGTCAATACCATTACGAATTTTGTTATTTCCATTACTGAATTTGTCAAAGTCATTACTGATTTTTTCAAAGCTACCACATCTTTATTTATATTATACATATTTAGTAATGCATATATATATATATCAAAGGAGCATGGTGACCGATCCCACTCCTTGCCATTCTTAACCAATTTTTTTTCAAAAAAAAAAAACACCCTTTCCCCACCAAAAAAGCTCCCGCCGGCCGGAGCTCTGCCGTCAAAGGTCCCTGCGGTAGGCCGACTGGAGCACCACTCTTATGTTTTTAAAAAAAATTAAGGGGTAAAATGGTAAAAGTGTTAGAACTTGAAAATCCCAATGTGATACTTAGCATCTTTATGTCTTTTTAAAGTGTTAATAAATTTTTTGGGGTTTTACAATTTCAAATGGTATTTAATTGACATTTTTTCTTAAATAAATCACTTAATTATAATATTTATTGTCTAAAATTTGATTATATATTACTAATTTATAAGTAACATAAATTAGTTTGAAAAAAAAATGATAAATATAAATACTCTAGAGTAATTTATTCAGCTTCCTTAATCTCTCTAAAAAAATCAACTAAAGTCCCATTTGGTTTAACCACATTGCATGATTGCACTATCAAAATAAAAGTGTTTGGTTGTGCTTTAGCATGGTAATAAGGTTTACCATAGTACTGATGAGTACCAAAAAATTGATAATCCTCATTCATACCTCTCTCCCTATGAATACTCATTACTATCCCATTGCATGATTAAAAAAGTATAATTTACCTTTTAGTTTTATTTACCTTTATTTCACTTGCCTCATTTCACATGTCACACCATGCCACAATCGTCGCTACCACTACCTCCTTATCCTCCACCTTCGTCACAGACACCCCCCGCCGCTACCGTCACCTCTACCATTGTGGCCGTCACCACTACCTCCTCCTTCTCCATTGCCGCCGTCAACACCCCCCGCTGCCACCACCTCCACTATTACCTCCGTCATTGCCACTATCTCCTCCTCCGTCGTCGTCATTGTCGCCGCTGCCTCCACCGTTGTAGCTGTCACCACCTGCCACCGCCATATCATTGTTATTGTCGCCTCCACCACCGCAACTACCGACTTCAGATGATTCTCGATAAGATAGTGTGACAGTTATTATAAGGCAACACAATAACTCTTAACTATTTTTTCTACAAAGATTACATTAAGGGTAAAATAGATTTAATTTGATATATTAATTTTAAATTATTATTATTATGTGATATATTAATTTTAAATGATTATTAAAAAAATAACTCATTGCACATTGCTTAAAAATCAAACCAAACACTATCCCCGTAATTAATATTGCATTACATTGACATTGCATCACATTGCACATTTGCACTGCATTGCATGATATAATGGGATTGAATCCAACGGACCCTAAGTATTATATTTAGTACTGGAGATAGTAGTACTACTTACTTTTACTGAAGGCAATCATATTAGATAAACTATCAAATACTAAATGTAAATATTTTTTTTATTAGAAAGTTGAACTTTGATTTGTGACGTGTTGTGAAACCAAACCTATTGGTATTTTAAGCACTGCTATGAGAAGTTTTAAATATATGTCCAGCATAATGCCCCAACTCAATACTTCCTACACTTTTATATATAAGATCTAATTAATTTTTTGTTGTTGAAAAGATTAAAGAAATTAAATATATCACTTAATTATAATATATGTCATACTTTAATATGATTTATTTAATTTTCTTAATATCTCATAAAAATTTATCCGGATCGTATAGTTATAGTTAGGATGGGAGATAGTATTATTTTTTATGAAATCCAGCTCAATATTCGTACACTGTAAAATCACACCACTTTAAAGAGGCTAATCCAAACGAACATCTAATCAACTGGTGGAGGTGGATGAATAGTTGAAATAATTCATGGACACGCCGGGTGGGGATAATCTAAGGAAACATGGTACGCAACAATGGCCTAAAAAGAAACAAGTGTACATGTACTGAGACAATGAAAGATATTTGTGCCATCACACATTTTGCATGCATCAATGACCTCTTTTTATTGTTGGTCAATAATCAATGACCTCTTTACACTCATCGTTTTTCCTTTTTTTAAAAAAAGGCACTACTGAATTCGATCGATCACTCCGATGTCCTAATTCTAAACATTACAACGTCCAATCAGCGAGCGTACGTGTTAACAGAGTAAAATATAAGAAACAATCATTTATTCTTTTTAATGCCACATGGTATGTGTAGTTTCTAGTAAATCACAGACACACACACACAGAGATTATTCCCAACAAGACTATTTATATAGCATAACAGATACCATATATATAAATATATATTGCAATTTAATTTGTTTCCAGATTTTTGCATTCTTTTGGACTTAGACATTAACACATGCACAAAAAGATCAGAGTCATACGGGAGAGCCACTCTTATATTTCATGTGCTTGTGACTTTTCAAAGCTTTGACTGTTAGCCAAAAATGAAAACCTTTCGATTTCGTTGCATTTTTATCATCACCAAATGTTGTTTTCGGATCGAGCTTTCTTACAGAACACACCTATTCAAAAGTTAACTTTATATTGATGTTTCCAGACATAATTATTTACTCTTCTGAAATATTTTTTGGTAAAAATCTGTGTATATTTGTGTAAAAAAACACAACTAATCAGTTATAGTGAAAAATCAGGTCGGATATATAATCGAGTTTTAGTATAAAACACGTAATTGTAAGTGGAGGTACGGATACACGATTACTTCATTAATAATTATATATATTTTGTGTACGCGTGAACAGATAAACAATAGAAGAGAACTGGGAAGTCAGATATAAAAAGCATAGTTTTGTGAATAGGTTCATGTGATTGCATGTGAAGGTGGAGACTGATCCAATTGACTTTATTGACAACTTATGACAATCTTTGAAAATATAGCCCAATCACATTTATTGAAACTATTGCTTGTGAAATCAACACTTCTTTTTAAGACTATTCTATTCTCTTCTCTTCTATGCAGATCCATGTAATATGATATATATTACTGATAAAGATGATGTGATATGATATGCATTTATTGAGTTCCATCTATTTGAAAAGATTTAATATTTCTTCAAGAGTAAGAGATTGATCGAGCTCATCGCGGACAATGAGGTTAATTTGGATTTTGGAGGGTGATTAATGTTAGTATTATACTTTTAACAATACTGTCTAGAGAAGACTTGAATCATGAACTTTCCACCTTAAAATGTGTGATCAATTTTTTATATACTCTCTTAATTATGTATATGTTTGTTTTGAAATTGAGTATGTATAAAATCATTTTCCAACAACAAAATAAGGAAGAGATCATCTATACAGAATATAAGGAACTTCCCCTGCAAATTTCAGCTCGTGTTGACACGGGTCTCACTGTAATAAAATACTTTAATAAAAAAGTAAGATAAGATATATGTTAAAAAATGTGATTACCACTTGATTAGTTTCCAATTTCTCAAAGTGCCTTGTTCATTTCTTCTACGTCAAGGTAGATCTGCATGCATCCAAGATAAATATGCAAGATATAGCTAATCCATAAAGTAACAAAAAGGATGAAATGTACCATATCATGTTTTGGTCCACAATGTTCGTTCTGGTTCAACTATTTTTTTTTTCTAAACGCATGTATCCTCTCATTGAAAATAGTTTTGTTTAAGATATTGTCTGACACTAAATGTGAGCATGTTTTCTAGCAAAAATTTGAACCTTGATTCGCAATGGATTAACCCATTCTGCTAAACTCAATCCCTATTGATTTCTGGTTCGACGAATTGATAATGAAGGTTGTGGCGTACAATATAATTTACTCCTAGAGTTTAACTGCTTATTTTTTTTATAACAAAATATTTAGGTGATTTGGGTTTCGGGCCTCGCCGGGGCTTGGGCATACCTCCGATCTCAAAGATGTAGGTACTTGCATATCACCAATTAATACATTAATGGGATTGAAACCCACAACCTTATGGTTATGAGTCATTTTATTTACAAATTAGACCAACCTATGTTTGTTTTTTTACTAAGCATAGGTATTCTCTTATTAGAGACAATCATATTCGAAGCACAGTCGATCTTTGTTTTTTTTCAAGGAATAAAAAATCAGACCGGGTAATGAACCGGTCACAGCACATGTTCAAGAGTCAATGGGTCAACCGGTGGTTGGACCGGTCATATTAAAATATTATAATTTATTAGTGACAATATATATATATATATATATATTAATATATTTTTAAACTTTTATAGATAAAAAGAGAGAATCTTTAGAAAAAAAATACCTAAAATCTATTAGTATTAGTTATAATACATATATTTATGCAATGATATTTCCTTTCCTATAATTATTTTATCCTTTTAAATAATTTTTTAATTATTTTCTTTGATTTTTTAGATTTGTTCTTTCTTTACCTACTTTTCTCTTCATCTTGGTTTTCAACCTTTCATTTTCCCCTAAAAAATAGCGTGAGAGAGTAATTAGAAGATTTAAAAAATGAAACCAGTCCAACCAGTTGAACCATTAGTTTTCCCGATTTTAACCTGTTCAAACCAGTTCATGGCTCAATGAGTGAACTAGATCAGACCATTGATTGGTTCAACATGCCAGTCCAGTCCGATTTTTGTTCAATGGTTTTTTTATAGGATTAAAGTGTAAAAATACCCACCAACTTTTTTCAAAAGTACACTCAACATTATAATTTTTTTCCTGGTACAAAAATAACCACAAACCTCTAAAAAGAGGGTAACAGTGACACAATGGTAAAACTAATTGCAGATTTTAATTGCACAGTAAGGTACTAAAATACCCTTAGTAGAAAAGGAAAAAAAATACCCCCTCTAAACCTCAATTCATTGTTGCCTTGAGATATGTTTGGTTCAACGGAGGTTAGGTTAAGTGATGTTTATTTAAGTTAGGTTAAAGGGGGTTATAATGTTGTTTGGTATAAACATAGGTTAGGTTAGGTTTTGTATCTTGTTTGGTTCAGGAGGTTAGGTTAGGTGAGTTAATTATAAGTAGACAAAAATGTCCTTCTACATATTTTTCTTCTTCTTTTATAATGTATTTATTACTCGAGGAGGCGGCGGCGGCGGCGGGATCTACAGGACCTGAGACAACGTTGGAGGAGCAGCGTGGCGAAGGAGCCGACTGTAGAGCGCACAAACAAGACGATAGAAAATAGGCTTTCAGGCAGGAGAGGGAATGAAATAAAGTGACGACTTTTTACAGGGGAAGGCATTGCTGGAATTTTAAAAAATTGTCATGGGCAATTTAGTCACAATTGAAGATAAATATTCTCTCACCTAGGAAAAACCCCAATTTTAGAGGGTTCACAACCTATGTTAGGTGACCACTAAAAAACAAAAAAATATCCAACACTTAACCTAACCTCCTTCCAACCAAACATTATTTTTTTACCTCCAACCCTACCCCAACCTAACCTAACCTAATAAAACCTTCAACCAAACAAAGCCTTGGTTACCAAAGAAGCATTTTTGAACCTTAGATTCATCCTCTAATTCTTCATCACCAACAATCATCAACAACAAATCTCCAAGTCATTGAAATCCATAACCAAACTTAACCATAAATGAAACAGAAACAATCAATCTTAACCAACACAAGGAAAAAAAATCTCCCACTCCGAACCTCACTTTTCATCTTCGGCTTCAAACAAATCTCTACAAGTCATTGAAATTCATCATCAAATTCAGCCATAAATTAAACCAAAAACAATCAGTTATACTAGATCCAGTGAGTTGATCTACACAAATATCTCAAGGTTATTGAAAAAACTTAAAAAAAACTTCAAACACAGAAGCACCATACATCGATTCTTCTTCCTATCATCTGGGTTTGGTGAGGACTGAGGAGAGTAGAAAAACGAAGAGATCGATGGCAGCGTGAACGGAGTCGCTGGGATCGACGGCACTGTAAACTGGGTTGCTGAGATTGACAGCTAGTTGAGAGGGCTGAAACTTGAGAGTGTAGAAGAAGAATGAGAGAGGATAGACAGAAGCGGGGGGGAGGTCGCCGCCTTCTTTTTTCCCTGCCAGGCCATTTATCTTACAGCCTCCAATGAAGACGATGTCGCCATTCTTGTCTCACTGAGTTGCGACAAAAACAGGGTAGGATCGGAGAAGATGAGGAAGAGGAAGTCAAACATTAGCTATGCTTGATTCTCCGCTGTCACTGATGGAGGATATCGCCGCCGCCGCCATCGGATATGAGAAGAAAACAATGAAGTCAAAGGGAGGGTGAGTGTGGTGAGAGATGAAGGAAAGGGGTAGAAATGGGATTTAAAAAATTTTGGAATTTTTATTTTTTTAATATTGTGGGACCCACAAAGAATTATAAAAAGATGTTAAATGATTGTAACCGCAACACTGTTTTTAACAATTTTAAAAGTTTATGATTATTTTTATATTTAAAAAAAAGCTTATAATATTAGATACACTAAAAAATTGATAAATATTTTTGTTCGTTAATTCTTTTTTATATTATCATGCTCTCTTCGTGGGTAGTTTTAAATGTCTAATTTGTTGACAAGTACTAAAAGCCTTATTAGTTATTTCCCTGACAAGTGTTTCCGCTCAACAACGCCTTCAATGATCGTTTTAATTCTATTAATTTTTTTGAATTTAATTTTAAAAAATTAAAAAAGTGGGGTAATAAAATTGTAATAAAAATAATATATAAGGTAAAATAGTAAAAAAATTAATTAAAAATTTTTAACCCCACTTCTCTAATTTTTTTAAATTCAACTCAACAAAATTTTCTCTCCCTCCCTTATATCATACCAAACAAGCCCTCAATGTTAGGTATGCGATTTTATGAGTCCGCTTTTTTTTGCTATAATAACATTCTGGAAAGAGGACGTTAGAAGTTCAGGCCATGCTTATCCGTCCAACCAATGACATGTAAATATGAAGATACCAAAGTCCAAAAAGAATAAAGAAATGCAAAAAGGGAAGAACAAGTTTAGGAAAAGAAGAGTCAGAGGCTTTTAATTGGGTTAATTAATGTGGTTTCATGCACGCATGTGAGCAATTTTCCAGTCACTCTCCCCTCGTGAAGCTCTTTAATCTCTCCTTTTTATTTTGTTCTACATTCATTGAACCATCACCGCTTCTAGACTGAAATGATATTTATCATTTTTTCTTAAATTAATTTGTCTAATTTATAAAATGTTACACAAAAGTGCTTTAGAGAGATGTTGCCACACATGTTATAATCAGATAATTTATTTTGACTCTATAATCTATCAAAATTAGATAAAGAAATCTTATATTAATTTTTTGTGTATAAAATGAAACTCCTATCATATATTTATTTTATAAATTGTAAAAACACTTTTAAAAAATTAAAACAAACCGACACTCTTTCAAATTTTGAGTGACTGACAAAGAGTTTTTTTTTATGAGCTGTGTCCAAGAAAAACGCTTCTCACCTTGATTTTAGAACAAAAAAGGATCCAATTGAAGCGAGACGGCATAAATTATTTAATTAGGGCTTGTCCCATATTGTGATGGGCCAACGAATGTATAAAAGGTCCAGCCCATGTGGGTTAAGTCGGGCTAGCTGGCTATCTACTTAAACAGGCTAAAAATGAATAGAAATGGGATGGTGGGCCAGTGGACCCATTTCAGCGCATATACATTTAGTTTTTTTTTTAAAGAGTCGCAAAAGTTTCTTAATTGAAAATTTTGAGTTAAAAATTATAATATAAATATTCAAAATAGAGTACAAATTTGAGTACTAAATAATTTTCAGAAAATATAAAATTATGACGCAGTCCATTGCTTATCTCCAGCAAAGCAAAACAAAGTGCACATCAAAACAAAACAAATTTGAAACATGAAAACTAATAAAGTCAAGAGGGGGGGGGGGAGTCAAAAGATAAGCAATATTGTGGATCCCACAATCGATGGGTCAATAGTAAATAATAATATAAAACTATCAACAGTACCGAGGAAGAAGGAGAAGAAGCAACATGCTATAGAAAGTACACTTGTAATGGAGGGGATAGTAATAAAGAGTGGGTAAAGAAAAGAGTGGGTAAGAAAAGTGGAGGTGGAAAAGATTCGTTTGGAATAACTTATTTTTAGATAATAAGTGTTTATAAATCGTGATTCACGGTATACGAAATAAGTATGTGAGAGAAGTTTTATGTTGACTTACATAATAATGACTTATTTTTTAAAAAAACGCTGAATCAAACAAATAATTGTGAGTGATGGTGATATTGAAATGGGAAAACGTGGAGTTGATTGCAAGTAGGTAAAGTAATGGAACACTCTAAACAAAGCATCAAAAGATAAAGAATATGAGAGGGACAAGACAAGAGAGTGAGCATATATATATATATATATATAGAGAGAGAGAGAGAGAGATGGTAGTAAGTAAGTAAAGAGTATTCCCCTTCTCTCCCGATTGGACAAGGCTGTGCCTTGCACTCTATGTCTTGTGCTTTCCCCCACACCACCTTCCTTCCTTCTTCATTCCTCTCACGCTACCCTCCTTCCTTTCTCTCCTCTTCCCCTTTCTTTCTTATAGTTAATTAGACGTGGATATGTGCAATCTTGCAACGATATATTCATTCAATATCCACTAAGTAATAAGTATTGGGTTTGCACTATTATGTATATATAAAGTATTTCTATCTTATTAAGGTTATCAAACCTAGACCAGGCTCTAAACCAGTCAAGGCAGTAGGTCAATAGGTTAGCTCGGAGTCAACTCGATACCAGACTGGTAGGGGATAAAAAATTTAAACAAAAAAAATTTAAATTCTCATCATAATATCATACCATCCAAAATCAATTCAATATATTGAATCACTAACAAAACAATCGGATACTTTTCTAACATTCTTTACAATTTCTTTGACATATTGACATCTAGTATCAATCGATTGTCCAATGACGTTATAATCAATAATCATGAATATTCTTGGGAAAAAGACAGAAAAATACCATTTGAATTTCAAAATCCCAAATTAGTCCTTTGACAAAGATTTGCATTGTTAATCTCATTACCATTCTTGTCAGCGGGATTTTGAAGTTCAAATGGTATTTTTCTGTCTTTTTCCCAATATTCTTTCTCGCAAATTATCAAAATAGATAAATGATAACAAAATATTCCTCCCTACAATCCTTTAATCATTAAACAAATAATCATTAACACAAAAATTATAATTAACTTTGATTTATGTTATCTCTACCCCATAAAAAAATATTACCTTTTTTTAAAAAAAAGGCAACCGGGTCAACCCAATAACTTGCCCAGGGCTGACTTGGTTGGGCTCGGGGTGTTGGCTAGGTTGGGATCGGGTCACCCCGGGTTGTATAGAATTCCGGGTTAAGGACTTGCCCGGACCGATTTTATAGCCGGGTCGCCAATTTCCATGTTGACCCAGCTGGTCTGGGTTTGACAATCCTGTATTTTATATATACTTCTCTAGTCCTATATATAATGCAGAGAGAGAATAAATTTTTTGGTCCTATTTATAGGACAAAGAGAGAAACTTTTTATATGCATGTACAATTTTACCTTTTATTTATTATTGTGTTAACCTTTTTTTTCACAAAGGTATAAAGTATATTAAATAGGGGTAAAGTTGGAAAGTTGTTGAATTTTATGGTAGAGTTAATGAAGTTTAAGGTTTCTCTTAATCTGTGTGAAACATATTGAAAGTTCCTTATAAATAGAACCAAATAAGTACACCTAAACAGAGCATCTGTTCAACAACATGTAGGGCTAGTTACATGATTTAAATATTGTCATCGTGCTCTATTAACAACTAAATATTTAAATAAATCATATTGTTAACTAAAAAATTCCGTTCAATAGCTTTATATATATTGAGTGTGTTCTCTCCGGTCTTAATTTACTCCTTTATGACATGGATCAATAAAAAAACTGTGTAAACATGCCATCAACTAAATATATTGAGAGATGAACGGTTTTTTGGGGTAACAGTAAATGATACTCTTCCGATCTTTAATTTAGGATATAATTAGGAAGTCGATACAAATGTAACATTCATTTTACATATTTATAATTTTTTCCCAAATTGACTATATTAATATTTTTTTAACAATAATCAAATAGAAGAAAAGAGGAATGGGTTGATAAAAAAAAGAGGAAAGAGAAAGGGAATTGATGAAGATAATTAGGATGTTTTGTAAAAAAAATATATTATGTTAACTAATTTCCTTAATTTAAATAAATTAGTTAATTAAGACTTGCACAATGCATACAAATGAGGCGTGATTCTTGTAGAAGGCAGAAATGAAGGAATAAGGATTGCATAACATTGTTGAAGGGTGTGTTTGGTGATGCCAGGCAAGTCATAGATAAGGAAGAGCAAGAGGCAACTTGGAGTTCCAAAACAAATGGTTTGTTGGAGATCGAGGGAATGTAAATTGCAGCAAAAATACAATGTCCATCAGAATATTTTTTTATCTCAATCTCTCACTTAAAAGTTTTATTTTTTTAAAGTATTAAGCTTTCTCTCTGGCCTAACAGCGTTCGTTTTCTTCATATATCATGCATTATAATATCTTCCATATCCGTCGTCATCCTCATAATTAATTAATTCTTTCTGGCATGGTCATTATTTTAGGTTGACAAATGCAATGCGCCCACGCAGATATCCCAAAAATACGTAACAATAAATTAATAGGGTGAAGGGGCAAAAATGCCCTTAATCTTTTTCGAAAGAGCATATGACATCATAAATAATTTTTAAGTTTAAAAATACTTATAAATTTTTTCAAACGGATCAAAAATGACATCTCTATTAAATATTCTAAACCACGGTATTTTTTTTTTTATGTGTTCTACCTATAGTGTCAATGTATTTATTTTACGTCAACTCACTTCATTCCTAGCCAATAGAAAAACAACACTAGTGTTTGTGCCTTTCCTTGGCATGGGTCACCAACTGCCACAAAAATCATTCCATCACCGTCCTTTTAGTCAAAACATTATATTTTGTTGAGGAATAATATTATCCTGAAAGTTCATTTAGATTTAATATTGTCCTGAAAATATTAAAATGGAGCAAAGTTACAATTTTTCATTAAAAAGTTAATGGTAAACGTCAATTTTTTAACAGTCTAACGTTAGTTTTTTCACAGTATGAGGCAACATTGCTACGTTTTGAAACTTCCGAGATGAAATTAAACTTAAAAAAACTTTTAGGAAACATTGTCATTCAACGAAAATTTTCAGAACAAATTTGCATCTTAATCCTAAAAACTAATAACTCATGTATGCATTTACTTCTTCTAAATGTATAATTTGAAATATCTAAATGTAATATTCAGCATATATTCTTGTAATTAAGATTTAATTTAAAAGTTTAACTATTTAAATTTTACTATTTTTTGATGCCAGCATTTAAAGATGAAAAATTGCTGAAAAATCTAATATTGAAAAATTTATCACCCAAGTATTTAAAACTTGTTTAATGACCCATGTGGCCATGTGTAATATATTTTTAGCAGGTGCCCCTATTCTGCATGCGTGCAAGCTGCGACTCAAATTTTGCAAAGGAGGTTTTTATTTTTTAAGTTGTGTTTCCTAGATTATAACACTTTTTTATTTTATTTTTTTCACCCGAGATTATAACAATTTTGTTATTGGGAATATTTGTTCTCATGCGCTTGTCTTTTTTTTTTTTTTTTTTTAATTATTATTATTATAACAAACGCGCTAAAGGACGGAACGGGGTTCGTGTTGTGGGGTAGAGGTGTTGGTTCTCAGGAAGCCAAACGCACTCATCTGCGTTTCTGTTATAAAGTGTGGTCATCCTTTTTCGACGGTGCTAGATTACCCCTTTTTCATCGGACGGTTCCCATCAAAGATTCCACCGCCTTGATTTGCCCATCTCCCGCGGAATCACGTCGTTCAGTCCCTCCTTTATACTTTAACCCCTCACCTCTTCTATTAAAGCATCTCTCACTTTCCTCTTCTCGCCTAACTCCGTCCCATCTCATCTCTCTCCTGAAATCCAGGTCAGTTTTCCATTCCCATTTTCATGATCATGCAATTTTGTCTTCAACGTTGCTTTTTGGTTCTTTGTCCCGTTCTTGTTTTTCGTTTTTCATTCCGATTTGGAATTGATTTTACTGCTGATTTCTTGTGATGATCATTGATCATACCGGTTTGATTGTCGTGTTCTTTTCTCTTCGATTCTTATTCTGAATTCTCTATTGTTTTTAACCATTCTCATGCCTTCTGATGCTTTATTTTTCGATTCCTTTGTTGCGAAGATAAAAGAGGAATCTTAATCTCTTTCCTTTTTATTTTTTTTATTTTTTTGTTTTATCGATTCATTTTCTCACAATTTGAATATATTGCGTTCTAATTACTCAATTTTTTCTGAATGCATGCAGTCATTATGTAATTTTTGTTACTAGCTTTATGTTTTTCTGAATTGGAATCTCTATTTGGTTGACTAGTTCGGAATGGGAAACAAGATGAATGCGGCTCTGTTATGTTTATTTCTTTCAAGCTTGTTGGTTTCGCTGGTTTCCTGCGAGCCAAGTGATGGGCTGCGTAGGATTGGATTAAAGAAAGTAAAATTTGACCCGAACAATCGGCTTGCTTCTCGGCTCGGGTCCAATGAGGGAGAGGCGTTCCGATCTTCCATTAGAAAGTATCATCTCCCAAGTAATCTTGGAGATCCAGCTGCGGGCTCTGATATTGTTGGGTTAAAGAATTACATGGATGCTCAGTACTTTGGTGAAATAGCCATTGGTACCCCTCCTCAGAAATTCACTGTTATTTTTGATACGGGGAGCTCTAATTTGTGGGTGCCATCATCCAAGTGTTATTTCTCGGTCAGCTTTTTATAGACTTTGCCTTTCATGATACTTCTATATTGGATTTACTTTTCCTCGTTTTGCTAATTTATTCTTGCATTTGAGGTGCAGATTTCGTGCTATTTCCATGCCAAGTATAAGTCTAGCCTATCCAGTACCTACAGGAAGAATGGTTTGTCTACCTCTTCCTACTGAAAAAGACTCTATAATTGTTCAGTCTTAATTACTCCCTCCTGAAGACATATTTACCTAATTTGATTTGATTAAGGAAGTTAGTTTTGTTTAATATTATCATCCCATATCCGTTTTAGTGTGGCTGCCTCTCCCAACACAAGCATCTCCTCTGAGACTTGAACTCGAGACTCAAAGGGATCTAGCGGGGCTTTTCACCGCTAGACCAACTCTATGTTGGTATGTTAAGGAAGTTAGTTGTGTTAGTTAATATGACATGTATTTTCTACAACACCTGAATTTTCTTAATTCCCTCATTCCCTCCCTCATTGATTATTCTTGAGGGAGCATCATTAGGTTAGGGGGTAAATTAGGAAAATATCGACAAATATAAAAAATATGTCTTATATTTAGGACTAATATCAACTCCCTGAATAGGTCTTGCAATTATAATAAGGTGTGGAGGGAGTTTTATTTTTTTGTTAATCTTGCTGTCCTTTACGAATGAAGTTTTCTATGGTCTGATCAGAAACTCAATTTGACCGAAACATGGAGTTTCTGTAGAATAAAGTTTGTCTGTCTGATCACAAAATTGACAATTTGAAAAAGAGATGTTGATATGTTGTCTTCTTGTCCAACACTCAAAGTTGTCTTTCTGATGTTGTAGGCACTTCTGCTGCAATTCAGTATGGTACTGGAGCAATTTCTGGTTTCTTTAGCCACGACAATGTCAGAGTTGGTGACATAGTTGTTAAGAAACAGGTAATACATCCTTTATCTTTTTCTTTTTCTTTATTTCGAATGGGTTGATTTTTTTGGGGGATGTTGGAGAAAAGAGCTGAGTTCTTTTACTATATAGTTGAATTAATATATTGATATAGAGTACCTTTCGTTTCCTATCAGGAATTTATTGAAGCAACAAAAGAGCCTGGTGTTACATTTTTGATGGGCAAATTTGATGGTATATTAGGACTTGGATTTCAAGAGATCTCGGTTGGAAAGGCTGTTCCAGTGTGGTAAATGAACATTTAAATTTCGTTCCAACATTTTGCTTGGCTTTTATTAAATCTTTCTGTGATTATAAGGCATATGCTTGTCTTAGGTACAACATGGTTGAACAAGGTCTTGTTAATGAACCAGTATTTTCATTCTGGTTGAATCGTAATCCAAATGAAGAGGAAGGGGGTGAGATTGTCTTTGGTGGTTCTGATCCTGCTCACTACAAGGGCAAGCACACTTATGTACCTGTAACACGAAGAGGCTATTGGCAGGTTATTTTTCAAATTATTTGTTTATCACCCACTTTCTTATGCATTTATTTTTGCTTCATTTTTCCCACTTATTTTTGACTCATTGTTATTTGTGTTTTGGTGGTTTGATAGTTTGACATGGGAGATGTCCTTGTTGATGGTAAATCCACGGGTACGTTTAGGAAACTAACAAGAGATGCTGATGTGTTTTCTTTATGACATGATTGCTTGGTTTGAGTTTCTATATACTGGTACTGACGTGAGTATATTTTCCTTCAGGATTTTGTGCTGATGGTTGTTCAGCTATAGCAGATTCTGGGACTTCATTGTTGGCGGGCCCTACGGTACGAACTAATGCTTCTAGGCTTATGGTGCTATTTGCTATGCAACTCCTCGCTTCTGTCAGTAGAATTTGATAAACCTACTGATTCTGCACTGATCACTTGAGCTAAACAGTAACAAGAAAGAAAAAGATAGTAAAATGACTGACATGCTGATTTAAGTAAGAAATAACTAAGTTGATGGTGGCTAATCTTAAAGTTTGACTGCTGAACGCATGGAAAACTTATGGTAGGCATCGCTTTTGTGGATTTGCCTCCTTTCATATTGATTCTGCGATTGATTTCATTTTTTGATAAGTTGATATCGAACCTGACAACCAATTGATCATCCCTACTAGGTGCACATCTTATTGTATATGAAAATGGAGTCAAGTTCCTCAGTATTCTTTAGGCTCCTGTAATTTGATAATTAAGTTCCCCGGTTATATATTTAAATGTAGGAAACTCTTGTCAGTTGCCTGCGGCTTAACTTGTTGTGCTGAACAAATATGTGTTTACTATGTTCTTTTAGACGGTAGTTACTATGATAAATCATGCTATTGGAGCTGCTGGAATCGTTAGCCAAGAATGCAAGGCAGTTGTTTCACAATATGGACAAACAATCATTGACTTGCTTTTAGCTGAAGTAAGGACCTTTTTTTAACTCATTCTTCGCATTTTCTTTGCTGTGATGATCAAATTTGGTTATATTGGATAATGGATAATGAATTTTCATGTGGCCCCCTCACTTCTTCAGGCACAACCAAAGAAGATCTGCTCCCAAATTGGACTGTGCACCTTTGATGGTACTCACGGTGTTAGGTAAGGCCTAAAGATCAATTACCCCAGGGGTTTTCAATTATTGTCTCTGTTACCTATTTGGTGTTTTGTGGTTATAATGAAGAGTCTCTCTGTTTCCACTATAGCATGGGCATTGAGAGTGTGGTGGACGAGAACGAAGGAAAAACATCTGGTTTTTCACGAGATGCTACTTGTCAAGCATGCGAGATGGCTGTCGTATGGATGCAAAATCAGCTGAGGCAGAATCAGACTGCGGATAAAATTATAAACTACATTAACAATGTGAGTTTTCACTTTACCATTTAAAAGTGTACATCCAGATCCTGCTGTTCCTCTTAACTCTATCCTCATGATGATTTTTTGCAGCTCTGTGATAAAATGCCTAGCCCCAATGGACAATCAGCCGTTGACTGCGAGAAAATCTCATCAATGCCTCCTGTTTCCTTCACAATTGGTGAAAGATCCTTTGATCTTGCCCCAGAGGAGGTACTGTGTGTAGTCACATAAACAATTTAATCACTAAAAAGTCCTACAACAAGTAAGCAGCATACACCTGTTGTCATTTTCCAAATCGGAATTTGTCATTACATGCTGTACACTTGTCAAACTTTTTAGTGATTAAATTACCCGTGAAACTGCAAAATGGTTCTCTCAGTACTTCTCTGTACTCATTCAATTTCTCTTTTTGGGTGGTTTTCTTCAGTACATTCTCAAGGTTGGTGAAGGCCGTGCAGCTCAATGCATTAGTGGTTTCACTGCTTTGGATATCCCTCCACCACGTGGCCCGCTCTGGTACATTAACTTTTTGCTTCCATTGTTGCATACAGATTCATTTTCCTGCTTTTGATCAAGATTCTGACTCAATGACATTGACACAATGAATAATACAGGATCCTTGGAGATGTGTTCATGGGCAGATATCACACGGTGTTTGATTTTGGAAAGCAGAGAGTGGGGTTCGCTGAAGCAGCTTAAGGAAAAACCATGTTTATTTGCTTATGGCTTTTGGATCCTTTGCAATCATCATAACGGACCTTTTTAAGTGTTATGGCTTGTGTGTATATTGGTGACTTGTAATGTACTAGGGCGTAAACTATGGATTAAATGTTAAGTTAAAGGGGTTGTAGGTATGACTCTCTGGATTTCTTATTTACTTGCTGTCTTTTCTGTTTACTAGGCAAGTAATTTCGGTGTTTGATCAATTAGTTAAACGTGTTGAAGATGATAATGATACTTTTATACTGAGGGATAGAGAAGAATACTTTTATGAAAGATGGAAAAACAAAAAAACCAACTTAATACTATTATATTTTAATCTATTCTTTATTCATAGAGAATAATAATCTATTTTTTAGGTCAATGATTTCTATAATAACTCATCTAATTTTTAATGTATCTTGATAATCTGATTGTTTTATACAAATCGGTAAAGAGTTGCGTAATTTGAATTAGTTAGAGAGATGATGTTCAAAAAAATTAGTTAGAGATACTCCCTCTGGCCTTAAAGTATATTTTTTCTGTTAAAAAAAAAAGGTATACTTTTTTTTAAAAAATAATGTTATGTAGTAAATAATATACCCTGGACAAAACTTGGGTCCAGTCCTTTAGGTTCATTCCAAGAAGTTAGTAAAATTATTTGTTTATAATAAATGTGGACCTTTTGCCTATCCTATTTTGCTACTTAATCAGATTTTCCCCCCCCTGAAAATGCTGTATTGTTTGGATTTTGGAATCTAAAATATTGTATATATGGTGGCTTGCAATATTTTCCAATCTGTGCGGATGGTCAATGGTATTAAATATAAGATAATTGTAAAAATATTATAATAAACATATATATAACTCAGAAGATAAATTGAACATTTAATTCAGATCATTTGACAAATAACTTGGAAAATATCCAGCCCTGAATTATATTGATCGTCCTTGTAAAATTAACCGTCAGTTTCAATATTAAGATGAAGATTTAACTCCACTTTACGCCAGGGTTTTAAATTGATTTTTTGAATTCAATTTATTTGAAATAAGAAATTTGAAAAATATGTTTTAAGATAATGAAATATATCGAGTAAAATAAATAAATATATCATTCATCACTAGCCAGATAATATGTATAGCATTTGACAAGCTTAAAAATAAGTTGGTTACATAAAAAATTAAATGCTAATTGAATTTTACAATCTAAAAAGTAAGTTTGATTATATTAAAATCAAATACGAAAATTTAATTAATATTAGTATAACATAAAATGATAAAAATTGTGTGAAAAATCAATATCTGATTCATTAATAACTTTATCTTTTCTTATATATAAATAGTATCTTACAAGCTTGAAAATAAGTTTGATTATATTAAATTTAGATGTCCAAAATTAATTAATATAACACATAAAATAATTTTTTTCTGAAAAAATTTAAAATAAGATGATAAGTACAAAATTTATATGAACATACATATATGTTAAGAAGATATTTAAGAATATGTTTTGAATTTAAAAAGAAGCAAATTAAAATCATTTTAAGATAATTGAGGATATTTATAATTTAAAAGGCAAATAAAATCCTAGTGCTGGCATGCACCTATCTCTCTCTATATATACACATACTTTGTGAGGACAAGTGATTAAGAAAACCTTCAAAGTGATCTGAGAAAGGGATCTAATAATCTAATATTTGAGTATAACAAAAAGAAGATGATGATGATTAAAGAAAAAACAAAAGGGCAAAAGCGTCAGAAAAAAGAAGACACAGTGAGAGGAGAAGGATATGGCAAGAGTATTTCTGAGAAACATAAGATGATAATTGAGGACGAAGATGGCAATATTGATATTGTAGAGACCATCCCAGAAAAAGCAGAGCGTATTGATGCCTTGAAGAAACGATTTGAAGCCACCATCTTAAGAGCTAAATTGAAGAAATTGGAATGTGCAGAGATTAAAAGAAATTTATATTCCCACAATAATATGTTTTCCTCTACATAAGCTTTTAAATTTACTCACTAACTACCATGACGTTATTTTGAATATTAAATATTCTTGTGTAATTTTTTATGTGTATAAGTTTTTCATTTATATAATATTTTAGTAATTTAGTTTAAGTATATCCCGCGTGAAATTCTTCTATTCTTAATGCTTACTTCTTATTATTTTGATTCTTTTAAGAGAATATACTATGAGAAACAATTTTATTTCATAATTACAGATTCACTCGCTCTGTATTAAAATAAATATCACATTGGGATTTTTTAAACAAAAAAAATTATTAAATTACGTGAATTATAGTAAAAATAGATAATATAGTTAATTAAATGGGAAAATTCCAGAAAAATACGCCGCACTATAGGAAATGACAAATTAGAGCTGTGAAATTCCGAAATCCCAAGTCAGTTCGGTATCACTACGGTGGAGGAATATGAGATTATGAAATTTCGGAGAAAAGATGTACCTACTCTTCAGCTTTTCCTCTCTCTTAGCTCGGAATAATAACACCGGTCTCTTTATTAATAAAACCGTATTTTATATTAACAACTCGACTTTCTTGTTTCACAATAACAACACCGTATTCTATATTAACAAATCAACTTTCTTGTTTCACAACTTTATAATTTAAGTTTTAAGACCAATAATAACACCATATTTTATATTAACAATACCATATTTGAGATACGAAGTTGTGGAAGAAGAAAGTGGAGTTATCAATGTAGAATGCGGCGTTGTTAATAAAAAGACCTGTATTGTTATTCCTAACTGAGAGAGAGGAAGAACTGAAGGGTAGGTTCGTCTTTTTGCCGAGATTTCATAATCTCATATTCCTTCACTATACTGACACCAAATTGACTTGGGATTTTAGAGTTTCGCAGTTCTAATTTGTCCTTTCCTATATTCTAGTATATTTTTTAGAATTTTCCCTATTTAAATTTAAGTTTAAGTGAGAACATCTTACTTTCTTTACCAAATTTAAAAAGAAAAATTAATGAAAAGTCTCTATTTAAAAATTTTATTTATTAAAAGAATGATGTAATAAATATAAAGCATAAGTGACAATCCACCGCCACTCCCAAAATTACCCACACGGATTTAAAATGAGTCACGAAGGAAGGTATTCAAAAGTCAAAACTTTATAAGATACTATAAAGTATCCTTTTTTCCATTCCAACCGATACAAGTCTTCATAAATCCACCCTCGTAGGCACACCAACTCAACCTAGCATCTCACTACCACCGAAGTTTCACCCTATTAGCTGCGTAGATTCTCTTACACCACCCAAGTTTTACCTATTAAGTGTGTGTTTGTTTGGACTTATTTTTAGATAATAAGTTCTTATTACACAAGCTAAGATAAAATTCCTTTCACATACTTATCTTGTATATCGTGAATCACGAATTATAAGCACTTAATACTTAAAAATAAACTATTCTAAACTAACACTAAATAGTGTCAGCTAACTAAATCGTACCACTCTGGTTCTTATTATAAGTCCCTTTTACCTAAATCTCACATACCAAGAAAAAGTAGTTAACCCAATGATTATAGGGTAAATTTCCAACTATACCCTCATTTATGAATGTGTACTTTTAAACTTTTTCTTCTTTATCTCTCTTTAAATTATTTTTTTATGGGTACAATAAATAGGGGCAAAATTGTCATAAGCTCATTTATGTACTGAAAGTGGACTTATAAAGAGAACCAAATTTTTTGATAAAAAAGGACTTATAATAAGGACCAGAGTGGTATAATGTTTACTGATACCTTCAATAGGTCTATTTTGTAAACAAAAACTTGTGTGTTTTTTAATTTACTTTTTAAAAAAGAAAAATTAAGCGGGCAAGTCTTTGAATGTACTCACTAATACCAAGAGCAACACTTTTATTTGTACGCCTAATCTCAACAAGCCTCTTTGATAACAAGCTTTAAGTTTCAGGGAAGAAAATTCCATTTATTGTTAAAAATATTATTTATTTCTAAAGTATCTCAGTACTTTATATTACGTTATTTTGAGTACCAAATATTCGTTTTTCACAACGCATTGAGTTTTTCATTTATATAATATTTTAGTACTTTAATTTGATTACATCCTATATGAAATTCTTCTACCCTTGACGCATACTTGATGGTTCATTCTCATAGGATTATTTTGGCTCTTCTAAGCAATGTTATTAGAATCGGACCATATCAGCCGGTTCAAGTTGAAAGCCGACAAGCCAGTGACATAATAGATCTGGTCAAGTTAAACAACCGGTTTAACCGGTTCAATATCTTTATTTGAAAAAAAAAAATGTAATTCGATTTTTTTTTTAAATTTTCACTTTCTCATCAATTTGACCCCGGGTTTGCTTCGGTTTAACTCCGATCTAACCCACTAATCTTTGATTCAGTACCCTGACTGGTTTAATATCTGATCCGGGTTTAATAACCTTGCTTTTAAGAGAATATACTATGAGAAAAAAGTTTATTGCATTATAATTTCATAAATTTATAGTAAAAATAAATAATATATTTAATTAACTTTAATTTTACAATACCTTGCTTTTTCATCAAATTAAAATTAAAAAAATTAGTGAAAAGTCCCTATTTAAAAATTTTATTTTTAAGAAGGATTTAATATGTTTTTATACACAAAAAAAAAATACTGATAGTTTAAAGGATTTCATGTGAGAAAATCCTAGATTCAAATTCAAGTCCACTTGGTCAATAAAATTTTTAAACATGGAATTTTAACTGACTTTTCCAATAAGGGTGAGAGATGGACGCTGGGGCGGCATGTGAATGAAGCATCGCTTCATGACCACGTCACCCCCTCCTTTTGCTTTCCCCTCACACCTCCACTCATGCATGCATCTACTACACTCAATGTGGCCCTTCACATGATTATTCGTATTTGACTAACAATACTCCCTTATTGTTTGTTCGGTTCTTTTTATAAATAATTTTTATTTTTATTATATAAAATAAACTAAGATTAGTTAAAAATAATAAATGTGTTAAAAATTTCATGTTTCTTCTAACTATGTTCATATTTATGATAAGAGCATATGAGAGATAATGAGTAATAAATATGAGAGAGTATGGGTATAAAATATGATAAAGAATATATAATAAATGATTAAATGAAAAGAATTAGTGGTGAGTGGGGGTAATTAATATAAAGATGTCTATTTAATACGGGTAAAAAAAGGAAAAGATAATTTAAATTTTAAGACATAAGGAGAAAGTTGTTTATAAAAAGAACCAACCCCGAAAGAAAGAAAGAAAGTTGCTTATAAATTTTTTTATTTTATTTGGATCAATTATATATCCAAACAAAAGTATAATTTATTTAATTTTTTTAAAAATAAAATAATTCAAATAACACATAAAAGTATTTAATTAGAATGCCTCTCAAGAAGCCAAACTAGCTTTTGCCTACGATCCTTTTGCATGCCAGTTTAGAGGAACAAGTTTGTTGGCTTTTTAGTCTTTTCCTCCTTCTCAAAATCAGCCTGAACTACTTATTTTTGACCATGAATCACTAATATTGTTTTCGATCATTTGAAAAACATAAAGCATTCAAGGGTCTTGTGGTCCAATGAAATAACATGAATATGTTGATAATTATGATACCAAGGAATGAAGTGCACTTTCTCTGTGAACGAAAGCAACAAGGTTCATGAATTTTTGTCACGAATTTTATATGTAGACTCTGGGTTGGGTCATTTCTTATCAATGCTTTTAAACTACTTCAAACATGACCCCTACCAAGAAGTCAACGCCTCCTCATTGACTTCGACCTTCATGGAAACTTTTCTTTCACTCAATCTCCATAAACGTAACTAACACTCTAATTCAGGAGCACTTAAAATAAATATTTCTATTTTACTTGTAAAATTCCTTTTATATACTTATCTCGTAACTCATACAATATATAATAACTTAAAATAAATTAATCCAAACAAATACTAAAATTATCCAATAGACAGCATTAACATCACATATGCCATGGGTTGAATTTATATTATGGTTGTATTTACATTTCATTCAAAATGCAATTTTCACTAATTAATGTGAAATGCTTTCCTCCACCCTCATATTAAAGAGATCTTCTAGAGTCTTTTTATTCTTACTCTTTTCCCGTTTTTTAATATAAGATATATTTAATTAGTTAATCTTAATCTTAAATATAAACACATATTTTTTACATTTAGCAGTCTTTTTTTAATTTACTCCTATTAATACTCCTCCAATAATAATTAAGGAGGAGGGGGAAAGGAAGAATTAAGGAATATGATTGGAGTGTTTTAAAAAAACACATGTCATATTAATTAATTTAATTAACTTTCTTGATTTAACCAAGTTAGGTGAATATGTTTCATATATATATATATATATATATATATTAATCATCCGAGGGAGTGGATCATACCCTTGTTAAAAAGATGGACAGCACATTAACCCATCTCCAACTACGTACCTAGTCACACGCACCCACACACACTTTGTTTGTAGTTAGTTTTGATTATATATACAGTGTTTGTTTGGCAGAACTTATTTTTGGGCAATAAGTACTTATAATTTGTGATTCACGGTATACGAGGTAAGTATGTGAGAGGAGTTTTTTCTCGGCTTGCGTAATAAGAACTTATTTCTCAAATTTAAACTCTTCCAAACACACCTATATATATATTAGTGAACGTGATCACTAATGACGCGTCAATTTCTTAGGCATAGAGAGAAACTTGGGAGTGGAAAATGACGCAGATAGGCTGTCATAGATTGCATAATGCACCATTCCTTCCTTCATTACCTCCTGGAATGATCTGTTAAACATATTATTATTATATTATTATGATTATTATAATCATAATCAGAAATATTATCCAAATCACCGCATTGGATGGAAAAGCAGGAAACAGTACGTGCCGCCATGTGCCGCCTCGTACATTGGATAAGCTTTAGCTTACAAAGCAGTACCCTTTTAATTCTTTTTATAAGTAATTTTTTTTAATTATGTAAAGTGAATTTATAGTTAAAATTAATTAAAAATAATAAATGTATCAAAAAAATCATATTTATTTTAAATATGTCTCTATTTATGAAATAAAACATAGAAGAGAATAAATAAAAAATATGAGAGAGAATGAGTACTAAATTATTAAATAAAAGAATTAGTGATAAGTGGGAAATAATTTATATAAAAATAAATATTTAATATAGATAAAAAAATTTATATTTTAAGATATAAGAAAAATGTACCTTATATTTTAAAAATCAAATCTAAGAATAAGAAAGTTGCTTATGTAAAGAGGAAAAGATATTTGTTCCATTGATCGCCGGCCAAACGGGCAAACACCAACAAAAGCAACCACCCACCCCTCCCTCTGCTAGTGCCACGTGTCCCCTCCCCACCAACACTCCTCAATACGGTGGCCGCCCATAAATTCATCACAAACAACAAAAGCACATTTCATTCCAACATCAACCTCCTCTCTTTCCACCACTCACCCAATCATATCACACCAAAGTTTCAACCTTTTCCCATGTATAATTATATATATACACACACAACACGAGACAGGTGTAGCTTCTACCAGACTAAACTTAAACTCACAAAATTCACACATGGAGTGGACTAGGGGCCACACCATAGGCCGGGGTTCCACCGCCACCGTGTCGCTTGCTGGGTTTACTGGCTCTGGTCGGATGTTTGCTGTGAAGTCGGTGGAGCTTCAACGGTCGGGATTGCTCAGGAGAGAACAGAGTGTTCTGTCCACATTGGAGTGTCCTCATGTTGTGGCATACGAAGGTTGTGACACCACATTTGAAAATGGCGCGTTCATGTATAACTTGTTCATGGAGTACGCGCCTTACGGGTCAATCGCCGACCAAATTCGCGAGCGTGACGGTGGGTTGGATGAGATTATGGTTGGACGTTATGCTCGTCAGATTCTGCTTGGCTTGAACTACTTACACTCCAATGGGATTGTGCATTGTGATTTGAAAGGCCAGAATGTTTTGATTACGGATGAAGGGGCTAAAATTGCTGACTTGGGTTCTGCCCGGAGAGTTACGGCTGCGGAGGATTATGGTGGGGTGATCGCCGGCACCCCGGCGTTCATGGCACCTGAGGTGGCGCGTGGGGAGGAGCAGGGGTTCCCTGCCGATGTGTGGGCTCTTGGCTGTACTGTGTTAGAGATGATCACCGGAAAAGCACCGTGGCATGACGTTTCCGACCCGTTGAGTCTTCTCTATCGAGTCGGGTTCTCCGGCGCGGTGCCGGAGATTCCGAATTTCTTGTCGCAGCAAGGGAAGGATTTTGTCACCATGTGTTTGAAAACAGATCCGAACGAGAGGTGGTCAGCAGATGAGCTTCTCAAACATGAGTTCGTTCAGGATTCAAGCAATGAGTCGAACAAATCTGATGATTCTAGTTCAAATTCTCCAACTAGTGTGTTGTTGGATCGAGGTTTCTGGGACTCGTTGGACGGGTCGCAGAAAAGCCAAACACCGGATCCGAACCCGAACCCGAGCCATGATCATGTGTTTTCTTGGGATCCTCCTAGTCCCAGAAGTAGAATTCGTTGGTTGTCTTCTTCTACACCCAACTGGGAATGTGATGAGGAATGGACCACAGTAAGAGAAAGCAGCATCAGAGAATCAGGGAGATTCTTCAATGGCCGAGAATCTAATGAAGAAACAGAGAATTTTGAATTAGGCTGTTCAAATTATTTGGTTGTTACTAATGAACCGAGAACAGTTAGTATAGTTGGATTGAGCGAGTGTTGTAATATTGATGATGATTGTTGTATCAGAGGATCTTTATCCATATGTTCACAATGTATAAATATGGCTCCCAATAGAAGTTTTTTGCATGACTTGTTTTCAGTCTTCCCTCTCTAATCCCTACTTTCTGAAGCTTAGTTTTCTTTTGCCTGCTGTTTCTACAGTTGCAATCCTGTGCAATTAATGTGGTGAGAAAGAATAAGGGGAAAACTACTTATTAGATGGATTTAGATTAGAAAAAGATCAAAGACAGGAATGCTTTTAATTTAATATTTCAAGTTAAAAAAACTGCAGCAAAATAACCAGAAGGGGTTAATCCTCGTAACACTGCATAAGTATGATGGGTCTTTTGTTCTATTTCAGTCACTAATGTAATCAGAGTAGAGCAATGTTTTCTTGTCTATGATCAGAAATCTTTTATTATGAGTGCCATGGAACCACAAGTAAATTTTTTTTTTTGTTGGTACACCGCAAGTAAAAAGTTGTATCCCCTCATTCAATGAATCTCCTAGTATAATATAGCTACAGGAATTAAATAGTCGTTGACGGTAAAGCTGTTGATTTTCTGATAAATGTTTAATCTAGAAATGTGGATTAGGGCAACACATGAGATGTTCTAATCCTCCTTTTCCAAAAGGAGAAGACTTGGGTACTGTCCATTTAAATCAGAACACATTAATTTTAAAGTAAGAATACTAAATTCAAAAATTTGTTATAGAATAAATAATATATAAAAATTCACATATCTTAATTTGATTGAAAATTAAACAAGTACATAAAGCTAAATACGGAGTATATAAGCTTTCTCCTTTCAAGATTTGACGGCCAAAACATAAGGTTAAGAGTGTGTTTGTGAGTGGCAATGCATGCTGATGATTCATAAATTTCCTGGATTTGTTTGTTTATTTATACTTGGTATTTCCTCTTGTCCTAAATGTAAAACAAAGTTGATTTTTTTGGAGAGATTAAGAAAGCTAATTAAATTACTTTAGAATATTTTTATTTTTTATTTTTTTTCTCAAAACTAATTAATTTGACTAATAAACTAATATATAATTTAAGGATACACATCATGATTTAATTAAGTAACTTATTTAGCTTCTTTAATCTTTCTAAAAAAAATTAATTTTATCTTATATTTAAAAGCGGAGGGAGTACCAAACAAAACCCAACATGCTGGACCAAGTATAATCACAATTCACAAGTCAGCGGCAGACGCATCAGGCTTCTATACATAATTTGTCAAATCTTAGGTAAAACAAATTCTCTATATTTCACCAAATGAAAAAGAATAATAAAAAGAATTCATCTATAGCAGGCAAAAACAACCCAGCATCGTGTTTGAAAATAATATTTATCACAGTTTGTTAGCACAAAATTTATGCAACTTCATTGTATTTCAGCAATGAAGTCTAAATTTGAAGTTAAAGCAAGAAACTTCTTCTCTTTGAAGAACATGTTGGGAAAGGTTGATAGCCTCTTGTCAGCAAAGTGCCATGGCACTGCAGAAGAGTGCACACGAAAATGTGTTCTTTATATGTTCTTCTTGCTACCAGAGTGTGACAATCTCCAATCTGATGAATGAAGTTCGTTGAGGAGGTTCTGGTTTTCTTCGAACAAGCGATCATACTCAAGAAGGAATCCCTCGGATTGTTTCCTCAGAGCAACTGCATTGGCTTCTGCAACTTCTACATCTTCTGTTTTTGACACAAGTTCAGATTCCAATCGTTTGAGTTCTGCTCTCAACTTGGCTGATTCTTCTTCCAAGGCTTTCATTTCTTCTGGACTTGTAATTTTTCCATCTTCGGGCCCTCGTATTTGTTTCTTAATAGCCTCCATGCTCTTTCTTCGCATTCGAAGTTCTCTTATGTAATGGTGTAGTCTGTCAACCATACATACAAGAAAAATAACAAAGCCTGCAAACAATTTGCCAAAACCAAACAATCAATCACTAACAAGAATGAATATCTTCAAATTCATCAGAATATTAGGTAAACTACAGGTCCTGGAGCTCTAGACATCCTTGTCTAGATTGGACTGAAATTTAAGATATGGCCATCATTAATGTGTTTTTAAGGTTTGAACGGTGGTTCTAGGTATCAGAATTTATTTTTAAGGCATCAGAATGTGAAAGAAATTTTCTTCCCTGTTGAAGTGCCAAGATTCCTCGTGAAATCACATTTGATTTCACTATGTTTACATATATAGTGCAAGGAAGAGAATGATATATGACTAAGAAAGATATGAAGAAAACGAGAACAGAAAGTAAGCCCCTCCACAAAGAAATGGAGATCTCTGCAGAGTCAAGCCCCAGAACAGAATTGTCATTCTGTGACTTCTTTCTTATGAAGCTAAGCAGTCATGCTATCCACAATACAATTTCCACACTGTGCTTAAAAGAGCTGCTTGATCAAGAAACATCTGGGGAAATGCAATTTATGTACTTAAAAAAATTCCTGAGAAAAAGGTAAAATTACTCATATTCTGCTGTACAAAATTGCAACAATGTGTTGATAAGATAACTGTCGAAAAATATTTATTAATATTCAATAAACAATTCCAGCCACGTCAAATACACAAATATTGTTGGCAATCGGTAGTAGTTACATGTTAGTGAGGAAAGGACCTTATGAACATCAAGGCCATCAAGATCAGAATAAAAGTATTGTCATATAGCACTAGAGTCTATATCAGACTGATATACCAGGCTTATTTACACAGGAGCTGGGGAAACTCTTCCTAGACACAATGCCTATGCACTACATGCAGGGAAAACAGGAAGCAAGGCAAACTTCATCAATGTGGTCATTATCACAGACTAATCACGCACAGAAGCTAATCCATTATCTTCCCTCAAATTGAAGTATATCTGAGAACTCAAGATGAAGACACTAGAGGAACAATTGAGTATGTATAAGGATTTTTTTGTCCATGTGATTGCACTGCCTTTGAAAAGGCAATCAATATAACAAAAACTTATGTCCATAGAGTTAAGTAACACAGAAGTCCTATGCCCTTTTCCTAAACTCACATTTGCCATTTTATTTAGAAGCTTGCATAGCTTCAGATACACCAGCAGTTCGCTCCCTGTAAGTTAAGTAACTAAGAAATCACCAACTAACAGAGACGTATTCTAGACCCAACTATAGAATCTAGACGCGAATTATGGATTTCCTCCATGATGGAAGGACAAAGAAGGTGAATCCATTCAACTACTGATTACAACCATAGCGTACATTAGCTGCTGTTAGATCTTAACGCATAAAGTGACACTCATTCTATAAAGCAAATGAAACCTTGTTCCAAGTTTGAATCAGATTCACCTAAGAAGCCACGATCTCATTCAACGTCATCCTATTTCAACTTTAACCCCGCAAAAACCCTTAATCAACTTTAAAAGCAAAATTTTACTGGAAAAAGTGAAGAGAGGAATACCCAAAAGAGTAGCTTCAAGAAGGTGCCGGGCCATAAGAACCTGATCAGTAGGATTTGCTGCTCCATTTTCGATCCCACGCTTCTGAATCTTCACCATGCTGTAAACAGTGGAAAGCAAAACGACGATAATTGTTCCCGCGACGGACTTCACCATTAAGGGTCCTTTGCCGCGCTTCAGCCGATCCAAGCCCATGATCACCAGCTTCCTTAAAGGGGTCTTAAATAGCAGTACCATTATCAGTGCCATCTCCAAGAATATCACCAAGAACAATAAATTAATCATGTTTCTTAGCAGTGAAGTACAGAGACTTTAGATCTTTACTATTTGATTGAGGTTTATTGATATTTGACAATTACGAGAGAAAATGCTGGATCCAATTCGAGGATTTAGGTCACACAGGCATAGAGCTCGCTCAAGAGGAGAGGGTTGATTTAGAAGAAGATAGCAGAAATATGAGTTGGCAGAGAATGGAGACTCTTTTGAGAGAGCTGATGAATTCTCAATTCTGAAGTAAGCAAACAGAGTGGGTTTCCACTTCTTGCCATTGCTTCAAAATCCGCAGTGGTTTTTTTAGTTTTCCCATAAGTCCTCTAACTTTCTTGTTATTGCAGTAAGGACCCAATTTTCCTTTTTGTGTTCCTCACTTGACTTTGCCCATGACTTTTCTTTCCCATCTTCGTTCCTTTTTTAATTTTTTGGAAAGCAAAAGAATTACATCTTTTTACTGGTAAGCACAACTGCACAAGTTTCCTTTCATTAGAAGAAATCATGTTCGAAATAGTGTCAAATATTAAAGGTGGCCGGACACATGAGATTTAAACCTTAGTTGGTCACGTTGTCAGATATTAACCCCTCTCATCAGATATATTTTTTTATTGAAAATATTTGTATGAATAAAATTGACCATGCATTTGTATTTTATTTCACCTATTTTTGTGTTATATTGTAATATTGTTTTTATTATTATTTCATCAATTTTCTATTTTTAATTTATTAAAATATAGATATAAAAATCTATCTTCAAAACTATTTTTTTAAACTTTTTTGTTTATAGTTGATCCCTTTTCTTTTTTATAATAAAATAATTATTTTTATCAAAAAAAGGCGCCCTTCATATTAATTACACACACATAATTGGCACTTTTTAATGCACTGGAGAGATGAAGAAAAATAAATAAATTTTTATTGGTTGTATATTATATTGTTGAAATTAGGGATTTTGGTGGTGATAAAAGTAGCAAAGAAGCTTGAAGGAAGATGGTTCTATTTTAGTGTAAAACTGAAATTAGTTTCAGTGAGAAAATGATCTGTGAAAGAAGGAGTTTCTTTCTATCATCAAAAGATGGATTCTAGTTGGAAGTAGCGTGTGGTAATAAAAGAACAAGTATATATAATTGGTGATGGTAGGCCTATCAAACAAGTTGCTCTGCAATTTATAGTTCAGAAGTGTTATATTTAATAAAATAAAATTTGTTTTTTCTTCATTTTCTTATAAATGGATGTGGTGAAAATGACTTGAGGAAGCACAACTTTGATTTGTGGTATTAAAAATTTAAGAGTGATTAAGATAAATATTATGTTGAGATTAGGGCTTTGTCTCGTCTAATAATTTATTTGCACCTCATTGTTGCTTTGTGTATGGACTTTAGAGTGCTGCTTAGGTGTCGTAAAATCCAGAAAAAAAAAAAGGACTAAATTAAACATGATTCATTGGTGGCTAATTTCAATCTATATTAAAGGATAACATATTTAAATGAGGAAGAAAAACAGTCTTGTTTTAATTTCAATCAATTATTATAATTTTCATCTATCGTCACATTTTCAATTAAATGATATGTGGAGGTTGCTTTTTCTTTGGCAAATCACAAAGTAAAGTCTTGTAATTAAAATGATAAAACTATATTCCTTTATATATAAAATATTTTAAAATGATAAAAATTAATATAAAATAGAAATTTCATACATACTTTTCCATTAAACAAAGATGATCTTTATATTAGAAAAGTTGTTAGATGGATAGGAAAGTCGAATTACTTTTTCGCTAACTTCATCAACTTGATCTCCTCACAAGGCTCACATGAACATATCATCCTCTAATCATGCCGGTCTTTGTTTTATAAAGCTGTTTAATAATTAATTGTAGATCTTGTTATGAATATTAAATATGTGGATGTCCATTGACTCATATTAATCTTCCAGTCAATTTGACATAAAGAAGAAAAGAAGACATGACACAAAGCAAAAGCAAAAGGAGAGAAGGACATAAAGAAAAGAAGACAAGGACATAAAGACGATATAAAGTAACCATAGTCATTTAAATATAACCATGGTAATACAACCACGGTTAATTTTCTACTTCTATATAAAGGGCTGTAATCGATTGTTTCAATTGAACTGAATGAGAACTTCTCTCTAACTTCTCTCTAGAAATTCTATAATCCTTTCTCTGGATTCTATCAATCTTCTCTCTTATCACATATATTTTTATAACACGTTATCAGCACGAAGCTCTAAAAGAAGAATGAATTCTATTGGCATCAATCCTGAAGATTTATGTCTCGTTGATAGTGCAACAACCCACACCATACTCAGACATGATAAATATTTTTCTTCCCTGGTAATACGAGAAGCCAATGTTCAGACTATATCTGGTAGTATAAATTTAATTGAAGGCTCCGGAAGAGCTAATATTTTGTTACCTGAAGGAACAAAATTATGCATTGATAATGCATTTTATTCTACCAAGTCTAAAAGAAACTTATTGAGTTTCAAAGATATCCGCAGAAATGGATATCATTTAGAAACAACAACTAAAGATAATAAGGAATATCTTGTAATTACAAATATAGTTGCTGGTAGAAAATGCATATTAGAAAGTTTTCCTATTTTTTCTTCTGGTTTGTATTACACATGCATAAGCACAATTGAAACACATACTATTGAGAACCAGAAGTTCAATAATGCAAACCAGAAGTTTATCAATACAAACCAGCAGTTTGATAATGTAAATCAGAAGTTTACTAATGAATTTAATGTTTGGCATGACCGGTTAGGCCATCCCGGTTTAATAATGATGCGACAAATAATTGGGAATTCATGTGGACATACCCTGAAGTGTAAACAAATACCACAATCCCATGATTTTTCATGTGTTGCATGTTCCAAGGGAAAGTTAATTATTCGCCCCTCACCAAGCAAAGTAGAAAGTGAGTCTCTCACATTTCTAGAACGGATACAGGGAGATATTTGTGGGCCAATACACCCACCATGCGGACCATTTAGGTACTATATGGTTTTAATTGATGCATCAACTAAATGGTCGCATGTTTGCTTATTATCTTCTCGCAACCTGGCGTTTGCGAGATTACTTGCTCAATTGATTAGATTAAGAGCACATTACCCTGATTATCCTATCAAGAAAATACGTCTTGATAATGCTGGTGAATTTACATCACAAGCTTTTAATGAATATTGTATGTCCCTTGGAATTGATGTTGAACATCCTGTAGCTTATGTTCACACGCAAAATGGACTTGCAGAATCATTGGTTAAAAGGTTGCAACTTATTGCAAGACCTTTACTTATGAAATCTAATCTACCAATTTCTGCTTGGGGCCATGCCATTTTGCATGTAGCAATGTTAATTCGCATCAGGCCAACAAGTTATTTAAAGGTTTCCCCCTTACAAATGGTTTTTGGTCAGGAACCTAATATTTCCCATATAAGAACTTTTAGGTGTGCGGTATATGTGCCTGTAGCACTGCCACAACGCACCAAGATGGGCCCACAAAGAAAGATGGGAATATATGTTGGGTATGAATCTCCATCAATTATAAAATGGTTGGAACCATCCACAGGAGATTTATTTACGGCACGATTTGCCGATTGTTATTTTGATGAATCATTTTTCCCAACATTAGGGGGAGAAAACAAGCAGCTGGGTAAAGAAATTAATTGGAATGAATTATCATTGGCTCATTTTGATCCTCGTACAAAACAATGTGAACTTGAAGTTCAAAAGATAATTCATTTACAGAATTTAGCTAATCAAATGCCAGAAGCATTTACTGACCCAAAGAAAGTGACAAAGTCACATATCCCAGCTGCTAATGCTCCTATTAAAATTGATGTCCCTGAAGGACAACCTGCTATGAATGAATCTAAAACACGCCTGAAGCGTGGCAGGCCTATCGGTTCAAAAGATAAAAATCTTCGAAAAAGAAAAGGAGCAAAGAATATAGATGGTCAAGTCGAGGATAATGAAGAAAAATTAGTAGCTTCAGAAGAGCCATCTCCTGAAGAGATATTATCTCCAGAAGAGAACATTGTAGTCCCAGAAGAGACCCAGGTACCTGATATATGTGAAAATAATGAGATCTCAATAAATTATGTTATGAATGGAATCCGATGGGATAGAAATGAAGTCAACGTTGATGACATCTTTGCTTATCATATAGCATATGATGTAATGAATGATAATGAGGATCATGAGCCAAAATCCATTAGTGAGAGCCAACAAAGAAAAGACTGGCCCCTATGGAAAGATGCCATTAATGCAGAATTAAAATCATTGGCAAAACGAAAAGTATTTGGACCTGTAGTCCTTACACCTGAAGATGTAAAACCAGTTGGATGCAAATGGGTCTTTGTACGAAAAAGAAATGAAAAGGGCAAAATAACTAGATATAAGGCACGTCTAGTAGCCCAAGGTTTTACACAAAGACCTGGCATTGATTTTGAAGAAACGTATTCACCAGTAGTGGATGCGACTACTTTTCGTTTATTAATCAGTCTAGCAGTAGATGCAGGACTTGATTTACATCTAATGGATGTTGTGACTGCCTATTTATATGGATCACTTGATAGTGATATTTATATGAAAGTCCCTGAAGGACTTAAGATGCCAGAAGCATCTAATTCAAGTTCTCAAGAACAATACTCAGTTAAGTTAAATAAGTCCCTGTATGGCCTGAAGCAATCAGGGCGCATGTGGTATAATCGACTTAATGAATATTTGTTGAAAGAAGGATACAAAAATGATCCGATATGCCCATGCATCTTTATGAAAAGATCTAATAGTGAGTTTGCTATAATTGCTGTTTATGTTGATGATATCAACATCATTGGAACTCCTGAAGAGCTCCAAAAGGCAATTAATTGTTTGAAGAAAGAATTTGAGATGAAGGACTTGGGAAGAACAAAATTCTGTCTTGGATTACAGATCGAGTACTTCAAGAAAGGGATCTTTGTATATCAAGAAACTTATACAAAGAAGGTCCTAGAGCGATTTTACATGGATAAATCTCATCCATTATGTACCCCAATGATTGTAAGATCTTTGAAGGTGGATAAAGACCCATTCAGACCTCGAGAAATTAGTGAAGAAGGTGATGAAGAACTACTTGGTCCAGAAGTACCATATCTTAGTGCTATTGGAGCACTAATGTATCTTGCTAATCATACACGTCCTGATATATCATTTGCTGTTAATTTACTAGCAAGATATAGTTCTTCACCAACACGAAGGCATTGGAATGGAATAAAGCATATTTTTCGTTATCTCAGAGGTACAACAGACATGGGGTTATACTACTCAAATGTATCCAAGCATGAACTGGTTGGTTATGCAGATGCTGGATTTTTATCTGATCCACATAATGGTAAATCACAAACGGGCTATCTATTTACATGTGGAGGTGCAGCTATTTCATGGCGATCTATGAAACAGACTATATCAGCCACATCATCTAATCATGCAGAAATTCTAGCAATACATGAAGCAAGTCGAGAATGTATGTGGTTGAGGTCAGTAATACATCATATACGTACAACTTGTCATTTATCTTCCGGCAAAATGATCCCAACAATCCTCTATGAGGATAATGCTGCATGTATCGCTCAACTTAAAGAAGGCTATATCAAGGGTGATAGAACGAAGCATATTTCACCAAAATTCTTCTTCACTCGCGATCTTCAAAAGGATGGTGAAATAGATATCCAGCAAATCAGGTCAAGTGAAAATCTAGCAGATTTATTCACCAAGTCACTTCCAGGTACAATCTTTGAAAAACTTGTTTATGATATTGGTCTTCGGAGATTCAAAGATTTCAACTGATATTATCAAGAGGGGGAGTCGATACACGCTGTACTCTTTTTCCCTTATCTAGGTTTTGTCCCACTGGGTTTTCCTAGAAAGGTTTTTAATGAGGCAGCACTCGACGGTGTATCAATGAATGATGTACTCTTTTCTTTAGCTAGGTTTTTATCCCACTGGGTTTTTCCTAGTTAAAGTTTTTAATGAGGCACATTCATAATGGACATCCAAGGGGGAGTGTTATGAATATTAAATATGTGGATGTCCATTGACTCATATTAATCTTCCAGTCAATTTGACATAAAGAAGAAAAGAAGACATGACACAAAGCAAAAGCAAAAGGAGAGAAGGACATAAAGAAAAGAAGACAAGGACATAAAGACGATATAAAGTAACCATAGTCATTTAAATATAACCATGGTAATACAACCACGGTTAATTTTCTACTTCTATATAAAGGGCTGTAATCGATTGTTTCAATTGAACTGAATGAGAACTTCTCTCTAACTTCTCTCTAGAAATTCTATAATCCTTTCTCTGGATTCTATCAATTTTCTCTCTTATCACATATATTTTTATAACAATAACTTTGTTTATTCTTTTATTCTTTTTGGTTTGGTATTTCAGATTTTCTTGGTCCGTGAATTACAGATTGCGACCATTAAGAAAACGAGTAAAGGCCCACTAACCATCTAAATGGGCTGATCTGGCCCTTTCTTTCAAGGGCCCTGCTCATTCTTAAAAAGTAAAAATTACCATTTTGCCCATATTTGATGGATTTACTGTGGAAATTCCACACCCTGCTCAACAACTCAAGTTTTATTCACCAAACGGGTTGGGTCTAGTAGAAGAAATCCTCACAACGTGGTAAATTAAGGTTTGAATTCTGGTTAAGAATGTCCATATTTAATGCTGAATAGTGCCTCGAATAAAATTACTTTTAATAGGAGGATACTTGTACCTAACAAAAAAAAACTTAAGCTTATTCTACGAATTTAATTTTATCCATTTCAAGGAAAGGATCCAAGAATTTATAACGTTTAAAAATAACCATAAAAAGCCAAAACATGTCCAAGCCATAATGTTAAAACCAAACAATATTATTATAGTAAAAGAGGCTTTAATCGCTTAAGCATGAAGTTCAAGTTTGAGTCCGTGTGAATATAAAAAAACAGTTATGAGAGAACTATCTACATTTAAGCTCATCAATGCTCAAATTTAAACTAGTCAAAATAAAAAAATTATACTGTTAAATATACTCCCTGTCATATCCTTTTCTCATGAAATTTCTATCATCCCTGATTACAAAAAAATCATCAGATCCTAGTGTGGTTAAATAATAAAACATATGAATCATGTATAAAGAACAAAGATATCAGAAGCAAAGCTAAAATAAATCCTACAAGTCTATGTACACAATGAATCAATACAAATGAAAATACTCCTACAATAGCTTGCTCGCAAACTCTTCATCACTGGTCTTCTCTTTATCTGTGGATGACAATGCAGATAATTGCCTGAGTTCTGATACACTCCTACCTAACTGCAAAGCCAACTTGATTTCTAACAGTTCCCCATTTTCTCTAGAATCAAATTCTTGCTCCTTCATGTTTTGCTCTATACTCTCTTCCATGAGTTTCAATGACCCAGAAGCTCCCCTATAGAACTCAAACATCATCCCAATTTGGCCACCATGCTCCATTGTGTTCACAACACTGGCCAAAACCCCACCTATGACTCCAAACATCACAGGCCATGATGAATCCACAGAACCTAAGAAGGAAGAACCAAAAGCTGCAACCCCACTTAGTATTGGACCTGAAATTGCCAGTAGCTTGTTGAAGTTCAAAGCTTTTTCACTCCATCTCACACATTCTGCTATGTCGTTCTTTTTCAGAACTCTCGCAACCTCTTTTAGTTCTTCCACCAACCTTTCATCCCATCCATTATTTCCTTTTGACCTTCCTCTAAATTTTTCTCCTTTTCTTTTGTTGCTATGCTTCAATTCTGGCCACCACCTTGCTGGTTCAACTTTTCTGGGGAATTTTTCAAGCATTGAGCCTAATAAAGGAAGTGGGTAAGCCTTATCCAAAGCCAAGACTTTCTCCATTGCTTCATTCACATCATCTTCACTAGGATCCCCAAGAGAAAGCCTTGTTCTGAGTTCCCTATGAAGCTGCTTGAACAATCTAGTAGCGTTTCTTTGTTCTTCTGCAAGCTGAGATGGCTGGATCTTGTTCATCGCCACAAGCATCCCAGTGACTGAAACATAAAGAACTGTGGAAGAAACCTTCAGAGCCAAAAGTGGAGCATTATTATTATTGCCTGTACCAATCATAATGGCTGCAAAAGCATCCATTGTTGCAGCAGAGAGAGTCATCATGTTAATAGATGTCAAGAGAAGGTGATTCCAATTGTCACGTTGTGTTCCAACGTTTTTATGCATCTCCACTCTATCTGCTACAATTTCCATTATCAAATGAAGCTTAGCAACCTCCATGGAGACTTGATTACTCTCGCAGCTATTGGCGGCAGAGTACTGAAAAGACTCATCTTTCATATGATTCGTGGCTATGGCAGAATATGGGCTATGCTTCTTTATATTCAGATCTGCCACCAAACCTTTATTTTGATCAGGAAGCCTTGGAAGAGAGATCTTGGGCACAGTGTTTGTGGCAGAAATTGTTCTTGTTCTGTGACAGGAGAATGAAGAACAAGAAACTGATGATGGGCTTGAAACAAGAAGCTTGGCCATGTCCTTTAATGACAACGTTGGTGTGATGTTGAGAATCTTGTAACTTTATATATTTATAGAGATGATTTATATGGGAATGTGGGTTGGCTTCGCTATGTTTTATTATATAAAGCCGACCGACAGAAAATCTACTACTCCGAGTTGTCCTTCCTATTCTGACTTTCAAGTTTCAACGACCAAACGAGTAAGCCCTGAAATCATCCGTCCAAAATATTTTATTTGAACGAGGATTCAAAGTTCATAATAATTATTTATTTTTATTACCTAAAGTTTTATCCTGTTTTTCTTTATAGCCACCATCCATTAATTATATTGAAGTGTTATTTATCCGAAGTTTTATAATTATTTATATTGCAACATTTTGACGGAGTTTAATAACGTATATTTATCCGAAGTTACATGACAAATTATTTATTCACGTGGTTTCGGTAAAATACCATAGGGTAAATTTTCATAGTGTACACATTATCAAGTTGTGACATTCTAAAAGTGGTTCATCCGTCTTCTGACCAATCATCTTGATATAATTCCCTTCATAATATTTATTAAGCAATTTTCAACTCATAGTAGTGCCACAAACTTCTCCGGAGTTCACACCTCGATCACATCTCAAGTTTGATGAGATATCACCTTTTTTTAATTTTTTTTTAAAAAAAGAAACTCAAATTATAGGTTTAGATTTTATTGTTTTTCAAGATTATAAATGGATACAAAAGCAAAATTTTGTCGCCAATACATATACTTTTGAATTTTATACTTCAAAAGCAATTGAAAGTCAAATATAAATATAATACTCCCTTCATTCTTAAATATAAGTTATATTTGATTTTTTTTTAGAGATTAAGTGCTCGTTTGAGATATTTTATTTTTAGATAATAAATTATTATAATTCGTGATTTACGGTATACGAGGTAAGTATATGAGAGAAGTTTTATTTCGACTTATGTAATAAGCACTTATTTCCCAGAACTAAGTGATGCCAAACACTCACTAAGGAAACTAAATAAGTTACTTAATTATATCATATGTTGTGTATCCTTAGATTATATATTAATTTATTAATCAAAATAATTAATTTTGAGAAAAAAATTCAAAATAAAAATATTTCTAAGTAATTTAATTAGCCTCCTTGATCTTTTTAAAAAAATCAATTTTGTCTTATATTTAGGACAGAAAAGAGTATATTTTTTGGAGCCCAATAAACTCAAATATACTCGGTTTCATAAGAGAGTAAAAGGAAATTGCGAATTCGCTACGTCATCTATAAAGCAAATATTTTGACTTTCATGATAGTTTATAGCATTCAAACATGCTTCAATCTTTCTGAAATTCTTCTCCAAACAAATGGGAGTTCTTTTAACATATACAGTTTCACACAAATAAAGTACACAAACCAAGCCTATGCATATAGATAAACTACAGGGTGTGAAAATGTCTGAACACCACCACCACCAGACTACATTCAAAAGAATCAAAATAAAATAAAGCCCACCTAACATATAGGAAGTTTGAGGTATCTTCAGCAATTTTAAAGTGCAGCAGTAAAGCCTGATGAACAATTTAACACTAGTGCGCTGTATTCTCATTTACATCAGGCTTTGGTCAGCACCAGAGTTCGTGCTCTGAGATTTAAGAATATTCCCCTGAAATAAAATACACACATGGAATTATTTCAATTTGTCCTTGTTTACCAAACAGAATGATGAAGAGATGAAACCAATATAGTAGGGGAAAAGGGGCAATAATAACTAGGTACCAGCAGAACGCAATTAAGCTGTGGAAAACGACTCGGAAATGAAGAGGCATGAATTGGTGATTTATCCACCCCACAGCAGGCCAGAACTGCAATTCAATTCATTTGAGAGATTCCAAAGTCAGGAGAAAAAAGGCGACATCTTTGAGAAATTATTGACTAAATCAGTTTACAGATAGTTAAGAACCAAGTTAATCATGAATAAGCAAGTGCATGGGTACACTCTTAAGTGAAACTCGTATTTATGAATTGCCATATTTATATGAATGTTCATATTAAATAAGAACTACTTGTGACCAACATAGGGCAGAGCTAGTTGATGCAATAAGCCAATAAAAACTGAGTGAGACAGATGTGCCAGTAAAGCCCCAAGGTGAAACATCTACGTTGATGAATTATTGTATTGTATCCATTTTTTATTTTTTTCAAACGGCCTGTAAACGTAAAAAATTTCTCTATTTCTACTGAGGGACATGTTGCCATCATCTGTAATGGGAATAGAGCACTACCGTCCATGCCGTGTACTGCACTGATGGATAATCCTTCCTAACTTTAGCTTTCACATGTACCCATGGACGTCCTGCATATCATTCACCTTTTCATCAGAAAGAGTAGTAGCAGCTTGCATGCCTTTCAAGGATAACTAGCCGTCATGCTCTTTTAAGATTATTTTTACCTTTTTTTACCCGCTAAGGTTTTGGTTTTTTTAATTGGAACAATATATTTTCAGTTTCTTCATTTTTTTTATTAATAATATGTTAACAATCAAGAGTTGACCAGGGATATGATATACAGGGTACCCAAAACTTGACCCTCAAGAGGAATTAATTGTTATTTGGCCTCATCTTCCACCTGTTTCTCTGTATACATGTGTCCAAGATGTAAATAAAAAAATTACGCATTCTGAATGCACTAACCTTCCACAACATAACCATAATAAATCAGGAAAAGCAAGTTGTTCAAGGGAGAAGCAGTCAACTGTTCGATCAAAACCTGTGTAAGACAATGTAAAGAAAGAGGAGCCGTTTAGGAAAGACAACATTTTTTTGTCCCTGTTATGCTAGGCGATCAATCAGTCATGATTAAATTAACATAATTCATGAATACTATTTACAATATTTTTTCAATATTCAACCGAATAGTGGTGAAATACACGGTGGTAACACGCTTAAACAGGTTTTGATAGTCTCACAGGGGACAGAAGCGTGAGATAAGCATATGGATAATCCAATTAAAAAATTCTCATAAATATCAAAAACAGGTGATTCAGCAGTTTTACTACCTTTTGGCCTACAGTTTTTGTATCTTTCTTCCCTCTGAAAACTTTGTCAAGTACCATGTGAAAGAAATGTCCAAACGGTCCAAGATAAGCAGCTCCAAAAATCTGCATGCGATAAAAAATTCGTGTTAACAAAGCATACCACAAGCCACCCAACACGGTTGTAATTGAATTTAACCATCTAAACAAAATCTAATGAATTGACAGCTATAATTTTCTTTTCCTTTTCTTGCAACCATGAAAATAAAAAATAACATCTTTGCCCTATGTTTAGGTAGGACCAAGTATAGCTTTAACACTTTGCCCGGGACCAGAGGGAGCAAGGCACACCGGGTTTGGTAAATGTCCATGTTCTACCAATAAAGGATAACTTGTAGAAACCGAATCAAAGCTCCTTTATCAATGCAGTTCACTCCACCCTTGTGGGCTATGGCCAGAAAAACAATTACTATCTTGGGCTCTACTTTATAACATTGTTTTCTCTAGTTTCACACATTTACCTTCATAAATCAAAATGTAACCTTAATGTGCACAAATATCTCCCCAGGCACAAAGTATGTCATATGCATACTCGACTCGGCATTACTACAAACAGCTTATGTTCATGCGGTCCCCGTTGACTTAATTGTACAATTTTCGACTCAATTTTATTTTGTCGCCTATCAATAATCCAATACGTCTCTTACAGATGAACATTAGAAACTTAAGAGCTTACCACTTTGAGGAGAAGTCGTCTCAGTTGAATTTTCTGTATGCCCGTTAGCTTCTGAGACACTATATCGCTGATCCCAGACAACACTCCCGCTGTGATTACCTGGTTTAATTGAATACCGAGAAAATTCATAAAATCGAAATCCAGATGATATTTCAACTTTCGATTTCCAAGCAAAGTGAGTGGAAGAAAGGCCACAAATTCCAATCAAACAAAGGGTCAACGGAAATGGAAGCAGAAGCAGAAAAACAGTGGCGATCAAGGAAGAGTGGAACCTTAGTTCTGAGAGGATGTTGTCGGAGCTGTTTAACGTAATTGTTCAGTCCCTTCTTCGCGATGGATCCCATCGTCGCTCAAAGCGTTGACCGGAAGCTTTCTGTGTGAGGGTGACTGTGAGAGAAATGCGTCCTTGTCTCTCCCTTTCTTGGTATCTACCAATCTCGCTCGTTCCCAACGTGTTTCAAAAATATCTCGCAAACAGTAAATCACCCAAAAAAAAAAAACTCCCAAAAAGTTGCTTACGATAAAAAAAAAAAAAATGTTTAAAAAGAACAATTTCAGGCCAAACTCAAACTAACACAAACAAGGATTAGTTCAATTTGGAAAAATGACATTTTTTTAATCTTTTAACTCTGCTTTTTTATAATTTCTAACTGAATTTTCCTCATTTTCAAGTAAGTTTTCATCGTTTTTGATTTTCATGATTAGAATAGATTTTCTTCCACCATGTCAAGTAATCATGAGTTTATGACTAGATTAGATACCACAAGAAACGTAACTTATAAATATGAAAACTGTGTCTTATATTTAGGATCAAAATCAACTCTTTAAATATATCTTATATCAACGACCGAAAAAGTATTCAAAGATTTAGCCTGTATTTGGTATTACTTATTTTTGGACAATAAATCCTTATTATGCAAGTCGAGATAAAACTTCTCTCACATACTTACCTTATATTAAATCACGATTTATAAGTACTTATTACCCAAAAATAAGTTATTCTAAACGAGCACTAAGATTTGGAGGGGTCTTTTGGAGATTTCAGACTTAATTGTCAAGGATTTGAATTGGAAAGTTGGATATGGATCTCAAATTCCTTTAAACCACTATCTCTGGCGCATTCAAAATCTACACTTGTAATGAATTTGCTCAAGGTTGCAAATATCCTATTGCATACGCCTTTTAATTGGAACCCAGTTCAATGGAACACTTGCCTCATAAAGAGTCTTCACCCTTTTGTTATTGTTGAATCTATCTTGAAAACTCCTATCTCCTTCACTAAGCAAGAGGATATCTTCTTTGGGTTTGAAAATCAATCTGGAATTTATACCACTAAGGATGGATTCAAGCGTTGTCTTCATTCTCTCCTCTCCTTTCCAAGCCTACTGATGATTTTTGGAAGTTTCTTTGGTCTGTTTCACTCCCTTATAAAAAGCTTATGCCCATAGACCAGCGATGCACTAAACATTATCACTTGAACAATGACATCCTCTGTCCTTTTGGGTGCAATGCTGAAGAATCATTGGAACACATATTTATGAATTGTCCTTGTGTTCGTGCTATTTGGTTTGGATGCTTCTCAATCAAGTTAGTGGATTTTAATTTTCAATCTTTCAAAACTTGGCTACAATCTACTCTTGCCCAACTTTAAATGATGGTTTTGAATATATGTTGAAAAACATCATTATATTGATCAATGTCATCTAACAGAAGATGAATATCACTTTGCATGATGGAAAAACACCATCTCCTCATGCATTTGTTCAAGAGATCCTTAGTTCCATAAACTTTTCCTATCTGGCTTTCTCTGGCAGTGGCACTGATCAGAAGGATAGTTTATCATAGTTTCTAAAAGGAAGCTAAATAAGCACACCTCTTGCTTAATTATAATTTGTATCAATGGTCTGCCTTTATTACTGTTTATATGCAGAAGGAAGGTTGCTAACCCATGAATGTTCCCTGCACTTTGTTTTAGAGGAGCATTAAATTGGATAGAGGCTTTCAGTTCCCACAATATGCTCTCCCAAGAACAACTGCAAATAGTCGGTATTGGCTAAAAATTCTTGTCTCACGATCGATCTTGGTCCTCACATCCAAATTTCATGAAGACTCAAGTTTTTAGTATTCAGCACCCCTTTCTGCACCAGTTTATAAATTCCTGTATTGGTTCAACTTTCTTCTGTTACATGTAGAATAAATACTGTTAGCCTGATCAATTTAACAATTGTGTGCTGGATTCTCATTCGCATCAGGCTTTGGTCAACACCAGTGTTCGTGCTCTGAGATTTAAGAATATTCCCCTGAAATAAAACACACATGGAATTATTTTGATTTGTTGTTGTTTACCAAAGAGAATGATGAATATAAAGGAAATCAATAAAGTAGGGGGAAAGGGAAAAAATAACCAAGTACCAGCAGAATGCAACAAAGAAGCGGAAAATGACCCGGAAATGGAGAGGCAAGAATTGGTGACTTATCCACCCCACAGCAGGCCAGAACTGCAATACAATTCATTTGAGAAATTCCCAGGTCAGGTGAAAAAGGCGCCGTCTTTGAGAAAATTATTGAGTATGAATCAGTTAAGCATGAATAAACATGTGCATGGATACGCACTTAAGTGAAACTCATACTACAGAATTGCCATATTTATATGCATGTTCATCATTAAGGAAAATTGCTTGTGATCAACATCTAGTTGATGCAAGAATAAAAACTGAGTGAAATAGATGTGTTGGTTGATCCCCCAGGTGAAACATCTAACATCGACGTTAATGAACTATTGTATTGTATTAATTCTCTTTTATTCTTCAAATGGCTTGGTTTCTAAAAAAAATTCTCTGTTTCTACTGAGAAACATGTTGCCATCATCATCTGTAATGGGAATAGAAGACTACCGTCCATGACGTGTACTGCACGGACGGAAAATCCTTCCTGACTTTAGCTCTCACATGCACCCATGGACGTCCTGCATTTCATTCACCTTTTCATCAGAAAGAGAAGGATAAAAAGCCCCTCATGCTCTTAAGATTGTTTTTGTTTTTTTTTTTTAACCAGCTAAGATTGTTTTTAATTGGAACTACAACTTTTCAGTTTCTTCAGTTTTTTTAGAATTGATAAGATGCTGACAATCAACACGCTGGGTACCCAAAATTTGACCCTCAAGAGGAAGTAATTTTTATTTGACCTCATCTTCCACCTGTTTCTCCGTATCCATGTGTCTAAGATGTAAATAGAAAAGTTATTCGTTCTAAATGTACCAACCTTCCACAACATAACCATAATAAATCAAGAAAAGCAAGTTGTTCAACGGAGAAGCTGTCAACTGTTCAATCAAAACCTGTGTAAGACCATGTAAAGAAAGAGGAGCCGTTAAAGAAAGACACCATTTTTTTTTTTGATCTTTCTGTTAAGTTAGGTGATCAATTATTCACGTTTTAATTAACATAATTCATGAAAACTATCTACAATATCTTTGACTGGTTGATGCTGAAATACACGGTAATACGCTTAAACAGGTTTGTTAGTCTCACAGGGGACAGAAGTGTGAGATAAGCATATGGATCATTCAATTCAAAGTTTCTCATAAATAACACAAACAGGTGGTTTAGCAGTTTTACTACCTTTTTGGCTACAGTTTTTGAGTCTCTCTTCCCTCTGAAAATTTTTTCAAGTCCTATGTGAAAGAAATGACCAAATGGTCCAAGATAGGCACCTGCAAAAATCTGCATGCAATAAAAATTTTATGTTAACAAAGCAAAGCACATGCCACCCGACACGGTTGTAGTCGAATTTGACTATCTAAACAAAACCAGATGAATTCACAGCTATGACCAGAAAACGCATTTACTATCTTGGGCTCTACTTTATAACATTTTTGTCCTAGTTTCACACATTTACCTTCACAAATCAAAATGTAACCATGAGGTCCACAAATATCGGGTTAAGAGGCAATTTTGTCCTAGAAGTTGTCACTGAAGGGCAATTTTATCCCGAAAGTATAAAAAAAGAGTAATTTTGCCTGGCCGTTATCCCAGTTAAAACCATTAGTTAGACAAATATACTGAGCTAGCAGTCTATATGTCATCCACATCATTTTTATTAATATGCAAATTTGTCCTAGAAACCCATATGTCACCTATTTCATTTTTTTTTTCAAAGGTAGTTTTAAAATTTTTAAGACAAATTTACAACTTAAGAAAAATGACGATGATGACATGTGGATTGCCAAATCAACTTATTTGATTAACTAATGGTCAAAATTAACTGAGATAAATTACTCTCTTTTTTTACACTTCTCGCCAAAATTGCCCGCTGGTGACAAGTTATGGGACAACATAGACCCTTAACCCCACAAATATCACCCCAGGCACTAAATATGTCATGCTTACTCGATTTGGCATTACTACAAACAGCTTATGTTCATACGGTCCACTTCGTCTTCGTTACATAATTTCCTACTCAATTTATTTAGTTGCTTATCAACAATCCAATACATATCTTGCAGATGAACATTAGAAATTTATGAGCTTACCGCTCTGAGAAGAAGTCGTCTCAGTTGAATTTTCCGTATGCCCGTTAGCTTTTGAGACACTAGTTCGCTGATCCCAGACAACGCTCCCGCTGTGATTGCCTGGTTTAATTTAATCCCGAGAAGGAAGTTGACATTAATGAGAGAAAATTCGTAAAATCGAACCCAGATGATATTTCAACAGTCGATTTCCAAAGAGAAGGGAGTGGAAGAAAGGTCACAAGTCACAACTTCAAATCAAACAAAGGGTCAACGGTAATGGAAGCAGAAGCAGATAAACAGAAAGGAAGAGTGAAACCTTGGTTCTGAGAGGATGTTGCTGAAGCTGTTTAACGTAATTGTTTACTCCCTTCTTCGCGATGGATCCCATGTCTGCGCTAAGTATGACCGGAAGTTCTCTGTTTGTGTGTGTTTTTTTCATACATCGGAAAAATAGAAGCTCTCTGTGCAACTGAGAGAAATACGTCCCAGCCTCTGTTTCCTTTCTCGGTGGGATCTAATTCACCAAAAAAAAAAAAAAAAAAATCCCCTAAACAGTTGGTTAGGACAAAATAGAATTGTTTTCTGGGAATATTCTAAAAAAATGCCATGAAAATATCAAAATCCATTATCACATCTTATTGGTTATTTACTATACTTGAGGAGAAAATAACAATACATTTTACCAGGAATCACTGATTCAAAATTTTAAAATTTTGAAGATATTTAATTGGAATTTTTCTTTATTTTGAAAGAAAAATTTCTTTCAATCACAATAAAATGTGGAGAGCATTGAAAATATTTAATTGGAATTTCTTTATTTACTATACTTGAAGATATTTAATTACAATGAAATGTGGAGAGCATTGAGGGAATACAAATAATTGTACAAAATACAAGAGGTATTCAAGTGTTCATAATTAGATATGAATACGCGACTTGGCTCATCCCTTTGGAAAAATGACGTTTTTTCCATGTTCTCATATCCGGATCAGACCAGCCGGTAGACTGTTTTGGGTTTTTAAAAAAAGATGATTTTTTTAAAATTTTATATTAATAATCTTAAAATATTTAATTTCTCACTGGTTTAGGCTCGGGTTAGCTCCGGTTTGACTTTGGTTTGACCCATTGACCCTTGACCTAATACCCCGGCTGGTTTAGTGGCTAGTCCGGGTTTAATTATCTTGCATTTTTTAAGACCTTGTAAGAAATATAATACTTCCTTCGCTATTTAATATAAAACATATTTACATAATTTAATTATATTAAGAAAGTTAGTTGAGCTAGTTAATATGACATGTATTTTCTAAAACACCCTAGTCATCTTCTTTAATTTACTTTCTCCTTCTCCTCCTTGATTATGGTTGAGGGAGCATTAATAGGGGTAAATTAGGAAAAGATTGACAAATATGGAAACTATATTTTATATTTAGGATCAAAATCAACTTGCCAAATATGTTTTATATTAAGGACTGGAGGAGTACTTTTTTTATTTTGCCTTATGTAAGAAATATAATACTCCCTCGTACCCTTAATATAAAACATATTTACCTAATTTGATTAGATTAAGAAAATTAGTTAATATGATATGTATTTTCTAAAATATCCTAATTATCTTGGTTAGTTCCCTCCTTCCCTCTTTTTCTTAATTATTGTTGAGGGAGTATTAATAGGGGTAAATTAAAAAAAGATTGATAAATATAAAAACTATGTCATATATTTAAAAAAAAAGGACCAACTTTTCAAATGTGTGTGTGTGTGTGTGTGATATAAGGACTCGAGGGAGTAATAAGAATAATCTTTTAGTTGCTTGGAGCAAAAAGGGGGAGGCAGGGTGAACGAAGGCCGATGTAGAAGGTTCCGGGAATGGATTGAGGGAAAACGCTTAATAGACTTGGGTTCTAGTGGGCCTTTCTTCACGTGGAGGGGCCCTAAATGGCAAGGACATGATCGTGTTTTCAAAAGACTAGATAGATGCTTATGCAACTTGCTGTGGTAAGAATTATTTCCTGATGCTATGGTTCGAATAGGTTTAAGGATTAATTCTGATCACCATCCCTTAATTGTGGGGATCGGCGGTTGGGATGAAGAGGTGGTAAGGGACAGACCATTCCGTTTCGAAGCGGCATGGCTTAATCATGAGAAGTATAGAGAGTTCCTACAGGACAAGTGGGTGAAAGGGAGAGATTTAAGTGATAACTTGAAGGATTTAGAATTGCATCTAAAACTGTGGAGCAAGGAGGTGTTTGGACACATTCGATTTAGAATAAGGGGATTAAGGAGAAGACTGGAGGGAATTCAAAGGAGTGCAAATTGCTTTGATAACCCTTTTCTAATAGATCTAGAACGGGTACTTGAGGAGGAATGGGTAGGGGCAATGATACAAGAAGAGTTACTATGGTACCAAAAGTCTAGGGGATTATGGATCAACCATGGGGACAGAAACACGAGATATTATCACAACAAGACTATGGTCAGAAGAAGGAGGAACAAGATTCGAAGCCTAAAAAATGATGAGGGAGTATGGGTAGAGGATGAAGATACTATCAGTGCAATGTTTCAGGACTTTTATGTCAATATATTTTCAAAGGAAGATGTTAACAGAGAATGGCATGTGACTAGACATCAGTGGGGGGAAGTAAGTGGTGAAGAGTTAAGGAGGATAGGGAGAATTTAGATGAGGAAGAAATAAAGAGGGCTTTCTTTAACATAGGGGGGTTTAAAGCTCCTGGAGAGGATGGGTACCCGGCGATCTTTTACCAGAAGAATTGGGAGGTGGTAGGTAAGGAGGTGGTTGAGTTGATAAAGCGTTTGTGGGAAAGACCGGAAGGGGTGGAGGAACTGAATGCCACTTTCCTTGTATTAATTCCAAAATTGGATAACCCAGAGTTAGTCACACAATTTAGACCAATTGCTTTATGCAATGTGCTCTATAAAGGACTTACCAAGATTTTAGTGAGTAGACTAAAGGGGATTATGAATAAAGTTGTATCTCCCTTTCAGGCTAGTTTTGTACCAGGACGAAATATTCAAGAGAATATTATAATTGCCAAAGAGGTGACTCACATGATGAACAGAATGAGTGGGAAGAGAGGGTATATGATAATTAAGATTGATTTGGAGAAAGCCTATGATCGACCAAATTTGGGGTTTGTTATAAGAGTGTTGGAGGAGCTAGAGATCCCGGAATGTGTGGTAAATATCATTAAAAATTGTTTATCATCAGTAAAAATGTGGCTGTTGTGGAATGGAAGCAAGAAGGAGGAGTTCAAGCCTGCTAGGGGGATTAGACAAGGGGACCCCCTCTCTCCGTACCTATTTGTGCTTGCTATGGAGAAGCTATCTCATATCATTGCAGATTCAGTGGATAGCAATCAATGGAAACCTATAATGGTAGGGAGAAATAAGGTATGCATTTCACATTTACTTTTTGCAGACGATTTGCTATTGTTCTGTGAGGCAAGTGTGGAGCAAATGAGTAATGCTCTTGCGTGTATGGATTTGTTTGGTCAAGTCTCAGGGCAAAAGGTAAACCCAAGGAAAACCACTATATTCTTTTCTAAGAATGTCCGTTGGGATCAACAGAATATAATCAGCAATATGAGTGGCTTTCAGCGTAAGGAGGACTTAGGGAGGTATTTGGGGGCATATATAACTCAGGGTCGGAACTCTAAGGCCAAATTCCAGTTTTTGATTGATAAAGTTCAGAGGAAGCTTAGTGGATGGAAGGCACACTCATTGTCACTAGCAGGGAGGCTCACTTTAGTCCACTCGGTTACTCCCAGGTTGCAAACTTTCAGATGCAACATGATCACATTCCATCTGGGGTGTGTAATGAGATAGAGAAGCTACAGAGGAACTTCATCTGGGGGTCAGAAGAGGGAAAGAAGAAGTTGCATGCCGTCAGCTGGGAAGGGGTATGTAGGCCTAAGGAGGAAGGAGGGGTGGGTATAAGAAGAATGAAGGAAATGAATGCAGCATTGTTGGGCAAAATTGGTTGGAACATGTTGGCCAAGCCTGAAGGGTTATGTGCTAGAGTTCTAAAAGCAAAATATGGAAGAGGAGCCGATTTGTTTGTAGAATGTAGAGTGAAGAACCATGACTCCTTACTCTGGAAGAATGTAGCAGAGATTTGGCCTGACATTACCAGAGAGGTGGGATGGGAGGTGCGAAATGGAAGAAGTACCAAATTCTGGATGATAGGTGGTTAGGAAGCAATGGGAGATTAGTAGAGCATTGTGTGGATTCTGAACATGTTATTGATGAGGAACTGATGGTGCATCAGATCGTGGGTAGGGATGGAGAGTGGGATTGGCCCTGGTTGGAAGGAAAGCTTCCGCATGGTATCTTGCAATTAATTAAAGCAGTTTCTTCTCCTTGTGCTGAGGATGGACAGGATAGGGTGGTATGGAAAGGAAGTAGAGGTAGTGAGTTTTCAGTAGCCCAATTGTATCAGAGAAGGCGAGGGGTTGTAGATGGGGTCAGGGAAGAAATTTGGAAACATGTGTGGAAGGTGAAGGTCACCAGAAGAATCCAAGTCTTCTTATGGTTGGCAGTGCAAGATAGGTTATTCACAGCCTTACGCAGATCTAGAATCCTCAGGGGAGAGCCAAATTGTGGTAGGTGCAGAGTTGGGGTTGAAGACTATGACCATGTCTTGAGAAGCTGTCCTGAATCTCGTGTGATATGGGAGGCGCTAGGTGCAACCAAGGTATGCCCTCATCAGTTCTTTACTATGCCTATCTCAGTTTGGTTTTTGGATAATCTAAATAGTAGAGCGGAGTGGGCTACCATTTTTGCTATTTGTTGTTGGATGATTTGGAATTGGCATAATAGATTGTTATTTGAGGAGGGGTTTACCATACCTAACCGGCATGAGCACTTTATTTATAAATATGTTGATGAATGTCTAGCATCCAATAGAAAGTATGATAAGTTGGGGTTAAGAAAATACCCGAAGGAAGTGAAATGGAGTTTTCCAAGTGAAGGTTGGGTGAAGTTGAATTTCGATAGAGCTGCAAAGGGTTGTCCAGGTGCGGCAGAATGTGGTGGGGTATTGAGGAAGGCTGATGGTAGTTGGTTGAGTGGTTATAGTGTACAGCTAGGGATCTGTGATGCGATTACGGCTGAACTCTGGGGAGCGTTTCATGGCTTGATGTTGGCGCAGGAGTTGGGAATCCCTAGAATTGTAGTAGAAGGAGATTCGACATCGGCGATTCACTCAATACAAGAGGCTTGGATTCAAGGTAAGTCAAATAACAGGATTCTCAGCTCGTGTTTAAGACGGAGAAGAAGAAATATGCAGATTTGTTTCTCTCATACACTTAGGGAAGGTAATACAGTAGCGGATTGGTTAGCTAATCATAGTTACAACTGTGAGAACAATGTAATATATTATGATAGCCCACCACTTGAGGTGGTGCCATATCTGTATAGTGATCAGGTGGGTGTTGTTTACCCACGAGGTTGTTTTGGTTGATTAATGAAACAGATGGCATAATGCCCAATTTTTACCAAAAAAAAAAAGAATAATCTTTTAACTCAGCTTATTATAATTTACAATTTAATTTCCCTCATTTATAACTAAGTTGTCATCTTTGTGTGTTTTCTCATGATAAGAAATTTATAATAGATAACTTAATAGATTTTTTTGGTGATTTTGCACTTTATAAGGAAACTATCACTTTAATCCATGTTATAAATCACTTCTAGCTAACTCATTCTCACATATCAAGACATGTATTAAATTGATAAACTTTTTTAAATTTACCCTTACTAATTTTTCTCTCTATGCATTTACAAATTATTTTCATATCTCTTTCCTCTTTCTCTTTTTTTAAAACAAAAATTATATAAGGATAAAATTGAAAAAAACAATCTTTAAATGCCTTACCAGTGATTTATTCTTGGAATAAAAAAATTTCCTAACAAGCAACTTATAATAAAAACCATAGCGGTGATAAAAATTTTGCCTCGTGAAGCACAAAAATGATCTTGTGTTCCCAAACATCCTTAATCATGACTAGCATAGATGGCATTTCTAATCTCGTGTCTCTTTAGTTGTCATCAAGAGGAAACAATTATCTCTTTTTTCTTTACCGGTTCGCTGAAGTAGTGTGGGTTGAATGCTTTCAAATTAATGGGACAATATAATTGAAGTACACTCACTAATCTGCATCATGATAATCTTCTTTCTTAGACGAAGGGAATCATGATTCTCGTCAATGCCTTTTGGAGAAGGCAAAACATGGCTATATATGAATGATCTGTGTCGAATCCTCTTGCAGTGGCACAAGAGATTAGAAATGCTATCTCATTTTTTGATCTTGCATTCTCTCACCAATCAGATTGCTTTGCTCTAGTATCCAATGGTCCTGTTTTAGAATTATATTTCAATTTCAACAATTCTGGCTAGGTTATTCTCCTTCAAAGAGTAAAGGCAAGAAATAAACCTTTAATTTGCCATTCATGGATTTGCTTCCAAGGTCAACTTTTACAGTATTTTCAATGGGTTGGGATAATTCAAGAAGATCACACTTTTAACTACAAGTGTTTTTTATCCTCCCGTTGTTGGGTCATTAATTCTCCATTCTTTTCCTCCGGTGCCCAATCGCTTCAAGTGTTGACTTAAGTAGGTTGCAAAGATTTCTATCTCCAACCACGGAAGAAATAAAGTTATCTTGATGAACAAACATATCCTCCTTTTGCAATTTATTTTCTTTTTTAGATCTAGTAGTTGTTAATGCTTCTCATTCTATATTCTCTAAATTTCTTAGTTTTCACTCCTCCTCATTACTATAGTTGTAATGTTACCTTTTCTCTTTATTAATATTATTTGATCTTTTTCCAAAAAGAGAGAGAGAATAGATTGCTCAAGCAACACAACTCATAAATAACTAATTAATTTCAGTTAAAGTTAAAATTTTCATACACAAACTTTCCTGAATCATCTTATAGAGAATAAGAAAATGTTAACAGGTTTCAAACATATTTATAATTAACTATCTCTTAGCTAAATATCATTATTACGAGGGAACTCAATAGCTCCACATTTGTATCCAGGTATATAGTTCAATATTCACATGGCAAACAAGGCTATGGCTACCTTTGTGTACTGTTTTGGGGGCAACAGATCAATGATATAGAGTTCAACATATCAACATAAATTTGGAGAAAGTAGTTGTGTGTGTCTTCAATTTTTAATGGATCACCTAAGCAGTTTATTTCAATTTATTTGAGAACATCCTTTTTCTTTCATGGGCATGAGACTTTGTTGATCGCCTGCATTATTTCAATTTTCCTCTTTTAATCCTCATGGATTGAAATTTTTTAGATTCAACAATTATGAGCGGATGCCTTTCATTCAGCTTTAAGTAGTGATAGAACTTAGAAGTACTCATCCAGGACAATGTATATTTTGGAAAATTCCAAAATTGATATTTAGGCTAGCTAGTTTTTTGGGGAAATCACGGGAAGGTCTCAAAGATCAAACAAAATAATAATAAAGTCCCTTTAAAAATTTCAACATCAAAAAAATCCCTTTATGTGATTATTTTGTAAGTTGAAATGACAAAGTTGCCCCCCAAGGAATTTAAAACACACTATATTCAAAAAAGTAGGTCTCCTTTGTTCTGTTCAGCTTAGTGCTGGTAATGCGGGTTGAAGCATCAGCCCGCCTCCTTCGCAGGCTGGCTTTTTCCAGCCCAAGCCCGTTTAGGCGGGCTGGTTGGCTAGCCCGCCAGCCTGCCAATTTTTTTTTTATTTCATTCTTTTTTTTATTTTTACTCTCTTTCTCTTTCACCCACTCATATCACACTTTTGTCTTTTATATATTTATGTTATGAAGTCAATTTTATTCTTACTTTTCTTTTTTTTTTCCATCTATTCATATCACAAAACTATATAAACATATCTCTTTTAAATTTAATAATAGTAGAATAAATAAATATAATATGAAAATAAGTGTCAAATAAAAAGTATGGGGAATTAATTAAACGCATCATTAAAGGAAAGGAGATAAGGGAGACTAAGGGCATTTGAGGGACAAAAAACTCAAAAAAAAAAAAAAAAAGCGGGCCAGCCCCGAATTTTAAATGGCGGCCCGAACCCATGTTTTTTTGGCGGGCTGGCGGGTTGGCCCGAATTACCAGCTCTAGTTCAGCTTCTACGTCTTCATTGCATCCTTTCGAGTGGCCGTATGTTGTTCCTCCGAGTCCCAGCATTGGTGCGTTCGTCCTTCGCTCCTCCGCTGCCAAAGCCTTCAATGTGATGTAGTAGAAGTAGAACAGCGAACTAATTTGTTTTTCTGTGTGTACGCTGGCTGGATTGAGATTGAGGGATTGGTCAAATGTTGGAGCTTGGGTTCAATAGTGGACTAAGTGGTAAGAGGTAGATAATTAATGTTAAGATTTTGCTAAAGATATGATCTTGACCATTGAAGTTGGAGTTGTATTGTGGTTGGGTTGTGTGAATATTATAATGCTCTGTTTTTTAGGAAGGTTACAGAGGGAGTGCTCTGTATTAAGTGGGAATGGTTGAATGTGATGGTGGTTTGTTTGCTGAGAAAACGCTGATATGAAAAAAAAAGTGTTGTTAATTCTTGTAGTTGTAGTTGTTAATACAGAACTTGTGCTATATTTTTGGGCAATATAATAGAGGGAATACTCTATTTTTGGATAAAGTAACAGAGGGATGTATTTGTTTTAAGTGGGAATGATTGAATGTGATTGTGGTTTCTTTGATTACAAAATGCTGATATGATATTAAAAAAAGTGTTGCTAATATGTGCATTTGTAGTTGTTAATATTAGGGGTGTTCGGGATCGGGATCGGGATCGGGAAATCCCATTCCTGATCCCGATCCCGAAAAGTATTCGGGAATTAATTTTATTCCCGATCCCGAAAATTTCCCGTCCCGACGGGACAGGAATTCCCGAGCTCGGGATCGGGAATTTCCCGAATTCCTAAAGATTTTCCATTTGATAAAATCCATTTTGAGTTTCTAATGGCTGGCTATTAATCTCCTATTAATTTTTTCCCCTTTCACAATCAGATTTTCAATTCTAACTGGTAAACAAAAACCGAGAAAGGAGAAAAACAGGATTTTGGACCAAATCAACGGGATTTTGGACCAGTATGTGCTTTCTCTTCATCAGTGAATGTAGGCAACATCAATGAATTCAATACCATAAATTCGTGCTTTACATCAGTGAATGCAGGCAACATCAGTGAATTCATATGAAAACCGAACAGAGCAATTAGATACAATACAGAGCTTGAGTGCAGGCAACACCAATGGCAATTAGATACCTTACTGAGCTTGACGATGAGATCTGGAAGCTAGGGATTTGGAGAAGAGATGCAGACAGGGGAAGGCCGACCAGAGCAGGGCAACACTGTCGTTCGTCAAGCAGCGAGGTGATGAGCAACCGGGAATGGGATTCGAATGTCCGTCTCCGTCGACCGTCAGGGAGAACGAGGACGCCGACGACGGAAGCAGTTCGAATGTGGGACTGTGCGATGGAGAGAGTGAGAGTGATAACTGTCGATTTGTGGTCGAGACTTGAGTGCGAGAGCAAGACTGAGAGAGCGACAGTGATGATTGTCGATTTGTGGTTGAGACGAGCGCGAGAGCGAGACTAGGAGTCTGGGACTGAAAGAGCGAGAGTGATGACCGATGAGCTGATGAGTCCGAATGTGTGTGTGTCTGATGAGTGATGACCTTTTTTTTTGTTTGAAGATGATGACTAATGTATCAGTGTGTGCCTGGGCCGAAATGGGCCTTCACCTAAACAACTAAAAGCAAAAAAAAAAAGTTTACTATTTCGGGATCGGGAAATGCCATTCCCGATCCCGATCCCGAATTTTTCCCGTCCCGAAAATTTCGGGACGGGATTTTCCCGTCTCGATATGCTCGGGATCGGGACGGGAATTTATTGAACACCCCTAGTTAATATTATTGTGGCAGTTGTTAATACGAAATTCATGTTGCAAATTATCATGAAAGATGTGAAACAATCTAATTCTTGGGCTAGGCTAAAGATCCCATAAGTATTTTTTAAATTTTTGAACCAAGCTAATAAGTTGACTTATTTGCTTTAAACACACAAAAGGGCCTAAGGTTAATGTGCTCTTCCAGAAAGCTAGAAAAAACACCAAAAGCATAGGAATGTTTTGAATATGGCATGCCCTTGAGAGCGTCCAAGACTCAGGATTTAGGAAACAGAGAAGTACATGGATGACATTTGTTTATAACATATGTTCTTTTATCAGCTTTACTTCTTGTGCTTGGCATGGTTTCACTCTTATGCATAGTTATGATTTTTTTAAAGAAAAAATTGGGTAATATATCTATATCTACAGTTTATTTAACAATTTGTTGCCCTAATGACAGGCAAAAGAATATTTTCAAAAGGCCGCTGAGAATAAAGAACATACATGTGCAAAAGGTATTGTCTATTATAGCTGGCAATCAACAAAGCAAGAGGAAGAAAGACACATAGCTGTTGTGATGTTATTTTGTAGAAAAGGCTTTCTGTTTTGTAAATATGTGGCTATTGTCCCAACTTTATGTTAGTTTGTGGAAAATGATTCTTGTAGGAAAGGCAATCATATGTGTCTATTTTGACAACTCATGCAATGGCTAGTGTATGTACTAAGTTAGGACAAATTATGCATTATTAAGTTTGATTTTGAAAGGTGATGCTAATCAGAAGTTTAAAACCTTAATAAATTATCTTCACAACCTCTTTTCAATGCATTCAATACTTTTGAAATTTCATAAGTCACTACGTGCACAACTGGTAATAAGAAGTTTAACAACTTCATCAATCATTTTAACAATTTAAGCAGTCATTTTCACAACCCTTTTTAATGCATTCAATTATTTTAAAATTTCAGAAGTCCCTTTGTTACAATTGTTATCAAAATTTTAACAACTAGTTATGCTTGTTTTTACAACATCATGAGTCACTTTTACAACTGCTTTTTCATACCTAACTAAAATGACAAGTTTCAAAACTCCAACTTTCACAACTGCAAATTGCTTTTTTAATAACTAGTGATGCTTGTTTTTATAACATCATGAGTCATTTTTACAACTGTTTCATGCTTGACTGAAATGATAAGTTGCACAACTCCAACTTTCACAATTGCATGAGTTATTCCCATAGAGTCTGTCATAACAGCTGAATTGATTTTTAACAACTTCTTCTGCCTTGTTTTACAAGTGCATGAGTCATATTTACAAGAGTATGAGTCATATTATATTTCATCTTCTCCACCATTGAAAAACTCCCCCCACATTAAAAAAACAAAATAGATTCTTCCCCAAACTAGTTCCCATCTTTTATGACAATCTATAACATGAATTTCGTATTAAGAACTGCCACAACAATAATAACAACTACAAAAGCACATATTAACAACACTTTAACAATACTTTTTTTAATGTCATATCATCATTTTATAATCAAAGAAACCACAATCACATCCAATCATTCACATTTAAAACAAAGTCATCCCTCTGTTACTTTGCCCAAAAACACAACATTCCCTCTATTATATTGCCCAAAAACATATCATAGGTTCTATATTAACCACTACAATAGTCATATTAACAACTATAACTGCATGAATTAACAACAGTTTCTTTTTCATATTAGCATTTTCTCAGGAAACAAACCACCATCACATTCAACCATTCCCACTTAAAATAGAGTACCTCCTCTGTAACATTCCTAAAAAACAGAGCACTATAACATTCACACAACCTAACCACAGTCAAACCCCAACTTCAATGGTCAAGATAATATCTTTGGCAAAATCTTAGCATTACTTATCTACCTCATACCACTTAGTCCACTATTAAGTAGGGGTGTTCAAATCCCGGGACGGGACCGGGATCACCCATTCCCGGTTCCCATCCCGAGGGGTAGCCGAGAATGGGAAGTCATTCCCGGTCCCGGTCCCGGTCCTGGGAAATTCCCGATATAACCGGAACAGGGAATTTTTGGGACCAGGACCGGGAATTCCCGGGATTGGGATCGGGAATTCCCGATTTCAATAATATAATTATATTAGTTACATTTTTTATAATCTAGTATTTAAAGTGATTATTTAACAACTAATAAGGTCATAAAAATCATACAAGTTGAGATAGAATTGAAGAATAATATAATAATAATAATATATTATCATCATCATCATCACATTCATCATTTTTTTTATTATCTTTATATATTATATAGTTAGAATTAGTATCACGATATATACGATTTAACTTTAACTAAATATGTGATATACATTTTATCAAATGATAACTTAATTTATGGGGTAAAAAATACAAATATAAAAGAATAACTTATTTTTTAAGGAAAAAATAAAAAAAACCGGGACCGGGAATTCTCGAGATCACAAGGTGTGATCCTGGTCCCGGTCCCGGCCGGGACGGAAAATTCCTAGGATAAAATGTTCGGGACCGGAACACTTTGAACACCCCTACTATTAAGCCTAAGCTCCAACCTTTGACCAACCACTCAATCTCAATCTAGCCAAAGTACACACAGAAAAAAAAAATTCAGTCCCTTGTTCTACCTCTGCTACATAACAACGGAGGCTTGGGCAGTGGACGAGCGAAGGACGAATGCACCAACATTGGGACTCAAAGGAGCAACGTACGACCACTCGAACGGATGCAAGGAAGACGCAGAAGCAAAACAGAACGAAGGAGATCCACTTTTTTGAACATAGAGTGTTTTAAATTTTTTGGGGGCAACTTTGTCATTTCAACTTGCAAAATAATCATAGAAAAATCCCTAGGGACTTTTCTGATGTTGGAATTTTCAAAGAAACTTTACTCTTGTTTTGTTTGGTCTTTAGGACCTCTACGTGATTTTCTCTAGTTTTTTTACTTAAAATGTGCCGTCCATTAATTAATGACCACAGATTTTATTTTGCTGTGTGAAACATGTGTATTTGCCATGCTTCTGTTTTCTTCTGTTTGGAGCCAACCTATAATGCCATGTCAGCAATATATTTCTACTTGTGCTTGAATTTCCTTTTTGTGACAAACATTAATAATTTCTTCAACAAAGGCAGCTTAATTTGGCCTTTTTTATATTACAAATACGCGATTTTATAGACCAAGTTATATGAAACTCTTCTCGTTTTTTCAACCCACCCAACATAACAGAAATTCAAGTTAAAGAATAATATTAACAAAGATAAGATATGTTTAAAATACCCCATGTCATCCAGCCATGTCATTCATATGATATGAAAGTGATCTTAATATTCTAATAATCCCTTTTAAATATTAATTAATGACATTATTTTTTATGTTTGTTCACATGATAACCATATCACACACATCATTATGCACAAAACAGCTTATTCTTATACTACTATTTATTGGATAAAGATCCTTAGAAGGGGTATCCTGATCGCAAAATCTCAATCCGGATTAGCAAATTACTCGGATATATGATAATATGATTCAGAAAAAAAGTGTCAAACACTGTGTGACCTAAATGGTTTTTAAAAAATAGAGAGAAAATTTTTTGTTCTATTGTTATACCACATCATTTAATTTTACATATAAATTTACAATTTTTTCCTTCATTTATTATATAGACTTTCCTCCCATTGAGTATAACGTATATTAAATAGAGGTAAAGTTTAAAAATTATTAAATTTTGAAGTATAATTAATAATGTTTAAAGTTATTCTTGATTCTAACGAGATACTAGAAGTGACTTAAAAATAGAATTAGAATCTTATTTGTCTTTCAATTGTGTTAGCCCATTTTATGAGTCTATGTTCTCAATTGATCGGAACATCCGTCCAATCCGGTTTTCATACTACTGATGATGATTCAATATTAATCATTAACACTTGAAACCAATGACCAGAACGTGATTACAATTTAACTTGTGGGGTGCAGGTATGAAAACTAAGCAAGAAAATTCCTAGGCGCTTCAAAAAGTTGAGCATGTGGTGAAACTTTTTTATCACCATTCTTTCGGTTTGGCTGATTTCCGGTCTGGTTCACCATTTCTGAATCGGGTGGCCGGTTTTTTTACCAATTGTAGTCAAGTCATGGCATGGCGTATTTCGCACTACTATTTAAATAAAGCATAGACATAAGCAATTACGTAATCTGCATGTGTGGACCCACTTCTCCATTAATTCTCGTAGCTTCTTCATAGTTATATATTATGCGAGTGAATGATGGTTTGATACTGTTTAAAATGGAACATAATAAATTGATTGATCATTGCAATGAAAAACTTGTTATAATTACTAAAAACATTTCATAAATATTCTTCATTATCGTACAAATTAAGTAATGTAAAATTGGGCCATTTATTTATCATTTCATTGATCATCTAATAGAGATGGACGGAGATGGAATGGGATTTATTCATCATTGTTTTGCATTTTTTTATGATTTGTCATATAACATAATCTCAATCATAAGTTTTCATGTTCATTTTTTTTTTTTGGAATTTATTACTTAAGGTTTACCATAATATTCTAAATTTTTTTTATGTCTGGTTGTTTCAAAATATATATATTGAAAAATAATTTTGTAATAACAGATTTTAGCATCAATTTATTTCATAAAAAAATGCATTTAAGTCAACATTTTAATTTTGAAACTAAATAGCTTTAATTTTGAATTCAAATTCAATCTATTAATATTTCTCAAAGTTAGATAATATAGAGACATAAATAAAATTGGGTACAAATTATGGATATAATTATAGCTTGACTAAGGGCATGTTCGACACAAGTGAAATGAAGGAGGAGGATTGGGAAAATTATAGTGAGTTCAATTTTAAAGAAATAGATTGATGAGGTTAAAAAATTTTAATAAATAGAAGATGTAAGATAAAGAAGTAAGAAAAATTAATTAAAAATCAGTAACATGATTCTTCAATTTTTTAAACCGAACTCATTAAAATTTTGGAGGAATTACCATAAGGTCCTAAATAAAGGATTTAATTACCAATGAGTCCTAATATAATAACAAATAAGACGTTATCATTTATTACATTAGAACATATCATTGCATGTTTCTCACACCTCAGTTGTCATTATAAATTCTCGATAATTAAATTCCTTTCATATGATCTCATAGTAATTCCTCCTAAAATTTTCCCACCCATCCCATATCCTTCTCCTTGGAAGTAAAGACACAATAAATGGGTTTTGTCATGACTAGAGGTGGGAAAATGGACCGGCCCGTGACGGGCACCGATCTAAATGGGCCGGCTTGTTTAGGCCCAAGTCCAAAAAAACACCGAATTTTAGAGGCCCGGCTAATTTAAGTAAAGCCTGTAAAAAAGTGTCGAATTTTAGAGGCCTGACCAATTTAAGTAAAGCCCACGGGCTTTAGGCCCATTTATTTTTTTTTTCTATGGCTTTTTTCCTCTTATTCTCCTAAAGATTAAAATACCTAATTTAAAACATAAATATCATCAAAACTAATTTAAAACATAAATATTATCTAAATTTAATAAAACATAAACTCCAAGACTTAAGTCCAAACCATAATTAATGTCCAAAATTAATCAAATAAGTTCACAGTTACAATCAAGCAAATCTACAAGCTTTAAATGTCAGTAATAATAGAATACCTGATTTGGATTTTGGTGTATACATATAAAAAAGGGAAAAAAATAAAAAAAGAGAAGCTTCAAAAGAGGTATGAGTAAGTGTGAGAGCGTTTCTGATTTGAGGGTTAAGTAAGGTTAACTCTACCCCCTGACCACTGCTTGCTACCCTATGCCCAGTTAAAAAAAAAAGTTAAACGGGCCTAAAAGGGCCAGCCCTGTTAAGTCCATCTCCTTTTTTTCGTTCTAAATCACAAACCCGACCTTTAACGGGGTCGACCCAATTTCTCGACTTTAATCATGACCAATGGGGGTTAGGTATGATGAAATGAGCTAATTCCCCATGAAGTGGTGAGTTAATGTTCAAATGTTTGTTAGAAGAGGGGTCCAAATTTAGTGGTTTTGGTATACTTTTTTTTAAAAAAAAAAAGGATTTTGTTATGTATATATATACCAAAGACTTAAAAAATTATAATTCGACAAATATAATTAACGAAGGGCAGATCTATTAATATTGAACGCGGGCAACCACCATATATTGAATGGTATTGAATATGACATATAAAAGACACAAGACCAAGTAATTCAAGGATTGGTCGTCTATAAAAGTGAGTACACCATGTGGCAAGACTTTTATGTCATCGGATTTTTAATTTCTTGATTGAAATAATGCAAATAATTATTAATAATTAGAAAAATGATGGTTTCTCTCATCGGTGGATTTAAATGAAATTTTTTTAATTAATTAAAGCATCTACGATAATGATTTTGGATGATTGAGCACTGCATGAGTTCAAACGTACGATCGTATCCGTATAAATATATTGTACAGTTCAATAGAGTATCTTTCTAGCTAGGACCGAATCCTATAAACTAAGGTATTAAAAATTGGACCGGGTATTGAATCAGTCAGGGTATTGGGTTAAGGGTCAGTGGGTCAGACCGGAACCAAACTGGAGCTAAACCGGGATTAAACTGGTGAGAAATTGAAAATTTTAGACTTATAATATGAAATTCTAAAAGAAAAATTAAAATTTTCTTTTAAAATACGAACCTGGACCGGACCGGGAATCGGACCGGTTTATCGGCCGGTTCGCTGGTTTCCAGGCCGGTCCGGTCCGGGTTCAATAACCCTGCAATAAACTGAATTCTTTTTTAGTTTTTTTTTATAACCAATCAACCTTGTGTTTAGAACCTCCAAATGTTTTAAGAACGAAAACTGGTTCATGGTTTAATAGTTGGACATTGATTTGAACCCATTTTAGTTAAATTAATACGAGTATAACTTAAAGAGTATATATGAAAAATAAAAATATCTCAAATAATATTTATTGTCAACACCCGTTTCCATTTCGATAATCAAAGAGTAATAAAGACGAAGTTCAATGGGCATACAGAAAAGTACAATTATACTGATAAAAATATTTGTTTACAATCCCAACGTCGTTTGTCAACGAAAAACAAAAAAATACAGCGGAAACTTAATATTTACAAATTATCCAAAATATTAAGGCATAGACTAAAGCATAACCACGTTCTTGACCCCGCCTCGAGACACGCGCTGCTCACTTTCCGACGTCAATGTCTTTGCCCTTTGGCCCACTGGTACCCGCTGAGGTATTTGTTTAAAAATAGGGTGAGATTCCGAAGAATCCCCGTAGAGACATAATATCGTTCATAGAAAATGCGAAAAGTAAATATGTCATGCGCCAAGGTATGCACAAATTAATGAACAATATAAACACATCATCGTCATCATGTATACATGAGTAGGGCCCAACCCCACAATCTACACCGGTTGGTCTTCTGCCAACTCCCAGTGTAAGTGCACCTCTGGCACTAACAGCCTCTCTCTAGGCAAATCATGTTATTAATAAAGTGCATTTACAAAACAATGGCATCCACACAATCACATAACTTATGGCATAGTGTATGAAGGATAATGTCCCTACCTCAAAGCTTTATAATCCTCTTTTAAATGTGCCTCGCGAAGAACGTGTCGTATCCGGCCTCCAAATCGGTCCTAAAATATTAAATGTACCAGAAATAGGTCATAACCTATCCAAGTATCACTTTATACTCTTCCATAATCTTTATTGTGGTTATTTTAGTCTATGGTGAAAATTTACAAAAATGCCCCCGGGAACCCGGCCCGATGGCACGTTTTCCCAAAATTTTGAATAAGGCTATTCTGACTTATTTTCGCCCAAGGAATCCATTTCCGGTCTCGAAATTACCAAATTCACTGTCAAATTACGAAAATACCTTTGACAGCCCCTATTTAGGGATTTCAGTGGCGTTTTCGTAATTATGCTTTTTCGGCCTCTACCGAAAAAGTGCCCAACTATAACCCCACCTATTTTTGCCCACTAAGTCCAATGGAACCATTTATTTCATGAAAATCCAAATCCTACTACCAGATCTTGTCTTGGCCAAAATATTGATCAAAAATTGGAAAAATAGAGTTTTGTATTTTAACTCCTAAAACTTGTACTTTTCCACTTCTAATCCTTGATCAACTCACTTAAACACTTCTTAACCATGATTCAAAGAAATTTGGGCAGCATAACCCCTTAGGATTAGCACTTTCCAAATTTACAAACTCAACAAAATAACCAAATCCAACCATAATCATCAACAATAACCACATACTAGCATAATTTTGGAATTTGTGAAGTTACCTTCTTGAGTTCTTTTCCTTTCTCTAGAGGTCCTCCTTTCTCTTTCTCTTTGAGCTCAAGATTTGCTTGCTAAACATAGTGTTTCATGGAGAAGAAGAGATTAGAGAGGAGATTATACAAATTGGAAGCCTTAAAACTTGGATTCACAAGGTCTTACCTTAAGATTTCTCATCCTTCTCTCTAGATTTCCCAAGCTCTCCCTCTCTCTCTATCTTTGTTGTTTGGATGTGAGAATGAGCAAGAAAGATGAAGCATGGGCTTCATAAAATATCTTACCTCTTCTCTTCATATTTCATCTTAGCCCTTGATCTCATCAATGGTTGAGATTGCAACACCTTTCCTTGCACCATACCTCCCTTCATGATGACTTGCTTTAGACCATACTCCCTCCACTTTATGCCATCCCTTGTAAGCAATTATGTACTTGGCCTTATCCACTTTCAACTTGTGCTTATCTACTCCAAACTTGTGTCATAAGTCTCATTGTAATTGAACCAATTCCCTTCAATTAACAATTGGGTTTTCTACAATTATCTCATTCCTTTGGTCAACATAATATATTTTATTGCAATTTAAACATGTGCTCCAACTTTAGCCATTATAATTTAATCTCTTGACTTTAGATGATGCCACTTGGCATATTTATCTTCCAAGTAAATATTTCCCTTCTCCTAAATATCCACCAATAAAAGAGCTTTTACTTTATTCCACTAATCTCAATTTATTCCACTAAGAATATTCAATTTATACATTTTCCTTTATTTTCCTTGATTAATTGAAATTAACTCCAATTAATTGGAAAATAATTAATCTTGGGTTAAATTGGCAAAATTATAATTTTGCTATCACCTTTGTAATCTAATTCAATTCTTGAATTTATTTACCCATTTTCTTATGAATATGAATATTTCAAAATTCATAAGATCCAAAGTTCATAAATATTCACCATTTTATTGAATTATTCAAATTATTAGAATATATTTTTGGTGAATATAAAATTTAGGGTGTTACATTTATCAATAGGTTAAATTTAATTATAGTCAGTCACACCCGCGTATAATGAAAGCATTTATTGTCTATTACAAATTTCTAAAATCATCAAACATGCCAGGTTAATTATCCAATTAAATTCATAATACAGTTTTTGGGTTATTGAGGTGTTTTTTATTAAAAAAATTTGTTTTTGAGCAATTAGACTGTTGTTTCAGCCACAATTATAATCTTTTTCAATTTTATGTTAGTAACAAAAATAATAATCAGAAACATGATTTTAATGATTTAAGACAAAATATTTATGTATAACACCGTGTTATTATTAGTAGTAGGAGTAATGAGCGAAAAAAATGAATTAATTAATGCTTGACATGGACCCTTTTGAAAACTCGACCTGAACCTTGGCGTGAGGGCAAAGGCGACAAGTCTCTGACACACATCAAGTCTTTTAATTTGATGAATTTTGACCACGGGATGAATTGTATTAATTTAATTTTGACCACGGCTTGGTTATCAAGTTCACGTTGAACCTTGATTTTATTTCCTTATATATAATACATTAATTTAATTTGATAATCTAATACTGAAAAGGGACCAATAATTACCTAACATACCAAGTGCAGACAAATACACTTTACGCCAGCAGTTTATATATAATAGATTGAAACTCCAACGAGGATCTATGACACAAAACCCTGCAATCATTTTCTTTTTTATTTCTTTCTTTTTCCCTTTTTAAGAAAAATTGGAAAAAAAATTCTAGATTAAAAAATTATTTGGGAAATAGTATTAGAAATGATTTTCTATATTTTTCATATATAAAAAGTACTGATACTCTGAATTCACTACTTAATTTTTTAATCAGTGACTTTTCTCCAAATTTTTTTTTTATTTTTTTTTTCAGAAACACTAGCATAATTAATCATTTGTTGATTAGGGGAGTTATTTTAGTTAATTGAATTTCATAAATTGGCATATGTATATGATTTTGCGGTTATGCCTTAAATTGTATCTCACCAAAACACTGTAACAGTGGGGCGGTGGATCACCGGCGTTTGGAAGCCCCCCTTGACAGCCTGAGCCAACACTATGAGTGTGTTTGGAATAGTTATGGGAAAAATAGAGTTTCTTAATTTAGTGTTTGGTAATTTTATTTTTGGTAAAAGCTCATTTGTGTAATGTGATTTATGTTTGGAACAACGATTATATAAATGACTTTTGTAAAAATAAAACTTGTTTGGCTTGACTTAAACACAAGTGACTTTTGTGATAATAGTAAGAGAGAGTGGGTAGAAAAATATTTTAAAGGGTTAAAAAAACCAAAAAATATTTTAAAATAATTTTTGGAACTGAAAAAGTACATTAAGGATAAAAATGCAATCAGTCTGATAACACATTGGGTATAGTTGAAAAAATATTTTAAGGGTTACAAGCACCAAAAAATAGTTGAAATTAATTTTGGTAGCCGAAAAAGTATATTAAGAGTAAAATTGCAATTAGTTTGATATCACACTGGACACAATTGAAAAAATATTTTAATCATTCTCACTCTCCTCAAAAGCTAAATCACCAAAAGCTCCAAAGTTGAGCTTATGCCAAAAGCTATTTTTTCTTTTTTTTGGTAACAACAGGCAGATAAGGCCTTTGGCCCCCAAACCCGAATTCCCCCCGGTATCAGGCGCCTTTTCCTGAGTCTCTGGCCTTCTAATACTGGACCAGGTAACCCGGGGCAACCGACTAATCCGGAGCGAGGGATATTTTTTAGACACACCCCTATAAGGTGCTTTGCACCAAGGGTGGGTTCCCCCTCCCAACAGGTGCTTCTCCCAGGATCGAACTCTCGTCCACCTGGGGGAGTGTCAGTTGCCTTATCACTGCACCCGGTACCTGTTGGTAAAAGCTATTTTTTCAATCTCAAGCTCAATTGCCCACTTTAATCCCCTAAACACTCACAATTTTTTTTTTTAAATTGCCTATTAGGCGTTTGGTGATGAACCCAGCGTTTGGGCTCAACCCCCCAAAACACACATTACATCTTAGCTCATCAAATTTTATATCCTGTTTATTTTAAAATATTTTAAAAATTATAATTAATTACTATATTTCTTAAGATAACAAATCTTACTCATTTTCAACTATTTGCTACAAACTTTAAGAAAGACTCACTACACTAATATACATGGTTAGTTGAGATACTCCATCCGGTCCTAATTTTAAAATAAAGTTGATTTTTTTGGAGAAATTAAGGAAACTAATTAAATTACTTTAGAGTATTTATATTTTTTTTTTCTTCCAACTAATTAGTTTAACTAATAAATTAATATATAATTTAAGGATACATAACATATGATATGATTAAGTAATTTATTTAGCTTCCTTAATTTCTCCAAAAAAAAATTAATTTTATCTTATAATTAGGATTAAAAATAATAGTAAGTGATTTTATCTTATAGGAGTATTTATTTGAAAATCTCCATATTTAGATGTGAATAAAATTTTACCATCACAACTTAAAAAAGTTGTGCACGGGACACAAGTGAGGCTGGGAGTAAGTGAGGATGTACGTCTTACTCTTCGGACGCGTAACCAGTCAAACTCCCAGAACCAGTCATTAGTTTTTATTTTTAATTTTAATTTTTGTTTTCCAATATTTGGTCAGTCAATGGTTCTAATCTGACCCCTTCTCTCTTCCTTCTCTATATATATATACGCATAACTCACCAAATCCTCTTCACAACCACATTCAAGCTCAAAAAGACCTCTAATCCTCCTAATTAATGGCTTCCCTGTGCACCTGTTCTTTTCTTCCTTCTTCTTCTTCTTCTTCGAAAAGAGTAGTACCTGTCAAAGCCTCCATTAACGTCCCCAAATTCCCTCTAGTTCCTTTCTCATCATCAAATTCAAAACTCCCAAGCAGGAAGCTCTTCGAAGAACTCAACGGCTTCTCACACTCAAATATACTTCCCTCTCAGAACAACACCAACCTCAATAATGTTTCACAGTCTCACGACGATCTCATCAGGTCTGAACTGTATGTGATCCTCGAAGCAGTCGCCGATCGAGTTGAGATGCACCACAACATCGGCGAGCAGCGCGATAACTGGAACACTCTGCTTCTCAATTCCATCAACATGATCACCCTCGCCGCATCCACCATGGCCGGCGTCGCCGGAGTCGCCGCTGCCACCGGAGCTCCGCTTCTCGCTTTTAAACTCTCCTCCGGCCTCCTCTTCTCCGCCGCCACGGGGATGCTTGTCATAATGAACAAGATCCAGCCGTCGCAGCTCGCGGAGGAGCAACGCAACGCCACGAGGCTGTTCCGGCAGCTCCAGAACGAGATCGAGACCAAGCTCGCCATCGGAAAAGTCACCGAAGAGGATGTTAAGAACACAATGGCCAAAGTTCTGGCTGTCGATAAAGCCTATCCGCTTCCTCTGTTAGGAGCCATGATCGAGAAATTTCCGAAGAAATTCGAGCACGCAACATGGTGGCCTTCTTCATCATCAAATACAACCAGCTTGAAATCCAAGGAATCCAAGAATGGATGGAGCGAGGGATTAGAGATGGAGTTGAGGGAAGTAATGGAAGTAGTGCAGAAGAAGGACATTGAAGACTACGAGAGACTTGGGAATTTGGTCTTGAAGATAAACAAGAGTCTGGCAATAGCTGGGCCTTTGCTTACAGGAGTAGCGGCGGTGGGATCTCTGTTTATAAGCGCGGAATCGTCGTGGTCGGCGGTGGTGCCGGCGGTGGCGGGGGCGTTATCGACGGCGATAAATGGGTTTGAACACGGTGGGCAATTGGGGATGGTGGCGGAGATGTACAGGAACTGCGCGGGATTCTTTAAAATGTTGGAAGATTCAGTGGAAGAGACGATTGAAGAAGATGTGGAGAGAAGAGAGAATGGAGAATTGTTTGAGATGAAGCTGGCTTTGAAATTGGGAAGGAGCTTGTCTCAGCTCAGAGATCTTGCCAAGAAATCTGCTTACTCTCGTATTGAGGGAGCTGACGTGGACGAATTCGCCAGCAAGCTTTTTTAGTCATTACTAATACTAATCCCATTAATTATTAGTCTAACATTTTTTGTACATTAACGTATACAAGTTGATGTAGATGTTTAATTAATTCTATTTTTGGGATGTTATCATCTCAACATCCATTGCAATATATATGAATATATTTGCGACCAATTAAATGTTTTCCCCATATTTTAATTTATTAGTCTTACGAAGTTAAGTAAAAAAAAAATACAGAAAATCAAATTAAAAATCTTGAAAATTCAATGGAAACTATTGTCAATTAAGAATTTTCAACTTACATGGATAGAGATATTTTATTCAATTGTTTTCATGCTCATTAGCATTATTTACCATGATAAATATTGGAGATAAAGTATCATTTACTGTAATATTTATAAGGGAAAATGATAGAAAAAAATAAAACCTTGAAATTGCAAAATCACACATCAGGTTTTTTTTTTTTCATAAAATGAGTTATGAATTACTTATCAAATATCATTATTATTTTATCAATTCTTGATAATAAATCTTATTTAAGATTTTATAATTTTAAAATTATTTTTCTATATTTTTATTATTCATAATCAAATCAAACCCTAACTAACTAACTAACTAACTAATTTTTATATTAAAAACATGAAGTAGTATTATTCTTATCCTTAGTCTAAAAAAAGATACCCATGAACAGTGACACACAAAGGTGGAGGCAGTTGCAAAAAGTATTATTTATACATACATATATACATATATATATATATATTGGATTCTTAAAAGAGTGAAATCCCGCAAAACCAAGATGATAGGTTATTATTGACCAAAGTATTTGGTTTCACGATTGCTTCTGTGATTACTTAAAACCTACGTAATTTATTTATTTATGCGTTGATGGTGGCTTCCCCAGTTGCAATTATAGAACGGCAAAATATTTAGGGTAGACTTTTTTAAGATTCTGACTTTATTCTTTTTAAACGTCATTTTTTAATTTTATTTGGTCAGCATCGTTTTTTATTTATTAGGTATATACGTACGAAATATTTTGACATTTCGATTAGGCATTCATGCCATGCACGGACGAAAACGAACCCAACCAGAGTGTTCTCTTCCACATTATCGTTGTAGTTTGACTTTCTTTATCTTTGGTCCACACTGATTTTTCAAGTTTATTAGACTAGCACTTAGAATTAGGGGTATTCAACGTTTTCCCCGTCCCGGTAATCCCTTCCCGATTCAAAGCAAATTCGGACAAGAAAAGTTTAGAATTGGGAATAATGGTACTTCTCGATCTCGAATGTTATTGTTAATATTAACAAAAATGGAAGTAAAAATAATATGATTAGGGAAAAAACAAGGGAAAATTGTTAGTAAATACCAAATAGGGAAGTTAATTGCTAATTGCCACCTAGAAACATAGGATACTGAACTGTCATAATATTGAACATAAAAAGACAAAAATGCCCTTAGTTTGGAAAGCTTGGACAAAACGAAATAAAGGCAGAAGAAAAGGATTAATAGCTTATCACAGTGGCTTGTTCAACTCTCATGTTCGGCGGTGTGCAGTGGTGTTGGTCGTCCATTGCATCGATCATCTTGGAGTCCGCCGGAGGTCCGCTGGAGTAGTAAAAGCTAGGGAGGTGAGTTGTTTGAAGCCCTTCTTCATATTTCAGTTTTTTGTGGAGGTGATGCTTTGTATATTGGTTGTGGACCTCAGTTTTGTTTATTACTGACTGTGTGAGTAAGGAAATAGTAAATATAATTGTGGCTTCGTTAGATATTCTGAGTTTGGCCATTGTTGTGAAATTTTTTATTTTTAGTGAGTGGGGATTTGTATATTGTGTATTATGTATTACATATTGGGTATTGCTGCTAGAAGTAATAATTCTGCAATGGAGATTCACATGTGATAGCCTTTCGTTTTCTTTTCTTTGTGCATTGTGTTAGATATGATTAGGTTTGATGATGTCAAATATAGATGTGAAATGATAAAAGCAAAAAGTTTATATAATGTATTTCTTTGACTAATTCTATGTTTAATGTTACATATCTTGTAGATTAGTCAAGTAAAGAAAGAAGATATCTTGATTTGTTTATGGAGAATCATTATCAAGAGGAAAATCAAGAAGAAAGATATTGAAGAAAGAAGAAATTGCAAGATCTAATGAGAATATCAAGATTCAAGCTCTTAGAAGTGATATTAAAGGTTTCTATGATGATACTGGAGGCTTCTATGATCAAATGATGGTTGAAATGGGTTAATACAAAGCTAAGATGATTTATATATGAATTATGGCACTTTTGAAGGAGTTACACTCGAGTGTGAGCTCAACACTCGAGTGCCAGAGGTGTTGCACTCGAGTGCGATGAACACACTCGAGTGTCGGGGCTACTCTGTTCAGCTTTATTTTTCGTTCTGCCTGACAGAGGTTCGGATTTTGGCCATATCTCTCAAAACATACGTCGGATTGACCTGAAACTGCTGGTATATGAAAGAAGACTCACAACATGAAAAATGTACACTAAGATCACATTGAAAGAAGCTCAGATGAAGGAGATATGATTCGTGGAAGATGACACTGAAATCACCGTCATTTTTGAAGACAGGTTCGGTATTTTGGACATAACTCGTAAATGACATATCGGATTGAGACAAAGCCAATGCCATATGAAACTAGACTCAAAGAGCTTTCCATGGATAGGTAGTTTGCCTAATTTGATGTTATATTCTAGGAGCTATGGCTTCTGGAAGTTGACATTTGTGCGGTCTAGTGCGACAGACACTCTTTTAATTATAACTTGCAGAATACAAGGAGTTTGGAGCTGATTCTTTTTTATATTGGAATGCATATGATAAGAGCTTTTTTATGATACATCGTTTTTCATATTTAGAATAAAATAAATAAATTGAGTCTGCCATGGCCTCACATCACTCATGAGTCCAAAAACGTACTCTTAAAAAATGTCATGCAAGTGTTGTCCAAAAGCGGCTGAAGCGTGGAGAAATTTAGCAACACTCGAGCATTGAACAACACACTCGAGTGAGGATCAGAATTGCACTCAAGTCATGCAAGTGTTGACATGAAAGTGTTAACCCGAGAAGAAGCAAGTACGTGAAAACGAGAAGCACACTCGAGTGAGGAATTATTGCACTCGAGTGATGTCCAGATTTGTACTCGAGTTGTGCAAGTGAGGAGCAGCAAGTGTTTGCCCGAGAGTGAGCTGAAGCTTGAAAGCATGAAGTGCACTTTATTGAGACCTATTGCACTCGAGTGACGAAGCAAAACTCACGAATGTGTAGACCAGAAATGAAACAGAGCCTCATAGTGATCAACTCAAATATGGTTAAATGCTATTTAATTATTTATTCATTATGTTTTCACTTGTTATCATATCTAAATGTTAACTAACTTATATTTCAAGTGAGAAACAGGAGATTAAACATTTGGATTGCATCTTCAAAAATAGAGGTCACATATGGCAAATATCATCACTCAACGAACAATCCGAATATGGTTAAATGTTATTGAATCATTGTATTCTCACTTGTTTTTGTTCCTAAACGTTAACTAACATATATTTCAAATGTAAAACAGGAAGATGAACGTTCGGATTATAGTTTTAAATGAGAGAGTCAATTATGGCGGGCGGCATCATTACACACCAAATATCGGCTACCTACCACGACAAAAGATTAACCCACCATGAACGAATGTCTAAAACACCAACGCTCCACAATATGACGTACAGCTCATAATGAAATATCCCGCTCTTCAACGGGACGCTCAGCTCTGCAACGGACAGTTCATAGCAGCTAGTTTTTAAAATGTGCTCAATGGTCAAATGAAGCAATAGGAATCCAACGGACGAATGCTTACAACGGTTATCTTTTACAACTCATTTATAAATATAGTAGCATTCAGAGAAGAGAAAAAAAGTGAACAGAGAACAGAGCAATGACGCCAACATGCGAATATCATACACCTCGGTCCAAACACTCTCTGTTCTGCAGTTTCTATATTATTTATTATTGAAAGAGTGATTATTTGTATTGTACTTCAGTCTTTACTTTTTAATTTTTGTGAGTTCCACTTTATGTTTTAAATGGTTATTGAAAAAATCACTCTCCTTCTCTCTCTTCCCCATTCTGTTCCACCCCATCACCCCTCTCTCTGACCTCTTCGCTTTTTCAAAAAATCATTTAAAAAAAATTAAAGCGAGACTCATAAAATTAGAAAGCATCAATAGCTTGTATAAGATAGCGAAATTGACATTTTTCGCTATTTTAAAATGTTTATGAGTATTTTTATATCTAACAAAGGTTATGATACCAACCACTCTTTTCTTAAAAAGTTCATGATATTTGTGCACCTCGAGCCTTTTTTGTTTATTAGGTATATATATATATAGTAATAAATATTTTGACATTATAATTAGGTATGGACGAAAATGAACCCGACAAATTAGCATTCCAACGCGTTATTGTCGTAGGTTGACTTTCTTTATCGTTGGTCCACACTGATTTTTCAAGTTTATTAGACCAACACTTAATTAGAACTGAATGTGTAGTGCATTTTTCCCGCTTTACACTTCTAAGATACAACTCATCTAATCATGCGATAATTAAACAAACTTTGTAAAAGGGGTAAAAATTTGATAATAAAAAAAGACGAAAATTTAGACGTGTTTGAACTCTTAAAGGTCCATATACAATAGTCAGCTTAACATATTCTAAAAATAAAAGAATAATCGAATTTTTAAAACATTGATATTCATTTTAAAATTAAAGAAGGGCTATTTTGCCATGAAAATTGATAAGGTGGGGCAATTTTGCTTTAAAAGTTTTTTGATGTGCAATATTGCTCTAAAAGCTTCCAAATCATAATAATTTTGCTCAAACCGTTATCCTAATTAAGTTTGACTATTAGTTGACCAAATTTATTGAGCTGGTAATACACATGTCATTCACATCATTTTTCATTTTTGTTTTGAGTTCAGGTACAAATTTACTCTAGAAGTTTCAATCAGAAGCAATATTGCCTTAGAAGTTTCCAAATCATAGTAATTTTATCTTGGTTGTCATCTAGTTGGCATTTACTCATTAGTTGACCAAAGATGTTTAGTTGACAATCATATGTGTCATCCACTTCATTTTTTAAAGTTAAATTGAAAAATAAATAATTTTTTTAAAATGCATCCCCGTCTAAAGGATTAGAGACCATTAGAAAGGCGAAAACATCATGTGTAATGAAGAGAAAATCAAAGAGGTATTTGCCTATTTTAGCGTTTGTGAGACACAATGGCAAAGATTGAATCCTTTTCTTCATCACTTTCTAATAAATGTGAGTTCCTTCTCCATATGTAATTTCTTATTCTTTAATGTTGTTCACATTGTCAACTCACCACAGTCAACTAACAGTTAAACTTAACCTAAATAACTATTAGGGCAACATTATTATGATTTGGAAATTTTTGTGACAATATTGCTCTTAAATGAAAAATTTTGGGACAAATTAGCAACTTAACAAAAATATTGTGGATGACACATCGGCTATCATCTCAGCATATTTGATCAACTAACGGTCAAACTTAACTGCGATAATGGCCCGAAGAAAATTACTCCAATTTGAAACTTCTGAAGCAACATTATACCCTTAAAAACTTCTGAGGCAAAATTTCCCCACCTTGACAACTTCCAGGCAAAATAGCCCATTAACCCATAAATGAATTTAACGAAATTAACTTTTAAACAAGTCCATTCGTGCAAGGAATGAAAGTCGACAAAATGATGTCGTCGTTAACATGGTTCCCGGCGCTACTAAACAAGGGTAATTTCTCGTAGTCGCAGCCCAACCAGAGATTTTTGTTCCCTGAGAAATTTTGGAATTTTCATACTCCGAAACTTGAAAGCGATCCTCTGTGTATTCTTCAGCCATTCATGTAATTCATGGTTCCGATGAATCCTCTTGTCTACAGATTCTTCCGCAATTGCTATCGCTGGATACATATTGGGAACAAGATGTTAATTACCGTAATAGTATTTATAATCAAAGGTAACCTCTAATTAGGTAGTTCTTATATTAGGGATTGGAAGTAATATTTTTTTTGCCTGTACGAAATAATATTATTCTCTTAAAGAAAGTTGCACATAAACAGTGAGACACAAACGAGGAGGAGGCAATGGCAAAAAGTATACTTCATAGATTTATATACATGTGTGTGTGTATGGATTCTTTGGAGCAAAATCATGCAAAACCAGGTACTATTATATTAGTGTGTGTTTGGTTGGGTGATTGGACCTCCCATAAGCCCGATTGGCACTGCGATTTGACAATGTTTGGTTGAGCAATTGTGTAATTGGCTTATAATTAAAATATGCAGCTCTTTCATAAGCCACATATGTGAGCTTATCACGATTGGGGTTAGTAAGCTTATTACAGTTATCTTCACCTCTCTCCTCCCTTATCTGATGTTTTTGCACTCAGGGTCGAAAACTCTCGCTCTTTCTCAATCTGAAACTCGACCTTCAGAACCGATCCTCTTTCGACTCTCTGATTTGTGATCTTCAGGACCAATCCTATATGTCTCGCTCTCTCTCGATCTGAAACTCAACCTTGACTTAGAAGAAGTAGGGGACAAAGACAGCACACTAGAGTTCCTTCCGTCCTCACTCCGGTCGCTGTTAATGGAGGTCTCTTCTTCTTTCTTTAAATCAAACTCTCCCTTTGTCTGGCCTTGTTGTTGCGATGAAGAAGATGATCTATAGTCCTCTTCCCCAGCTCCCACTCTTGTAGCTCTGCTTTTCTTTCTATTCCTTGGGTCAACCACCCAATCCTACCAAAACGTGGCGCCTTATGCTATCAAGAAAAGGAAAAGGAGACCATAAAAACAACAACAACAATCATAATAAAAGCTAAACTCTCTTTTTTTCACTTTTAATTTATTAAAATTTACTTATTGTTCTATCTAATCCTAAATATTTCTATTAATCTTAAAATTATAATATTTTATTTGAGATACCCTAAATAATGTACCAATTGGATTTGCTCCTATAATTCCATAATAATCTTTTAAAATTGCTTAGATAACTCTTCAGGCTAATGTTAATTTCAGGCAAGCTGAAAATGAGAATATAGGTTATGCAGAAAATATTAGTCTAAATGAAAAGTCATCCTCAACAAATCATGTTGCGCTACCTTCAACCCAAACGAATCATATTCGTAACACAATTAGAGACCAAATTGTATGAGATATGTGATCCAATTAGTTATATGATATTATTTGATCAAATTATGCATTTTAGTATTGCCAAATTTTGCCAACTTTAACTTCTATAAATTTTTTATAATTTTTAATTTAATTTCTCTTTTACCATTATCACAAAAACCACTTTATTAAAACCAATCCAAACAAGTTATACTTTTGCAAAAGTAACATATACACCATCAATTTAAATATAAATTATATCATACAATATGACTTTTACCTAAAAATAAGATTACAAAAAATCAGATTAAAAAAAATCACTTTTATACTCGTTATTCCAAATACACATATAATATATCCAGAATGATAGGCTATTATTTGACCAAAGTGTTTGGTTTTAGAATAGCTTCTGCCATTACTAAAAACCTACTTGATTTATTTATGATGATTCTCTAATCCGTGTGTTCATGGTGGACTTCCCAAGTTGCAATTTTAGAATGGCAAAATATTTTAGAGTAGACTTTTTTAAGAGATTCTGACTTTATTCTTTGTAAACGTCATTTTTTAATTTTCGTTGGTCAGCATCGTTTTTTATTTGTTTTTTTTGGTCAACCTTAGCTTTTTATTAGATTGTGGTACAAAAATACGCATAAACTATTTTTAAAAGAGTATATGGCCCTATAAAATCATAAATTTTTTTTAATTACAAAAATATTCATAATAATTTTAACATGAAGCAAAAGTGTCAATTATGTTATCTTATGCTTTTATGGGTCCCATTTTTTTTTTTCAAAATGAGTATTTAAAAGGGAAAATTCCAAAAAACTACACTCAAAATATACAAAGGACAATTCAGTACATCGAAATTCAAAAAAGACAAATCAGGCGGGTGTCAGAAAAAAGACCAATCTGTCATTTTGAAATTTCGGCCAAATTACCAAAATACCCTTCAGCCCTCAGTCGCAATAACAACATCAGAGTTGTTAATGGCGAATCATGAGTTGTTAATAGCGAGGTGAGTGTTGTTATTGGCCCTGAAACTTGTTAAGTGTTGAAAGAAGAAATTGTAGTTGTTAATAACGAATCCGGAGTTGTTAATGGCGAGTTATGTGTTGTTATTGGTCCTGAAATTTGTTAATTGTCAAAGAAGAATTCCAGTTGTTAATACCGAATCCGAAGGTGTTAATTCCGATGATCATGTTGTTATTCTGAAGTGTGCATGAAGGGTATTTTGGTAATTTGGCCGAAATTTCAAAATGACAGATTGGTCTTTTTTCTGACACCCGCCTGATTTGTCTTTTTTGAATTTCGATGTACTGAATTGTCCTTTGTATATTTTGAGTGTAGTTTTTTGGAATTTTCCCTATTTAAAAAATCACTCTCATTCTCTCTCTTCTCCATCCTCTTCCCGTCTTCCGCCCCATCACCCCGCTCCCTCTGACCTCTTTGCCTTTTCAAATAATCGTTTAAAAAAAATCAAAATGGGACTCACAAAAACCAAAATTAAAAAAAAAAATTGACAGTTTGCATAAGATAACGGAATTGGCATTTTTATTTTATTTTAAAATATTTATAGATATTTTTACATCTAAAAAAAATTATGATGTCAGAAGCTCTTTTAAGAAAAATTCATAGATATTTTTATATTTTAATTTTTTTTATTGATTAGGTATCTACAGTGATAAATATTTTGACATTTTAATTAGGCGTTCATGCCATGCATGGACGAAAAAGAACCCAACAAATTAGCATTCCACCACGTTTCGTTGTAGGTTGACTTTCTTTATCATGGGTCCACAATGATTTTTCAAGTTTATTAGACCAACACTTCATTGGAACTGAATGTGTAGTGCATTTTTCCCACATTACCCTTCTAATATACAACTGTTGCCATTAGGTGTTTTTTTCTTTATCTTACTAACTCTTTTATTTTATATAAGAATAAATCCTTAAACTTTTAAAACATAACGTAAGCATTTAAATAGATTTGATGAATTATATATAAACTTAGATGTATAGGTTTTAAGCCTATTTAAAAGCCTATATTTTAAATATGTCTTTAAATAGGCTTCAAGCTTTTTGAAGGCTTAGATTTATGCCTGAGAAAAAGCCTATACAAAGGCCCAGGCCCAGGCTTGGGATCTCCATTGCAAGCCCATGCCTACTTAGCTAAACCCTAGCTTAGTTTAGTCTAGCCTATTTCTACCCCTACATATTAGGACATGTATTAAATTGATAAATTTTTTTAAATTTACCCTTATTAATTTTTTCTCTATCTACATTTACAAATTATTTTCATATCTCTTTCCTCTTTCTCTTTTTTTTTAACAAAAACTATATAAGGATTAAATTGAAAAACCAATCCTTAAACACCTTACAAGTGATTAATATTTGGAATCAAACAATTTCTTAACAAGTACCTTGTACTAAAAACCAGAGCGGTGATAAAAGTTTTGCCTCATAAAGCACAAAAATGATCTTGTAAGGTGTTCCAAAAACATCCTTAGGTAATTATGACTAGAATAGATAGCATTTCTAATCTCTTGTGTCTCTTCAGTTGTCATGAAGAGGAAGCAATTGATCATCTCTTGTTTCTTTACCCGTTCACTAAAGTAGTGTGCTTTGAATGCTTTCAAATTAAATTGGACAATATAAATCCCTCTAACTTCCTTTTACAGTTAAAGGACACTCACTAATTTGCATCATGATAATCTTCTTTCTTAGAGGAAGGGAATCATGATTCTCATCAATGCCATTTAATTTGGAGAAGGAGAAACATGGCTTTATATGAATGATCTGTACCGAATCCTCTTGCAGTGGCACAAGGGATTAGAAATACTATCTCATTTTTTGATCTTGCATTCTCTCACTAATTAGATTGCTCTGCTCTAGTATCCCACGGTCTTATTTTGGAATCATATTTCAATTTCAACAGTTCTGGCTGGGTTATTGTCCTTCATAGAGTAAAGGCAAGAAATAAACCTTTAATTTGCCTTTCATGGATTTGCTTCCAAGATCAACTTTTACAGTATTTTCAATGGGTCAGGATAATTTAAGGAGATCACACTTTTAACTACCAGTGTTTTTAATCCTCCCATTGTTGAGTCATTAATTCTCCATTCTTTTCCTCTAGTACCCAATCGCTTCAAGTGTCGACTTCAATCAAGTAGGTTGCAAAGATTTCTATCTCTAACCACGGAACAAATAAAGTTATCTTGATGAACATATCCTCCTTTTGCAATTTATTTTCTTTTTTAGTATAGCAGAAAGCAAGAAAAGAAATGGAAATTTCAGAATCTTATTTCTTGAATTCAAGTATGGTACATATGTCCTTATATAGGCTTAATTACAACTGTACAAATATACTTATGTTGTAACAACTTTTCTAACAAAAAATAGTTATTCTGACTAATTTATTATTCCCTAATACCCTCCTCAAGTTGGCAAATGTATATCATTCCCAGCTTGGTAAGTAATGTACACAAAATGGAAGGAGCCAAAGACTTGGTAAAAATATCTTTGAACCACAAGTGCACGGGTTGCGCCAAGTGATAAAGAAATAAGTCAAGTATCATTCCTATAAGGATTTGTTTAACAAATTAATCAAGTAATAGGAGAGTGAATTCAATAAAGTTGAGACAAAACAAGTTTTTGATATGGAAGGAGACTTTTGAAAAAACTACTTTTAAGACTAGCAATTTATAAAAGCAAATAGTTATTAGGCTTTAAGGATTAAATGGTACTTAGGGTCATTTATCCCTCTTGCATTTCAAAAATACTCAATCAAGTCCCCATAATATGTGCTTCTTAATGAAAGACTATGCTAGCCAAGCATACTAGATTACCTATAAGTGCTCTTTCAATTCTTCAAATAGGTGGATAGTTCAATCAATTCATTAATCTCTTAGTAAACTAATTAAACCCCAATTTTCATTGCAAATTCTATATAGCTATGTGAGGTTAGTGAGTGTATCTCTACCTCATTAACAAAGCTATCCATTCAATTTGCAAATTTCAAATTCTCACATTATTAAACTCAAGTTCTACACTCAATCTAGCCCTCTCAAGCATTTATCAAGTGAACCCAACAAATTCATTGGTGGCCAATCAATAAGAAGCATTAAGCAGAGAGTTAAACTAGTATAATCTCATCATTAATCACAAATATAAAGGGAGAATGAATACTTAATCCATGCAAGGGTTCAAAACAATCCTAAAAATAAAGAGTCTAGCTACTTATGATTAAATATAAAGAAATTCTACACAAAGCTACTAAATACATGAAGAAGCTAAGTGGAAAAGAGGAGAAAAGAAGAAGAACCAAGGTGGAAATCCCGAATTCCCAAAATCTCCTTTGAGAATAACACCCAACCCTCCCAAATCTTCAAAATCTCTCTCCCAATCTCTTCCTTTGTGTGCTTCACTATTTCCAAGTATAGAGAATGAGTTTCGGCACTTTTCCCTAGGTTAAATAGTATTTTTCAACTTCTGAAATCAAAACATGCAACTATACTTTTTCAGGATTTGCTACAGCAAGGTCTATTAACTTGCTGCAGCCAGTTACACAGAGTGTCACTTTTCTTTTAGATTCTTGACTTGTTACGACAAGTTTGCTAACTTGTCGTGGCCAGTTACATAGAAAGCAAACAAGGATTACTTGCCACCGCTAGTTTACCAACTTGCTGAGGCCAATTACATAGAGAGCAAACTTTTTGAGATTGTTTACTTGTCACGGCCAATTGGTCAACTTCTTGAGGCAAGTTGTACAAGTTTCTTCTTCTAACTTTGTAATGCTTCACTTCCTTTATTCTTTTCTTGTTTCTTGGTTCTTGTAGGGCTTCAAAACTTGTCTCCATCCTTCTACAAAAGAGGGAGGATTCATCAATTCCCAATTGAATCATAAACTATATAGGATATAACAAGAATTTATTTGATTTTTGCTTTGATACTTTGATATGCACATTTTCTTCTATACACTTCTTTCTATGAACATTTTGAATCCAAAAATAAGTAGAAAGAGAAAGACAATGTGTTGAAATGTTATCAATTTCTAACAGTTAACAAAATATCTGCTAGTTGATCCTCTGATTTAATAGGTAGTAAATGAATCAACCCTTGCTGTAACTTTTCTTGAACCACATGACAATTAATATCAAGATGTTTAGTGTACTCATGAAAAGTGGGATTGGCAGCAATATGTCTAGCCGATTGGTTGTCACAATACAAAGATGTAGGACTAGTAGTTGGAAGTCCAAAATCACTTAACAAATAAGATAACCATTGTAACTCATATGTGGCAGCCAATGCATGATACTCAGCTTATGAAGAGGAAGTAGAGACAGTCGGCTATTTCTTGGACCTCTAATTGATAAGAGCTTGATCAAGGAAGCCATAAACCCAGTTATGGACCTTCTAGTGTCAAGGCACACAGCCCAGTCAGAGTCACTGAAGGCACTAAACTTTAGAGTAGAAGAAAAGGTCTTGGCCAGGAGCACCCTTAAGATACCTCAAAACCCTATACAGAGCCTTCAAATGAACATCAGTAGGTTGCTGCACATATTGACTAAGTTGCTGTACAACAAAAGAAAGATTAGGAAAGTATTAGACAAATACAACAAGCGGCCAACTAAAGTATGATATTCAGAAAAATCAGTGAGGGGAGTTCCTAAATCCTTAGAAAGCTTAAGATCACAGGCCATTGGATTTTTATCAGGTTTACACTCTAGAAACCCTGAATCTGAGAGAATATCCAAAGTAAATTTTCATTGACATAGAGATATACCAGTAGAATTGCGAGCAATTTTTAAACCCAAAAAATATTTGACATCACCAAGATCTTTGATCTTAAAACAATCATCAAGATAAGACTTGATTTTGTTAATCTCAACTAAATCTGTACCTCTAATAATAATGTCATCCACATAAACAAGCAAGGCAGTAAAAGAGGATTTAGTATTCTTGAGAAACAAAGAATGATCAGCTTGGGATTGTATGTATCCAGATCAAACAAGACCTTAGACAATTTAAAAAACCATTGCCGGCTAGCTTGCTTAAGACCATAAGTAGACCTTTGGAGTTTATAAACCTGATTAGGAGAAGAAACATGTAAACTAAGGGGAGGTAGCATATAAACCTACTTATCAAGATCTCTATATAAGAATGTATTATTAACATCTAACTATTTCAAGTGCCAATTATGACCTGCAGCTAAAGCAAGTAATAATCTCACAGTTGTAAGCTTAGCAACAAGAGAAAAAGTGTTGTTATAATCAATCCCCCCAACTTGAGTGAAACCTTGAGCAACTAGGTGACCTTTGTACCTATTGAGACTACCATCTGAGTTATATTTCTTAGCAAAAACCTACTTACACTTAATAGGGAACTTTCCTTTTGGTAAATCAGTTATCACCCGTGTATTACTTCTTGCAAAGCATCAAGTTCAGCCTTAATAGCATTTCTACAACCCTTATGTTTAATGGCTTTAGAATAGGTTTTAGGGATATCATCAGTAGAAAGGGAACAAGAAAAATGAGAATAGGAAGGAGATAATCGAGTATAAGAAAGAACATTAGAAAGGGGATGATATATACCTTCCTTTAAAGAATTTGGTATGGCCGATGCACATTGAAGAGTAAAGTGATAGTCATGCAGATAATTGGGTAAGCGGCGGGACCTAGTGGATCTTCTAAGAAAAGGTAAAGTAGAATCAAGTGGTGTAGAATTGGAAGTGGGAGTTAGTAATAAAGGTTGCTCATCACAGAAATCAAGGGATAGAGTTTCTTGTGGAAAGGAAATAGAATTAGACTCAATGACAAAACCCAAATTGCAAAAAGGGAATATTGACTTAAAAATACACATTTTTGGAAACAACAATTTGTCTAGTGTGAACATCTAATGTAATATAGCCCTTAGTACTATCTTTAAATCCTAAAAACACACATTTATGCACCCTAAGATCTAATTTAGTTCTCTGATAGGTTAACGATGATGCAAAATAGAGGCAACTAAAAACTTTGAGCATGCTAAAATCTTGTGGTGTACTAAACAATACTTCATGAGGACTTTTATTTCCTAGAAGTGGTGTAGGCAATCTATTGATGATATAAATGGCATGTAGTATAGCATAGGACCAAAAAATCTTAGGAACGTGAGTTTGAAACAAAAGAGCCCTAGTCACATTTAAAATATGTTAATGCTTACTTTCTACCTTGCTATTTTGTTCAAGGGTTTCAATGCAATAAGTTTGGTGTATAATGCCTAGTTGATCATAAAATTCTATCATTTGAAACTATAAGCCATTATCTGACCTAATGACTTGTATTGAATCATGAAATTGTGTAGAAACCATATTAGCAAAAGTTTGAATACCATATCTGACTTCAGATTTATGTTTGAGCAAGTATATCCATGTATAGCGTGAGTAGTCGTCCACAATGGTTAGAAATTACCTATGACCATGCACAGAAGGTAAGTGATAGGGACCCCAAATGTCCATGTGAACTAATGCAAAAACTTTATTTGAATTAGTAGTGCTCACAGGAAATGGCAACTTTTGTTGCTTTGCAAAATCACAAACATCACAACATTGAAAAGAAGAATTTGAAACAACTTTAGGAAATTGTTTATGAATTGAAGACAATGTATTCCTAGACAAGTGCCCTAAGCGAAAATGTCAAAGATCAAAGATAGGGGAATCAATAGTAGTAGTGGAAAAGTCACTAACTAAAGTAGGCCTTCCCAATATTACATGGTTCATGATATATAGCCCTTCAATGAGATCAGCTAAACCAATCATCTTCTCCAAAGGTTGGACTCTGATTTGGCTCTAGGACTTCTAAAAAGAAACAGTAAATAGGAGAGACAAGGTAAGTTTGGATATAGAAATCAAATTGAAATGAAAATTTGAGACATACAAAACATCCTGAATCATAAAGGCATTAGAAAAGAATCAGTCATCGCCAGTACTGGAATTGAGCCATCGATTAAGCACAACATTTTCTTCGACATCAAAGGCATTTTCATGGCCCTTGTCCATGAATGATAGTTATTTCTGGTGAGAATTGGTGACACCAAGACGAGAGAGGGGTTCTCATTAGGGTGAAGAAAGTAAGGATTCGCTATAGTCTGTAGCAATTCAAGCTAAGATGATGAAACCTGACTGATTGTGTTGTCGGCGAGAGAGGAGGAAGAAGGAAAACTCAAAGCCATTTGGAAACTCATATATGAAAGTCAGATCCAAAAGTGAGAGAGGGAGAGAGAGAGAGAGAGGGAAAGTGACAAAATCATGAAAGAGAAATGGGAAAGAGGGAAAAAATTAGAAGAAAATAAGAAGTCAATGACTTTCTTGCTCTGATATCATATAGCAGAAAGCAAGAAGAGAAATGAAAATTTCATAATCTTATTTCTTGAATTCAAGTAATGGTACATATATCCTCATATAGGCTTAATTACAACCGTACAAATACACTTCTTTTGTAACAACTTTCCTAACTAAAACATAGTTATTCTAACTAATTTATTATTCCCTAATATTTAGATCTAGTAGTTGTTAATGCTTCTCATTCTATATTCTCTAAATTTCTTAGTTTTCACTCCTTCTCATTACTATAGTTGTAATGTTATGTTTTCTCTTTATTAATATTATTTGATCTTTTTCAACCAGAAAAACAGAGAGAGTAGATTGCTCAAGCAACACAACTCATAAATAACTAATTAATTTCAGTTGAAGTTAAAATTTTCTTATACACACTTTCCTAAATCGTCTTATAGAGAATGAGAAAATGTTAACACGTTTCAAACATATTTATAATTAACTATCTCTTAGCTAAATATCATTACGAAGGAACTCAAGAGCTCCACATTTGTGTCCAGGTATATAGTTCATTCAGATGAGAAACAAGGCAATGGCTACCTTTGTGTACTGTCTTGGGGGCAACAGATCAATGATCTAGACATCAACGTATCAACATAAATTTGAAGAAAGTACTTGTGTGTGTGTCTTCAATTTTTAATGGATCACCTAAGCATTTTATTTTAATTTATTTGAGAACATCTTTTTTTTCATGGGCATGAGACTTTGTTGATCGCCTGCATTAATATTTCAATTTTCCACTTTTAATTTAATCCTCATGCATTGAAATTTTTTAGATTCAACAATTATGAGCGGATGACTTTCATTCAGCTTTAAGTAGTGATAGAACTTAGAAGTACTCATCAAGGACTATGTTTTTTACTTAAAATGTGCCGTCCATTAATTATTGACCACAGATTTTGTTTTACTGATGTGAAACATGTGTATTTGCCATCCTTCTGTTTTCTTCTGTTTGGACCCGACCTATAATGACTTGTCAGCAATATATTTCTACTCGTGCTTGAATTTCCCTTTTGTGACAAACATTAATAATTTCTTCATCAATAAAGGCGGCTTAATTTGGCCTTTTTATATTTTTTATATTATAAATACTCGATTTTATAGACCAAGTAATTAATATGAAACTCTTATCGGTTTTTCAGCCCACCCAACATAAAACAAATTCAAGTTAAAGAATAATATTAACAAAGATAAGATATGTTTAAAAATACCCCATGTCATTCATATGATATGAAAGTGATCTTATTATTCTAATAATCCCTTTTAAATATTAATTAATGACATTAGTTTTTATGTTTGTTCACATGATAACCATATCACACACATCATTATGCACAAAACAGCTCCTTAGGAAGGGTGTCCTGGTCGCAAAATCTCAATATGGATTAGCCAATTATTTGGATATATGATAATATGATTAAAAAAAAAAGTGTCAGACACTGAGTGACCTAAATGCTTATTAAAATTCAAAGAGAAAATTTTCTGTCCTATTTATAAGTCGTTTCATCATTTAATTTTACATATAAATTTACAATTTTATCCTTCATTTATTATAGAGACTTTACTCTCATTGAGTATAATATATATTAAATAGAGGTAAAGTTGAAAAATTATTAATACAATTAATGATGTTTAAAGTTATTCTTGATTCTAATGAGATACTCCATATTAGAAGTTACTTAAAAATAGAATTAGAATCTTGTTTGTCTTTCAATCTTGTTAGCCCATTTATGAGTCTATGTTCAATTGATCGGACCATCCGTCCAATCCCGTTTTCGTAACACTGATGATTCAATATTAATCATTAACACTTGAAACCAATGACCAGAACGTGATTAAAATTTAACTTGTGGGGAATGTATGAAAACTAAGCAAGAAAATTCCTAGGCACTTCAAAAAGTTGAGCATGTGGTGAAACTTTTTTATCACCATTCTTTCGGTTTGGTTGATATCCGGTCTGGTCACCATTTCTGAATCGGTTGGCCGGTTTTTTTTAAACCAATTTTAGTCACGTCGTCATGGCATTGCCTATTTCGCACTACTATTTAAAATAAAGCATAGACATAAGCAATTACGTAATCTGCATGTTGTGGACCCACTTCTCCATTAATTCTCGTAGCTTCTTCATAGTTATATATTATGCGAGTGAATGATAGTTTGATACTGTTTAAAATGGAACATAATAAATTGATTGATCGTTGCAATGAAAAACTTATTATAATTACTAAAAACATTTCATAAATTTGCTTCATTATCGTACAAAGTAATGTAAAATTGGGCCATTTATTTATCATTTCATTGATCATCTAATAGAGATGGACGGAGATGGAATGGGATTTATTCATCATTGTCTTGCATTTTTTTATGATTTGTCATATAACATAATCTCAATCATAATTTTTCAAGTTCATTTTTTTGGAATTTATTACTTAAAGTTGACCCGAATATTCTAATTTTTTTATGTCTAGTTGTTTCAAAATATATATATTGAAAAATAATTTTGTATTAACAGATTTTAGCATCAATTTATTTCATCAACAAAAATATGCATTTAAGTCGACATTTTACTTTTGAAACTAAATATCTTAAATTCAATATATTAATAATTTCACAAGTTAGATAATATAGAGATATAAATAAAATTGATTATAGCTTGACTAAGGGCATGTTCGACACAAGTGAAATGGAGGAGGTGGAGAGGGAAAATTTTAGTGAGTTCAATTTAAAAGAAATGGACCGGTGAAGTTACAAAATTTTAATAAATAGAAGATGTTAGATAAAAAAGAGTAAGAACAATTAATTAAAAACCATTAACACCATTCTTCAATTTTTTAAAATCGAACTCATTAAAATTTTGGAGGAATTACTATAAGGTCCTAAATAAGGGACTTAATTACCAATGAGTCATAATATAATAACAAGTGAAGTGTTGTCATTTCTTATATTGGAACCTGTCATTGCATGCTTCTCACACCTCAGTTGCCAGTAGAAATTCTCGGTATTTAAATTCCTTTCCTAAGATCTCATAATAATTCCTCCTAAAATTTTCCCACCCATCCCATCCATCTCCCTCGTAGTAAAGACACAATAAATGGGTTTTGTCATGGCCAACAGGGGTTGGGTCTGACGAAATGAGCTAATCCCTCATAAAGTGGTGAGTTAAGGTTTGAATGCTTGTTGGAAGAGGTGTCAACATTTAGTATCTTTGATATAATTTTTTTTTTAATAAAAGGGGGGTTTTGTCATGTATATACCAAAGACTTAAATAATTATAATCCTAAAAATATAATTAATGAAGGGCAGACCTATTACATTGAAAGCGCGCCCCCACGATATATGTAATAGTATTGAATATGACATATAAGAGACCCAGGACCAAGTTATACAGGGATTTGTCGTCTATAAAGTGGGGACATACACCATGTGGGGAGACTTTTATGTCATCGGATTTTTTATTTCTTGCTTGAAATAATGCAAATAATTAGTGTGTTTTCGGCAACATTCAAAACCATAATTTCAAAATCATTTTTCCGTAAATCGAGACAAAACTCCTCTCACATATTTACCTCGTAGACCTTAAAAATTATTCTCTAAAAACTAATCTCAACACAAACTTAGAAAAAGACTGGTTTCTCTCCATGCATGGACCTCATTGGTGGATTTAAATGAAACTTTTTATATTAATTAAAACATCTACGATAATGATTTTGATGATTGAGCACTGCATGTGTTCAAACGTACGATCGTATCCGTAAATATTGTACAATTCAATAGAGCATGCATCTTTCTAGCTAGCTAGGACCGAATCCAATAAACTGAATTATTTTTCATAACCAATCAATAACCTTGTGTTTAGAACCTCTAAACGTTTTAAGAACGAAAACTGGTTCATGGTTTAATAGTTAGACATTGATTTGAACCGATTTTAGTTAAATTAATACGAGTATAATTTAAAGAGTATATATGAAAAATAAAAATATCTCAAATAATATTTATCAATAGGTTAAATTTAATTATAGTCAATCACACCCGCGTTATAATGAAAGTATTTATTGTCTATTACAAACTTCTAAACTCATCAAACATGCCAGGTTAATTATCCAATTAAATTCATAATACAATTTTGGGTTATTGAGGTGTTTTTTATTAAAAAAATTGCATTTGAGCAATTAGACTGTTGTTTCAGCCACAATTATAATATTTTTTAATTTTTATGTTAGTAATAATAATAATAATCAGAAAATGATTTTAATGATTTAAGACAAAATATTTATGTATAACACCGTATTATTATTAGCAGTAGGAGTAATGAGCCAAAAATATGAATTAATTAATGCTTGACATTGACCCTTTTAAAAACTCGACCTGAACCTTGGCGTGAGGACAAAGGCGACAAGTCTTTGACACACATCAAGTCTTTTAATTTGATGAATTTTGACCACGGGATGAATTGTATTAATTTAATTTTGACCACGGCTTGGTTATCAAGTTCACGTTGAACCTTGATTTTATTTCCTTATGTATAATACATTAATTTAATTTGATAATCTAATACTGAAAAGGGACCAATAATTACCTAACATCCCAAGTGCAGACAAATACACCTTACGCTAGCAGTTGCACAATCAATCAATAGTTTATATATATAATGGATTGAAGCTCCAAAGAGGATCTATGACACAAAACCCTGGCATCATTTTGCGGTTATGCCTTAAATGGTATCTCACCAAAACACTGTAACAGTGGGGCGGTGGATCACCGGCGCTTGGCAGCTCCGTTAATTTCCATGCCCCATCAGCCCCCTTGAAAGCCAACACTACATCTCAGCTCATTAAAATTTTCTATCCTGTTTATTTTAAAATATTTTAAAAATTGTAATTAATTACTATATTTCTTAAGATAATAAATCTTACTCATTTTCAACTATTTGCTACAAACTTAAAAAAAGAGTTACCACACCAACACGAGGTTAGTTGAGATAGTAAATGGCCTCCCCTGATAAGGAACCCGTTTCCATACCTATCCTCCTAGCGTTTGTCCTCATCTGGATCATCCAAATCCTTCATATTTGATTTTTTTGAATAAGTTATTTTTACATAAAAAAATTATTTTTTAAAAAAATATTGATTAAAAGATTATTTTTATTTTAAATTCTGTATTTATTAAAATAATTTTTAAAAAAAATAAATCTAGACAGTTTAGATGGGAAGAGCTCCCCCTCCTTATCCAAAGGATGAGCAGGGAAGCTCATTCCCACCTAAGGAGTAGAACACAAGAATTTCGAGGAGCACATGCATTTATTTGAAAAGGCTTAGATTGCCATCTTTAGATGTAAATAAAATTTGACCATCACAACTAAAACAAGTTATGCATGGGACACAAGTGAGGCTGGGAGTAAGTGAGGATGCACGCCTTGCTCTTCGGACGCGTAACCAGTCAAACTCCAAGAACCAGTCATTAGTCTTTATTTTTATTTTTAATTTTCGTTTTTCAATATTTGGTCAGTCAATGGTTCTAATCTGACCCCTTCTCTCTTCCTTCTATATATATACACGCATAACTCACCAAATCCTCTTCACAACCACATTCAAGCTCAAAAAGACCTAATCCTCTTAATTAATGGCTTCCCTCTGCACTTCTTCTTTTCTTCCTTCTTCTTCTTCGAAAAGAGTAGTACCTGTCAAAGCCTCCATTAACGTCCCCAAATTCCCTCTAGTTCCTTTCTCATCATCAAATTCAAAACTCCCAAGCAGGAAGCTCTTCGAAGAACTCAACGGCTTCTCACACTCAAATATACTTCCCTCTCAGAACAACACCAACCTCAATAATGTTTCACAGTCTCACAACGATCTCATCAGGTCTGAACTGTATGTGATCCTCGAAGCAGTCGCCGATCGAGTTGAGATGCACCACAACATCGGCGAGCAGCGCGATAACTGGAACACTCTGCTTCTCAATTCCATCAACATGATCACCCTCGCCGCATCCACCATGGCCGGCGTCGCCGGAGTCGCCGCTGCCACCGGAGCTCCGCTTCTCGCTTTTAAACTCTCCTCCGGCCTCCTCTTCTCCGCCGCCACGGGGATGCTTGTCATAATGAACAAGATCCAGCCGTCGCAGCTCGCGGAGGAGCAACGCAACGCCACGAGGCTGTTCCGGCAGCTCCAGAACGAGATCGAGACCAAGCTCGCCATCGGAAAAGTCACCGAAGAGGATGTTAAGAACACAATGGCCAAAGTTCTGGCTGTCGATAAAGCCTATCCGCTTCCTCTGTTAGGAGCCATGATCGAGAAATTTCCGAAGAAATTCGAGCACGCAACATGGTGGCCTTCTTCATCATCAAATAGAACCAGCTTGAAATCCAAGGAATCCAAGAATGGATGGAGCGAGGGATTAGAGATGGAGTTGAGAGAAGTAATGGAAGTAGTGCAGAAGAAGGACATTGAAGACTACGAGAGACTTGGGAATTTGGTCTTGAAGATAAACAAGAGTCTGGCAATAGCTGGGCCTTTGCTTACCGGAGTAGCGGCGGTGGGATCTCTGTTTATAAGCGCGGAATCGTCGTGGTCGGCGGTGGTGCCGGCGGTGGCGGGGGCGTTGTCGACGGCGATAAATGGGTTTGAACACGGTGCGCAATTGGGGATGGTGGCGGAGATGTACAGGAACTGCGCGGGATTCTTTCAAATGTTGGAAGATTCAGTGGAAGAGACGATTGAAGAAGATGTGGAGAGAAGAGAGAATGGAGAATTGTTTGAGATGAAGCTGGCTTTGAAATTGGGAAGGAGCTTGTCTCAGCTCAGAGATCTTGCCAAGAAATCTGCTTACTCTCGTATTGAGGGAGCTGACGTGGATGAATTCGCCAGCAAGCTTTTTTAGTCATTACTAATACTAATCCCATTAATTATTAGTCTAACATTTTTTGTACATTAACGTATGGAGGTTAATGTAGATGTTTAATTCATTCTATTTTTTGGGATGCTATCATCTCAACATCAATTGCAGTATATATGAGTATATTTGTGACTAATTAAATGTTTTCCCCATCTTCTAATTTATTAGTCTTTCGAAGTTAAGTAAAAAAAAACAGAAAATCAAATTAAAAATCTTGCAAATTCAATGGAAACTATTGTCAATTAAGAATTTTCAACTTACATGGATAGAGATATTTTATTCAATTGTTTTCATGCTCATTAGTATTATTTACCGTGATAAATATTAGAGATAAAGTATTATTTACTGTAATATTTATAAGGGAAAATGAGATAAAAAAATTAAAACTTTAAAATTGTAAAATCTCATATAAGGTATTTTCTATAAAATGATTTATGAATTGCTTATAAAATATTGTCATTACTTTATTAATTCTTGGTAATAAATCTAATTTGGGATTTTATAATTTTAAAATTATTTTTTTTGTCATTTTCATTATTTATAATCAAATAAAACCAATTAACTAACTAACTAACTCTTACATTAAATGTAAGAAATAATGTTATTCTTATCCTTATCCTTAGTCTAAAAAAAGTTACCCATGAATAATGACACACAAACGTCGAGGCAGTTGCAAAAAGTATTATTTATACATGTGAGTGTTTGTTTTTATTGATTTCCTTTTCTATTTATTTTCTATTAGATATATCGATCATTAGATCAGCTTTAAATGATTGAAATTTATTATAGTAGATTTTTATTATAATAATATTATTTATATATTATTAAATTTCAAACCATTGAAAACTAATCTAATAATAAATATATTTAATGAAAAAGAAAATTAATAGAGATAACCTTACCCCATGGCCCACGCGCGCACATATGGATTCTTAAAAGAGCAAAATCCCGAAAAACCATGTACAGTATATATTGGTGTATCCAAAATGATAGGCTATTAGTTATTGACCAATTAGAGTTTGGTTTCACTAGGATAGAAATAAGTCGATTATGTCTTTAATAGGGGTTTACGGTCTAACTTATATAAAGCCTAACCTAATTTATTTAGTAAATAGATTAGATTCAAGCTCAGGCATATTGATAGACCTATTTAGATAAACAGGCTAGACATATTTTTATAAGGCTTAGCCTACAAGCCTATAGCCCTGGCCTATTTAACTTTTTTTTTAAAAAAAATTATACTATTATATAAGTATATATAACATCATATAAATAATTTTATAAATTTACCAACATAATCTTAATTCTAAATTTCATATTTCATCGTCATTATACTCAACCCTTGTTTTCGTATAAATCATTCACCCCCACCTCTCTTCTTTTCAATAACTCGAGATGACAACACTAACTCACTTTCTCTCCCCTAATTTGTGCCATCAACTAAAGTATAATAATTGTTATAAGTTTTTTTTAATGTCAAATGAAATATTATAATCTTAATAAGAGGAGTTTGTCCCAATTTGCGTGGGAAGAGTAAAAGAGGTAAAAATCTAGTTTTACATATTATTTGTTATGCTTAGTTGATTTTAAAAAATATATCTCATTAGTCAACAGACGATTAGCTTTTCTTATTCCTATTTACTCGGACAAGTGTTGTCACTAGACATTATTTTATTTTCCTTACTAAGCCTTAATATTAAGACAAGAATAGATGTTAGGCTTTTAAGACATAACGTAGAATTATATATAAATATAAAGGGTTATATATGAATTTGGTAATAGATGTTTTAATGTAGATGTTTTATTAATTCTCTTTTTTGGGATGTTATCATCTCAACATCAATTGCAATATATATGAATATATTTGTGACTAATTAAGTGTTTTTCCTATCTTTTAGTTTATTGGGGCATGTTTGGGTTAGCATTAGAGAAGTATATCATATAAGTCGAGTCAAAACTCTTCTCACATACTTACCTCGTACTCTGTAAATCACGTTAGAAAAACAGTTTCTACCGTCAACTCAAACAGACACTTAGTCTTATGAAGTTAAGTAAAACAAATACAGAAAATCAAATTAAAAATCTTGAAAATTCAATCAAGACTATTGTCAATTAACAATTTTCAACTTACATGGGATAGAGATATTTTATTCAATTTTGTTCATGCTCATTAGCATTATTTACAGTGATAAATATTGGAGATAAAGTATTATTTACTGTAATATTTATAAGGGAAAATGATAGAAAAAAAATTTAAAATTTAAAATTGCAAAATCGCGTATCAAGTATTTTCTATAAAATGAGTTATGAATTGCTTATAAAATCTTGTCATTACTTTATCAATTTTTTGTAACAAATTTGATTTAACATTTTGTAATTTTAAAGTTATTTTCCTATCATTTTCATTATTTATAATTAAATCAAACCCTAACTAACTAATTAACTTTTATCACTCTGGTTCTATTTATAAGTCCAAATTAACTAATTCTCATGTACTAATGAAAGTTAGTTAACTCATTAACTATAGGCTAAATTTCCAATTTTGTCCTTATTTATGATTGATTCCAAAAGTCAACATGAATAAATTCTTTTTATTTATTGCAATTAATAGGGATAAAAAATTCAAAAAAAAATTATTATTCTGAAAAGGACTTATAATAAGGATAAATTTTTAATCAAAATGAATTTATAAATAGGATCAGAATGGTATATTATAGATGAGAAGTAGTGCTCATTTGGAATAGCTTATTTTTGGGTAATAAGTGCTTATAAATCGTGATTCACGGTATACGAGGTAAGTATGTGAGAATAATTTTATTTTGACTTACATAATAAGGATTTATTATTTAAAAATAAACCCAACCAAACACACACGTAGTGTCATTCTTATCCTTAGCCTGAACAAAAATTACCCATGAACAGTGACACACAAGGGGGGGGGGGCAGTTGCAAAAGTATTATTCATACATGTGTGTGTGGATTCTTAAAAGACCAAAATCCCGCAAAACCATGTACGGTATATATTGGTATATCCAAAATGATAGGCTATTATTGACCAAAGTGTTTGGTTTTACAATTGGTTCTGTCATTACTAAAAACTCGGGGAGAATTCTTGAAAAAGAATTTAAAAATGATAAAAGAACAAATCAGATTTTTCATTAAGAGTTAATTGAAAAATATCAAAATTTAATAAGTAATTCCCAACTTAATTTTTAAGAAATACTTGATTTATCATTTTACAATTTTCAAATTCTTTGATAAGGATTCTCCCAAACATGTACTTGATTTATTTATTTATGCTAATTCTCTAATCCATGTGTTGATGGTGGACTTCTCCAGTAGCAATTATAGAACGGCAAAATATTTTAGGGTAGACTTTTTTTAGATTCTGACTTTATTCTTTTTAAAAGTCATCTTTTAATTTTATTTGGTCAGCATCGTTTTTTATTTATTAGGTATATACATAAGAAATATTTTGACATTTTGATTAGGTAGCCATCCCATGCATGGACGAAAACGAACCCGCCAAATTAGCGTTCTCTGCTGGTCAGAAAAAAAACAACAAAAACAAATTGGCATTCTCTTCCACATTATCGTTGTAGTTTGACTTTCTTTATCGTTGGTCCCACTGATTTTTCAAGTTTTTCATACTAACACTAAAAATTATGGGTGTTCAACGTTTCCGTTCCGATAATTCCATCCCTGTTTTGAGCAAATTGGGATGCAAAAATCCCGTCTCAAAAATTTTGGAATAGGAAAATTCCGATAATTCCATCTCTGTTTTGAGCAAATTGGGATGAAAAAATCCCATCTCGAAAATTTTGGAATAGGAAAAATTAATGGTACTTTCTGATCCAGAATATATATGTGTTTATATATATATATATATATATATATTAATTTTCCTAAAATTACTTAAATGTCGTAATATCCTAATTTTTATATTAAAATTTAATTATAAATAAGAAAGAATTAATAGTGATAAATGAATTTATCATTTAATTATTGAAATAAAAAAATTATTTAAAATATAATTTATGATAGTAAAAGAAATTAGTGAAATAAAAATATAGAGATAATAATAATAATAATATTTTATTACTATTATTATTTTTAATATTAAAAAAATGGAAGTAAAAATAATACGATTGGGGGAAAAAACAAATGGTGCAAACCCAATAAGGTTTAAAAAAAAAATGAAGTAAAAAGAATCAGCGCGCACACACATATTAATTAAAAAACTACATGTCCAAAAATAAAAAAATAAAAAAATAAAAAAAATAATTAAAAACTAAGAGTCACGTGGACCTTTAGTTAGTCACGTGGTGGGGGTATTTATCATACCCCCACGGCCCCCACCTATCAATCAAACCGATCAGCTACACTGGCGAAGCTACAGTAACGCGGGGGAGTGTCTGAGCGGCGCTGGTTCTCCATTTTTAGAGTATAGGGCAATTTTTTTTTGGGAGAATTGCTGAAAAATATTTTGGAAGTAAATTAATTGCTGATTGCTACCAAGCGTGTAAGGGATCTTCCGTGTGTGCAAGCAATCTTTCGTTTTGTACAAATCATCTTCTGTGTGCGCAAAAGTCTTCCGTATAAATGTGCAAGCAATCTTCCGTTATGTGCAAAACATCTTCCGTTATGTGCAATGGTAGCATTCAGCAATTAATTTGCCAAAAAGATATTTATCAGCAATTCTCCCATTTTTTTGTTTATTTATATAGGTAAAATCACTTCTAATAACAATTATTTTATAAAAATTATTTTAAATAATTTTTTCTTTCTTATGATAATAATTATTAGCTAGTTACAGAATATTTTAGGGTTATGATTTTAAGTAAGTTTTGAGTTTTGTTAATATATGACGATAGAAAAGTAGAGGAAATATTTAATTTTAATATGTTTACTTTTATTATTTAGTTGGTATAAGGTTTTATAATGAATTTTTTTATCATTAGTTTATAAATAATTCTATATTGAACATTTTTACTAGTTAAATTTTGGTTAAATGATTTATTTGGATTATTGAAGGTGTTCTTAAAGTTTTAATCGGTTTAGATTTTTTATTAAAGTAAAGATTTATAATTTTGCAATTTTATTCCCTGAACTTTAAATTGTGGATTTTATGTAATAGAATGGAATTGATGATAATCAATTACTTAAATGAATTATTGGGTTAAGAAAAATATTTGAATTAATGTTAAAATAAATACTTGGGATTTTAGTGTGAAATTAGAATTTTTGAATAATTAATTCAAAATTTTAAATTTATAGAACTAAGTTAATTAAGTTAATAGTTTTAATAACTAAGAGTTAATAATGTGTAGTAAATTAATTGTTGTAGATTGATTATGACTTGTGTTTGAGCTATTGGATTAGGAGCATTGTAGTAATACTTTATTTTAGCAAGAGCTAACCACTTTTCTCTTATTGTATATACTTGTATGATGTTTGTGAGTGATTTTTAACTATATAGTACTATAAATTTTCGATGGGTTTGTGCTATGGATTATGAACTAGGTTGTTAATGAAATTGTCTTGTGGAACTTATTTTCATTGAAAAATGACTAGTGATATGATATTATATGAATTGGTGTTAAATTATGAGATTGGAAATACTCTCAATAATTTGTGAATTAATAATGGCTTGTGATAACCTATTGTGATTATATATCTTGAGTATTAATATGAGAGGAGATGGTGGATGTTGATTTGATGGGAGTTATTCATTGAGGAAATAAATGGTGAATTTTTGTACAAAAAGAGGAAATAAGGTGGTGGCTTGTAGGTGAACACTGGTTAGTCCTTTGTTCTAATTGTGTTTAATAGGGCCTTGACATCCTACTAATACATTAGAGGGGACCTATGGTCAGGTCTTGTGATTTGTGGATTTTAGCCGGTTCATATCACTTGATCGATGAGCTTGTTGAGTTGAACTACCAGTTATATGGATGAGTATTAGCCTATGGGTTCAGTTAGAGGAAATAAGCTATGTTAGAGAATAAATTCTTGTGTATCGATTTTGTGTACCCATATGATAAATATGAGAATGAGATTATGCCATTATGAATTGATATTCATGTAACCATGTGATATTTGTTATAATGCTATGAATTTCTAATTGTCTCACTTGACACCTCATGAGCATTTACCTGTATGCCCAATGAGATGGATTATTGGTTGTTGAGACTTTTGTCTCACCCTGTTGATTTAACATTTTTTCAGGTGATAGTTTTCATGCGGGTCCATTAGGGAAGACTCCGGAAGCTTAAGCTACTTCTACTAAGAGTAGTGCTTCCATCTTTTTGATATATGTTGGAATATTGTATATTTTCACATTATAGCTCATCGTGCGTACTCTGATTTATTTTAAAGATTTGATGCATTAACTATATTCTTTTGATTTCTTTGTGATTGGATTACTCTTGATGATTTTGGGTGGCCTATAGGCCTTATGACTTGTTTTTATCTTGTGGATCCACAACTTGGTATGAAATAGATATTTTGATATAAGATGAAGTATTATTCAGTTAAAAAGTTTGGGCTTGATAGTGATTAGTTATTTTAGGCCTTGTGAAGTCTAAAGCCCAACTATGTGCATGATAATGTTTTGATAAATGATTTGATTAAACCTTTAGTTAATTATTGTTTTAACAAAAGGATTTTACAAATGCCACTATGCCAGAAGCCCTAAACCAACCAAGTGAACCCTAATTTTGCTCAGACACACTCTCTCTCTACTTCTCTTTGTGTTCATCGTTGCGACGCTGCCCCTTATCTCTATTATATCGTCTCTCCGTCAACTCCAATCGATTGACTCGCTCCGTCGAGAGATCAACTCGCTTTGTTGACTCCGTCATGTATGAGAACCAGAGGAATCCGTGTGTACCCTCTCATAGAAAAAAGCTCTTTGAGTTGACTCTATCTAACTCTATGAGTATCTCGCTCGTTCTCTCTCCCCTTGAACTTTATTCAGTTGTAAGTAAGCACTGATCGTAGAGCACATTAACACTCTCCCCACATTACCCAGATCTTGGTGGTTCAATATCTTGTCGGTCTTCTGATTAGGTTTTCCTTCTTTGTTATTTAACAATTTAATTTTCCCCCAATTAATCTCATATGTGAACAATTGTCTTGATGCCTCTGTTCTTGCCTAGATCAAATTTGAAGATGCTGCTTTTGATTGCTGAGGAAATTTATTTAGGATAGAAAAATAATAGTTACATATTTTTTGAGAATTTCCGACTCGAGAAATCCCAATCCCGATCATGATGAGAATTTTTTGGAATTGGGATCGGGAATGATTTCCCTTCCTCAGCGTTCTTCGGGATAGGGATCAGGAAACCCGTCCCAAGAACACCCCTACTTAGAACTGAATGTGTCTTGCATTTTTTTTGTCTTACATTTCTAATACAACTCATGTAATCATGTGATGATTAAATAAATTTTGTAAATGAGGTAAACATTTGATAATCAAAATAGATGAATGGTTTGTATTCAAACTCTTGTTCTTAATATACGGCTTAACTAAAGAGTGAATCTTGATTTAAATAAAGAGTGAATCTTGATTTAAATGTAAGACATATTTACCACATTTTTCATTTTTTCTAATTTATCGCATTAATGTTCTCTCAATAAAAATCAAGTGTAAGAGAGGTGAAGAGAATTAAAGAAGATTAGACATGTCATATTAACTTTTTTTTTTAAAAAAATAAAAGTCAATTTATTGAACAAAATCATACTACCTCCGAATGTTAATATAAAACCTAATTGATTTTTTTAGAGAGGTTAAGGAAGCTAAATAAGTAAGTTAATAATAATATATGTTATATATTATCTTATTATACAGTAGTTTATAAGTCAGACAAATTAATCTAGTATAAAAAATATAAATATAAAAGGGTTAAGGTGCAAAAATGCACATGTATGTGCTTTTTCTCAAGGTGCACCAAACAGCAAATATTTTTTTTAGATGCAAAAGTAGCTATGTGGTTATATAATAGGTGCAAAAGTCACAGCATCTGTTAAAGGGAAAACGTTGACCGTGAAAAACATATTTGTTGACTAATTGTGATGATGTGGCAGGTGACTTGGAAGATGAAATTGCTGACTGGATTTTTGTAGTGTTTAAAAAAAACTAAAAACACACACATGTAAAACACAGGCAAAAGCTTGGCAGAAGAATAAAAAATTAAGACATGCCCACTCAGAGTTGAGGGCGAAAGGAATCGAAAAAAATAGAAACAAAGTGGGACAAAAAGGGAGGTCGAAGGAAACACCGACGGTGAAATTAAATCAAGGGAGGACAAAAAGGAAAACGAATCGGAGGGGGAAGGAGGCGAAATCAGATCTGAGGGCGAACACATGGCGTGGGGAAATTAAAACTACAGTTTCAAGTCGACATTATCTGAACGAGTTGAAGATCATAGGGTTTTAAAGTTTGGGAAGAGACAAAAGGAATCCCAGGTAAGCACTGATTGGGACCCATAAATGTTAGTTTTTTTGTCGTGGCTATAGTGAAATGGCTTGAAGAGGGGACAACACAAGAATATATGCGTCATTATGCCGACCCACAAACAAAATTCCCCATACCCAATGAAAAGGAATTGAGAATGTCAAGGGTTGCAAGCTCTAGTGCCCCAGAAGGTTCAAGGGTAATTCAGTTTGGGCCTCAATCGTCAGACTTACCATTTCAACCATAAGGTCTACAGTGGCAGGGGCAACCATGTGTCACAACAAGACAGCTGTTTGCATAGAAACAGAGCCAAATTCAAAAGACAAAAGAGACATCAAAGAAGAGTGCTATGTAGTTTTTTGTATATTCCTGGCACTTTTGTAAATGTCATTTGGGTTTTCTTTTAGAACCTTATGTAGAGGCTATTTTGGTTACATGTCTAGGTGAAACTGAAACAGTCAAGTATGAAGTATGATTTTATGTAGCTTTTGTTAAAATGTAAATCACACTCTACCAGCTTTATGTTAATATTTAAGCACTCTTAAAAGTTTGCATGCTTTACCTTTTTTCCGTTTCCCTTTCCCGGATTGTGTAGAACACAATTTAGAATTTAGTAATGCACAATAACAGGGAATATCTGGCCAAGATGGCTTAGTTTTATTGATTCAAAATCCTTACCACTTTTTCTTCTCTCGTTCACTAGTCGTTCACAGTGATCCTTCATGGAAGCTTAGTGCTTCCAAGACTCAGCATTTTACACTTAGCGTTATATTACTATTTAAATAGTTTGAATAGTTTTATTACTATTCGAATTGTAATAAAACTATTCACTATTCGAATAGTTTTTTAACTATTCGAATAGTTAATATAAACTATTAACTATTTGAATAGTTAAAAACTATTCGAATAGTTTTTAACTATTCGAATAGTTAATAGTTTCTATTAACTATTCGAATATTCGAATAGCCATGTGTTCGCTCTCATATCTTATTTCGCCTCCTTCCCCCTCCGATTCGATTTCCTTTTTGTCCGCCCTTGATTTAATTTCACCGTCGGTGTTTCCTTCGACCTCCCTTTTCGTCCCACTCTGTTTCTATTTTTTTTTATTCCTTTCGCCCTCAGCTCCGAGTGAGCATGTCTCAATTTTTTATTCTTCTGCCAAGCTTTTTCCAGCGTTTTACATGTGTGTATTTTTAGTTTTTTTAAACACTACAAAAATCCAATCAGCAATTTCATCTTCCAAGTAACCTGCCACATCATCACAGTTAGTCAACAAATATGTTTTTCACGGTCAACGTTTTCCCTTTAACAGATCCTGTGACTTTTGCACCTATTATATAACCACATAGCTACTTTTGCACCTAAAAAAAATATTTGCTGTTTGGTGCACTTTGAGAAAAAGCACATGTGCATTTTTGCACCTTAACCCAATATAAAACTTCCAACTGATTCTGAGTCAGATCAAGTTGGGGGTCCAAATCTAAAAACAAAAATACATTACAACATAATAACTTTAACACTAACACAACAACAAAAACCAAGTTTCAACTAATAGACCTTAAAGACAATCAAAATAGTTTGAAATAGAAATGTTAAGAGAGAGAGAGAGAGAGATCTTTATTAAACTTTATCAGTCGCGTGTCTTTTCTCTGAGTGAACAGTAAAAGCTTTTCCTCTGTCGTGATTTTACCGTTGCAGAGCAATGGTAACCTTCAGCGTCGACGATCGCCGGTTGGATCTGCACCGTCGGAGCTGCTCTTTGCATCTGCACCACTGGGAGTCTCGCAGCATCATCGTCTAGCGTTGAGGAGTTTTCTCTCATTCGACATTAGGCTCTATTTCTGCGGCACTCTGTTTTTTCCGGTGAAACTGAACTTCGTTTGCTGAGCTCCGCATGTACGCCGTCATGAGGATCTCTACAAAGGAGTCTGTTTTTCATCTTGCTTCAGTTTTGTTTTTATGTTGGAAGTTTCTATCTCAGCAAGACTCTGTCGTAGTCACTGTTTTCTTCTATGTTTGGAAGAACGTTGATCTTTGGCTCTAGTTTCAGTTTTAGTCATCGGTGATCTGTGGGATGAGACGTTTTTTTGGCTTTCCAAAGTTTTCAGAGATTTGTGTGTAACCTGAGAACAGTATGGGAAGTAATATACGTGAACGGGATAGAAGTTGTGAGAGAGTATCTCCGGTGCCGTCGTTGGAAGAACAAGATGCTATGGTACGAAGCCGAAAGAAAGTTAGAGATGGGAAAGATGAGTTCTCTGAACACCAATCCCTTGTACCAAGGGTGGAGGATTGGATGACTAATGAAGAGGTGGTGGATGAGGTTTCTTCACAACCGAAGAAATCTTACAAGGAAGCCTGTGTCGATATACCGATGGCGGGAGATATGTCTGACGAGGAGGAAGAATGGTGGCGTGGGGATGGATGGAAATCAAGAATTGATGTTGAGATCACTCAGAAAGGTTCAAATATTGTTGTCTTACCGGAATTTCGTCAAAAACTAGCAAAGAAATGGAGGACTTCTTTGATTGTGAGGCTTCTGGGACGTATGGCTCGTGAAGAACAACTTGGTAGAAAGTTGCAGCAACTATGGGGTCGAAGGGGTGAGGTAACTACAATAGAAATTGGGTCTGGATATGTCTTGGTTTGTCTAACAAGCGAGGAGGATTATGAATTTGCTTTGACTAGTGGCCCATGGTTATACATGGAACATTACCTAGCTGTACAGCCATGGAAACCTGAGTTCGATCCTGATGCTGGGGAGGTACTGAAGATCGCTGCATTGGTACGTATTCCAAAATTTTCAGTAGATTTTTATGATAAGGGTATTTTAAACGTAGTGGGTAGTCAGATTGGAAGGGTGCTTAAGGTGGATAATAATACTTTGAAACAAACAAAAGGCCGTTTTGCTCGATTATGTGTTGAAATAGACCTGAATTCCCCGTTACTCCCATCAATTATGATTAATGGCAAGGAAAAAAAAATAGTATAGAGGGTCTACACCTGATATGTTTTTCATGTGGGAGGTATGGGCATGGATCCGAACATTGCTCACGAAAGAAAGAATATGGACCTTCAGGAGTTCAAAGTTCAGAGACTGAGAATGATGGACGATCAGCGGATTCGACGTCAACTAACCATAACCAAGAAGCCATAACCTATGGTGAATGGATGGTGGCACCTAGACGTCGAAGGATGCAGCGTGGTACTGGAGGAGAATTGAATATTAGACGGGGAGGGGTTCGTGATTTGCATAGAAACAATAATGGTGGAGGATCAAGATTTGCAGCATTGACAGATGAGAATACGGAAGAGAAAGGAAATGAAATCACTTTAAGGGCACCCAATAATTCGGCACATGATGCTACAGAATCTTCACAAGTCCGAATTATTAAATCATGTGGGTCCTTGCCTAGTAAGAAGAAGCTTATGGTGACTAATCTTGGGACTAAAGAAAGTGTGGTGGAACGTAAGACGGATTTGGTGAACCCAATGGAACATTATCAACAAGTGAAGAATAAAATGGTAGACCAAGATAATTCTAGTTTGACCTCAGAAAGTGGAAAAGTCCATAGTGCTAGAGTCTTGGCAAAAGGTATTAATGAAGGAAGGAAGAGTGTCGCGGGTTCGTCCAAATTGCAACCAATTAAGGCCTATTCGGGGACACCTTTAAAATCTGAAGGTGTGAAAATTCAACCACCAAAATCTAATACAAATAGTGCTTCTGATCCTATTGATCCAGGTGCAGGTAGGAAGATTATCTATTCAACTAGTATTAATCTCCCAAGTGAGGTGGGTGATGTTGTTATGAAGGAGTCAAGTGAGGGAGCATACGGGCCTAAGTCCCAGTAGTGTTTTCCAGAATGTTTAGGAAACCTTTATCTTTTATTATTTGTTTAATGATAATTATGACATGGAATACTCGGGGTGCCGGTGGTGCCTCTTCTCATCGTTTAATCAGTGACATTATTGATAACAAGGAGTTAATCTTTTCGCTCTTTTGGAACCTAGACAGGCGGGAATAAAGGCAAAGTTATTGGCTCGGAAGATTGGATGGTCTAATATGCATGTGGTTGATGCACGGGGATTTAGTGGGGGCATTTGGTTATTTTGGGATTCAAGTTACAACTTTTTAATTATTTCGACGGGTGAGCAATTTGTTCATGGAATGGTTAATGCAGGTAATGATAATGAATGGTCCCTTACAATTGTTTATAGACATCATAATATTTACCCGAGGCGCCTGCTATGGTCTTCATTAAGAGACATTAGCCGGGTTGTTCGTGGGGGTTGGATGGTAGTTGGGGATTTCAATGCTGTATCGTGTCCTGAGGATAGATGGAGCATGAAAATTCGGGAAACAAGTGGAGTTGACAGATTTTTTCGGGAGTGGATTACTGATACTGGATTAATTGATATTGGCTTTAGTGGTCGTCGATTTACGTGGGGGACGTCGTCTAGTCAAAGCAGAATTGGCGACCTCCACCTCCTGGAATGGTTAAAATTAATACAGATGGATCCAGGAATGAAGCGACGGGATGCTGTACCTGTGGTGGGGTGATAAGGGATGAACAAAACGGATTTATTCAAGGGTTTATGTTTAGGATTGGAAGCGGGTCGGTAATCACAGCAGAGGTCTGGGGAATTTTGTGGGGTATGAAATTAGCTTGGGACGGAGGATTTAGGCATATTATTGTTGATAGTGATTGTAGCGAAGTACTGGATCTTATTCAAGGAATGGTACCTGATGAACATCATGATGCTACTTTAATCTTGGAAATTCAATCGATGCTGGAACGTGACTGGGAGGTGGATATACTACATTGTTGTAGGGAGGCGAATAGGGTGGCGGATTACTTGGCAAAAGAGCATGGAATATTACGGTGGATTTTCTTGTGGTTGACAGAGAACCCGATGAAGTCAGACGACTGATCATGGAAGATGTTGTGAACCAATATATTTGTACTGAGTTAGTAGAATAGAGCCTGTAGGGCTATACCTTCTCTTTTTCTATCACAAAAAAAAAAAAAGACAATCAAAGCTTTAAAGACTAGCTAAAGCTCAAGTCCAATCTCGAATCAGCTGCAACACCACTAAAATAGACACCGCTTGTAGTCTCAAATAGCAGGAGTAGATCCTACTCGCAGGAGTAGATACTACTTGGCAACAACAATAAAACAATGGGAATTAGTAGACACAATCACAGACCACCAACGTACTAGTGGTTTACAATGTTTAATAATATGTCATATTAACTAATTTAACTAGTTTCTTTAATTTAATCAAATTAGTTAAATAAGTTTTATATTAAGAATCGGAAAGAGTACATTATTGAACTTAACATATTATAGAAATAAAATAATAATCGAATTTTAAATCATGGAGATTCATTTTAAATCTATATCGATAATATATAAATAAAAAAATTTAACAAAAACAATTTTTAAACAAGTCCAGTCGTGGAAGGAAAGAAACTAAGAAAGTCGAACAAAACGACGTCGTCGCTGTCGTGTTTGCCCTGCGATGCAGAACAAGGATAGTTTCTCGTAGGCACAGCCCAACCAGAGATTTTTGTTCCCTGAGATATTTTGGAATTTTCATACTTCGAAACTTGAAAGCGATCCTCGGTGTAACCTTCAGCCATTCATATAATTCGTGGTTCCGGTGAATCCCCTTGGCCATAGATTCTTCCTCAATTGCTATTTTTGATTCTTCTCTTTCTTTCAACCCCAACGCCCCAATTGGCTCCAATACTATCGCTGGATGAGCTAAGCTGCTCGATCCTCAAACAGGTATACATAATCCCATTCTGTTATCTTTCTCAGGTTTGCACTTGTAACTTTTCAGTCACATAAGTTCGTTTGTGAATCAAATTATGTCTTTATTGTGAAATATGAACCCACAAACACATGCCACACTATGGCTGTTTTCTTCATGATTTTCACTAATTTTAATCGTAATTCTGATTGCTCCCTGCGTGATTAAAAGTGAAAACCAGAATACATTCTTTTTAATTGCTGAGGTTGTAGTTGGTTCTGTATCTGATTGTATATACACTTCAATCTATTCTTCTACGTTCTAACTTCGTTCTCCTCAAATCCTTCAAAATTTTTTGAAGGCCGCAATATCATGGTCAGCCATGTTAACGTTGTACGCTCCCAGAGCTGTTGTAAAGTGCCATTTGTATCAGGATTCAGCCTCTGAGCAACAAGCACATCCATCCAAGATCAATAATGTTAATTTCTTAAATTGTAGCTCTAGTTTTCCTAAACCTTTTGGGAGTCCTCACAGTACTACATCTCTTAGTTCTTCATTTTCCCGGAAATGTGATAAGCAGCAAAAGAGCCTTCATATATTGCATCAAGTTGCTACACATAAATGGCTGGTGAGCCTGTTATGTTCTGTGGTCTGTTGCTTGTGTTTAGTCTATGATTGTACGCTTGGTGATTGATATGTTTTACTATGACATTCTTTGTAGTGTGGATTACATGATTCCATCTCATCAGATGATGAGTATCGGTCATCACGCAACATAGCAATCAGCTTGTTTAGGCGATACAGAAATTTTGTCGATCGTGGGGGAGGTGAAAATCTGAAAGTAAATTTAGAAGCTTACTTAATTTGCTTCCCTTATTCGGTTATTCAACCTTCCTCTTGGTTTCATGACCTATTTTCTCTGTTTTCACTCACAGGAGTTCATAGCTGCTGGGGTAAATGCATATGCATTAGGTTGCACTGATGAAGGGATTAGGAAGGAACTGAATGATATGAAAGACTCTGGTATGGAAATTGATGCTATGCAGAGTTATGGTGGGAGTACAAGTTTGAAATCCAAGATTATCTCAGAGGAGGTATGTTTTACCTCAACTTGAATATCCTTGTACAGCAAATTTGAAGTCGTGATTATACCAAGTATTGGCCTTGTAATGTTTCTTATAGCTTATACAATGTTAATTCTGCCTTCATATTCTCTTCCTTCCTGCAGAGCCAGCATTAGTATGTGACAGGCTTTGGTCCTTTGCCCAAAATATTATTATAATAATAATATTTTTATAATATATTAAATCTGGACCGTTGAGATCTTGATCCAACGGCCTATAGGAGAGAAAAGGACCTCCTTTTCTTTTGGGGCAAAGGAGAGAAACCGGATCCAGTCTTCAAACTGGCTCACCTCAATGGTTCAAACTTCAAAAGCCTAGCATCTTTCTGGCTTTTAACTCAATATAATTCTGCGCATTCTTGAAGCAAATTGGCTGCCTTGGGCCAACAGCAATAATTAATTTAGTAGACATGATGTGTGCTAGATCTCACTGTTATCATTTTCTTCTTGTTTGCTTGATGCAGCTTAATGAGTGCGTTCTCTGGTTAAGCATTATATTCATCACCATCTTGTGTACGCCCCAACCAACCATTGTTAGATGGTCATCTACACCTCCAGTGTCCGATGAAGTGAGGCTTCAGTGGAAAGGCTTTTGTGCCCTCATAGCAAATGCATATTTTATCAAAGGAATGGCTTGGTGAGATGCCTCAGTTGTATTGCATTAGACATAGTGAAGATTCTTAAATTTACAAGCTAAAACTTTTGTTGGGAAATCATAATATTGCTTGCTATGTGGTCATTGAAGGCTTCCTGTAAAGACTCTTCAACTAGAGCAAATGGCTGTCATGGGGCAAGCTGAGAAGCCATCAGTTGTTGCAAGCCGAATGCAATTAGTCTTCAGCACACTTGAGGTTAGCTTAATGCTACTACATTCTGTGGAAATATCTAGAGATATTGTGGTCATATTTGTGTGGCATGTTTACCGATCAATCTGGAATATGTTAAAACTCACTCAGAGGAAAAAACACAGTCCTCGTGATATTCTATTACTAGATTGTAAAACTGAAAGTTTAGAAGAAAAGGGTGATCAGAGAAGATATGGATTAAGGTGTGTTGTTTAGAGATTATTGTTTGGGAGAATTTAGTGTAAATTTTGTGATATTTGCTATTAGTTTTTCAATAATATAATGATAAATACTTAAAAGGCCACGAGTTTTGTCACCTTATGGTTTGTAGCTAGATTTTTAACTTAACTAGACATGGTTTCTCACGATTGCCTGGAATTTGATGAATAAATTGTCCTGTATATGGATTGTAAACAGTTCATATTGCTATCAATTTCTTTTGATGTTGCGGACTGTGCAGGTGGTGAGTCCACAGTGGCCAAGAGTGTAGAGCACAAAATCTTAGGTTATTTCCTCATCAATTCCCGGACTTGTATTGCATGTTTGCAAACCAGTGCGATCATAATATGGCAGATGAAGGTCATAAAGAAAGAAAATGAAGTGGAGCAATGTGGGGCTGAAAATATATTGTATAGTCCGCTCATGGAGAAAAGGAAAAAGAAGAGGGAAAATGAATCTGTGTTGAGAAAGTGTTGGTATGTTTGAATGTGGCATAATCAAGCAGCATTGTTGCATGGTTATGCGGAAAAGAACGTTTCGTTGTACACGACTTGTTATTATATCATATATGGTATACATGATGGTGAAGAGGATAACTGTATAATATTGATAAAAACTCACATGGTTGTTCATTCTAACAACTATATGCTCCCTCAATAAGTTTTATGTTTATGATAGCTTATTTTTTATTTATGAATGTTTTTCACATAAGTCGAGATAAAACTCTTCTCATATATTTATCTCGTATACCGTAAATTACGATTTAAAAGCACTTATAAGCTAAAATTAAGTTATCCCAAACAAGTAATTCATCTTGATCTTAAATATAAGATATATATATTTTTTCATATTTATCAATTTTTTCCTCATTTATCTTTATTAATATTTCCTCAACAATAATTAAGAAAAGGAAAGAGAAAGAAGGAATTAAAGCGTTTAATAAAATACATATCATATAAATTAGTTTCTTTAATCTAAATAAATTAAGTAAATATAGGGAAGGACCTATCTAATTTTGATGGTTTGAAATTCCACCGAACCAAGTCCCGTTCCATCACCAACGTTCCCATGCCCTTCACTCTTCACGACCTTTAACCACGGCTTGGGCTAGTGGACTCCACCACCTCCTCTCTTTCCTATGCCTGCCTCTGTGCCAAAGCCACTACCATGACTTGATCCTCCATTCCTTCTTCAATACTTTCATCATTGTCATTTTCTCCCTCCTCTCCCACTTCGTCACTTTTTTAACACACACACCTATATGCCAGAGCAGGGATCAAACCCTGGACCTCTAGTGGAGAGGTGGTGTTACCATTAGAATAACTTGCCATTGACTCTTCCTGGACTACCACCACTAGCCTCGTACCTATTGCCATGGCTAGAATCTCCTGTAGCTCCACCCCTACCACCGTCTCATCCGCTCATACCACCTCCATCCTCGATCGCCTCCTGCTCCATATCCTTTCCTTGGCCATACCCACCACTGATGCCTTTACGTCCTCCTCCACCGCGTCCATTCCTTCAAATCTCCAACGATTTCGGATCAGAATAGTTGCCACCATCTACATTTCTCCCATGATGACCAATGCCACTCGGCACAAAATGTAGTTGACAATAATAGAGATCACTAATTTAGCTTGGCATAGGTGATAATATATATTTAACTGATCTTTTGATTCTCAACATTGGTGTATGAGTCTTCATAATCACTAGCTAATTTGTCATATTAATCAAGTTTCATAGATGTAATAATGCTACTTGGAAACCTTTACATATCATTTGGAAAATTTATCAAAGATTATGGAAAAGAATAGTTTAGGCTGAATACCATTCCCCCCCCCCCCCCCAAAAAAATTAAAGATACGAAATCATGTATTCACGTGTTAATTAGGAGAAACTTTATTTTTCCATAAATAACAACCTCATTTAATTTAGATATGGACGAATTAGTCATAATGGGGTACATATAGCGTAGCCTAAATAGATGACGTTGAGTTAAAGGAGAAACAACGTTTGACAAAAAAAAAAGGAGAAACAACGACGGCTATTGCACTTTGAACTCAATTAAGCTAAGGTTGCAGCCCCTTGGTAAACCCTCCACCGTATCCGCCACCTACGCTACCTCCGCCACCTCCACCTCCACCCCAACCACCACCATATCCTCCATTCCCATATCCTAATCCACCTCCAAAGCCAAGTCCACCACCAACGTAACCGGAAAAGTGGTGAAAGAAGGTCTTGTCTTGGCCAAATCCATAAGAAGGCTTGTGATCATTCCCAAACTTCCTTGCATAAGTAACGGCTGCAGGAAGGATAAGAAAAGCAAGCAAAAGCAGCTTACAATAATAAGAAATCATATTAGTGACATTAGAGATCGAATTCTATAATGTGTGGGTGATACAAAAGACATGAATCAAGTTATACATATATAGTTGTTGAGACTCGAGACCATTGTTCTTGTGGAAGAGAAGTTGAAGTTTTATGTGAAGAGAGTAAATTTTGCGGTTGACACCTGTCATTCATATAGAATCCGTGCTTTTCTGTTTCAATTCAAAACATTGCCCTTATTGTTAGGATAGGACTCTTGTTGGTCGGTGAGGCCACCAAAAGATCCATCTAAGTTCTCAGTAGATTCCTTAAAACGACCCATTTTTCCTTGAACAAATCATGACGCTGTCAGATGATCAGAATCAACCTCTTGCCGTCAAATCACATTTCTCGATATCAAACTAGAAGACAAGCCTCGGTTGCATAGCCAAACCATAGTACTGTTTTTTTGGGCAGATAGCTAAAGCATACTCTAAAATATCGGAAAAAATAAATTTATGTCTTAAATAAGAGAAAATATAAAAAAATGGTCTCTTAAAATCTCAAAATTACATTTAGTCCCGTGGAATCTTTTTTACAATAAATTTCAATTTTGCTGAGAAGTTCATGAGCGTCCGCTGATAAGTCCGTAGGAGCATCATGGATAAGTTCAGGGGCGCATCATTGACAAGTTTATGAGTGTCTACTGACAAGTTTAGAGGCATATATTGGCAAGTCCATAAACGTCCATTAATAAATCCATAATTAGAATTTATTACAAAAAAGTCCCACAAGACTTAAATACAATTTTGAGATTTTAAAAGATCATTTTTTTATATTTTCTCTTGTCCGGGACCTCAATGTAACTTTCCCTAAAATATATATGTATTTTTATATATCGTATCTAAAAATGGATATATACTTTGCATGATGAAATTAATTTGAAACAAGCTACTATTTGCATATATTTTATGATACACACACACATATATATATATATATATATATATGGAGGAATGACACTTAGGTTCTAAAAGAAGAAAATAATAAACGACAATTGGGTCCCCGATAAATTTTTCTAAAAACTAGTTGCAAATAATAATTCAAATAGCTGCAAATCCATATGTTATAATTGAAAAATAAGACATTTCAGTTTCAAATAAAACTCTAAATTTACAACGGTCTAAATCAATATTTCTAACTCATTTTTTTCCGAGAAAATCCGGGGACCTTTTGACTTAATGTCATAATTCCTTCTTCTGGGACTTAATAAATGCCATTCCCCATGGTTAAATTGCCATGTAATTATAATGCTAATTGACTTAAATATTAAAGACTGAATTATTATTACACGAGCTTGTTGGCATGAAACAGGGATTATAGGCACTATAAAAAATATGACTTTCAGCGGCGACTTTTGTCGCCGCTGAAACGACTGTCGCCAATACTTTTGGCGGCGACATTTTTATGTTGCCGCTGAAAGTGGACAATCAGCGGCGACATTTTGTCGCCGCTAAAAGTCTAGGGGAAGTCGACTAAAGGGAAGTCGCGGCTGAAGGTTGGGAATCAGCGGCGACAAATGTCACTGCTGATACAAGTTTCCGCTGATACATCTTTCAGCGGTGACTCTATTTGTCGCCGCTGATACACGTTTCGGCGGCGACAAAAATGTCGCCGCTGAAAGATGTATCAGCGGTGACATTTGTCGCCGCTGAAAGTTATCATTTTTTTAAATTTTTTAAATTTAAATTGATAAATTTAAAACCTGTACTATGTTAATAAAGATCAATAATTAGCAATGATAACTAACACAATTCTTCAAAACTAACATCTAATACTCATAAGTTTCAAAACTAACATCAAATTTTTAAATTTCTTAGACAAGGTTTAAAGATTGTCCATTGAAAAGATCAAACATGAAAACTATGAAGAAGGACCAGCTCGTGGGACATCAAGACTAGGAGTAGATGAAGTAGGAGCTGCTAATTGCCCCTGTTGCATCAAGATAGCTAGTTGAGCATGTATTCTCTGCTCCATTTGTTCCATCTTGTGCTCAAATTGTGCACGCTCCACTTCCATCTTTTCATGCTCCACTTGTATATTTGCGCGTTCTTCTGCAAGATTTGCTTCCATCTTTTCACGTTCTTCTGCAAGATTTGCTTCCATCTTTTCACGCTCCTTCTGAAATTTTTTGTCAAACTCTTCGTGCAATTTGGTACACACATTCTTCACAACTGAATTGTCATTGGATTGAGAGCAATCTCTCTTCCTCAAAGGCTCTGCTCCATACCCTTTTCCTCTTACATATCCTGATCTCTCACCAAGAACAGCTGTCAATATTTCATCAGAGGTCATTCGAGCATCACTCTCTACCTCTTCTTGTTGTTGTTGTTGGAGAAGGTCTTGCAAGTCAGCCTACGATTAAAGCATGAAACAAATGAGATAACAAATTCTTGAACTTAGTAAAGCATATAAAAACACAACGCATACATGAATTTGCTCAGATTGTGGATCTGCCCACACTAACTGTCCATCTGCCATCTTCCTAGTGTGTGTGATATGCCAAAACTGGTCAGGGGGTGCGGGCTGTCTAGTAGTGGGGTCCGTCTATAAAGCATAATATACAAAGATGGTACAATTTAAAATAAAAAAAGGGTTCAAAACATAAACTAAAGTAAAGAGAGATTGAACTTACAGTAGCAAAGTTAATCTCCTCAAATGATCGAGGACCACAAGTATGCTTTGTTACTTGTTTTTCTCGGTTGTTCTTGTTTCTTTTACTTTTTTTCTACAAAAAATTTAGTAAAAAGGAATTAATGACTAAAATAAATAAATGATCCATTTGAAAGGATAGAAAGGTACCTTGAACACATCAGTCTGAAAGTATGTCAATAACAACTCCCAATCTTCAGAACTGAGATTTTGAGGAGGATTAGCCAGCCTATCCTCATCAGAAGCATATTTGTTATAATGTTTGTGCAAGTTGGTCTTCCAATTTCTAAAGGCATTTTTCAAGTTCAGCGTTATAGTTTTTTTGAACTTTTCTTCATGGATTGCATCAGAAGGTTCGAATTTGTCCTAAAACACATATAAACATACATATTTGTCATGAAAACATAAATAAACAAAGATATATATATATAAATATTTGGGAAGAGTATACCCTTACTTTCAAAATCATCTCATCTTTATATTGTTCATAAATATTCTTCCACTTAGCGCCATAACGAAAAGAGACTGTGGTCCTAACAATATAACCACAATAATTAGCAAAGTTTCTCGCTTTTGCACCTACTGCTCTTGTGAGGTAGTTTGAAAGTTTCACTGGTATCTTTGCTCCAAGTCTAGTCCTCAAGTCCACTTTCAAGTATTTGTACACTCCTCTGCCCTTTTTGATAGTATGAGAGGAGCCTATAATTCATGTGAAAGAATTAAAACAATTAAAATTTACATGTGATGTGGAGGAGTTATTTGTATTATATAAAATCGAAACCAATTTACCTGCACTACTTGCTTGAGTAGGGGGAGAGTTTGCAGGCATTGACTCGAGTTGTAATTGTTGTGATCGAGGTGAAATTATGTGTCTTGACTGAGGTGTAGAGGAAGTACCTCCACTACTTGTGGCACCATGTAGTCTAAAGGAATGATTTTTTCCTCCAGTTGTAAGCCTTTGTGTCTATATGACGCTTTCGTTTCTGACTTTTTCCAAATGACACATTACCCAATTGTTCTAGTTGCATGAGTGCCTTATCTCCAGTTAATGGAACTGGTGGAGCCCTGTGTTCTTCTTTTCCATCAAATGAGGCCTTATCTTTACGCCATGGGTGATTTTGTGGAAGAAAGCGCCTATGACCCATGTAAGATAATTTGTTCCTTAATGAAATGCAATGTGTGTCTTTATGGCAACACGGGCATGCAAGTTTGCCTTTGGTTGACCACCCTGAAAGGTTTTCATACGCAGGGAAGTCATTTATTGTCCACAACATTGCTGCATGCATGATAAAATTTGATTGAGAGTGTGCATCATAGGTTTGCACCCCTACTTCCCACAATTGTTTCAACTCTTCAATCATTGGTTGTAAGTAAACATCTATCTCATCACCTGGACACTTTGGACCAGGAATAAGAAGTGTCATAATAAAGTATGGTCTTTTCATGCAAAGCCAAGGGGGAAAATTATATGGTACCAAAACAACAGGCCAAATGCTATGATTGGCACTCATATTCCCAAAAGGTTGAAATCCGTCACTAGCCAAGCCTAAGCGAACACTTCTTGGATCAGTAGAAAAGGTGGGGTATTTTTGGTCAAAGTGTTTCCAAGCAAGTGAATCAGATGGATGTCTCATTACATCATCATTTGTGTGCTTCTCCTTGTGCCACCTCATTTTTTTAGCTGTGTCTCTTGCCATATAAAGCCTTTGTAGCCTAGGTGTTATTGGAAAATGCCTCAAAACTTTTTGCGGAACCTTTTTCCCTTTTTGTTTGTTTAACTTCCATCTAGGCATCTTGCACCTAGGACATGATTTTGCATTTGCAAGCTCTCCCCAATACAATATGCAATCATTCCCATAAGCATCAATTTTCTTGTAATCTAAACCCAAATCACGAATTATCTTCTTAGCTTCATAAAATGTGTTTGGCACTAAAGCTCCGTCTAGGAGAACAAATTTCAATAGGTCTAATAGTAGATCCATGGATTTATTGGTCCAATGGTTAAGGCACTTCAACTGAAGCAACTTTACAATAAAAGACAATTTTGATATCTTGTTGCAACCTGGATAAAGATCTTTCTCTGCATCCTTTAACAAGTCAAAAAACCTTTTCGCATTGGCATTAGGCTCATTACTCTCATTTAATCCAATGTTCATATCATCCATACAAGGAACTCTATATGCATCACATACCATCCTTACAAGGTTCTCATCCTCATAAGCATCATTTTCTACTACTCTTCTTGAAGTTTCACAACCACTTTGAAATCTAGTAATTTCTCCATGCAAGTCCCACACCTTATAACTATCCCAAAAACCCTTAATCAATAAGTCTGCCCTAACATCTATTTTTAACTTGAATGAAACATTCCTACATTTCTTACAAGGACAACGTATTTTGTTTGTCACACCACGTTGAGTAAATGCCCATTCTAGAAAATTGTCCACTCTTCTAATGTATGCTAGGTTGCCTCTGTCTTTAATGTCTAACCAACTTTTATCCATTCCTATATATTTCAATAAAAATTCAATAGCATTTCATAGATGAAAAAAAGAATACAATAGCTTATGTGTAAAACAATCTAAGCGCAAGATTCACATTAAACAATATATGAATAGTTCATGATAAAAGAACAATAAGACTTCACTAAAAAAAAAGAACAATAAGACAAACTAGCACGTGAAACAAAATAGACCAGCAGAAAAATGATAGGACTAAAGAAGAAACTATTTCAATGAAACCATGCCTTCATCCCTATTTTCAAACACTCCTCCATAATGAAGGCCCACAAGTTTCAAGTGTAAACAAAGCGCATACACACCATGCCTTATGTTGAAACTTAAATTCAGAAGCAGGAAATTATGCAGGAAAAAAAAATTGTAATTCTCAATTATCATTCAATTTCTGCCATTTTCATTATTATTTTCAAGTTCCACCAAGTGTGATTGAGGTTTTATGATTCTAAAGCACAGTGACAATAACAAAAACCCAAATTTCAATTGAAAAAAATATGTAACAAGCCTATGACAGAAGGAGTTATCGTTTATGAGAAAATTGGCAGCACCAAAAGAAATACAAGTACTTTCCTTTTTCTTAAATATTTGGAGCATTTGTTGGTATAAACATAAATGGAGGAGTTATCGTCACTACGGAGCTCCACAAGTAACAAGAGGAAGAGAATTTTTTGTTTTTGTTTTAAAAAAAACTGGATTCCATTAGTAATTTAAAAGCGCAATAAGTAGAAGAACCAAGAATGAATCATTACATGACTGAGGAGCATACAGCGACGCTGCAGGAGGAGGACAGGAACGAAGCAGAGAATTGTAGCAAAACAAGGCTTGAGGGATTTTCTGATTATACTTCAGATTCAGATTCGCAGCGGAGGGAAAGTGGCTCTAAACGAAAATAACAGAGGCGCTGAACTAAAATTTGGGGATTTAGGTTTTTAGATTTTAAGCTATTTTAAATTATATAAATATTATAATTTTCGCTAGAAGTACTAAAAACCAATGTAATGGAACCCGGACCGGACCGGCCGGTTCGGGAACTGGCGAACCGGCCAGGAAACCGGTCCGGGTTCACTTTTTTTTAAAAAAAAAAAATTTAATTTTTCCTTTAGAATTTCATACTATAAGTCCAAAATTTTCAATTTCTCACCGGTTTGGTCCCAGTTTGACCCACTGACCCTTAACCCAGTACCCCGACCGGTTCAATACCCGGTCCGGGTTTTAATACCTTGCTAAAAACCAATTGGCTCAGTTGGCATGAGTGCTTTTGCTGAAACAACACACACCTAGGTTCGAATCCTAGCTTGGCTTGCTGTCAATAATTCTCTTTTATAAAAAATTACCACTGAAATTGCACTGGGTAAAATCGAACCCCAAATCTCTTAGGCCCCGTTTGGTACGATGGAATTAATCTTGATGGAAATGGAAATGGAAATGGATATGGATATGAAAATGAAGTGTAAAAGTATGTTTGGTATATCATGGAAATGAGATATGATTTTTAGGTGAAAAGACCAAAATGTCCTTCAAATTTTTTTTCCAAAAAAAATATCATTCAGAGAAGCCTAGAACCTTCTCCTCCCGAAAACCTGCACCATTTTATTTTTTTCAAATGTTTGGTATATCATGGAAATGAGTCCTAATTTATATGTGAAAAGACCAAAATGCCTTTATAATTGAAAAATAAAAAATCCCTCTCCTTTGAAAATTTTAGACTTATAGTATGAAATTCTAAAAGAAAAATATAATTTTTTTAAAATTGGAACCCGGACCGGACCGGGAACCTGACCGGTTCACTGGCCGGTTCGCCGGTTAGTCGGTTTCCGGGCCGGACCGGCCGGTCCGATCCGGGTTCCTGAACCTCCGTTTCATCACAGAAAGGGCAAGGTTGGAATTGAAGACATGGAATTGCAAATCTTAGCTATTTGGGTGGAATTGAGTTTGATGGAATTGGCCCCATTTGGCTTCCATGTGGAATTAAATTCCATGAGCATTTCTTTGTACCAAACATGTATAACTCATGGAATTGAATTCCAATTCCAATTCCATGCCTTCAATTCCACCATACCAAACGGGGCATTAATTGCTTGAGTAACTCACGTTATACCAATTCGACTAAAGAATTAAATTGGAAACCTTTAACAACAAATAATAAAAATATAAACTATTAATTTGATAAAGTAAATCTTAATTAATTATAAAATATATAAATAAAACTTAATTTAATTATATCTTGGATTAATATCACTTTTGGTCCTTAAAGTATCACCCAATATTAGTTTTGATCCCTCAACTTTGAAATCGGTAGTTAATAATAGGATTTTAATTAATATTACATATGAAATAAGAATTTAGTATATCTTCTTAGATGGCAGATCCTCCCATCAATGAAATCCCATAAAAGGCTACTACACATAAAAAAATTAATTTAAATTAATTAATATTAAGATTTAAATATTAAGATCTTTAAATTAAACGTGGCATATAAATTTTGAAAAATAACCAATAGGATCCAGAACACACCTGCTTCAACTTATTAAAACTTGGGTTTTGAAATAAAATAAGGAATATGAATTTGGAATAACAACTACTTTAAAAAAATACTTTCAATATTGTTACCCATGATATTTCAAAGCAATTTACAGATGATGGCATTGGAAAAGGTCACTGCCTCAACAACTGATATAATTCAATGTTTTAAAATGGAACAATGGATGCACCCCATACAGTTTTAATATACAATTTTACTACATTATGGTTTTTATATTATATATGAAAGATGATTTTGGACTAATATAAATTTTTATAGAATATTTAGGAATACATTATGACATCCAAAACGAACCCAATCCAATTTATTCACCAAATCCATTTAAAAAACTTCTAATGAACATTACCTTTCACATTCCATCTATTAGATAGGAGAATAACATTTTGGACAAGGATTACAATTATGTATTTGAAATAAAAGAATGACCCATGATGTGATTAAAATTTAATCAAGCACTGCAAGTATATGGGCCATGAAAATAGTAAGAGACAAATTAAGGTTGTCTTATAGAAACTCAAGTTTTTAAAAAAACAAAAAAAATTTAACCAAGACTTTCAGCGACGACATGAAAGTCGCCGCTAAAACCCCCTTCAGCGGCGACATTATGAAGTCGCCGCTGAAACCCCCTTCAGCGGCGACATTATAAAGTCATCGCTGAAAGTCAGGCTTTCAGCGGCGACAAAATATGTCGCCGCCGAAGGTCAGAATTTTCAGCGGCGACATTAAATGTCGCCGCCAAATGTTGCCACTGAAAATCCATTTTTTTTGTAGTGAGGATCACTAGAAATTCCAATGTCTAAGGTACGTTGAATTTCAACGCAAAGTAAGAATATTCTAGCTACCTTCTGCTATTTATGTTGAAATCTGCAACTTGAAAGGAATTTAAGACATTGGATATCTGCATGCTTAGAAAGGCCTTGTCACGAGATATCATGAAATTATTAAAAGTTTTGAACAGACATGTTATGGTTTGCTAGAGTACTCTCTCATGGTCACAAGCTGATGATCTGAAGCAATTAACGTTAGTACTAGGTAGCGCTACGTTAGTTTAATTTGTTCAAGACTTGTACATATAATTAAGGTCAAAGAAATTGACAGCTGAACAGCTTGCAGCAGCAGGCCGAGCCAGAGTGAGCTCAAGTGAGACGTCGTCGTTTTTATTATCATACTGCTGAAACAAACCTCTTGATGACATGTCACTTGTATTTTCAAGTTGGCTTTGATAAGGCAACACCCTTTCTGCAGCATTATTCATCGTCTCCTGAACAAATTAACATTCAAACCCAATTAATTATTGATTAACCTCATTATATATATTAATATTAAATAATTAGATGGTGGGCAATTAATTAATTAATTACCTGGGGATTATGAAGGGTCTTGAAGAGGTCGTTGAAGATGATGTAGGAGGGGCGGGTCTTGTGTTGCACGTTCCTGGAAACTAGCGACACACTCCCATGATTCCTGCCATTTCACACCACACAACATATTGAAACGTACACAAACCCAAACTGATATTATTCAGTTTCATATGTTTCATTTCTTCGTAGTATAATTTATTTGGTTCATGTTTGAAATATATATATATATCTATATATATATATCTCACAGGTATTTATTAATTTGCCCATTACTACTGTTTTCGAGTACTACACATGCGCTTGTATCTACTTGCGCACACGACGCCCACGCACGTATACATTTTGCTTTGCCTATGAAATTACAAATAAAATTATAACCCACCGCCAACTAGGTTCCACAATCTCCTTAAATTTGACTTAATAGTTCTGACTATTTGATAGCTATATATAGATATAGCATGTACGTTTTTATTGTCTTTATTCTATTATTGTCATCAACAAAAATTAAAAAGGAGTCATATATAAGTGCTCAAAATTCTAGAGCGTGTTCATAACGTAAAATAGTCATATTTTGAAAACCGGACCGGACCGGGCGATTTGAGTCGAAAGCCGGTCAACTGATGGTCTGATCGGTTTGGTCCGATGGTTGACTCCAGTTCAACCGGTTTTTTTTTATTTTTTTTAATATTTTATTTAGAATTTCATATAAATAACCCTAAAATCTCCACTTTCTCACCGGCTTTATCCCGAGTTAGCTCCGGTTTGACTCTGATCTGACCCACTAACCCTTGACTCAGTACCCCGACCGGTTCAGTGACTGGTCCAAGTTTCAGAACCTTATAAAATAGTGTCATGTATGGCATTTATATATATATTCTTTTTATGAAATTTGTATGAATGATGTCAATGTCCCACGTGCAACTTTTGAAAATAGAGAGAATTTCAAGTACTTAGAGTTAAGTGGCAATCAGTATCCTAAAGTATTTTTTCAATAGCACTTAGTATCTTAAGTTTATATGCTTGTTGAGAATAAGAAAAGCACTTAAAGGAAAAAATTGCAACAAAATTAATTTAAGATATTGATTTCTACGAAAAGAATATATTAAGATGGTTAATATCAAGGTATTAAAACTCGGACCGGGCATTGAACCGGTCGAGGTACTGGGTTAAGGGTCAGTGGGTCAGACCGGGACCAAACCGGAGCTAAACCGGGACCAAACCGGTGAGAAATTGAAAATTTTAGACTTATAGTATGAAATTCTAAAGGAAAAATTTAAAATTTTTTTTTTTTTTTTTAAAATACCAACCCGGACCGGACCGGGAACCGGACCGGTTTACCGGCCGGTTCACCGGTTCCCGGGCTGGACCGGCCGGTCCGGTCCGGGTTTAATAACCCTGGTTAATATACCAAAAATTAGTTTAAGATATTGTATGCTGCTAAAAAAATATTTTAGGATTTTGGATGTTACTCAGCCCTACATGTTAATTATAATTAGATGTTGAAGGAAGTTGGTGAATTGACTTTTACTCTATGTTTGGATAGAGAGAAAATTATGAGGAAAGAAAACTAGGAGGGAAAACTCTCAAAAATAGCAAATTTTTCTATCATTTTTGGAAATTTCATTCCTAGTATCTCCTCTCCCTATTTTCTCCTCACTTTTCTCTCCATATCCAAACACACCATTAGAGTTATCTTAAAAAAACAAAAATTTTGCTCATAAGTCTAAAAGGAAAACAAAGCTTTCTAATTTAATAAAAAAAGGGCACAGAAATCGTACCATTGTGGTTGGATTCCAGTATGAGGATGCTGATTCATATGACAATAAGTTGGGTAGCTCTGTTCCAGAATTCCGAGGTTAATTGATGGATTCTTCATTTGCTTCTTCCTCACTACCAACATTCTGCTACCCATAGCTTGACGAATATAACGCTTCTTCTCCCAAACTTCTCGTATTTGTTTCTTCCATTTCACGCACGCGCACACACGTCATTATGATACAAAGATTTTTAAAAATTCGTCCAAAGAGAGGCCTTACATGGTGAACGAATAGTATATCTTATTATAATTTTCCGAAACTAAAGGTGCATGAAACATAAACAAATCTAAGTGGCACTATTTTCATTTTTATGGACGCCACCGATATGAGAATCATGCAAAGACTTTATTAGTTGACGAGCTTATATATATTGTTGCTTTTTTAACTTTTCCTCATCTCACTCTCTACATTATATTTCATATATCTACACACACACACACACACACATTAACTGAAATCATGACATTTCCAACATCTCAATCACATGCATCAAATTATACGTACAAGCCATACTGCATTCACACGCGCGCGCGCACACTAACTATTGTCCTTAAAATAAGACCCATATTAATGAAGCAACTGAACTACAAAATAAATCTTATACTACCTCCGGTCTTTAATATAAGAGCCAATTTACTTTTTTTGAAAGATTAATAATGAAGCTAAGCACATTATATTAGAGTATCTATATTTATTATTTTTCTTTAAACTAATTTGTCAGATTTATAAATTGACATATAAACTAAGATACACAACATGTGCTACGATTAGGTAACTTATTTAGTTTCTTTAATCTCTCCAACAAAAGTCAACTGACTCTCATATTAAGGACTGGAGGGAGTATTAAGGTCTGGAGTGAGTATAGTTGCATGAATGTGCATTTATGTGCGCGCGCATTCTGTGTATGTATTTATGTAAGTACATTCATACATATGTATATGCATTCTGTGTCACTACCTACATTCCATGTATATATGTGCGGTGCATGCATGTGTGAGCTCTCAAGCGAGCCTGTTGCACGCGTGTTTGATTTCATGTTGAAAACATCCAAAACCGTCTTGACTGTAAACACGCTGTCGAATTATAATATATGGTATGTTTGTTTTTTCTATTTCAGTTTCAATGTATATCCATATTGTATGTATTAATACATATTAAGACTATATAAGAACAAGAAGATCAATTCATATACATACCCTGAATTTGTGCCATAAGTAACTGAAGTGTAATAGATGCATACCTTCACTCTCATGCTTAATGCTCCTGTACATCTGCACCAGAAAGTTTAACGTGTAAACTATGAATTAGTTTGCAATATATACTCTCTGTTGTTTCGTAAAAAAATGGAATTTTATTATCATACACATATTTGTTAAGTGCAGGCTACCAAAAACAATCTTGTTCAAGAAATTGCAAATACTAAATGTGAATATATTTTCCAATTACTGGAATATATTTCGAACTTTAATTTGGTTCGTCATTATGTGAGAGACTGACCCTTCTACTAAACTCAATTTTTGTTCGGCAATTCTTTCATCGTTGTCGTCATCATCTCTTGAGGGGAAAGGGGGGAGAGAGAAATAGAGAATCATTTTCAGTACGTGTGTATATACCTGAAGGTGGCTCTTAACATGAGAGATGGTGAGTCCATTCACATTCATCAACTCCCAAACTGACTTTGGTGTTGCCCCTTCAAATGAATAATAATGTTTAAAATCAGAACCAATTAATAAACAAATCTTTGTAGGGCCCAAAATCAAATCAAAGGTATGGAATTGGAGGGAAAAAGTGTCTTCACTAGCTCCTCTCTCTCCACTTCCTCTCCACTTAATTTCTTCACCATTGGATTGGTTTTTAATAGTTGAGATTTGTTCTGTAAAAATAGTATTATCATTTAATATTTAATATTACCATAATATTTTGGAAAAATGCCAATTAAATACCATTTGAAATTGCAAAACTCTAAAAAGTCTATTAACACTTTAAAAGGACATAAAGATACCAAATACCAAATCAGGTTTTTCAAGTTTTGACACTTTTACTATTTTACCTCTCAATTTTTTTAAAATAAGAGTGGTGCTCGGCCGGTAGTGCTCCTGTGTCAGCCGGCCAGGACCCCAGATGGAGCTTTTTTTATGAGGAAGGGGTGCTTTTTTAAAAAAAAAAAAATTATTTGAGAATGGCAAGGGGTAGGATCGAACCCATCCCACTCCTTTAGCAAAGAAGCATGGTGGATTGGTGGCCATTGGGCCACACTCATTTGATATATATATATATATATATATATGCATTATTAAATATGTATAATATAAATAAAGGCGCAGTAGCTTTGACAAAGTCAGTAATGGCTTTGACAAATTCAGTAATAGAAATAATAAAATTCGTAATGGTATTGACTAAATCGTTTGCTGATGAACCTTGACTTGCATGTTTTCATCAGCATTTTTGCATAAAACGCTTTTATCAAAATTATTACAATTCTTGTCAAAATCATTATTAAACTTGTCAATTCCATAATTGAATTTGTTAAAATCCTTTTATTTATATTATGAATGTTTTCATAATGGTTTTGACAATCCCATTATGAAAACATTCATAATATAAATAAAAGGATTTTAACAAATTCTATTATGAGATTGACAAGTTTAGTAATGATTTTGACAATCTCATTATGAGATTCCATTATGAAAACATTCATAATATAAATAAAAATATTTTAACGAATTCAGTTATGGGATTGACAAGTTAATTAGTAATGATTTTGATAAGAATTGAGGTATAATAGCTTTAATAAAATCAATGATGGAAATGACAAAATGCGTAATGATTTTAATAAAACGAATAATAGGATTGACTAAACGAGCAATATATATATATATATATATATATAAATTAATATGTATGTATGTATGTATGCATGCATGCATGTATGTAAAAAATGGAATGATGACTTTAACAAAATTAGTAATGGAAATGACAAGTTTAGTAATGATTTTAATAAGAATTGTAATGGTTTTGATAATCCCATTATGAAATTCCATTATGAAAACATTCATAATGTAAATAAAAGGATTTTAACAAATTTAGTAATGAGATTGACAAGTTTAGTAATGATTTTGACAAAAATTGTAATGGTTTTGACAAAAGCGTTTTGTGCAAAAATGCTAATGAAAACATGCAAGTCAAGGTTCATCAGCAAACGGTTTAGTCAATACCATTACGAATTATGTTATTTCCATTACTGAATTTGTCAAAGCTACTATGCCTTTATTTATATTATATATATTTAATAATGCATATATATATATATATATATATATATCAAAAGAGCTTTAGTGGCCCAATTGCCACCATACTCCTTTGCTAAAGGGGTGGGATGGATTTGATCCCACCCCTTATCATTCTCAAATAATTTTTTTCAAAAGAATAAAAGCACCACTTCCCCACCAAAAAAGCTCCCGCCAACTAGAGCTTCGGTCGTCGGGGATCCTGGCCGACCGGCCACTGGAGCGCCGCCGGCCGAGCACTTCTCTTATTTTTTTTTTAAAAAAAAATTGAGGAGTAAAATGATAAAAGTGTCAAAACTTAAAAAATCCAATTTGATACTTGGTACCTTTATGTCTTTTTAAAATGTTAATAAACTTTTTAGGGTTTTACAATTTTAAATGGTATTTAATTGTCATTTTCCTAATGTTTTTAATATAGTATAAAATTTCCACCTGTAAAAGCCAATCAAATGGTAGAGAAATTAAATGGAGAAGAAATGAAGAGAAGGGTTAGTGGAGTTACCCTTTCCCGGAATTGGAGGGGTAAGGGATATCTCCATTGATCTTTCTCTCTATTTCCTCTTCATTTAATGTATATCGAGATTTATTCTATTTATCATAATAGATTTTTATTATAATTAATGTTGTAATAATTTTTTAATATAATATTAAATCTCAACCATTAAAATTTAATTTAATTATGGATATATTAAATAAAAAGAGATTAATGGACCGGAATTGGCAAGGTATAAAAAGTTAATTAGTGAATTGAAAGAAATTATAAATGAAAGAAGAAAGGACTTAACTGTGTTCTCCACCAAGACTCTTAACTGCATGCAAAAATCTTTCATGAAGATCCGGTGTCCAGCGAAGGCGAGGCAACTTGGATCGAACATAGGGCCTAGTCGCCGGCCTATTCTGGCTTATCTCCGGCGATAGTGATGCAGCATTATTTGGACCCAAGTTTCCAAGTCTCGATGGTTCAGAGACGCCGCTATTATCAACACTGCCAGGAGGAGGAGGAGTAGAAGCATAGAGAGGCATGTTCATCTTCTTCTGCTGCGTGGCCATTGTTTGATAATGAGGTGTCTGAAGAGAGAAAACGAGAATAAATGCTAATAAGGCAAAAGGTCTGTCCTTTAGCGCAGCTTTTGTTAGCTTTCCATTGTGTCAGTTATAGTCCTTCGGAGTTTCGATTGATAAGGAAAAACTTGCTGGGACGCGCAATTTCAGAAACCACAGTTTTTCTTCAAACATGTCTTCATCGTATCATCAACCGGTGAAAATGAAATCACAAACCCCCCCTCCCTCTTTTTATTTTCGGAGAATTACTATGCAATATCACGTAAGCAATTTAATCTTTAAAAATTTTTATAATAAGTAAGCAATATGTAATAATAATATTCAGTGTAAAAAATGACAATAGGTTACATATCGTGCTCATTTATTATAAAATTTTTTAGTGATTAGATTTTTAATGTGTAACTGGGGAGTTACTGCTTTATATCATTTAATTAGATTGGAATATAATTATATGTTTATTTCTATATAATATATATAATAAGGAATTAAACTCACGCTAACCAATGATTCTGGTGAAGGAACACGTGATAAGCAGAATGTACGGTCTGCTTTTTAAATGCAGTCATTTAAAACTGCCTCAAGGAAAGGGGAAAAAAAGCTTTTGAAATCAGTCGCATCTGAAAGCTGTATATAGGGTGAGTCATCCCCTATATTTCGAAGGAGAGACACCTAAAGTGATTCTTTCATATTAACTCTATATTAGAGCGCAAAAAGTTTATACTTTTTCTAACAAGTGTATTTTTTGATATTCAACATAATGCAATGTAAATGCTGTGGAGAGACACAAGTAAAAATACAAAATCATGTATTCAGGTACGAAGTTCTGGATCTATTTGTTTTTATTTTCTGTTTTTTAAATAGTTTTATAAAATTTGTTTTTAAAACCAAATTTAAGTTACAAGATATGCCAGAAAAGATATGCCAAAAACAATATCGGAATTCAGACCGATCTCTCTTTGTAATGTAAGTTACAAGATCATTACCAAGATTTTGAGTAGCCGCCTTCGGGATATTATGGGGAAAATTGTGGGAGACCACCAATCTAGTTTTATCGCTGGCAGGCAGAGTAGTGATAACATAATTGTAACTCAGGAAGTCATTCATTCAATGAAGAAAAAAACTGGTAGGAAGGGGTGGATGGCAGTTAAGGTGGATCTTGAGAAGGCCTTCGATCGCCTAGAATGGTCTTTCATTGAAGACACTCTTAAGGCTGTTGGTTTGGATGGTCAATTTCGTGCTCTTATTATGGCTTGTATCTCGAATCCCACTTTTCAGATTCTTTGGAATGGAGAAGCCTCTCATACCTTTAATGCATCTCGGGGCATTAGACAGGGGGATCCCCTCTCTCCTTATATTTTCACCTTATGTATGGAAAGGCTCAGCCATATAATCCGGGATGCTGTGAACGATGGTTCTTGGAAACCGATTCGCCTTAGTAGAGGAGGTCCGAACATCTCTCATCTGTTCTTTGCTGATGATCTCATTCTTTTCGGGGAAGCGTCCGATAGTCAGGCGGAGGAGATGCTTAATTGTATTCAGCTTTTCTGTAATGCTTCTGGACAGAAAATGAACAGAGACAAGACCAGAGTCTGTTTTTCAAGGAATGTGAATGGCTCAAGAGCTTATAATCTTAGCAGAAGTATGGGTGTTCGTCTAACTGGGGATTTAGGGAAATATCTTGGGATTCCTTTGCTTCATAAAAGAGTCTCTAAGCTTACTTTTACCCCCATTTTAGAAAAAACCCACAAAAGGCTATCAGGGTGGAAGAGAGGCTGTTTAAATCTTGCGGGTAGAGTCACCCTTATTAAAGCAGTATTATCTGCTTTGCCTTCTTACCATATGCAGACATTATTGCTTCCAAAAGGTGTTCTGCGGGATCTGGAGAAGAAAAGTAGGGAATTTCTGTGGGGAGAGAATGATGATGAGAAAAAAGTTCATCTCGTCTCCTGGGATCACGTCACCAAAGATAAAAGGAGTGGTGGGCTTGGGATTCGTGATATGCGTAAGCAGAATGAAGCCTTTATCATGAAACTTTGCTGGATGCTTCTGAACAACAAGGATACGCTATGGGTCAAGGTTCTTAAAGCTAAATATAAATGGGACCAGGGGAATGGTCCTGTTAATAAAAGAAGCTCATCTTTCACCTGGAAAGGAATATGTACTGTTTGGGACAAATTCAGACGAGGGGTTGGAGTCAAAATTGGAGATGGTGCCTCAGCCTCCTTTTGGTTTGACAACTGGTCAGATTTAAATAGGCCTCTGATTGAGTTAATTCCAGGATTGGAGGCTTTTGTGGACAGAACAGAAAAAGTTCAGGATTACCTAAGGCCAAATGGTGATTGGGATGCTCTTAAGCTGGGACTATGGTTTCAACGTGACATTATTGCTCGAATTATATGTGTTCATCCACCATGCTCACACAGAGGAGAAGATAAGTATTTCTGGAAACCCTCTTCTGATGGTAATTTTTCAGTTAGTTCTGCATATCACTTTCTTTTTGCAGGTGTGCATAGTTCTACAGATTTATTTTGGAGGAAACTGTGGAGATGGCAGGTTCCTGAGAAGGTAAAGACTTTTATGTGGTTAGCCGCTCATGGAAGAGCCCACACAGCGCAACTCAGGGCTCGTAGAGGTTTGACTGATCAAGCAAGCTGTCCGTTTGGGTGCTCCCAAGATGAAGATATTATGCACCTATTAAGAGATTGTATCAACGCTCGAGATCGGTGGATTTCCATAGTCAATCCTGTCCAGTGGAATACCTTTTCATCCTTACAGGGTTTCGAATGGATCAAATGGAATCTGAATCATGAGGCGGGCAGGAATTTCACGAAGAAGATAAACTGGTCTACGCTATTTGGCTATGTTTGTTGGGACATTTGGACGAATCGTTGCAGGAAGCTCTTTGGGAATGATTCGGACTTTGAATTTCATAATGCCCATGCTAGTTTCTTCAGAGCCACTTGGGACATGGAATTTTCTTCCAATTGTCGGTTCTATAATCACTCGGGGAATGCAAGAGGAGGAGGAGTGCAGAGACAGCCAGGATTTATCACCTTGGAAACTGACGGATCAGTCTTGGAATCTGGTCAGAGTGGATGTGCAGGGGTCGTTAAGGAGGAAGATGGAAGTTGGATCTGTGGGTACATGAGTAAGCTTATGCAAGTACCCCCGGTGGTCGCAGAGATCATTGCAATCATCCAGGGTCTTCAAATATGCTGGAACCGAAACCTCAGAAAGATTTTGGTTCTTACTGATTGCCTAGAGGCCATTAATCTCATTACTAGGGGTTGCGAGGGTTCTTACCCCTTTAAGGATGTTATTGACGAGGCCAGGTTATGGATATCAAGGAATTGGCAGGTCCTTATCTGTCACATTCCCAGGGAGCAGAATTTACTAGCAGACTACCTTGCTAAGAGTGTGCATTCTCTTACTGAAACTTTTGTAATCCTTGATCACCCGCCACCTTCCTTTCCTGAGGAATCCGGTGATGGGGGATGATTTGCCTAGACTTGTTTGGCTGTTTTTGTATTAGTCTAGTACTTGGCTAATGATATTCAGTATCTTATTCAAAAAAACCAAATTTTGGATGGAAAAAACTGTTTAGATAATTGTTTTAAAAAAATTATTTTAAAGTGTAGTGGTGGTGACTATATCCAACGGTGATGTGGTAATGATGTGGTATCGATAGTGGATAAATGGTTATTTTAAAAAAAAAACAAAAAAGTACCTAAAACTCTTTTTATGTTTTAGTTTTCAAAATCAACTTTCTGTTAACAATTTATTAAAACAGTTTTCCAAACAATTTTTATCATCTTTTTATTTTTAAAAGCAAAAGGTTCGTATTAAAATAGAATCAAACAAACCCTTTATTTTTCCATAAATAACAACCTCATGTAATTTAGATATGGACGAATTAGTCATAGTGTGGTACATTGCGTAACCTAAAAACGATGGGGTAGATCGAGTAGCTAGAGGGGAAATAACAAAGGATTGGACATTGAACTCAATCAATAAAGGTCGAAGCCCCGTGGTAAACCCTCCACCATATGCACCACCTACACCGCCACCTCCTCCCAACCACCACCATATCCTCCATTTTCATATCTGAATCCACAACCAACGTTGCCAGAAAATAAAGTTGTGAAAGAAGGTCTTTTCTTGGCCAAATCCATAAGAACGCTTGGGATCAATCCCAAACTTCCTTGCATAAGTAATGGCAGCTGAAGGATGAGAAAAGCAAGCAATTAATATCAGCTTACAATAAGAAATCATCAGTGACATTAGAGAATTCTATAATGTGTGGGTGCTACAAGAGACACGCCTTAAGTTATATATATATATATATAGAGAGAGAGAGAGATAGAATGAGTTGTTGAGACCAAGGTTGTCAAACTCACGAGTTTAAGCAAACTCGTGATAGTGATGTAAATTTATATCGTGAATTCGAATCGTAAACTCGTAAGAGTTTAGTTTTACCATTAAATAGATATTATTAGTATATAATTAAATAATTAAAATATAAAAAATTGACAACAATTTAATTTAAAATATATCAACATTCATAATTTATCGTATTTAACAAAGAAATTTCTATAAAATTCATATATAAAGCTAGGGAATATAATCAAATTGAAAAAGTTAACACAAGTTTAAGGGTGCGTTAATACAATTTTGTAAGTTAGAAACGTAAAAACGGTAAAGTCGGTGTATAAACTCGTGAATTTAACTGAGTTTACAAATATCACGAGTTTACCAATGACTCAACTCAATTTTATAAATTAAAAACATAAAAACGGTAAACTCGGAGATTCAACTCGCGTCGTGAGTTTGACTTGAGAGCATTGTTTGTGTGGAAAGAAGTTGAAGTTTTATGTGAAGGAAGTAAATTTTGCAGCTGACACCTGTCCTTCTTATAGAATCCGTGTTTTTCTGCTTCAATTGAAAACAGTGCCCATATTGTTAGGATAGGACTCTTGTTGGTCGGCGAGGTCACCGAAAGATCCAAGTTGTCAGTAGATTCCTTAAAACAACACATTTTTTCTTAAACAAATCATGACGCTGTCAGATGATCAGAATCTGCTGTCATTCCACATATATCGATACAAAACTAAGATCACACACACGACGGTTGCATATACTCCTTCCGGGTCCATGATATAACGGCTTCTAAAAGATTGGTCTACGAAATGTTAATTTATTTGAATTTGTAATTAATGTTTATTTATCAATTTTATCTTTTATAATTAATATTTAAATATGACTCTATGTATTTTCTCCCTCTTTTAATATCTCATTTAATATGAGTAAAATTTAATTTTTTTTATTTTTTAAATTCAAGACAAATTTAATGAGTTGACTATTATTTTTTGATTTAGATAAATTAATTAAAGTTATTTATATTGTGAAACTAGGGGGAGTATGGCTAAAGCATACTTTTAAAAAAAAAATCTAAGAATGAATATTTTTTTTGCCACCATCTAAGAATGGATATAGTATACATTTGCCTGAAATTAATTTGAAACAAGCTACTATTTGCTGATATTTTAAATAATATGATTTATATTTAGAGAGGAATGACAGTTAGATCCTAAAAGAAGAGATTAACGACAATTATAGATATATTTTTCTAAAAACTACTCCCTCCTATCTTTAATATAAAATATATTTGGAGAGTTGATCTTGGTCCTAAATATAAGACCTGATTTTCATATTTATCAACATTTTCCTAATTCATCATTGATGGTCCCTCAACAATCATCAAAGAAGAAAGGACATGAGGAAATTAAGGATTGTGACTATGGTGTTTTAGAAAATACATATCATATTAACTAACTCTACTAACTTCCTTAATTTAATCAAATTAGGTAAATATGTCTTATATTAAGGACGGGAGGAGTAAGTTGCAAATAATCTGCAAGTCCATGTGTTACAATTGAAAATAAGAAATTTAAGTTTCAAGTATAACTCTAAATTTACAACTGAGATTTTTATGACAGCGGTCTGAATCAATATTTGTAACACATTTTTTTTAAAAAAAAAAAATCCCTAATATATGTTATAATTCCTTCTTCTTCTGAGACTTAATAAATGTCATTCTCCCATGGTCAAATTGCCATGTATTTTGGCATTGAATTATAATGCTAATTTACTTAAATATTAAAGACTGAATTATTATTACATTAGCTTTGTTGGCATCAAAACAAGGATTAGGATCATTTGAAATTCCAATGCATGTCTGCTATATTTTTTGTTGAAATTTGCAGCTTGAAAGGAATTTAAGACATTGGATTATCTGCATGCTTAAGAAAAGCCTTGTCACAAGATATCATATTTGGACATTATTAAAAGTTTTGAACAGATCAGAGATGTCATAATCATAGTTTTCAAGAGCACTCTCTTGGTCCTCACAAGCTGATGAGCTGAAGCAATTAACGTTAGTACTAGGTAGCGCTACGTTAATTGATCAAGGCTTATACATATAATTAAGGTCAAAGAAATTGACAGCTGAACAGCTTGGAGCACCAGGCTGAGCCAGAGTGAGCTCAAGTGAGACGTCGTCGTTTTTATTATTATATGGCTGAAACAAATCTCTTGATGACGACGACATCTCACTCGTATTTTCACGTTGGCTTTGATAAGGCACCACCTTTTCTGCAGCATCATTCATCGTCTCCTGAACAAACATTCAAATCCAATTAATATCCACGCATGTATATGTATTAATTATTCTCATTATATAAATATTAAATACGAATTAATTAATTACTTGGGGATGAAGGGTCTTGAAGAGATCAACGTTGAAGACGATGTAGGAGGGGTGGGTCTTGTGTTGCAAGCTCTCGGAAACTAGCGACACACTCCCATGATTCCTGCCATTTCACACAACTCAACATGTTGTAACGTACACAAACCCAAACTGATAATTATTCGGTTTTATTTCTTTGTACGTTTATTTGGTTCATGTTTGAATGTCACGTGTATTTAATTTGCCTATATTACTCTTGTTTTCTACTAGTACACATGCGTCTGTACCTACTTGCCCACACGATTGCACCCACGTGCACATTTTTGTTTTACGTGTCAAATTCAAAATAAAATTATAATCTACCACCAACTAACTGAGCCAAACAATCCTCGCCAATTTGGGACGTTAATAGCACTGAATATTTGTGGCTATATATATATATATATATATAATGTACTTTTAATTGTCTTTATTTTATTATTCTCGTCAACAAAAACTAAGGTGAGGCCGCTATACATGCGTTTCCTTTTTAAATTTGTAAACTTAAAAAAAAAAAAACAGGGAGAGTTGTATATAAGTGCTCAAAATTCTAGTTCATATATAACGTAAAAACAGTGTAATGTATCCAATATTATATATTCTTATATGGAATTTGTATGATGTCAATGTCTCACATGCAATTTTTGAAAATAGAGAGAATACCAAGTACTATAGGGTTAAGTAGCATCCAATACACTAAAATATTTTTCAATAGTACTCCATATCTTAGACTAATAATTAAATTTTTTTTTTTGCATATCTTGCATTCTGAAATATTTTTCTAATAGTACCGAATATTCTAAAGTAAATTCTGCTATATCCATCACTCTAAAGAATTTTTTTAATACAGTAACACTCAGTATCCTAAATCTAGATGCTCATTATTCTTGAGAAAATACTTTAAGAAAAAATCATACCGAAAGTTATTTTAGAATACTATGTACTACCAGAAAAATATGTTTGGGTTCTGGATGCTACTTAACTTTACATTTTAATTAAATGTTGAAGGATGTTAGTGAATTAACTTCTAGGGAGATCTGTTAAAAAAATAAAGGAAAGATTTTTTTTTTAAAAAAAAAAAAAGCTTGATGATTTCGTTATGAAGGCAACAGAAATCGTACCACTGTGGCTGGACTTCAGGATGAGGATGCTGATGCATATGATGATAAGTTGGGTAGCTCAGTTCCAGAATTCGGAGGTTGATGATGGATTCTTCATTTGCTTGTTCCTCATTATCAACATTCTGTTGGCCATATAACGCTTCATCTGCTAATGATCTTCTCCTCTTTGTTTCTTCCATTTCACTCGGACACATGTCTATGATACATCCATTTTTTAAAATTCTTCCAGAAGCCTTTTGGCCAACGAATAATAATATTCTTGTCATAATTTTCCCAAACTGAAGTGCATTAAAAATAAACATATCTAATTGGCTCTATTTTCATTTTTATGGACGCCACCGATATGAGAATCATGCAAAAACTTAATTAGCTGTCGTGCTGATATTGTTGTTTTTCCCCTCTTCCCCATCTCACTCTCTACATTATATTACTGAAAGCATGACATTTCCAATAACCTCACAATCACATGCATCAAATTATACACACATTACATTCATACATAGTCACTTTTCCTCCAATTCTTAATATAAGATCTAGTTTACTTGCAGTTCAAGTTCTTTATTAAAATATCTTATACTCCCTCTGGTCCTAAATATAGGACATAGTTTGTAGTGCAATTTACACTACAAACTATGTCCTATATTTAGGACCGGAGGTAGTATTAAATACCAGAGGAATTGTGTATATATATGCTTGAATGTGCATTTATGCGCACGCGACATTCCCTGTATGTATTTATGTAAGTGCATTCAAACATATGTATATGCATTCTTTGTCACTGCCAACGTTCCATGTATATGAGTGCGGTGCATACATGCACGTGTGCACACGCGAGCGTATTGCGTGCGTGTTTGATTTCATGTTGAAAACCTCCAAAGCCATCATGACTGTAAACACACTGTCACATTATAATATATGGTATGTTGTTTTTCTATTTCAGTTTCAATGTGTATCCATATTGTATGTATTAATACATATTAAGACTATATATGAACAAGAAGATCAATCCTTATATACATACACTAATGCATTTGTGCCATAAGTAACTGATGTGCAATAGATGTATATACCTTCACTCTCATGCTTCTTGCGCCTGCACATCTGCACCAGAAAATTTAACGTATAAGCTATATATTAGTTTGCAATACATACTCTTTTTTTTTTTTTTTAAAAATGAAATTTTATTATATGTTTAATTGCTAAATGCACGCCATCAGAAACAATCTAATTCGAGATATTGTTGAATACTACATGTGAACACAACTCCCAATTGTAGTAATATATTTTGAACTTTAATTTGGTTTGTCATGTTGTGAGAGATTGGCCTCTTCTACTAGACTCAGCCAGCCTCTGTTTGTCAATTCTTTCGTCGTCATCTCTTGAGGGGGGAGGGGGGGGGATAGAGAAATCATTTTCAGCGTGTATATACCTGAAGGTGGCTCTTAACATGAGAGAGAGTGAGTCCATTCAGATTCATCAACTCCCAAACCGACTTTGGTGTTGCCCCTTCAAATGAATAATAATAATATTTCAAATCAAAACCAATTAATGAACAAATCTTTGTAGAACGCACAATCAAATCAAAGGTATAGAATTGGAGAGGCATTAGGAAATCAGTGAATTGAAAGAAATCATAAATGAGAGAAGAAAGAACTTAACTGTGTTCTCCACCAAGACTCTTAACTGCATGCAAAAATCTTTCATGAAGAGACGGTGTCCAGCGAACGCGAGGCAACTTGGATCGAACATAGGGCCTAGTCGCTGGCCAATTCTGGCTTATCTCCGGCGATAGCGATGCAGCATTATTGGGACCCCAGTTTCCAAGTCTCACCGGAGATGGTTCAGAGACGCCACAATTATCAACACAGCTACGAGGAGTAGAAGAGGAAGAAATGGAATAGAGAGTCATCTTCTTCTTCTGCGAGGCCATTGTTTGATAATGAGGTGTTTGAACAGAGAAAAAGAGAATACATACCAATAAGGCAAATGGTTTGTCCTTTAGCGGAGCTTTTGTTAGCTTTCAATTGGGTCAGTTATAGTCCTTCGGAGTTTCGATTGATATAAGGAAAAAACTTGGGGCGCGCAATTTCAGAAACCACAGTTTTTGTTCAACCAATCAAACACGCTTTCATCATCATTGGGAGAAATGAAATCCCCCCCCCCCTCCGGGTATATCTTTGGAAAATTTCTATGCAACCTGACGTAAGCAATTTAATCCTTAAAAAGTATTAATTACAACAATTGAGCAGTGTGCAATGATAATATTCAGTGTAAAAAATGATAACAAGTTACATATTGTACTCATTTATTGTAAGACTTTTTAGTAATTAGATTTTTTCAATGTAACTCAGCGTTATTACTTTATATCATTTAATTAGATTTGAATATAATTATTTGTTTATTATTATATAATATATATATATATATATATATAAAATAAGGAATTAAACTCACGCTAACCAATGATTCTGATGAAGGAACCATTGATAAGAAGAATGTATGGTCTGATCTGCCTTTTATACGTGCAGTCATTTACTGCCTTAAGGGAAGGAAAAGCTTTTCAAAATTAGTCACGTCAGCAAGCTGTATGTAGGGTGAGTCATCCACCATGTTTTGAAGGAGAGACGACTAAAGAGATTCCACCGGTAACTCCATTTTTGCAAAATATTTTCTCTCACATTGTATTTTTTTCAAGGATAGAGTAAGCCTTAGTACAGTGATAAGGTTTCTGCCCTGTGATCTAGAGGTTACGGATATAAATCCTAGAAACAGTCTCTTTGATTGCGGGGTAAGATTGTATATCTCTATCCCTGTCTAAGTTCTATTTGATGAAAGCTTTGTACACTTAGACACCCTTTTTTGTATTTTTTTATTCAATGGTATAATTTCATTAAAAGTTTAAAGCACAAATGATTTTTGTTTCTCCCAATAAATACATTTTTTAAGATTTAAACTTGTATACTCTTCCATAGTGTGTAAGACCGCTTACCACATCAAAAAATAGCTTGTTGGTGCATTGTAATTTTTTCTTTAAAAAAAACATATTTTAGTTACCTAGTACGCACTAATTCAACAAAAGGAAATATCTTGTATATATCAGTTCTTTTTTGTGGAGGTGAGAAAGTTCGGAAACAATCAATTCAAAAATTAGAATAGAAAAGTCGTTGGCTTGTGAGGAAGAAATGCACGTGTTTGATTAATTAAAAGGATGGATTTTTCTTAACGCAGTTATATGTCTTAAATAAGTGAGAGTTGAAACAGAACACAAATGAGTAAAACTAGCTTTTCATGTATCCTCGGGAAAATATCATTCAATATATATATTAAATCATATGCTTAATATAAGACCTAGTAGTACAATTTTTTTTTTGATGGTTCCTAGTAGTACAATTTACACAATGAGATATTATATTAAGGAGAAAGTATTATATATATGCACATCCTTAGAAAATAAGTAAAAAATTGAAGTATCAATTAATTACCAAAGCACATCTTTGGATTCGTATCATCTCCTCATCTTTTCTCTATTTTTCTTTCTTCTCATCTCATCTTTATCATTGTATCAACGTATCAACAAACAAATGGTTGATATTTAATAATCTATAAATTTATTATTATAAGATTACATAAAGAATAAATAAATATATTTAATCCATACAAATTTAATCTAGGTGGTTTCCAAATGTTCGATTACCTTAAAATAGAATGAAATAATGGTTTTGTGTATTATTAAATCTCAACCATACATTTTTTATACAAAAGTTTTAACCATTCATTTATCAATTCAACCATAGAAATAGGATGAGGAAAAAGAGAAGGCGAAGGAGATATTCATACTCCATTTTGAGCATTAATTAAGAACTTATATATACGGCTTTAAGGATCCCAAAATTGGCCAAGGTCGCCGAATCAACCTGCCAGCCAAAATTTGAATCCATTTCTTCAAAAGAATCATAGGTACGTCATATCATTTTGTACCTAAAAAAAAAAAAAAGGAGAATTACACTCAGGTTCTAAAGAAGAAGAGAAATGAAGAAATGATCATTGGAGATTGCAAAATGAAAAAATAGTCCCATGGAGTTGTCAATACAGACTCATGGAGTTATTAATGGAACCATTTTTTTATTTTGCAATCTCCAGGACCATTTCTTCATTTATTTTATTCCTTGAAACCTAAGTGTAATTCTCCCTAAAAAAAGCCTAAATCATATCATGACATCAAATAAAATATTTTATAAATAATAAAATAGTGCTATAGTGAGTAATAGAATATAGGTTAATTAATTTTTTTTTTTTGAATTACAATGACAAGGGAGACAATTCCCTTGAGAGTCGCAACGGACCCGTTTAGAAAAACCTACTTAGATCGAAAAGAACAAAATAGAATCCAAATATTAGCTTAAGTCTGCTAACATTTGGATCAAACAAAAATCAGGCAGATCATGCAACATGGTCAGATCAATGTTTGAATCTAGAGCCTCTTTTGCCAGTAGGTCCGCACATACAATACATTCCCTGAATGAGTGATGAATCTCCAAATCCCAATTCTTATAGATTAATTCTCTGATTTCCTCGAGATCGTTGTGGAGGGGATGTTGTGGGCCACCTCGGCGAAATAAAAGCTGAAGAGCTTCTGCCGAGTCTGTGTGTAGCTTCACCTTGGTAAAATTCATGGATTCGCAAACTTGGAGCCCTATCTTGATGGCCTGGAGCTTTGAGTCTGTTGAGCCAAGAGAGAAGCCTGTGGTTTTCTGAAAGCCGCATATCCAAGCTCCAAGACTGTCACGAATAACTCCTCCTACTGCAGAGTGACGATGCTCATCAAAAGCAGCATCCACATCAATCCGAACATAACCGTCTGGGGGAGCAATCCACCGTTCCGAATCTCTATCTGGTACACTTAGGATCTTGTGCTTAAGCCTTCCTTCTTCTAGGCCTTCATGTAGGAAATTCAATCCTCTGTGTATTAGATGCTGTGGCTGATCACAGGTTCCTTCAAAAGCCCTCTTGCATCTGTTTTTCCATATAAGCCAACAGAGGGAGCCAAAAACCCTCAGCCAAGTCCATTGGCTCACTTTGTGGTTTCCTGGGGAGTGCCGCATATTCCATTTGATCCAAACCTGCAAATTGCCAGAGAAAAAAACAGGGTGATATATTGGGTTAGTACAAGAAAGCCACACACTGCTCGCAAACTCACAGTCTCTCAAAGTATGTAACGGTGTTTCCACACAACTGCACTCAAAAGGGCACTCAGTGTTTATCCTCATGTCCCTCTTAGCTCGAACTGAATTGGTGGGAATTCTCTCTTGGAACAGCTGCCACATAAAATATTTGACTTTCTCAGGAATAGGCCACCTCTAGATACGCTGCCAGAAAGGATCCGGCGCCTCCGAACGCGACGAGTAGATCATGTTATAGGCGGATTTAACGCTGAAGTTTCCATCAGAAGATTTCCTCCACCAGAACAAATCATCTCCTATTTGGGAAGGAGGAGGGATGCATTTGATCTTCTCAATCACCCACGTCGGTAAAAATAAAGCCCATTTATTCAGATCCCATCTTCTGTCCAGACCTACATACTGACTAACAACTTCTTCCGGAATAATGAGGTCATGATTTTTATCCACATAATGCATTAGTGGTTGCTCAAGATTTGTCCATAGGTCCCACCAGGCATTTGTTGAATTTCCACTTTTGAGTTTGCTTCCAACAGCTTTCCGGAAGGAGTCCCAAACAGATGTAATAGCATTCCAAACTGCTGACTGAACTTTTCTCTTTTCAACCCTAAGGAGTGTATCATTACCACAACCATACTTAGCTCTGAGAGCTTTCACCCATAGAGCATCGGGCCTGGTGATTAGATTCCAGCACAATTTCATAATAAGTGCTTCATTCTGACTTGCTAGATCTTTAATACCGAGGCCGCCTTCTTTTCTGTCCATCTTGATTGTCTCCCAGGAAATAAGATGCATTTTCTTACCTTCCTGCCCCTGATTCCAGAAAAAGTTCCTATTTATTTTCTCAAGGTCACGGAGGATTCCTTTGGGAAGTAAGGTGGTTTGCATTTGATGAAAAGTAAGAGTAGAGAGAACCGAATTGATCAGAACTGTTCGTCCTGCCACGCTAAGGAACTTGCCCTTCCAATTTGAGAGTTTCTTTTGAACTTTCGAAACTAGGGGGCGTAGGTTAACTTCGAGGCTTTCTTATGTAGGATAGGAACCCCCAAATATTTGCCTAGGTCAGCTGAGATAGTGATACCAAGAGTTTGACCAAGCTCCAAAGCTCTGTGAAAACTAACATTTCTGGATGCAAAAATCTTGGATTTGGTAAGGCTGATGCGATGACCTGACACATGACAGAAGTATGCCATCAAGTCTCTGATGTTCTCCATCTGATCCAAAGAAGCCTCGCTGAACAGGAAGAGATCATCCGCGAAAAAGAGATGTGATAGATCGGGGCCCGACTGGCTGAGTTTGAGAGGTTTCCATCTTCCTTCGCCGACTTCTCGTCTAATGAGTTGGCTAAGGCGTTCCATGCATAGAATGAACAAATAGGGGCTCAAAGGGTCCCCTTGCCGCACACCTCTTGTTGGATGAAAGGAGGGCGATAGATCACCGTTCCATATAACTCTCATAGAAGCGGAGGAGACACACATTATCAGGAGTTTCACAAAATGATCATTCAGACCAAGACTCTGGAGGTTAAACTTCAAAAAGTTCCAGTCCAGTCTGTCAAATGCTTTCTCCATGTCAACCTTAATGGCAACGTAACCTTTCTTACTCCTGATTGTTCTCATGGTGTGAATGGCTTCCTGAGCCAGAATGATGTTATCACTGCTTTGCCTACCCCTGATGAAGCTACATTGAGTGGGGTGGATTAACAATTCCATGACAGGCCTCAGTCTATTGGCCAAAACCTTGCTTAAGATTTTATAGGTCACATTGCACAGGGAGATAGGGCGAAACTCTTTGAGGGAAGTGGGATTATCCACTTTAGGAATCAGAGTAATATGGGTTTGATTAATTTCTTTAACCTTACAAGGATCCCTAAAAATGGAGAAGATGAGGTCACAGATTTTGGACCCCACAACATTCCACTGAGACTGAAAGAAGTGAGGCTGTAAACCGTCAGGCCCAGGGGCCACTACTACAAAAAGGGGCTTTAACCTCCCAAATTTGGCACTTTTAACGTCCCAAAACGGGGGGACGTATATGCTGGGGGCGTAGTAAGTTGAGACAAAAGACGTCCCAAATGATAGGGACGCCTAAAGTCTGACTTTAGGCGTCCCAAATTAATATTTGGGACGCCTAAAGTCCCCCCATGATGGAACTTTAGGCGTCCCAAATTAAGATTTGGGACGCCTAAAGTCCCCACAGGGTGGGACTTTAGGCGTCCCAAATTAAGATTTGGGACGCCTAAAGTCCCACGCTGGGGGACTTTAGGCCTCCCAAATCTTAATTTGGGACGTCTAAAAGTCAGGTTTTTTTTTTATACCATAATTTACATTCTGTATTACCCAACGAATTGAAACTGCAGAAACAGAATAAAAGATGGATTCATAAACCACACTGTCCGTTACAAACTAGTAAGGACATCCAGCACTACAATCTTTACTATATATACATACAATAACCTTTCATGCAACCTACTACTATATATATCAACAAAAAACAACCAGAAAGTGTCAAAACGCTGTCATCACACAAGTACAAACTGATATAAAATAACAAGTTTACTGATCTATATGTTGAAGAAGATGTCCAGCCAATAGATCTCTGATCAAATCAAGGTCTTCACGTAGGTAGGCATCATCATTATCAAAAATCTGAAAATTAGAAAGTAATAAGCTTTGATGAAATGAATCTCAAGCAAATGAATTAATTAACATTTCGATTAGAACACCAAAAATATTATCATTTGAGAATGAAGAAGCGATTACCTTTTCAAAATCGCTAGTAATTCCACCTTGAGTTATGTTATACATATAAAGTATAACATAATATCCGCATTCAGTGTTGCCAGGTTGCCGAGGGCACTTTTAATCAAAGGGATGCAATTAGTTGTTAAAATCAATAAAGGTATGTCTAAAAGGACCGTCAATGAAACAATTAGGTAGGATCGAATGTACTTACTATGGGATAAAACCACTTTGGCTTTTTAACAACTGCACCCTCGCGTGACCCACCTAGGATTCTATACGTTTGACAAGCACTATCATGAAAAGCAAAATGAACAGAAATTAGAACCATTCATTTATTTTTGTTGTTAATGAAATACAAACAGAATAACTTACGTGTCGAAGACGGATTTTGTCTCTCTGTCTGGCCTGTTACTCAAGGGATCAAACCAATAGACTACGTTGCGGCGGGGACATATAACACACAAAGTCCAGTGGTTTCTTTAACAACATGTACACATTAAAATGAAGTTAGATGAGTGAGAAGACAATTATTTAGTAAACTTCTGAAATTGACAAAATGTAAATACGAACCGTTGGACAATGGGTGCTAGATAACAACGAAGTTTGGTTTGTGCCATTTGGGAGCCGACATAGTGAGTCCTATGCCCCACAGTACAAGTATCCCCCGTCGTATTCGCAGGACATAAGAATCCATACCAATTACTTCTTTCCATGTTTGCGCAGAGATTGTGGAAGGTGCTATAATAGAATTAAAATAAGGAATCAATTCTTGAATGTATGAAAACAAAAAACCACTAAATGAATTCTATGGGAAAATTGAAAAAAAAAAACTTACCGGACTGTAAATTTGACCCAGCCTGCATCTATCTCCTCCAACCTGATAAACTGCTTGAGATCTTTATTGTCAATCGTGTAGGGATACTCCTCTTGGCCCACAATCCCTGGAGGCATCTTCAAGTCAATCTGTTTAATGCCCTTGTAGATCTGTTGCAGCCGTGCTAAGTAGGGCCATTTACTCGCAGCTTCGTCATCCTTTTAGAACATCAAAAAACAAATTGTTATTAGGATGCCAATAGATTTTCAGTAACAGTAAGGTAATTCCTACCATTGGAGGTGTTGCGTCTGAACCAATAAGATTGCGAGGCCAAAGGATGAAAGATCCTATCGCTTGACCTAACGTGCCAACCTCTGGATCAGGAACAGGGATGGCTGTACCTTCTTCCCCCTTTCTAACACTCGTCACATTCACCCTACGATAATCCTCCAGAATTTGCTGATTATGGTGGGTGGTAGCATATGTGTGAATGAGAGCATCAGCAACAACACGCAATAATGGATCATCCAAATAGAGGGTGCAAGGGTCTCCCGACACTGGATTGGGAGAAGGGTCGCCAAGTGGTCCCGATACTGGAGTGGGAGAAGGGTGGCCAAGTGGTTGCTCCAGAGGGTTGTAACTTCCTCTGGTGCTATTGAAGGCCGGGGATTCCTGAGTTCGAGCCTCGTCCCTTGCCCTTTGATGTGCTTCAAACATCTTTGCCATTTCAAGTTGAAGCTCTGGCAACATGTCTTGTCGGAGCTTGTCACGAAGGTTGGCCTCGATCTCTCGTTCGAGCTCCTCTCGAATCTTGGCCACAACGTCCTTACTAGGTCCAGCTTGTGAGGAATAACGTGGCTCTCGTCCAAAATACCTCGCGGCACTAACTCCCCGTGTCTCTCCTCGAACACGACCAAGGTCATCTGCCTTCCCAATAGCCGTTGACAAGATGTCCATCCGTCTACTTGGATTGAATGAACCTTGGCTACTCTGCTCGTCCAGGTCATCCTGTAGCATGCAGTTTATCGTAAATGTATCGAAACCACTCGCGACATGTAAAAAATTAGGTACTTATGGTATAACTACTTACAATCCTCGCAGCAACCTCAGCAACAGTCAGATTGATGTACTTCCCAGCCTTAATCCTCCCTGCTTTCCATTTTTTGTGACGTGGAGGAGGTGCCGGTGGCTGGATAACAACGCTAGGATCAGATTCCGCTGCTTCCTTCATTTTTTGTAACTCTTCTGCCATCATTTGCCGCTCAAGCTTGCGATATCCACCGCGAGACATGAAATGTTGATATTTATTTTCTGCTTGCCTCTGGGCATTTGCTGCACTTAATTTCTATGAATGAAAAACGACAAAAAATGAATCAACGATATAAAGTATATGAAATCAACGATATAAGTAGTTCTAAATCATGACAGAAATCTTACCAAAAACTCAGGATCTGCTCGTGATGCCGCAAACAACCTCCAGTCCTCTGGAGATAAATATGTATACTGTGCACATGGATCATTACCCCTAAGGGCCCCTCGAATGTAATGCTTTGTTAGCTTGTTCTTGAAACCTTTCCATCGTACACGAACCTCATCCATCCAGTGCCTATGCATCTCTGTGGTGTCGGGGACATCGTATGTTTGCTGCAAGGTAAAGCATAAGATTATTATGTTTGAAACAATAAGAACAAAGCTACAATGCATCAAAACTTACATACCAAAAGTTGCTGCCAAATCATGTCTTTCGTTTTTGGGGGAACCAATCTCCAATTATCGTAGGTAATGCGCACTTTGCTTCGAGCCAAAAGCCCTATGTAGCTAATGAAGTGGTCTTCCTCAGGACCAATTGGATTCAGATTATGATCGAAGTCTATATGCAGCCTCTCCTGTTGATGTTCATGACGTGCAACCAATGCTCCCATCTTTGTACAGCCTCTAACCCTCCTTCTTGCAGGGGGTTCAACTCTAGGAATTTCGTCATTGCTAGAGCTTTCGTCATCTCCACCCCTCTCGTCATCACTAACGTTGTCCATATTCCTGTTAACACAAAAAGCATCATCAGAAACATAAGTAAATTGCAATGAAAACACATGTATATAGTAAGCGGGAAGTAAAACACAGTTCTCGTTTATAAATTAAGGTCTTACTCTATATTGTTTCCCATAGTCCTTCACCATGGTCATTTCTTACAGCATATTCGTCATCATCTACCAATTCTACTTCATTTGTTCGAGGTGTAGTTGTTGTGAAAGGTGGTGTGTCATCAAGGTTGAAGGTCGGATCACCATACTTCTGTTTTTTACTTTTAAGGACAATGGACATATTTTTGCTGGCAGGATCGGTGACATAAAACACTTGCTTCGCCTGGCTTGCTAAAATGAAGGGCTCTTCTCTATAGCCAACTCTTCGAAGATCGACTGAGACAAATCCATATTGTTTATCTATTACCACGGCATTGTTGCTAACCCACTTACATTTAAATAAAGCAACTTTGAACTTGTTGTACGTCATCTCCCATATTTCTTCTATAACTCCATAATAGGCCATAGACGCTAATATGGGGTTTTTGTCTCTCGAACTGGAAAAGTGCATAGATTCAGCTTCTACCATAACCCCACTATTTTGCATGGTACTTTTGTCATCTTGCGCTTTGGTATAGAAAGAATAGCCATTTATATCATAACCGGTCCAAGTAATGACCTGAAACGAAGGCCCCCAAGCTAGCCACTCGATTGTCTCAGACACACCGATCTCGTGCAAAACCTTTTCCTCGAACCACTGCATGAATGTCTTGTTTTGCTCAATAGCAATCTGCATATCATTCTTCCTTGGATTCTTGTTCTTCAAAGTGTTTCTGTGTTCATTTATGTAAGGTTGAACTTCTTCCATATTATTCAGGATATACAAGTGGGCTTGCAACACCTCTTCACGAGGAACATTCTTCACTTTCAGTCCTCGTGTTCCCTTGCTTCTCCCTTCTTCATGCCGAGATTGTTCCTTCTTCCCTGACATATAATCTTTGCAAAACTCCATAGCCTCCTCAACTACATATCTTTCTACTATTGAGGCTTCTGGTCGATAAGGATTTTTAGAATACCCTTTTAAGATCTTCATGTATCGCTCGAAAGGGTACATCCACCTCAGGTAAACTGGACCGCATAGCCTTACCTCCCTCACCAAATGACCTACCAAATGCACCATTATATCAAAAAATGAAGGCGGAAAGTGCATCTCTAGTTGTGACAAAATAATGTAACCCTCATTTTCTAGTTCATCCAACTTTTCAGTGTCAATGACTTTGTTACAGATAGCATTGAAGAAAACGCACAATCTTGTCACTGTGTTTCGTACTTCATCTTTCATTATGCCTCTAATAGCTACTGGTAATAGTTGTTGCATCAACACATGATAATCATGGGACTTCATTCCCACTAACTTCAAATCGTCCATTGAGACACATCTTCTCACATTCGAGGAATACCCTTGCGGCACCTTCATTTCATGCAAACACCCACACAAACTTCTTTTCTCTGCTTTTGATAGTGTATGCGCTGCTGGCTCCATGTATGCCCTCCTACCATCATCTCTTAGTTGTGGATGTAACCGTTCTCTTATTCCCATATCGACAAGGTCTAATCTCGCATTAATCCCATCCTTAGTCTTCCCTGGTATGTGCAAAAGCGTACTGATAAGGCTATCACAAACATTCTTCTCCACATGCATCACATCAATACTGTGTCTCACGTCTAGCGAACGCCAATATGGAAGATCAAAGAAAATGGATCTCTTCTTCCATATGTTCTTCTCACCCGCGACCCTCTGATTCTTACCAAAAGTGACATGGATACGTTCCACTCGACTGTGGACTTCCTCTCCGGTTAGTGACTTTGGAGCCATTCCATGCTCCGGTAAGCCGTTAAACCGCTTTCTTAGCCTACGATACGGGTGGAACCGATGAAGAAACCTCCTGTGGCCAAGGTAGACAGTTTTTCTTCCATGCTTTAGTTGTTGGAAGTGTGTGTCTGCTTCACATATTGGGCATGCTTTGTGACCCTTCACGCTGTACCCTGACAAGTTTCCGTACGCAGGGAAGTCGTTTATCGTTGTGAAAATCAGTGCACGTAGCTTGAAAGACTCCTTCTTATAAGCATCAAACACATCTATGCCTTCCTCCCATAACTTCTTCAAGTCCTCAATCAAAGGCGCCAAATAGACATCAATATCGTTCCCTGGCTGTTTTGGTCCAGAAATCATCATAGATAGCATCATATACTTACGTTTCATACATAGCCAGGGAGACAAGTTGTATATTACAAGGAGAACCGGCCACGCACTATGTGTGCTAGTAAGAGTTCTATACGGATTGATGCCGTCTGTACAAAGCCCAAGCCGTAGGTTTCTCGGCTCGCTGCCAAATTGAGGGAAGATTTCATCTATTTTTTTCCATTGTGGAGAGTCAGCTGGGTGCCGAAGATATTTCCCATCAGATGTTCTCTCATCAGAGTGCCATCTCAACTTCTTCGCTTTTGTTGCACTCGCAAACAAACGTTTAAAACGTGGTATTATTGGAAGATACCACATAACCTTTAAAGGTTGCCTTTTACTTGTCACATCACCACAACCACCATCTTTTTTCACTTTGTATCGTGCAGTTTTACACTTAGGACACTCACTAAGACCTCCGTACTCATTTCTGTACAGTACGCAGTCATTAGGGCAAGCATGTATCTTCTTATACTCCATACCCATTGTAGACAGGATTTTCTTGGCCTCATACATACGATTTGGAAGTACATTATCCTCCGGAAACATATCACACAATAGTTCAAGTAGCAATGTGAAACTACTATCGGTCCACCCACAAGTTGCCTTTAAGTTAACCAAATGTAATGTTCCTGTCAGCCGCGTGTACTTACTACCACTGTACAATGGTGTCTCTGCATCACTCCGCAGGCTGTCATACTCCTGCGACTGCGCAAAGGATTCTGCCTCAACATCGTTAATCATTCTCTCCATTCTATCTTCATTTATGACATCCACAGCTTCCTTCTTGTGTGACGGACAATCAGTTACTTCCTCACCATGCCATATCCACCTTGTGTATCGCAGATTTATTCCATCACAAAGTAGGTGATCCTTTATGACATCAACATCCCGTCTACTCTCATTCAAACAATTGACACAAGGACAAAAATACTTCCCATTTCTTGCAGGAGCATTCTTTTTAGCGAATTCAATAAATTCGTCCACCCCTTTCTCATATTCTTCACTAGTTCTCAAAGCATTCATCCAACTATGATCCATTTTGTTACCACCTAAGGCATTACCAAATTACATTCACACGTTTAGTACAATTCTCAACGACATATGATGGGATTGCCTAATTAAGTTATTGCCCCCTCCTAGCCTCATCTCTCCTAGATAACAATCATTTAATGAATATTGTGGGGGAGGCTACACTACTACAGAATTGAGATATAACCACCCCAAAAGACGTCCCAAATTGAAAATTGGGTGGTTAAAAAGATAGGCGGTGGCATTTTCGTAATTATATATATGTAGGGGAATTATATAAGAACCTCTCCAAAAAACTGGCACGGCACAATTGCACCCTATCACTATTTTCTATTAATTAATGAAGAGTAAATATCAATTAATAAGTATTTGACAATATTCTGGCAAAAAAAAGTATTTGACAATAATTTTTCATTTATTTGAAATTATAAATAATGCTTAAACTTACATGCATGAATATGAATTTAATTTTATTATCTAATTTGAGTAGAATATTAATTAAACTTACATGTATGAATATGAAAATGTAATAAATTATAAATATTGATCTCTCTGTGAAATCACGAATGGTATAAATTCAAAACTTCATTAAAATCATTTATTACATTTTCATGCCTTGTGTTAATATTGCAATGCTTTTCTCTACGTAGCTTTTACATATTTTTTATAAAAGAAAGTTTGCAAGCTAAGTGAGACGAAGAAGACACTACAACTCTTGAAATATTTGTATTCAACATCCATATTACCTCACATGTCTCTCTACTTCTTACAGCAACATATTGTAATGAATTTAAAAAGGAATTTAGCAACGTGTAAATGCATAACATGTTATAAGCTAAGGGGTCCTATAACAGGGGAGTCTTCTTAATAGATAAGCACAATCTCAACCATTTATATATAAGCAATATATAATAATCACAATCTCAACCATTTAATTTATATTTCAAAAACAAAATATAACATTCTGTTACAAAAAAAAAAAAAAATTAAAAACGAAGAAATAACCAACCTGATCAGCTAGCTAGTATGTTGGAGAGGTAGATGGAGATCCACGGTGGTGTGTGCACAACAATGGAGCGACCAAGGTGGAGGAGAGAGCAAAGAAACAAAGAGGAAGAAGAAGGGAGGAGTTCAACGACGGTGTTAAAGTTGTGGGTGAGGAATTGAACAAGGGAGGAGGAGAGAGCAAAGATCCACGGTTGAACAAGGGAGGAGGGAGGAGTTGAAGCAAAAAAACTCTAGGAGGGGCCGATGGTGTGGGTGGGGAGAGGAGGAAGAAGAGTTTTGTGGGTGAGGAATTGAAGAAAGAAAACCAGAGGAGGGAGGCCGACGGTGTGGGGGAGAGGAGGAAGAAGAGTAAAGTTGTGGGTGGGTGAGAGGAGATGGGTGTGATAGACCGCATGTCAGACAAGTGTCTGACATGCAACGCCTTTAGGCGTCCCAAATGGCATTTGGGACGCCTAAAGTCCTAGTTTAGGCGTCCCAAATCCATTTGGGACGCCTAAAGTAGGACTTTAGGCGTCCCAAATGACATTTGGGACGCCTAAACCTAGCTCCAGGCGCTAAAAAAAATTTCATAAATTTATATTTCGCGCCATGAAGCACATTAGACGTCCCAAATTTTAATTTGGGACGCCTAAAGGTTCCCCTACATATATATAATTACGAAAATGCCACCGCCTATCTTTTTAACTACCCAATTTTCAATTTGGGACGTCTTTTGGGGTGGTTATATCTCAATTCTGTAGTAGTGGGCTTTGAAGGCCTCCATCTTGAAGGCGGCGTTTTTAATTTCAATAGCAAACACATCTTTCTGGATAAGGCCAAGTTGAGAGCTATTTAGCGTAAGGAATTCAGAAGGCCAATTTGCCACGTTTAAAACTCCATAGGTTAATTAATTTGCCAACGCACTACGCATAAACATGATAGAATTGGGTCCCGTGTACGCAGGGATGAGAGTGATAGAAATAATGTGGTAAAATGATATTGTGGTGATTAATCAGACTACTATTTGAAATGTATAAATTATGATGACACTTACGTCTGGTGATCATGGGTGTGTTTGTTTTGGTGATTGGATAAGTAACTTATTTTTACTTAAACTTATGGAATCTCAAGATTGAAAAAAAGTTAGATTGGGTAAAATGATGAGTGTTTGGATTAGCGATTGAATAAATAACTTAAAGTAACTTATGTAAAAGTGAATAATGTTTAGTTTGACTTTTGCATAAGTGACTTTTGTATTAATTAAAAGAAAATTTTTTAAAAATTATGAAAAATAAAAAAAATGAAGGAATAATTGTGAAAAAAGTCCTCATTGGCAACTTAATTGCCAATGGGACCTGGGAAGATATCCACACACGGAGGGATTTTTTCACAATTTTCTCTAAAACTAACTTTGAAAATTTGGTAATGATACAATTGTAATAAAATTATATCAAACTCTAATTTAAATCGGTACACTCCAAAATTCTTTTCTATTGTGCACCTCAAGTTTAAATCTTTAAAATTATATCAAACTCTAATTTAAATATTAAATCATAACTCATATTTTCACATAGCTCAAAATCTAACAAAATAAACTGATTAAAACCTCAATAATACCTCCTTTAGTTTAAATAAATTATTTAAACTAAATTTAATGAGTAAAAACACTATATAGAAACTAATTTATGATATGTTTATAAAAAAATTGATTATAAAATCATAAAACAACTAAATAATAAATTTAAACTGATTAAAATTAATTATTAATTATTCTCTATATTTCTACAGTCATATATTAACAAAACTCAAAACTTTCCTAAACTCTTATCCCAAAGTATTCTCAAATTAGCAGAAGATTACTATCTAAAGAAAGAGAAAATTATTTAGAACATTTTTTATAAAAGAAGTTTTGTGATTATAAGTGATTTTGAGTACTTTATTGATCCCCAAAAATATGAAAATACACATATCAATATTATTTTACACACACGCACATAAATGCTATCCAACGGTCTCATTTGCGCTGAAGCAAAAAAAAAAGCTTCATTTCGGTGCTTTGCTCAATCGGTGACTTATACTTATTTTTACTTAAATTCCATCGGTTAAACAAACAGGCCTTGAGCGATTGTTATTGTTGAAGCCCAATCTATCCACTGTTTTCCTACGATTTGCCTCCCAATTGGTAAAACAAACACACACCATATATATGAATTTAAAAGGGGGGGGGGGGAAATATTTTCATACAGAAATATGATGCACAAGTAACAATTAATTATTGCCAACAAATTGTTGGTTAAGACGATAAACGGTCTCTTCTTTGTAAAGGGGAGAACACAAGTTCAAATCTCGAGAAACTTAATTAATGAGAGAGGTGAAAACCTTTTACGCTTTAAACCCCAAAAGAGAAAACCTTAGTCAAATAAGAAAAAAAGTAACAACTTTATTAGGGAGGATTGTGAAAAAATGACCTCATTGGCAACTTAATTGCTAAATGGGACCTGAGAAGATATCTACACATGGAGGGAAGATATCTACACACAGAGGGAAGATTTTGCGCGCGCAGGGAAAGATTTTTGTACACGTATAGGAAAGAATTGTACATACAGAGAAGATCATCTGCACACAAAGAAAGATATTCTACACACGCAGAAGATAATCTGTACATGAAAGTCCCATTTGACAAATAAGTTGTCAATAAGGGATTTTTTCACAATTTTCCCAATTAGGTAATATATGAAATATAAAGCTTATTTATGTAGCTTAATTAATTCATATATACATGCTTTATTTTATTTGATTAATTTACATGTACATGTCACTGTGAGTATCTTGTTAATGGATGATCTGTAAATATTTATGCAAGTATTTTTAAAATTTTGAAGGTATGTTAATCTACAAAATTCAACTTTCCTAAACTATTTTTTTTATAGAAGTACGCTTATCATTAAATAGGAGTTATAATTAATTAATAATTAATTAATTTTTCTATGTAGCTAATCACTTTGTTTGGTTACTAGATAATTAAGAATTATTTAAAAAAATTTTGGCCAAGAATGTTTGACAAGTGAGATTTATTTTTAAAAAACGAGTTCCGTGTGTGTGTGTGTGTCTGTCTGTCTTGCTTCTCTCCGCTCATCTCTTTTTTCTTTTTTGAATACCATGGCGAAAATCAAAATCATGCAAGGTACAACAAAACTAAGTTAAATCAAAAGATAAGAGAATCTACATTCTAATGACGAGTTTGAAAATCCTAACATTGAACTTAAAAATTTCTTGGAAGAATGATGTCCGTCAACATATTGATTATTATCTTCTTTGAAAATGGGACCATGTCTTTGAATTTTGAAGTGTGAAATTAAAGAAAAGTGTCAAATTAAAGCATGGCAGTCTTGAAAAGGGAAAAGATACAAGAGGTTCACTGCGTGCACAACTAATAATAGGGGGTACTGGCTCAAGTGATGAAGTGTTTGATGTATATCCTTAAGCAAATCAAACTACATGGAATACACTTTTCTTAATTCAACAATCTGATTTCTGAATACCATCCACGAAGTTCATTGATAAAATAGGAGACCTGCATTTTCCAACTAAAAAAGTGGACTCAGACAAAACGCAAACTAATAATAAACTCAAAATTCACTTGGTTTAGAGCGATGTCTATGTTTAGTACCTGACTGTGTTTCGAACTAATTTGTCTGATTTATTGATTGAATAATATTTTTATATGAATTTTTCATGATTAATTTGGGATTTTAATATATTTTCTAGGAAATTATTGCATTATTAAGCATTAATTTTGGTTAGGGACAATTATTTTGAATTAATGGAAATTAGGGGCAAAATGGTCAAAATTCATTAATTATTATTTTTTTATATTGTCCTTTGAACTTTTGATATTAACTTGTGTTTAATTTTGCATTGTAGGTAATAAAGAAGGAAATTAAGAATTTTTGGAGGTTCAAATTATTGGGCCACGTGGAAAGAAGACAAGAAAAAAAACATAGAGCCAAGCTGAAATAAGGAGAGCCCAAAGAAAAGAAAAGGAAAAGAAAAAAAAAAAAAAAGAATAGCCCCAAGATGCAAGCCCAAGGACCCTAAGACGGTTTTGGATTGAAAAAAAAAATATAAATTAAGAAACTGGTTTGGGCCCGCAAGGAGGAGAGCCCAAAAGACAAAGGAAAAGAGACAGAAACGAGTTGGGCAGGGAGAAAAAGAGGGAAGGCCCAACTGAAGAATAAGATTTTGGATTTGGGCCGAAGTTGAGATCTGAGATTGAAGAGAGACCCGGAGAGGAGAGACCTGAGAGCAGCTGAGAGCTTATATGACAGAGGGAGCGCCGTACACAGGAGGATCATCGAGTATCATCATCATCTTCCTTCCAACCTTTATCTGTTTCTTCCGCTCTCGCCGGCAGCGTCTTCACCACCACAAGCCGCGGGCGAGCCTCCTTCAACACCACAAACAAACAGCAGGCAGAACCGAGCTGAGGGCGAGTATGGCAGTCCCGTGGAGCTTCTGGACAGCAGAGGGAGCTTCTCAGACAGAGAGAAGCGAATCTGAACCACCACCACAGCTGGAGAGACAACCACCACCGTCGGACCTCTGTATGCCAGTTTCCCGATTACCACTCCACTTCCATCGATCTTTGTCCTCTGTTCTCATCTCGCCAGAATATTGAAGAACACCACAGATCGGCCACCTTCCTCCATTGTCCACCATTGCTGTTGCAGATTCGGAGCTTGAGAGAAGCGAGAGGAAGGTTCACCATCGTCTCTTCATCTTCATCTCCTCACCGGCCTGCACCATAGGACCAACACCACCACCATCCTCGGCCCTTGATTTACACCACTGGACTTCTCGTTCTAGAGCTCTTCTTGCAACTTTCCAGCAAGGTCCTGCGATTGCCGGCGAGTGTTCTGAATTTTCAGGCAAGCTAACTCCATATTCCGGCGAGATCATGATTTTTCAGCAAGTGCTTAGATTACAAACTGAAATTATTTTGAGGCTGAGGCAATGAGAGGCTGAGGATTTCAACTCTTGGTGATGAGGATGTGCTTGAGCTTCAAGAACTACATAGGGGAGTTAACTAGTTCAATTCCTTTTCTTATTTGTATATTTTGATTATCTTTATACCATTGAGATTTGATTGCCGTTTAGATTGAATTTATGTGATTGAATTTTTGTGGCTTGTTGAATTTATATATATATATATATATATATTTCCTTATTGATTCAATGAAATTGTGCTTTCTACGTGTTATTGTTAGATTGTATAACTGAATTAATTCAATTGAGTGTCGTGTTATCGCATTCATATCAAGAGGAAGCTAGCTGCATTTATTCATTTTAATTGCATTCTAAGTGGTTCCTAATAGTGCCTTAAGGGATAGTTACTAGCTGCGTTTGCAGGAGTAACTATTAATTAAGAACACTAGACCCGAGCGATCGTTTGGGGTTTTATATTTCAAGACTTAGAGAAAAGTAGGTCCCATGATTTTTTTGAGCAAGGATTGTCATTTCTTCATTACCAAGGGCATTCATCATTCATATTTTCCACTCCATGCCATTTCATTCACTCTTACTCATTCTCCATTTTTATAAGAAAAATACAAAAGAAACAATAGCTTCGCATTTAATTAATTTGCATTTATTTTATTCATTAATTCAAAAGAAAAATCCAAAAATCGTTTTCTCCTTGTTTTAATTGCATTCGCATGGCATATAGGTTACTTAGGTAGTTCAATAAAAAGCTCCTCAAGTGAGACGACCCGAGTATTGCATTGTACAGCAATTCTTGGATTAAAAATATTTTGCATTTGATCCCAAGGCGTAAAGACAAGGTCAAATCATTTATAAATTGATGATATATAATTTAATGATACACAACAAATGCTGTGATTAAGTAACTTATTTAGCTTCTCCAAAAAAAGTCAGGTGGCTCTTATATTTAGGATCGGAGGGAGTATTAAGGTCTTGAGTGAGTATATTTGTATGACTGTGTAGTTATGTGCGCACGCACATTCTGTGTATGTATTTATGCAAGTACAGTCATACATATGTATATGCATTCTCTATTACTACCTACTTCCCTTGTATGTGTGTTCGGTGCATGCATGTGCTTGTGTGCACGCAAGCTTGTTGCACATGCTTGATTTCATGTTGAAGACCTCCAAAACCATCATGATTGTAAACACACTGTCACATTATTTTATATGGTATGTTTGTTTTTCTACTTTTTTGGGTCAGGGTTTGTGATGTGAAACGGGTTAGGAAAAGAAGAGGAGAGAGAGACTAGAGGAGGGAGGACAACAAAAAAGAGGGGTAAATCAGAGGAATGGAGGGAGGAGAGAGACTATTCAAAGGGAAAGGAATTCTTATTCAATCAATCAATTCAAGCTTATTACAATTGATAATCCTAACGGATGACCCTAGATCTTTTAATTAAACCCTAGATATTCCTTAGCCCATATCCCACCAGTTTGTTTTTCTATTTCAGTTTCAATGTATATCCATATTGTATGTATTAATACATATTAAGACTACATCAACAAGAAGATCAATCCATATATACATACTCTCATACTTCAGTACATCTACACCAGAAAATATAATGTATAAACTATGCATCAGAAACAATATATCATGTTTGAGATAGCATCGAATACTAAATGTGAACATGTCTTCCTATTACGGGAATACATTTCTGTAGTATTTCAGGCATACTTGGAATGAAGGTTCGTACTCTCAAGATATTCATAGAAACTGGGTCATATCAGTGGACTCCGACTATATTCATAGCAAATGCATCGGACGAAGAGAAATAATCTTGAGAGTTTTCCTGTGTTTGGAGGTTAAGAGTGTGTACTTTTATTAACAACTGATGTATTTTTTGTATATGTATCAGTTTTTCATAGTCTTCTATAAACCCACGATATGTGTAAAATCGTTCCCTCCAAGACATACAGCCAAAACTGTTCCCACCAAGGTGCTTGAAATAAGTGGGGAATATTTCCAATAAATACCCCATAATATTATATTTTAGCCATAAGGCCAATGTGTTTGGGCCTAATCCACTAAGAGTGGATCAAGCCCATTTTCCAACATCTCCCGCTTACATTTGGTAGATTAAATACCGTGAGTCTTGTCTCTTTCTTTCTCTCTTTCTTCGTTCATACTAGGCGCTTCGCCGTGACCGTATGGGCATGATGTCTCTTAAGTACATGTACTAGAAATCCCTTTCACAGGACCAGCATCACAAGACATCCTTTCTTTGTATAGTTTGAATTTAATATTATGTCTCATATGTCCTAAATTTACCAATATACACTTTCACATGACAGATGCAATCCCTTTTAAGTCAAGATAAAACTTAGATTGCCTTCTCATATGCTTAGCGTCCACACTTAGGGGCATGTCTCAGACACTAGCGTGGGCGTGTATGTTCCAGCTAATCTTCCTTTCACCAATATATCATTTTGATATGCATCAACTGCTTTCCTAACATATTACCTTGGATCATATCTATCATAATCATAGGACGAATGTTAAGGTAATAGTTGTTGAAGCATACCTCCATGACAATGTCAAAGTCAAAGGACATCATAGAAGTGTTTAACCTTCTTGGGACTCACACAACAATAAAGCAGGGATTCACTCATTTGCTTCCCATTTGTGGTTCTTTTGCACATGTGTTATGAATCACATACTACAGTGTTACTCTTACACTTTTAGAGCATACATCGTTTTGAATCTCATTATTAACACCCTACAAACATACATTTAGATACTCCCAACATCTAAGCCCAAATTCTTCTACTCTACTTATCTTTTATGACGTCAGCGTTGAAGAATTTGTTGTCTCGCAACAGGAATTATGGAAGCAGGCGTCCATAATTTGATCTATATTTATATCTATATCTTATTGGATCTCATCTTGACATGTTATACTCTTGTCAAGGCGACATAATTTGTGTTTCTTCTCTACCATATCAGTATTCCTATTGCTTTACTAGTGAACAAAGTGTCTCATCTTTGCATATTCTTCCTGAGTATCAAAGGCGGTTGCTTGTGTGAGAAAGCTAACCTCACTTGTCTGTACGCCATACTAGACATTGTATATTTTTATACAAACATATAAATTAATGTAGAAATAAGAAAAACTTTCATTAATCATAAACATAGTACATATATAGTGTCTATAATTTTACATTTTGCTTATGCCAATAGCCTTTACGTGCTTGTCATATATTTCCTTAGCTATTGGCTTGTTTAAGGGATCTACGACCATACTCTTAGTCGAAATATGTTGTATAATATGAAATAAGTTGTATAATAACAACTTTCTGTGCTACATAATCTCTTATAAAATTATAGTTTATATATATGTGTTTGGTCTTGCTATAATATTTTGGATATTTCATATAGGCTATGGATGCAATATTGTCACAATACACTAACACCAGATTAGTACTTTCATTTCAATCCACATCCCAAGTTTTTAATAAACCTCTTGAGCTATATAGCCTCCAGTACTGCTGAGGTGCATGCTATAAACTAAGCTTCCATAGGATGTAGGGTAATACACGTCTTCTTCTTGCTGCTCCAACATATGATGCCATTGTTCAATAAGAAGGTGTAACCTGAAGTCGATCTTCACTCGACTTCATCTCCACCCAAATTAGGATCGGAATATCCAACGAAGCGTAGATCGCTTCCTTGATAATATAGTGCATAATCTGATATGCCCTTCAAGTATCTCAAAATCGTCTTCACTGCTTTCCAATATTGCTCATCGAGATTTAACTGGAATATGCTAACTAGTCCAACTGCATAACAAATATCTGACTTTGTACATATCATTGCGTACATCAAACTTCCAATAACACTACCATATTGAACCCTTTCCATTTTCTTCTTTGCTGACTCAGTTTTAGAACACGTAACAAGACTCAAAGTTACTCTAAAAGCTACTGGGTTATCTAAGGGATTACTGTCTTTCATATTGAATTGCTTAAGAATTTTCTTGACGTAATTCTCTTATGAAAGAGAGAGGATTCTTCTAGAGCGACCCCTTTAGATCTTAACTCCAAGTAAATACTCTGCTTCATCCATGTCTTTCATCTCAAATTCAATGACAGTCATTCTTGAATAGCTAAAACTGAATTTAGACTATTTCCAGCGAATAGCATGTCATTTACATATAAGGATAATATCACAAACTTATCCTCAAACCGCTTAATATAGACATAGTGGTCCTCTTCAATCATTTGAAAGTCATAAGATATTAGTGCCCTGTGAAACCTCAAATACCACTGTCTGGATGATTTTTTCAGTCCATAAATAGACCTTTTTAGTTTGCAAACTTCACTTTCCATTCCTTTCTTAATGAAACCTAATGGTTATTCTATATAGATTTCTTCATCCATATCACCATTTAGAAATGTGATTTTTACATCCATCTAATGTAGTTTCATATCTAAAGTATTTACTATTGCTAGAATAAGTCTTATAAAATTGAAAACGTACAACATGTGAGAAGGTATCCTCATAATCTATACCTTCCTGTTGTGTGTACCCCTTTGCAACCAATCAAGCCTTGTATTTGTCAATTGATTTATCACTTTTTCTCTTTATTTAGAGAACCCATTTGTTTCCAATGACTTTTCATCCTTTTAGTAGATCAACTAGTTCCCAAACTTGATTTTTTTTTCATTGAATCAATTTCCTCTTCTATTGCTTTCTTCAATTCATCCTTAGTAGAGCCTGATAAGGCTTCTTATACAGAATGTGGCTTATCATCTCCATCTAGAGTAACAATAAGTGCCTCTCCCTCGTTTGACAATGAAGGAGCTTTGTTTCATACACATCTAGGGGGTAAGTTGTAGGGAACTAAGACTACCGGCCAAATACTATAACTTGTGCTAAGATTCCCAAAATGATTGAAACCGTCGGTCGTCAAAGCAAGCCAAACATTTCTGGGGTCAGTTGCGAAATCTGGAAAGTTATTGTCAAACGTTTTCCAAGTGTCTGCATCCCGGGGATTCTTAATTTACCGTCTTCATTCTTATCAACGACATGCAACCTCATGTGCTCCGCAGGTTTAAACGACATAAATAATCTTTGTAGGCGAGGTTTCAAAGGGAAGTACCTGAGAATCTTTGCAGGTTTCTTCTTCTAATTTTTCCCCTTCTGAATAGTCTTGTACCTCAATGTGTGGCATCTCTTAAGTGTCTCCCTGCTGGAATCTTTCCCCAATACAGCATACAATCGTTGGGGCATGCATCAATTTTTTGATAGTTCAACCCCAACCAGTTGATAATCTTCTTGGCCTCATAGAATGTTGTGGGAATCTCAGTGCCGGGGAATGCATCTTGTAATAATTCGAGCAACATCGACATTCTCTTATCTGTGATTCCACACAAGCACTTGATATGATACAATTTAATCAAAAAAGATAATTTAGAATATTTTCAACAACCTTGATATAAAGGACGATCTGCTTCATCCATCAAGCTGAAAAAATCCTGAACTGCTTCATTCCTCATGAACACCGGCTCAGAACCGTAAACTTCTTCGTTGAAATTGTCACCTTGAAATCCAAATGCATCACGCACAGCATCATTCACAGGATCATCTTCATCTAGTTGAACTCCTATTTATGAACTTCGAGGAAGAGCATCATCATATCTAATGCCGGCCTTCTCATCATGAACTGCCCAGAACGTATAGTCCTCCGAGAAAGGCTTTAGAAACAAATGTTCCTTAACAACAGTTCGTGCATGCCACTTCTTGAACTTGCATCTCCGACACGGACAGACGATCTTACCGTTACAGCTGGCGTGAGTGAATACGAACTCCAAGAAATTGTTTAATCCGTATAAATATTCTGGAGAATTGCGTGGCAACCTAATCCATGACTTATCCATAGCTACTAGTGAGAGAGAAGAAAGTATAGTGAAGAAGATGAGTGAATAAAGAATGATGAATGCTTGGAACCTTATATTATGAAATTCTAACATTTAATATTTTGTAGCGGTTTAAAAACCACTACATTAGCCGCTACAGTACTACACATTTATAGCGGTTATACGTATAAAACCGTTACTAATTTTCAAACCATTGTAAATCAAATTGAAGAATTAGTTTTAAACTTATAGCGGTTACTACATATAAGTAACCGTTACAAATTTGCACAAAGTGGGGAAAAATTCAAAATTGAAAAATTGAGTATTTGTAGCGGTTATTTATCTAACCACTACAAATAGTCAACGTTTATATTTTGAATTTCCCGCGCACATGTCTTTATATTTGTAGTGGTTGTTGTATTAACCGCTACAAATATGGAACAATATTTCAAAAACTAAAAAAAAATTAATTATATATTTGTAGTGGTTTTATAAAAGAACCGCTACATACATAATAAAATTTTATTTATAGCGGTTCTTGTATTAACCACTACTAATATAATTATATTTGTAGCGGTTTTATAATAAAACCACTACAAATATATATAATTTATTTTTTTAGTTTTAGAAATATAAATAATACTGTTACAATTAATTCACAAATTCAACAATGCGGTTTAAGAATATAAATATAACTATGATAAACACAATAAGAATCTAAATTTTGAAATAAAAAATTATATATATTTATTTACAAATGTTTCAACAAGAAAAAATAAATATGTCCAGAATTAAGTAGCTGGGGGCTTATCATCTGGGGCTCCCTCAGGTGCTGCTGGATCATGGCGCTGGGCAGAGTTAACAGCACCATCATCATCAGTAGGAGGAGGAGGAGGAGTAGGTTGGACAATGAATCGAGGGACAGGGGAAACCTGTGGATCCTGCTCGTCCGGGAACAGGCGACTCCACGACCACTTGAGCATGCTGTTTGTGATATCACGCAACTGCGTCTGCTGAGCGTAGATGAAATTAGTCTGCTGCTGCTGCTCAGCCACCGCAGCCTGTGTCCGGGCCAAATCTGACCACAGTTGCTCAACAGACTCATCCCTCAGACGTCTAACCCCTCTAGAGCTGCCAGCCTCAGAGGCGGCACTCCTGCCGTAGACCATACTAGGTCTGGCGCCTATCCCCATACCTCGCACGCATCCGGGGTGCTCAGCTTGACCCAGACCCACCTTCAAAGGAGCCGTTAGGTCCACTGACCCTTGTGACTCCTCGGCCTGGGTCTCTCGTAGCTTAGCCTGTGACTGCTGCATCCGCTCCTGCCATTTTATGAAACAATTACTTATTACCATTTTTCGTTAAGTTGGTTTTATAAAAATTATAATAATGAAATTACTTACAATGGTCGCCTCTGCTTGCTGAGAAGTCGGAGTCCCGTCACGGTGTCTGTGTGTGACACCGTACAACTCCCTATAGTTCGTCTGACGGCTCTCCTGTTGTGCCTTCCTCTCCTAAAACAATTACAAAATTCAATTAGTATTATGAAATAACTAACTAAAAGTCAGTGGTATTATGAAAAGTTACCAGCTCACTGTAAATGACAGCAAAGGTCTTCGATCCTGCTGTGTAGTGGATCGTCTGCTTCCCACGGCACCTAGTGTTCCTCCTAGACACGTCCAGCCTCCTCTTGGACACGTTCCCTTGCTCATCTGCACAATTTATCGCACGTTAGATAAATTGTAATTCAAATTTAACATTTTGAATTTAAATAAATAATTTATTAAATAAAAAAATTTATTTACCTTGGACCTACACCACAAAACCAGTAAACTGCAAAGACGACCCTCGTGGGTTGTTTTCCTTCTGCGACTCCTCCTCATCGAGGAACTGCTCCATCTCTCTGATCCCAATTGGGATCTCAAAGTCCTCGTTCGCATCATAGTCAGTCGACGCTAATATCTCCCTCCCCCAATCAGGCACCTCTGATGCGGTCGTCTCCTGTGGGATCGTTTGCGGTGGCTGTGGTAGGGCCGACTCCTGTGGGAAGATGGGCTGAAATGCCGCGGTCGCCCTCCCTCCGCGCTACCCCTTCCCTCTGCCCCCTGCTCTACTACTGCCACCCTACAAAATCGGTCTGGGGACCTCGGGCTCCTTCCCCCTATCCTGTCTTGAAACCATATCAACTTCAAAAATTCAAAAACAAAACATTTTAGTCACATTATTATGCAAAAATATAATACAAATAAAATACGTATTGTCTCCGTGCCTCAAGTACAAATAATGAGAAATACTGCAGTGATATGAAAAATACTTGCATATTTATCTTCCCTTATATGATAATTTTGTGGATAATATTTGAGCTTAATGTAATTAATTTGGGTGTAATTGATAAATATTTCCTTACTTTTCTTTTGATAGCCATGTAGACCATGTTAAGGAGAAAAAAGAAGAAAAGAGACCTAAAAACAGACCCACAGAATTTAAACAAGATAAAGAAGTGCAGTTAGAAAAAATGAGAGGGTATTGTAGCAGTGGCACTATTCAGGGCCGCCACTATTCATGACGGAATCACTGTAACTGGTAGTTACTGTAGCAGCCGCCAGAGACTGTAGATGTTGCCAACATGCACTGTAGCAGCTGCTTGATCACTGTAGCAGTACTGTAGCATGTGGTTTTTCCACTATAAATCAAGGCCAAGCTAGAGGATAGGAAGAGAAGCAGAGGTTTCCTTCTCCGACAAGGAGAGGTCCTTCTCTGACTGGGAGAGATCTTTCTATGACATTTCTAAGTTCATTGTATTATTTCTTTAGAGTTAATTTCATGCATTGTATTACATTTTGCATGCCTCCATCTTGGAAGGCTTAGGATTGTATTACGTTTTGCATGCCTCCATCTTGGAAGGTTTAGGATTGTATTACATTCTGCATGCCGTCTACATGGAAGATTTTACCTCCTAAATGAGCGGCTAGATTTCTTAATTTTTTATGCATCTTTTGGTTGTATATTTATGTTTGAGAATTTAATATTTAAGTTTTATGCAGTATTTATGAGGATTTCATTCTAGTTTTATGTAATGTTAATTTATTTTTATTTTGTTTTTAATTTCATCATGTGCTAAATTTCCATTTTCCTAGGGTGATGACATAGCTTACTAATGACGGATTAAATCTTAACTTATTAAATCTAGTTTTAATTTCTCCTTCATGATTGAGTTTTAATTATTATTTTTAATGTTTTCATTTGACTGGTCATCTTTTGAATGATTCCAATATGTATGTTGAGACCGGAAGGAGATACATGTGTGTAGACCCTATAATTAAAACCATGACTTGCATATGAAATAGGAATATATTCATATGAGTTGTATAGTCTTACTAAGTTCCATAAATCTTAATGCATAATTAATTGCTTAAATTCATATAGGAATATATTGGATTAACAATTAATTATAGAATTGTTTGACCTTGGAAGAGGCTAGTAATTAAATTAGGGAAATTCAACTATTAATCATGTGGAATAAATTGGGTTATAATAGATAAGTGATTCAATCCGGAATTTGTTAAGTGAAATCTAATCCCTAGGACTTTTTCTCATAATTGTTTCATATAATTTGCATTCATATTTAATCATCTTTTATTTCGTACTCTCAATCACCAACTAATCGATCAACTGAATAAAGTTAAAATTACTCATTTTGGTACTTAGTGATCAATCTTCGAGGGAACGATATTCTACTCACTTCTATATTACTTGATTACGACAGTGTACATTAGCACTATTTAATACATCGTCTACACTCGTAACATGCAGCAAAAACTCTTCCACAGACGTCTGAACACTCAAATCTAAAATAAAACACTTAGAGAAACTTCAGGAAACAAAATGGTCAAATGGAAAAATGAATGGAGGCGGCGGCATTATAAAGTGGGGGAATTTATAACAGTTCTTGAAATAACCGCTACATTAATCGCTACAAATAAGCTAAGGCGGCTAAACTTTGTAGCGGTTCTATAATAATCGCTACAAATTACAAAAATCTTTGAAGTTCTGTAGCAGTTATAGTACAAAACCGCTACAAACTTAGAGACCTCTGAAATTCTATAGCGGTTATAACTTTATAACCGCTACAAAGAGGTGACATTTTGAATTTTGTAGCGGTTTAATTAGTTAAACCGCTATAAATAACCACTACACTGTTGGCGCATCTTGGTCGCGCCAAGTGGCGGCAACCTTGTAGCAGTTTTTATTTAGTAACCGCTACAAGTTTCCTGTTACAAGTTTTGGCTAGAAATGCGCGCCATATTTATAGCAGTGTTTTTTACTTAACCGCTACAAAAAAACGTTACCAATCTATCACACCACTTGGCCCGTAGGTTGCCGCAACAAATTTGTAGCGGTTTAGGTTTTAACTGCTACAAATTTTAATATTCGTAGCGGTTAATTATAACCATTACAATGTCACCGCTATAAAATGCTATTTTTTTGATAGTGAATATGGGGGCCTATTGACCTAATGTCATAAACTCATAATTCCTTTTCTGGTACTTATTAAATGTCATTCTCCCATGGTTAAATTGCCATGTATTTTGGCATTGAATGATTGCAAACATACTTATTAAAGACTGAATTATTATTATTACATGAGTATGTTGGCATCAAAGAGGATAATTTGAAATTCCAAATGTCTAAGGGTACATTGAATTTCAACGCAAAGTAGGAATACTCTACATGCTTTAGAAAAGCCTTGTCACGTGATGCCACAAATTTGGACATTATTAATAAAAGTTATGAACAGAGATGTTATAGTTTGCTAGAGTTACTCTCTCAAATGGTCATGAGCTGAGGTGAAGTAATTAACGTTAGTACTAAGTACTAGGTAGCACTGCGTTAGTTGATCAAGGCTTATACATATAAAGGTCAAAGAAATTGACAGTGTAACAGCTTGGAGCAGCAGGCTGAGCGAGAGTGAGCTCAAGTGAGACGTCGTCGTTTTTATACTGCTGAAACAAACCTCTTGATGATGATGACATCTCACTCGTATTTTCAAGTTGTCTTTGATAAGGCCCTTCCTTTTCTGCAGCATCATTCGTCTCCTGAACAAACATTCAAATCCAATTAATATGCATGCATGTATGTATTAATTAGCCTCATTATATAACTATTAAATAGGAATTGTTGCACGCTCCCGGAAACTAGCTACACGGTCCCATGATTCCTGCAACTTCACACAACTCAACATGTTCTAACGTTCACAAACCCAAACTGATAGTACTAGTATTCATTTTCATTTATGTTTCATTTCTCTGTATTTGTAGTAAGTTTGTTTGGTTCATGTTTGAATATCACATATTCACATGTATTAAATTTGCCTGTTACTCTTGTTTTCTACTACCACATGCGTCTGTATCTACTTGCGCACACGAGTGCACCCACGTGCACATTTTGCTTTATTTATCAAATTAAACATAAAATTATAATGGGTTAAGGTTCAAATTTTCCCTAGTAGTTTTTGCTGAAGAACAATATTTCCCCGGAGGTTTTTTCAAGTTGAATGTCACCCCGGAAGTTTCAAAGTATAGCAATTTTGCTCCATACCATTAAAAAACTAATATTGATCATTAAAAAGTTGACGTTGACAGTTAAGTTTTTAATGATAAGAGGCAACATGGCTTTATTTTAACACTTCCGGTGCAGATTCCTTCGGGGCAGCATTGCCTCTTGACAAAAACTTTCGGGATAAATTTACACCTTAGCCGAAGTATAACTAACCACCATCTAAGTCTAACGATGGCCTTGACTTTTGACTTAATATAATAGTATTCACTATTTGTCTATTTGATAGCTATATTTATAAACTTAACAAATACTTTTTATTGTCCTTATTCTCTTATTGTCATCAACAAAAACCAAGGCAAGGTCACTATATGCAAGTAACATGCGCTTCTCCCATTCTAGAGGGTGTGTTTATAGTCTGGGTTCAAATTTAGAAATAAACTATTTTTCTATGGACACCCAACACAATTAACTATTTTTAGGTGTAAAAGTAGACATAATCAATTTATTTGATAATAGATATAGCAAGGTCGTTAACTCTAGTTAACTTCCATTACCTTCTGCATTGTGGGTCGTCTCACTAATCTTCTCACTTTCTATTATTTTAATATTTTAAATGGGAAAATATTACTTAGACCCCATAGAAATAATTTTATTTCAGTCAACCCCAGAAAATTTTAAAATTTCACTGCATCCCCTAGGTCAAAATGATATTAAGTTTTCTCAGTAAAAAAACAAAAATATCCTTATTTTATTTTTTTCATAAGAGCATTTACAAGACAATTATGAGCATTTTTAAGATTAATGAAAATATTTATAAGATAAACATGTGAATGACCAAGGAGTTAAAAACTTTTGGTTATTCACATATTTGTCTTGTACATGCCTATATCTGACTTGTAAAAAAAAAAATTTAACTTCTTGGATTCTTTTAAATCACTTTATTTTTCTTGTCAATACATTTATTTGTCTTATGAATACCCTTATTTATCTTGTGAATTCTTTTATGTGTCTTAAAAATGCTCATATTTGACTTATAAGTGCTCTTATGAAAAAAGATAAAGTAAGGTATTATTGTCTTTTCACTGACAAAACTGAATTTTATTTTGAGCCAAGGGGGTGCAGTGAAATTTAAGAATCTTTTGGGGGTTGACTGAAATAAAATTGTTTCCATGGGGTCTAAATGATATTTTTCCATTAAAAAAATATTAAAATAATAGAGAGTGAGAAGACCGTTGGCACCCACAATACAAAAAGTAACGGAAGTTAAGCAGGGTTAATGACCTTGCTATATTCGTTACCTAAAAAAATTGATTATGTTTACTTATCCACCTGATAATAGTTAATTGTGTTAGGTGCCTATAAGAAAATAATTTGTTACTAAATTTACACATTAACACTAAAGTAACAGCCCAGTGTAATGTTTCCCATATTATATATTCTTATGTGAAATTTGTCAATGCCCCACACGCAACTTTTTGAAAACAGAGAGAATATCAAGTATTGTAGAGTTAACTAGTATTCAATACCCTAAAATATTTTTTTCAATAATATTGGAATCCTAAGTTTAGGTGCTCGTTACTATTGAGAAGAAAACTTAAGGAAACAGTTGCACTGAAAATTACTTTTAAATACTGGGTTTTAATGAAAAAATATATTATGGTGCTGAATACATATAAAGTTACTTTAGAATATACTAGTTACTATTAGAAAAATGTGCTGAATGCTATTTAACCCTACTTTTTAATTAGATGTTGAAAGAAGTTAGTGAATTGATGTCTTTTATAGAGTGAGATATATATATATATATATATATATATATATAAAGATTTTCGCTCATAAGTCTAAAAGATTTAAATAAAAGCTTCCTAGTTTAATAAAAAAAGGGCACAGAAATCGCACCATTGCGGTTGGATTCCAGGATGAGGATGGTGATTCATATGATAACAAGTTGGGTAGCTTTCCATAATTCCGAGGTTGATGGATTCTTCATTTGCTTCCTCCTCCTTATCAACGACATTCTCTTGGCCACTAACGCTTCTTCTGCCAATCTTCTTCTGTTTGCTTCTTCCATTTCACACACGCACATGTCGTTATGATACAAAGATTTTTTAAAAATTCTTCCAGAAGCCTTTTGGCCAACGAATAATAATATTCTTATCATAATTTTTCCAAACTAAGGGTATGTTTGATACAAGGGAGGGGAGGGGATGGAAATGGGGGGATTTTGCTCCCCTCCCCTTGTTTATATAACTAAAATTTTTAGGAGGGAATCTCCCCTCCTAACCCTCCCCTCTAGAATTGGGGAAATTTAAAAGGAAAGGTTAATGTTTGAGCTTATATTAACTTATATGTCCATACTATTTTAAAATATTCCCACAATACCCTTCTCATTATTTACACAAAATTATGTCACATATTCATATGCCTCGATCGTTGATTCAGATTCCCTCCTATACCAAACATGGTAATATTAAAATCCCTCCCCTGCCCTCTCTTTTTATCAATTCAAACAAGGTAAAAGAAAATCCCTCCCAAACCCTCCCTTCCCTTCCCCTCCATTAAAATCCCTCCCTTCCCCTTCTCTCCATTAAGCCAAACATAGCCTAAAGGTGTGTTTGATTTGAAGGGAGGGTATGTTATCTTGTCAAAATTTCGCCTTCCCTCCCACCCCCAAACCAAACACACCCTAAAGGTGCATGAAAAATAAACAAATCTAATTGACACTATTTTCATTTTTATTGGCGCCACCGATATGAGAATCATGCAAAAAATTAATTAGATGACCTGCTTATATTGTTGTTTTTTCCTCTTTTCCTTATCACAATTTTCCACAAGCATGACACTTCCAATAACCTCACAATCACATTCATCAAATTATACACATACTATATTCATACATACTCCCCTCCCTCCTATCCTTAATATAAGATCTAGTTTACATGTAGTTCAATTTTTTCATTAAAGTATTGTATACTAAACACCAGAGAAATTGTATATATATGCATGAATGTGCATTTATGTGCGCGCACACTCCATGTATGTATTTATGCAAGTACATTCTTAATATGTATATTTGCATTCTCTGTCCCTACCTACATTCCATGCATATGTATGCGGTGCATGCATGCGCGTGTGCGCACGTGAGAGTGTTGCGCTTGAGTTTGATTTCATGTTGAAAACCTCTAAAACCGTCATGACTGTCAACACTCTGTCACATTATAATATATGGTATGTTTGTTTTTCTATTTCAGTTTCAATGTATATCAGTATTGTATGTATTACTACATATTAAGACCATATATATATACAAGAAGATCAATCCATACATACATTGTTTGAGATTGATCCTTTCTATCGGACTCAACCTCTGTTTGTCAATTCTTTCAGTGTGTATCTACCTGGCCTGAAGGTGGCTCTTAACATGAGAGACAGTGAGTCCATTGACATTCATCGGCTCCCAAACCGACTTTGGTGTTGCCCCTTCAAATGAATAATAATATTTCAAATCAGAACCAATTAATGAACAAATTTTTGTAGGACCCAAAATCAAATCAAAGGTATGGAATTGGAGTGGTATTAGGAAATCAGTGAATTGAAAGAAACCATAAAGGAAAGAAGAAAGAACTTAACTGTGTTCTCCCCCAAGCTTCTTAAGTGCATGCAAAAATCTTTCATGAAGATCCGGTGTCCAGCGAAGGCGAGGCAACCTGGATCGAACATAGGGCCTAGTCGCCGGCCAATTCTGGCTTATCTCCGGCCATAGCGACGCAGCATTATTGTGACCCCATTTTCCAAGTCTCACCGGAGATGGTTCAATTCAGAGACTCCGCCGCTATTATTAGTGTTGACGACACTGCTAGGAGGAGGAGGAGGAGGAGAAATGGAATTGAGAGGCATCTTCATCTTTTCTTCTGCTCAGTGGCCATTGTTTGATAATAATGAGGTGTTTGAAGAGAGAAAAGGAGAATAAATACTAATGAGCACAGAGGCAAAAGGTTTGTCCTTTATCCCAGCTTTGGTTAGCTTTCAATTGGGTCAGTTATAGTCCTTCGGAGTTTCAATTGATACAAGTGAAAACTTCGGACGCGGAATTTCAGAAACCACAGTTTTTGTTCAAACATGTCTTCATCATCGTTGGGTGAAAATGAAATCACAAATTAAAACCCCTTCCTCGTCCTTTTTATTTTGGGAATTTACTATGCAAGTCCCACACATGAACGATTTAGTCCTTAAAAAGTCTTACAACCAGTAAACGATATGCAATAATAATATTCGGGGCAAGAAATGACAACAAGTTGTTTTACTGCGCTCACTTATTATATGACATTTTAGTAATTAGATTTCTGACGTATGAGGAGTTACTACTTTATATAATTTAGATCGGAATATAATTATATGTTTATTACTATATATAATAAGGAATTAAACTCACGCAAACCAATGATTCTGGTGAAGGAACACGTGATTAGAAGAATGCATGGTCTGATCTGCTTTTTATATATGGAGTCATTTAAAACTCCCCGAAAGCTTTTGAAGTTAGTCGCTTCTGCAAGCTGTACATAGGGTGAGTCATCCACCATGTTTTGAAGGAGAGACACCTAAAGAGATTCCTCCGTGAACTCCATTTTTACAAAATATTTTCTCTCAAATTGTAATTTTTTTTATTTGGTTAATGGTATAATTTCTTTGAAGGTTTAGAACGTAAAGGATTTTCGTATCATTCAATAAATATGCTTTTAAGGATTTGAACATGTGTTCTCCTCTTTTGGAGGTGAGGCTGTACTTATCTCCTTAACCAATAGCATATTGGTATATTATAACTTTTTTAAAAAATAACATTTTATTTACCTAGTAGGCTAGTACTCACTAATTAAACAAAAAGAATTATTTTAATGTATTTATATTTATCATTTTTTTCAAACTAATTTACTTGACTTATAAAGTAATATATAATCAAATAATTTATTTAGCTTTTTTAATTTTCTCAAATTACTTAACTAAGTTTTATATCAAGGACTAAAGACATTGTAGGCAAGGATCTAAAGTTTGCTTTTTTTTAAAAAAAAAATCCTACTAAAAAAATTTGACAACTAAGGTAAATGCCACATAGACATGTTATCTTTGCATATTTAGTCAACAAACATAGATTGTTAGTGATGGTTAACCGAGGGCAAAATTGCCCCCTTTTTTAACTTTCAAGACACATTTGCCCCTTCGAAAACTTTTAAGTGCCCAATACCCACACGCAAAAACTTCTAAGGTATTTGAACCCTTTAACCCTTCAATATATGTGTTACATCTTGTGCTTAATATAAAATCTCGTGGTACAATTTACACTGCGAATGAGATGTTAAATTAAGGAACGAAGCCTGGAGCTGGAGGTACTATATATATATAGTACATCTTTTGGAAAGAAGTCAAAAATTGGAGTATAAATTAATGACCAAAGCATATCTTTCGGATTCGGATAATCTCCTTATGCTCTTTCATTCTCCTTTCTTTTTCCCCATCTCATCTTTATCATTGGATTAACAAACAAACGGTAGGTATTTATCTATAAAATTATAATTATAATATTATATAAATAATAAAAAAATTCATTTCATCCATAAAACTTTAATTGGGATAGTTTCCAAATGAAGATTACCTTAAGATAGAAAAAAAATAGTTTTATATATTATTAAATCTCAACCATTCATTTTTTATACAAATCTTAGCCATTTATTTATTAATGCCATGATCGAAATAGGATGAGGGGAAAGAAAAGGTGAAAGAGATGCGCATACTCTATTTTGAGCATTAATTAAGAACTTAAGCCTTGTTTGGATAGCGGAATTTGTTGGGATGGAAAGGAAAGAAAGGGAAGGGAAGAAAATAAAAAATATTTTGTCACATAGATATTTGTTATGGACCTGAAAAGAAAATGGGTTGGTAAGAAAAGTTTTATTTGGTTTGATGAAAATGAGATTAATGACAATTTTACCTTTATTTAAAAAATATATATTTGAAAGGGGGAATAACCAAAACTTCACCCCTTCTAGCAAAAAACAAAAAGAAAACGCTGACCCCTTCTCTAATCGAAGTCGCCCGAGGAGAATCTGAAAGTGAACGTTGGCGGAAAGATGGCAGAGGAAGACTTTGAAACATGAAACTGGATCAACGCACTTGATGGAAACACCCTATTTAAATAAACTATCTTTTAACCACATGGTGACCATCAACTGCATGTCGTCAAAGTTTTTTTTTTTTGGGGGGGGGGGGGGGTTGTTTGCCCCTATTTTTAGCTAATGTAACAGAGCAAACACAAATACTCTTAACCATGACATAAGTATCGCTTGCATCTGGCCAGAGCCACTTATTTTCTCATAATTTCACTGTTTAACTCGATACAAGTCATGAGTATATCATGTGTTTACACAAAATTTAACTAATTTTTCTCTTAACCAATATATGCTCATCGCCTGCATTTAGTCAAAGCCACTTACTTTTTCAAATAATTCACATGTTTAACTAGACGCACCTAATAGGTATCTCATGGTTACGTGACATTCAAATAACTTTTTCCTAGCTATTACGTTCCAACCACCTCTCTCTGCTCAGATATAGCGCCGTTAAGGAATGGGCACATCTCTTTCCTCAACAACGTAGCCAGAAAACAATAGGCGCATAACATTCATGAGCAACATCAAAACAAGAATGATATGGCCGAACAAGACTCATTAATCCAAGAAACCCACCTGTTGTTGGTTGTTGAAACACGCTGTTGGAGCCAGTAAACGTTCCTTTGTTATTTCTTTCTGTCAGCCATCAGGTATTATGAATTGGAGCACCTCCATTTCTGTCAATGGCACGACTTTTTATATCAATTGAAGGGGTATTTGTGTCTTTCTCTTTCCGACGTGATCAGAAAATTGGTTCCCACATAAACGGGAGGGAACCCATTTTCATTTATATTGAGCAAATTCATTTCCAGCATCAAAAACTTTTCCTAACGAAATGGTGCCCCAAACGACGGTCGCGGGCTGAAAATTTGAATTTTCTATTTCCTGCCCTATATTCTCCCAGATCCAAAGGGGCCCTTATGTATACGAACTTAAGTAATCAAAAATTGCCAAAGATCACCGAATCAATCTGCCAGCCAAAAGTTGAATCCATTTCTTTAAAAGAATCTTAAGTATGTCATATCATTTTGTACGATTTTAAGAAAAAAGTCTAAATCAACCCATGACATCAAACAAAATATTTTATAAATAATAAAATAGTGCTACAGTAGTAGTAGAACATAGGTTATTTAATTTGCCAACGCACTGCACATACACATGATAGAATTGTGTTCCGCGTACGCAGTGATTAGATTGATAGAAATAATGTGGTAAAATGATAGTGTCGTGATTAAATATTTTCATAGGGAAATATGACGCACAAGTAATAAATTTAGGGAAAATTGCGCTGAGGTCCTAAGCTAGAAAAACTACTACTAAAAGATTCACTGAAATCTCCAATTTGCAGACAAGTCTCATGAGGCTTTTAGATAATATAATCGAAATGTCAAAAGACTTAAATATTTTTAGTGTCAACTACCTCACCTATCAATGTAGGGGCATAGACTTGTCAATGGCCATCCATAGACTTGCCAATGAAAATCATGGGTGTTCGTTGACAAGTCTATGGGCGGGCATTGACAGATGAAGCTGCTGACATTAAGGATACTTAGGTCTTTTGACATTTCGATTATATTACCCAAAAGTCCCATAAAACTTACCTATAAATTGGAGATTTCAAGGGACCTTCTAATAGTATTTTTCCAAAGTTGGGACCTCAGTGCAATTTTTCCATAACTTTATTATTAGGTAATATACGAAATATGGGCATTAATTAATTCATACGTGTGTGTTACTTTACTTGATTAATTATGTGTGACTATATGAGTATCTTATTGATTGGCTATATGTAAACATTTATCTAAATATTTTAAAAAAATTTGAAGGCATGTTAATTATATTAATCTACAGAATTCAACTTGCCTAAACTATTGCTTTATCAAAATACACTAACCATTAAATAGAAGTCCCAAAAGAAACATTTATATTATATAGGAAAGCCACAAACCCCGAAGCTGAATACCAGTTGAAAATATATAAAAAAAAAAAAAGGAGTCATAATTAATTAATTTCTGATTTTTAGTGTGAGAAGAATTTTCCTTATGTAGGTAATCATTTTGTTTGGTTGCTAGATAATTAAGAATTATTTAGCATTTTTTTTGGCCAATAATTTGACAAGTGAGATTTATCTTAAAAAAACGAGTTCCGTGTGTGTGTGTGTGTAACTTCTCTCCGCTTATCTCTTTTATCTTCTTCTTTTTTTTGTTTTTGAATAACATCGCCAAAATAAAAATCGTGCAGGGTACAACAAAACAAAGTTAAATCAAAAGATAAGTGAAGCTACATTCGAAGGGCGAGTCGTCCTTGAGAATCCTAACATTAAACTTGAAAATATCTTGGAATGATGTCCGTCCACTGATTACCTTCTTTGAAAATGGGACCATGTCTCTTTTTTCATGTCTTTGAATTTTGAAGTGTGGAATTAAAGAAATTGAAGAGCCAAAAGCATGGGTATGTAGTTTCGAAAAGAGAAAGGATACATACAAGGTTCACTGCAAAGCTAATAATAGGGCGTACTGGCTCAAGTGATGATGAAGTGTTTGATGTATATCCTTTTGCAAATCAAACTACATGGAATCCACTTGTCTTAATTCAACAATCTGAGATTTCTGAATACCGTCCACGAAGTTCATTGATAAAATAGGAGACGCTGCATTATCCAATTAAGAAAAGGTGACTCAGACAAAATGAGAAGAGCCAAGAGAATAAATGAAATCAAGTCTCCAAATCTTATTGATTATTCAAAGCAAAGTACATTATATAGGCAACAGTGCTATATCAGTTCTAATGAGCTGTCTAACAACTTTGGCAACAACTTGACACCTGTACGCAACTACTCTGAGTTGGTTTAACTATAGTCTACAAGAGTGCCACGTAATACATCTAATATTCTCTATACTACTTCTGCTTTGAATAAATTTGAGAAGCTGCAGCGTGAGCACCAAGAGGAACTACACTGAGACGACTTCTAAACTTCTGAAACAAGGAGCGGCCTAAAGGCTTGGTGAGAGCATCAGCCACCTGGTCATGAGCAGGAACATATCCCACAGTCAGCTGTCCTGAAGAAACCTTCTCGCGAAGGAAATGAATATCAAGTTCGACATGTTTAGTTTTGTTGTGCAACACAGGATTGGCTGCTAATGAAACCGCTCCAGAATTGTCGCACCACACAGTAGGAATACTGGTAACTGTAATATGCATTTCCCGTAACAGAGACATTACCCAAAGAATATCTGACGAAGCATCAGCCACACTGCGATATTCAGCTTCGGATGTGGCTCTAGAGATAACCTGCTGCCTCTTGGAGACCCAAGTAACTGGTGTAAGTCCCAAGTATGTGCAATAGCCACTAATAGACCGACGATCTTCTCTATTGGAGGCCCAATCAGCATCAGCAAAGGCTTGGACGATTAACCTTGTGCAAGGTTGAATGAGAAGACCATAATCAATAGTACCAGCCAAGTATCGCAGTATACGCTTAACATATATCCAATGAAAAACCAGAGGATTGTGAAGAAACTGACTGAGTCTATTGACAGCAAAGGCAATCTCAGGTCGTGTATAGCAGAGATATTGTAATTTCCCAATTACACTGCGATACAGCTTAGGGTCACAAAAAGGCAGTCCACCATAGGATACTAGCTGAGCACGTGTAGGCATAGGAGTGTCATAAGCTTTGCATTGAAGCATTTTAGTATCAGATAATAACTGAAAAATAAATTTTCGTTGGGATAACAGCAGTCCAGAAGGCAGAGAGTGAAACTCAATACCCAAGAAATAAGACAGATCACCCAAGACCTTAAGAGAGAAGAAGCCACTCATAGCATCAATAATCTGTGACACGTCAGTAGAGTTCGATCCAGTAATAATGATATCATCGACATATAACAACAGATACATCATATGAGTTCCAGACTTCCGAATGAACAAGCATGGATCAGCCCGACTTTTGATTTGAAAGTTGATTCTGATACGACAGAATCTTGGCATCAAACCGACTGGAAAAAAGACTATTAAGCTTAGTCCAGATCTGTGCAGCCGTCTCAAGGCCAACAAGTTCAGGAAGCAGCGTTGAAGAGACTGAGGCTAAAAGCCATGATGCTAAGGCCGAATCAAGAGCTTCAAATTCCTCAACTGCAGGATTGGGAATCATATAACCAGAATCATCAAGAATAGTTGCTGGAGGCGAAGAAATCGAACCAGTCAAGAATCGATGCATCTTGTGCTGTTTAACCATAAAGGAAACTTGTTGTTTCCAAAGAAGAAAATTGGAATCATCAAGTTTAATCGTGATTTTCTTGTTTGTAAAACCACGATGAACGTCTGCCGCGGAGAGAAGAGAAGCAGATGATGAAGACAATTGAGACATTGTTGTAAGGGATTCAATTCGAAGAGCGAAGATCACCTTACTGTAATGTCGTTTAGGCCTGCAACGGTGATCGGAGTCGGCTAGGGATGCCGCGGCTCTGATACCATGAGAAGAGCCAAGAGAATAAATGAAATCAAGTCTCCAAATCTTATTGATTATTCAAAGCAGAGTACATTATATAGGCAACAGTGCTATATCAGTTCTAATGAGCTGTCTAACAACTTTGGCAACAACTTGACACCTGTACGCAACTACTCTGAGTTGGTTTAACTATAGTCTACAAGAGTGCCACGTAATGCATCTAATACAAAACACAAACCAATAATAAACTCAAAATTCACCCGGTTGAGAGAGATGTTCACAAATACTCGCTCGCTCGCTCTCTCTCTCTCTCTCTCTAATCACCCTTTGGTGAGCAGAGTGGTTAATGCTTGAATTATAAAGGCCGAGTGCGACAACCTCTTGCCCTGCCATGACTTAAGACGATGTGTACACTCTCGTATACAATTGTTGTCCCAAGTAATGCCTCCCCCTGCCTTCTGATCTTATGTTCCACATTCCCACGTTGTCCAGTGCCATGTAGATTGCTGTCCATGACCTCGGATACACCTATTCCATTCCATTAGAATTATGTAGTACCCTTGCGCTTATACACAGACCACGGGAGCTCTCTGCTGTGCCTTACTTTTCCCCCACTTTCCAAATGTTTTTTTTCTTATTTATTTGGACTTTTAGATTCTACACATTTTGATATTTCATAGGTAAAAATAATGTTTTTTTTATTTTCTATAATTTTTCAAAAATTTAATACTTTAAATTAAAAAAAAAACCTATGCAGATTTTTATGTAAAATCTTTAAAAAATTAAAAACAATACCATTTTTTAACCCTAGAATATCAAAATGTCACTTGTGTTATATAGAATATAATAATAAAAAAATAAGTCGCAGGCCGCATCAGACACCGTACCCCTCCCCACACACCTCATACACAAATCAAAACTTAGTGTGAAAGCCCCAACTTTATTACCTGAGTGGTACATCGAGCTACAGCGTCTCTCAGATTGTAACCTCCTCTATTGCTGCTGTCCACTGCCCACCACCGAACCTGTATATATGTATATATATATTCAGTTGCTGGTCAAAATGTCTGACATTTTCATTCATAGAGATAAATGTTAACATGCGTGGGCTAACGTACATACCCCACAACGAAGAGGGAATAGCCATCGATGTGCCAAGAGTGAACCGAGGTTTCCCAGTTCTGGAACACGATCTCTACGAACTCATGGTAGTTTGCACCCAAAACTGAAGTTTGGAGGTAGGCGTTGTTGCCACTGCCTCCGGTGGGGTAGGCGGGGATGCTTCCGACAGAGAAAACTCCGGGGATGTTGAAATAGTCGGCCAGCTTCAGAGGGGTGTCCGGCTCTACGTATGACACGCCGTTCACGGTGTACCTTTGCTTGCCGTTGATGTGAGCTGCTGTGTTTGCGAAGACGATGGTTCGAGTGGGTTTGATCAGACCGTAGTGGTATGAACCCTGTGGGTTCGGTCTCGGTCCACTTGCCGTCAGGTTCTGCCTGGTTCCACCGCATAAATTTGTGACGCAACAACATAAATTCCATCTTTATTTATTTTTATAATTAAATTAAAAATAAAATACATTCAGAAATTTAGTACTACATTCAGAAATTTTCTTGTAGATTTGGCTAAATCTAAATCCGACTTGATCTGAAACTAGAGAGCCTAATCAAATCGTTTTGAAGGAGTAAGGAGCACCTGATAGTTCTGGCCTGAGAGATAGAAGAAGCAATATCAAGGGTAGGTGCAGGAGGAAAAGGACCAGATGGTCTAGTATGTGAATTGCTATAGTGAAGAATGGCTGTATTTTTTAGAAGCTTCCAGGTAAATCTGGTGGACAAAGCTATGTAGTAGTCGCCGGCAGGTTGGTCAGCCGTCTCCAGAACTGAGTAGGACTGCCCTAAATGGATGTCCAGTGAAGAATATATCTACTGCACTGTATGAGTCCCTTCAACCTCCACAAGCTCCATCTTGTGCCCTTGTATCCTCAAGTTTATGGACGTCTTTAACCCCACATTTGATATCCTCAATCTATATGTCTTCCCTACACACACCATATATATACATATAGAGAGAGAAGGAGCACTACCAACACATGGTAATCTTGGTAAAAGCGGTGGAACCAGTTTTTCAGATAAGCAAAGTGCTTAGCAAGGAAAGTCAATTAAATTTGGACTATCCAAATTTGGTCCATAATTACTTTTTTTAAGTTTATATTTTTAAAAACAATTATTTTAATGAATATAAAATCTAAAATAAAGATAATATCGTAACTATTATTTTTAAAAAATGATTTTTTATTTACAAAAATTATTATTTAAAAAAACTTATATATAAACTATCAAAGATTTGATCTAAACAATTCAGATCTAATTAGCTCTCCCTGTTAAGCTTGGCAGGCCTTTTTCACATACAGAAAAGGGAATCTTTGCTACAATAGAAGTAGAAGTGATGTCATTATCCAAGAATCGAAGTTGATTTGTCTCCAAAGTTTTAGCTGCTTAAATATAAGGTTTTAAGTTTGAGTATGGGTAGATGGAAAAAAAAAATGGTCTTTGGTGAAAAACCTACCTTGATCATCCGTGAACGTGTTTTCATTCCACCCACGTCCATTGATAAGCAGCCCGTTGGGGAAGGGAAGGTCATGACCATTCTCTAGGATTCTTCTCAGTCTCTGAAATGTATATAGCAGAGAGAAACATTATATAAGAATCAAGTATTAAGCATGGAAGAAGAAGAGAATAATGATAATAATGATGCAAAGGTGAGTGTGTTTGAACATGGTGGTCTCTCTTGAACCAATCTCCGAGAAGTATGGTGAAGTCGCCGGGAGGAGGAGGGAATGGGACGGGAATCCTAGGACGGCTCCAGATTCTGATGCTTCCAAATGCTCCGTCAGCTTTGTGCATTTGCAGAGAAGGGAAGTAGAAGAAGGTGCCTATTTGATCTTTAGTTCTCATAATGTATGTCATGTTCTTCCCTGGTGGGAGTGGTGGGATTGGACAGTTCATTCCAGAAACACCATCCACGAGTTCCTCCTATGCTGTGTAACCCGCTCCTGCACTCAACTCATATAATCTATAAGATTCATTCAACTAAATTATTCACTCTTAAGTTTGCAAATTTACAACTATATTTAATGATAGATGACGGATCACAGATTCTGCCTATGCTTTTCTTCTAACAAGCTGGAAATGCTCTTTTTGGAACTCAACTTTTATGAGGGATCTGGGTGTGTACGTGTGCAGATAATTTGTCATAAGCCCCTCGGAGAGGTTCACAAGTATACAGTGGGGTTTATATGTTTAAAGTCCTCGTGAGATCACGTGATACCCTCGGAAAGTGCTAGTCACGAAAGGTCTATCCGGCGAGAGGCGAGTAGTCTTTGAAAATTAAATTATTCCTTTAGGCTTGAACTGCCACTTTGGTCTTATGACAAGTCCAGTTTGTCAAAAAAAACTTATCCTAAATAATAGTATGCATTAAGAGCCATTAACCATTGTTTTTTAATTTTATCCTTATTAAAAATTATCATCTTTTTTCAATACTCATTATTAAACAAGCATAAAGTTGAAAATTTCAGCCAATTTAATAAGGCATATTAAATGGACTCACTTCCCTTTCTTTATACTCCCTTCGGGTTATATAATGTATGATTCTTTAACTAATTAACACAAATCAAAAGGTGACAATTAATTCATTAATTAATATGACCTAAATTAAAATATTTTTTACTTTTACTTCTATTGAAAAACATGGACTATGTGAAGAGAGACAATATAATGAGTGGATAAAGTAAAAAACGAATATTAATTATAGAAACAAAACTAAAAAAAAAAAAAACATTAATTATCCACTTATATTTTAAGTCATACCTTTTTTCTAAAAGCATTTTGTATTATGGTTTGAAAGAAAAGGAATATATGAGATTTGATTAAATTAAACTTATAATAAAAATTAGAGTATTACTAATAACATAGTTCTATATAATCACCACATCAACCTCCAAAACAATCAAAGAGGTCTACTTATATCCATTCAAAAAAAAAAAAAAAAAAGAGGTCTGCTTATAACTTATAACTACCTATATTTTTTAAAGGTCTGCTTATAACTTATAACTACCTATATTTTTAAAAAAAAAAAAAAGGTTAGAACTACAAGGGCCCTGAACATTTATGCATCCGAGGCAACTAACGCCATCTTGGGAAAGGATAAGTTCACGTGATCAACAAAAAGATGGTTTCTTGTGAGTATTAACACCATTTATTCCTAACCCATGCATCTTACTTTTCCAGAAAGCTCTGTTTCTAGAAAGTCAGGCAGAGGATTAAAGAGAAACAGAGAAGAACACAATGTGATGTACCATGAAATGAGGAATGGTTATCTGAGGTAGTTATAGACGTGGATAACCAAGTTATCATTTGTGACAGCGTCTATTTGAGGCCCTGGGAATTGGCCATTAATCAATATCCCCTGAAAGATTTAAACCAAACAGAACACATTGAATATGTCCCAAATATTTGAATACAGAACCAAGAACACCCATCAATTCTGTTTAGCTCAAACAAAAGGAAATATAGTTCCTTTCTCGACAGAGATACAGGAAGATCATCGGAAAGATAGAAGAAAGCAAATGAATGAGACAGGACAATGCAGGTACATACCTGTTGCTTCACAACCAGAGGGTAAATGTCGCCGTAGGTGATCCTCCTGTATCTATATGGATCTTCAGAGTTGGCATCATGAACAAGAAATATAGCAAGAATGAGGACAGTTAGGACAATGCTAGCTCTCATTTCGAAAGCAAACACTTCCTTTCTTGTCAAAGGGGTGTTTATGTGCAGGAAACGCAGAGAAAGGAGGGAACTTCAGATGTTTGGGCAAAGGGGTGTGAAGTAGGATGTGTGTACCGTGTAGAACAAAATATGAAGCTAAATAGGAAGAGCTCACACTCTCAAATCACATTCAGTCAGTCACTCACAGCCCTGAGAAAAGGCTAAACCTTAATGGGTATTGTGTGCTGTAGTGAAATTGTGTGCTGTAGTGAAATGTAAGTTCAGAATGTTATTCTTTGTGTTAAACAAGAGGATTACAAATTATATATATACACAAAATAGAGAAAGATTAGGCGTGATTGATGGAAGCAATTCAACGAGTAGGTGAAGGAATTGTCAACAATTTCCACTACCGACTTGCTTCTTCAACAATATCATACCACCGTCTTAAACTATATTCACAACTACTTCTAACACTCCCCCTGAAGTTGGAGCATATATATTTATCATGCCCAACTTGTTACAGAGATTTTGAACCCATGTCCCATGTAAGGCTTTTGTCAGAAGATCTGCCAGTTGATCATCGGATCGTATGTGCCCTGTAGATACAATATTTTCTTTGATTTTATCACGAATAAAATGGCAATCAATCTCAATATGTTTTGTTCATTCATGGAACACAGAGTTCGATGCTATATGAAGTGCTGCTTTATTGTCACACCATAGTTTTGCAGGCAATGTCATAGTGATGCCAATTTCCTTCAAGAGTTGAAATACCCACACAATTTTTTGCACTGATTGTGACATGGCTCTGTATTCCGTTTTTGCACTTGATTTTGACACAACTCCTTGCTTCTTACTTCTCCAAGATATCAAATTTCCACCAACAAACACACAGTAACCCGTAGTGGATCGTCTTGTGGCCTTAGATCCTGCATGATCCGTATCACAGAAACACTCAATTTTAGTGTGCCCATAATCTATATAAAGAATACTAAGACCTGGAGAACCTTTCAAGTAATGCAAGATATGTTCTAAAGCTTCCCATTGCGCCACCGTTGGTGATGCCATAAATTGGCTAAGCCTACTTACTGAGAAGGTTATATCAGAACAAGTTACTGTTAGATAATTCAACTTCCCAATGAGTCTTCTATATCTCTCAGGAAATGGATACGGTTTCAATTTTTTTGGATCAATCTTCTTCTTCAAATCATCAGGAAGTTCATCAAACATACTAGCATCAAGATCTAGGAAGGGATTCGAAATCATGGGAATGCTGCTTGGCACAGCTCCAAGCTTTCCAGTCTCATTTAAGAGATCGAGAACATACTTCCTCTGAGTTAAAAGAATACATTTCTTGTTTCTCAAAACTTCAATACCAAGAAAGTACCTTAATGACCCCAAATCTTTTGTCTGGAAATGAGAATTCAGGAAGACTTTAAGTTCTGAGATTCCAAAAATGTTATTCCCTGTAATCACAATGTCATCAACATATATTACTAGAAAAATCATGCCTGCATCAGAATGTTGGTAGAACACAGAGTGATCACACTTGCTTTGACTTAATCCAAATTTCTTAACTACATCACAAAATCTATCAAACCATGTACGAGGGCTTTGCTTTAGACCATACAACTACTTTCGGAGGTAGCACACTTTCCTATTCTCTCCCTGAGCAACGAACCCAGTTGGTTACTCCATATAAACTTTTTCAAGGAGGTCACCATGCAAAAAGGCATTTTTAACATCTAACTGAAGCAAATCCCAATGATATGTGGCAGCTAAAGATATAAGAAGACGAACGGAGGTGAGTTTAGCCACAGGAGAGAAAGTCTCGGAATAATCAATATCATAAGTTTGGGCATACCCTTTGGCAACGAGTCAAGCTTTTAATCGTTCCAATGAACCATCAGCTTTAGTTTTAACCACAAACACCCATTTACAACCAATAGCCTTCTTTCCAGGCGGGAGATCAACAAGAGTCCATGTTCCAGCCTTGTCAAGAGCCAAAATTTCATCTTCCATTGCGGCACGTCAACCAGGGTAAGTCAAGGCTTGGTGAAGGGTAGTAGGGGTGGAGATGGAATCAAGTGTGGCAACAAGGGATAAGGAAATAGGGGACAAAGTCTGGTATGATACAAAAGATGAGATAGGATAGGCACAATTAGCATATCTTTTGGGGGCATAGTGAGAACGGGTACCTTTTCGGAGGGCAATAGGCAGGTCATCAGAGGTAGCAATTTGAGGAGCTGGAGTCGGTGGTTCAGGTTCAGATAGTGGAGGATCGGTGGAAATAGAAGCAGGAATGAGTGAAGCTTCAACTGAATCAATCGACGAAGCAGGAATTGGTGAAGGTGTAACATTGGCAACATCAGCATCATTGATGATATCAGGTTCAGGAGCAGCAATTTGTTCTGGGGAGAGAAGAACTGGATAAACCAAGAGATCATCAGGTTCATCCATGACAGAGGGAGATCTAGAGACGATTGAATCCTTGAAGAAAGCAGAGGATTCATGAAAAGTTACATCAATGGACACAAGATAATGACGGAGATCAGGAGAGTAACATCAATAACCTTTCTAAACTCGAGAATAGCCAAGTAAAACACATCTTAAAGACTTAGGGTCAAGTTTACTAACACTAGGACGGACGTCTCGAACAAAACAGACACAACCAAAGAGTTTTGGATCAACAAGGAACATCTTAGTATTGGGAAACAAAATGGAATACAAAATTTTCCCACCAAGAACACCCGAAGGCATGCGATTGATGAGAAAACAGGCAGTAGACAGGGCATCGACCCAAAAACGTTTAGGGACATAGTAATGAAACATGAGAGCTCGTGCAGTTTCTAAGAGATGTCGGTTCTTTCTCTCAGCAACACCATTTTGAGCAGGTGTATCAACACAAGAGGATTGATGAAGGATATTATGGCTTTGCATGTAATCAGTAAATAGGGTGGATAAATATTCTTTTGCATTATCACTGCATAAGATTTTCACAGAAGTATTAAAATGGTTTTGAATTTCAGCACAAAAATTACGAAAGTGAGTAAATAATTCAGAATGATGTTTTATTAAGTAAAGCCAAGTGGTGTGGGAAAAATCATCAACGAAGGTAACAAAGTAACAATAACCAGTTTGAGACATAACTGAACAAGGACCCAAAACATCAGAATGTACTAACTCAAAGAGGGACGCAGCCCGTTTATTGACGCGAGGTGCCAAATGAACATAATGATGTTTGGCAAACTGACATGACTCACAATCTAAAGTAGACACAGATGAGAATTGAGGATACATCTTTCGAAGAGAGGACAGAAACATATGACCTAAACGGCAATGAAAGTCAAAAAGGGATGACCCACCAGAATAAGCAACGGAACGTGGGACCGTATCATCAAGAATGTAATGCCCTCCAGATTCGTAACCTCTACCAGTAATCTGTTTCGTTGACAGATCCTGAATTAAACAATGGTCAGAGAAGAGTGAGATAAAACAATTCAAATGACGAGTGAGTTTGTTAGGAGATAGGAGATTAAATGTAAGATCAGGGTTGTTAAGGACAGAGGTTAATGAAATAGATGAAGTTGGGTTAGCTGTGCCTGAACCAAGCACATGAACAGAGGAACCATTGGCTACAAATATGGAAGATGAGTTGGCATATGGAGCATACGATGAAAATAAATGATGATTACCTGTCATATGGTTGGTGGCGCCAGAATCTATGATCTACTTCATGGAGGAAGTAGCAAAACCAGAGGATAAATTACCTGTAGCGAGTCCCCCGGCATGTGATAAACCAATATTTAATTGATCAGGATCAGGTGTTTGTGTAATATGGGCAAAACCACGTTGCTGATCTCGCTGTTTCTTATTCTGTAATTTACGACAGTTTTTCTTAATATGACCAGGTTCTTTGCAATAATTGCAGATAATGTTGCCATAATTCATTGGTTGAGTGCCATGTTTGGACCCATAGTTCTTGTTTTCAAAAGAGTTACGTCCAGCTAAAGCACTTGCAGTTGGATCAATGGACGGACGAACCAAATTATCAGCACGAAGCACTCAGGAGAACACATCTTCAAGAGAGGGAAGCTCTTGACTGGACAAAATCTGAGAACGAATCGTTTCATATGAAGGGTCAAGAGCTTCAAGAAAGCTGATAATCGCCTGAAGTTCTAGATTCTTAACACGAGTTGAAAGATCTGCCTGTAGAGACATAAGTACTTTCATTTCTTCATACAACCGCTTGAAGTCGAGAAAGAAGTCCTTTAAAGGACGGCCCTGTTGTTGAGAGCGATAAAAGCCTTTATAGATCTTATGAATTTGAGTGATATTTCCTTTGCCAGAAAACATAAATTCAAGGCACTGCATAATTTCTTTAACGGAATTGCAGTGGCTAACTGAAGACAAAATCCTTGGTTCAATAGAATTTTGAATTTGAAACAAAAGTCGAGCATCCGCTCTTTGTCAAGCCAAAAGTTTTCTTTCATCACCAAAAGGAAGATCTTCAGTTAAATTTGTTTTCATTTCAATTCCCAGAATATAAACTCTAACAATTTTGTTCCAATCACTGTAATTTGTCCAATTCAACTGTGAAGCAGTGATCTTAGCAGACATAGGTTAATAATCAGAGTTTTTAGAATCAACTATGATATAAGTTGAGTAGTGATATGCAAATAATCTTCACAGAGTAGCAAGGTTAATAATCAATCAAAAGGAACGTACCACACTCTGCAACTCACGGGACCCACAGATATATACCCAATCAAACTAATATGTCAGGAAGATAAAGGCTTCAAACAAGGTAAGGGACCCGCAGAGACATAAAACACAAACTCAGAATATGAAAGTTAGTGACAAACTGCAACTTACGAATGTGTAAACAGGAGTGAAGATTAGAGCTCAAAAATTCAAATATGTCGGATGAGCATGAAACTTCAGAGACAGGAAGAGGATAACAGGTCGATCTGAACACCGTAAACGGCGTCACAAATGGACACCGGAGGAGCTCCCACGAGCCAGCGCGTGTCTCTGGTGGCGGAGCTTCAACCGGCGCATGAGAAGAGACGCACCGCCGAATATGGAAGCGGCTTCTAGGTTGGGCCGATCGGAGGTCAAGGACTCTACAGAGGTGGTGCGTGTAGTCAAATAATGGCCGAAAGAGGGAGATCTGAAATGGGGAATGTAAGCTAGTTCACCGGAAAAAATGGAGTTTCGCCGGAGAAAAAACTGAAGAACAGAGGAACAGAAAAAATAGAGGAACACTCACTGCTCTAATACCATGTAGTGAAATGTAAGTTCAGAATGTTATTCATTGTGTTAAACAAGAGGATTACAAGTTATATATATACACAAAATAGAGAAAGATTAGGCGTGATTGATGGAAGCAATTCAACGAGTAAGTGAAGGAATTGTCAACAATTTCCATTACCGACTTGCTTCTTCAACAATATCATACCACCGTCTTAAACTATATTCACAACTACTTCTAACATGTGCCTTAAAGAACTCGAAGTTTGCATGTATGTTGTTTCAGGGACAGTGGTTTTGTTTGGGAAGGAGAGCAGAGTAAAATGGGAGATATGGGGTTTAGAATGTATGCCCATTGTCAACAAGAGGAAAGAAGCATCGTTTACTTGGTGAGGTATTTGCGCAATGTGGGCTAAGTTTCAAAAAGGTGTGGGGTCAAAATTGATAACTGTGAGGTGGCTTCTATCTGGTACGATAATTAGTCTGAGATAAATCAACCTCTAATCAACCTTATTCTGGGATACAAAGATTTTGCCAACAAGAATGAGAAAGTATGTGAATATGTAACTCCTAGGGGTGAGTGGGATAGGCATGAGCTAAGCAAGTGGTTCCAGCCTCATGTTATCGAATAAATTATGTGTGCACACCCCCTCAATGAAGGGAGAGGAGAGGATAAATACTTTTGGAAACATTCTTCTGACGGTTGTTTTTTTGTTAGTTCGGCCTATTGTTTTCTTTTTTAGGTGTTCATAGAGTGGGAGAACCTATTTGGAGGACCCTATGGAAATAGGGAGGTCTGAAGAAGATCAAATCCTTAATGTGGTTGTTTGCATATGGTCGGCTTCATACTAGTCAATTATGAGCACGAAGAGGTATTGTTGAGTCTGCGGAGTGCCCCTTAAGATGTAACCAGGAAGAAGACTCGATGCATTTATTGCTGGACTATATAAATGCTAAAGAAAGATGGATTTCCATAGTCATACCAAAATTGTGGGTAAAGTTCAATAACCTACAAGGTTCGGAGTGGTTCTAATGGAACCTGAAACATGAAACTGGTAGAGATTTCACCAAAAAAAGTCAGATGGGACATACTTTTTAGGTATGTTTGTTGGGACATTTGGGTGAACAGATGCAGGAAGATTTTTAGAGAGGATGAAGAGTTAGATAACAAAATGCTCATTCTAGCCTGTTCAAAGCAAGTTGGATCGGGATCTTATCTCCCAATGTCGGTTTTACACATATCAACAGCTTCAACCTCATGAGAATTGCTCCTATTGTCTTGGGTTTATCACTCTTGAAGTTGATGGCTCAATTCTAGATACAGGTCAGAGTGGATGCGGAGGAGTGACTAAAGCAGAAGATGGCAATTAGATATGTGGTTATAAGTGCAAACTCACACCAGTGCCACTAGCGATTGCTGAAATTGTTGCGCTTGTTCAAAGACTACAGTTATGCTAGAACAAAGAGTACAAAAAGGTTATTGTTTTTACTGACTACATTGACGCTATTAACTTAGTAATGAGAAGGTGTGATGCTTCTCATCCCTTTCGTGATATCATAAAGGATGCCATGTTATGGATGTCTAAAAACTAGCAGGTTTTGATCAAACACAAAGCTGGGGAACACAATGCAATCGCAGATTCCTTGGCCAAGTCAACTCATACCATGGTAGAGAATGTTATAATCCTTGATCATCCACCACCTTTATATCAGGAGGTGGTTGATGCTGAAGGATAGGGTCTTTGATTTTTTGATTGTTTCATAGTTTTCTATTTTGGTTCAAAAATGTAACTCTTTTTTGAAGTTATAATGGATATACAATTTTCATTCAAATAAAATGGGAGATATGGTTAGAGTCTTCAGTGTGTTCTTCAGGTGAGGGATTAGTCACATGCTAATGTAATGGAGTTTGTTTGTTTTGGTCCTAAATACTCTTATAGTTTTTAATGTAAGACATAATCTCTCTAAAATAATATTTTTATGTAACATTAAATTATATATCAATTTAAAATTTATTCAAATTAATTTAAATAAAAATGATAAATATTAGAGATAAAATAAAAAAAATAAAAAGACCTTACATTTAGGATCAAAATTCACCTTCAAACTAGATATTAGATTTAGTAGTAGAGGAGTGCAAGACTTTGTCTCCTGATTTTTTACCCTCTTTCTATTGATTGCAGGTGTTGAGAGATTTTTTTTTTTTATTAAAAGAATAATTCTTAAAACAATTGATTAAAAGTGATACTATGGGAAAAATACATTTTTTAAGAAACAACAAATTTTTTAATTATTTAAAGTATTTGTTTATTCAATTTATGAGCGATCAATAACAAGATCCATTTGTAGTTTTTAGGAAGAATTTTAGAAAAATACTTTCAAATTTTAAAAATCTCAAATGAATGATTTACTGCTAAAATGATGTGTAAATTGCAATTCAAATACAGTCAATTCCTAAAACATTGTCGGGAATAAAGCTGATTTGGAATTTTTATATTTTAAAAATATTTTTCCAAAATTTTGTTGGTTTTAATTTGACAAGCACCACACTAAACAGAGAAGAAAGGGCACACGTCTCAACGGTGTCAGGCGGAGGTTGTGCTGTTCAAGTGTGCTGCTATAGCCTCTAAAGTGGTGGAGCTGATGATATGGTTCATTGTTTATTAATGTGTCGAAGTTAATGAAGTCTGTGGCTTATGGGCATCTGACATTCATCAATTATCATTCATAATCAGTGACCAGTTAATGGCCATAAACATAAAATATTATCCCAGTGTCACGTGATCAGTCATTTAATGACACGATTAGTACTGTACCGGAAATCTAACTAATTAGCTCTATTTATTTTATATATAACATCCAAGTTTGGAACTTTTAGTATAAAATAACAGCTTCACGGGCTAAATCAAAGCAAGAACTATTGTGCTTGGCGCAAGTCTCTTGTCAGAAGCAAGGTTATGTGCAATAGTGCCAGCTTGTTAGTTGTACTCCATTTTGTAAAAATTCTTGGAAAAATTGGGCATGACAGTCTAATTCAAGATGCTGCAATCTATATTAACTAACTTATATCTAACACCAGTTATAATTTGCTGCTAGGAAACCATTAAGGGCACATTTGATATGTTGAAATTGATTTTGATGGAAATGAAAATGGAAATGGATATGGATATGGAGATAGAAATGGAAATGAGATTTAAAAGTATGTTTGGTATGTCATGGAAATGAGACTTTATTTTTACATCAAAAGTCCAAAATGCCCTCCTATTTTTTTTTTAAAATTCTTAAGCATATCAACCCTTCTTCATCTTAACCAAAACGGGCCCCACGTGGAGATTTCTGAATCTTCATCTTCAGACTTTACGCAAGACTGAGCCAAAAAAGCAAAGGACCCATGCATGAACCCATCTTCATCACCACATCAACCCACCATCTCCACTCAGAATCTCCAACTCAAGCTTGCATCCGTCGACCCCCTCCATCTGCACCACGCCATCGCAAGTGGAGTAAGAAGCTTACCGGCGGAGGGACTCGAAGAAGGAGTTCAGATCTGGTGCCTCCGTCGAAGGGGATGAAGAAGGAGTAGATCTGGCGGCCGCCGTCGTCGTTCGCCTGAATCAGCGGAGGTATTGTCATTGCCGGCGGCGGGGTGAGACGACGTGAGCATGGTGAGTCCAGGTGGTTGGCCGGTCGAGCATAGTGACTAAGAAGGGAGGGGTCGAGCTTGGTGACTGAGAGGGAGGGAGGGTAATGCGGGAAATGAGAACTTGGAATTACAAATCAAAGCTTTTTTGGTGGAACCAATTTTGATGGAATTGAGCAAATTGAGTTCCACATGGAAATGGAATTGAGGTTCAATTCCATCATACCAAACAAGCACTTTCATGGAATTGAGACCCAATTCCATTTCTATCTGACCCAATTCCATCATACCAAACATACCCTAAATGAAAGAAATGAAGTCACTTGATCATGAAATTCACATAACAGGGTCCCCATTTATGACAGGAGACCTTGTTTTTGAACACCAATATTGCTGCATGATTATTACTCCCTCGTGTTTTTAATATAAAATCTACTTTAATAAAAAAATTAAACCATAAATTAGATTTTATGTTAAGCATCAGAGTTAATATTTGATAAGATCTTTGTCAATACTGGGCATGTGTGTAAGAACAATCAGACCGGCTTCTTAGCCAACTTGTTGTATAATTTAGGTGCTCCCTTCAGACTTCGGAGGGTGCCGTGTGTCATAGCTGCGTTATCCACTCATTAAACTCTATTACAATGATATATACCAATTTTTTACCTGATTTTTTCTTGCATTATATCCCCATGTTAAAAATATATTTCAGTTTTCAGGGCATTTATGCAATGTTGTAGGATGTGTCCCGTCATGAAAGTTACATTGAAGCAATGTGATTCTTTTAAAGGCTTGTGCTCATTATATATGTAATTATCATTGAGAGTCAGCCTACTAGCAAGAGGCAGGTGATAACGACAGAGTTCCTTAATGGTAATTAAAATTTTTTCACATAAATTGCTTAAAGTAATATATATATATATATATATAATTAACACCTATCCTCATTAGCGCCCGAAATTTGGAAAAGCTTCGGGCCACCATCAAAATTTTTAAAAAGAATAATTTTGAAAATCTTTTTTGAAAATAAAACTGGTTTAAAAAAACTATTTAGGGTTCGGGAGTTGATTGTGTATGGGGAAGGTGTTAGGCACCCCACAACACACATTCACAAGAATGGTTATTCTAAGTTAATTATTTAAAAATATTATGGCCTTTAATTTTATTATAATTACCAAAAAAAAAGAACATTTACAAAAATGAAATGAAAAAACTAAAGAAAAAGAAAAAAGAAACATTTATTTACAAAAATAAAATAAGAAAAAAATATATATTTATTTATAAAATTGGACTTGACCTAGGATGAAAACCTAGGGCCTACGTACCTTTTAGAGGGATCAAAGCCCACATAGTTCTGGGGTAGAAATATGTGTCACTTGGTTGGTGTTTTTTAGAAAAAATATTTATTTAATTTATTTGTGAAAAATATTTTTTTGTTTGGTTTGTGTTTTTTATTTTTATTTTTTTAAAAAGTATTTTTCTTTATTTTCTTGTAAAAGAGAGTTTTTCCATTTTATTTTCATTTATAAAAATATGTTAAAATTTTTTTTCTTTTTTTTTTAAAGAGAACCTAAGAAAGGGATAAAGAAAAAGAAAAAACAGCACAAGTTAAAAGAAAAGGAAGTCAAAGGTGAGTAGATTTATGCGTACCTTGTATTCTTTGAACCCGCTACAACAAGAGATAGGGTGATAGAACCACATAATAAACAAGAGGCAAGTACAATCACATTATCTATATTTATTAACCATGACATATAATACTATTAGAAGACAAGGCAGCACATACCTTTTGATTCCCAATAGAACACGTCTAGCAATTATATAAGAAAATTCAAAGAGACAATGAATAGTAAGCCCACATCATTCTTAATCCAATACTCAACATCCAGCACTCAATGTTCAGCAACATATGTTGGGACTAGCATGAAGACAAGAACAAAGGCAAACATAGCAACTACACAAGAGGCCGAAAATTAAAGCAAAAGCATATCCAAGAAGGAATTTGCACAGAACATTGGGTATAAGTCAAATAGATGGAAAACCAACAAAACTCTTGTAAGCCTCACATATAAGGATTTGCCCAGTATTCCAAATGGGTATACCTCCATCTCTAACCAGAAATGTTTATTGGCCCAAGCAAGAGTATTAATACCTTATTTAGATGAAGCAAAACAAGACGGCCTCTTATGTCAACTCCTCTTCCCCATGAGAATTATGTATGAGCAATGGAAAATAAGAAAATAAAATTAGCTCTCTACCTAGCCTCGCTTTCCTCCCAAAATTCTTGTGTCTTGCTTCAACCCTTACTCCCCTATTTATAATCTCAAGGTAGGATTTTCTTCATAAATGCTCCTTCTTCTTTTTTGAATTTCCATATTTGATTTTTTTTTTTGTATTTTATGTTAAGAACTACCTAACTTGAGCCAATCACCATCAATGGAGATTGTTTTTTAAATTTTCGTTTTTTTTATTATTTGTTTTTTGTATTTTCTATTGATAAAACTTCCTAGCTTGACCTAATCACCATTAGTAGAGACTTTTTTCGTTTTTAATTTTTTTATTATTCTCCCTATAAGTAATTTCCTAACTTAAACCTATCAACATAAATGATTTTTTTATTTTTTATTTTCCCTTAATGAATGACAATGCTAATCATCATCAATGAGGTGATTTATTTTAATTTTCGTTTTTTAAAATTTTTTTTCTTTCAATGATGATTGCCAATTTGGACACCGATCATCATCAATAGGAGGATTTTCTTATTTTTGTTTTTTTTATTTTTGCTTTCACTCTCCCCACAAGTAGTTTCCTAATTTAAACCTATCAACATAAATGAGATTTTTTTATTTTTTTTCATTTTTTTATTTATTATTTTCCCTTAATGAATGACAATGCCAATCATCATCAATGAGGGGGTTTATTTTAATTTTTTTTATTTTTTCCCTTTTAATGATTATGGCCAATTTGGACACCGATCATCATCAATAGGAGGATTTTCTTATTTTTATTTTTTTTTCTTTCAATGATGATTGTCAATTTGGACACCAATCATCATAAATTATTTTTGTATTTTTGAGTAGGGCCCAGACAAAATAAGGTCTTTTCTATGATTTTACAACAAGAACGTGAGATGCATTCTGGTACTGAATCGACAATCTTGCTTAATAAAGGACCGGTCCGTTTTCCTGGTTCTAATTCTGGATCTGGATCCAAGAACTCTGCTATGGATGGATCAGGTAACATGATATTTTGTACCTACTGCATTCGTCCTCATCATACCGTGGACATATGTTACCGAAAACATGGTTTTCCACCGGGTTTTAAGTTTCACAATCAATCTCAAGCATCGGCTTATTACTTTCAGTCTCAGGATCCGGTGTCTTCCTTTGTGACAAAGCTGAAAGGCAGTTCCAATGGCATCTTACCAACACCGTCTGCTCAATTCACTCCAGAGCAATATTAGAAGCTCCTTATACTTGTTCAACCTAATTCCTCTTCCAACCCTGTCTCTCAATCTGCACCAGTTTCTTCTGTTCATAATATTCATTCTTTTTCATCTCCAACTCCTATAGGTAATTGTTCTTCTTCTGCTTCATTTTCTCATAAGACTTCATGGATCATTGATACATGTGCTACTGACCATGTTTGTCATAATCTTACTTGCTTTGCAAATTATAAACAGATTTTTCCTATCCCTATCAAAGTTCCAAATCATAGTTATATCACTGCTACTATTTTAGGAACCATCTATCTTTCTGATTCCTTGATTCTTCATGATGTCTTTTATATTCCTAACTTTGCTTTTAACATTCTTTCTGTCACCAAACTTACATCTTCTTTTCCCTATTGTTTCATCTTTCTATCATCCATTTGTTATATCCAGGAACTCTATCCTTGGAAGACGATTGGTACAGTTGAAGTTTTCGAAGGACTATACTTTCTTAATCTTGCAATCATTCCCCATACTGTGGCTGTTTTTGCTTCAGTTTTATCACATTCCACTACATCATTGCTCAGTTCGCCTTCTTTTGATTTGTGGCACCATTGTTTAGGTCATACTTCCTCTTATACTACGAAAATTTTACACCAACAATTTCCTTTTATCCATTTTAATAATAGGCAGGACCCATGTGATGTATGCCATATGGCAAAGCAAAAACGATTATCTTTTCCTGTAAGCATTTCAACTAGCAATAAATTTTTTTCATTACTTCATACAGATATTTGAGGCCCTTTTGCTGTGACTTCTATTTGTGGTTTTCATTACCTTTTAACCATTATAGATTATTTTAGTCGTTATACATGGCTTTATCCTATGAAATCAAAATCTAAGGTTCGAATTCATCTTCAATCTCTTGTTCTTTATGTTGAAACACAACACAATACCAAGATTCAAATCATTCGGTCTGATAATGATCTTGAATTTTCTATGGATTCTTTTTATAAATCTAAGGGCATTATTCACCAAACCTCTTATATTGAAACTCCTCAACAAAATGACCTTGTTGAAAGGAAACATCAGCATATTTTGAATGTTGCTAGTGCCCTTTTATTTCAAGCTCATCTTCCCAAACTTTACTGGTGCTTGGTTGTTACTCATGTTGTTTTTCTAATCAATCAACTACCTTCTCCCATTCTTCACCATTCTACCCCTTTTGCTCATTTGTTTAATAAGGTTTCTTCTTATTCTAATCTACGAGTTTTTGGTTCATTGTGCTATGCTTTAACTCTTTTTGTTCATAGATTCAAATTTGACCCTCGGGCCTCTAAATGTGTTTTTCTTGGGTTTTCTACTACTACCAAAGGTTATATTCTTCTTAATCTTCAATCTAACAATATTTTTATTTCTAGAGATGTTATTTTTTATGAATCTGTTTTCCCTTTCCATGTTTCTACATCACATGATTCTCATGCTTGTCATATATATACCTCTTCCTGCTGCTATTCCTTCCCTTGATTATTCCCTTCTTCTTGTTTCCTCGGTACCTGCCCATTCTGCTTCTTCTACCTTTGATCTTTCTGTTTCCCTTGCCCCTACCAATTATGTTCCTTTTGATTCTAACCCTTCTCCTTCCTTTGCCCCTGATCCTTCTATTCCCTCCCGTGTTTCTTCCCAGCCACATAAACCATTTACTTATTTGCAGGATTATTATTTTTCTCCCTTCACTACTTCAACTGTTTCTTTCTCTTCTAGTAATAGGTATCCTATTTCTTCTGTCTTGGCTTATCATTCTCTTTCTCCTTCTTATAAACATTTTTGTTTAACCATTTCTGCTGATGATATCCCTACTACTTATCGCCAAGCTTCTAATCATAAGTCTTGGCGAGATGCTATGGATGTTGAAATTCAGGCTCTACAATGGAATAGGACTTGGATCCTTACTCCTTTGCCTAGTAAGAAATTTCCTATTGGTTGCAAATTGATATTCACTAAGAAATATAAGTCTGATAGTTCTCTTGATCGCTATAAAGCTATGTTTGTTGCTAAAGGTTTTACTCAAACTGAAGGCGTTGATTACTTATATACCTTTTCTCCTGCTGCTAAGATGACCACGATTTGTTTACTCATTGCCTTAGCTTCAGCTAATAATTGGCATCTTCAGCAATTAGATGTTAATAATGGCTTTCTTCATGGTGATTTACATGAGGAAGTATATATGGTTTTACCTCATGGATTTCATGCTTCTGATTCTCGCCTTGTGTCTAAACTTCAGAAATCTCTTTGTAGCCTTAAACAGGCTAGTAGGCAGTGGTTTCGAAAACTTTCTTATGCTTTTCTTTCATATGGTTGCACTGAATCCAAGGTTGATTATTCTCTTTTTATTAAAGCCTCTAGCAGTAGTTTTACTGTACTTTTGGTTTATGTGGATCATATTCTGCTCACTGGCAATGATTTGTCTGAGATTGAGTCTGTGAAACATAATTTGGATGTCAGTTTTAAGATCAAGAATCTTGGCCCTATTAAATATTTACTTGGTCTTGAGGTTGCCGAAGTAAGGCTGGCATTTCTTTGTGTCAACACAAATTGGTTTTTAATCTTCTCACTGAAACAAGTTATCTCAATTGTAAGCCTGCCTCCACTCTAATAGATCGCAGCACTAAGTTGACCCTTGCAGGTGGCACTCCTTTATCATATCCAACCTCTTATCGTAAGTTGGTAGGTCACCTTTTATATCTTGTTACTACTAGACCAGATATCTCCTTTGCCACTCATGAACTTAGTCAATTTATGGCTTCCCCTACTAACTTACATCTGCAAGCTACCCATAGAGTACTTCATTATCTTAAATCTGCTCCAGCTAAGGGACTTTTCTTCCCTTCCACATCTGATCTTCATTTGAAGGGTTTTAGTAATAGTGATTGGGCTACTTGTCTTGATTCTTGCCGCTTTATCACAGGCTACTATGTCTTTCTTGATCATGCTCTTATTTCATGGAAGTTTAAGAAGCAATCTATTGTTTCTACTTCCTCTTGTGAAGCAGAGTACCGTGCTTTAGCTATGACTACTTGTGAACTTCAGTGGCTATTATACTTACTTGATGATCTTTGCATTCATCATTCCAGAGCTGCTATTGTGTTTTGTGATAATCAGTCTGCTATTCAATTTTCTTCTAATCCAACGTTTCATGCTGGTACTAAGCACATTGAATTGGATTGTCATCTTGTTCATGATAAAGTCACAGAAGGTGTCATTCGTTTACTTCCTGTAAGGTCTACAGATTAACTTGTTGATTTCTTCACTAAACCATTGGCTCCTCAACCATTTCATTTTCTTTTGTCCAAGCTGGGCATGGTAGATATTCATGCTCCAGCTTGCGGGGCTGACAGAATGTAATAAACATATTATAGATAATGGGTAGCATTTAGTTAACCTTTAGTTAGTCCGTTACACCATTTAATTAGACTATTTTACTTAGCTTGTTATTTATATTGTTATGATGAATATTGTAAGATACGCATGTATATATTTCTGAATAGCTGGAAAGCATTAGTCAGTGAAATATACAGAAATTACTTTTTCCTCCTTCTCTCTCTCTCTCTCTTCCTCATTTCGTCTTCTTCCGGTCATTTCATACTTGTCATTGTCCCAAAATAACTAATGAAAAATTTTCTGAGTTTGACTCATTTAATATTCTATTAATAAATAAACTTGTTATTATGCATAGGGGATGCCTTTCTACCATCTTTTAAAAGGCCCGCGGAGACAGTATATTGTTTTAGAAAAGCCAGTGTAGTATATGATGGAACATCTCAACATCTTCTCTCTGTTTTTTTTTCCTTACTTTTTTATATATAAAAGGAGAAGCAAGTCATTTTAGTTACTTTACTGATATTGTTGTTGGTATTAGGGTTAAGAAGTAAATTTGTCAATAAAATTTTAAGGAAGGAGAACCTGATACAATTATGTTTTAAATGAGGTAAAAATACACATAAGGAATTAAAAGTGGAGTATCTAGCATAAAAACTGTTAAATTTGACCTAACACTGTTAAGGGTTTTTCTCTCTTATAATTTAACGCCGTTAGGTCAAATTTAACGGTTTTGTGTTAGATGCTCCACTTTTAATTTCTTATGTGTATTTTTACCCCCTTTAAAACATAATTATGCCAGATGCTCATTCCTTAAAACTTTATTGATAAATCTACTCCTTAACTCTTATTATTATAGCAATGCAAGGTTCAGATTCAAAGTGGCAAGTAAGCGCAACTGGTTTGTTTTGTTGCTGGACTAGTCTTCATATAGATCTGACGACAAATACATCAAGGATCATGCGTAAGAATAGTCAATACTAATATAATTAATATAGGGACACAAAACTTAGGTTAAATTTTTTATATTAATTATTAGTTCAAGTTCTCCAATTATACTTATTATTTTGTTATTATTAGTTGTTAAATTTGTATGTATATATATTTTGTAAATTCACTTATAAACACTTGTAAATTCCTGTATAATGTAAATTAGGATTTGTAAATTTTCATATATGAACACTTGTCATTTAGTTATATTTATTAGTTGTTGAAATGCATATGTGCACTCGTAAATTCATCTCTTAATAACTTGATCTCATGATATAAGCAACTTCACCTAAGGTTTGTCCTTAATATAGCAATGTTAAATATAAAAGTTTTAACAAGTTAATCATTATTTATACTACTCTATGTAATATATCAAACTTACTTCTAATTATCAATATTCACTTTGGTTAAAAAAATTATCAATATTCGCTACTGTGGATGCGTTGATTTGGGAAGCACCCGCGGTTCAACTTATGTCATGCACTAATTATAGGTTCGTACATACGTACATACGTACGTACAAAGGTATAATATGGGTTAATAATACAGAATATACAGAGAACATAGGAGCGTGGTAATGGGATCTAAGCCAATTGTGTTTTTTTTTTTTTTTTTGGAGAAACATTGTTGTCTTCTTGTTGCTTGTAATTCTCAGTGTTTCACTTGCAATGTTTTCTTGGTGATGCCAACGTGGTACTGAACAGGTAGATTATACTACCCTTTTATTAAAGCGAATCTTATATTAAAAATATTATTCAGTGTACGTTCGAACGTTAAATGTAGACTCATCTCTTAACTGAAAATTCAAACCTTGATATTTTCAATTTCATGGCTGAGAAATCAATACTAGGTGATGATGGAAATATGCAATCAATCTACTCTTCTAATCCTATTTATAAGATAAAGAAATTTTTTTTACATGAATGCGCAATTTTATTTTTTAATACTAATACACTTTCCAACCCACTATTCGTGTCAATGAAGGCCAATATGCAAACATGGTCAATTGGGATCACATGGCTTTTAATTTTTAATTTTTAATTTATATTTTTTTTAAAATGTTGATCGATGAGGAAGATCCTTAGATCTTGTGGAGTTCAGAGTTGACCTTATTGTAGGTTGACTGGTGATGACTAGGCAAAAAACTTGAGTTGAGATCCTAGCTGGAGATGGGGAGGGAATGAAAATAAAAAGGTTTAAAAAATCTAAAAAATACATGGCAGCCCATTTAAGGTAATTCACCTAAAGAGGGTAATTTCTCAATTTTTATTATTTTATCTTATTTTTTATCACGTCCTTGTAATTTTGTTACAATTGATGACACTGCAATAATTTAAAACTAAGGGGGGGAAACTACATGAAGTTAATTTAAAATAAAGTAAAATTATAGATATTTGTCCTTTTCTCTAACATAGCTCGCTTTGTGCGTGCTTGGACTTTTAATTAAAAAGGAGGAAGAGACTCGGGGGCAGTTCAAGAAAAAGACGTGCTTTTAAGATATGAGAAAACGGATGGAAAATGTAAGTAAAAGAAAAGCTTTAAAAAAACAAAAAACTTTGAAATAAATAGAATTCTTTTATGAATGACAGTAAAACAAGCATTGTCTCTTTAAAGATGCAGGCCAGGCTGTAGGGTCACAATCCACCACTGCAAGTCTCCTTCTTCCACCTCACTCACTCTTCTCTTTGCAAAAGTCCCACCTTTTTCCTCTGTTCCTACTTCCCCACCCAATCTCACATCTTTCTTTCGTACTCATACTATTGTTTAATATAAATAATATTTATTTAATTAAAATAAATTTTTAAAAAATTAATTAATTTAAATAATATATCACATACTCATTTTTTAAAACACTATAGTTATTTTTTCTTAATTTTCTCCACCTCCTCCTCCACCATTATTGTTGGAAGCTTAATAGGGGAAAATTAAAAAAATTATTGATAAATATTAAAAAAAATCTTATATTTAAAATCAAAATCAAGAGAGTCCATCTTACATGTGAGGGAGTAGCACATTAAATTTGGGGAAAATCCCTCTAAAATACATTGGAAATAGGGAAATTCCTATTCAATGCATTGAAATTGAAAAATCCAGATTAATCCAGTGTCAATACGGATGAATAGTGCAGATGACGCTAAAAAACGATTTTGCCCTTTAGCGCTCATTCTCGCCACTTCAGAAATAACAACACGCGGTTCTTAATTAACAACTCTGGATTCTTGATTAACAACTTTCCTTTCTTATTTCACAACTTCCTAATTTAAGTTTCAAGGCCAATAACAACACCTCTTTTTTTATTAACAACACGCGCTCTTAATTAACAACTTCGAATTCTTGATTAACAACTCCATATTCTTGATTAACATCTTCAGTTTCATCTTTTTACTTTCACAATAACAACACTGATCTTGTTATTAACAACATCATATTTTACATTAACAACTCCCATTTCTTATTTCACAACTTCGTAATTTAAGTTTCGGGGCCAATAACAATACATCTTTCTTTATTAACAACATCGTATTTTACATTAATAACATTATATTTTTGAGATGTGAATATGTGGAAGAATAAAGCGGAGTTGTTAATCAAGAATTCGGAGTTGTTAATAACAAGACTTGCGTTGTTATTGTGAAGAAGAAGATGATGATGAAACTGGAGTTGTTAATCAAGAATACGGAGTTATTAATCAAGAATCTGGAGTTGTTAATTAAGAACCGCGTGTTGGTATTTCTGAAGTGGCGAGAATAAAGGCTGAAGGGCAAAATCGTCTTTTGACACTGCCCGCACCTTTTATCCATACTGACACGGGACTGATCCAAATTTTTCAATTTCAATTCCCTGAATAGAGATTTTCCCATTTTCAATATATTTTATATGGATTTTCCCTTAAATTTGTATCGTTTAATTCTTTCACTAAAATAAAATTAATTCAGACAGCACACCACAAGAAACACGCTTGTCTTGTTGCTCTCAAAAAATGCCTTAGAAAACTTTCAACTCCTTGCAAATTGCAGTTTACTTTTGTACTGACTTCTTCACTTTCTTCAATCTTCCCACTGTAGTAGATGTTCCACAGTTCAGTGATCTGAACCAAGAAAAAACTCACCTACCAGGTACCGCAATATATTATCACCCCCATTTTTGTACCCTAAAATACAAAGAATTAAAAGAGAGGAAAAAAAGGATCTTTGGAAGATAATGCTTGCATCTGTAGCTGAACCAGAAGCAGAGAATGAGGAACTCAACCTGAATCTCCTGTTCAATGGCAAAATCTAAGCTTTCCCTCTTCTTCCTCCTCCTCCTCCTCCTTCTTCTTGCCATTTCATCGGCAGGTAATAATAATAATACCGAGAAATCTTCAATATCTCTCTAAATTTTCATTCATTTGTTCTTAATTTACTTTTTGGGTGTTTTTGCAGAGAACGAACCATTTGTGGGTGTTAACATTGGTACCGACGTTTCGAATCTGCTTTCGCCGTCGGACCTCGTCGCCTTTCTGCAACTTCAGAAGATAACCCATGTTCGTCTCTACGATGCCGACCCGAATATCCTCAAAGCCTTTGCCCGAACCAATATCCGGGTCATTGTCGGCGTACCCAACAACCAGCTCCTCGCAATCGGATCCTCCAACACCACCGCCTTCTCCTGGATCAGGAGAAACGTCGTCGCTTACTACCCCACCACCCTCATCACCGGAATTTCCATCGGCGACGAGGTTCTGACCACCATCCCCTCCTCCGCCCCAATTCTTCTCCCGGCGATTCAGTCTCTTTACTCTGCCCTCGTCGCTTCGAATCTCCATAACCAGATCAAGATTTCGACCCCTCACGCTGCTTCGATAATTCTGGATCCTTTTCCTCCGTCGCAAGCTTTCTTCAATCAAAGCCTCGTCTCTGTCATCCTTCCTCTGCTTCAGTTTCTCTCCAAAACAGGGTCGCCGTTGATGATGAATTTGTACCCTTACTATGTGTTTATGCAGAACAGAAAGGTGGTTCCTTTGGACAATTCATTGTTCAAACCTTTGACTCCGTCTAAGCAAATGATCGACCCAAATACTCTGCTTCACTATACCAATGTTCTAGACGCCATGATTGACGCTGCTTATTTCTCCATGAAGAATTTAAATTTCACAGATGTTATGGTTCTGGTCACTGAAACAGGGTGGCCTTCAAAGGGTGATTCAAAAGAACCTTATGCTACAAAAGACAACGCAGACACTTACAATTCAAACCTAATCAAGCATGTTTATGATCGTTCTGGGACCCCTTTACACCCAGAAACAACTTCAAGTGTGTATATATACGAATTGTTCAACGAAGATTTAAGGTCGCCGCCGGTGTCGGAGGCGAATTGGGGTTTGTTTTACGGTAATACTACGGCGGCTTATCTGCTTCATGTGTCGGGAATTGGGTCTTTTCTGGCGAACGATACGACGAATCAGACATATTGTGTGGCTATGGATGGGATTGATTCGAAGACATTGCAGGCAGCTTTGGATTGGGCATGTGGACCTGGAAGAGCAAATTGCTCGGAGATTCAACCTGGGGAAGCTTGTTATTATCCAAATAATGTGAAGAATCATGCTTCTTATGCGTTTGATAGTTATTATCAGAATCAAGGAAAGTCTGCTGGGTCCTGTGATTTCAAAGGAGTCGCCATGATCACAACCACTAGCCCCAGTAAGTTTATTACTGCAAAAATCTCGACTTTTTTATGAATCTTTGTTCATTAAGTTACGCTATCAATCATTTAAAAATTGCTACTTGAGAGCTGAGAATCTTCAGTTTAGGTATGAGTCATGATGAATGTGATGACCCCATTACTCAATTGCCAAAATCTTTTGCTCTCATCTTGGAAGACAACGTTGTTAAGTTCTAAAATTGAACAAAATCCAATCTTTTGTTATCACCAAAAAAAAAAAACATCCAATCTTTTCTAAACTTGACTCTGAGTGAGAAGTGAAGTTGTGAGTCAAGTTTGATTTCTGATTTTCTTCAAGCACCGACAGAAACTTGGAGAGGCGCTCTAGCTTGCTTGGTCCTACAATGAGGTGAACATGGAAAATAAGAGAGGACTCATAATTACATTGTCTTGTTGGATGACACTAACAGAGATTCGTTTCTGTGTTTTCTAGATTTCCTTGATATAGTTGTCAGATTTTTATGATCTTCAAATATTATTATGTACCACTTTCTGGCAGTATTCTTGCTTCCAAACCTGATACAAGTATCATATACGTGTATACCTTACCTTGCATAGTGAACCATATCAAAATGGGCTCCACAGTTTTCAAATTTTCTATGTTTTCCCATTTGTTGTGACAAATCAAGTAACATTTCTTTTTTATGATTCTTGTTCTGGGGACTGCCATTGCAGGTCACGGGAGTTGTCTATTTCCAGGAAGGTGAGAATCATATTTATATATAATGAATAATAATGTAAATAAAATAAAATATGTATAGAGATTGATTGTTTGGTAATTGGGGTGTGATGTGTATTGTGTAATGCAGTAAAACTTTGACGAACAAGACAAAGCAAGTGGTGAACTCTACACAGTTGAGCAATGGAGGAGATAGGTTAAGGTTAAGAGGTTTTAGGAGTACAATTATTAACCAAGGCTTGCACAGTTTCTTGGCTTTTGGATTTCTCACTCTGTTGTTATTATTATTCCTTTTGTAATGTGCCTATCAAAGTGGCTAATAATTCAATTTCTTTTTTTGGGCTGGTATGATTTTTGAGTTATTAAGAGTTAGAGTAATAAAGGGCAAAAAAGATAGAATTTTTTTGTGGGGGGGAGGGGGGTGGGGAGTAAGATCAGTAATTTTTGTTGGGTTTTATTTAACTAACATTTGGATTTCTCTTTTAGGGTACTTTGTCAATAGCATATCATGTAACACGACGCATGGACAATAAAATGAAGAGGAGATTAATTTTTGGTTTAAAGTTTAAGAAAATCTATCATATAAGCAAAGAAATATGTAACATGATCGTGTTAAAAAAATCTCAAATTGTAAAATTTATTGCTCAAAGATAATTAAAGATCCAAATATTTTAGGAGATGCAACTCATCTTTAGTTGTCTGCCAATGTTTTCCCATTTTGTAGACAAAGATGGATTGTATATAGTTGAATAACAGTGTACTCACTGAAAATATGATATTTTTTAGTCTTTAAAGAAATTTTATACATGTTATTTGGAGTGAGGGATTTTCACAAATTTTCCTTTATTTTTTTATTTTTGGATGGAAATCATGGAAAGTTAATTGTCCATTATTCAAATTTGTTTGTTTACTTATTTATTTAAATATACTAAAAAAATCACTTGCACTCCATTTAGCCATGTGATGTGTATTTTTGTGTGTACTAATAAAGCCTCAAGTAATCTTGTTCCTAACCCACATGGGACTCTGGTATGTCGCACACAACACATCCTTAATTTTCAAAACACAACACTAAGAATATTTGTCAAATCCATATGATGACTTGCCAACAAAAAAAAGCCCGTTGCAAATGTATACTAGCCACTCTCACCTTTATTGAGTATTTGATAATTTGTCAAATTTAGGTTTTAAACCTAAATTTACGTAGTCTGAGATAAAACTCTTTTTATACATTTATCTCGTAAATCGTAAAAATTATTCTCAAAACTAATCCAAACACCTTATATTTCTATAATAATTACATTACAATAATCGATAAAGCCATCGAAATGAATGTGTTTGCTTCACCTTAAATCAAATAAAGATAGAAAGAGAAGATATTGGGATGACCCATTACATGCTTTATTTGAAAAAAATATACTTTTATTGGCTAAAAAGGACGGATGGGATGCTTTTCAACCATCACTCCAAAAGAATAAAGCTTTTCCCACTTGAAAAGATGCTAAAAAGACATCCTTATGCATAATAATAACGAATTCATATGCTTGTGTGTGTGATAATTTTAGTTATTAGTAGAATATTAAATAAGTCAAACTCAAATAAATTTTTCATTATTTGCTCGGGGACCGGGAATATATTAAGTACTTTTAGACCATGAACATTGGAACATAATTTTTCTCCATTAATTGGGCGGTCATGTCAGTGACTTCAAAAACAAACAAAAATCACTCCTATAACAGATGGCAGGTAGCTCAAGTGGTTCAGTATTTGAACCCTTCCATTTGGTTTTAGATTCGAGACCGGTAGATAAAATCTCTATTAGAAAGAGAGGTGAATATCCAAAAAATCTAATGTAACTTTGAATTTAGATTAGTTGGTTGCTCGAATTTATCTTACCCAAAAAATAAGATTAGGGCCCATAAAAAACGCCAAACACCGGATAGCAAAGGCAAAAAAAAAGTCACTCCTAGAGATAGCATACAATAATTTAAACTACAAAAAAAAATCCTGAAATCATCAAAATACTCATTAATTTCATTTCCATTGATTGTAAATAAATTCAGCATGTATCTATCAGAATGCACTTAACTTTTTTTGTTAAAAAAATTCCTCCTCCTCCATCGTCAAATGGTGCAAAAGTCTAAAGTCCCTATTGGGCTGCTGCCAAGGACTATTCCTACGTGCATATTTTGATTAGTTTTTCTAATATGATTTATGATATACGAGATAAGTATGTGAAATGAATTTTATTTCGATTTATGTAAACGAACGCTAATTCAAAAATTAACAATAAAAATTGTTTTTCTAACATAATTTAATATATACAAGGTATGCATATAAGAAAAAATTTAGCTTAGCTTGTGTGAGTTTGCTTTCTAAACACTACCTTAAACAAGCCTTGTTAGTCGCGGTTGCCAGCACCAATGGCAAAAGGCAAATATTTGCACAATGGTTTTGGTGGGACTTAAAAATTAAACCTCTTGGTTATCAAAATAGTTTATAACCATTAAGTCATCGGGTCCACTTAATAGTAAAATGCAAATTATTACTATGTATATATATAAAATAAAGGGAGAATGACAGAAAAATATCATTTGAATTTTAAAATCCTAAATTAGTCATTTGATAAAGATTTGCGTTACCAATCCCATTACTATTCTTGGCAATCTCATTTCTATTCTTGTCAATGAGATTTTAAAATTTAAATGGTATTTTTCTATCATTCTCCCTAAAATAAATTTAGGTAGTTATTTTCTGAGAAATAGACAAATAGTTATTACTTTGCTATATTAAAGTTTTAAAATCGATGCAACCTCCCCACTTGGGCCAACTATACAATATTCTTGAAAGATTATTTCAATTACAGGAATATCTAAGAATCAAACACCACCACCCTAAAAAAAAAGGAAAATCAGAAGAAGAAAAAGTCTTTGCTGGTGGGAGTATGAAATCCTGCTGAGTATACTTTTTATGTATAAAAACATATCAACTTCTACTGTCTAATAACATTTTTAAACAAGATTTTTTTACCAATTTGTTCCGCTTCAACCACCATAAAAATGATACTACCTCCGGTCCTAAATATAGGATATTGTTTATAGTGCAAATTGCACTCAAACTATATCCTATATTTAGGACCGGAGTAACTTTTTTTTTTTTCCGGTTTTGAGTTTTGACCATGCATACGAAGTTTGGGCCCGCATAAAAACCAATGATAATATAGAACTAGAAGACAATATTCGATGTGCGAACAAGTAGGATCATATTTGTACTTGGGAAAAAGACATGATCATCTTCGAACAAACCCAATAAGGCAATAAATCATTTTTGACCAAAACAATAAACTATTTTTTAAGACACAGCACAAAGAAGTTTTGCTCTATTCTCCTTTGTCTTGTACAAATCTCTATTCTTATTTAGTGTTCTTAGTAAACAATGTTAATATCACATTAGATAATAATGTAAATGTCGATGTGAAGGCAATGTAATCGATAATCAATTTTTTTTAACATTCACCTGTCCTCCAGCAAGTGTAGACGCTATAAAGGGAGGAAAAGTAACGCTGTAGCAGTAATTTAGCTTTGCGTCTATACACAGAAATTTGGTAAATCAACTTCTCTTTCAAAGTTTCATAGTAGAGAGCAAGGTGGTGGCGTAACAAAAACCGTTTATTTAGGAAGCAGGAATAAGCTTCGCTTTCCAGAATACTTGCAACAATCAAAACATTGCGAGAACATAACTCACCTAAAAATATACATGAACCAACAGATACACTCCCTCTCTTTGCCTACAGTTGAGTCAAAATTTGCCTTTCCCACTTCATAACAACATGTCATCTAAAATCTCTGAATAGACGACTATGAATGCTATACTAGGGAAACTTGTCCATATATTAATTGCTTGAATTGAAAACCAAAACAATCAATGGTTTATTGATTGATTGATTGATATTTCATCATCGCAGGGCATTGACGAAGGCCAACAATGAATCAACATCTCTCTTCTCAGAAGGATACTTAATTGGCCGAGAAGAATGTTTTGGGAAGAACAGTATCGTGGGGAAGCTTCCTAGCTCCAATTGTTGTTTTGCAAAATCCTTGTGCTCTCCATCTGCTCTGAACTTCCCAACCTTAATCCCTGATCCTTCCAACTTCTCTGCCAAGTCAACGTACGATTCCTCCATGGCCTGTTGGAATTTGGGATAAAATTATCAGACAATGAAATCTTGATTCTAATTTCTAAATCAACCAGAGTAAGATATAGAATTTGAATAGAATGCAATGCTTTGGGAACAAAGTATACCTGGCAGAAGGGGCACCATGGTGCATAAAGCACAACAAGCCACGGCTCTTTTCGGTTCTCCAATTTCACAAGATTCTCAATTCCAGTCCTGCTCAAGCTGACCACACTCTGGGAGTCAAAAATGTCAGCCACTGTGGCATTTGCATCAGCGGTGGCATTTCCGTTCCCACCAAGCTGGGCAGCATCTTGCCGTTTGATATTTCCTTTGTGAAGACCACACTCCTTGGCTTTGGCGTCTTCCCACCACCACCTTCCTTCCCTTTCATGTTGTCCAGGTAAAACTGGCCTTGTGCATGGCTCGCAACCAATGGAAATGTATCCTTGTGAATGTAATGCATTAACAGGCACATTCATGGTCCTAAGGAAGTTCCATATGTCATGACCTTTCACATTAGCCACCGGGTTCCACTTTACCAGGCTACCGATTCCGCCATCCAGTCCTTCGAAAACTGGATCAACCTGAACAACAGGGACCTCAGACCTTGTTCCGGGGGATTGATCTTTCCTCTGCCCAGTGATCCATGCCCTGAGGCCTTTAAGGGCCCTCCTTAAGGGTCTTACCTTCCTCACTCGGCAACACTCTTGGTGCCCATCCTCATAGAATGAGAAGAGTCCTTTTGTTCTTACTAATGCCTGAACCTCAACAGCATCAGGGAACATGTACTCAATGTGAATATTGTAATGCTTCTCAACAGCATCAAAAAGCCTGTAAGTTTCTGGGTTCAGTCTCCCAGTATCCAGACTGAACACCCTGAAGGGACGACCCGTCAAATGCGCATACTCGATTAAAGCTACGTCTTCAGCACCACTGCAAAAGCAAGCCTTACGATTACAATCTAGATAACAGATTCGAAAGTTCTGAAATTATTTAGATTTATAAACATCTGCAGTGCTCAATCAGTAACCACTGAAATATAAGGAGCATATTTGTATAGAAACAGAAGCCACCAAGCGGATATTAGGCAGATATGAAACTACTTTATGGAGAATAGATAACTCGCAAAGAAAAAGTTGGGCATTTTTATCTCAACTTTGAATAAGATCAGTTGTCATCAGTAGAGTTTAGATTGCAGGAAAGAATTTTTATTAGCAATGCTACTCCAACAAATAGAAAGTTTGAACTATAGCTATCATAAATATAACGTAGAAAGGTAATTTTCCGATGGAATTGACATGATCAGAGTGCTGAACAAAACGACATTATTCATCAAAAGACTGGACAATTTTGGAAAATTCATACGTGAAAGGATCGCAATAACTACCTGAAAGCAATAGCTACATCGTTGCCAAATTGTTCCAAGGCCTTATCCATTATCTCAAGAGGGGAAGCATTTTCAAGGTCCGAAGCTAATTGCTCATAATGTAACTCTTGTCTCTCATCTACCTCTGCAAATCACGTAGAGAAAATAGTCAGCAACATTCAAATTGGTTAAGTTGATTTCTACAAGGAATCATATCCCGTAACAAATAAAATTTTCATTGAAAATTAAGAATAAATTTACAACACAAGACAAGTACCGGGAGCAACGGTAGTTGCTGCAAGGAGCACAATTGAATCCTTCCGTTGAGGTTCTGCGTGTACGGGTTTCACCGGGCCATGTCTTTGCGACAAATTCAAAGCTCCGGATACAACATGTAGTTTATCCAAAATCGGAAAAGAGCCAAATTGCGAAGCTGAAAACGGAAATTAACGCATTAGAATCCAACATCACGCATCCAACCCATAAAAAAATCACAACATTATTAACAAGCGATTGATTCCGAAAATTTTCACCGTCGGGAAGAAAAATGATTAATGGATCATACCTTTAGGCTCAGAGGAAGAACTGAAACGCGGGAAACTTGAATTAGAAACAGCGGTTGAAGAAGAAGAGGTAACAGCAAGCGCCATGATTGAAAATTTGGGATTTAAAGCAAACTAATTGAAATTGGTGTTCTTGGTAATGTGGGGATTTGGCTGGTCTCTATAAAAAGAGAGTGTAGAGGTAACTTGGCGAAGGGTGAATTTGAGGTTCATTGAACCTGGACGCAATCTGGGGATCGAGGGGTGCTCTTACGTGGCGAAATGTGATTGGTTGAGAGGAAACCCATGGCTCATGGCTTCCGTCAGGTCAGGTCGGGCGGCGAGGTTTGAGGCTGTGAGGGCTGCTCGCTCGTTTCCCGGAATCTTCTACGGTGCATTTTACCTGGGAGTAATTTTTTAATATTCAGAGAATTGTCTTCTTGCCTTTAAATTTTTTCTTAATACGATCATGAAAATGTATTTGATTATGATTGATAAGATCGAGAGTTCAATGTTATTACCCGGGACTTTAAAAACAATATTACGCCAGAGTAATTTTATGATAACTATAAAATTAGAGTTGATTTTTATGTTACAGACCAGGTGTAAATTAGAGCAGTTTTAAATATAAGAGAAGTTGGCTGAGGTGACAAAGGACCTTACATAATAAGGAGGAAAATATAAATTCAAATTCTGAGAAATACACTTATTAAAAGAGGTGAGAACATTTTGCTCTTTAAGCCTCATGGAGAAAATCATTGATCAAATCAATATATATATATATATATATATCAATCTCTTACTACCTCATTATTCCCACTAAGTGTACACAATGAGAATTTTCATTAGGAAAATCAGCATTTAAAACAAATACCAAATTCGAATAAGTTTCAATATATGTATATTAATTATGTCGGTTGTATAATAAGGATAGATGAAACCAACATAGAGTTAGTTTATTGGTATCAGACCCCGATGGATTCCTCTTGATCTCGAGCTCGAGTTTCAGATGAGATACTTATATTAAGAGGGGTAGTCATGAACCATAAATCAAATATAAAAAAGAAAAGAACAAGGATGGATGGAGCATGGCATAGTGAAGAATGGGCTTTCATTTATGATACTCTTAAATCAGTAGGAGTGGAGGGGAAAATCTGTCAAATTATTATGGCATGTATCACACGTTCATCTTTTCAAATCTTATGGAATGGGGAAGCCACTGAAAATTTTGAATCATCCCGTGGAATCAGGGCGATCCCTTGTCTCCTTATATCTTCACTTTATGCATGGAACACCTTAGTCATGTTATACAAGATGCTATTGAGGCAGGAGAATGGGTTCCGATAAAGCTGAGTAAGAATGGCCTAAAAATTTCTCATATATTTTTTGCAGACAATCTTATTTTATTTGGAGAGGCCTCTAACAGCCAAGTGCAGGTTATGCTAAACTGTCTGCAGATGTTTTGTAATAAGTCGGGCCAAAAAATGAACAAAGACAAAACTAGGGTGTGCTTTTCAAAGAAAGTTCAGTTCTCTATAGCCTATGATCTGAGTCGAAAGATGGGTGTTTGTCTAACTAGGGATTTGGGGAAGTATCTTGGCATTCCTCTTATTCATAAAAAATGTCAAGAATCACCTTCATGCCCCTTCTGGAGAGATCTCTCAAGAAGATTTCAGGATGGAAAAGAGGTTGTTTGAGTTTTGCTAGTAGAACCACTCTCATTAAAGCAATATTATCCGCCTTGCCCTCTTATCAGATGCAGACTCTTCTTATTCCTAAAGGAGTGTTGCGAGAAATGGAGCGGAACAGCAGGAAATCCCTATGGGATGAGCAGGAGGACCAGAAAAAACTCCATCTCATTTCACGGGATCAGATTACAAAAGACAAGGAAGAGGGTGGATTGGGAATTTGTGATATGTGTAAACAAAATGAAGCTTTTATTATGAAACTATGCTGGCATATATTGAATAATACGGAGAAACTGTGGGTTCGTGTCCTGAGAGAGAAATACAGGTGGGACCCAATAAATGGTCCGATTGCTCGAAAGAATAGCTCTTCTACCTGGAGGGGTATCTGCTCGGTTTGGGATAAATTCCAGAAAGGAGTTGGTGTTTGAGTGGGCAATGGTGTTTCGGCTTCCTTCTGGTATGACAATTGGTCGGAATTGAACCAACCATTGATTGAACAAATTCTAAGCTGGGAGGCTTTTGTCGATAGGACGGAGAAAGTACGTGATTATGTTAATCCTAGAGGTGAATGGGATGCAACTAAGTTGGGAAGATGGTTCGATGCTCATACTGTCCAATGAATCACGTGCGCTCACCCCCTTGTGATAGTATAGGAATATATAAGTATTTTTGGAAACCCTCTTCTGATGGTTGTTTCTCATTTAAGTCTGCTTATCACTTTCTTTCTGTAGGTTCTTCCAGTTCTAATACAACATTTTGGAGGTTTCTTTGGAAATGGGATATTCCTTAGAAGTTCAAATCATTCATGTGGATTGTGGCGAATGGAAGGGTGCATACAACTGAGCTAAGAGCAAGGAGAGGATTATCTAACAATGCATCTTGCCCTTTTCATTGTGACCAGGACGAGAGCTTGATACATCTCTTAAGGGATTGTGACAACACTCGCGAAAGGTGGATCTCCATTATAAAACCTACCATGTGGGAAAATTTTCTTAATTTACAGGGAATAGAGTAGATCGAATGGAACCACAGGTATGAAGCTGGCAGGGACTTCACCAAGAAGATCAGATGGGCGACTCTGTTTGGCTACGTGTGCTGGGATATCTAGGTGAACAGATGCAGGAAGCTTTTTGGAGAAGAAGCCGGCATTGACTGTCCGAATGCGAATACTAGCTTTTTTCGGGCGAGCTGGGATATGGATTTGAGCGCGCATTGCAAATTTTACACTCATGCGGTGAATGGAGGAGGCGACCAGCGAATTAGGCAGCCAGGATTTTATACACTAGAAACAGACGGTTCAATTCTTCACTCGGCCCAGAGTGCGAGTGCCGGTGTCATTAGAGGGGAAGACGGAGAATGGGAATGCGGATACATGTGCAAGCTGACACAGGTTCCACCAGTGGTAGCTGAGATTATTGCAATCATCCAAGGCCTTCAAATCTGTTGGTGTAGAAATATTAAGAATGTTAGTCTTTTTACTGATTGTATTGAAGCAATGAATTTCCTCATGAGGGGTTGTGATGAGTACCACCCCTTTAAAGAGGTCATTGAAGAGGCTAGGTTTTGGTTATCTAGGGAGTGATGTGTCCTTATTAGTCATTTCTCTAGAGATCAAAATGTTCAAACGAATTGTTTAGCTAGGTTAACGCACAGTTGTGTAGAGAACTTTGTGATCTTTGATCAACCACCGCCTGCCATTTTAGGAGACGTGGGTTGAAGAAGGATTCTAAACAGGATTCTTTTAGAGTTGTTCTCTTATATTAATCTTCCATTAGATTAATAAATTCCAGCCTTCAAGTCAAAAAGAAAAAAGAAAGAAAAGCCAAAATTGTGAACCACCCGCATTATGGGTTCCTTATATTGGAATCTGGTTCCTATTTTGTTGACTTTTTTTTCCCCCTTTTCATTGGAAGCTTATTATGACGTGCTTCAAAGATGTACTGGTCCGTCATCCCAACAGCGTCAAATTCTATGTTGCCTTTTAATTTATTCATTACCCACCGGCCACCAAATATGTGGCACAATCAAATAAAACAATTTTATAAACATAGCCTAAAAAATCAGGTAGATGCTTTAAAAATGAAATTGATAATCAACTTTTTTGCACAGAGTAAAATGAATATGATTTAATATAAAATAGAGTTGCATATAAATATTTAATAAAACATTTATAGTATAAAATAGGAAAAATTGGGGGAAACCATTTGAAAATTTAATTAGTGAGAATGACAAAAATTAGAGTATTAGTACTCCGCATGTACAAAATTCGCAAAGTATCAGTATTCTCTGTATGTATAAAAATTTATCAAGTCATTCTCACAAATTAAATTCTTAAATGGGGACTTTTTCCAATTTTCTCAAAATAAAATATTGTTAAATTTTTAACTTAAATACTAACTTTAAAAACAAAATAGACAGAATTTTTTAAAAGGACAATAGCCACAAACAAGAATGAGCATAAAGAAAAAGGTTTAACTCTTGGAGAGCCATGAGGTCAAAAAGGACAAAAAACAAGAACTCTTGGGGAGGCTCAAAGGGTGGGCAAACAAACCTTAACAGCGACATCAAATTCTCAGATCCACTGAAACTCCACTTGCCCACTAAAAAAAAAAAAAAAATACATGCCAATGATTGTGATTGATTCCATTCTCTTTGTTGATTCCATTTTTTTTTCAAAAAACTCATAACCTAACACTTAAAACAAAATCATAGGACAGGGTTTTAGAATCGGTTGGGTTATAAGTCCAGATGCTTTCTAATTGTTTATATTTGAATGCTGTCTCAAATATATAAAATCCTGTTTCTTATTCTTTAACATAAGCTAATAATTGTTTCTATTAGCTTGCTGATCATTTCATTTACAAATTATTTCTTTCAAGATTAGTAACAACGTTAACACTTCTTAAGCTGTAGAGATATTTTAATTATAGATATGTATTAATCTTTTCGTTTTTTGCACCATTGTGACCTTATATTTTTTTTTAAAAAAAAATACATAATTCCTTACAATAAGTAATTTAAAGGAAAAAGTCTAGATAAATACTATTTGAACTTATAAAACCTCAAAAAGTCTGTTAACACATGAAAAGAACACATAGGTCCTTAGGGATGAATCTGAAATTTTAAAATATGTTTTTACCAAAATGCCCCTCACCTTTTTTATTAAAGGCAAGGGTTGAAGTTGCACCGGCTGCCGCCACCATGTCGATAGGCCAGCTGTCGAAGCTCCGGTGACAATATGAATAATGCGATTAACTACTTGAGTATAAAGATTAACAACTTCAGCTCCCTAAGCCCCATCAAACGTCATTGACAAATTGAATAAAAGTAATAACAACTTACATATAGCAATTCGCAACTATGATATAGAGAGTGCAACTTGGAGAGCTCAAGTTATCAATCTCTATGCTCAAGTTGTTATTTCTTTTATTCAACTTGTCAAAAACGACTAACAAGGCTCAAAAAGTTAAAATTGTCAATCTCCATATTCAAATAGTTAATCACATTACTCATATTGTCACTGGATCGATGGAGCTCCAATCGGCGAGGGAAACTTGCCTTTTTAAAAAAAGAAAGGGGGAGGCAATTTGGTAAAAACAAAACATTTCAAAATTCCAAATTTCTCCTATGGACCTATGTGTCATTTCCATGTATTAACAAATTTTTTGGGGTTTTCTAAATTCAAATGGTATTTAAATAGATTTTTTTCTAATTTACAATTAATAAATAGCATAAAATTTAGAAAATTTACAAGATATTATAAATAGTATGACTTGTTTCAAATCTTGTATAATGAACTTTTGATAAATTATTTATTTATAAGGGGTAGCAAACTCTTGAATTGAATTGTTTTCAAGTATTTCATTTTTTTTATTGATGTAACCAGAAAAGTGGTCAAGATTCCAACGATCAAGTGTTCCACCTAAACCTTATTTCTATTAATCGTTAATTATCATTCCTATCACTGTCATGGTTAAAAAAATTACAATAATTATAAAGTACGTGCTGTTATAAAAAATTACTATGATGGTCTTGGGCCTTTTTTTTAACCAGGGGCAGATTCAATACCCTCAAATGATTAATCTTTCTTTTATCTCAAAAATAGATGAATCATTTGTCCAAAAAAAAAAAATAGATGAATCACGTACCCAAAAAAAAAAAAAAGATGAATCACTGAAGCTATTGCACTTTATGCAATTGCCAACTTTAGATGCTAAGGGCCTGTTAGGTATAAGGAACATTTTAGGAGGGAAAGGAATTTAGAGAAGGGAAAGGAAGATTGGGAGGAAATTTTTAAAACTTGACCTGTTTGGTAAATATGGAAAGGAACCTAGATTAAGAGAAGATGGGATGTTTAGTTAGAAGAAAAGAGAGTAGTTTAAGTGAGAAGATTATGTGAAAAATCTGAAACACCCAACTTCAAGTTCGAACTGAACATCACAGTTCGAACTTAATAGCCCAGATCAAACTTAACAACTCCGGTTCAAACTCGACCTCGTCTTCACTGTTCATCGTCTTCCTCATGGTACTGTTCATCATCTCCCTTGTCTAGACCCATCACACCATTCTTCATTATTCATTCAATTCGAACAATGACTGGACCCGTCACACCATTTTTCATTTAGCACCAACACCTTCCTTTACCACCTTCACTCTCTCTCCACCGTCTTCACCGTCCTCTCTCTCTCCGGCACCACCGCCTTTTCTTCCTCCCACCACTGTCACAAAAGAGAAAATGGATACCGAGAAACAGAGCAATTAAAGAAAGAGAGCGAGAGAGAAAGACTGAGAAAGCTCCGCACGATTGTATTTTGGGGTGGCATTTTGGTCAAAACGCATATGCCTTCCCGGGAAATTTTCATCATCCCACCTTTTTTGGAGGGATCTGATGTTCCCATATTTAAAGGAATATAGCAGGAGGCGGGAACTGAAATTTGATTTGAGTTGGAGCGCCAAACGTGTTTTGGCCAACGGAAGTGTCAAATTTTCCCTCCTCTCACCTTTAGTTCCGCGTAACAAAACAGGTCATAATGGCCTGTTCGTATAGGAAGAAAAGTGGGGAAGAGAAAAAATAGGGAGAATATAAAATCAAAGAAATAATATTATATTATTACTCCTTGTATGTGGATGGAATGGAAAAAACACAAAGAAAAGAAACTTTCTAAATTAAAAGCCATATATAGAGAAACTTTCTACCTTCTGTATTATAACTATGATGATGCACCGAAGATAAAGCAGCTCCACAAGAGACTGTAAAGAAACTGGAAAACTCTATGATGGTATTGTTCTACTTCACTCTGATTCAGCAACATCATCTGCTGGCAATGTCGTTTTCCCAGATCAGTTAAATTTACAGCATATACTTCTACTTCTCATCCTCAATCATACTGTATCCATAGGATAACTACCAAGAACACGAAGAAAACTAGCGAATTCCTGAAATAAAAATTGTGACCAATTTTGTTACAAATTAACTCAACACTCACATTTCAAGTCAAACAAGCTGGAACATCCTGGATTTTAGAGACCTTAAACTTAATCCCTACAAACCCTAGAAGAACTAGATAATGTGATTAACATGGCAAAAGAAGTTACAACTTTGCGTAGCTTTTTTAGCTGTCATGCTGATTGCTTAATCCTCAGCAACAATTTACAGTATGCTTTTGGTTCTAGCATGAAGCAGGAGTTTTAATCTGTAAATTTCTGTGATTGTGAATCTCTGGTTCAACCATAAACTTCATGTAATTGAACACCACAACATTGGAAGGCAAGAGGCTGAGGTTTAGAATGAAAAATCAATTAACTTCATCCACAGGTGTAGAATGGGTGAAAGCATAGTAAAGAATACACCACAAAAGTAAATTTCATTGATGAGCTAAAAATTTCAGGTAATTAGAATGGAATATAGAAAAAAAAATTACAAGATTGACATAAATCACACAAGAGCCCACATGGAACAAAGATTGAATTCTAAGCCCCCAAGATATAAAAGGCTGACCTGCAAATGTCCTAAAGCAAATTGTGCACGAGGTTCTGCCATAGAAGCTTCAAAGTCGACGTGGAAGAGGTAATCAAAGTACCTGCCACCAAAAAAGTTGAATCGTATACCAGAATCATGAGATCATAATCATCAAGTAAGACCAAACCCCAGTCTCTAACACTTACTTCTTTCATATTTCTGAACCAAGGAATTAGAAGTATGATTTTTCCCCAAGAATATAGTAATTTGAGTAAATAAAGAAATCTAGTTATCTAAAAATCATGAACTTCCTTAAATCCCCTCTATGTTAAGTTGTTCCGTCTTATCCCCCCTCTTTTGTCTTCGTACAGGTTGAATTGAATTGTTATGCATTACCTATCAGTGCATCTGAACTCAAAATTTAAATACTTAACTCAAAAATTGAAAATAAAAAGCATGGGGCGAAAATCCACTACTGACCTGGCTTTTCCTTGATTTGAATCATCAACTACCCTTAATGGACGCTGTAGCTGTGGACGACTCTCTATCTGAAATCACACCAGGAAAATAACTGGAGTGAATAAGTGTTTCAGAATTCAAATTCAAAATAGGAAAACCAGGTTTTTATATAGCTCACCTTTGACAAATTAATGTCCCTCAAAGCAAAAACTGCCAAAGCTTTGAAAAGGACCCCAGGACCTTCGTCCAGACTGAAAACAATACTAGTCTGAGGGGGGGAAGGTCACGAGTTCATCAGGAAATTCATAGAAAAGCACATATAAGAAAGGGTTAATAGAATTTTTTGTTCATTAAATTTTGAAACTATGGGTTTTGGTCTATCAAATTTCATTCTTTTTAAAACATTAGTCCCTATAATTTATAAAAACATGGACCATTTTGCCCCAAGAGGGACCAAAACACAGTTTGAAATTTAAGGGATCAAAATTAAAATGAGGGTAAGCTTGGTAAACCAAATATTGCATTAACCCTATAAGAAACTAATTCTCTTATACCTTATAACTTCTGTCAGTTCCTGGAATTATAGGCTCCCTTGCAAGGATCAGAAAACGTGAAATATCATCATCATCGTCCTAAATAGATGGAAAATTGTCAGTACTCAGTTCAATTTTGACCTCACAAACCTTGCAACGACTACCATGTTTTTAATAAAGCTTAAGAAAAACACAACTTTTTAGTCCTTCAACTTTTAAGAAGAGTGATGATAGCACATATCAGAACTCAATCCAATGGTTGGAAAATTACAATGTCTTGTTCAATTCCATACGGACAAGAGTGACAATAGCTCATTTTAAAAGATCACAAGCAGCATGTAGAAAACAACGAAATAATTAAATGGGATCCAACCATAATTTACTAATTTAGAAACACAAACAATAGTTTTGATTTTTGAATATTTTCCATGAAGTGTTGACTGCCAAATCAAGTTCAAATTATATGACATCTAACCTGGACATTTTCTGCAAGAATGTCTAAGCCATAAAGTCCGGCAGCTCTGGCACTTGCAATAGCTCCAGTATCTCTAATGCCATTGGATGCCACTGTCTGTTCAAGCATCCTAACTGTTAGGTCTTACTATTCTATAGTACGAGTAATTTTTGCTTTATATGGACCATAAAAAATTTTGGTATTGTACCCGAGCAGCACCAGCTGTGTCAGGTGAACCAACTTTGATAACATTTAAGTTGTTAAGCATCACCTCACATTGAGCAAGAGCCTGCATGCCATTAAAAGAAGATGCCTAACAATTGAGATATCTATACTTATTTTGTTATCAACAGCCCAGGTAAGCTTTTTTTCATGATAAAATTGGCTGCTTAAAAGTCTGTGTACTAAGAACAATGTTTAGAAATGACATATTGAGATTGGCAAGTATTTTAATTGAAAATTTACTATCTTGCAAAAGACCAATGAAAGAACCTAATTGACCTAATCCAATGGAAAAGACAGGGGGGTATAGTAAAAATAACAGCTAACCTGAGGATGACTCACAACACGTTTGAGCTCCTCCTTTTTCACACCAGGCAATCCTAAGAGGCAGTGATTAACTTGCAACTGTACCTCTCCAACAATGTGCAGCCTATGGCGAAGAAGCAAATCATAATTACGGTGGATGCTTCCACCAACAGAATTTTCAATGGGTAGAACAGCTTTATCCACTATCCACAACTCAACTGCCTGCATGAAGGAATATAATATCAATACAAGAACAGAGATTAGTTAGTTATCAATAAGAGAGATAGGGAGATAGGGAAAACAGTATGGAAACCTTGAATGCAACTTCAAATTCATCACATGGAACAGTCTCACATTTTGGGTATGCCTTCAAAGCTGCATCCTCACTATATGCCCCAGGTAGGCCCTAAATGAAGCAATTGCCCAGTTAGCAATGGTGGCAATAATGACTTGAAACTTTTCATTGAAAAGAAATTATCAAGCATAATATACATACCTGATATGCAACGCGCACCTTTGATCCATCACTTGGAGAAGAAGAAACATCATTAGCTGTCAATGGCTCTGCAAATAGAGCAATTCCATGATCATTCTCAAGGCAAGGGAAAAAGGGAAATAGATCAAATCACTTATTGGTAGCACAAAATGTGTGTACTGTATTCATTGTTATATAATCATTTTGTTACTGTGCATGCATGCATGACTGCATGGCTATTAGTGAATTTAGGTAATTAGGGCATAAAACTATAGACTCGCATGATTTCTAAACCTATTCATTTAACTTCAAAAGTCAAGCTTGATGAGGCCAATCGTAATCCTAATTACATATTACATGGAGAATATAATTGCAGTTAGCAAAGTCTCCGATAATATAGGTTTCATGGACACAAAGATTCCTAAACTGAAATATGCCACTAATCAAATTCATAACCTACAACAACATTGAGCTGAGTCCATGCCATTATATTTCAAAAATTTTGACAGCAACTATGAAGAATATCCAGATGGCATAAAAATTACGACTTGCATCATCAAAATGAATCCGCAAGCAATGTAAATGTTTAAACATGAACAATATCTAGTGTTCTGTGACACATTACATGTTTCTGCTAAAGAATCTGTGTTTGGTCTGTGTCATGTATCTTTATCTTTCATATACAAGCAGAAATAATAGCATCATAACCAATCTTTCTTTTCGGCTAGCTTTCGCTTCCAAATACTTGATTCAACAGATGATGAAGGAACATGGAAGAACAATAAAGAATAAGTGAGAGAGAGCACAAAGTTCAGAACATGGCACATTAGGCCAAACACAATTACACAAATTCTAACAAATTAAAACAAAGAAAAGGCCTTGAATATCTTTATAAGAGAATTTAGAGGTTAAAATGTGTTCACGAGCAAAACCAAATCAGTTCAATGCTGATACCATGTGAACATCCTGTGGAAGAGCATACTTATGTGATTAATATGATATGATTTGCCATCTTAGGGAGCCCCTTCATTCAACTACAAAATTCTTTGCAAAACCAAAACTATTCACTAAATGTTAATTCCAGATATGCAGGTCAATATGAAGAACCAGCAATCAAAAAAATATTCTCAGCAGGCCATTAAAGCTTAAAAATGGCAATCACTAAAGCTCATTTTAGGAAACGCCGAACAGATATAACTCACTCGGAAACAGGTTTAAATCCTTGTGAAGCGCCTTGGTGTCATTTTCATGAGCCCCATCACTGGGCCCAGAAATTTGAACCACTGGCATAGTTGGCTTCTCATCTTCAACAGGAAGCGTAGATCTCTGAGCTAAAACACCCAAACAACAACATTTCCAATCGTGGCATTTCCCAAATTCACCTCTCAAATTCACAATCTGCCCAGAATTTCCCGAACGAGAATTTGCAATACCCAATTGAGGAGCTTGAGAACAACAACTCCAAAGGGAAACGCCCTTCAGAGCCATGAGAAAATCCAGTCTGCGAAGCCTTAAAACAAGGGTCTCAGCCTGTCAGGGAAGTCAGCGAAGTCTAAATCTATATGTTTTGTTGTAGGTGATAATTAGTAGGTGAGATTCGGTAATTCTTAGCATGACATTGTCAAGGAATAAGAGAAGCAAGATAATCTGACAACGGTAGAGTTTGGACCCCACTTTAAGTAACGTAGGTAAGGAGGAATAAGAGTTTCTGGGAATTTGACAATGAGACCGAACACCATTCCTGAGGGAAAAAGAAACAGAAATTTATTAATAGGGGAGAAAAAAAACAGGCAGATGAGCAGAGTGTGAGCTAATCAGCCATGCAAGTTTTCTTGAATGAGAAGAATGTAGCCTAAGTTGTTTTGGTTTTGGGGGAGAGAGACGTTCACACAGACATACAGAACGATGGAAAGGAAGAAGCAACTGAGAGATTAGAGTAGAGAGAGTATCCAGATGTCATTTGCATTTTTTTAGATTTATCGCATGCCAAAAAATTTTTTTTTCCTCTGACCAATTAATATAAAAAGGAATTTTTAAATAAATACCATTTAAAAATACAAAATCCTAAAAAATCTATTAACACTTTAAAAAGATTTAAAGGTATTAAGTATCAAATTGAATTTTTCAAATTTTGACACATTTACCATTTTACCCCTTTTTTTTTAGATAATAGTGGTGCCCTTGTCGGAGGGCCACCACCGGCCGGCCGCCTCCGCTCTGGTGGTCGGCCGGCTAGGAGTTTTTTGGGTCAGGAAGGGGGTTTTTTTTTTTTGAAAAAAATTTGTTGAGAAGTGGCAGGGGTGGAATCGAACTCATCCCACCCCTTTAACAAAGAAGTATGGTGGTCATTAGGCCACCAAAGCTCCTTTGATATATATATATATATATAAATATAATATAATTAAAGACGTAGTAGCTTTAATAAGGTTAGTAATGGTTTTGATAAATTCAGTAATGGAAATAACAAAATTCGTAATGGTATTGACAAAACCGTTTGCTGATGAACTTGGACTTGCATGTTTTCATCAACATTTTTGCACAAAACACTTTTGTCAAAACCATTACAATTTTTGTCAAAATCATTATAAAATTTGTCAATCTCATTATTGGATTTGTTAAAATCTTTTTATTTATATTATGAATGTTTTTATAATGGGATTATTAAGACCATTATAATTCTTATCAATATCATTACTAAACTTGTCAATCCCATAACCAAATTTGTTAAAATTCTTTTATTTATATCATAAATGTTTTCATAATAAAATTATTAAAACCATTACAATTCTTGTCAATATCATTACTAAACCTATTAATATAAATAAAATGATTTTAACAAATTCAATAATGAGACTGACAAGTTTAGTAATGATATTGACAAGAATTGTAATAGTTTTGACAATCTCATTATGAGATTTCATTATGAAAACATTCATAATATAAATAAAAGGATTTTAACAAATCCTATAATTTTTTTTAATTTAAGAATAAATTGTTCTAAATATAGAAAAAAAATATGATACAACCTCATTGTATTTTGGGACAAAAAGTAGTTCTGGAAGACTTTTTATAAAAAAAGGAAGGAGGGGGGATTTCATAGTAAAAAGTTGTTTCTAAAAATGTATAATCTATTTTTTATTTTTAAATTAAAATATAAAAAATGAAATATAAATAAATATTAAAATATGATTGAACATTCTAAATAAAAATATTATTAAATTTTTAATAAATTATTTGAATGTAAATTGTGTCATTGCTTGATTTTGATCATTATTTTTTAGGTTTTCATTAAAAAAAATATGTTCTTTTTATGCTTTATTTACGTTAAAATATGTATACATATATTAACTACATAAAAAATAAAAATTTAGATAATCTAATTATTTGAAAATGATTTTAATAATTAATTTAATAATAGAATTATCATCTAAGGAATTTTAAATGACTCAATTTCTTTTATTCCCAGTTTGATTTCGTCAAGTTATTAAATAAGAATATATGATTTAAAACTTAAAAAATATCAATTTTAATATAAATATACCCCCTCTAATCCTTATTATAAGGTATCTTATAATAAATATCAGAGAGAATATATTTAAAAAAATTGGTGCAAACCCTCGATCGGAAAATTTTATTGGTTAAAAGGATTACAGAGTTTTATATTTATAAAGTATTAATACTCGAATTTAGATTTTTTTTTTATCAATAGTTTTTTTTCACATGCAATATCTCAAACAATTTAAATTATTCAATTAAGAGATATTTTATAGTGAGTACTATTTGTTTCTGGAGTGCCAAGGTCAAATAGCGCTATGAATTTGGACTGCACTGAATTTCTGAAAAGACGGCCAGCTATAAATGGGGCTCCTCTTTCCAACAATTAATAGCATCTTAAGCATAAAAATAAACGAAACAAGATTTAATACTTGTTTGGATAATTTATTTTTAGATAATAAGTGTTTATAAATCATAATTCATGATTCACTTAAATAGTTGAACCTTACGTTATGTTAGAAAATAGTGTAACTTTTCAAAATAAGGGAAATTGGAGAAAATTTCTCCATTAAGAATTTTATTGGTGAAAACAACATGATAAATTTTTATAAGGCAAAACTATGTCAAGTTTCTTACATACATTATGCTGAGTTTTCCAATCAAATCTTGCCAAGCGGATTGTTCTTACAATAAAAATTCACATTGATGAGATTTCAAAATTATGTTGGACCATTATTAATAAAAAGAAAATATAGATGGCAGAGTATGATTAAAGAATTTAATTCATTTGACATAAACAACCTGACCTAAATCTTTTTATATTTAGAAAACACCATCACTCTTTAAATTTTATTTAGAGTTAGTGCTCGTTTGGAATAGCTTATTTTTGAACAATAAGTGCTTATAAATCGTGATTCACGATATACGAGGTAAGTATGTGAGATGAGTTTTATCTCGATTTACGTAATAAATAATTATTTGGGCAAAATAAGCCCAACCAAACACTCATTTAAACACCCAGAAAAAAAAAATGACAATAGTCGCTTTACAAATTTGCCGGTGGTGGTAGGTAAGGGATAAGACTCGCCATAGCAAAAGAACATAAATATTATATTAATTATTATTAGTGGGTGCTTTGTGGCTGTTCTATAATATGTTGGTATTCTTTGGAGGTGTGTTAAAAACTCGTAATCAAGCTTAAATTAATGTAATTTCCCAGCAAATAATGGTTCACATGATCACATCATCGTTGTCAAAATGTACCCCAAAAAAATCCTTATTGAACTTTGCAAAGTCAGCCATCTTTTATAATAAAAAATGTGCTCTGGAATTTCTTTAAAAGATTGCCTTCTTCTTGCCTCGTCGCCATTTTGTCTTTAACTTGTTTCAAATTCTCTCAAGTATGATTAGTGATCTCTATTTATTTTATTAATAATTATTAATGATTAATTATTATAGTCTTGAGACGGGTACTTACTTAGTGTGTGTTTGGCATCATTTAAAGTGAGTATTTGAAATAACTTATTTCTCAAAAATAAACGTTTATTTCTCGAAAATAAGCACTTATTACATAAATTGAGACAAAACTCCTCTCACATACTTATTTTGTATACCGTAAATTATGAATTATAAGTATTTATTGTCCAAAAACAAGCTATCCCAAACAAGCAATTTTGGGACAATAAGTCCTTATTACATAAGCCGAAATAAAATTCATCTCACATATTTATTTCGTATATCATGAATCACGATTTATAACCACTTATTATCTAAAAATAAATTATTTCAGATGAGTCCTTTAAAGTGTCACGGACGTGCCTAGTGGAGATCCATGTTTTGATAAGGAACCGATGAAAAAGTCAATTTTGGCAATGAAGGGATTGAAAACACAATGAAACTTTCAATAATGGAAAAGGGAAAGTGCGGTTAAAAAAATGGACGCCTCACGACTGACTGTGAGATTGGATTGGGTTCATGATTTTAGGCTTATGATAGGTTGAACTAAGCGTTACGTCCACTTTTGCCATCGATGTGACACGTACTTGATCGCTGACGACTATTTTTTCATTCTTTTTTCTTTTTTACACATTAAAAGTTTAGATGAGTTAAGTCTTAGGGTTCATCCATGTCCTGACTCAAAAAACACTTACAGAAGTACTTACAGAGAGGAATACTTATATACTCCAGAAGTTCCACCTTATCTGTACTCTGACTAATTAAAATACAACAATTTATCTTATTTTAATCTTACATGGCTAATGAATCATCTAGAGAAATTCAAATTTTATGATTTTGAAAAATAACAACTCCATGAAGGGAATTGTTTTTTTTTTCTCTAAATTATCAAGTTCATGTTTTTTAAAAGGGTTAATATAACTTTTAGTCCATAAAGTTTGATCCAATTTTGATTTTAATCCCTCAAGTTTAAAATCGGTGATTTTGGTCCCTGAGTTTCACCCGATTTTGGTTTTGGTCCCTCGAGTTTGATAAGGACTTGATGTCCCGATTATGAAACTCGACCCAACCCGGGAAAAAAATCAAGTCCTTCTCAAACTTAAGGGACCAAAACCAAAACCGAGTGAAACTTCAGGGACCAAAACCATCGATTTCAAACTTGAAGGACCAAAACCAAAATTGGATCAAACTTTACGGACCAAAAGTTATATTAACCCTTTTTAAAATTATAAAATTTGAATTTCTTCAGATAACTCATCAGCCATGTGGGATTAAAATGAGATGATTTGTTGTATTTTAATTAGTCAGAGTACAGATGAGATGACACTCCTAGAGTATGTAAGTACTTCTCACTTACAGATCGTCTATCAATAAGATACTTATAACTCACAACCTTACATATATGAGTCAATCCATTCAATCCATTCACCAACTGGATTATCTTTATTGACTTAATTATCTCATCCTTACCACTAAATGTTTAACCAGGAGGCATCCCATAACTCTCAAATTCAAGACCTCTAATTAAACTGGTATAGTTAAATTAAACAAGAGTAGGCACCAACTCGATGATGTATGTGGCAAGATAGTTTTAAAATTATTATTCCTTTAGTTCTTAATATAAGATATATTTATCTAATTTGATTAGCTTAATGAATTCATACATAAAAAAAAAAAATCTCACTGCCTACATGTCTCAAATGAAGAGCTACCAGGATATTTGAAGTTTAGTGTTAATAGTTTGAGGAAGCTTGAATGGATAAAAGAGAATGTTGAGTGTCTTGTGATATGCGGCAACCTTAAAATAGTTGAAAGGCTTCACCGACATTATACAACGTGTGTAGTGTGTTTGCCAACCAATGCCTCCCAACTGCGTGTTCAGGCCAATCACTTCACCGCCTCTCTGAGGAATCAAATTGCACTCTTTTCCTTTTTTTTTTTTAATTATTAGATAGAATTACCTACCGACACAAACAAAAATTAATTACTTCATCTAATCCTAAATACATAAGTTAATTGACAGATTTAGTTTCATCGTAAACGTAAGACTTTAACTCTATTTTATCTTATAAATTTATAATTTTTCTCAAGCTATATATACTTATCACATATATTAAAGGGAGTTTCACCAACAGGCGTTGATATATCCTGGTGGAAAAGGTTTTAGCCACTTAACTATGACCAGAGCTCTTGAATTTAAATTGGAATATATATGAATGCAGAAAATGTTTTTGAAAGAGCTACTCAGACAACAGAACTGTGGATACCAAAGCAGAAGCTAGGGGTTGAAGAAGTATCCTCTAATTCAATGGACCATTCCTTGCTTAGAATTTCTATTTTCTAGTGTTTCACAACCTCTTAATGCGTAATTGGACTGTCACTTTTGACGTGTGTTAGCGTGTATTTGGATTAGCTTTTGAGAACAGTTTTTATGATTTACGATGTAAGTATGTGAGAGGAGTTTTATCTCAACTTGCGAAAAATAGCTTTTAAAACTACGAATTTAGTGTTTTCAAAACACTCAGCTTAAAGAAAGTTGCCCATTGGGCTGATTCTCTAATCTATCAAGATTCACAAAAACATATATATATATATATATGGATATGGGCTCAGATTTCACGGACCCATGTGTTGGGCTTCATTTTGTGGGTTTTTTGAGCCCAACTTCCATGCCTTGTCGTCCTCAAGGCTCCAACAAGAAGCTTCCGTATGAAAAGAATCTTCAGTGAGCCCTTGTTTTAATTACTAGAATTTTGTGAGAAAATGTTTGAATAAGTTTTTTGGTTGCCCACCCGATTCACCGGAGCTTTGCCCCGACTACATCCTGATCCGACCCGCGTCGCGCACCTAGCTATGGTGGGAGAGTCTCCCAATAGGAATTTTCTGCATACACAAGGCTCGAACCCGAGACCCTGCTTAAGCAGAACCAAGCCGCTTACCACTTGGATAATGTTTGAATAAGTTAAATACGAGTAAATGCTGATAATTAACTCAAAATAAAGATTCATATCTCTGAACCTTGGCGACATGAGAAGCAGACATATATACCAACAAATGGGCCCCCTCGTCAAGTCGTCATCACTTAAACCAGACCTACAGAAATTAATAATTATCCTCAGAAATTAATTATTTCTTCTCACTAAATTTATGAGTTCCTTCCACTTCATAGTCTCTAGCTTCCTCTCTAGCCCATAATGAAGAGGATATATATATATATTAGTCTGACCTAAACAAATAATGAATGTTGGTAACAAGTTGTAGGCTTTTTCAGAAGAAGCATTGTGAATGATTGAGATTCGCAGAGAGAGAGTAAAGAAGGTTCTGGGAGTACCTAAAAAGGGGGTTGATCAGAGTTAAAGAAAGTGAAATATATATAAGGGAGTGTCCCACATATCTTAGCCTCCTCATGTCCTTTGAGATCTTATTAACTTCAACGATACAATAAATTCATTCAAACAAGTTTGAAGCAAAAGTCACAGACCATCTCTCAAACAAGTAAAGCTGTGTGTTTTATTTGCACTTTAATTCTCCTCCCTTGTAGCTTTGTCTTTCTCGTTCATCGATCATTTAAAAGCAGATTTCTTGTTACAACTTTCTTTATATATACCCCCCCAGCCAACAGAATCAGAGCCAGGATTTAAGACCAAAGGAAGCCCAGATTAAAAGAGATACATATATTACAATGTTCACACATATAAATTCTGAAGAGTCAGATTTGCATAGAATTTAAAAAAAAAAATTGAAAGGATTGGGTGGCTTCTATCATCATATTTGGTTTGTAGTATACACTACCTTGTAAGTGTTTGTTTTAATTAGCAGGTAAAAGCTGTTTTTCCAACGTGATTTATGGTATATGAGGTAAATTTGTAAAAAGAATTTTGTATCGAATTACGTGAATACACTTATTGAACACTAACTCAAATAAGTCATAAGTAACTTTTTTATTATTATTATTATTACACTACGCTATGTTTGAATGAAGAAAAAAAATAGGAAAGGGGATATTTGGAAGGAAAACTTTAAAAAATAGTTTTAAAAAAATTAACTTTTTTTTTTTTTTAGAGTTTTTCCTTCGAATTTTATTCTCCTTTTCTCTCCATCCAAAGGCAATGTGTTTTCAACACTCAATGTAAACACACAGACATGATCATGTTAATGTTAGACTTGAGCCTACAACCTCTACAACTCGAGACAGGAACACTTGGTAATGGGGCAATTGTTCGTCCGTATAACTTCTTAGCTGTTGAATTTAATCTTAAAGATCTAGTTTGATTTAAGTATTGAGTTATACTACTCCCCTCAATCCTAAAAAATAAGACAGAGTGACTATTTTTAGAGAGATCAAGGAAGTTAAATAAGTTACTTAATCATATTATATGTTGTATATTTTTAGATTATATATTAGTTTATTAGTCAAACTAATTAGTTTGGAGAAAAAAATAAAAATAAAAATACTCTAAAGTAATGTAGTTAACTTCCTTAAAATCTCCAAAAAAGTCAACTTTATCTTATATTTAGGACTGGAGGGAGTATTTGATTCTTAATATAAGAATTAGATAATTAATTTATGAATATTAAAGAAGCTAGCTAAATTAATTATTTATAATAAACAAGTGTTATTTTAATTAAAATACTCCCTTTAATTACATGCATTATTGAAATTACCCATTAATGAAAATCACATTAATATGGGTAATCAACAATGATGCCACGAGAAAAAAATTATAAAATTGAGATACAAAATTGATTGATGTCTTGTATTTACTTATAAAATAAACCCCTTGTATAACTTTTATATTAGGGGGTAGAAGGGAGCAGTTTAGTGTGTGTTTGGCTGGGCTTATTTTTTGATAATAAGTCCTTATTATGCAAGTCGAGATAAAACTCTTCTCACATACTTACCTTGTATGCCGTGAATCACGATTTATAAGCACTTATTACCCAAAAATAAGCTATTATAAACGAGCACTTAGTCATATGATTATAATTTAAAGAGGGTTTGCCTCTCTTTTTTTTTATTATTAAGAAAATTGAATCCTTCTTGATTGTTGAATGGAGTATGATTGAATTGATTCCCTTGAGTCAGATTGAATCTCCAAATGCTATGGACAAAAAAATAAAAATCACATCAAATTATTTTTAATTTAATCTGATAATATTTGAATGTAATATACTAATTTTGAATTTCATGCAATTATATTAAGAGAAAAATTCTCTATAAATAACATATTTAATTTATTTTGTCCAGATAAGTAATAATTTTATTCCCATAACAAAAAAACAATTGTTTTATAACGAACTGTATTTTAGTCTATATAGTGCCTATTTGGATTAATGTTATAAACTGTTTTTCCAACATGATTTATGGTATATAAAGTAAGTATGTAATAGAAGTTTTATTAAGACTTACGTGAATATACTTCTTCAATGTTAACTCAAACAAACACACAATCATAATATGGCGCTTGATATTTTATTATTCTTATTAGGATATGGGAATTTGAATGTGCAAGTACATCCCATGGAGGAGATAAAATATACTCCCTCCGGTCCTAAATATAGGACATAGTTTGTAGTATAATTTGCACTAAAAACTTTGTCCTATATTTAGGACCGGAGGTAGTAGTATTTTCCTTCGAATCCTAAATATAAAACAGAGTTAATTATTTTTTTAAAAGATTAAAGAAGTTAAATAAATTATTTAATCATATCATATATTATATATTTTTAGATTATATATCATTTTTTTAATACCTCTAAAAAAATTAACCATATCTTATATTATATTAAGGTGAAAATTAGGTAAATTTGTTACCCGGTCGGTTGAATCCAAATGTAGGCCAGCCAAATAGCCTGGGAATAAAGTATTTTACCTATCGGTAATGCCAGTTAGATCTTTTTTCACCCATTTTGAGGCAAATTGCAAGCAAACTTGAACACTAGGAAAACGGAGCATTCATCCAATCATCCACGTGTCCCATTTCTATTTGACGTCTCCCAAGTAACCTTTTAGCAAAACAAAGCAATCTTCTGCATTATATCCTCATGCAACCTATGAGGACACATTGTGTTTTTTCAAAACGGATCGCCCTAATGCGTTATGAACATAGACTGTGTTTGGATTGATGATTGAATAAATGATTTATTTTTATTTAGATTTATGAAATCTTAAAATTAAAAAAAAGTTAGATGGGTAAAATGATGAGTGCTTGGATTGATAATTTATGTAAAAGAAATTGATAATAAAATGTTGAATAAAAGAAATTGATTATAAAATCATAAAACAACTAAATAATAAATATAAACTGATTAAAATTAATTATTAATTATTCTCTACATTTCTACAGTTATATATTGACAAAACTCAAAATTTGTATAAACTCTTATCCCAAAGTATTCTCTGATTAGCAGAATATTACTATCTAAAGAACGAGAAAATTATTTAGAACATTTTTTACAAAAGAAGTTTTGTGATTAGAAGTGATTTTGAGTACCTTATTGATCCCTAAAAATCCTCAAAACAGAAACCATAGCTTGAGGGCTCTTTCATAAGCATTTTTAAGCTCCAATTATGAGTTTATCATATCGGGACTTTTTTTCTGAACGCCAATCGCCCAACAGAACATTAGAAAATGATGTTGTCACTGTGCACACCCGATATGCCCCTCTCAATCGATCGATTCGGCTCTGAAACGTTTAAACAAACACACCCATAATATGTAAGCCGATTCTTATAATGGGTTCCACCATAATAAATATATCTTACATTTTAGAAAATATTAGTATGATATCATACTGAATAAATGTAATAATTGAAAAGTTTTATAACATGTGAACCATACAAATTTGTTGTCATTTCTTACGCCACTACATGTCTGTTTGGATTAACAGCAGTAGTTGCTTTTCTAATATGGTTTACGGTATATGGAATAAATTTGTGAGAAGAATTTTGTCTCGACTTACGTGAACGTGTTTTTTTACCATTTTCTCAAAGATACTCTTACAACTTATTATTAAATACTACTCACTTGTTAAGGATTTTTTTTTTTTTTTTGCTAATTGCATTCACTTTTTTAGGCCTCATAAGGGATTTTTCCTATATTTTATTTTGAAAAAATTAATTTTTTGGTTCCTATAATTTTTATTAGATTGTAACTCAATCACTACACTATGACTCGGTGTAACTCAGTTCCTTAACTTTAATTCACTCTTTATAGTTTTAACCATTTTATAATAACAACTGAGTAATACTGAATCAAAGTGTAGGGATTGAGTTACAACTTAATCAAAACTACATAGACCAAATTCCCTTTTATCATTTAGGAAGAAATATATATAATTTTTTATAAATATATTCCCACAATCCTAATTAGATTATCCAACTCTTGCATAGAGAAATTACCTCTTTTTCATTACATGTAGAACACACGGGGGATTGTTACGTTAGAACATGCAAGAACTGTTACAGAGACGTTGTAGGAAAACACTATTGGGAAAATTGTACTGAGGTCCTAAGTTAGAAAAAAATTACTAAAAGGTTCTTTAAAATCTCCAATTCATAGGCAAATCAGTAGAATTTTTTAGTAATGTAATCGAAATATCAAAAGACTTAAATACCCTTAGTGTCAGTTGCCTCACCTATCAAATGCCACCAATGGACTTGTCAATGGTTTTTTCCATTGATAAATTCATGGGCATCTATTAACAAATATATATGCAGTCATTGATAAGTCCATATACCTTCTTTGATAGGTGAAGCAACTGACACTAAAGGTATTTGGGTTTTTTGATATTTTAATTATATTAACCAAAAGGTTTACTGGACTTACTTGTAAATTGGAGATTTCATTATATTTTTTAGTAGTATTTTTCTTAACTTGGGACCACAATGCAATTTTCTCAATAATCTTTCGGTGCGTAGGGAAATTAAACGAACATGTATAAATATGAAGGTGTAGAGAATGTGTTAAAAGCAGTGTAATGGAACCCGGACCGGACCGGCCAGTTCGGCCCGGGAACCGATGAACCGGCCGGGAAATCGGTCCGGGTTCACTTTTTTTTAAAAAAAAAAATTTAAATTTTTTCTTTAGAATTTCATACTATAAGTCTAAAATTTTCAATTTCTCACCGGTTTGGTCCCGGTTTAGCTCCGATTTGGTTCCGATTTGACCCACTGACCCTTAACCCAGTATCCCGACCGGTTCAATACCCAATCCGGATTTTAATACCTTGATTAAAAGGGAGACGTAGAAAAAGGGATGGCGGCAGGTAGCGTAGCGACAAGGTTATATAATATGTTTGTGAAAATGGTAACACTGTTGGATATAAGAGGGTCCCACTTTTTCAGATCCCGCATACTTATCCTCTTCTTCTTGTTGACGTATGTTTGGTTAACGTTAGAAATCACTTTTTCAATATACTCCCTGTCTTAATTATAAGATAAAATTAATTTTTTTAGAGAAATTAAGGAAACCAATTAAATTACTTTAGAGTGTTTATCTTTTTAGTATCCTTAGATTATATATTAATTTATTAATTAAATTAATTAGTTTGGAGAAAAAAATAAAAATAAAAATACTCTAAAGTAATTTAATTGATTTCCTTAATTTCTCCAAAAAAGTCAACTCTGTCTTATAATTAAGATCGGAGAGAGTAATTTATAGTATATGAGATAAATATGTAATAGAAATTTTATCTCCATTTATATAAATATGTTTTTCATACTCCGACTCAATCAGACCCCTAGTTATTACTAAACTCCTCCACTCCATTCTGTTATTATTCTCATTTAAAAAAAAAATAGAAATAAAAAGCGTCATCGCTTCTCGGCTCTGCTCTCTCAAAATCTGCATTGGACCAGACAACATTCTTCTTTTTTTCACTTTTGACCATATCTCCACCCTTATTTCCTCACCAAGGCTGATTATATCATAATATCACATTAATTAGCAACCCTCTTTTCTTTTAATCAGCCCCCTCAAAAAAATAACAAATCATCCCTACATTTCATTTGTCTCCTCCATTTCAAGACTACAATAAGTAAATAATACTCCTCATATCTTTAATATAAAATATATTTAGAGAGCTGATATTTTTTTAAATATAAAATATAATTTTTATATTTATCAGTTTTTTTTTCTAATTTACCTCTATTGATGTTTCCTCAACAACGATCAAAGAGGAGAGGGAATAAAGGAATTAATGGAATGACTATAGTATTTTTAAAAAATACATACTACATTAATTAATTTTTTTAATCTAATCAAATTAAATAAATATATCTTATATTAAAGACCAAAAAAAACATTATAGCAACTTCATCCTCATATACAAAGTTCTATCCCACCTAGTGGGTAGCTTCGCTTTCATTTACGTGCGTAAAAATAATTATGTTGGAATTGGACATTTGCCTAAAAATTGAAGACAGGCCAATGGAGAAAGGAATAGTGGATGCATGCCAAGATACTGACTCCGGCTTGTTGAAAAAAAGGATGAGCCATTTAATGTAAACCTAACCCTATCTTGGTGCCCCATAAAAAAACATCCTAGCCCTATCTTCATTAACTAAAACCAGAAATCCAGAAATATGAGCGTGGCCTCTGCACAATTAAAAGGATGATACGCACAAATAGAAAAATTTAAAAAATATGAGCGTCCATAAAATAGAGCCGGGTTGTTAGCTTAGCCTGTATTTAGTATTACTTATTTTTGGATAATAAATTTTTATTACGCAAGCCGAGATAAAACTCCTCTCACATACTTACCTCGTATACCGTAAATCATGATTTATAAGCATTTATTACCTAAAAATAAGTTATTCCAAACGAACACTTAGACTCACGTATCTGCTATCAATATATATATTATTGAAGATATATCCCTTCTAACAAAAGATTTAAATCTCAGAGTATGTCAGATTTAAACCCGCGATGTAATATGTAGGAGGATCTCTGCCCCAACATGGACATGGCACTGTAATATTGACACAGATTCAAACTTCAATCCACTATTTTTTAAGGAACTAGCCCCTCATAGTGAACCAGATCCCATTGGTATAGGTTTTAATTATTATGCATGTTTTTTTTTATAAATAAATTGTCCTAGGGTTATAGAAAATAAATCATACGGAAAACTACATAAAAAAATAACACTACAGTTACACTTTAGATGAAATGACATAAATGACCTGAGATAAAGGTAACTGACGCAACAATTGCTTCCTCATCTGCAAGCAGCGGCCTTTGCCGTCAGGACAGGGAGTCCCATTTACAAAAAGTCGTGCCTCTCCCTCATTCCTTCCTTCATTTCCATCTCCATGTCCCTTCCCTTCTCTCTCTTCCCTTAGACCAAATTACCCTCTCCTCCTTCTTCCTTAACCCCTTCCTCCTCACTGCTTCACAAAACCAGTCACCTTTCTCTCTCGGACATGGCCAAGTCCGCCTCCACGGCGTCCTTTCCGGCCATCAAACCCGAACACTACGCCCACAGTCCCGTTCACTACGCCGTCGTTTTGGCCGACCACACCACCCTCTCTCGCATTACCTCTTCTCTCCCTCGACTCGCCGATCCGGCTCACATCCTTACCGAGTCCGACTCCCTCGCTCAGGAGCAACTAGCCGACAAGATCTCTGCCGTTCTCGACCGTCGTGATGTTCCCTACAGAGAGACCCCTCTCCACCTCGCTGTCCGTCTCAACGATGCCTTTGCCGCTCGCGCCTTGGCCACAGCCGGCGCTGACGTCTCCTTGCAGAATTCGGCTGGCTGGAATGCCTTGCAGGAGGCTCTCTGTCGCCGGAACTCCGACATTGCTCTCATCCTACTCCGGCTCCACCACCGCTCCGCTTGGGCCAAGTGGCGGCGTCGGTTGCCTCGTTTGATTGCTGTGCTTCGCCGTATGAGGGATTTCTATATGGAGATTTCTTTTCACTTCGAGAGCTCTGTGATTCCGTTTGTAGGTAAGATTGCTCCGTCTGATACTTACAAAATCTGGAAGCGTGATGGTAATTTACGCGCTGACACATCGTTGGCGGGATTCGATGGTTTGAAGATTCAGCGTGCTGATCAGAGCTTTCTCTTCCTTGGTGATGGTGATCAAGCGCATGATGTTCCCTGTGGTTCCTTGCTGGTTATTAACCGCGACGGTCGCAAAATCTTCGATGCTTTCGAGAATGCGGGGGCTCAGATGAGCGATTCCGACGCCGCCGGATTCTGTTCTCAGACCAGCGTTTACAGACCTGGCATGGATGTCACCAGGGCCGAATTAGTTGGCAGAACAAATTGGAGAAGACAAGAAAAAACGGAAAGCGTGGGTGAGTGGAAGGCCAAAGTGTACGAAGTCCACAACGTGATTTTCAGTTTCCGGTCGCGAAAGGTGGCCACCGGAGATTCTGACGTGGCTGGGAGCGAGCAGGTGCTCCCACTAGAGCTAGATGAAGACGAAGACGGATTTCTCGTGGCGGAGAATCCGAGTTTTGGTTTGTCAATGCCTGACAGGAGAAGACACAGTAGCTTCGTTCGAGAGGAGAGGGAGTGGGTTCCAATGGGAAGGAAAAGTGTAGACCTACCATCCATAGCGGTGGCCCCACCGCCGCCGCGGAGGTCTGCCTCAAACGTTACAGTGGCGGCGACGCCACAAACTAAGGAAAAGGAGTTTGTGAGAAGCTTACGACCGTCAGTCTGGTTAACGGATCAGTTCCCGTTGAAGACTGAGGAGCTCTTGCCGTTACTCGACATTTTAGCCAACAAGGTTAAAGCGGTACGGAGGATGAGAGAGCTACTCACCACTAAGTTTCCGCCAGGGACATTTCCGGTGAAGGTAAGGCAACCGTAATGGCGTATAATAAACATGCTTTCCGATTGAACATTTTTTTATTTCTTTTAACGTACTATTATTTTGATATTTCCTATCATCATCATTTTAAATGAAATTCGATGGGCGTGCTTTACTTTCATGATTTACCAATTAGGGTTTGTGTCGCAACTTTTAAGAAGAGAATAGTCTTAATAGGGATGATACGAGTCCATAGAATAGGAAAAATGTGAGTAAGTGTAGATTGGGGCCTCTGAGTTGAAAAGAACTTGCAGGGCATCACAGGAGGAGGGGGAAGTAAAACGCTGTCGTTTTTATTCCCCAGGTTGGCAATTAGCCATTTACGGATTGGAATAAAGTTTTCAGACGAAACTGAAAAGGAGTTGAAGTTTTGCATCTTTAAGATGGAAACATTGAGGGAAAGACGTTTTTTCTTGGCAAAATCTACTTATTTATTTTGGTCAAGTGGCCAAGTTTAATGCAATTAGATCCCCCCCGGAGAGGGGCCTCTCCATTTCTCTTACTGTCCACTTCCCTCCACTTCTTTATTCTCACCGTTAGATTAACTCTGAACGGTTGAGATTCAATATCTTATATAAATTAAAAATTATACATAGAATGCTTTAACAAAAGTATAAAGGTATGAACAGTTATATCAAATTTTAATGATTTAAGTTTATTTATATACATTTTTGTTATTTAATATTATAATAATATTTTTATAGGATATTGAATCTCAACCATTCAGAGTTAATCTAACGGTGAGAATAAAGAAGTGGAGGGAAGTGGACAGTAAGAGAAATGGAGAGGCCCCCCCCCCCCCCCCCCCCCCCCCCCCCCCCCAAGAATTTCCCCTAACTAATCCCCAAACAATATTTTTTTAAGACAAGGTTCTTGTTGGTTACGTTTTTCCCCCTATCATTCTCCTTTTATGCCATCTTGATTTTTGGGGAGGGTGGTGGTGTTCTTTTTATTTTTGGTACTTTTTAGGATAGCGCTCCGTGACAAAGAGACTGAAAAGCCCTCTGATTTCTGGAGAGGCTGAGTCGAGTGTGATGTGACCATGGCACGGTCCTATCTGATCAGCACGGTCTGGATCAAAGGTCACTCACTGGACGTGGGACCCAAACCATCCTAGGTGCCTTGTTCCTCGGACAATGTCACGGGTCCCACCTAAAGTTGACCTGGCACTAGGACCGTACCACCTCGAAGAAGAAGGTAGGTCCAAATCCAATGGTTTTGGGTATGTGTATGAACCATGTCCACGGGCCACGGCCATGTCGTGTAGCTGAACATTGATTGCCTCGCATTTTGACAAACAGTTACAGATATTAATACTCTCATGTGCAAATAGGCAAATTGAATTGATTGAATTTATGAATGTCGGTTTTGCCAAAAAAAAAAAAGGTGGATTATTGATGCGTTTTTGGTGGCTTCTTCGTTTGATATTTGTTTTTGGCTTCGCAGCTGGCTATTCCCGTGGTGCCTACAGTGAGAGTTGTAATCACATTCACCAAGTTCGTTGAGCTTCAACCCGTAGAGCAATTTTACACTCCTTTCTCAAGTCCCAGACATTTACTCAATGCTGGGAGAGATGAACAAAATCAGAAACCAGAAACCTCAAGTAACTATTCCTTCATATCATCGTCTTCATCATCTTCTTCTTCGTCTGTAGCATCCACATGGCTGAGACGAAATAATAGCCAGCATAAACATCAGCAAAGAAGCACTTCTTCGGTGGCATTGGACTCTGATCCTTTTGCTATTCCTGCTGGATATACATGGTCCAGTAGTGTGGATGACAAATCACAGAAACTGAAGAAATCTAAATCTGTGAGGAAGTCCAAGTAGATGTTGAATCATAGCAAAAGGGAATTAAATCTGACTTGGAAGAAGTGTGGTTAAGAGAGGAGACAAGATGGCGTATTATATTGTGGGGTACGTGATTTTCACAGGTGTTGGTTGAATGGTTGCCCTGATGCCCCCACAACAATGTAGATATACCCCATCTAATTTTTTTTTTGAATCATCTGAATGGTAGAAGAATATGATGTTTATAGGAGAGAAATTTCGCAGCAATTGAGTTAGTGTACTCATCCGTTCTTTACATATTCATATATTGTTCATACAGTTGGTTCAGAAAGTATCTCGTTCAGATTTTATATTGTTCATTATTTCTGCATTTGGAGCTGCAGAAAGAAAGAGGAAAGGGAGAATCTTGATTATATATGACCAAGCATCCCAGTCTTTTTGCAGCGATTTTTGTTTTCTGTTCCTATTTAGTGGTTAAATTGTTGATAGGTGATGCTCTAGATAGATAAGTATTCATGTAAAAGTAGTACTTGAATTAAATTAAGAACAATAGTACCCTTCAAATTCCATGTTAAAATTGCATGCTTGGTTATTACTTGCCCTTTTAGAGTAGATGAACTATGGTCTTGTCTCGCAAATTTTGGTACTACGTTCGGTCCTAAATATAAGACATAGTTTGTAGTGTAATTTACATTATAAACTATATCCTATATTTAGGACAGAAGTGAGTATTATTTTCCCATATCTTTAGTCGTTTTGTTTGCATTTTGCATTACTATATAGTACATACCACAAAGACTCCCTATACGAAGAGTGATAGAAAAGAATCCAGCAGCAAATGTGGAAATGCAAGTACTCCGTTATGTTGTGGTTCTTGTTGAAGAACGAGCTTTCAGGAGCCAATAAGAAGACAAGAAATGATTTTGAAGCGTAAAACAAAGTAACAGAATGATCAAGTTACGTATCTAGCAGTTTATTCAAGCCTTCAAAAGTCAAAATATAATGGCGGCTCAAAATATTGTCCTCATCGAATCCACAAGTGCCCACTAGGCATCACGCAGAAATCTATGTTTAAAGCTTAAAAGCAAATAAAAATTTGGGTAACTACAAGCACATAAATATTTTTAAACATTTTTTCAATAAAATGTAGAGAAGACTTAAATTAATTTTATAATAGATAATTAAAATGGCATTTTTATAATTTATTTATATATAATCTTATTAGAGATTTGATGTTGGCAATTAATTTTATTGGCATATTTCTCAAAAATTTTTTTAAAAAAAGTCTTGCATTTGACTCAACTTATGGATCCAGAAGTGGAACAAGAATTCTAATTGTAAGTGTGATTTAGTGGTTGGAGGAGAAAGCAAGGGGTTCATTTGACTGAAAACAGCGCCCAAAGAGTGAGCTTTAATATGAGTGTTTCCTTGTGGTACAACATTTGAATGAATCTTCATTTGACCTCAACCTTTGTGTCTGTCTCGCCTTCTTCATTAGCATTAAAGTCATTCCCACTGCAATCTTTATTCCTTTTTCTCTTTTTCTTTTCAAACGTTATTTTTGCTTCGCAATCTTAGACCACATCTTCAATTTCCCCAATCCATTAAAGCACTCTTCATTATTCACCAACATACATCTTTCACTTCACGTTTTCATAAACTTTTGTGTTTCACATTATAATAATGTCAACATATCTCTATGACCATTTTTAAGGACAATAAATATCTCTTCTATTATAAAAACTTTAAATAAATAATAAATAAGTAAAAACAAGTTTGACGGATTCATAGTTTGCTATCGCTAGTTTAATTTGGAATATGACGGATTCATAGTGCTCGTTTGGAATGGCTTATTTTTAGGTAATAAGTGTTTATAAATCGTGATTCACGGTATACGAGGTAAGTATGTGAGATGAGTTTTTTCTCGATTTGCGTAATAAGGACTTATTATCTTTTTTTTGATACAATAAGGACTTATTATCTAAATATAAATGATTCCAAACATACACATAGTACTCGTTTGTGATAGCTTATTTTTAGACAATAAGTGCTTATAAATCGTGATGTACGGTATACGAGGTAAGTATGTGAGAGAAGTTTTATCTCGACTTACGTAATAAGTGCTTATTGACCCCAATAAACAATACCAAACACTTGTATAGTCATTCATAATAAGTAAAAACAAGTGTGACTCTCTTGTTTCCTTTATTACCAAGTGACCCTGCATTATTAGAAGTGGTCCCACATAATGCCGACATTATTGGAAATAATTCATTTTAAAAATCTCACCATGATCTTTAGGTCTTGTCAAGCTACTAATTTCGAGTGCATTGCACATTTTTTTTTAATTTGTTTTTAAGAAATTGATCAATTCTAAAATGAGATACATATATAATACTATTCATTATTGAATGACTAATACTTGATTAGTAAATTTTACTTATCTATATTCATCATGTCCGTTAGGCCTTAACTTTTTGTGGGCATATTTTAGTAAGGTTTAAATGTTAGAAAAATCAATACCGTTTTTAAAAACATCTAGATTATTATTTATTTCATCACAGAGAAGTATTTTGTTTTTATTTATATGCCCCTTTTAGTACCTTTCAGTCACAAGCTAGTCCACTAACAATAATTTAGATTGATTGGTATGAAATAAATACTAATCATTATCTAATGTATCATTACAAGAACTATATATTAGTAATTATACGTGGAATCATAAAGAAGAGCAAATACGATAGGTAAAGAAGAAAAAAGTGAAAATAATTTTCATTTTTTTTAAATGTAAAAAGTGTCCTAATTGAAACAATTGTTTTAAATCTATTATCAACAATCAATAATCTCATGATTCAATAACACCTCACTGCCCATTAAATAGACCAGTTTGTGTGTTCCTTTTCCTAAGGTGGCGTAGGATGAGTATTTCTTTTCTGAATTTAATCCACTTTATTTCTTAAATTTATAAATTTTCTTTCAAACTTACATATATTAGAGCGGGTTTTTATCAATAAAAGTATTAATTTAAATGAGGTATTTTAGAACACAAACCAGCACAAATGTGACACAAATAACTAGCTCACCTGGAAGCTAGTTTCTACGTTTACAATGGGGACCTGGCTATGATCCTCTTCCTTCCCATTCATTTATGATCCTCTTCTCAATTTGGATCGTTGGATTAAGATCCCAACGGCCCAGATTTAATATATTATAAAAATATATAAGAAAGTGGTAGAAAAGTATATTCACGTAAGTCGAGATAAAACTTTTCTCACAACTTAACTCGTATACAATAAATTACGTTAAAAAAGCAAATTTTATCGTTAATATTAGGCACGTAATATATTGTTTTTAATGGGAAGAAACAAGAAACTAAGAGAATCTAATCTGAATCTGAATATGCTTATAAAGGTGGTTCAGATGCATACCAAATCAAAGGCGAAGGGAATCAAGTTTCCACTAAAGTGTGGTGTGAGTGTGACAGTTAACCCAGAAGGCTGGCCAAAGCATCTAAGCCTATGTTAATGGGATAAGCTTCAGAAACAGAGACCCCTTTTTTAATAATGAAAGATGCCTCCATCACTCTCTGACTTTGCTTAATCACAAGGCATATCACAACACCTAGTTTTGAAAAAATAAAATAAAATAAAACGAAAAAACAGCAATGAAACAGGTCAGCTAACTCATCTAACATCTCTCTCTCTCTATTTAGGTTCCAAGTTGATTCATCTCTCTGTTCAGTTTTGTTCTGTTCTTGTTCCTCTTGACTACTTCCTCAAAGCTTCTTCTCAACTCTTGCTCTATCCAAGGTACTCTTTTTGGTTCCTCGGTCAAATCTCATTGGTTTGGTCAATATTTGTATTTGTAAATTTGAGATCTTTTCAAGTTTTACCACATGGGATTTCAATATTATTAGTATTTCCATTTTCCATTGAAACGATCTATCTGTGTATAAGTCTGATAATCATCTCAAGCTCTCTCTGTCACCACTAAACTTTCTAAATTTGAAGTCTTTTTCAAGTTTACTGAGATGGGTTTGGAATATTTTGAAGTATTATTTCATTCTCTATTGCCTAAACTGTAAATTTGGAATCTTTTTTAAGTTTTACGAGATGGGTTTTTGCATATCTATAACAATTTCATTCTCCAATGAGAGATCAGATCTCTTCAAGAATGAAATTGATAATAATCAAAACTTCATTCTGTTGCTACCTAAACCTGTACAAGTTTATTGAATATAGTTTACAAGAATCTCATCTTCGATTGAAAGATCTATTAATTCAAGTGTAAATGAAACTGATGCTATAAATTTTGTTTCTGTAAAAACCTAAACATGTGAAGCATAACAAAGAAATGGAGAGCGAAGCACCAAGTTGGGCAGATCAATGGGGTGCTGGAGGCATAGGAGCCATGGACGAACAAGACACAAGATCCCAAAAGGACACAGACAAGAAGAACAAGAATTCAGATGCTAAGGCTGGTTTTGCTCCAATACAAAAGATTAAAGGTGGTGTCAAGTGGATCAAAAACCAGTGCAAGAGAAAAAGTACAGCCAAGCAATGAGTTTTTTTTTGGTTAATAATCATTATGCTATTCTTTTTAGAAACACTATCATGTGCGCTTCTAATTCTGTGCCATAAACCCAACTTGTTCCACTATCATATTGAACATGTTGTCTTAATTAAAATACATAATAAATAGAAAGATGATTCTCATCAGAATCAATCTACATTGAACCATTTCACTCTTTTGGGCTTGTTTGCTTTAGTGTTTGTAAAATTGACTTTTATCTCAAGTTGGTGTGGGCGTTAATTTGTGTGGACGTTATTTGTATAATATGACTTACATTGGAATATAAATTTTTATTAAAAAAATTAGTTTGACATAAACTTGTTTGAATGATATATTGAAAAAAGAATCAAAGTGCAATTTTGCCTTGTAAGTAACCACTCAGGTGTATTAAGTATTTGGAAGCTTTTTGAGGAGCAATTTTTCTTATTATTGTTAAAAATGTTAACGATCAACGTCAAATTTTTTAACGATTAGGACGAATTTGCTCCATTAACGCTTCCAGAGCAAAATTGCTCATCGAAAAACCTCCAAAAACCAGTGCTCTTGAGTGATTACTTGTAGGGAAAAATTGCACCTTAACCCTTGAAAAAATCAGTTTCAAAATATTCAAATTAAAGAAAAAGTCAATAGCTTGAAGGCAGAAGTAAAAAAAAAAATTGCTTCAAGCCTTCAATTACCCTTAAAACCATACTAAACATGCATTTTTTTTGGGGCTTCAACTGGCTCTTAACTATCTAGAAGTCAGTTAGGAGCTTCTCAACTCCATACCAAACAAGCATTTACTTTTAAGGGGAAAATTTAAATTGACTGCGATTTTCATTTTTTCTTATTCCTCAATATGTAAAGTCACAAGGTGATCTGAATGATTGAAGAGGGCAAAAACCGTTGCTTGCGGGTGAAAAAACAATTATGTATAACACTACTGCATTATTATTGATGACCATACAAAGAATAATAGAACAAACAACTTTTCATAATTGCAGCTACCTTTGATTCAACCACGAAAACCAGAAGTGACTCTGCATATTATATCTACGGGCGACTGAAAAGAGATATTTATATAAACATATAATATATGTGTGTATATCTTGTGTTTGTCTGTCTTTATGCAAATATTAGACGAGACGATCGAAAAACATAAATGGTTCTAATTATAAGATGTCCCGTCTAAATGTTAACTGATGCTTTATCTTTCTTGTAACTTGAGAAAATATTATGAGGTCTCATGTTAATAAATAAAAGTATTATTGAAATATTGGGATGCTTTTGAACAAATAAAGCGATTTTACAATTTTTCTTAATCTGTATGAAAAATGTATAAACACGTAATATGTAAGATTGGAGGGACTATTTAATGTGCACAATTAATTTGCTTGCTTTCATTTTCTTTTCTTTTTTCACCTTCCACCCAACAGAAGGCACTCATGCATCCATCATACCTATAGAAGGTCAAACTCACAACTTCTTGTTTAAGAGATGCTTAGTGTAAGTTAAGCAAAATAACTCCAACAACTTGCTTGATTTCATTAAACTGTGAGGCGAAGTTCTTCAAGAAACCACAGGCCTAGTGTTGTTAATCACAATCTTGTGTTACTAACATAATTTTGCTCATACTTTCGAGAAATCTTTTGTGAATTAAATGTAATTCTTCGCCTATCATTTTCGTTAATGAGGATAACATATATAAATATAAGGAGAACTATGAAGTTGAAAAAAAAAACGTTCAGATGACTGATCAAAAAGGCAAAAAAGAATAAATCTGCGGAATTATAAGATAATACTATATTAATCCACTGGATTCAATTCAAGTTAAAAGATAATGGGCATAGCCAAAGTCTAGGGCAGTAAAATTACTTAAACCATAACTTATAATCAAGGCATGCATTGATCAGCACAGCAGAGAATTTACACTTGATCATGTTATTTACAGAGCCCACATACCAAAACATAATTTTTGTCTACTGGGACCCAAAGGTGTTTTCTCCACTGTAAGTCATGTAAAGGAAGCCATCCTCATCCTTATTTTCTTCATAAATAGCAGACATTAAGGAAGCTACAACACCATCAGAATCAGCAGATTTAGTTCACAGACACTGCCATAAAATGTGCAAAAACCGGGGGGGGGGGGGGGGGGGGGGGGGGGTAAGGCATTAATCAGCCATGGGCACTTACCAGTTGGAGGTAGAGTGTTATTGACGAAAACAAAGATGGCCTTCTCTGCACTGAGCTTAATCCTTTTACGGACCACATAAACAAACTGACCAACTGTCAAATCAGCTGGTACAAGGTATCTACATTCATCAAAAGTCAAAGCAGGTGTGTTAGATTTAAGAAATTAATTTTGCTTTAGGCTTGTTCTTTGCAAACCAAAATAGCTTAAGCCATTTGGTCGGATTCATTAATGGCGTTATATATCTTTAGTTAACTCTTTGCATAGCCTAATAATAAGAAGGGGTGACACATGTAGTGAGTCCATTCAGGGTGAGAACATACATTCAGCTAGATGTCCAAAAATTTTAAAAAAAGGAGCTTCAAAAGGTATCGGAAAAATTAGAAAAGCCATTCCTCTCCAGCATGCAACATGCACTCTTCAGAGAATGAATTACCAGAAATCAGATTTTGCATTGATTCCAACCCTTTATTTTATGTCAAGTGAACATACAAATTTGGATGAAAAGATAAAGTGATTCAGTCATATAAAGAAAACATTCCATTCATGTTATCATATGGTGTGGATCCAACTTGAGGACAATCCGATAGAGCAGGTGATTCCCAAAAGATTTGGTAATCATTTCCTCAGACCTATGGCAGACAATCTAGGAAGGGAAGTGATTTAAAGAGGACCAAAACCAGTGGTCTAGAGATTTATACCGAGGTTTTCAAGGTCTGTGTAGCTAGAGGTTTGGGCAGTGTTAACAAGGGAGATGACTACTTTTTGGGTATAAGATCATCCTTTCTGTGAAGGGGTGAAATGAGTTCAGTCTTTTGGACGTATAGTGAAGATTGGGATAGTTTTTATTTTGATTGTGATTTATGTATCTGGGCGTAAAAGGGTCAGGGGTTAGGCTTGAGCCAGCTGTTTCTCTTACGATATGATTTAGTTATTCAGTAATAGAAATATCAAACCCCCATTTGTGCAATCTTTATCGCTGTCCATTTCTGGTTACATTCTTGCTATTAGCTAGTTATACATAGTAGTGGGTCCTAACACAATCCGAATTTAGCCAAAGTCCACAGACATCAGGCACTATAATATGAGCACAACAGTTAAGCAAAATCAGAGTCCATTATCACCATATATCATCACAACCAGCAGCATTGGACAGTACCAACATACTATAAATCATCAGAACCACGTGAGTGCTTTCTTGAATGATGTAGCACCTTCCAAATATTTTCACAGGTCAAGGCAATAAAGAAGTAAAAACAGAAATATATGAATTTCCAAGGAACGTAACAAGCAGATTCAAGCAAAATAATGTATGTCCTAAGAAAGTAAAGCAATATTCTTAGATGTAAAATTGAATTAGAGAAACACAATGGTATAAGTAACACAAAAGCTCTTACTTCTTCTTATCAATGTCCGGAATGTCACTTCTTTCAGCTTTCTCCACAATCACCTGCGCAGCATTCCCAGATCAAACAATTGTGCCCCAAGAAAAAAACAAACGAGAACACAATATATACTGACTATAATCTTACAGGTATTCTATCAGGATACTTCTCTCTGATGCGAGAAGCTTCAGCCTGTCTTCTCTCTGACATGAAAAAGACCAAAAAGTTTAATTCAATGATACCCGAAACAAGAAATTTAAAAGTAAAATATTGCCAAAAAAAAAAAAAAAAGCATATGGCCTCCCAAAATTTTCCCAGAAATAAAAACAATCAAACCTAACACCGATTGCTTGATATTCGTCCCCAGGCTGGGATTCAAAGAAATTAACATAATTGAAATCACAAACATGTCAGTTCAACTTCTCTAATTAAAATATGAAATTTAAATGGATCGATTTCAATAAAGGAAAATTCAACAGGACCAACATGAAAGCTTTAAACTTCCGCAACCCAAATTAAAAAGAAAGAACAAAACCAGCACTTACCCAATGGATGATCAAGCTTGAAGGAGCTTTTCGCCATGATGAAATTCGCACAGCGATTGATCACTGCAAATTCCAAACACGACGGTACATCAAAATCCCCAAAAAACTTGAAAAATAAAACCGCAAAAGAGAGGTAAAGAAGAAGAAACAGAGCAGAGAACATCGCGTGAAAGCTTCAAAAACTACATAAAACATACCGGACACGAAAGGATGAGCTTGGTAAAAATCAGAGAGAAGAAGGAAGAATAGATCGCGATATAAGCGATCAGATAGAGAGAGAACTTTTGAGAGTCTATGGGAAATACTGAGAGAGGATTAGATTATAAAAAGAGGGATTTTTTATGGATGTTTCAATGGACCACGGTAACTGTTTAATATATAATTTTATTCTTTTCTGAAGGATTTGGGTTCCCTCTTGTGCAAGTAAACAAAACTTCGCTACCGTGGCCTGGTTGTTGGAGTAAAAGATAACGCTTTTAGACTTTCTTTTCCTTGATTATTCCCTTTTATTTTTCTTATACTATTTTTCTTTTTTCTTTGGCCAGACTTATACTATTTTTCTCAAACAAGCTTTATGATTATGAGTAGTATTTAATATTTTTTGTTATTTATTTTTTCCCCATGGTTTTGTATGTTAAACACTCAAATTTATTTCTCAATATAAAATTGACCTAATCACAAGGAAGAATCCTATATAAATCCAGTTGAAATACTAAAATCTAAATTTAGGCCTCAATTTTTAATTAGGCCGAGAGACCTAATTAGGGATTTTTGAATGTTGTTAAATAACCACGTTACCCTATCAAAATCATCTCTTCGCTCTCAAGTCACCTCAATCGAATAATTCAGCACTCTCTTTACTTTCTTGGTTTTAGTTATGATTATTAATGTATTAATTAAAAACCAATAAAATTTACTCTATGATTTAATATGTGATTCAAAAATGGGATAGACATATCAATGTTCATTAATTTTCCTTTAGAAGAAAGGACAATAGATTCCTTTGTCTTGTACATGAGATTAACGTTTGAAAAATGGAACAAGTGAAATTCCCAATCATCACCCCTGCGAATGTTTTTGATGAAATAGAAGAATAAATCCACCCATTATATTCTTATATTTATATAATATCTTGGTTGGACAAAAATATTTGTTGCGAGTATACATGATATGTAAAAATTTGAATAATTTTATATTGATGAATAGTACATTTTTAAAAAAAATATATATTATACATATATATATATATATTCATATTCATATAACATCTTTGCCTGGACAAAAATATTTGTTGCAATCATATGGGACATAAAACAAATAAACTAACTAAAAATAAAGAGAAAATCTTAAATAAATCCTGTTGAAATAATAAAAAATAGGCTGCAACTACATTCAATTTTCTTTTTTAATTATAAGAGGGTGTTTGCGTCTTTTAAAAGCATTCAAATATTCTTAATTAGGCCTCTTATCCTCATCAATAATTTGTTAAAAGTGTGAACTTGAATTTGGATTTTGATATTTCAATTGGATTTATAAAGAATTTTCCCTAATCACTATGCATGATATAAGAGCAAATAAAAATTATTGGACAGAAAAATAAATTGTCTCATACTTCACAAAAAAATAAATTTTGGAAAATAAAGAATATATGCGTGTGTGTAATCTGCCCCGCTAGCTTAGCAACTAATTGACTTACATAATCAAATCAATATTTTTAATATATAATTTAAAATTTATTAAATAAATTATATTATTTATAGATCATGAGTAATGTAACTTAATATTAGATTATTCGTAATTAATTAATTATCATGTTTATACTCTAATTAAATTTAATTATTAAAAATTCTTGTAGGCATGGATGTTTTGTCGCTCCTCCAATTTTGGGGTTTTTTTTTTTATTATTATTATAATGACACAACGAGAAATAAGTGGGGGTTCTGCAATTTTGGGGTTTTTTTTTTATTATTATAATGACACAACGAGAAATAAGTGGGGGTTCTGCCCTTATTTATCAGCCCCTCTGGTTGGGCCTTATTCTTTGATCCATCGTTAATATAAAAGAGAAAATGTACTCTCTTTGGTTTTAATTATAAGATAAAGTTGATTTTTTTTTGGAAAAATTAAGGAAGTCAATTAAATCATTTTAGAATATTTTTATTTTTATTTTTTTCTTCAAACTAATTAATTTGACTAATAAACTGATATATAATCTAAAGATATTAAAAATATAAATACTCTAAAATGATTTAATTGCCTTCATTAATTTCTAAAAAACATCAACTTTATCTTTATAATTAGGACCCGAGGGAGTATAACAAGGAGTGTTAATCATAATTTACAAGCAATTTACTTCATTTTAGATTTTAGATTCCACACCAGCACATCAAAAAACATGTCTGGGTTTTATTCCAAAAATATAATTTTCTGTAATTTTTTTGATATAATTTAATTTTCTTCTCAATATATATAATAATTGTAGGTGGATGAACCAAAATTTTTAATTTAAATTTTGTGAATAAAAAATCCACGTTAGGAAACTTTTTTAAAGTTTGCATGACTAAAAGAAGCAAACTTTTTTTTATGAAAATTCTATTGTCTTATTGTTTCGTAATTTAAAGATTATTATAAGATTTTCTTTGTAACATAAAAAAGTTCTTAATGCTAAAAAAGGCCGCTGATAAATCAAATAAAATGAAAAATACTTCTTTTCTCATGTTTCTCTTTTGATTCACATAAACAAACGATTTCAAAAAAATTTCCAATATTACTAGTACCAAATTTGAAATACCATATTGTTACTCCTATTACTTAATTCTTACTTGATAGAAGGTCTTTCTTTTTATTGCGATGGTTGTGGTCAACTTTATTAAAATTCCTATTGTTCCTAAATTTATTGCCATATTATTGACATATCCTTGCGACATCAATAACATGTCATCTTCAAAAACATCAACCAAACTTGATTATAGTAGTATTTGCAAAAATTAATCCATCAATGAAAAAATTATACCTAAGCTGATGGCAATTCTAAGGACACAATCCTATGTTTTGTAGAAAATTAAAAACTCTATATATGAATGATGATGTCATGGCCTGGGCAAATTCAACGAGCAGTGCAAAAATAACTTGATCCTCACACTTCACACCGACAGCTCAAAAGCCTCCATTTGGTTTGACAATTTCTTCACCTACCAAGATTGCTTCCTTGTCCCACACGTCAGCATGTTTAAGCATGAAGAAAAGGCTGTTCATGGCTGCCAATAAGGAATACGACCACCATTGAACACTCTTAAAGAGCCGCATTATCATGTTACTCTGTTGGCAAAAGCACGACCACCATTGAACACCACTTCCTCTGCGATCATTTCGCCGTTAGTTTAGATGTCTGTCAAGCTCAATCGATCCTGTCAATGAAGTCATGATAACATATGTTCTTGGCTTGAGGATGATCATATCATATCTGGGGCTGCGATTAATGACCCAAGTTGATGTTGTAAATATTGTATATGGGTGTGTCAAAAAAATAATCTCTCCTTATGGAATATGTTTAAATAAATAGATGAGTTTTGAAAAATCATAATCATATAAATTAAGCGATTTGTGTTGGTTCGTGAATCAACATGGTTCATGAAATTAACAGATAATTATGACTTTTCAATTAATGAGGTGTAGTGTTCAAGAAGCACCACTTCAAGACCTCGATTTATTATCTATAAATACCATAATTGTGACATCATTTGTAGTAAAGAAATAGAAATCTCAATAATCTCTTATTGAATTACTTTATCATTTATTATTTACCACAATTATGACATTATTTATCATTTACTGAGTTACATCATTTATTATCTCTTTCACCAGTTCTATCGCCTTATATCTTTACAGGAAGAATTCATTTAATCCTGGAACGTGACTTGAACCAAGTATTTTATTGTTTCTTTGCATATTTTGCCAACAATCTTAAGAGATATTTCTGGCTAATATTGTGAGTGCATCATGATGAAGTTTTCTCAAATTCAATTGGAAGATTGCGAAGAAAATAAGATAAGTGTTATACAATTGGTTTGATTGATTAGAAGGGAAATCAGATGAGTTTTAATTCTAAGTTCTACCTCCTTATATTTGTTTCTTCTCCCGTGGAAACTATTCATAAGTTAAGATCTGAATCTTCTGCAATGTGAGAATTTTAGAAGATAATAAAGTTTTATTTCATATCTGTTGGTGAAAATATTTATTTCTACGGAGGTTTTTCCCCCCTTTAATGAGTTTAGTTTTAACTTTTAATCAGTTGAAACTTCCCTTCCTGGACATTCTCCCATCGTTGTCCCCGTTTTTCTCATTTTATTTTGTGCCTTGCTCATCCTGTTTTTCGAATTTGATGGTTACCGTAAGCATTTGCCCCTGTATTCAAGTGAAAAAGTTCCGAATCTTTTTTGTCCCTTTAGCTGATATTATTATTGTCACTTTAGAGGAATTGGGGCTGTGTCACTGTTTATTGTGTTTAAGTTGACGATTCTGGAATCTTGGGTCGGAGATTATTTACTTGGATCATAGAAGTATAGAAATCTCTACAATAAAATCAAAGGCCGTTCATGCGACTAAATTAAAGGAAATCTATTTCATGCGACTAAATTTCGATGCGAAAGAAGTTTAGAGTAACAGGTTTTCAACCTGTTCGGGTTCTTGAAGAAGATAATTAAAGGAAACAAGGCCGAGTGTGTAAGCACAAAAGGAAAACATGTTGGTCCGACAACGATAATTGAGGATGGAGCGAGAGGACAGATATCCAATTTTCCCTTTTTCCGGACTCATTTTAACTTCTATGGTAAAAAGATTTTGAAGGCATTGTGATCTTTGCAAATACGACTAATTGTGTGTTTGGATTAGTTTTTTTTAATAGTTTTTACGACTTACGAGGTAAGTGTGTGAGAGGAGTTTTGTCTTGGGTTACGCAAACCATGATTTGAAACCATGGTTTTGGTGCTTACCAAATACACACAGAGGCAGAAAAGAAGTCTGCAACTTTGCTCAGAAAGAAAGAATGTCTTTTCATGTTTTAATGGATGCGGTGCAACTGTACGAAAAAATGATGAAGAAGAAGAAGAAAGGCAGCAGGCCGTTTAAGAAAACCGATGAAGAAAGAGTCGCATATTTACCACTTTAATCAAATCGCAATAAGGTACGCGATGGTTTAAAATATTCACAAAATATATGAGCATATATTTAATACGTATTATGTCGTTATAACCTTTAATCGGGTGTGCCTTTTAAAATCAAATATTATTTAATTATGTTAATTTTTTATTTTCTACCGGTAGGGAATTTATTTATGTTTAAGGCTTTGTTATCAATGAAGATGAAGATATTAATTTATTTGATAATTGCCAATCTCCTATAATCTCTCCTAAAATCTTGTGATTTTTTTTAAAAATTAATATGGCTGAATAAATTTGGGGATTTGTTGTGTTTAACGTGATAATAGTTGGAAGTTGAAACGAAATTTTGTTTTAATAAATCTGGTGATATTTGTGAATATCTTAGCCACTATTTTATTTATCAGAAGGATTTTTTTACCATGATCAATGAATAGAAATAATTAATTGCACAATGTGTGATTTATTTTGATATACCATATCAATTAGTTTGAATCTTGAAAATCATAGATTTTTAATGCTGCAAATTACGTTTATATTTTGGTGATTTTTATAATCTGATCATTTGAAATTTTCAAAGAGAAATTGTGGCATTGGTTTCACAATATATATTATTTTGACAAAAGGAAATTAATTAAGTTGAGGCTTTTTATTTTCTGTGCAAAGCAAATTTTGATATGTGAGATAAATGACAATGTTTAAGACATTCTCATTTAATTAGAATGGAAGATTAAATTGGCATAACCTCTTATTGTAATAGACATCCATATCATTATGTAGTTTTATAAAGTGTGAATCTTTATGAATATACTATGTGAGATTCTAATTTAATTAGAATATTATTGATTATAAAAAGTGTGGGGATGCCTAAGATAATATATAGGATATCTTGTGGTACCTTGAACGAAAAATATATCATTATTGTTTTGGTTGAAGAAAATATGTTGGAAAATTATAAATTGCCATGTCACATGCGTTATGTTATTTGCTATCAAACTATCTATGGCTTGAAATAAGCATTGAAATAATTATAGCATGAAAAATCTAGTCATTTATATGATGTATATATTTGTGATTTTCATGATTGGTGGATATATATATATATATATATATTTATTTATTTATTTATCTTGGTATAAATGTGCATGGTTATTGAACTTTAATGTGAATACATGGTATGTATGGTCAAATATACCATATTATGCCCTTGAAATCACTAGAGAATCAAATGTGATTTTGTGTGTTAAATTATAAGATTTGGATGGGAGAAACCTAAAATCAAGCATATTACAATTTTAAAAATTAATATGACTGAATAAATTTGGAGATTTTGGATGAGGTGGAAAATTATAATTTTGGACGGGAGAAACCCAAATTTACTTTCTTATTCTTTTAAATTTTGAATTTTCGTAAAAAATTTACCCTCTCATTCCTTTTAAATTTTGGGTTCTCGTTTAAAATTTAAATACCTTCAACCCAAAAAGCTAATTTAACCCCTTACTCCTCCTCTCAAACCAAACACATCCTAAAAGTATAGTGATGAGAAATGAGAAATGTTTCTGAAGATTGGTTTTGAGAACCATTATGTGAATAGTCCTTATGATACTACTTGAGATGATTCTAAAGCTCAAACAATGTATGCATAAATTGTTGAGAATTTATAGTACTGATAAATGCTAATCCAATGACATATAGCAAATGATATGTGGAGATTAAGCATATGTAAACTCTCATGAAAAGAAAGAAATAGTTAAGGGATAATGCCATAAATATTGGCATCATGTAGTGGGTTCCCATTGTATTGATGTGCATGGATATTAACTAAAATCTAGTCTATGTGTGAAATCCAATGGTTGTCATTGACCTTCAGTGGTGACAAAAGTAAAATATTATGTGAGTCAAAGTTGATTGCTCTGGAAATGAATGAAATGCTAAGAATGTTGAAAACCTCTTAGCAAATATTTTGGTAAGAAATTGACACTTAGCGTCAATGATCTGTTATTGTCAAATGGTAATAGTCATTGTGCAAAGAACAATGATGTAAGTAACATCGTTTAAGATATGATGTGAATAAGCTAGCTTAAAAATTGTAATGAAGTTATCTCAATCGATTTGGTAAGATCAATAATAGACCTATTGGATTTATTAACAAAACCCCTAAAGATGAAATAAATTAGTTGAGGGGGATGAGACTAAAGGCAACTCATAATTGACAGTGATGACAACTCAATCTTTGTGATTGGTGATCCCATGAAGAAGGTTCAATAGGTAAAAACAAGTCGTTCGTCAGTTTTGACTAACACGAAAAATATTATTCGTCTCTTCCTATGACAATGTGAATGTGCTAGAATGCATTTTTTTTAATAGGTTGAGCAAAGCTCTAAATGACTTCACAATCCTACAGTACGGTGTGTTCAATGCAAGTATACTTACATGAAATCATCTCTACAAATGTGGAGTATGACTGCTCCTATGAGATCTGTAATACCTCAAATTTTGAGATTAGAGGCTTGAGAATAAGCCTAAATTAAGCGGACTGCTAAGCCCTGGTTTAGCAGATGTCCCAAATATATTATCTAATGTTTCTTATATCTTTGGTGGGGCATTAAAGAAAATAAAATGGTTAATTTTGAAGAAAATGATTATGCTTACAATTAAATTGCCTATGAGATAGTGAGCTTGTCATGTGATTTTTAATGACCAAATGATGAGAAAAAATTATAAAATTTTACAGGATGAAAGTAGACATCTAAGCTTTAATTTTATAGGTCATATGACTCAATTAGAGATATATACAAAAAGATATGAATGTTTGAAATCAACACAGAAAAACTGTGAAGTTTCTGGAACAGCAGGCAAAGATTAAAATTCTGGGAATTTTGTGATTCCATCTAGTAAAATTATATATTTTTCCATGAAACTAGACTCAATAATGGTTCTATAGGCTTTGGAATCACTCCAATTTGATTTTTCTAGAATTAGTTATGATTTTTCAAAGTTTGGGCAGAAAATCTGCCAGAATTTCTAATTAACCCAAAAATTTTGGAAATTGAATAAATAATTCCATTTCATATAATATATGATATAAAACATTTCCTCCTCCTTCCAGCAGCCATAAATGACTCTATTTTCAGTTTTAGAGAGAAAAAGAGAGGAAAAACCTTGTAAAGGTAAGTGATTTTTTCGGTAAATCGATTCCTAATACGTATAACTCAGTTTCTAAGCTTCCTTTTCATATGATTTAAGGTTTGGAAGCTCAAATTTGAATGTTGAGCACCTAGGGTTCAGCCATATCAAGGAAGAGCCAGTGGGAGCTTGAGGTAACTTCCAAATCTTTGTATATTGACTATTCTGGCTATTGTAGACAATTTAATCGGTGAAATTTCACCGAATTGTCCTTGGTTGCAAAAATGGAAAATGGGTTTTTCTAGGGGTTATGCTACCTAAATTGGTACTAAATGGTAGTTGTAACCTAATGGAATAGTCTATAAATTGGTTAGGAGTAGAAAGAAACATGTTCATGAAGCCGAAACCGAAAAACCCCGATTTTCCCTGGAGTTTTTATAAGTTTCAGCCAGCTCTAGAAATGGGTTTTAGAGTTGGATTTTCAATGATTTGATGATTCCATTGAGTTTATGAGGGAAAATTAGGAAGGGTTACAGTTGGGCACTTTTTCGGAAAAGGCCGGGAAAACATAATTATGAAAATGCCCCTAAAACACTGAAATAAGGGCTGCCAAGGGCAATTTCATCTTTTGGCAATGAATTTGATAATTCCGAGTTCGGAAATGGATTCCTTGGGCGAAAATATTTCAGGATAGCCCAGGTTAGAATTTCGAGAAAAGTACAGCCGGATCCGGTACGATGGGGCTGGGTCCCCAGGGGTATTTTAGTAATTTTTCAAGATAGACTCATATAACCCCCAAAAATACTATGGAAGTGTCTAAATAGTACATTTGATATTGTAAGATCGAATATGGAGCCCCGAGCTGTTGGCACGCAAATCGAGGAGAAAGATTGGAGGTAAGGGACTTATCTTACTTGCTTGTATTTGATATCTTTACTTGTGTAATGATATATGTGATTGCTTTACTTGATTGTGTAGAGCATATTTGAATAAATGAAACTCTGTTTCTGTTTTCGCTGTGGCCATAGTCTTGTTGTATGAAACATTGAGCATGCAGAAATGTCATTATGGGGCATACATCTAGATAAAGCTAACATGTCATACACATAGCATCAATCATGTATGCATTATGGTATCTGTTTCCTATTGATATTCTCTCGAATCTCACCCTCCCCTACCAACAATTTAGACAGGAGACGACAAAAGATATATAAACAATAATGCAGAGTACCGTACGAGGGGATTACAGAAGTGGAACAAAGACGGGAAGAAGTCTTTGTTTCATTGGAATGAGTTTAGACACCCTAGTAGCATTGTGCGGCTACCTTAATCGTAAGTATCATGTATAAACTCCTACGGGGAATTTATGTAATAATGCACATATTATCAGTATAGTTATGCTATTCTTGTGTTGCCTGCCGAATCGCATATCGTTTTCCACAAATACTCTGAAAAAGGTTGAAATTGAGATAAAGGCATGACAAGATCACGGCGAAATCTCTAGAGCATTTGTTGTACAGCAGGCACGCGCAAGGTTGTCTTAACTCGCAAACATCATTAATAGCGGAAATGTTAGGATATAATATGATCTTTAATACCTCTGGTACACACCAAGATTTGTTAGTTCATAGAAGCAGGCTTCACTGACATTTCTATATATCAAGTGTTATTGGTCTAGGTTTGATTTATAGTTCTTAGGACCATTAGATACAATGGTATATCCATGGGTGTAACTCAGCTAATGTTGTTTTCTTTGACACATATTGGGGTTTGTTGTAAATATTGCATATGACTATGTCAAAGAAAAAGTCTCTCTAATATTATGGAATATGTTTAAATGAAGAAATGCGCTTTGAGAAGTCATGTTCTTATAAATTAAAGGATTTGTGTTGGTTCATAAATCAACATGGTTTATGAAATTAACAGATGATAATGACTTTTTAATTGAAGAGTTGCAGTCTTCAAGAGGTACCACTTCAAGGCATCTATTCATTGTCTATAAATACCCTAATTATGACACCATTCGTAGTAGAGAAATAAAAGCATCAATAATCTTTTACTGAGTTACTTTATCTTCCGCCAGTTCTGTCGCCTTGTATTCTTACAGGAAGGGTTCGTTTAATCCTAGGAGATACCGCTTTCTATTAACTGAGGAGGTTGAGGAATATCTTTTAAGGACAGTATCCTTATACGCAGCTCAATCCAAATATTTTCTTATTTCTTTACATATTTTGCCAACAGTTGAGAACTTTTAAGGAAGCTTTGACTGTTGCCGAGGAGTATGAGTAATTGTTGCACATATATTTGCACATGAACGTGGGGTGGGAACAGGGAATAACCCAGTTGAGCTGGTTTTCTGCATAACAAGCAAAAATATCTGTCTCTATTTCAGTCTAGGTGGAGATGTTTTGTCTATGTCTTGCTACTATCAAGTTCAATTTTCCTCTGTTTTGAACTTCTTTGTGAGAATTTGACCGGGTTAACCCAGTTTGCTCAAATCTCAGTACAGTTAAAATAGGGATTATTTTGTTAAGACGAAGGACGCCCAAAGCTTAAACCAATTTACCTATCTGAGGTTTACCATCTAATTCTGTGCCTGTGTCTACGTAACCCCATGTTGCATAGCATGGATGTGTTTTCAAATATTGTAGATACAGGAGCTAAACAATGAGTTTATTTTAACTCAAAATATAACACCTCAATTCACTTTACTTCTCAAATTTATAATTTCCCCCCCTCAAAACATCATTATTAATTGCACATATTAAGATCGTTTCTATCAAGAGGTAGTTTCAATATACATGATTATAAATGGTAGCTTAGGGAAATCAACACATTTATTCTAAATGACCAACTTAACTAATTTATTTAATATCTACCAATTAATTATCTGACTCTTATATTAACCACAAGACATTAGACATGGTAAAAGAATAGAAAGCTATGGGTGATAAGTCAAAAGACTAGAGATTGTTGCTGGAACCAAAAAAGTAAATGATGAGACAGGGGAATCTGTGTGTGATCTTGAAAATTAGAAGGGAGATTCAAAAAAATGTGGATGGTCTCACAAGTGGGTGTGTGTGGGTTATTGTGAACCAAAGTTTATTTTACGTATAAATATGGAAACAGAGAATGTACTTGTATGGACCTGTATCAAACAGAAAAAAGGCAACACCTTTGTCCCTCTGTATTTATTTCCACATCACAATCTGTTCCCTTTAATCGGAAGACTATCTCAATTCTCAACTGTTAAAAGATCAAATGAAAAAAACAGATGCTCTTCAAGTAAATTTATTTATGGTCATTTAAACAAGGCAGAAGACAACCTGTTGGCCTATTTATTATACCCCTCATATTTATTGCTATTTGCTCCTCAGGATCGCTGTACCTATGGCATCTTTGAGTCTCATTTATTGACATTTTTTTAATGAAAAATGAAAAACGATATCATCTTTATTATAAATCACTTGTAGAAGAAATTTTTGGTCCTAAATATAATCCCTTTGAGGTACTAATTAACAAATATTCTATTTTTTGGTCCTTTTTATAAGTCACTTATTAGTTTTTAAGGAGTATTGAATATTCTTTTTGTGTATGCTCATATTTGATAAAAGTAGTGAGAAAGAATAATAATTAATGTGATATTAGATTTTAGCCTTGTTAACAAGAATAATATTGAACCTTAAGGCAAAAAATATAATATTGAAAGTTACTTGAATTTTATAATAAATTTAATGCTTTTAACTATTTTTATTGGTTTGTGTGAATTAGTTAACTACCATTTTTAGTTATTTCAAAATCTCATTTAATATAAGAAAAGTTTATTTCTTTTTTTCAATTTGAGACAAATTTTATGAGTTAAATGTTATTTCTTAATTTTGATAAATTAGTTAAAGTGATTCATATGGTGGACGAAAGGAAATAAATATTAGATGTGAAGTGTATTAAAGTTTTAGTATTTTATATTTAGGAACAAAACAAACCCCTTCACTAACTCTTATTTACTCCTTTCAGTCCATTTTACAATAAGTCTTCTAAAAGCAAATTTTGGTCTTTTTTATAAGATGTTTTGATGGTTTCAATAAGCATTAAATATTTGTTTCCATATATGCCCATATTTAATAGTAGCAATGTGAGAAAGTAAAAAATTAATATAATGTTCATGATTAATAATGGTAATATTGAGAATGACTTAAATTGTATGACCAATTCTTTGATAAGTCAGACTATTTGATTAAAAAATAAAAAAGCTACCCAATTGAGTGAAGAGAGATAAATCAACATTAATTGCTGGAAGAGAATTGATGTACAATTAACCTCATATTAGGAAATCAATTAACAACTATTTTCCTTAGAGGGCAAGCAAGGAGTGATCACACCTTCCTAATTAATAGGACATTCTAACCCTATAAATAAAAGGTATCTTCTCTAATTGCTTCTCGCCACCCATTGAGATTTTTGGTTCTCTCTTCTTCTCTCCTTATCTGTTGTAATTAATATAATGTTCATGATTAATAATGGTAATATTGAGAATGACTTAGATTGTATGACCAATTTCTTGATAAGTCGGACTATTTGATTAAAAAATAAAAAAAGCTGCCCAATTAAGTGAAGAGAGATAAATCAACATTAATTGCTGGAAGAGAATTGATGTACAATTAACCTCATATTAGGAAATCAATTAACAACTATTTTCCTTAGAGGGCAAGCAAGGAGTGATCACACCTTCCTAATTAATAGGACATTCTAACCCTATAAATAAAAGGTATCTTCTCTAATTGCTTCTCGCCACCCATTGAGATTTTTGGTTCTCTCTTCTTCTCTCCTTATCTGTTGTAATTAATATAATGTTCATGATTAATAATGGTAATATTGAGAATGACTTAGATTGTATGACCAATTTCTTGATAAGTCGGACTATTTGATTAAAAAATAAAAAAGCTGCCCAATTGAGTGAAGAGAGATAAATCAACATTAATTGCTGGAAGAGAATTGATGTACAATTAACCTCATATTAGGAAATCAATTAACAACTATTTTCCTTAGAGGGCAAGCAAGGAGTGATCACATCTTCCTAATTAATAGGACATTCTAACCCTATAAATAAAAGGTATCTTCTCTAATTGCTTCTCTCCGCCCATTGAGATTTTTGGTTCTCTCTTCTTCTCTCCTTATCTGTTGTACCACTCAAGTTTAGACTAAGGTAACTAAATCTTATGTGAGGATTAGCTGTTCAACTTATGCAGTTTTGGAGTTATAACCCGGATCTTCCCGGGAGGCAAATCTTTTCTCTCTCTTTATTTTTCAACAAATTTAATATTTTTAACTATGGTCATTGTGAAGGGTTGAACTTAAGTGAATATTTGATTTTTTAGACCGAGTTAAAGAATTTAAAATCTCTCCTTAACTCTGATAATGATATTAGAGATGGCTTTTAAAAAACAGGAAGCATGGTAATACTCGTTGCGCGGAAAAATCTTAGATTTCGTGCGTGCAATGCAAAAAAAAGTTGTGAGTGGTTAGTTAAAAAAGAGTTTTTTTTTTTCTTTTTTGTTCCCTTAACAAACTCCAACCAGCCACGCACGTTAATTAGCAATTTTGACGCAATCCCTTTTGTGGCGATTCCAGGCTCAAGAATTGATGATAGACTAGGATTCAAATCAAAAAATCCATAATTTCCTAGGTTCTTCCTTTTATGGACCTATACATGCCGAAAGATGCCATTTTTTTTATACAACTAACTCCACTTGCAGAAATATCAGCCTTTGAATGAGGAAGAAAGTAATGACCTGTTTGGTACACTACTTACTGCTCAATCCAAGCTCATCCATCACCTTCCTCTCTCACCTAAACCCTTTTTCTTCTCATCACTCTGAATTTAATTTTCACTCCCAAATCCACGAACCACACACTCCTTCTTCAACCGGGAAGCTCTTAAATGCACCAACCCAATTCCTTTTTTTGAATTTCAAATGTGGTTTGTCACAATGCCTTCTTATTACCTCTGCTTGTAACATTTCCTTAGAACTTGAAAAACACATGCTTTTCTTTTCTTTTCTTTTCCCCCCAATATTGCTTCCATGCTTCAAAATTTATTGTGTCCACCTCCTGTTTGTTGTTGGGTCGCTGACGAATTAAATGCCACCATATTTATAACTCTTCATCTCTCAGTCTCTCTGATTCATTAATTCTCGAGAATCACACGGGACATTATTATTAGTTTTCTCAGTAAAGCTTTTAGTCTTCTCTGGTTCTTGTTAGTTTCTATGTGTTTCTGGGGGTAAGCTTTTCTTGTTGCATGTGTTGAAGTCTTTGTTTGTAGCCTTTTTTGGTTGGTTTCTGCAGAAACTACAGGGGCTTGTGATGAATCTTCATAAAAGTTGTGCCTGAGATATTGGTACGGTTCAATCAGAAGGCAGTGCTTTATGTGATTCTAAAGCTCTGTTATTTGATTGAGCCGTGCCAATATCACAAGCAATCCATTTCTGGGAGATCATAAAGTCTCTCTCTCTATCTCAATATGATGAAGTTTCATGAAGGGGAAACAATATACCATTCATGGCATACAATAACCGTCAGAAACAGCATGTGAACAAAAAGGTAACACTTTTGAGTTTTCTTTTCTCTGCAGAATTCTGATCAAGATCTTATTCATTCTCTTTGTCAGCAACAAAAGCATCAAAAGGTATAAAATTTGCTCCAAGAAATACAGTGCGGCTTTGAATATGTAATGATCTTAAGGCTATGAAGCTGTCTCTCTCTAAGAAAGTTATGTTGTGCCAGTGCCATTCTGGTCTCAAGTGTGAATAGGTTTTGAAGTAGGGTTAAGAGAATGTCATGATAAAATAAGGTTGATATGATCTCTCTCTCTCTCTCTCTCTCTCTCCCCTTTTGTATATTGTATTATAGTAGTAAAGTTATAAAATGAAGGTGGAAGAGAAGTTTCCCACTAAGTACCAACCATAGTGAGGTAGGGGAATAGGGGAAGGCTTAGGTGGGATGAGATATATCTTTTGTTTAGGGATTGAGTTTGCTTCTACTCAAAGGCGCACCTCTTTTTTGACAATGCATTTTTATATAATATCATATATAATAGGTGACCAGATCCGATCTTTCTCTTGCTTTCATGATGAATGCATCTTCTACAGAAACAATATGTTTTGTTTTAAGTCATTGATTTCAGCAATAACTCCTCGCTTACAGCAATAACTCCTCGCTTAACAAATTGAACTTCTAGTGAGAATAACATGGGATGGGACCACTTATTTTGGACAAATCCACGTATTCCCTCTGGATAAGAGTTAGATAATTAATTCACAGATATTAAAAAATTAGTTCAGTAATTTGCCTAAAAATGTGGGTCGAATTTTCTAAAATATTAAAATTACCCATAATGGAAGCCCCTTAATACATATAAGGAATAGTTTATGGGAAAAATCATAAATTTAGTAAACAAAGTGAATTGAAATCTGTCAATGGCCTTGTAGCAGCATGAAAGCTTTCCTGTAAATGGGATGTTGCAATTTTGATCCTGCTGATTACATCACACTAAGGAGGTACTCCTATGTATTTTCAGTCTTTTTTTTTTTCCATTTTAAAAACGTGGTCTCTCCTCTCGGAGCAGCTTGTTCCTCTGTTAAAGAACATACTTTGTTTGTTTTTCGAGTTGACCAAAGACCCCTAATATTAAATGTGCTTGTTGCTGCTTGCATTTCACAGAGATATATGTGACGGAGTCAAATTTCAATTCAAACATGATCCTGAAATTCAGATTTCTGGATTCACATTACGATGACGATCTACTCCTCTTTTACTACATTAAAAAAAGCAGACTTTAATTTAAAAAAACCTACAATTTGCTTCATGGAAATAATCCCCAGAAACGATAAACTTTAGTAATAACATGGTGACAAGTTAAAAATATCACATCATTCATTCAAATATGTAATTGCCTGCTAAATCTGAGTCCTGAGATAACATTACACTTTCTGCAGAACTTCAAAAAGGTTAAATTGCTTGGTAAAAAAAAATATTAAGACTAAACAGTAACCTACATATTAGATGTGGACAAAATTGTCCTCAGAATTTAGATCCCTGATCTCCTGCTTTATACTTGCAGCCTGGAGAGCGGTGGGGTACACACAGTAACTTGGTTGTGGATCTGCTGTACATAATCATTACTACAAATCCATGGCATCAATTTCTCTCAAAAGTTAAACTTTTTTCCTTTCTTTTTTGCGGAGCTTCTCCATTGCACAGAGTGAACAGAGCTAATCTGTTCTCCTTTTAGTACAGCTTTTGATATATAGTGACAACGAGTGAACAAAACAGACAACATATGAAAAAAATTCAAGTTATATGAAGTTTGAAGCAAAGGGAAGAGAAAGACAATGAAACACAATCAAAACTAATTATTATTAGGAAGCACTTTAGCCATGGCAGAGAGAACTACAGAATATAAAAAGCCCTCACTCGCCACTTCAAAAAAATAATGGGGTTGTGACTAAACTCTTTCTTCTCTTCTTCTTCTTTCTGTTTGGCCGCACCCTTCAAAAGGGCCATCATCTTCTTCCTCAAACTGCAGATCAGATCCCAAGCAGCAAGGCCTATCTGACTGTTTCAATCTCTGTCTGTTACCAACTGCTAAAAATACTCATGTTATGCTTTCTTTCATGTTTTTGACAAACACTTCTTCTTGAGTTTAGAAGACGGGTCTGGATTTTTTTCAAGCTTTCTGTCAGAAGCTTGTACTCCATAGAGCATTTTCACCTTCCCCGCAACGCCGGTGAACTTCCATTAACCTCTCAACAGACCTGCAGATTCCACTGCATCTCCAATCAAATGAAGCAACACATATGTTTCCTGCCTGAGCCTTCCATTCACAATCTGCAGCAGCAAATCACCCATCCAACTCTTATAAGGCATCCAACAACATCATGAGATTTTTAATTCATAAAAGGTCTATATATCATCCTTCTGAGGATGAGATGGTGATTGCAGGTATTATTTTCTGCCGAATATCATGGCTAACTTGTTCAAGGTACCTAACATACTTAAATCACTGAAGGACACTAGTTTTGACTAGTTACTTTTTCGAAATACTAGCAAAATATGAATTTAAAGAACCCAGCAAGTGGCAGTCCATACACAGCAGCAATGATGAATTCCACCTACCTAGGTTTTACCGTTTTATTTTCCAACTAGTTAGATTATCAATACATCAATACTAACTTCGTTCCAGAGGGTCCTGACCTATCATGACTTCACAGACAACAAAAAGAAAGTTCAGATGCAGACGTTCATTCTTAAGTTGTTTGATACACACAGCATCTGTATAAGTATCGAATAAACAACAATAGTGTCTCAAAAAAAGAAAAAGAGGCCATAATAGAACTTAGAACAACATACCAGGGGGTGTGCCACAGCACAGTCTCCTATCATCAATATGATCCACATCTAAACCGATAAACCAAGATCCCAATGAAACGTCTTCATTAGCAAATTTATGCAGCACATCTCTGATATTACAAAATTTCAAATTGTCATGAATTTGCCAAAGAGCTAACAAATACTAACTCACTCTAACCACTCAATTATATACATGTCAACAGGGGAATAAAATACCCTCAAACTTGTTAGCCTGTCCTAATTTCACTAACAAATTCTGCAACGGGGAATTATACATCAACATGTTATTTTGTAGTCATAAGTAGGCACGGCTGTAATACTTACTGATTTTTTGATATATAGGTGGCCAAATCATTGGAAATGGCGTATAACTGTCCAGTAGCATGACGAAAGTACTTGTTTCCTACCTCACCGAACTTCCAGTATTCTGGTTCATAGTATTTCACTCCCCTGTTCCACAAAAGAGTTACCCTCAAAACTAAGAAGCGATTCTGAAACAACTGAATATATACAATACAGCTTTTCTTACTTCTGAGCAAGGACAGGACCAGACTTCATACACCCAATATACACCCGAGGTTTCATGCGGTGCCTAGCCAGAGTCAATCCAAGTGTTGCTGTGGTGACAAATAGCCAATGAACACGATGAGGAAAGGGATGAAAGATAATATTGATCATTAATGATGGTTTCTTGGTCTAAATTTTACATGCTTATGACATGGCTATTTGCCAAACTCTACACAAGATAACACTGGAGAACTTGTGAAACCTATCATCAAATTTCAACATGGGAATATCCCTGAATTATAACAAGATTACATTATTCAAAAGGTCAAGTGAATAATGATGAAAATAATACGTCGCAAACATCATGAGAATGCACTGGTTCTCACAAACAAACTTTACATTGCAGACATACCGAGCTTTATAATGGATAAGCTCCTAATTTCAATAAAGTTTAGAATTCCCTTAGCATAAGAAATAAGCCATCGATAGTGTCCAAACTTTTTAAAATGCAGGTGAAATTGTAGTTTCTGCCTAGCCAGCATCCCTTGTTAATATTTTTTACCTTTTTTAACAAAATATAAATAAAATAACTATACCCTCTGGTATTTTTTTTGTACAAAACTAAGTGAATAAAAGGAATTCCCGTCCAGAACATTAATTTTATCAAATCAACTTGTCATGAAAATTTTTGCAAAGGTTAAATAATAACTATACTTCCGCTATTTTACTCATCATATTTTATCAGTTTAAGTAATTTAGATTTTTTTCAAATATAGGTAAAGTATTTTTTCCCATGCACGTACCGGCGATAAGAAATATCACTTCAAGTTATTTCAGCTCTCCCACAACTCAAAACTCATTAATATCAACTACAAACTCTACTATTTACCTAAGTTCACGTGGACATCATCATCAACTTTGACATAAAACTCGGCATCCCACAAGGCAACAGCAGTTGAAAAGTAAGTCTTCGTCTTTCCTGACAATTCCAGATAGCCCTCAACATGGTCCTGATAAAACATGGATGTATTTTGTTTCATCAGCAAAAATATCAGTATAATATAGGACTACATTCACTCAAGGGACTGGAATGGTCGCTTACCAGCCTCAAGAAGTCGCCATGGAGCTTCTCCTCGGCTTCAATAGCTTTATCAAGAATTCCACCAGATGTTGAACTAGTGACAGAAAGGGTAACAGCTAAATTTACTTCCTGAATTTGACAATGGAAGTACACGCCAAGGAAGTATGATACAAACCAACCAAAATCAAAATTGATCATGCATCTGCAACCAATTTTCTCCAGGAAAATAAGTTACGGCCTGTAGCCCTAGACAAATATTCAGAGTGGAGCCACCTTATTGTGTTCTGTAACATGATGTTGGTCAAAGCCTAAAACTTCTCACTGTTTTGCTTGATGAAGAATGTGCAATATATGATGCAAACAGTGAAACAGACTTATGCTCGATGAATAATGAAGCAAAACAATAAGAAGCAATTTTGTTACAAGTGAAAGAAACTCCACTTATATCAAAAGGAGAAAAATAACAAACATGGATGGTAACTCCACTTATTATCATATTTGAACTGAGCAGGAAGAAGGCAAGCATGCCACAAAATTACAACAGCCAACAGGTATCAAGAGACATTTTGAATCTGACCTGTGGCCTATGACAAAACGTATGATTATGCCCTTCTCTTCCTCCATCTTCTTTCTTTTATCAGCTGATGGGAGTTGATTAGAAACCCAGATCAGATACATGTAACAAAGGAATAGGCACAAAATAATTATTAAAAGAAATTTGTAAAAGGAAAAACATAAAATCTCAAAATCATTCAATCACCTTGTGGCATCCACGTTTCACGAACAGAATCTCTCCGCTTCCTGCTACTAAAAGCTGTATTGATCCCTATAACCATTTTATATCTTCTTCTTGGAGTTGAATCAATTGTGTTTGTGTTTCCTGATGCAGCAGAACCATTCAACATAAATTTAGGAGCTATCCTAGCAGTTTCAGTTTCAGCTCCAAAGTAGATATTGTCTTACCCAGGTTCCTGCATTTCATGCATATCAATGGTTCAGAATAAAAGTTATTTGAGAGGCTTAAGGAAAACCCAATACAAACAAGGAGCAGCCTGGCTTACTTGATAACACGTTCCGTATTTGAAACATCAACTTGACTGTAATTGGTCTGAGGCTTCACAACCTACAGATAATAGCCAAAATATTGATAATCTGCCAAATTACATCTTTGACAGAAGCAGAAGATGCAAATAAAAAGTAAAATCTCCAGCTGGAAAGATGTATTAGTTCCAGAAGTCACTGAGTGAAAATTGCAATATACTCCCTCCAATCCTTAATATAAGACATATTTGAGGAGTTGATCTTGGTCCTAAATATAAGACACAGTTTTCATATTTGTCAATCATTCTCTAATTTACCCCTATTGATACTCCCTTAACAATAATCAAAGAGGAGAGGAAATGGAGTAATTAAGGAAAATGATTAGGGTGTTTTAGAAAACACATGTTATATTAACTAATTTCTTAATATAATCAAATTAAGTAAATATGTCTTATATTATGGAGCGGAGTATTGAGTAATCATTGTCGAAAAGTTATCACATATGGAGAAACATCTCTCTTCCCAATCCCTCCCAAAATTAGACAAGAGAAACAAAATGCCACAAACTAATTGCAAAACAAACATCATAGATACACTTTTATTTCCTTTTTCTGAGACATTGGCAACATGCCATAAATGATTGAGCAATGTCAGCATCCAATAAACTAACCAGAAAGAAAGGCAAAAAATGTCAAAGTAATTCAAAACACCTTCTCTTTTCATTTTTGCAATAATCACATAAGAAGGGAACTATAAAATTCTCACAATTTCTAGCAGGATTTTTGTGAGAACTGTGTACCAGGGTTGGGGCAAGAATGTGTGACAGAGATGCAGTAGAAGTATGATTTGTGTATAAATGTGACTGATACACTTACAAGATTCATATTACAACCATCAGATTTTTCTACCTCATCAGATGTCCTTGCAGTTTCTTGATGTTCAGGCATTGACCACATCCTGATGCAAAATTTGTAGTTATCACTTGGCGTCACACGCGCGCACATATATATATATATGCTAATTATTAGTTTACCTTAACAAACAAAGGAAAATCATATAATGCATTATAGATGAACGATAATAAACAGTAGTTCACAACCATGAAAAGTGAAAAAGGACCCTAATGCAGTTAATCAGAAGCTCAGTATCCCTAATTTATAGACTGCAAAAGGCACGACTTAAGTATAGTGTTCAAGCAACAATTCATGACGATGCAGTTAAAAACAACCGCATTTTCCACATTTGAAGGCAAAATAAGAGTACAGAGCTAACTTGTCTAAAGCAAATCAGTCAGCGAATTCTCTAAAACATCGCTCAAATTCAGATATCAAGTTGAATAAACACAATCTGCCTTATTCTCATGAGAATCCACCGAATTGTCGGCACTTTCTTCAACACTTCAAGTGCAGTATATAAAGATGCAACCATAGTCATATCATAAGTTAAGTATTTATCAAGACTTGAAGCTCAAATATAGAAACCCAGAAGTCAGAAGTACCAATTAGTGTAGAACATTCCAGCACAGAAGCTTCCCAGACAAAGGAAAAGAGCCCATCTCCTAGGTATGACATTTTTCATGCCCAGTTCTACAGTTCCTCCTCCTCTGCTCTTCACGGACATTTTCCCCTTCTCTTCGTCTTTGTTTACCTCACTACAAAACCCAGAAATGAAAAAGAAACGATGAATTCGGAGAAGCCACAATAAAGACGAAAAGACAAAAAGGATGATAAAAAGGAATACACTTTACTGCTCTTTTTTCCTTGAACTCAATTCTTCTCTGCTGCTTCGAGCAAGAGAGGAAATCCCAAAGCGCGACGATGACCCACTAAAACTGTGTACTCCCCTCTTAATAGTCCAATATTACGGAACCGTCCTTCAATCAAACCGCTCTTAAACCGTAAAGGAAATGTGGTGGAATAGATATTATTAATTACAAATAACGGTTCCGATCAAAAAAAAAAAAATTACAAATAACGGTAACAGTTCTTGAAGAGTCTAGCTAGGTCGATCACACTTTTTTTTTGGGTTCTTGAACTGTTTTTTTCTTTTTCATCTTTCTCCCGTTATGTTTCCACATTAAAATCTGTTAAAACTACTTCATTACTTGTTCAGCTCAATATCATTAATCAAGCATTCAAGTGAAGCTCAAATATTGAATCTTAGTGTCCAAAAAGGAAATAAGATTAAGAATAAATCTACCAAGGTTACTGTTAGCTGAGTGTGATTTTGCTTATAACTTGCATATTAAGTGTCGGTTGGTGTTTGGTTAATTATCAAGGATCAAAGGTTATGCTATGGCGGTAAATTGAAAATTGGATGGCTAGAATTGAATCCAGTTCATGTGGTTCCCACGCAATGTCTTTTCATGTGAAATTGGTTTGGTTTAACGTCAGACTCAAACAAATTGAAGCGTTTTGCTACATTATAAAAATATACGAAGCTTGAAGAAGGTGTGAATGGAAATGGATCATGCTTAACAGTGAAGAAGCTAAACAAGCGATATTTAGTTATTTGCTGAATCAAAAGCATGAAGGAGTTTTAAGTTAAATCATGGTTCTCTTCTATTTTCTGCTGATTTTTATGCTTTTGATCCTCAAACTGTGCTTCAGTTTCTGCAAATTCAACTAACTAATGTAAGTTTTTGTTTCAAAGAAAATAGTTTCCAATTAGAACGGGCTTCACGCGGAATCACCTTTGACATATATAGATATAATATTTGGACAAAAAAAAGAGTAAATTGAATATTAATTACGAAAAAACACTATACTATGAGTATATCATTTGTGGTTGTTCACAATTTAATCATCTCACTTTGGTCTTTTGTCCTGCAGATAAGTTTATTGGAAATTGGCAAGTTACGTGGCCTAACATGAAAGTAAGAATGACAATTAGCTTTCATAAAAATTGATTTAATGATAATCAGCTCCCAGTCAAATTCTTTTAAAAATAAGTTACAAATATCAATTAAGATAGTTAGTCATTCCCTCCTGTCCTTAATGTATGACTTAGTTGGGGTTTATTTTAGTCCTAAATGTAAGACATATTTATCAATTTTTTTTCTAACTTACTCATATATTATCTCTTAACAATAATCAAGTAAGAATAGGATAAAGTAAAAGTAGGATAGAGGGACTTAAGGAAGATCATTATGGTGTATTAGAAAAAATATGTTATATTAACCAACTTAATTAACTTCCTCATATAATCAAACAAGGTAAATAAGGTGGACTAGAGGGATTATATTTTAAACCAAAATACCTTATTTATAATTGAAACTACTAAAATTGCAATTGGTTAAGTCTATATTTCATGATTCATGAACCCGAACCAGATAGGCCGGTTCAGACCAGAACGCAGCGAACCGGCCAACTCTCTGGTCCGACTATGCTGGGAACTCGGGACTATTCTGACCTGGGGTAAACTAGGACTAGCTCGGCCGACTTGCTAAGTTTTGTGAGTCACCGAGTTAGCTTTTTTTTTTTTTGCCTTTCAGTAAGGGAAACAACGTAGTTTCATTTATTTATTTTTAATTTGTCAAATTTTGAAATTCAATTACTCATTTCTCAACTCACTTTCTCCATAAGCACTCCCTTGACGTTCTCTGTTTCAGTTTCTCTCTCACTCTCAATGTCTTTCTCTCTTCTCCAGCTTGCCCTAGATTGTGATTCCATCAACGTCTCGTCAAGAAATGTTGAAGCTTTTGGCCGATTAAGTACTCCTGTGGTCTAAAGGAGTGACTGTGGCTTGTGGGAGAGACTAAGGCGTCACCTTTGATCATCGACGACAGTTTTCAATGTTGGAGACTTGGAGTGTGCCGAGCTTCGGTTCTTCCTTGGTTTCTTTGGTTTGCTTTCTTGATTTCCTTCACCTCTATTTGTATTTTATGCTTATTATGGTTTGATTGTGTTGTTGGTTTGTTTTGGATTGTTTGTGGGTGGTTAAGACTCTGTTTTTGTGTTATTTATTTGTAGCTTTGCTTGTTGATCGAACTGGGTCTTTTTGGTTTGCTTTCCTTTGTTGATGGAAAAGAGTGTTTCTGGTTTGCTTTTTTACTTGTTCATACAGGTCAGAGTGGTGAAGGAAGTGATAATCCGCTGACCCCCACCGCTGAGGAAGGAGCTTCTCTCCTTTACCTTCCCATCCCTTTCCCCTCCTTTACCACCTTCATCACCGTTCGATCTAGATCCAACGGTTCATATTTAATATTACATAAAATATTATTACAATTTTATAAAAATATATATATATAAATTTAAAAATAATATTAAATATGAACCGTTGGATCTAGATCGAACGGTGATGAAGGTGGTAAAGGAGGGGAAAGGGATGGGAAGGTAAAGGAGAGAAGCTCCTTCCGCTGAGTCTAGCAACCCCCCCAAATCTGAATGCCTCTAATCCCACAGAGTGGTGAAGGAGTATCAAAAACTACTTTTTATTGTCAGTATTTTGATTACTGCTTTTGGTGTCATTGGATTGCAGTACGATACCATGATGCTCGTGTCAAACAAACTGCAAGAATGTTGGATATATATGATTATTTTGAATGGATATTTTGTATTTAGATGGTATAATATATGTTGATAATTTATCTTATTTTTTAATATATTTTTATTCCTCAAACGATTTAACCCCTAAGTTGACTCCGATCTGACTCATTAACCCTTAACTTACTGCCTTGTCTGATTCAATGTCTGGTCAAGTTTTAATACCTTTATATATTTACAACTAATATTTCAAAAAAATTTGTCAAGAATCTAATTTTCTTTACATTATTTTTTCAGAACCAACATATTATTTAGGGAAAATCCCTGAAAAAGAACTTTAAAATAGGGAAAGACAAAAAGGTGATATCAATTTGCATATTCCCACAGAGGTGTTAGTGCCTAATTTGTCATTTTTGAAATCAAAAGAAAATTACACCACCACCCTTGAAATCATCTTCTCCATCCTTCAACAAAATTATCTCCTCCTCCAACAATGGCGACAGTGACCTCCTCTAGCAACGGTGACTATTTCTCCAATAACGGCGGGCTTTAGATCTTTGATCTCTACCACCATATCTGGCTCTCGTTCATGTTCGTTCTTCGTTTACTAGAAATACCAGGCTCTCGTTCTTCGTTCTTGCGTTCATCATCCTTATCTTCTTCTTCTTCGCCATCACTGCCAACAACTTCAATGCCATCACCCCCAACAATTCATCATCTTCTTCTTCATTGTTATCACTGACAAATGCTTCATCATCGACATGAGTCTGAAATCAAGATTAGGCTTTATTAATACAATGGTACATTTTCTCAATGTCATATAAGACTTTCACAGTTTCAATCATTTGAGTCCAACATCTATCACTCGAGTGATAAAGCATGAACAGTGTGTCACTGTCAGGTAATTGGAAAGTGACACACTGTTCATGTAAATGTCACCCCCATATCTCATTTTAACTTATAGTGGAATATTAATGTGTGGTTCGGTAGGCAACACAAGAATAGCATAAATATATTGATAATATGTGCATGATTATATAAATTTTTCCATAGGGGTTTATACATAATAATTACAAACCTTGTAGTTGCACAGGGCTCTAGGGTATCTAAACCCATCCCAGTGAAACGAAGACATCTTCCCATATTCGTTTCACCACTACAATCCCCTCGTACGGTTCTCGTCTTTGTCCTTAGCATATCTTCTGTCTCCTCCTATCTAAATTGTTGGTAGGGGAAGGTGAGATTCGAGAGAATCTCAGTAGGAAAACAGTATCAATATGCATGCAGGATAAGTGTTTAATGCATGATATGCTTGCATTATATAAACTCATGCTAACACAATGACATGTGTGTGTGCTCAATGTTTCAAACAACATACTTATGGCCATAACATAAATAGAAACAGAGCTTCAATCGTTCATATATGTTTCACATAAACAAGCAAAGCAATAACATGCATCAATATACCAAAAAAATATCAAATACATGCAGGAGAGGTAAGTTCCCTACCTTAAACCCTTTTTCCACCTTGAATTATGTGCCTCATAAAACGTGTCGCATCTCGGTTCTCCACTTGATCCTACAATTCCAAATGCACTATTTAAACATTTTCATAGTGTTTCTTGTGGTAATATGAACCTATATTGAAAAATTACTAAAATACCCCAGGATCCCGACCCAGTCCGACTCTGCCGTACCTGGTCCGACTGTACTTTTCCCAAAATTTTTACATGGGCTATTCTAACATATTTTCACCCAGGCAATCCATTCTGGACTCAAAATCACCAAATTCACTGCCAAAAGACTAAGTTGCCCTTGACAACCCCGCTTTAAGGGTTTCAAGGGCGTTTTCGTAATTATACTTTTTGGTCTTTTTCCAAAAAAGTGACCAACTATAATCCCACCTAATTTTCCCTCCTGAACTAAATGGAACTATCAAATCATTAAAAATTTAACTCTAAGGTCCATTTACAATCCTGGATGAAATATATGGATTTTATGGGGGAAATCGGGGTTCTGCGATTTCAGCTCCGTAAACGTATTTCTTTCTACTCTTAACCATTATATTGGCTATCCCATTAGGTTACAACTACCATTTGGATCAAATTTTGGTAGCATAACCCTAGGCCAACCCATTTCCAAACATTAAAATCAATGACAATTCGGCAAAATTTCACTGATTAAATTGTCCACAGCAACTAAAATAATCAATATACAAGAGTTTGGAAATTACCTCAATCTCCCACTAGCTTTTCCTTGAATTGGATGAAAACCCTAACCCTCAATACATAATTTTGAGCCTCCAAACCTTAAAGAACATAGAGGAGTAGCTTAGGATCGGAGTTATACGCATTAGGAACCGATTTTTCGAAAAAATCACTTACCTTTCTAAGCTTTTTTCTCCTTTCTCTCTCTAAGAAAATCTCATACTTCCCCTCCCTAAATGCTGAAAGTGGCGTTAGTTTCAGCTGAATAAAGGAGGAAGATTATGTTTTATTTTAATATCTTATATCATATTTCATTTATTTAATAATTTCCAAAACTTACCAAAGTCCATTTTTATGTACAATAATTCTATATACATGTAATTATGCCATTAAGCCCAACTAATTTTTCCTTCTTCATGCCACATGTAGGAGACACCTAGAAGTCCCTCCCTTTGGTCTCAATTGAGTTCACAGTTTATTCCAATTACGTATACACGTAAAGTCTCAATTTTTGTCAAAATTGCACTTTTTTTCTCCAATTTTCATAAATTCATATTAAATTAATCAAAATATTCTAAATATATTTTCCCCTTTATTTTCCTTAATTAATTGAAATTAAATTCTATTAATTGGAAAATAATTAATTTAGCACTTGTTTGGCAAAATTATAAATTTGTCGTTAAATTTTTCTCTATTTTCGAATTTTCTGGTAGTTTTTTTGCCCAAAATTTAAAAAATTATAACTAAATTTGTAAACATTGTATTGAAGTGATTCAAAAGGTTATAAAACCCTTATTAAGTCTATTTTTAAGGAAAAATATAGCCTCTCACCAATTGGAAGCACAAAAATCCCAAAATTTAAATCTTTTAATGCTGTTCTAGAAACTTTCTAGTTTTTTTGGGATAACTTCAAAAATCCATAACTCTTTGTATATAGATTTAAATTATCCATATGACCTATCAAATTAAAGCTTAGGATGTCTACTTTCAACCTTTAAAATTTCATAATTTTTACTCATCAGTTATTCATGTAAAATCACATGAAAAACTCACTGCCTCACAAGCAATTTCACTAAAAACACTGTTCTTTCTATTTCCATATTTAATTCATGTAGTCTTGAATATTCACCATTTTATTCCATTTAATACCCCAAAGGTATAAGGAACATTGGGAATAGATTTGGGGTACCTGTTAAACCGGGGCTTAGCAATCCACTTAATTCATGCTTATTCCCAATCATGCGATCCGAAAATTCGGGGTATTACATCATGCATATCTCTCAAGTGATAGATGTGGGACTTGTCAACACCCGTTTCCATTTCGATAATCGAAGAGTAATAAAGACGGAATTCATGGGCATACAGAAAAGTACAATTATACTGATAAAAATATTCGTTTACAATTCTGATATCGTTCGTTTACGAAAACAGAAAATACAGCAAAAGTTTTAATATTTACAAATTCCACCAAAATATCACAAAATAGACTAATTATACCCACGATCTTATCCTCGCCTTGAGACTCGTGTTGTTCACTTTCTGGTGTCTACATCTTTCCCCTTTACCCTACTGGTACCCGCTGAGGTATTGGTTTTAAAAATAGGGTGAGATTCCGAAGAATCCCCGTAAAGACATAATATCGTTCATAGAAAATGCGAAAAGTAAATATGTCATGCGCCAAAGTATGCACAAATTAATGAACAAAATAATCACATCATCGTCATGTATACATGAGTAGGACCCAACCCCATAATCTACACCGGTTGGACTTCTGCCAACTCCCAGTGTAAGTGCACCTCTGGCACTAACTGCCCCTCTCTAGGCAAATCATGTTGATTAATAAAGTGCATTTACAAAACAATGGCATCCACACAATCACATAACTTATGGCATAGTGTATGAAGGATAATGTCCCTACCTCAACGCTTTTTAATCCTCTGTTTTACGGTGTCTCGTAAAACGTATCGTTCCGACTCTCGACTCAGTCCTAAAATATTAAATGTACAAGAAATAGGTCATAACCTATCCAAGTATCATTTTAGACTCTTCCATAGTGTTTATTGTCTTTATATTAGTCTATGATAAAAATTTACAAAAATGCCCCCGGGAACCTAGCCCGGCCTCGCCGTACCCGGCCCGATGGCACGTTTTCCTAAAATTTTGACCTAAGATATTTTGACTTATTTTCGCCCAGAGAATTCATTTCCAGGCTCGAAATCACCAAATTCACTGTAAAATTATGAAAATACCCTTGACAGCCCTGGTTTAGGGATTTCAGGGGCATTTTCGTAATTATGCTTTTTCGGCCTCTACCGAAAAAGTGTCCAACTGTAAACCCACCTATTTTTACCCACTGAATCCAATGGAACCATTTATTTTATGAAAATACAACTCCTTCCCTCATATCTGTGCTGGCCAAAATATTGGTCAAAAATTGGAAAAATGGAGTTTTGTGTTTTAGCTTCTAAAACTTATACTTTTCCACTTCTAATCTCTTATTAACTTATTTAATCACATTCTAATCATGATTTAAAGAAATTTGGGCAGCATAACCCCTTAGGATTAGGACTTTCCAAATTTACAAACTTGACAAAAATCACCAAAACCAAACACAAACCTCAACAACAACACCATACTAGTTCAGATCTAAGGTTTGTGAGATTACCTCATGATACCTTGAATCTTCTCTCTCTAGACATCTCCTCTTTCTCTTCTTGAGCTAATAATGTGTCTTCAAATTCATGGATTCCATGAAGAAGAAAGGTTTAGAGAAGGTTTCTAAGCAAAATCACAAGAAAACTCTTAAGAAATCACACTTACCTTAAACTTCTTCTTCTTCCTTCTCTCTAGAACTTGAGAGCTCTCTCTCTCTTCTCTTCTTGTGTTGGATGAAAATGAGGAAGGGAAGGGAAGAGAAAAGCTTTATAAAAATGCTCCCTTGATCCTACACCATTGATCTCATCAAGGGTTGATATTTCAACACTTGTCAAAGACACCATCCCTCTTCCCATACCTCCAACCATGCCTTCTACTTCATGTCCATACTCTTACACCCTTTTATGTAATCATGTTTGTCTCTTCCTTCACTCAAGCTTACCATCATGCAATCAAGTATCTCCTTTTCTTTACTCAAGCTATCCCTCCATCATGCACTCAACATTAAATTTAACACATCACTCAACCATTATCATCATTGCAATGTTTATGTAGCATTTGACTTGTGCTTCTTGGAAATTAATCATCATTATCTCTTCATGTAGCCTTTTGGACATGTGTCCATGAAATTAAATTTTCTCCTCATTGTTAGGTGTTTGGACTAAATTTCAAGAGGGAAGGAAAGGGGAAAAATGATTTTAACAATTCCATAATTGATATAAATGAATTATGTATAACTCCCCCTAATTTCCCAATTCTTGATTTTATTCCACCAAGAATAATCCCTTTTATGCATTTTCCTTTATTTTCCTTGATTAATTGAAATTAACTTCCAATTAATTGGAAAATAATAAATCTTGGGCTAATTTGGTAAAAATTATGATTTTGCTATCACCTTTGTAATTTAATTCATTTCTTGAATTTATTTGCCCATTTCCTTGTGAATATGAATATTTCAAAATTCACAATATCTAAATTCATGAATATTCACTATTTTAGTGAATCTCTCAATTAATTATAATATATTTTTTGTGAATATAAAATTTGGGGTGTTACAGAACTCGACTGATTGAACCTATGAAAGTCTTATAGGATATTGAGAAAATGTAACACTATATTGATAAAACATAATCTCAATTTGGGACTCGAGTGATGAGAGATTTTTAAAGATCACTATCAGATATTTATTTAATCATTCGAGTGACATGTTCAGGACTCGAGTGATTGGGTGATTTTGAAGTATCACCATTGAGTACCTTGCAAGTGATATACCTAGTTAACATAATCACTCAAGTGACAAATTCTGAACTCGAGTGAATGGAAAATTTTGTGCATATTCAGAACTTGTCATCGTTGTCGACTTCTTCATAGGAGAGATTTTTCAATATGCCTAGTCTATAATCTCGAAATGGGTCACTCGAGTTCTGAATATGTTACTTGAGTGATTATGTTGAATAGGTCCATCACTAGCAAAATCACTCAATCACTCAAGTCCTGAACATGTCACTCGAGTGATTAAATGAATATCTTATGATGATTTTTAAAAATCTCCCATCACTCAAGTCCCAAATTGAGATTAGGCTTTATCAATATAGTGTTACATTTTCTCAATATCCTATAAGACTTTCATGGGTTCAATCACTTAAGTTCCACATCTATCACTCGAGTGATATGCATGAACAGTATGTCACTTTTTGGTTACCTGTTAGTGACACACTGTTCAAGCTTCATCACTTGAGTGATTGAACCTGTGAAAGATTTATATGACATTGAGAAAATGTAACACTTCATTGATAAAGCCTAATCTCGATTTAGGACTCATGTCGATGATGAAGCAGATGTCGGTGATGACGATGAAGAAGAAGATGACGAGTTGTTGGGGGTGGTGGCGTCGGAGTTGTTGGCGGGACTGGCAAAGAAGAAGAAGACGAGGATGATGAATGCAAGCTCTCCCTCATGTACCTGGAAGTGCACATTTGAGGCCCTTGTTTTATTTATCCAAAACAGATATTAGTATTTCTAGTGAGGAATAAACGATGAACGAACGTGAATGTGAACGAGAGCCAGATATGGTGGTAGAGATTGAAGATCTAAAGCCCGTCGTCATTGGAGAAATAGTTGTTGTTGCTGGAGGAGGCCACTGTTGCCATTGTTGGAGGATAAGATGATTTCAAAGGCAGTGGTGTAATTTTTTTTTCAATTTCAAAAATGATAGATCAGGCACTAACACTTCTATGGGGATATACCAATTGAGATCACCTTTTTGTCTTTTCCCTATTTTAAAATTCTTTTTCAAGAATTTTCCCTATTACTAATATGATTGTTAAATATTTGATTGTCGTTCCAGCATATATTGCAAGTTAGAATCGCTTACTCTTTTGGCATATTTCACTGGGAAAAAAATCTTTAATAATATACCGAGCTTTAATTACCCAGTTTAACTTTAAATTACTCATATATCGCTTATATATGTTCATACATCCAATGTAAAATTATATAACACCAAATATTTTGAATATAAGATAGTTAATGTTGGATTGTCTGGATCTCTGAGAAGTATAAGAAGAGGATATGAAGAAAAAAGTAGTGCACAATATCTTCAAGGTATAGACAGCACTTTCCTTTAGGTTTAATTCGCTCCAACCTATATCTATGTTATAAGGTGCAAGTTTGGTTGACGGGTGAATTTCCTATAGGATATAACGAAGACCATTGAGTATGGATTGCACTCTCAATACTCAAGCAAGACAATAATAACTTTTACAAAATGATAACTTCACTTTATCTTTGTGTGCACTCGAGGATAAAAATAATGAGTTTGATCTCTTGTTGTGTGATTTCTTATGTTCTATATATCCTAAATGAAGTGATGATGCACAGTATTTATAGATCGTGAAATGATGCCTTGAAGTGGTGCCTTTTGAAGCAACACCTCTTCAATGAAAACTCATAACCACATGTTAAATTTATAAACTCTCATGAATCAACATAACTTCAATAACTAATGGTTATTTAAAACAACTATTCCATGAATGGTTACACTTTTATATTATATAAAGTTTTCTTTAAAAACCAAGACAACCTTTCACCAAGTAGTAGATACTACACCTTTTCATAGGTGTCTTTAAAGACCAACACCTTTTCAAGTAGTTTTATGATCTTGCTGATTTTTAGTGTTATAACTCCTAACACAACCATTCACATAAGTTCCTTAATTCAATGAAAATGACTTTACAAAAAGCATATCAATTCATTTTTTTAAAATTCCAACAGTTAATACGCCTAAAACAGCATCAGTGCAGTGTGAAGAAAGAAAAGTCCTTTATAATACTTACTACTTTCAATCTTAAATATAAGATAAAGTTAACTTTTTTTGAAGATATTAATGAAGCTAAATAAGTTACTTAATTATATCATATGTTATGTATCCTTATATTATATATTAATTTATTATTTAAACTAATTAGTTTGAAGAAAAAATAAAAATATAAATACTCTAAAGTAATATAATTAGTTTCTTTAATTTTTTTAAAAAATCAACTTTATCTTATAATTAGAAGCTAAGGGAGGGAGTATCTTTTTTTCTGATCACACCTAACATTCTTACATTATCATAATTATTTTATTTATTTTAATGCGACGAGACAATTGATGCACAAAATATTATTTTAATTAAGGACGGGGCGGAACTCATAGTCGCCAACTATTTTACTTCTTTTAATATTGAAGGTTGGTAAAAGAAAACGAAATTAAAAAAGTGGATAACATTTTATATGAGGATATAATGGCCAATTGTTTGTGTTTTGTCTTTTAACACAATAAAAAAATTTATGATATTTTATAATAAATATTAATATTAATTCATATGTACTATTGGTTCTTAATATAAGATTTAATCTATAATGTAAAAGTCTAATTTGTGGAGGAATTTGCACTACAAGCTAACTCTTAATTAAAGATTAGAAGCAGTATTATATTATCTAATGAACTTCAATTACATGCATAATTTTGCCCCCAAAAAAATCTTATAGCAATCTGAGTGTTTGTTTGGAATAGCTTATTTTTAAGCAATAAGTGTTTATAAATCGTGATTTACGGTATACGAAGTAAATATATAAGAAGAGTTTTATTTCGGTTTACATAATAAGCACTTATATTTAAAAAATAAATATTCTCAAACATACATTCAACCAAGAGAATACCGCCTTACCTTCCTTCTTTACGCCCTTTTTATATTGTCTCGTGAGCATCATATTGAATAATTAAAAGTTTGAAGAGTAATGCCTCTTTTTCATGCCGCTCTTTTTCTTGCACTCTATGAATTTGAAGGAAAATTATGAAGATTAGTGAAACGAAAAATATTAGTCAATCAAAAGAGAGGAATTTGATTTCTCTTAAGCAAAGTTAAGAGCTTGAACATTTTTTTCATTATTATTATAACAAGAGTTCAAATCTTGTCAATGAACAAAAAAAATCTTGTTAAGACGATTTAGTTGGCCATTATTTGGCAATCCAAAAAATGATCAGAGTGAATATTGTCATCAACAATTTTAAAGTAATGTGTTTGTTTATTATTTTAAACAAAACTAGAGTAATTAGCATATTATCTTTTGTTCCCGACAAACAACTTGACTTACACGGTTTATTTAAGAAAAATCTTGAAACAAAAACATAAAAATCGCAATGGATTATTAAGTTTGGGTCTCTGTTTTTTTTAAACCTCAAAATTCCCTTGAATTTCTTTGTTTTGGATCCGATTTTCCCACTCAACAATCTACTGAGTAAGGAGAACTAGAAGATTATCGGCCATCAAATCTGATCTAGACGGCCCATATCTGATTTATTAAAAAATCTTGTTTGGGCCGTCTAGATCAAATCTGACGGCCCAAAATCTCCTAACTTTCCGTTGAGTAGGGAAACCAATTCCCTCTGTTTTTAACCCGCTTCTTTTGATCTAACGGCTCAAAATCTCTTAACTCTCTATTGAGCAGGGAAACCAATTCCCTCTATTTTTAACCCGCTTCTTTTGTTTTTTAAAACTAAACTTCTATCCATCCTTAAACCCCTATCTCATAACAAACAAATCCTCAGACATTGGCATGCAAACATGTAAATATGAAAACGAAGCTGTGTAAGCCAAAAGGTCCATTAAGATGGTCCCACCACCTCAAGAGGAAAAAAACAAGTTAATGGAGGGACCTCTGAATTTTCTGAACCTCTCAAAGGCCTATTGACGCTCTAATCATTTTGTGAAATGTGTCGGCCAAAGGCACACATACACTGTAAGGACCAGGGCATATATTCAAGAAAAAGGATCAAATATTCTCCACTGAAAAAAAAAAAGCCTTTCTCCTGTTATTACAATCTTTCTTTTCTCTAATGCTGCAGATTGCAGGAAGATTCTGCACTTTTACATGAAACTTCCATATTTTATCATCATGGTGGTGGCCCCTCATTCTAACGACAATTAGAATCTCCCTCGTTGAATCTCTTCACATTCAATTCATTGCATCCAGAAAAAAGATGCACCAAATTAACTGTTTCAAAATAGAGATCAAGTTTGAATAAATTGGTTCTGTGTTGTTTCAACTAAATTAGTGGTCTTGTGTTCGAGTCCTAACCATACAAAAACAACAATAATTTAGAAGGAGTAAAGTTCTTCTCAATGTAGTACATTACCACGAACTCCACTTCTCGTTTGTTAGTAGTGCTAGTAGTTAGTTATCCCACCTTAACCAGTGGTATTTTGTTTAAATCTGGGAAAATAGGCACGATAATTATTTAGAGGTAGTAGAGTTTTCGCATTGTAGGTGTACATTCCTACGAACTCAACTAGTTGATTGCTGATTGCCATAAACCTAACTAATCAGTTGTTAGTAATACTATAGCGTTGGATACCTAAGTAAACAAATGGGGTTTTCTAAAGTTAAAATTACTTACATTTTTATCCCATATAGCATAATATCACTTATAATAAGTTAATTCAAACACAAACTTCATCCCTGTTTGTAATTTGCTGTTTATGTTGTTTACATTTCAAGCTTAATGTTTGCCTTCGTATTTAAAGAAAAGATAGAGATCTTTTTTTTTTTTCCCAATAAAATACAGAGATCAAACTTTTATACCAAATTACTTATTCTTCCATCGTTTAATATAATATATATTTAGGAAGTTAATTTTAGTCTTATAGTTTTTATATTTATTAATATTTTCTTAATTTACACCTATTAAAATTTCCTAAATAATAATCAAGAAGGAAAAAAATAAGTTCCTAAATAATAATCAAGAAAGATAAGGAATAAAGAAAAATGATTCGGATGTTTTAGAGATTATATGTCATATTAACTAATTCAACTAAATTCTTTAATTTAATTAAATTAGATATTTTAGGTAAATATTTATGATAGGGAATATTTTTCTACAGATGTCAGGATTGCCCAAAGGACAAAAACTCTTTAAATAATTATAAATTAATGAGGAAAACAACAAACTTGTTAAACGTTAACCCAAAAAGAAAAAACAAAATAAATTCAGAGAACGTTTAACGATGAGAAGTGATAACTGGCAGTTAGAGAAAGATTAGAACCAACAGAAGTAGAGAGATAAAGACTTGAATTCTAATAATAAAAAATTAAACTCTTCCATCTGAAGAATGGATGGTGCATTCCATTACAACTAAGCATATATTATAATCTTTTTTTCTAGGAAAACAAACAAAACTTGGGATTGATCAAACCACTCAATATTTTCCCAATCTCCCACTTTCCCAGAAAATATAAAGAGAAAAAACAAAAACAAATAGGAACAGATAAAACAGAGAAAAGGCAGCTCTCTTGACTTCATGAAGGGACTGAACTTTTTCCCCCACTAGCAGTATCAGCACATCATCATTCTTCATCATCTCGCATATTGTGTATTAGTGCTGATAATCAAAAACAAGAAGAAAAATAAAAATATGAAAGAAACTTGACAGTGACATGATCAAATCATAACAATGGTGGCCAAGAATCTCAACTTGCTGATGATACTGCTACTCAATGAAACCAGTTTTGGTCAAGATAGCATTTCTCACTTTGCTAAGATCTCTGCCTTTAAGTGTCCTCCCTACGCCTTCACACACAGAGAAAGAGGAAATCTGGTTCCTTGCAAGCTTTCTAGCAAGCCATTCATGAGGAGGAATAATATGATCTTCATCTTCATCTCCATCTTCTTCCTCCTCACCACCACCACCACTGTCATGTTCATGTCCTTCTCCATCAATTTTTGGCCCTCTCTTCACATTTTTCTGATAAATTTTTGACCAGTCAGGAATGTTCTGAGGAGCTGAGGAACCTTGAGATGCTTCAAATTTATGGCTGGTTTGTGAGCTTGCCCTTGGGATCTTTCTTGCAGAAGCAGGGGAGTGCCATGCAGAGGAAGAAGAACCAGAGGAATCTTTAGAAGAAACTTTGTTCATCGCTTTAGGGCTTGGCTCATCTCTCTCCTCAGCCAATCCCCACATTTCTTCTTCATCGAACTCTTCATCACCAACATGCGTTTTACTCAGAACACCACCATCCCAAGCTGCCATTTTTGCTGTAAAAATCCCTGAAGAGTCAGATGATAAAAACAGAGAGAAGAAAAGGGGTTGGGGGAGATTTGAGGGGAGATGGGGGGGTGACAGAGTGTCTTGTTTCAGTATATATAGAGAATTACAGAAGGATGATAAATAAATGAAATTTTCCCTCACGAAGAATACTATGAGATAAACATGGGCTTTTTTAAAAAAAAAAAAAGAAGAAGATGAAAATTAAATGTTCTCTCATTGGGAATCAAAAAGCAGAAAGGTGTGTAAGAGAATAACATCAGGAATCTACCTCGCTTTTTTTTTTTTCAAAACCCTCCAATGGAACTAAGACTTTTGAAAAAAAATAAAAATTCCTGAAATTGGGAACTCTGTAATAAACCCCCCAAAAACAACCAACCAGCCAGGACAAAGGAGGAAGCTTTGTAAATGTCCTTCCCCTTTCTCTCCTCTCCTCACCTCAATACCTCCAAAGATATCACAGGTTTCAAATGACCAGGCTCAACAGCATAGTCCCTGGAAAAAGACAAATTCGGAGATGGAAAAAGACAACAGGAGCAGATGAGCCTAAAGCTAAAAAAGAAAAGGCTTGGCATAATTATTATTACTGTAATGGTAACGCCTAGTAAAAGAAAAGCAAAAAGAAAATGATGGGTCTTGGTGTGAATCTCAGTTTCATTTGATGATGAGGCTATTAAAAAATTTGTTACCTGGAAATGAATCAAAAAAATGCCAAAATGGCCCACAGGGAAGGTTTAAATCGCTAAAAGCCAAAGTAGGATGTAGCAGAAGAAGGACAATTAAGGAGGAGGTGGGGGTTCAGCCTCAGGTCAGGTCCTGCATTGAGCAAAACCCAGAGATGACCAAGTCCCATCACAGCAGTGCTTCCATAAAGAAGAACAAACAGAGAGGAAAAAGAGGAAACAAACCCGTTTTATAAGACTTCTTGTTGTTTTTTATATTTTTCTTAGAAAATAAAAAAGGGGTCTGAAAAAGGCTGCAGCTTTGACATGGAGAGGTGGTGAAGAAGGATTGGTGCGACCGTACTGTTGTTCTTGGTGATTCGCAAAACCTTATCCTGTAAAACCCACAGCACAAAAAGCTCGTTCGGCGGATACCAGAGGGGTGAGAGAGGCGCTGTGGTGACTGGACTCTGTTTCTCTCTATCCTCTCTGTTCTGTTGTCTATTGTCTATGGGTATGGGGCTAGGCTATGTGAAAGTGTGAGCTATATAATGTGCATAGAAGAGGGAGCTTACAGCTTAAGAAACAAGTAAAAGCCAGTTGGTTGGGTATTACTATGACATTGAGATATGGAGCGACTTGTTGCTGAGGAATGACGTTGTGGTTTCTCCTTATCAACTCTCACTCTCTTTTCCTTTTCTCTCTGTCTTCTCTCAATGCTTCCCTCCTCAACCTTCCTGTGTTATGGGATTATTGACTTCACAGTTAGAGAGAGAGAGAGAGACAGAGAGACAGAGAGTGTGTGTGTGAGAGAGAAAGTGAATATGGAGCGAATTGTGGCCAGAGGGAAGGCAAGCCTGGGGGCTGGGGCCGCAGGGGCTTGTAGTCAAATTTCATGTATATCACAACGGGAGTGTCCGTCTGATATGGATAGGATCCCATTAAGCCTATCATATGTCTTCTTGATTTTGTAGATCCCATCTATCACTTAAAAGCGTGTTGGTTTAAAATAGTGATTAGAGTATTTAAAAATAATTTTTTAATTTATGATATATAAAATTAGTATGTAAGATGAGTTATATCTCGATTTATGTAAAAAACACTTATAAACTCTTTAAAAGCCATCTCAAACATATAGTTTTTTTTTTTGGGACAAAATCCCAAACATGTAGTTAAAAACTGGTTTGTATTAACTTTTGAAAAGTGACTCATATTTCGACTGAAATTTACATTGAGAAATTTATAAGGGTAATATATTGCAAACCCAGCTTCAAAACATTTAAATACGAAGAAAGTTCAAAAGACACAAGAAAGATTACTTTTATATCTCATTAAGAAATATATATATATATATATTTAAAATACCTATCCAATACAGTTTATTTATTTCAGGATGCATGCAACACATTTTGATTGGGATATGTATTAGATTCGACACATATATCATGTACTTAAAGCCCGTTTGGTTCGATCCCATTACATCTTACAGTACAGTGCAATGCGATGTAACACTAATGCAATGCAATATTAATTACAGGGGTAGTGTTTGGTTTGATTTTTAAGCAAGATGCAATAAGTTAATATTTTAACAATTATTTAAAACTAATATATTATACAACGTCTATTTTACCCCTAATATAATCTTTATAAAAAAAATAGTTAAGAGCCAGCAGCGGCAGGAATGGAGGAGGAGGAGATAGTGGCGACGGCAACAGAGGGGTGGTGGTAGAGGAGGAGCTAGTGGTGGTAGGCGGTGGGTTGGTGGAGGGGGCAGGGGTGATGACGGAGGAGGAAGTGGTGGTGGTGATAGTAGGTGGGTGACGGCGGTGACAACAAAGGAGGAGGTGGCGGTGGGCTACAGCGGCGGTGGCGACAAAGGCAGTAGTGGTGGCAGTGAGCAGGTGGCGGCGGCGACAGAGGAAGAGGTGGTGGTGGCGGCGATGGGCAAGTGGCGGAGGCGGCAGCTTTGAAGAAGGCAGTGGGCGTGTGGCAATGGTGGCGGAGGAGAAGGTGGTGGTGGTAGCATTAGGCAAGTGACGTCGGCGGCAGTGGAAGAGGAGGTAGTGGTGCCGATGGGCGGCTACGACGGCGAAGGGGGTAGTGGTGGTAGTGGGCGGGCGGCGGCGGAAGCGACAAAGGATGTAGTAGCGGTGGTGGCGGGCGGTGGGCGACGAAGGAAGAAGTGATGGTGGTGGTGGGCGGCGGCGGGGGTGGAGGAGGAGGAGGTGGTGGTGGTAGTGGAAGGGCGGCGGCGGCAGCGAAGGTAGTGGTGGCGGCGGTGGGCAGCAGTAGGGTTAGAGGAGGAGGTAATGGCAACGGCGACGGGTGGAGGTGATCGCGATGGAAGAGGTAGTGGTGGCGGTAAAGGGTGGAGGTGACGGCGGTGGAGGAGGAGGTAGTAGCGGTGACAGTTGTGACGTGATGTGGTAAGTGAAATGAGATAAGTGAAACAAAGACATTGAAAAATAAAGGGTAAATTGGACTTTTTTAACTATGCAATTGGATGGTAATAAGAATTCATATGGGGGAGGTATGAATGAGGATTACCAATTTTTTAGTAATCATTATTACCATGGGAAACCCTATTACCATGCTAAAGAGAAACAAAACACTCTTCTCTTTATAATGCAATCATGATTACCATTACAAGCATACAATGGGGTTGAACTAAACAGGCTCTTATTTTATGGTGCATGCTGCACATTTTGATTTGATACGTTGTATATTTTATAATCCACGGGACATGTCTCAATATCTGTTTTTTAATTTCTCAAAAAAGTCAAAAGGTTAAAGAAAAGTCAAATTTAAGTTGATTGTTATTAACGTTTCTAAATTATTCTTAAAGCACTTATTAGAAATCAAATAATTTTACATGTGTTGTATTATACACAATATGTGAATTTTGTATGTGTGGATCAGAGAACAAAAAACCAGATCGGACCGGTCGGTTTGACCGGTTAAACCGAGAACCGGTCCATGGTCCGGTCTGGTTTGCTGATTCAACCGTCAGACCGATTCAACCGGCAAAATCGGTGGTCGAACTAATTGAACCGGTTTCATTTTTTTAATTTTTCAAATTTTTATTTTGTGCTTTTTTAGGGGAAAATGAAAGGTTGAAGACTAAATTGAAGAGAAAAATATGTAAAAAAAGAAGAAATTTTAAAAAAATGAAGAAGATAATGAAAAAATTATTTAAAAAGATATAATAATTATAGGAAATGAAATATAATTGCATAAGTATAGGTATTATAATTAATACTAATAGATTTTAAGCTTTTTTTTCTAAAAATATTTATTTTTATTTATAGAAGTTTAAAAATATATTAATATATATTATCACTAATAAATTATAATATTTTAATATGACTGGTTCAACTACTAGTTAGACCCCGGTTGACCCATTAACCCTTAAATCTGTATTATGACCGATTCATTACCCAGTCCGATTTTTCGTTCCTTGGTGTGGATGGATGTTTTCTCAAGCAACCTTCCAATTCTTCGTCAAACATCAACATTATTTAGCAGGAAATCTTAATTTTATTGTTTGAATTTTTTGGTGTTAATATTACAGTCATTCCAAAGCATGCGGTTTATAATTTTTCAAGATTTTACTTTAGCATTTTAGTTATTGCTAAATTGTAAACTTTGGTTACTTTAATGTCATTCTTTTGTCTTTTTATTAAGAAAATATATGTATATCACAAGCTAAGTTATCCATGATAAAAAAATTTAATTCTTATAAATTTATATATCTTTTATAATAATGTGATTAACAATGTCTTTAGTTCTATGCTACATTCCCTCTTCTATTGCATTATATATATAACGGGTAAATCTACGCACTCTTGAGTGGAACTTAATTAGTCAGGTGGGGTCCTATTATCCCGTTGCTTGAATAATCTATAAGTGAACATTATATTGTTAAAAAACAAGAAAATAAGGCCATCTTTATGACTTGAAAGTTATTTTTCTTTTTTATTACAGCTTGTTGTTTGCTTTCTCTGTCTCTCTCTCTTTTTATTTGTACACATGTAATTGTACAGTATTTGTAAATTGTAATATGGGTTATGAAGTCTAAGGTGAAGTTTATTGGCTTGACATTTTGAATATGAGAATGCACCATTATTGGACAATAATATCATGCCAACCAAAGAAAAAATCCCATCAAATCTATAAGGAAGTCACTTGAATTATAATTAACACTTATTTATCAATTTTACTCATATAATTAATGTTTAAAAATGACTCTTTATAATTCTCCCCAATTAAAAATCTTATTTAATATGGGTAAAAATATAAAAAAAAATATTCAATTTAAGATATATTCAATGAATCAAGTATCATCTTATCGATTCTGATAAATTAATTAAAATGACTTATATTATATATCAAATGGAGTGTATGGGATATATATTTCCTAATCTTCATAAATGTATGAGAGAGCTTTTTGAACCGGGCAAATAAATTCACGTCCCAATGTTCCATCCATACAGCTTCTCTCCTGTTGATCGTGATCAGCATCAATTTTGCTTCGGATTCATATTAAAAGACACCGCACGTGAAAACTATTAAAGATTCACATCGACTATGATAACTATAATAGTTACTTTAATTTGTTGTCTCCATTTAATTTATTTAAATATGACAAATATGGTTTATATTATATATAAAAAGATAAATTTATTAAGCTATCTCAATTCTCAGCCATGGACACGGAGTTGTAAGTTTATATTAGCTTCTAAAAAATAACTTTTACGTTTCATGAATTAAGTATGTGAGAAAAATTTTATCACGGTTTGCAGTTTCCCACACACGTGATGTCCTTTATATATCATAACTCTATACCTTTTGTTGTGATGTCATGGTGTAACCCATGTTTTGAAAATGGAACGGACTGATCGGTTTAAGTAGGAAACCGGCCAACTGATGGTCTGACCTGTTTGGTCCGATGGTTGACTTCAGTTCAACCGGTTTTTTTATTCTTTTAATATTCTTTCTCATTGGTCTAATCCGGGTTAACCCTGATTTGATTCTAATATGACCAATTGACCTATGACCTAATACTCGAACCGATTCAGTGACTGATTCGAACTTCAGAACATTACTTGTAACATATTTGATAAGAAATCCGGATGAAAAGAAATTATTGCAAATGCATTGTTTTTGCCATTGCAGTTGGGTACCGTACAAAAAAATGCAGGATAGTAGATTCAAATCCGTGGTCTCCCGTGCTACACAGTTTTCTTGTAAATGTATAGGATACTTTTGTTTATATGAAATAGCTTGTTTGGGATTGTTTTTGGAGACATCAAAATGTTAAAGGGTATGTTTGGGAGAGCTTATTTTGAGAAAATAAACTCAATTTATGCAAGCCGAGAAAAAACTCCTCTCACATACTTACCTTGTATACCGTGAATCACGAATTATAAACATTTATTGCCTAAAAATAAGCTCTTCCAAACAAGCACAAATTAACTTTAGCGTCTCAACTTTCTTGTGATTTTTTATTCTTGGCTCACTCACATGCTGGATTCCAACTCCGTCCCTGAGCTTAGTTGGGAAAGGACAACATCATAATTTTCTGTCAGCGCCTTCGAAATATATATTTTAAAATTTGAAGTCGATTAATCAATATAATTAATATCAACATCATCTCAAACCATCACCATGTGAGACTCAATATTTCTTCAACAAAATTAATAATTTGACTTTTATAAATAGAAAATCACAGTGACATTCAGACCAGACTTCTCTTACATGTTTATGTCAAGTACAATTAAGATAAAAAACTGCTTTTAAAAACTCTCAGATAATTCCAACTCTTTATATTTTGATTCAAGGTGTGTTTGGAAGAGCTTAAATTTGAGAAATAAGTCCCTATTACGCAAGCCGAGAAAAAACTCCTCTCACATACTTACCTCGTATACCGTGAATCATGAATTATAAGCACTTATTACCCAAAAATAAGCTCTTCCAAACAAACACTGAGTTATATATATTTTTGCTCTACACGTTTTTTCCTTTTTGTTTCTTGTCCATCTTCTTTTGTTCCATCTAAAACGTTGCCCTTCTATTTTCATATAGATAGGAGTTGAGTTTAATATTAACTTTGCATATTTAATATTAGCAATATTAACCCCATATAAGTAAAACTAACACAGTGGGCCTAGGTGCTAGTTTAGGAAGGAACTGGCTTCTCTCTGATATCAGCTGGGTCTTTTACTTTTCCTGTCCTTCTCTTAAATTTGGGTGTAAAATGATGGACTGATTTTTTTCTTTAAGAAAATCGTGTCTAGTATTTTTCTGGCAACGTCTAGTATCTTAAAGTATTTTTCAAGTAGCATGCAGTATCTTAAAATAATTTTTGGTGTTTTTAACCCCTTAAAATATTTTTTCAGTTGTACCATGTGTCTTGGGAGATTGATTGGAATTTACACCTAATGTATTTTTCAATCTAGAAATTACTTTAAAATACTGGGTGCTAGTGGAAAAATATTTTAGAGTGGGTGGAAATCAGTATCCTAAGTTTAGGGTGTTTGTTACTACTGAGAAAAATACATTAACGGTAAAATTGCAATAAGTCTCCTAAGACAAGAGGTACAACTAAAAAAATATTTTAAAAGGTTAAAAGTATAAAAAATTATTTTAGGATACTATATGCTACCTAAAAAATATTTTAAGATACTAGATGCTTCTGAAAAAAATACTTTAAAATACTAGACACCATTTTCTTAGAAAAGAAAAATAGTTCGGGCCATCATTGGTGTAGTTTTGAGAAAAGTACAGCAACAGACCCAATCTGCAGTGGAGAGAAGCCAACTTCGTTTAGAACAATCCCAAACCATGACTTTTGAAACATTTTCCGCAAACAGAGACAAAAACTCATCTTACATATACTTACTTTATAAATCGTAAAAATAGTTATAAAAATGTATAATAAACAGGCATTAAGCGCATGTTTCAATTAAAGTTCAAGAAGCGCATTTATTCCAGTTAAGACAAATCTCCTCTCACATAATTACTTCATACACCGTAAATCACATTAAAAAAGTGATTTCTACTATTTGTTTACTTGTTTGGAACAGCGATTAGAACTTTCAAAAACAATTTTTCAATTATGATTTACAATATATGAGATAAATTTTATCTTGATCTACATAAATAAACACTTTTAAAAGTCCCAAACATGATCCAGAGAAGCCTTAACAGACACTAAGTCATTTACAGTATGTGAGATAAATTTTGTTTTGATCTATATAAATAAACACTTTTAAAAGTTCCAAACATGATCCAAAGAAGCCTTAACAGACACTAAGTCCTTTTCAAAATAGAGCGATGAATGTTTTGAACGAATAAACATAAGAACCTGGCTTTGTCTATGTCTAAAAACAGTCAATATCAAATATATATATATATATATATATTAGATAAATTAGGGTGGGCATGGCAGGGCAAGACCCCTGCTTGATACCTAGCCCAAAGGATGATCGGGCTATATTTTGTAGCCTGATGTCCGGCTCTACCCGGTAGAAGCCCTAACCATTTTAGGCAGGGCAAGGGTGGGCTGGGCATAGCGGGCTTCTCTGCCCAAGTGGCAACTCCCTAATCAATACCATATGTACAAAACCTCCAATTACACCTAATAAATACTATTAAAAACTTTAAATACATTCCATAATTTCACACTCTGAGATATTTCAAAATAAATCGATAACTTGAGTCTTGAAATTTTAAAAAAACAAACAAACAAACGCATGTCTTAATAATTACATGACAAATTATGAAGTTATATATGTTTGTGTATGAATATTGATTTATATGAATAGGTATAATTGCGATAGAGACTTCAAGGAAATAAAATTTGTTGTCTTTGATATCAACTTTTTAATGCTTTGTATAATCCATTCAAATCAAAAAAACCATGTCTATCTAAAAAGTAATGAGTTATATACAAGGTAATCAAATCTGGATCAGTCATTGAACCGGCTGAGGTACTGAGTAAGGGTCAGTGGGTTAGACGGGAGTCAAACTGGAGCTAATCCAAGGCTAAACCAGTGAGAAATGGAAGATTTTAGGATTATTAATATGAAATTCAAAAAAATTTTAAAAATTGATTTGTTTTAAATATCATACCAGACCAGTCTACTGCCCGGTTTGGCGGTTTTTGGTCCGGACCGGCCGGTCCGGTCCGAGTCTGATAAGCATGATTATATGTAAACTGTAGTGGATGAATATAAAAAAATAATATAAAATGTTTCATAAAAATGAAATAATACTCCCTTTGGTCCTTATTATAAGGCACCAACTAACAATTCTCACAAACCAATAAAAATAGTTAAAGTCATTAAATTTGTCTTAAAATTGAAGTAATTTTCAATATTACCCCTACTAATCACATTAAACTCTAATATCATATTAATTATCACTCTCACTCACTGCCCTTATTAATTATGAGCATGCATGGAAAAAAATATTTAATGCACTTTGAAAACAATCAAATGCCTTATAAAAGGGACCAAATACACTTGTTAGATGGTGCTTTATAATAATGACCAGAGGGAGTATATATACATGTTAAATAAAATAATGGGAAAATGCCATTTAAATACCATGTGAATTAACAAAACCCCAAAAAGTCTGTTAACACTTAAAAATGACACAAAGGTGCCAAGTATCAAATTGGGATTTTTAATGTTTTGATGAGTTTACCATTTTGCCTCTAAGCTTTTTTTTTTTAGAAAAAGAAAGGTGCGCCTGCCGGAGCTCCGAGAGCACCCGCTGACTGCCAGACCTCTCACTGCCGCTTGCCAGCATCCATCGCCGAGGCCATGGGCCATGGGAGCTCCGGGGGACCACCATTTTTGGGGAGAGGTTGCAAACTTTTTTTCAAAAAAAATGTTTGAAGTGGGCCATCCCACCCCTTTATTAAAGGGTGATGGTAGCCATTGGACCACCAAAGTTCCTTTGAAATATAAATGCGTTATTAAATATATATAATATAAATAAAGGCATAATATCTTTACCAAAATCAAGAATGAAAATAATAAAATGTATATTGGGATTGACTAAACTATTATACATATAAATAAAGGCACAATAGTTTTGATAAAATCAGTAATAGAAATAACAAAATTAGTAATGGTATTGACTAAACGAGTGATGTACATATGTGTAATATAAATGAAGTCACAATGGCTTTAAGAAAATTAATAATGGCTTTGACAAATTCAGCAATAGAAATAACAAAATTCTTAATTCAATAATGGCTTTCACAATACCATTATGCATTTTATTATTTCTATTACTGATTTTGTTAGCTGTGCCTTTATTTATATTAGACACACACACACACACACACACATATATATATATTGATGTGTATATATATTACTCGTTTAATCAATACTATTAAAAATTTTGTTATTTTCATTACTGAATTTGTCAAAGTTATTGTTGATTTTGTCAAAGCATTATGGCTTCATTTATATTATACATATGTATATTACTCGTTTAATTAATGTCATTACGGATTTTGTTATTTTCATTACTGATTTTGTCAAAGCCATGGTACTTTTATTTATACTATATATATATATATATATTACCCATTTAGTCAACCCCATTATGAATTTTGTTATTTTCATTACTAATTTTGTCAAAGCTATTGTGGCTTCATTTATATTATACTAAGTATATTACTCATTTAGTCAACTGTAACATCCCAAATTTTATTCACCAAGAATATATTGTAATTATTATATATATTCAATGAAATGGTAAATATTTAAGGCCAAAAGAATTAAATATTGAAAATTGAAAGTTGAATAGTGTTTTCAGTGAAATCGTCTGTGAGGTAGTGAGTTTGTCATGTGGTTTTGGAAGACCAAATGATGAGCAAAAATTATGAAATTTTACAGAATGGAAGAAGACATCCTAAGCTTTAATTTTATAGGTCATCTGACTCAATTGAAGCTATGTACAAAAATATATGAATTTTTGAAGTTAATCCAGAAAATCTGGAAAGTTTCTGGAGCAGCGGTCAAAGATTGAAAATCTGGGAATGATATGATCTCAGTCAGTAAAATTCCATATTTTTCCTTGAAACTGACTCAATAAGGGTTCCATAGGCTTTGGAATCACATTAAAATGATGTCTACAAAATTAGTTATGATTTTTCAAAGTTAAGGCAGAAAATCTGCCAGAATTGACATTATTCCGAAAATTTAAGAAATAGAGTAATATTCCTTTTTCTCTTAATTATTTTAGAAATTAAGGGATGAAGGAGGAGAAGACAAGTGTCAAAATCCAATGAGACCAAGTGTCAATACCACATGAAAGATGATGGAGATAATTGTTGTGTCATAAGTCCTTACTTATGTCATAAGGTTAGGTAGCCAACTTTTGTACCAATTGACTTGAGTAAATGGAAGGAACACTTGATTTAGTAGGAGCATAAGAGGGAGCACATTTTTTGCCAACCAAAGAAGAAGGAAATGATAATCAAGGTTGAGTTTACACAAAAGGGAAGCATGGCAAGGTTGAGTGTACACAAAAATGGAATGATGGTGTACATGAAAGGCGGAGAAATCCTAACCTTTGGTTAGATCAAGGGCTAGGATGAAACATGAAGAGAAAATGTGAGATAATTTATGAAGCCACTTCCTTCATCTTTCCTTGCTATTTTCGTTCAAGGCTAAAGAAAGAAGAGAGAGAGTGAGTTTGTGAAGCTTCATGCTTTAGAGAAAAGGAAGAAGAGAAAGACTAAGGTAAGTTATGATTTCTTAAGGTTTCTTCTTCTAATCTTTCATAAATCTCTTCTCTAATCTTTTACTTTCCATAAACTCCATGGATTAGCAAGCTAATCTTCAAGGTTGAGGAGAGAGAGAGGACATCCTAGAGAGAGAAACACCAAGGATCAAGAGATAATCTCCAAAATCTCAACTTCTTAGTGTATTGAAGTTGTTGTTGGTGATTGTTGTTTGGTTTATGTGATTTTTGGTTAAGTTGTAAAATTAGAAAAACCATAATCCTAAGGGGTTATGCTGCCCAAAATCCTTTAAATCATGATTATGAAGTGTTTAAATGAATTAATCTAGGATTAGAAGTGGAAAAATATAAATTTTAGAAGCTAAAACACAAAACTCCATTTTTCTAATTTTTGACCAATATTTCGGCCAGCACAGATCTGAGGGAAGGAGTTGGATTTTCATAAAATAAATGGTTCCATTGGATTCAGTGGGTAAAAATAGGTGGGGTTACAGTTGATCACTTTTTTGGTAGAGGTCGGAAAAGCATAATTATGAAAACGCCACTGAAATCTCTAAATAGGGGCTGTCAAGGGTATTTTCATAATTTGACACTGAATTTGGTGATTTCGAGCCCGAAAATGGATTCCTTGGGCGAAAATATGTCAGAATAGCCTTAGTCAAAATTTTGGGAAAACATGCCATCGGGCTGGGTAAGATGGGGCCGGGCTGAGGTCCCGGGGGCATTTTGGTAAAATTTCACCATAGACTAATATAACCACTAGAAACACTATGGAAGTGTCTAAAATGTACGTTTGACGTTCTAGGACCGAGTAGAGAGCCCAAGGGAATTGGCACGCAAATCGAGGCATGTTATTCGAAGATCAGGGAAGGGCGATTAAGGTAGGGAACTTACCTCTCGTGCATGTATTTGATATTTGTGCTGGTGTATTGATGCATGTTATTGCTTTGCTTGATTATGTGAAACATATATGAATAATTGAAGCTATGTTTCTGTTTATGCTATGGCCATACGTATATTGTTTGAAACATTGAGCACGCAGATATGTCATTGTGTGAGCATGAGTTATGTAATGCAAGCACGTCACGCATTAAGCACTTATCTTGCATGCATATTGATATTGCTTTCCTACTAAGATTCCCCAGAATCTCACTCTCCCTTATCAACAATTTAGACAGGAAAAGACAGAACGTAAGCTGATAACAATAAAGAGAACCGTACGAAGGGGATTGCGGTGGTGGAGTGAAGACGAGAAGATGTCTCCATTCACTGAGACGTGTTTAGACACCCACGTAGCACTGCGAGGCTACGTTATTTGTAATTATCAAGTACGAACCTGTATGGGGAATTTCCGTAATCACGCACATAATATCAGTATATCTATGTTATTCCTGTGTTGCCCATTGAACTACGTATCGTTTCCGCAAATACTCTGAAATAGATGAAAATAAAATGAGGGTGTGACATCAACCCCATTATGAATTTTGTTATTTTCATTACTAATTTTGTCAAAGCTATTGTGGCTTCGTTTGTATTATACTAAGTATATTACTCATTTAATCAACACTATCAAGAATTTTGTTATTTCCATTATTGAATTTGTCAAGCTATTACTGATCTTGTTAAAGTCATTGTGGCTTCATTTATATTATACATATGTATATTACTCGTTTAATCAATACCATTACAAATTTTATTATTTCCATTCCTAATTTTGTCAAATCCATGTTGCTTTTGTTTATATTATACATATATATTTATATATGTATAATAGTTTAGTTAATTCCATTATGCATTTTGTTATTTTCATTACTGATTTTGGTAAAGATATTATGCCTTTATTTATATTATATATATATATAATAACGCATTTATATTTTAAAGGGGCTTTAGTAGCCCAATGACCACTATCACCCTTTGATAAAGAGGTGGGATTTAAACATTTTTTTTAAAAAAATGTTTGCAACCCCTCCCCAAAAATGGTGGCCCCCCGAAGCTCCAGTGGCAGGAGGCCGAAGGTTCGACGAGTGTTGTCGGAGCTCCAGCAGGGGCACATTTCTTTTTCTAAAAAATAAAAAACTTAGGGGCAAAATAGTAAACTCATCAAAATTTCAAAATCCCAATTTGATACCTATCATTTTTGTATCATTTTCAAGTGTTAACAATTTTTTTGGGGTTTTGTTAATTATCATGGTATTTAAATGGCATTTTTCCTAAAATAATACATATAAAATATTATTTTATATAAAATAATATATATTTTAAATAAATTGTATATAATTTTTAGGACAGTACTCTCTTACCCGACCCTACCCAATAGTTTGCTCGGTTCAAAAATGTTCAAATTTTTATCAAGCCACTTTTTTTAGAGTGGATAGAATAATTATTTATCAGACTTAAATAGGTACATTAGGTTCATGAGCACGATATTCACCCTTAAATAAAGCATAGGAGGGGAAACAAGAAGAGTGGTTTAGTGTGTGTTTTTATACCCTCAAAATCATGTTTTCAGAAACACTTTTTTATAAATCGAGATAAAATTCCTCTCACATACCTACCTCATAAATTATAAAGACTATTCTTCCAAAACTAATGAGAATATATATTTAGAGAAGTGTGCCGTGCTAATTGGGGAAACAGGTGGATGGAGGGATAGGATATGACATTGAAGGAATGTATCAGTCAGTCTCTTCAAAGTGAAGAGAGAGTGTAGCGTCGTGTCGTGTCGCTTCATTGCCAACCAGCACCCCAGAAATAGGCAACGTTGAGGGACTAAGGCTTCATCTCCCAAAATGGCTCCCCCTGCTCTGCTCCCCCTCACGTCACTCTGCCCCCACTTCTTACTTTCATATATTCCTAAATTAGTAATTTACTGTCCAACGAAATACATTAATACCAACAATTATTTGAGGTGGTACCGTGGTAGGAACAAGTAAGCCCCATTTGCTTGAAAAAAAAACAGAAATATAAATTTGAATCTTACAAAACGTGCTTGTTAATACCATCAATTTGTTTATCTGAAATAATGATTGAAATATTTAAAAATAATTTTTTAATTATAATTTATAATATATAAAATAAATATATGAGAAAAGATTTATATCAATTTAAATAAATAAAAAATTTTAGGTGTCTAAAAATGATTACAAACAGGAACAATAACCACTCCTCAACCATAGATCATTGTTCACGATTTTGGTCTTATTTTTGAAATCCCACGAAATATCAAACATAATCTTAAAATTTATTCTCACTCCCAAAAACGTCATCCATTTCATCCATAATTCCTTAAAATTCAATATCTTCTTATCAAACAAGGCGTTGAATAATTAATTGAAACAAAAACAATAGTTGGAAAAGATGCAACGAGTTCATATATAGATACAGGTGTATCATGCAAAATCTTCTTATAATTAAGTAAAATACATGCTTGAAATAGAGTGTTAACACAAAATCCAATAACTTCAGTGAGTGTTTGGCAACATCCTAAATCTAGGTTTGTACAAATCGAGATAAAACTTCTCTCTCACACTTACCTCATAAATCGTAAAAACTATTCTCAAAAACTAATTCAAACACACACACACTTAATCTATGAATAAAATTACAAATAAAAAATTAATTAATGAGCTAATTAGAGAGAGAAACAGCCACGTGGCGAGGCAGAGGCAGATACAGAAGAAAGAAGAAGCCCTAGCCTTGCCCGCGCCTTCCCTACTTTGAATTCTCCGCCTCCATTCACGCACATGAGAGATGAGACCCGTTGTTTCCCGCCACATCCTTCTTCCTCCTCCTCCTCCTCTATAACCTTCACCTTCCCTACCATTTCTCTCTACCCCCCTCTCTGTGTGATTCAGAAGCCATGAGAGGAACTACGGGTAAGAAGCCGTCTCAATCATTGATTCCGAAGAGAAACCAACGATACTATTATCACAATAGGTTTCTCAAGCCTGGAGCTCTGGCTCGTCTTAGGGATTTCAAATTCAATGCAAGATCTCGGATCTTTGATTCGCATACTCATATTCCTCTCTTCGATCTTCTTACATTCAACTCGTCCCCCACTTCAACATCTTCCTCCAGCGATCAGACTGATCCGGCTCTGAACCTAATCAATTTTGGAGTTCCTTGCTTTGATTTGAGGATCAATCGCCCTCGGTGTTTGCTCAGAAAGAAGCTCTTCGCCGTTGCTCCAGTTTTCTCAGAGAGTGAGCAGTTATAGATTCTTGATGTATCAATAATTGATCTATGTGATTCTTGTCCAACATAATAAATGACATACTTTAGTTTCTGATATTCCTCTTTGCGATTTCTTACATTCTTTTGGTCAATTTGGCTTCCTTTGGTGTTGATTTATACTTGCCATTCATCATTTCGTGTAGAATTGGAGACATCTGCGATCTTATAATTAAAGGATCACATCATTTGATTGAAAATTACTTGCAAATGGGGGAAAAAAGTTAGTGTTCAGAGCCGCCTCATGACTAAATGGATTATTTATGATGGATGACTTTTTCATCTCATCTGATCTCATCTTATATTGATAGTGAAACGATCAAATACTATATGAAACAGTGATCAGGTTAACCAGAAACAAAAAGAACAGCCATGAAATCAGTGCTATTAAATGTTAGATTTCTCCATCACAATCCTAAATCCGGACAGAGTGATATCGGGGCACGAATGGCCTAGTAGGATCATGACTTTGATCAGAAGTGTCATGAGGTTATGTTTATAATAAAATTCATCAGTTAAGTTAGAGTTGAAAATCATAAAATGAGTTAGCCTTCATAATTAAATGAAATTGCAAAGAACTTCAATTACAAAAGTGCTTTCGCGTGGAGGGGCTGAACATTAATTAGAGATTATAAGAAAATAACTAATGATTTTTACTTCATAGTAAATGCTTAGTGTAACATCCTTATTTTTAAAATATATAATTTAAAGATAATTATAAATTTAGTAGTAATTTTTTGAAAAAATTAAAAAAAAATAATTAATTAATAAATAATAATATTATAATAATATAATATTATTATAATATAATATGTAAAAGAAGGAGGGAGGCACCGAAAGTGCCTCCACTCCGTGTTTAATTGGCGCCATTAGGCGCCAATTATTAATGGTGTGGGAGGGGGCGTATTATAAATACCCCCTCTCCCTTCTCACTTCACGCAGATCGTCTGCGTGAAGTGATTGTGCAGAAGGCGTATGGTGTAGGGTGTGATACTGATAGGAGTATTTTTATATATTTGGGGATCAATAAGGTACTTAAATTCTTTTCTGATTATAATTCTTCTTTTGTGAAAATGTTCTAAATAATTTTCTCTTTCTTATGATAGTAATTTTGTGTGGATTAGAAAAAAATTTTAAGATTAGGATTTTGGACAAATTTGAGTTTTGTTAATATAAGGCTATAGGAATATAGAGGAGGATTAATGGTTAATTTTAATCAGGTTACTTTTGTTATGTAGTTGGTATATAATTTTATAATGAATTTTCTATATAATTAATCTAAGAATAATTATATATTAGGTTTTTTATCCGATTAAATTTGGATTAAATAATTTATTTGGAATGTTGGAGGTATTATAGATATTCTAATCGGTTTAGTTTGGTAAATTTTGTTGTATAAGAAATTATAAATTATAATTTGATATTAAGAATTAGATTTTTTATATGATTTTTAATTATGTGAGAGTTTCAATTATTGTTTAATAATTATACTATATTTATATAAATTAGAAAAAGAGATTTAGTTATTTTAGAAGGTTGATATTGATGATTATATAATAATAGATATGTTAAAGGTGAAACTTTAATTTGTAAAAATTAAGTGGTTGACGAGAGAGAATGATATAGAGGTTGTTTAAGGATTGTTAAGGAAATTAGAATATTTAAGAATAATAATAGTAGAGGAAAATTGGAGATGAATTGTGTAAATTATTTATTTTAGTATTTCTTGGGGTTAATTGTTACTTAAATTTATAATGTAGAGTTTTCTTGGAATCGGTGATTGATCGTATTTGGTACTCAAGATAAAGTTAAGCTTGGAATTGATGTAACCGGGGTTAATTTATTTTATATGCTTGTTTTGGACTGTAAGGTGTTTTCTAAACCTTACTTTCATCTATACCATTTGTATGTGTTTTGAAAGATTATGTGTATGTTTGAATATGAACCTAGTTTAGTGAAGCAGTGTATTTTCAAAATTTTATATATGAGCAAAGATATTATTAAAATTGTTACTGTTGTGATGGTGATGATGTTTGAGATGGAATGTTGTAGAAGATATGATAATTTGTATATGTTTCAAGAATTATATTGATATATTGTTTTTCTGTTATGGGATATGGTGGGTTGTGTGGAAGAGATATGGTGAAATTGTGCCCATCGGCTCTCTCATTCCTGGCCTGGATTTTGAGTTGAGTGTTTTGGGCGGACAACTCCCTGTTACGGTATATTGGTGGTGGCATGGGAGGGGCAGTATTCTTGAAGTGACTAGCCAACCTTTGGCCGGGTATATTAGCACTGATAGGCTGTACCACGTCCAGAAGCTATAAGGAGGAGCAGGATGGATGAGTGGGGATGATTCTAACTGTTAAACATATTATATGAAGTTTGATTATTGATAATATTATTAATATTATGTTAGTTAAAGCTGCTTCACTGACTTACAATCTTTTCATGCATATGTTGTAAATTAATTTTTGGTTACTGAGACTTTATGTCTCACCCCGTCGTTATAAATATTTTTCAGGCGAGACCTCTAATTTGGCTAGAGGCCAAGGGGAGCAACCAGAGGCATAGACGTTGAGAATTCTGTAGGCCTCTTGTGGTATTGGTGTTGTATTATTCTCTATATTGCCATTATAGGACATATTATGTTTTATGAGATATCATATTTACTGTTTGGATAACTGTTTTAATAAATATCTTTGTAGTGGGTTTGTGGGCGAGTTTGTGCCTTGAACTCTGATATGTTTTAAATGGGAAATTGCTTTCGATTATCACTGGTTAACCAGATTTTGTTACGGTTAATTGTTGTTCGGAGAAAGGGTCGTTTCAATTTGGTATCAGAGCAATGGTTTAAGATTTCCTGGCTTGTCGTGCATCATATTTAGAGTATGGCAATATAGAATCTTTACATACCTACTTCCCTTTTATGTTGTGTTTATTTTCTTGTTCTTACTATTCTCCCTCTTTGGGTGGGTTTTACCCTTAGGTGAGGAGAAATGATGAATACAGGAAGTACAGATCTTGGTGGCAATGGCCAACAGAGACCTAATAGGCCTCCGGAGCAATTAACTGAGGCTGAAATGTTGCGACATCTATATGGATGGACTCTTACGACAGAAGAACGATTGAAAAGGCTAGTAGAGGGCAAAGCCTGTGAAGGGCCGAGTGGGGAAAATAAGGATCATAAGGAGGAGGTTAATGCTGAATCAGAAAAAGAGAATAGTATTCATTCTAAGGAATCAATTCCACATCCATTATACTCCGAGCCTGAAGAGTCAGCAGATCAAAAGGGTGCTCCAAACTTGTTTACAGTATGGAAACATTTAGATCGTTTCCATCCTGAGAAATTCTCGGGTGGATCACCAATAAATGCTGAAAGCTGGATTGATAGGTTGGAAATGTTATTTGAGTCAATTGGGTGTGATAAATATCAAAAAGTGATAGCTGCGAAGACCCTGTTAGCAGGTGGTACTTTAGATTGGTGGAATACTGTGAAGCCTACTGATGGACATCAACTTGAGTGGGATGAGTTTAAAAGAATGTTCTTTGATTACTATTTTCCTATTGAGATGAGGCACCAAAAAGAAGCTGAGTTCTTCATTCTTCGGCAGGGGGAGATGGATGAAAACACATTTATAGCTAAATTTATGGGTTTGGCTAAATATGTGTCACAGTTTGATAGAACAAATAAGGCACACAACAACTGGTTGGCCAGACAAATGTTCGAGAAATGTAATGATACCATCAAGGCAAGAATGGGCATATATGACATCACTACCCTCGAGGAATTGATAGCAAAAATTCGAGAAGTCTGTAGAAGGTATAGAGATGCCGAGAGATCCATGAAAAGGGATTCTCAAGGTCGATTTAATAGTCATATGGGAATATCAGGAGGTGTTAATAAGAAAAACTACCATTCGAGTTCTGGTGGCTCTGGGAGCAGAAGGAATTTCCATCAGGGAAGCTTTCAGCAGAGGAATCGTCATCCTATGAGTCAAAGCCGTGGCAACAATACCAGAGGGAATCAGGGCTCCCAACAAGGATCAGTAGCATCAACTCCTAGTGTGACTCAACGCCTTCCTTGTACTCGTTGTGGGAGAGTACATCCTGGTGAATGTTGGACTTGCTTTAATTGTGGGGAGAAGGGTCATATTGCAAAATATTGTTTTAAGGGAAGGAGAGAGGACCAGACATCTAGATCGTCAATGCCCGGACGAGTGTTTGCTTTGACTTCTGAGGAGGCGAGAGCTACTCCAGATTTGATCCAAGGTATTGTTCTTCTTCAAGGTCATCCTTTATGTGTCATATATGATTCTGGTGCTAGCCACTCTTTCATTTCTTATGACTGTGCGGAAAAATTAAAGCTTATCATGAGTAATCTTCCATATGATCTGTTTGTATCTACTCCTGCTGGTATACGTGTGAAAACTGTTATGGTGTGTAAGAAATTGATGTTTGTATGTGAGGGTCGTGAAACGACCATTGATTTAATTTGTCTACCCATGCGGGGTATAGATGTGATTGTGGGCATGGATTGGTTATCATCTAACGATGTAACCTTACAATGTAAGAATAGAGCTGTGCAATTTAATGCTTGCACAGTAAATAAAGAAATTCCTCAAGGTTCGGGAATGTTGTCAGCAGCTCAAGTAGAGAGAAGTGTAAGGAAGGGATGTGAAGCCTTTATGGTGTTTTTGTCGGTTCAGGTAGAATCTCAAGGAAATGTTGACCAGATCGAAGTAGTTAAAGAGTTTCCTGATGTATTTCCTGAAGAGTTGACTGGATTACCTCCAGAGCGAGAAGTTGAGTTCAACATTGAGTTAGCACCAGGGACAGAACCGATCTCCAAGGCTCCTTACCGGATGTCACCTTTTGAGTTGGCTGAACTGAAGAAGCAGATTGAAGATTTGTTAGAGAAGGGTTTTATCCGGCCGAGTGTATCTCCATGGGGTTCGCCAGTCCTGTTCGTGAAGAAGAAAGATGGCAGCTTGAGACTTTGCATTGATTATCGGCAGCTGAATAAAGTCACTATCAAGAATAAGTATCCATTACCGAGAATAGATGATTTATTAGACCAACTTGTAGGTTCGTCGGTGTTTTCAAAAATTGATCTGAGATCGGGCTATCATCAGTTGAGGGTAAAGGCAGAAAATGTTCCAAAAACTGCCTTCCGTACCAGATATGGCCATTACGAATTTCTTGTCATGCCTTTTGGGTTGACAAATGCGCCAGCAGTGTTTATGGATTATATGAATCGGATTTTCAGACCTTATTTAGATCAATTTGTAGTAGTGTTCATAGATGATATCCTTATTTATTCAAAGAATAAGGAGGAGCACCGAAATCATCTTCGAATAGTACTACAAATTCTAAGAGAGCATCAGTTGTATGCTAAGTTGAGCAAATGTGAATTTTGGCTTAGAGAAGTGAAGTTTTTGGGGCATGTGGTCTCCGAAAAAGGAATAGCAGTAGACCCAAGCAAGGTTGATGTTGTGTTGAAGTGGGAACCACCTAAGTCTGTGACAGAGATACGCAGTTTTCTGGGGTTAGCTGGTTATTACCGCCGTTTTATAGAGGGATTCTCTCGAATTGCTACGCCACTTACCAGATTGACTAAGAAAGAACAACCATTTATTTGGGATGAGAAGTGCGAGGCAGCTTTTCAGGAGCTGAAGACTCGGTTAACTACTGCACCTGTTCTCACCATACCCGACCCACATAAACCGTACACGGTGTATACAGATGCATCATTGAAGGGTTTGGGATGTGTGCTAATGCAAGATGGTAAAGTTGTGGCTTATGCATCTCGACAGTTGAGGTCTCATGAAGAGAAATACCCGACGCATGATCTAGAGCTGGCAGCTGTCGTTTTTGCCTTAAAGATCTGGAGACATTATCTATATGGGTCTCAATTTGAGATCTTCAGTGACCATAAAACGCTGAAGTATTTTGTAGATCAAAAAGAGTTGAACAACCGACAGAGAAGATGGATGGAGTTGTTGAAAGATTATGACTATGAGTTGAAATATCATCCAGGAAAGGCGAATGTAGTTGCAGATGCCTTGAGCCGGAAGTCAGTACACTTGTTTCATATGTGTGTGACTGAGCATAACCTTCTAGAAAGGTTATCAGAAGTTTATCTCGAACCAAAATCAGAGGTGATTATGAGTACAGTAATCGGAAATTTTGACTTTTATGATGATTTAAGAAAGGCCCAGATGGAAGATAGTCGATTGCTGAGGATCAGAGAAGAGGTAGAGAATGGTGAAGTTCCTGATTATGATTTTGGAAATACAGGTATATTGAGGTACAAGAAGAGGATTTGTGTCCCGGACAATGAGGAAATCAAGAAGAAAATTCTTGAGGAGGCTCATCAGAGTAAGTATACTATTCATCCAGGAATCACAAAGATGTATCGAGATCTGAAGCAAGGGTATTGGTGGCCTAAAATGAAAAATGATGTGACAAACTTTGTAATGAAGTGTCTAACTTGTCAAAAGGTGAAGATTGAGCATCAAAAACCTGCAGGACTACTTCAACCTTTAAATATTCCCTAGTGGAAGTGGGACATCATCTCTATGGATTTTATTGTGGGATTGCCTGAGACTACAGCACACCGTAACACCATATGGGTCATTGTGGACAGATTAACGAAATCGGCTCATTTCTTGCCAATCCATATTGGTTATAGCTTGGAGAAGTTAGCTTGATTATATGTGGATTGGATAGTTAGGTTGCATGGTGTACCCACGGAGATTGTGTCAGATCGTGATCCGAGATTCACATCAAACTTTTGGAAGGCATTACAGGTAGAGCTGGGAATCAGGGCCGGCCCGGCCCTACAGGGCCGGCCCTTGACGGGCCAGGGCCTAACAGGGCTGGCCCTAAAGGGTTCGGGGTCAGGAAAATTACAGTTTTTCAAAGCCCGGCCCGAGTGCATCAGGGCCAGGGCCGGCCCGCAGGGCCGGAAAATTCTTTTCACAATATTTAACTATTTTTCCTGCGTATTTTCCCCCAAAGAGATATAATTAGTAAATAACAACGATTAAAATTCTAATTTAATACATAAATGTTGTCAACATTAATGTTTAAATAACACGTCTCTTGCAACAAACAAACACAGTTACTAATATATAATCAAAGGTAAAATCATGTCCATAAATAACTCACACAAATGTCAAAGTATAAGAAGGCAAGAAGCTAAATACTCTAACATCTAAACAACATGAGTATGACGACAATCATTTTCACCTTCTTCGCCACTACCATCAATTTCAAGGACATTTGATTGTTTTTCACTTTGAGCGGTAGGTTCAAGTAGTCAAATAATCACAACCTCCATCAAAAATCACACTTTATCAAGCAGAATAGTATATAATATGATTTTAGTCTAAATAGGAAGAACAATATACTCAAAAATCATACTAAAAAAATCACAATATGATTCAATTAGACAAAACAATATACTCAAAAATCATACTCTATACAATATGAGGACATAGTGATATATAGATTCAATAAGGTAATTCAAAAATGTAACATGGTTCCTTTTCAAGTATAAAAAATAAAAAATAAACGGGCCTAAAGGGCCGGCCCGAGGCCCTACAGGGCCGGCCCTTTTAGGCCCGACTTCCTTTTGAGGCTACAATTTACAAGCCCGGCCCTTGAAGGGCCAGGGCCTAAAAGGGCCGGCCCGACGAGCTCGGCCCATTTTCCCGGCTCTAATTACAGGAGGCTATGGGGACTAAGTTGAAATATAGTACGGCTTATCACCCACAGACTGATGGTCAGACGGAGAGGACAATTCAGACTCTTGAGGATATGCTGAGAGCTTGTGCCATGGAGTTACCAGGTAATTGGGATAATCACCTACCTTTAGCAGAATTTGCTTACAACAACAGTTATCACTCGAGTATTCAGATGGCACCTTTTGAGGCATTATATGGCAGAAAGTGTAGATCGCCTCTCTGTTGGACTGAATTGAGCGAAAGAACCGTGATTGGACCGGACCTGGTAGAAGAAACTACAAAGAAGATTGAAATGATTCGTCAAAAGTTATTGACCGCTCAGAGCAGACAAAAGAGCTATGCAGATGTGCGACGTAGACTTTTGGAGTTTGGAGTGGGTGATCACGTGTTCCTTAAAGTGTCTCCGGTGACTGGTATTGGTAGATCTATTAAAGCCAAGAAGTTGACTCCTCGATTCATTGGACCATACGAAATTTTGGAACGAATTGGACCAGTTGCTTATCGAATTGCTTTGCCGCCACACCTATCAAGTGTGCACAATGTGTTCCACGTGTCACAGCTTAAGAAATATCATCCGGATCCTTCCCATGTGATTGAGCCTGAAGAGATTGAGTTAAAGGAGAATTTGACTTATATGTCTGAACCAGAGAGGATCTTAGATGTGAAAGACAAGCAGTTACGAAATAGAACAATCCGACTTCTAAAAGTTTTCTGGAAGGGTATGTCTCCTGGAGATGCCACCTGGGAAACTGAAGAGCGGATGCGGCGCGATTTCCCTAACTTATTTACCTAAAGTATGTTTCTATGTTTAGTAGTGATGATATTTATGTTTATGTTGTGTTGTAATTGAATTTGTAATGTTATAATTAATTTTGTATTGAAGGCTTGTGTTTTGTTGTGTTTGGCATGCCGATTGTGTTGTGAAGATTTTGCTTTGACTTTGGTGTTGAAATCTTTTATTGTGAATTGTCATATTTATTGGTTGGTTGTGAATTTTGGGGACAAAATTCTATTTAGGTGGGAAGAATTGTAACATCCTTATTTTTAAAATATAATTATAATTTAAAGATAATTATAAATTTAGTAGTAACTTTTTGAAAAAATTAAAAAAATAATAATTAATTAATAAATAATAATATTATAATAATATAATATTATTATAATATAATATGTAAAAGAAGGAGGGAGGCACCGAAAGTGCCTCCACTCCGTGTTTAATTGGCGCCATTAGGCGCCAATTATTAATGGTGTGGGAGGGGGCGTATTATAAATACCCCCTCTCCCTTCTCACTTCACGCAGATCGTCTGCGTGAAGTGATTGTGCAGAAGGCGTATGGTGTAGGGTGTGATACTGATAGGAGTATTTTTACATATTTGGGGATCAATAAGGTACTTAAATTCTTTTCTGATTATAATTCTTCTTTTGTGAAAATGTTCTAAATAATTTTCTCTTTCTTATGATAGTAATTTTGTGTGGATTAGAAAAAAATTTTAAGATTAGGATTTTGGACAAATTTGAGTTTTGTTAATATAAGGCTATAGGAATATAGAGGAGGATTAATGGTTAATTTTAATCAGGTTACTTTTGTTATGTAGTTGGTATATAATTTTATAATGAATTTTCTATATAATTAATCTAAGAATAATTATATATTAGGTTTTTTATCCGATTAAATTTGGATTAAATAATTTATTTGGAATGTTGGAGGTATTATAGATATTCTAATCGGTTTAGTTTGGTAAATTTTGTTGTATAAGAAATTATAAATTATAATTTGATATTAAGAATTAGATTTTTTATATGATTTTTAATTATGTGAGAGTTTCAATTATTGTTTAATAATTATACTATATTTATATAAATTAGAAAAAGAGATTTAGTTATTTTAGAAGGTTGATATTGATGATTATATAATAATAGATATGTTAAAGGTGAAACTTTAATTTGTAAAAATTAAGTGGTTGACGAGAGAGAATGATATAGAGGTTGTTTAAGGATTGTTAAGGAAATTAGAATATTTAAGGATAATAATAGTAGAGGAAAATTGGAGATGAATTGTGTAAATTATTTATTTTAGTATTTCTTGGGGTTAATTGTTACTTAAATTTATAATGTAGAGTTTTCTTGGAATCGGTGATTGATCGTATTTGGTACTCAAGATAAAGTTAAGCTTGGAATTGATGTAACCGGGGTTAATTTATTTTATATGCTTGTTTTGGACTGTAAGGTGTTTTCTAAACCTTACTTTCATCTATACCATTTGTATGTGTTTTGAAAGATTATGTGTATGTTTGAATATGAACCTAGTTTAGTGAAGCAGTGTATTTTCAAAATTTTATATATGAGCAAAGATATTATTAAAATTGTTACTGTTGTGATGGTGATGATGTTTGAGATGGAATGTTGTAGAAGATATGATAATTTGTATATGTTTCAAGAATTATATTGATATATTGTTTTTCTGTTATGGGATATGGTGGGTTGTGTGGAAGAGATATGGTGAAATTGTGCCCATCGGCTCTCTCATTCCTGGCCTGGATTTTGAGTTGAGTGTTTTGGGCGGACAACTCCCTGTTACGGTATATTGGTGGTGGCATGGGAGGGGCAGTATTCTTGAAGTGACTAGCCAACCTTTGGCCGGGTATACTAGCACTGATAGGCTGTACCACGTCTAGAAGCTATAAGGAGGAGCAGGATGGATGAGTGGGGATGATTCTAACTGTTAAACATATTATATGAAGTTTGATTATTGATAATATTATTAATATTATGTTAGTTAAAGCTGCTTCACTGACTTACAATCTTTTCCTGCATATGTTGTAAATTAATTTTTGGTTACTGAGACTTTATGTCTCACCCCGTCGTTATAAATATTTTTCAGGTGAGACCTCTAATTTGGCTAGAGGCCAAGGGGAGCAACCAGAGGCATAGACGTTGAGAATTCTGTAGGCCTCTTGTGGTATTGGTGTTGTATTATTCTCTATATTGCCATTATAGGACATATTATGTTTTATGAGATATCATATTTACTGTTTGGATAACTGTTTTAATAAATATCTTTGTAGTGGGTTTGTGGGCGAGTTTGTGCCTTGAACTCTGATGTTTTAAATGGGAAATTGCTTTCGATTATCACTGGTTAACCAGATTTTGTTACGGTTAATTGTTGTTCGGAGAAAGGGTCGTTTCACTTGGCTATATCAACTCAAGTTTGCTGTGTTAGCTAGACTGTCAGTGCTGAATGCTCACATCAAACATACTCTGTTATATTTTTCTACACACTTTTCTAAACGTATCGCTAATTCATTTCATTTGAAGGTCGGCTGCCATAGGGTGTGTTTAGATTAGTGATTAGATAAGTGACTTATTTTTATTTTTACTTATGAAATCTTAAGATTGGGAAAAAGTACGATTATGTAAGATAATTAGGGCCTGTTTGGTTGGAGGGGAGGGGATGAAAAATGAGCCCCTCCCCTTATTTGGTTTGAAAAATTGGAGAGAGAGGCTCTAAAGGAGGGGCTCCCAATCCCTTCCATCCCCTCATTTTTGTTCCCTCCAAATTGGGGGGGTTTTTGAGGGGATGGATAATGAGCCCTTCCCATTCCATCCTCTCCCTTTAAACCAAATAGGCCCTTAATGTTTGGATTAATGATTGGATAAGTGACTTTTGTAAAAGTGAAAGGTGTTTGATTTAGCTTTTACATAAGTGGCTTTTGTGATATTTATAAAGAAAAAATTGTAAAAATTATGAAACATGAAAAAATTAACTTTGAAAATTTGGCAATGGTAAAATACATAATAAAATTACAATTAAAATGCGAATAATTAAAAATCATACAAACTTAAAGTTTTTGATAAAGTAAAATATAACAGAACTAATTAGATCAAATGTCCCATACAATTTGATCTCTGATGGTGTTACGAACATGATTTATTTGTGTTAAATATGTCCGAGCATTATTTGTCGACGATGGCTCTTGATCTTGACTATATCTACATCAATATTCTCATATCCAACTTCCCTAAAGTCCACATCAGTTGGAAAATCCCTAAATTTATGACTTGTCAATATAGTTTTATGATAGAGGAATCTATATTGGGATTTTTTTAATATTTTTTCTTGTATTTGGGAATTGAGTGAAATTTTCCTTATTAAATAAGGATAAAACTGAAAAGTTATTAAATTTATTGACAAAATTTAAGAATTTTCAAGTGTGTATTTGATAGGGGAAAGAGAAACCGAGAAAGACATACATAAATTTTTGAAATATATATTGAAGGCAAAAAAATTTTAAAATAAATGTAATAATTAATGGCCATGGGCTCAAAAGAAGAGGGGCAGTGGACGGCACACCTACCCCCAAGGAACCCTCCTCTTGTACCATGTGTCCATCTACTTTTTGTTATATTTTTCTCGTACTGTTTTTTCTTGATCAACGTTTGAGTTACAAGTCATATAAGGCATGTTTGGGAGAGCTTATTTTGAGAAAATAAGCTCAATTTATGCAAGCCGATAAAAAACTCCTCTCACATACTTACCTCGTATACCGTGAATCACGAATTATAAGCACTTATTGCCCAAAAATAAGCTCTTCCAAACGAACACATAAGCTATGACGGGAAGCTTCAAAAAATAAGTCACTTTTGTAGATAAGCCCATTGAACAAATTGTCAAACCAAACATATCAAAAAAGTCAAAACAAGTGTATAGTATTTTTTTTTGTCCTCAAATGGCATGATTGACATAGACAAACGCCAAACCAAACATGTTGATCATCTTCAATGGCCTTTAGTCTTTCAGGTACAGAGTCTTTTGGTCATCTCGTGAGCAAGAGCAGCATATTGTGTTCTCTTCATAGTTATTAAACTCGGACCGGGAACCAGTGACCCGGCGAGAAAACCGGACCGGTTCAGTATTTTTTTTTAAAAAAAAAATCTTTTTTTTTTAAAATTTCTTATTAATAAACCTAAAATTTTTACTTTCTCACCGGTTTGGTTCCGGGTTAGCTCTGGTTTGACTCCGGTCTGACCCATTAACCTTTGACCCAGTATCCCAACCGGTTCACTGACCGATCCCGATTTAATAACCTTATCTCTTCTACTCCGTCTTCTTTAATGAACTTGCAATTAGGTGTAGTCTGCTTCTCCAGGTGAGTTTGGATTTGATATTGCAAACTAAATTCCTTACAACCGGCTCAGAAATCGGAATAGCCTGACTTAACTGGTTATTGATTCAAGATTTTTTTCCATTTAAATCTGAGTTAAACGTCCAAATAATAAATACTCCTCCTATCCTTAGTATAAGATATATTTCATGAATTGATGTTGATCCTAAATATAAAACATAATTTTCAAATTTATCAATTTTTTTTTCTAATTTACCCCTATTGATGCTCCCTCAACAACAATCAAGAAGAAAAGAGAATTAAAAAAGATGACTAGAATATTTTAGAAAATACATATCATATTAACTAACCCAACTTATTTTCTTAATCTAATGAGATTAGATAAATATATTTTATTTTAAGTATAGGAGGAGTATTACGCTAATATAGAAGCGACATGAGGGTCATTGTGTCAAGTTGTGACAATGAAGCTTCCACAGAATCCTTTAAATTCAATGAATTTAACGTATTAATATGTGTTTGGATTAGCTTTTGAGAATAACTTTAACGATTTACAAGGTAAGTATGTAAAAGGAGTTTTATCTCGAGTTGCGCAAACTTAAGTTTGAAACCTAGGTTTAGGAAATTCCCAAACACTCACATAAAGGGTGTTTGGTATGGCTTTTGGGCCTTGAATAAGCCCGTTTGGGCAGAATAAACCCAATTTTTACTATGATGATTATTTTCATATTTTTGATTGAGCGTTTTTAATAATGGGGTACGGTTTGATAAGAAGGTTTTTTGAAAAGCTATGTGAGTATTTAGAATAGCTTATTTTTAGAAAATAAACACTGATTATGTAAGTTGAGATAAAACTCCTCTTACTATTTATCTTGTATATCGTAAATCAAGAATTATAAACACTTATTACCCAAAAATAAATTATTTAAAACGAGCAGTTTCAGGTGCGGCTTATTAGTTAAATTTATTACCGTTTTTACCTTCATTTTCATTTGATTTTTCTCTCTTCTCTGACATTCCCATCGTATGTGGCTGAACCAAAGACGGTCGCCACTCTCGCTCTGATCTTCCCTCTCTCGGCAGCCAACAATGCTCGTTGCAGGTGGATCGTGTTCTCTGCGGCCACCGAAGCTCGTTGCAGTTGTCGCCGGTGGTGAAGATTGGGCCTTTCGATCTGTATATCCGTTGGTGTCGCTGTTCGAGTCCGCCGAGTCCTGTGGAGTTCGGTGGGAAGGTTCTCCGTCTGACGGTGGCTGATCTGTGCACGATTGCCAGTTTGGGTGAGTTTGGGGGCTTCTATGGATCTAATCTCTCATTCCTCGTCGTGTCCTCTCTTCTCGTCGAAACTCTGAGCTCCGGCGGTGTCCTCTCTTCTCTGTGGTAAGGTTTAAAACTTCATCTTAAGCAACATTTCTTCCACTGCCTGAAGTTCCAGTGTTTTTGGTTTAATGTTTGGACCGGTTAGATTCAATAGTTGTGGGCTCTGAAATTGTTCCGATCTGTTGTGTGCCGGGGGTAAATTTTGGACTACTAATATCGCCGGATTTGTTAGAGTGTTGTTGCATATTGGTTGCCCTGTTTGATGGCATTTGTCGTTATGCTACTGTGATTGCTCTGCTTCTTGTTTGTTTTTCACTCCGGTGGTCTGCGTGAATGCTCTGTTGGCTGATTTATTTTTTCAATCTGGTACTGATGTTGGCGTGTTGAATGGGATTATTGTGGCATATTGGTTGCTTCATGGGATTTTAGCTCATGTGTGATGTAAGTTCTATTACCTGCGGTAGTATATGGTTATAAGAACGACGCCCAACTCCATTGAATCATGGAGCTAAAAAATTGTGGTTATAACAACTGGATGTAGCCTTTATTACAATAACTCCATTTGTCGTTTGTTGAAGATTTGTTAAATTTCTGTTAGCTATGTAGTTACAATAACCCCAATAATGATTGATCAATACTATTGTGACAAGAGCAAGTGCTTGAAAGATTCTTCGTCAAGCGTGGCTGTGTCCGGCATCCATTATGTTAACGTTGAAGGGACATATTCTAGGGAAGCTGTTAGGTTCGCTTATAGTGATGTTGTTCCTTGTACTGATCCGACGTTGGACACCATACAGCTTCACCTCAATCTGCTAAACAGAGTTTAGGTTCAGATGATGATAATGGTGCTTTATGTTGGAAGGCTTTTGGAGAGCTGAAGACTAAAACAGTCCCTGCTTTGGATTATTGCCTCCAATCAGGAAAGTTGGTCTTTAATTTTTGTTCTTCCTCTAGTTGGTTTATAAGATTCATCGATACGTCAAACTGTGGGCAGTGTTGGACATGTGTGGAGTACGTTCAACGTATGTATATAAATTTATTGAAGTTCAACGCATGCGCATCGTCATGTATTAAAAAGCAGAGTTCATAAAAAATAAAAATATAACGGCTGAAATTATTATGTAAAACACCCCCTTTTCGACTTTCGTTAAGTGCTATATAGTTACTATTTTAAACCACTCTTGCATTGAAATTTAAAACTGAGAGTGAACTTGAAACCAATAAGCTTTGGACTACAATTGCATTAATGCAATTTATAATATATTATTCTCCACTTTCAGTGATTTAAGTTTTGATGTGGTTTAGGGTTATATAACCTGACTTTTTATGTCAATCAGGATTTTAAAAAAATAATAGCCAAATAATTATAGATTGGTTGGTGAACAAATGCCTAGTAAGAAGTAATAATGAAAACTTGATTACAAAACGATAGTAACATATAGCCAAAATAGTATTAACTACCATTCAGGTTCTTATTATAAATAATTTGTATGAAAAATTTTTAGGAAAAAGATAGAAAAAGAATTTTGAAATTATAAAATCTTAAATCAAGTTTGTTACTAAAAGTTGATAAATAATTTGTACGGGACATGTGATCCAATTTGTTATGTAATATTTTTATGTGAAATTATATATTTTGGCATGACATTTTCTAACTTCAATTTTTTCACTAATTTTTAATTTTAAATATCTTGTTTTCTTATAATTAACACAAAAGCACTAATGTAATCGCTATTTCAAACAAGTTTTTACTTTTGAAAAAGCACTTATACAATCACCAATCTAAACAAATTTTGACTTATGAAAAATCACTTATTCAATTACTCATCCAAACATACATCACATTACAAAAACTGACTTTTTTATTAAATCATTTTTAATAAGTCAGAATTATAATAAATCATTTTTCCTACCGTTATTCCAAACACATACTTAGCAGAATTAATGTTACACTAGGAAAACTACAGAGTCTTGGACATTAGCTGTGTGATATTTTCATAATCTAGACACGTTCTCACTTGCCTTTCATGGGATTTATAGTTTGAGAAATTCTACTATTCATGTCATCTTATCTTCCCCGCTTATTATGTGCCTTACGCAGATTGGTTTTGTAGAAAACATTGAATGGCCCAACTTAAACAGAAGACTCGCTTATTACATTCCAATGAGAATAATAGAATCGAGGAACAGCCTGGGCCATTCATTAATTACGCAACTGGGCCAAGAGGAAGACTCATAGTGTTGTGGGGACACAATCCGAATTCCAATGGATCATTAGCTGCATTATAAGGCTCCATCCAGAGATCAGTGTTGAATCTTTTCAGTGAGGAGTTCTGTTATGTGGCTTTAATGGCTTTAAACTTTTAATAGTTAAGAGTATAATAAGTTATGTTGTTAATTTTGTCAGGCAGCCTTACTTGGGTTCCTGAATTGTACACTAAAGTCACGTCATCTAATCCATTATGATTTAACTTTTTTGTTCCTATCCAACTTAAGCTATAAAAAAGAAATAATTGATTCAGCCGAGTTTAAAAACCTATAAACAAATTTGACCTGACTGTCCGCTTAAATAAGATCTTAGGTTCAAGACCTGGTGAATGTAGAAAACCCCTACTGGGAGACTCACCCACCATGCCAAGTGCGTGACGCGGGTTGAATCTGGATTAGTCAGGGCAAAGCTTTAGATATCGGGTGGGCTACCACAAAAAAAAAATTGACCTGATTGTGTATCATCTTATTAAACTCTTTTTCCTGAATATAAAAAGGATCAAGAGGTAATTTTGCCCTGGAAGGTTTCACCAATGGTAATTTTACTCCAGAAGTTTTTAAAATGGAGGAATTTTGTCATGACCGTTATCCTAGTTAATTTTGACTATTAATTTACCAAATATGCCTGAGCTGACAGTTCACATGTCATTTACATCATTTTTGTTGAGGTGTATATTTGCGTCGGAAGTCTATTTGTTATCTATTTTATCTTTTTTTAAAACTAAATTTAAGACTTTTGAAACAAATTCGCACCTTAACAAAAATGAAGTGGATAACATATGGATTACCAACTCAGTATAATTGATCAACTAACTGTCAAAATTAACTGGAATAGCGCTTAAAGACAAAATTGCTTTAATTTAAAAACTTTCGGGCAAAATTGCCCGTATGTGAAATTGTAGGTAAAAATGCCCCTTAACCATATAAAAAAGCTTTTTTTTACTGTTGGAAAAAATTCTAGGGGGCATTACGTTTGCGTATCATACGTGAGCCGGCCACAAAGTTTTTCACTCTTATTACTAGTGAGAGAAGCATTATTCCCGCGATACAAAGCCCAAATTTAAGATTAGAAGTAACGATTACAAGAAATACACTCAATCAATGAATTTCACCACAAACAAGAGGTTACTGCAAAAATTTTCTGTACATGATTAGTGAACATGAGCAATCCCAAATTAAATATCCCCTGGTTTCTCAGTTCATATTTACAAAGAAAAGGAATATTGCCCAGTGTCAATATCTGGGGAGTGCAAAAACGTACAACACATTTTTTTCATTCATTGGCAAGCAGAACTTGAGCTCTGATGACTTGCCATCGCCACAACTACGAATGATAATCAATTCCTAAATGATCACTATGGACAAATGCACAAAAAAACCTATGTTAGTCATCAAGATGGTGCATCATTCAATCATCTATGATTATCACCATGGTTGGAACTTTCAACAGTTAATCCTATATTCAAACTTGATTTTGCTTTACCGGAATGCTTCCTGGCCTTTTTGGGTGTGGCAAAGACAACAGGTCCCAGGTTCAGCTGCTGTACCATGTCAATAGTATGCCTGTCTTCATCACCTGCTTTGTCGCAAGATTTTGACTTCTTGCAGCATCTGCTAGTACGAGACAATTCAATGTTTTCAGAATTTGGAGCTTCACCGGTTGCACCCATGGTTCCGTCAATTCTGCCCACTTCATGCATGGTCTTTGAGAGCACATCACTATCTGCTGAACGTGAGTCCAAGCTCAGCCATGCAGTACAACTTTTGTCGCCCTTTCCCTCACTAGACACAGCCATTTTTGATGCAAGTATATCATCTCTGAGGGGACTATCATTAGCTTGAGTATTGGAATTGGACCAGGGTTCAAATGAGTTTCCCTTAAGAAACCCGTGTGTCGCAACTTTTTCTACTGCAGAATTTAGGATTTCCTATCAAAACAAAGTAATAAAGAAAATTAGGCTTCTCAATGAAAAAAGATCCTAACAGTAAACTGAGAATATGTGATTAATGTGAATCAGCAATTCAGCCTCGTACAAAAACAACGATATTTTTAAAGTGATATGAACAGTAACACAAAGCGTATGACTAAACATACACTGGCACAAATGTTATAATGACAAAGAATCCTCAAGACGGTCCATAGTCCATCAGGCGGTCATGATCCAAGAAGCAGCCCAAAAAAGACACAAAAATAGTGGATAACTAAAAAGACACGCAAATTACCTTATCATGTCCCTCAATAAGTTGTTCGCAGCCAGAACAATTTTCTCCTTCAGAATCAGCCATCTCCTCACACTCAAACTCCACGTGTTCTTCTAAATCTTCCTCAGAGTCACTTAATTCTTCCTGTTCCATCACAATCTCAGGATGAGAATTATCGCCAAGATCGTCAATGTCACATCTGCTGATATTATCATTAGGAGAAACCACCAGCTGGGGATCAGCATATGACACAAGCTTGCTACTGCTAACTGTAGGGCTTTTATCACCCTCCTGACTGCATGGAACACCAGTCTCTAAAGGTTTTGCTGCAGTTCCACGATTTGTTACATTTATTGTACATCCCATTGGATCATTTGCCTCTGGGTGTCTAATTTCAATTGATTTCTCCTTTCCAGATGCATGACTTAGGTGAATATCCAAGTCAAGTTCATTGGACTTTCCATTTATACTACAAGATGTATCTTTGGCTGGCATACAACTTGTCATTGGTGACTCATTCTGAATGGCATCAAAACTTGTTTGCAATTGTGAGTCATTCGATTTCTGCAGAAGCGGATGGAAATCAACGCCACTGGATCTTGAAGTGCAACCTTTTGACTTTGAAGATTTATTAGCACCATCATCATGGTTTTGTTGTTGAGGCCGATGGAAGAGACTAAGATTTAATTGTGGTTGAGCTCCTGAAAAGAAACTGAAGGAGCTAGAATTGCCAGAACTAAATTTCAATGGATAATAAGGTGCATTTTCAGTGGTTTGAAACAATAAAGGATGCATCTCGAGATCACTACTAGGGCCTTTTTCTGCAAAAGATCTGCAGCCCACAGTTCCAGATCTTTCAAGTTGAGAATCAGCACCATTGTCATTTGCAGTGAGCCTTGTACTCATAACCGGATGAACATTTCCACATTTTTCTGCAGGTGAAATTGGAGCGGAATGATCTTTTCTATGATAAGCAACACCACCTCCAGAAGGGTAAATCTTAGATGTTCCACACTGGTATCCTTTAAAGGCTGTCTGAGAAACTACACGAACAGATGGAGGGAGATTTACAGGGGGCAAGTCAGGTGCTAATTTCACCAAGTGGGAGCTATTTACCTTCCGACTACGATATGGTCGATAGAAGCATTTGGAGCTAGACGTTTTCATATCAAAAACTGGGTTTCTAGGCTTGATGGCCCTAGGAACACCATGTAGACCACTCCTTAAGTCAGATGAAATTTGAAATTGTGGAAGCTTAGATACAAAAGGAAATGCACCCCTATCACCAATCTTAGGTCCAGCTTTTCCACATATACTGTTTTGAGTTTGTTGGCTGTTGTAGTTTTGAGAAGCCTCTTGTAACATAGCATCATTGACAAAGTTCACTTCTCTGTCTTTCGCAGGAGAGCGTTCAGGACAAGTAACAAAGGATGTCTCCGGCCTCCAATCTGCCAAAAATGCCTGATGGACATAAGCAACATCTGAATCATCCATCCAATTCTCTGTGCCAGCAATTTCATCCTCACAGCCCTGAAATAAAGCACAAAATGATATGAAAGTAAATCTATTATCAGTCAGCAGACTAGACCTTCAATTCCATAGCCTCAGCCCAGTATCATCGATTTATGAGCTTGGCAGCAGAGGTGAGAGCTTGGTTTGCAAATTAAGTACGAGTTAAAAACGTCTTTATGTGCAAATAAACCAATCATGCCACTCATCAATATGATATGCTCACACATTTACCAGCACCAACACAATTTCTAGTGATTTATAGCTTCCTATACAGTTACATTTGCATATGAGCTGCGTTTGAATGGCAAATTCAAGACAGCTTCTTGTAACATTTTCAGCCTGAATATCATTCGTCATAAGCCATTTAGGCAGTCCCCTTGATGCTAAATGTAAGTGGCGCATCATGACAAAACATGGTAAATATGGGCAAGGCCCAACAACAAACCTCTTTATCAGATACAGCTTGCCAACTCTCCGAATCAGCAGCTTTCAACTTTCTTCTTTTTAACTCGTACAATCTTCTCTTCTCCTTTTTGGCCGCATCTAGCTTATATGACTTTTGAGTCCCAAGTGCAATACGCCACTGGCGTGGAAGCAAGGATGGATCTCTATGTGGAACAAGATATTGCCATATTGACGTCCAATCAAATTTATAAACCTTGAGTCCCTGTGTGTTTTAGGTCATGTATCAGCAAGTCATAATGCTGTCTATCAGAAAATATCCTCAGATTTTAAATCCTATATGCTGTTCAATAAACTACCTCATGAATACGTGCTATCTCCTCAGTGGTTAATGGAGAGGTTTTCATTCGCCTGACTGCCTGCATGAAAATGGAAAGCAACAATATCAAGATTTATATTAATGTAAGTCAATTGGATTTTATATTAAGGACCGGAGGTATGATTAATTCATGACTTATATACTGATACACAATGATACACAACATATGTCATGATTAAATAATTTATTTAGTTTCTTTAATCTCTTCAAAAAAGTTAACTAAGTCTTATATTAAGGACTGGAGGGAGCATAATTTAAGCACTTGAATTCACCTTTATTGGATTATCTGGAGCTTTAGAAGAGCAGCGGTTTTTCTGCCTGACAAAAATCTGTAAGCAAGTGACCCCACATCATATTAGGTCAGTCACAAAAGTTTTATCATTATGATGAAGCTACTCGTCCAAACATTACATTTAAAACCAAAAGCTAAGCAAAAACTAAAACAAGAAAAAGCATAAATTTGCACTACATCATTATAATTAACCTTAAAAACCACAGAACAAAATCACCATGGCATGATGAGTGTAAAATGTATTATACTGAATGTCTACAGAACTATTTAAACTAGCTTTTGAAGCTTCTTAAAACATCTCAATCCATCTACAATAAATGATATCATGTCATCCAGTAAACATGATTTTTATGTTCAACAAATTTGCAAAAAGCCAAGCAATACCCATAAACTTTTCTTTCTTTTACTTTCCTTTCTTTTTTGGGTGCGAACACCCATCAACTTTGTTTACATCCCACCCGAGTCAGCGTTTGCAAACTTACCACAATGTTCAATGAAAAATAAGTTTGGGTATTTTCTTCAACCATATCAAGCAATTCGATAATAGTAACTGTGATTCAAGCATATTACTGGTTGGTTTTTTTAATGGGATGAGATTGTTCACAAATCAGACAATTTATCTCCAGGAAAGCTCAGCGTGCATGATATGTTTCAAAATTGATGGTGTCTATGTTGGCTCACTAGAGCATTGAAGTAGAACAAGATGAATGGGCTTCAACTTCCCCTCCAATAAATGTGCCAGTTTGTTCTTAGAAAGCATAATCCATAGCAGTAATCACCTGATGCTTAGACTTGCAGGGTAGAAAACGTTGTTGAATTGCTTTCCAATCTGTATTATATTCTAATAACCCTAAGGCCAGTAATCTGTAATATAATCATAGAGAAGAAATGTCAACTCCATGAGCTTCTTGTAAACCATGAGGATAAAAGGCAGTGATTTAAAAAAAAAAACGCAGAAAATAAAAGTCAACTAAGAAAACAAAAGGGAATAATGTATAAATTAAAAGGACAGGAACAAACATTAGTCGGTCGTCTTACACCTCAATAGGACCAGATTAGGCTATCATACATTCTGAAGGTAAATAAAACAGCAAGATCTTTATTTGTTTTTCTATGGAAAAAGGTTACAAGATAATAGGTCCGGCCAAGGAGAGCAAGCAAAAGCAAGAATAGTTTAAAAGGTAAAGAGAGTATACAAAAAAACAAAGGGTTAAAAAATAAAAAGGGAAGGAACAAAAACATCAACGAAGAAAAGATGACAAAGAAGAACAAATACACTTTTAAAAACTTTTTTGTGTATAAAAAAAGTACTTTTAAGAAATTTTTTAGGGTGATTCATCATAGCAAGTTCGTCTTATTGCACATAAATGTATGCTTAGATATAAGGCTAATAAATAACAAACAAAAAACTGGTTTACCATCAAGTTCAAGGCTAAATAGTCAAGAGAAGATGTGCAACTTACTCATCCTCTGAATCAGTGAACAGTACCCTATTTACAACTGCCGGTGGGGGTGGCTTATGAGGAAAAAATACTGGATTGAACATAGGAAGAAATTTTTGAGTTAACTCAGCAATTTCCTTAGGCACTGAAGCAATTGATTGCTTCATTGTGCTTTCAACAAGCATGGCGGCCAATGTTTTCTTAGGTTGCTGCTGACCAGGTGAAATTGAAACCACATTATCAGTTGCAGAGGTTGTTCCACTTGAAACTTCATTGGTAGCATTGGATAAAAAACAAGGAAAGAGAGGCTCCTTCTGAGCATGCATATCACATCCAGATTTCAAGTAACGGTTTCGACACTCTTGGATGGCTGCACAATTTCAATCCAATGCTAAATATGTAAAGGTCATTCTTCTTAACCAGAATATAACGACAAAGCGCATAAAACACTTGACATCTTTAATATGACTTACCAGAATGAACATCATCTACAAATCTTCCAACAAAATTTAGTGGAGCAACATCAAGAATAGATATTATTGGGCCTCTGACAAAAGATGACGGTAAAGAACCCTCAATATCTTGAGAAGAATTTGACCTTCTTGAATTATATCCACAACTTCCCTCAGAGGAATACTGATTTGATTGGGAAAGAAACATTCTCTGTGCATCATATGTACAAGAAGATTCTCTGTCGAACTGGCCTCCATTGGAGACTGATGAGAAGGCATTTGAAGGATAAAAGCAAATACTAGGATATGGCACACTTTTTGAAGATACTACTTTGTCACGTTTGTGAAGCAACTCAAAAAGCAAATCTTGAACCTGAGAAGAAATCTGTTGCCTTGAAGGATCGAAAACTGACAAAGAAAATACCTGAATAAGAAGCTGCACATGCTCATGAATCAACGTGTGCAACTGACCAATCTGTTGAGGAGTAAACCCATTTACGAGACCACTTCCTGACGTAGAAGAGTGAAAGCTCATGGTAGCATCAGGCATCAACACTTTCCCGGAAAAAGGTGGCCCATTAGGTAAATTTGGAAAAATGGGCCGCAGTGGCTTCTTAGCCAATCCTAAGGTCTTCTCAATGTGAGAAGAAGCTTTCTGGCGCCGATTTTGCCTAGTCTCAGGTCGTCGTGTAGCTCCTTCATACTCTTTTCGGGTTTTCACAGCTGCATTTTCTTCGATATCACTCTCTAGCAATTCTTCAAGCTCAATCTCAAAGTCAGCATCATTATCCTCATCTTCATCATCAACATTTTCGTTTCCATGAGAGTATAGACCTTCATCACCTCCACCTTGTAACACAGCTGCAAGAAATTTCCTATACTCTTCTTCGTCGTCAACATTTTGAAGGTCATCATCATCATCACTCTCTTGAAGGAAAGTCTCAAGTTCATCAAGAGTGAAACTTGCAAGAGAATAACGGGCTCTGGTGCGAGTACAAATGGCATCATTATCATCTGTTTCTACTACTAGAGTCTGGGGCTTTGTTGCATTATTTATTTCTCCTATCTTTGATGCATAATCATCAGTCTTACAACTTAAGCCATTTTCCTTCTCTTGAGTAGTTTCTGATTCGGAATTCAAAACGGATTTTCTCTTATTAGAACTGCAAGTAGCATTCTTTTGCAATTCTTGTTCACATGTTCCATCCTCAGACAGCGATGAATGCATTGCAATTTCCTCCTCACCATGTTCATGATCTTCAACAGCACAAATTGGCTCCTTCGTGGTTGGTTCTGATAAATTCATATCCACAGGTAAACTGCTGTTGACAACACCACCATCCACACCATCAACCTCAAAGCTCAAACTAGAAGATGCTTCTTGTGATGGGGTTTCCTTTACAAAAGGATTGAAATCAGCATCTTCCTCATCTTCCTCCTCCTCTTCCTCCTCGTCTTGTGCCTCCTCAGTTTTCAAAATTCTTTCATGGCTGTCAGTAGAATGAAACATAATTGGATCCTTGGCACAGCCAACATTCATTGACTGTGCATTTGAACAAGAGGGCATCTGAAACAAACAATGTATGATTGTTTTTTATGCTCAAGATCCTTAGAGGATTCAAAAGTGCTTCTGGGAATGCAGAGGTTGAAATCACCAGAGAGCCTGAAGAAAGCAGAGACAGGAATGAGTAAAAATCTCAGGAGAGAGCATGCAGTGCATAAGCATGCACATGATTATTATGTATTCGTAATCCAGAGCCCATCACATCTTAGATCAATGAGATCAATTTCAATTTTGCACATGCTGGTTTAATGCCAAAAGAAAATTTTACCAAAGATACAAAAGAAAAAGAACAAGACGTCAAAGTAATTCTCCCAACAAAATTTATCACATGAACGATATAAATTCATCATGCTCTTCCAAAAACATTAGGACAATAGCATATGTGGGTGTGAAACAATGGATACGGATTCTTTTTGTTTCTTTAATTTGTTGGGTTACAAAGGAACCAAGGAGCTCTTATGACCTAGGAATTGGGAGTAGTGTCAAACCCGTCCTCATCAAATACACTCCAATCTTAAAAGTTAATGACAATGCCATGGGAACTATTGGTAATTTAATACTAGCACAAATTCTAGGGTTTCACGGAGTTTACGCTCTTCACCCAATTGACAACATAATTCTAAGGGAGTATTGATTAAAAAAGCTATAAGTGTACATCAGCTTTACTTGTGCATGAGTGTGATCATTACATGCTTAAACAAAGAAAAACAGTTGCTTTTGTAAGGAAAAAAAATAATTAAAGAAATATAGGAATAGCAATGTAACAGATCTCGTCCCATATTTTCAAACCAAGACAGCTTTGCAGGCACAAATCAGTTCATTACCAGGATACACCAATATTAGAGGATTTCAAATGCCCCTTCCACAGCCCAAAAGAAACTAACACCGCACTCCCGTTTTTAAACCAGTCAATATCAACACCATAATATGACTTTCCAGTGTAAAATGTACTAAATTCACCAAGTCCGGAAGAATTTTCAATTCCAAACCGCAGACATAAATCCCAATACTCCCTTTGAACAGTATTAAGGCACTGATCATAAACAATTTCAAGGGGTAGAAGCGAGTGAATGGTAATTTGAATAATGGCGAATACGGCCCAAGCCATAAACCCTAACAATCTAAAGCAACAATCTCAAGAACATTATGAAACAAGTGTGAATTACACAGAGAAGCAGAGGGCGAGTAAAATAGAGATCAAGAATAAGCATTTACCAGCGATAAATCGCGAAGCTACTTCCGGAATGAATTTGTGCTCCGAAAGACAGCCGTCGAGGAGCGAGAGGTTGAAGAAGCAATACGTTGTCGTTTGCTTTCCTGCTCTTGGATTTGCGTCTTGCTGTCCTGTCCCCTGCTAAACGGAAAATTTTTCCCCGTTCTCACGCGCGCTTTCTCAGAACGTCACGGGTTAATCCCAGTTCCTGCAAATCGTAATGACAACGGCCAGGGGCGATTCACTTATTAAAAACGACGCCGTTCTAAGCGTGTAAATCTGTGCCGTTGCTGATAGAATTAAAAACTACAGATCTTAAGGACCGGGCTTTGGACAACCTCCCAATCTCCTTTTATCTTAACGAGTGTTTGGTTGGTCTTATTTTGCTTAAATAAGCAGTTATTATGTAAATCAAGATAGTGCTCGTTTGGAATAATTTATTTTTTGGCAATAAGTGCTTATAAATTGTGATTCACGGTATACGAAGTAAGTATGTGAAAGGAGTTTTGTCTCGACTTACGTAATAAGTGCTTATTTTCCAGGAATAAGCTATTCCAAACACTCACATAAAACTCATCTCACATACTTACTTTGTATACCGTGAATCACGATTTAAAAGCATTTATTATCCAAAAATAAGTTATTCCAAACGAATACGAAATCATTGATATTAAACAGCCGCGTTTCGAGAAAAACCAAATCTCAGCCATTAAATTTAAAATACAATCTTGACCATTGATTAGTTCAGAAGCCCTCAGTCCCTCATACCCTCACTAGTCACCACTCACCTTTTCTTGCTGTCATTTTTCAATCAGCTGTTTTCTTTTAGTGTGTGTTTGTGTGAGCGTTTTACACAGTAAAAACGCACTTATTACGCAAGCCGAGAAAAAACTCCTCTCACATACTTATTTCGTATACCGTGAATCACGAATTATAAGCACGTTTTGGACAAAAATAAGCCATTCCAAACACACACTTACTTTTACAGATATATTTCAGTCACTTGTGTTACTTACTCTTGCAAAGTAGAAAACTGTACATTTTGCTGCCAAAAAACACTGCAAGTGTCTATGTGCTAGTTGCTTCCAGAACTCATAAGCCAAAGTTTAATTTGTCAAGTGTCTCTGAAGCTCTACATGATGATGGAGATTAAGATGCTAAAGATGAAGAATTTCAAACGTTTTGAAATCTGCGTGGGGATGAAGGCCAGCGATGAGCTCGATGTTCCCAGTGATGATGAATATCCATAGAGCCGCGAAATGAAAGAGACAAGTTATGTGAAGGCTTTGCTCCATATTACTTTTCAATGGCGAAGATTGTGTTTCAAAATCAATACCTATTTGACTGTATTTAAAAATCAAATGGCTAAGATTTAGCTTTTTTAAAACGGTGCCGTTTAATATCGATGGAGACAAAAGACAAAAGGATGCAATGAGTTTTCTATAAACATAAAAATCCCACGTCCAACGTCGCCACAATTTGATTAAACAAAGAACCAATGACAGATTAAAATCAAAAGGGCAATTCCCACCCTAAATTCATTCAATTCTATCATTGATCACAAACTGAAGGTGAGGAAGTTAAAAGCAGAAGTCAAACAGCAGCATCAATGATCACAGAACCACGCTAGTTTCCTCGCTTAGATCTGAAATCTAATCTACCACTGCACTATTGCACTTCAAAGTTCCTTAATATTAATCAAAGTTTTGCAATTTCTTCTTCTTTTGTATATTGCAATCTAGGTTTTCGTTTCCATTTCTCCAAATTTCTCAAACGAATTCTTAGCAATGTCATCCCTACTTCATCAAAGAACAAGTATTCACAATCCATTCACCAATCGATTCCCTTTTTCTCCTCCATCCTCGACGAATTCTCAGAAACGGATTTAGATTTTCAGCCCCTCAATTGCGTCACGGAGGCCCTCCTCCGCGTTGCTCGGCGTTGGAATTGTCCTGCAGCGGCGGCAAGGGAGGAGAGGATATGGCCATGTTGGAGCAGCAAATGGAAGCAATACGGTGGCATCTGAAAGCTTTCTGGGAGTTGAGACGAAGAAAGACGCATAACACAGGAATTTAGCCTGCTTCAGCGAGAGACTCACCTGCACCACCGGCACCGTCGACCTTCTCCGATCGCCAAGAAACTACCACCCACCCACCACCTTCACCGGATCGCCCGAAGATCAGCGCGAAATTGGGAAGCTTCACTCGGACTTGGCTTCTCTCCTCTACCCATTCCCATTCTTTTCCTTCCTTTTTTTTTTTCCGACTCTTTAGATTAAGATATCAACGATTCAAATCTATCATATTATAAAATATTATTATAATTTTATCTTTAAAAGAAAAAGTAATTTTAATAATTTAAATTTATTTTACATTTGGCATCAAAAAAATTATTTTTGTATATTTAAAGTAAAATTATAATAATATTTTTATGATATAATAAATCTAAACCGTTGATATCTTAATGTGTTAATATAACTTTTGGTCTCTAAAGTTTGATCCAATTTTGGTTTTGGTCCCTCAAGTTTGAAATCGGTGGTTTTGGTCCTTGAAGTTTCACCCAATTTTGATTTTGGTCCCTTAAGTTTGAAATCGATGGTTTTGGTCCCTCAAGTATGAAAAGGACTTGACGACCCGATTTTGAAACCTGACCCGACCCAAAAAAAAACCAAGTCCTTTTCAAACTTGAGAGACCAAAACTAAAATCAGGTGAAACTTGAGGGACCAAAACCACCAATTTCAAACTTGAGGGACCAAAACCAAAATTGGGTGAAACTTCAGGGACCAAAACCACCGATTTCAAATTTGAGGGACCAAAACCAAAATTGGATCAAACTTCAAAGACCAAAAGTTATATTAACCCAATCTTAATCTAACGATGAAAAAGGGAAATGGACAGAAAAGAATGAGAAGAGATAGAAGAGATAAGCCAAATCCACTTCGCTCACAGTTGGGAAAAGGAGAACCAAAGACGAGAGAGGATAGAGGAAAGAGATAGGAAAAAAGATTGACAAAAGAGAAGAGAAGGTTGAAAAAAATAGCTTATCCTACGACTATGGTTTTAAACTCCAAAACCAATGGTTTTATGTTTATTTTGAGTGTTTGGGTGTCATTTTTTAAAACCATTATTTTATCCCATAAGCACTTTTTTTTGTTCTATCCAAACACACACTAAAGCAAGTGTCTTTATAATCAAAGAATGGTCTAAGAGAGGTAAGAGGAACGGAGAGCGAATTAAAGTTTGAATTTTTACTTAAGAGGGTTCTTCATATTTAATACTTCTACTTAATAATATTTTAAATATGACTGCCTCTAATAGATAAATAGTTATATCTAACATTGATGCAATGCTTCTTCCTAAAGCTTGGAGGTAATAACAAGGGAGGGGTTTTTTAATTTGATTTATGGCCCTCACAAATAGTTCACTTTCAAATTTCGCCCATCATGCAGCAAAGTTGAATCCATTACTATACATTCATGTTGGGATGGTTTCAAAAGAATAGCATTTTGATGACAGAAGCAACACTCTTTGGCTTCTATCGAAATCGTGATTTGGCATCCTACAATGTAATTCCTTTTAATCATGCCTCTTATCGCCCTCTCGATTTCAATTTCTCTCTGGATGGATGGATGGTTACTTTGGTCCAATATTCAGCATGTTCTTCATGTTTTTTTTTTTTTTCAATGGTCTGTTTGATAAAACCGTGGAAAAGTATATTCATATAAGTCGAGACAAAACTCATCTCATAAACTTACCTCGTATACCGTAAATCACATTGAAAAATTAGCTATGAATCCACACAGGCATTAAGTATAGGTATCCTCTTATTGGAGGTAAATCCTTGTTAGCCGTTTAGCTTTACCGCAAGTGTACGGATCACAAGTAATATAAAAAGATCATTCCCATGAAGACTATGACAAAAATGAATTAATTATCTTAATTAAGTTATCAATCAGGTTAAGTGAGAATATTTTGAAAGAAATTTTATACTTAAGAATTAATTAATTAAATCGAGAATTTTAAGACAGGAGGAACCTAGGATTATTTATCCCCTATTTATTTAATGAACTAATTAATTTACCCTCAATAAGCAATCAAACGAAGATATGTATTTATCTAAGATTTAAAGACATTCGATAATGCTCTCTCGAGTCAAAACCAAATATTTATCCTAATAAACTAATCAATCTCTTGTATTAATTTATAAGGACTAACTTTAAACACCAATCTTAATCTAACAATGCTAGGTTAGTAACTATATCTCTATGATACTAACAAACCATCCGTTTAATATACTTAAACTTCAAGTCTAACATGATTTTACTCAAGTTCTACACTTAAATTATCTTTCTCAAGATTAATTTTAAATGAACAAGACAATGAAATGGTGATTAAGCATTTAGAGGCATTAAGAGCAGGATAAAATCAATACAAAAACTCATTCGATGCAAAAAAGAGTAAATAAATAATTCAATCCATAAATAGGTTCAAGAAAATCCTAGAATAAGAAAATTAGCTACTCATGTTCATCAACAAATCAAAACCATAAATAATAATTCGGTTCATATCAGAAACTAAGAAAAGGAGAGAAGAAAATTAATGGAAAACCAAATTTAAAACTTCAAATCTCTTTGAATCTTCAAGCCCCAACTCTCTAATATCTACTTCTCGCGTTCTCTACCTGAGGGTCGCTATCCGAATCTCAGCTCCACGTCTCTCTCACTTCTATCTCGCGTCCAAATCTGTGTGTTTCAACTCCTCCTTTTTTTTTTTACCAATGAAAGATTCGTTACACCAACTAAATACCATACATCAGTTCGCAACAGCGTTATACAAATATTTATCACACACCATACTATAAATATATATCATACAAGGTATTATTCGAAATATTATACTACAGCGTCAAAACATCATGATATCAATCTGGAGCTCTCAAAAGTGATCTTGTGTCTTTCTCCAATAGCTTCCACAACTGTGCAGGCGGTCTTGAAATCCAATCAGATAGGTATGATGTCAACACCCGTTTCCATTTTGATATACACAGAGTAATAGAAACCAAGTTCCATAGGCATACAGAAGAGTACGTATATACTGATAAAAGTATTTGTTTACAGTCCAAAGTCAACCTTAGAGAATGCGATAATATACACAACTTTTACAAAATATCCAAAAGTATTTTAGACATAGACTATCTATAACCACGAACTTTGTATTTGCTTCGAGGCACATGCTAGTCACTTCCCTTGGTCTACATTCTTGCCTTTTGATCCACTGGCGCCCGCTGAGATGTTTGGTTTAGAAAAAAAAGGGGTGAGATTCTGAAGAATCCCAGTAGAAACATGCTATCGTTCATAGAAAATGCGAAAAGTAAATATGATATATGCCATGTATGCACCAATTAATGAACAATATAAACATATCATATGCATATATACATGAGTAGGGCCCAGCCCCACTAATCTGCACCGGTTGGTCTTCCGCCAACTTCAGTGTAAGTGCCTCTAGCACTACTGGCCCCTCTCTGGGCAAAACATGTTGATTAATAAAGCGCATTTACAAACATTGGCATTCACACAATCATATAACTATGGCATAATGTATGAAGGATAATGTCCCTACCTCGAAGTTCTATCAACCCCTTTTTGTGTGCCTCGTGAAACGTGTTGACTTTCGGCTCCCGATTCGGTCCTAAAATATTAAATGTACAAGAAATAGGTTATAACCTATCCAAGTATCATTTAAGACACTTCCATAGTGTTTCTTGTGGTTATATTAGCCTATGGTGAAAATTTACCAAAATGCCCCCGGGACCCCGGCCCGGCCCCGCCGTACCTGGCCCGATGGCACGTTTTCCCAAATTTTTGACTAGGGCTATCCTGATGTATTTTCATCCAAGAAATCCATTTCCGGACTCAAAATTACCAAATTCAATGTCAAATTACGAAATTGCCCTTGGCAGCCCTACTTTTAGGGTTTTAGGGGCGTTTCCGTAATTATGCTTTCTCAGCCTTTTCTGAAAAAGTGCCCAACTGTAACCCCACCTATTTTTGCCCACTGAATCCAATGGAATCATCAAATCATTGAAAATCCAACTCCTACCCTTAGATCTAGCCCTGACCGAAATTATGGAGTCCTCCGGGCAAAATCGATGTTTTGTGATTTCGGCTCCGTAAACGCGTTCCTTTCTACTCCTAACCACTTTATTAACAATCTAATTGAGTTATAACAACCATTTGAACAAAAATTGGGCAGCATAACCCTTAGATATACACTTTTCCAAAATTTAAAACCAATGGCAATCCGGCGAAATTTCACCGATTAAATTGCCCACAGCAGCCAGAATAGACAATATACGAAGGTTTGGAAGTTACCTCAAGCTCTCACAAGCTTTTCCCAAAAATGGCAGAAAACCCTAACTCCTTGAACACCCAAATTTGAGCTCCACAAACCTTGAAGAACGTAGAAGGATAGCTTAGGAGCGGAGTTATACGCGTTAGGTAAGAATTTACCGAAGAAATTGCCTTACCTCGCGAGTTCTCTTCTCTTTCTTCCTCCAAGAGCTCTCAACGTTTTTTCACCTTTGCTCCAGCTGAATACGTCGGTTTAGGGCTGATATGAAGAGGATGATGTTACTTTATCTTATATATTGCATAACATGTAATTATTTATTAATTTTCCAAAAATTCAAAAACTAGTTTTTATGTACATAAACTTATGTACATGTAATCATACCCATTAAGCCCAAACAATATTTCCTTCTCCATGCCACATGTAGGAGACTCCTAGGGGTCCCTCCCTATGGTCTCAATTGGCTTCACAACTTGTTCCGGTTACGTATACACGTAAAGTCCCAATTTTGGTCAAAATTGCATTTTTTGCTCAAATTTTCCATAAATTCATATTAAATTGACCAAAATATTCTAAATATATTTTTAACCTTTATTTTCCTTAATTAATTGAAATTAACTTCAATTAATTGGAAAATAATTTATTTTGTGCTATTTTGACAAAATTACGATTTTGCCATCACCTTTCTAATCCAATTTCTTCTCTTATTTTTCCTTGGCCAATTTTCATCTATTTTTGGACCAAATATTTTCTCTAATATTCCTTCATTTTTGGACCTTAATATTGGGCTTTTTAAATTACCCAAATTAATTCCATAATTATTTTTGCCCAATTTCCCATGAAATTGAACATTTATAAATTCATAAATTCCAAATTCATGAATATTCACCATTTTATTGAATTTCTCAAATATTTACAATAATTTTGGTGAATATAAATTTTGGGGTGTTACATATGACCCACCAAGTGAAACTTTAACAACTCAATCAGCTACTAAGTTTGCTTTTATGGGAATCCAATTATAAGAATGATTCCTAATTAGTTTCCTTGAATTCTGGATATTTTTAAGGATATTAATGCATCTCCAATCATTTGGAGTGAAATCTTCTAAGAGATACTTAATTAAAATCTAATTATCTGATTCAAAAAGGACATCTATAAGCTAGTTTTCTTGAGTATATCTCACAGCTTCATGAAAAGCTATGCTCTCCGCCATTAAGACAGACCCAGCATGTACAACTCTCACTGCTCCATCCAATAACCATCCATTGGAGTCTCTGACTACAAAGGCTATTGCTGCTCTATCATCTTCCAATGACATAGCACGATTAGAATTAATCTTAATGGAATTACCTTCCTGGGCTTTCCATAAACTTTGCTCTTCATCATCAGCTCTTTCCTGCCTGGCCAATCTGCCTTCTTCATTACTCCATCCTTTCGCTCCCCACAATTCTTGTAGTAGTCTGCTAGCCTGGGAGAAAATAAACAGAGGGTCATGAGCAACATTTTCATAAATATAGGCATTGCGTGTTTCAGCTTCTCTTTTTAATAGATATTGTTCAGGGTGATTTTTGCTGCAGGCTCCACGTCTCTATCCGAATTTCCTGAATATATATCATATATTGATGATTTGATCAGATCTGCATGTTCATACTCCACACGTGGGACCTACGTTTCATGCCTTCAATTTTGCTTTTATTTCCCGTGGGGTCCACGTTTTTGGCTTTTTACGAATGAATAAAACATAGCTTATCATCTTCATGTGCGTGGGACCCACGATTTCTTTATTCCTTCGATTTACTTTTATTTCTTTCAATATCCTTGAGATTGTTTTATCTTCGGGAATCTACATTTTAGTCTGAATGATTTACTTGAATAAGATATTATATATATCTATATAGATATAGGTATATATTATATCATTTTCCTATTCTTTATTTTATTTGATATTTTCATCTTTCTTCAATATGACAATATCTCCTATAAGATAAAATAGGATATCATTAGATTTTATATTCAAATTCTTCTTTTCTCTTATAATTAATTAAAGAATATAAAATATAATTAAATAAGCATACAATATTAATAAATTCAATGAATATATCTAAAATATATATCTATTTAATTATAAAATATATATTTATCAATCTTATTAGAAGCACTTTCAAATATTAAATGTGGGCACATCTTTTAATAAAAATTCGCATCATGTTCTTCCTGGGAGAGGGTTTTTTTAGCGGCCTCAAATGCTTGCAAGCAACTCTCTATTAATTACCGGCTCTATAAAGAATTAATTTTGTTCCTTAATTTAAAACTAACTACCTTAAAATTTAGGATAGAAAATTATATTTCTTTAATAGGAGTATTATTAGAAACGAATAAGAACTACTCCTTAAAATTAAAATCATAACGTATATTTAAAAACAAAATATAAATTTAAATCAGGACTTATAAATATGAACAAATGAATTGTACATGAAGTAAAATGAATATAATATATCCAACAAATTGGCCTTTCACAGGGTAAATATGCACGTTGTACACAAGCACGGCTCAATGAGGTATAACTTCATAAGATTCTTTATTTTTATTTGATAAAGAGTTTCCAAAGCAATATTTTAAGCTCACCCAAAACTTGTCGTAAAAAAGTACTCCTTCAATTACAAATGTAAAGGTTAGTTCAGGGATCTGATTTGGCACCAAATTCAAAATCTTAATTCACTTTATCTATTAAATTTATAATTTTTGCAGATTATTTATATATTGCATTTATTGAGGAAGTTTTTACCAAGGGGTTAGTTTCTAATGTAACTGGCAAAAAAAAAAAAAGGGTTTCTAATGTAAATAATTAAATGAGGTATTTTAAGGAAACCAACTCATATTTCTTATATATTTAACTTAATTAACTTTATCAATATCTATAAATTAGGTATATAACGAGGATCAAAAGAGTAGTATTTTTTTTTTAGTGTGATGGCGTTCTTGGCCTCCCATGAAAAACAAAACCCTATCACGAGACTACGATTTTTAAAGAAAAAATATTTTAAAACAACTTAAACGATAACCATGAGAGGGAACCCCGATGATTAAGAAATCAGAAAAGGGGCAAGGTTCGTGGGCTCAATAGTTGATGTAGACGACATTACTCCAAAGAGGTCGCCGACAAAAATAAAGTATTATCAATTACGACTCTTAGAATCAACATGATCATTATCTTCATCTCGTGGTCTACAGAAATCAAAGCTTATCTCCCTAATGCCCTACATCATTTTAAATAGATATTGTATTAATTAAAATGTTAGTAATATCTATATTTATTTTATTTCTCTCTTTTATTTACATACTTATAAATAAGGGTATACTTGAAAATAAAAATTTATTTAAGACATATTTATTATTTTTAATTAATTTTAATCACTTTTTTAAACTATAAAAAGAATTGAAAGGAGTATCTTTTTTAATTCTTTTTGCCAACTGCATCTTTTATATCATGCATATGAAAATATGTTTTAACATTGATATAATAGACAAATACTTCACCATCAGGATCATAGAGGAAGAGATTCTGACCAATGGGTATTTAAGTATGAAGTCTCGAGTGTGAATGTGAAAAACCCTTTTAAAAGAGCTATCCCCAATAAAGTATGATAATGTTTGAATTTGACCAAGTTAGATAGTTGTATAAAAAAATATTACATGTGGTCCTTAATATAAGATCTTATTTACAATACAATTTACATTTCAAACCATATACTATATTATATTATAGACAAGAGACAGCAGAGAATTGCTTATTCTCCTTATTCAATATAACAAAAAATTTAAGACTTCAGGCATTCATATTCTTTGTCAAATTAGAGTTGGGCCCACGACTATGCAGTGTGGGCCTCACTTTCACAGGCTAGGAAATCATCAACCCTATGTCGTATATGCGGATTCGGGGCTAACTTGCAACTCACATAATTTCTCTCTCTCTATTTTTCTGTTATATCAGAACTGCCTTGTACACTACATTCTAATGCATATAATATAATTTATATATAAGCCATCAAAGTTGGTCATAAAAGTCCTAAAATTTACTAAATAGAACATAGTAAAAGTGAAATAGTGAAATGGGCTAGGTTTCTTTACACTTTGAGCTAATGGGCTTTAATACAAAAGATCAAATACCACTTCACAAGTTCACCTCAGCATTTATAAAAAAAAAAAAAAACTTACGGGCCAGCTCGAGAACCCGCGGGCTAACCCGCATCAACCTGGGAGTTAGACGGTGTAGTCCTGTGCTGCTCATATTTTTTTGGGCCCCAAAAACCCCAACCAAAATCCTATCATAATCCATGGGCTATGAGTTGAGCTTACTTTACCGGCTCTACATCATATCCTATTTATACTTAAAGGAAGTGTTTTGTGATTCTTTTTGTAAGTCACTACCGAGTAGGGGTGAGCATCGGTATTTTGGTAAAAATAAAAAAAAAACAAACTACCGAAATAAGGAAAATTCTGAAACCGAACCGAAACCGAACAATCGAAATAACCGAACCGAAATAGCCGAAATTATTCGGTTCGGTTTCGGTTTTGTAAGCAAAAACCGAAATTTTTTTAACCTTCATTTTTTACTTCAAATATCTGAATTTTCAACCAGTAAAAATTAATACAAATTATAAAATTGAATAACCTCATCAAGATCCAAAGAAAGATGATATAAAACAAAGTATAAACAACATATTACATACATGATCAATATAGTTTGGAGTACCCAATATTCCAATAATGGAACAAAAATAGGAAGGTTTTTGAGAGATGCAGAATAATTGTATTCAACATTACTTAATTTAAAGAAAGCATAACAGAAGTTCAAAAAGATGAGTATCCAATGATATATCATTCTTTGTCTTGCATCCGATTTTTTGGTGGTGGTATATTCTTTTAATATTTTCGGTTTTTCGGTTCAAACCGAAATTTTTTTTAAAAAACCAAACCGAACCGAAAAACCGAAGAAAACCGAACATGCACCGAACACCGAAAAAACCGAATCGAAAAGACCGAAATTGATTCGATTCGATTCGGTCTTCGGTTTCGGTTCGGTTTTGCTTACTCCTACTACCGAGTAGGAGTGGAAATAGGCCAAGCACAACTTAACCTACGTAAAGCCTAGCCTTAATGCTGGTAATGCAAGCTGGCCCGCGGGTTGCGGGCCAGCCCGCGCAGGTTGGGTCTTTGGCACCAGCCTCGCCCCTTTCACGGGCTGGCTTTTGCCAGCCTGAGTCCGTTTAGGCGAGCTGGCTCGCCATCCCGTCATTCTTTTTTTTTATTTTTCTTTTTTTTTAAAAAATTACTCTCTTTCTCTTTCACCCGCTCATATCACACTTCTTTTTTTTATACATTTGTGTTATGAAGTCAATTTCATTCTTACTTTCCTTTTTTTCATCTACTCACATAACAAAAACATATAAATTTAATATGAAAATAAAAATGTCAAATAAAAAGCATGAGGAATTAATTAAACACGGCATCAAATGAAAGGCAATAAGGGTATTTGAATTTATTTTATTTAAAAAAACCAAAAAACTTAAATAAAAAAAAGCGGGCCAACTAGCATAAGCCCGCAGGCTAAAGGGGCTAAGTTCGTTTGGCCCGAATTTAAACGAGCTGCCAAAATGGCAGCCTGTTTAAATTTATTTTGGGTGGGCTGGCGGGTCCGGCCCAAATTACCGGCTCTACCTAGCCTATTCAATAAGGCATATTTAGATAAACAGGTTAAATGTATTTTCATAAGGCCTAACCTATAAACCTACAAGCCTGGCCTATTTAACTTTTTTTTTTATTATGTAAGGATATATAATATCATCTAAATAATTTTATAAATTATTTATAAATTTACCAACTTAATCTTAATTTTAAATTTCACATCTCATCATCATTACACTCAACCCTTGCTTTCGCATAAGTCATTCACCCCCACCTCTCTTCTCTTCGATTGCTCGAGATGACAATGTTAACTCACTTCCTCTCTCATGATTTATGTCGTCCACTAAAGCATAATAATTGTTATGAGTTTATTTCAGTACCAAATGAAATATTATAATCTTAGCAGAATGTCCTAATTTATATGGGAAAAGTAAAAGAGGTAAAATTTAGCTTTACATGCTGCATGTTATGTTTGGTCATTTTTAGAAAATTCATCTTATTAGTCAACAAGTGATTAGTTTTTCTTATTCATCCTTGCTTGAATAACTATTGTCACTATATTATTTTCTTTTTCTTATTAAGCCCTTATATTACAATGAGAATTGATGTTGGACTTTTAAGCTATAACGTAAGATTGTAAAAAAGCGTGAATGATTAAATATGAATTTAGATGCATAGATTTTAAAATTATTTAAATGTCTAAATTTTAAGTAGGCTTTTAAATAGGCTTTGGGTTTTATCATGCCTTTTAAAGGCTCAAACTTATGTTTTAAATCTCTGATATAGGCTACCTATTTGGGTAAAGTCTAATATACCCTATTTCCATCTCCACCACCGAGTGACCTTGAATCCATTTAAGTTTTTTTAAAAAACAATTAATGAAAAATGTTGGAAGCGGCATGCAAATAAAGTCACAGAGGTTGTTAGATGATTTATGCTTTAAACCACCTCAATTTTCTCTCTTGTACCTTATATATATATACACACATAGAAAGATTCCTTTTTGTAAAAATAATACTCCTTCCTCATGTCCTAATTATAAGATAAAGTTGACTTTTTTAGAGAAATTAAGGAAGTCAATTAAATTACTTTAGAGTGTTTATATTTTTAGTATCCTTAGATTATACATTAGTTTATTAATCAAATTAATTATTTTAGAGAAAAAAATAAAAATATAACTACTCTAAAGTAATTTAATTGGCTTCCTTAATTTCTCCAAAAAAATCAACTTTATCTTATAATTAGGACCGGAGGGAGTAATATTTATTAATATTTGTTCCTCGGGTTACTCACAGTAAATGGTTCCTTTTATAGTATAAATCTGCGAGCCAGAAACCAACCACCTATCAAACGTGAAAACCACCAGTCTTTTATATTTTCAAAGCCCTCAACCACCAAAAGCCCTGTTCCTTTCTGTTATCATCAATGAACTGAGTTCGAGTTCCACAACAACAACGATCTTCTTCTGCTGCTCTCACACTTTCCCGTATTAATTAGGGGTTTTATTCTCTCTGAGCAGGAAAACAAAATGAGCGAATCAAATCATCACGCAAATGACAAAGGTACGATGTGGTCTCTTACTCTGTTTTCACTTCCACTTGCTGTCTTGTTCTGTTTGTTTCCTCTTACTCTGTTTTACGATGTTGTTTCTCAGAGACAAGATCAGGTCAGAGGGATACCAACAGGCTGAAATTCTCTGAAGATGAAGACTCTCTCATTGCTAGGATGTTTAGCTTGGTTGGAGACAGGTTCTTTTCTTCATTATTTTCTTAATTTGTGCGTGCAAATAATCTTAAACAGATAATATTATAAAACTTTTGGTATGGAAGAGTGTTTCTCTTGCTTTTTTTTGTGGAATTCCATGAAGTTAACTACTCTCTCTTGTACTTATTATAAGGCACTAACTAACAATTTTCACAAATCAATAAAAACAGTTAAAGTCATTAAATTTGTCCTAAAATTTAAGTAATTTTCAATCTTACCCCTACTAATTCTACTAAACTCTAATATCATATTAATTATCACTCGCACCCACTACTTTTATTAATTATGGGCATGTATGAAAAAAAAATATTTAATGCTCTTTGAAAATAAGCAAGTGCCTTATAAAAAAGACCAAATATATTTATTAGGTGGTGCCTTGTAATAAGGACAAGAGGAAGTATTAATTAAGACATGTGGTTAATAAAGATAATGATGTTAACTATTGACTTATGTTCCCTTAAATATAGATTGTCATGTGATCTTTGTTTTACTAATGAAAGGACACTTTAACCACTGCATCCTATCCATGTAAAGGTATGCTCCCTGATATTTCATCCCGTCCTTAATATAAGATATTTTTAAGAGTTAATTTTGATTATAAATATAAGACATAATTTTTATATTTATCATTATTTTTCTAATTTACTTATATTGATACTCCTTCAACAAAAATCAAGGAAGATAGGGAATTAAAAAAGATAACTAGGGTGAATTAAAAAATGCACATTATATTAACTAACTCAATTAACTTCATTAATCTAATCAGATTAGGTAAATATATTTTATACTAAGGATTAGAGGGCTTACTATTTATAAGGTTGAGAAAGAATGGTTATTTAGTCTTATTTATAAATCATTTCATGAAACTTTTCGTATATGTACAATTTTACCTTCATTGATAATTGTTTGCACTTTATGCTTATGGGTGTGATATATATTAAATAAGGTAACGTTAAGAAGTTATTAAATTTTAAGGTAAAATTAAGGATGTTTGAGTAATTTTTTTTTGTTTCGGTAAAACATGTTGAAACTTGAAAGTGGCTTAGGATCAGGATTAGAGGAGCATGTCATTAATTATTTATTAACAAACTTCCAGATTATAAATAGATACATGTGTGTATACGCTTATGATCTTATTTATAAGGAAATTATAAAACATTTTTGCCATAACAAAAAAATTCTTAAACATTATTAAGTGGGTATTTGGGAGAGCTGCTAAAAAGTACTATTTTTTTTCATCTAAACCAAGGATTCATATGCAACTAGCCAAGCACACAAAACCTAAAATAGATTTTAAGCTTAAAAGTTCAAGATTATGGTTTGAGCTCAAGCTCACAGTTACAACTTTTTTCAAAACATATTGACATATATTAATGACAAAAGAATACACTCTCTCTGTTCTATAAATTAGGACACACATATATAACATTGAGTTTACAAGCGGGATAAAACTTACGACCTTCCGCTTACACGGAAACTTTTATAAACTAATGGAGATTAATTTGATGTGTGAAAGAGAAGTGTGATTGTAGTGTTGTGTTGTGATAGGTGGTCTCTTATAGCTGGCAGAATCCCAGGGAGGAGCGCTCAAGAGATTGAGAAGTATTGGACCTCAAAGTGCACTTCTTCTTCAACTGAAACTTCAAGTTCTCATGCTGACGCTTAATCATTCCATTTCTATAGTGAGACTAATATTTGAGCTTTGTGCAAGTAATATTAGACCCCAAAATTATTATAACTACGTAAATAACTCCTCTATCATTATTATATCGACTTTATAAAGTTAACATGGTATGATAAAGGATTTGTTTATATGTAATTTTAAATTTAGGGGAATATCGACACATAACTTTTGATAAGCTATATCTAATATATGTACCCGAAATTTAAACATCAATGACATGTATAATGCTCCATAAGTGAAATAACGAAATAATTAAGGGCATGAGGGTTACTTGCACAAATTTAAAAGTTTAGAGAGGTTATTTGTTAAGTTTTAAATGTCACAAGGCATCATTTGCATATGAGGTGAATTTTAAGGGAGCTTTGTCTAATTTACCTACTAATGTTTTTTTATTTTTTTGGCCAGTAATTTACGTGCTAATGCTGTGCCAATAAACATTATCATAAATTGTTTTATTTGCATGACTTATGCAATTTGTTTATCAAATTTAGTAAGATGTAAGAACTCCATCTATTTCGGATGGCCAAAAAAAAAAAAAATCCATCAATTTTTGTAAATAGATACTCCATTAGTTTAGTTAAAATAAATGTATAACTTTTTCCACCCCTATACTTCAAATTAGGGATAATCCCGGCACTCCTGCTAACTCTCCATAAGAAATTGGCACAATAATTTGGACATAGATATATATTATTAGAAACTCACATAAATTTTTAATGTAATTATATACCTTTTTTATAATTAGAGGCCCATATCCCGTATCACACATAGGAGGTTTTGTTTTTCTTGTTTATTTTTTATAAGCACATATATTTTCCAATTGAAGGAAATCCTATTCGAGGGACATTCGATTCATTAAATGTAAGCACTTCTCCCAGTACGGATTTAATGAAGGACTAGCTCATTTCACTAGATCCATTGCATACAAGTGGTTTTCAATTTACCATCAATGCACATTAATAAAGATTTTAACAATAAAAAACAAATTAAAAATTCTTAAAGTTATAAAGACCCAAATTACAGATTTCAAATTTAAAAATTGACAACTCTACAGACTAATAGCACATTGACAAAAGATTGAACATGTTCATTACTTGCTAGTAGTTGACCTCTGCTTTTCATGGATGCCACCTAGATTACTGCTACCAGAGTCACAATCAATTTGATCAGAGGCCACTTCATTCTTCCCATTTCCTTCTAATAATAACTTGGTTGTCACAGAGGAACTATAAGTTTGATGATTGAAGTGAGGATGTGACTGGAAAGAGATGTAACTTGCAGCAGAAGGAAAAGATTGATGATAAGCATAAGGAAGTGCATTTGGCGGCGGAGGCGGCCAATACATTAGAGGCACATAAGCACTTGTTGCTTGTTGTGGAGGAAGAATCTGATATGAGTCATTATGGTTGTTTCTTACCTGAGAAGTGTCTTGAGAATGAAATGCTGACATGGCTAAAGTATGAGAAGAGGAATAACCAGTTAGGCCAAATTGAGAGGGTCCTGAACTTGCAGGGATTGATTGTGAAGTTGAAGGCTTGTGTAAGGTTTGAGACTTGTTCATGGAGTTTGTGTGTTTCTTTCCTCCGGATTTTGCAGTAAGTGGCTTTCTAGTTGAACTCTGTGGCTTTGCAGTGCCATGCTAGAACAAGAAAAAGTAGAATTGGTTCATCGAGACCTTGACCGAGGTACTGAAAGTCGGACAAATCAATAAACAATAGTGGTTTAAACTGGGGTCAACCCAGGATCAAACCAATCATAATTAAAATAATATTAGAATAAAAAAGCGTTAATCTACAAGTACATAGAACATTAAAGTATAAACTGCACATAATCTAGTGTGAATGTGCAAAATTACTTGTGGGCAAAAAACAAAAGAATGTGTAAAAATGTCTATGAGCTTTTACCAAAAGTGCGTCTAGCACTATATACATTTCGAAGGTGTAAAAATATCCATGAACATTCAAAATTGGAGCAAAAATGCCAGTGTCGTTAAATTTAATCTAACACTATTACTTTTTGTAGTAGAACCCACACTCCTTTTTGCATATGCATAGTGTTAAGTCAAATTTAATGGCGCTGGCATATTTGCTCCCACTTTGAATGTTCATGGGTATTTTTGCACCTCCAAAATGTATATGGTATTAGACGCACTATTGGTAAAAGCTCATAGGTATTTTTGTTTCTTAACCCCATAATCTAAAAAAATAAAACTCTAAAGCACAAATTTGATGGACTACTATTTATTTAAAATTTAGAACAATATCGTGTTAAGCTCAATAAGAAAACAAAAAAAAAAAAATGTAAAATCTAACACAATCGATATATCCAAAACTCTTGATCTGATTGGTCAAGGGGCTGTTTATCGATTCATTGATCTAACCCGCCAATCCAAATTAGGCTTTTAATAACACGAACTTGACACAAATGTGGCTAGTTAGGAGAATGAAATAAGAACGTGATATTGAGGCAGCCAAAATCAGTCAAGTATGAGAACATTGAATATTTTTCATCTTAAATGAAAGAAATGGCATCTCAAATTAGAGTCTTCTGTGTGTGTGTGTTGAATCAAAAGTTGAGACTTGATGGTCACTGTGTAAACTAATTTCATCCAAAGAGAAGTTCAAATTTGGGATTTGTAAACTTACACTGTCATATGCAATTGGATGTGGAAGAAACAACTCCTCTTCAGCAGCATCTTCATCTGTCCTGTTAAAAGAAACTGCTTGCGTGTTAAATGAAAAAAGGTTAATCTTTTAATGATAGTTTTTTTAGGTAGAATTAATCTACTTAAGTATATATTATTAAAGGTGGATATCACTGAAGAGTTTGCTAGCAATATTACATGTTTCTTCATGATTGACTTAGTTACTTATCTTTCATTTTTTGAATCTCTTTCAGCAAGGTCATAACATAAGTTCACTGAGGTTTCTTAAATAGGTCAATCTCTGTTCATGACTATGTTTAAATTTTTGCAGCATATTCATTTGAAGAACCTGTAATATTTCTGAAGCAAGTCTAAGTTCTTGTATTTGGTTTCTCTCTGAACTATATTATGAGGAAATCCAGCCATGAACAGAAGTGTGATGCCCAAGGCCTTGAAGAAAAAGCTTCCACTACGAATATGAACCAACAATGCCATTCTGCATATAAGTGGCCCAAAAGACTTCAATTTATTCCTTCCCATCCTCTGCCTCACATATCTGCAATGATTCAATCCAAAAAGAAATATTATTGAAGTGCTTAAACCACCCAGCTTCTTCAATAAATATATTAACATTTGGAGACACTTTTATTTAGACCTTATAACTCAACAACACAGGTTGGGAAAAACTTACTCATTTTGGGGAAGATTTCTTGTTCTTCCACCATACTTGATGCACAAGAACAGGCATGAAGGACAACTAGCATCAGATGGACGCATGAGTCTTTCTTCCTCAAGTATCTGAACAGGACATAGCATTGGATTCTGTCTATTTGGGTGCAAAATTTTCCTTCTAACTCCGGGATTCTCATATAAAACATGCTCCTGTGTAGAAAAATATAAATCTTCACATTTTCAGAATAGAAATATTCAGAGCCATCTAAAATTAAACTAGCCAACGGGTATAAGTTTAGAAATTATCTAAAAAGAATAAGAACATCAAGTGACCAGGTTCATAAACTTCAAATATATATGATATCTATAGTAGCTCAATGCACAAGGCTCCCACCAAATGAGATCTGGGGAGAGCCAGATGTATACAGCCTTGTAAGCAGAGAGGCTGATTCAGGATTTGAACCCGTGACTTCTTAGTCACATAGCATCAACATCTAAAGCTCACCCTCTAAATATGATATCTAGAGTAATAAAGCAAAATTCTGTTTGATCTTCTATCAAATGCTGATAAAAATCATATGAATCTAACCTAGATAGAGGAACTTGTGAAGTCAATAAAGCATATTTCAAAGATGAAAAAGCTTAATCATAGTAATTTAAGTTAAACAACATTGAAATCTAAGTAAATGAGATCCCTTACCCCAGGGTTCTTTGGAGATACATATGGTTCTCCTTTCTTCAAAATGCTAAAATGGTTAAAATCCAGCTCAAACATATCTTCACACCCATGCCTTATACCAAGTGATGCAAAAACTATGATTTTCCTTATAGTGTGAGACAGAGCATTTTTCTGTAACAGGACTTCAGATTCAAGTATACTCTTAACTTCCTTTGGACAGAAAGCTACCTTCAGAGGATTTTTATTTGATGCACTTGTAATAAATCCTAAAGATCTAAACCCTTGTGGTGCTGCATCATAATTAGCCCCAGTCTCTTCAATTTCTTTCCCTTCATTTGTTTTGACTTGATTCATATTTTGATTCTCATGATCATCATAGTTATAATCACATTCATCATAACTATCTGTTTCATCAAAATCTCCGACAGAATCACTATCTTTGAACTTTTCAAGATGAAGATTTTGTGTGTCATTATCTATGCTCATCCAATTGACCAAGTTTCTCTCAGCATTATTATTATTATTATGCTGTGAGCTCATTTCACTTTTGAAATCTTCTCTGTTCTCCTTCTCTTTGTTATCATCAGTTACCATTTCAAGTTTCCTCCTTTTGGATCTCTTGAGGTTGCTTGCCACTGCATGCTGGTGGTTTCCCTGAAACCAAGGATTGGCCTTCACATTTAATATCAACATTAGTATGAGAACCTCAATCTAAATCAACTGTTGATTAGACTCCGACATTGTAACTAAATTAAGTATCAGCATTAATCTGCCATTATGAAAAATTTGTTATCCATGCTTCAGCATTAACTGGCTGATAAAAGCTAATTCTGAAGCACGTAGAAGTTTGTTATGAATAATCTAAATCACAACCAAGAAAGGAACAGGACTAGAACCCATCATGGAAATGAAATGTGTGAATATAATACTGCTTACATAAACAAACAGCGAGCTAGGCAACATTTCAAACAGCAAACATAGTATATTATCGTACTTGTCCAGTATCTGTGACCAAATTTGTAGTTTCTTCCTTCTTGTTTCTGTCTCGTATCTGAGCTTCAAGGATTGATATTCTCTGCAACAGCTCTGCATTTTTCTCTCTTTCTCTCTGCAACTCCTCCAACAATGCGGTGGCATTCAATAAGGTGGCACGAGATTGCATCTCAACCATTTGAAAACCAATCAACGATTCTATCTCAAAATATATATGTATGATTTTAGACAAAAACTAAAGTTTAAGTAAAGCGAGAGACACACGCTTTAATCAAAACCTCAATGAAATGCTTCTTACGACCGTAATCTTCAGTCAAAAAAGAAACTTTTCAGAGAGAACTTGGAGAAGAACTAAAATGGCAGAAACCCATGACTTAAAAGTCATTTCATAGGGGATATATTGTTTTGTGTGAACTCTGAACTGAAGGGGAAACACGAGCAAGTCAGTAAAACAACAGTGATTGGAAGGTACAGAGACTGTGAAGAAAAGGTTTCACGAGAAACTGAGAAGAAGAAGAAGACGTCATTTATGAGTGATATCAATGCAAAGGAGAAGTCTTTGGGAAATTTGGGGCAGACTTTTGTGGATTCAGTTTCTGAGTTTTGTTTTATTGGGAAAAGGAATGAAAAAAGAGTAGGCGGAGAAGTGAGCAAAGCAAGGCATGCACACCCACGTGCGTCTCGTTCGCTTTCTTTCCTCTTTCACTGCAGTCAGGGGCCCACATAAGCCATCTTCGTAATAAATTCTTGCTGAAACCAGACATTCAACCGATCGAGGGACTGATCGATCAGTGGTTTAGATTGGGATTAATTCGGGAGCCAGATTGGGATCAATTAAAAATATATAGATAATTTAAATATTTATGCATATTATTTAAAAAACTATATAAAAGTTTTTTTTTCAATTAATAATCCAATATAGCCTCCTGAATCTAATATCCATAAAAGTATCATTAAATATATAAGGATTTTTCTCAAATCAATACAAAACAACAAAATTATTCCACAATCCTTTTAAAACTCTTTGCAAATCAAAAAATTTCAAAGAAATAATTTTTTAAAAAAAATCCAAAATGACGTCGTTTGGAGCAAAAAAAAGTTTTTTAAAAAAAAAAAAGAAGAAGAAGAGGCAAACCGTGATCAGCCGGTTCACCCCAATTTACCCCAGGTTGACCGGATCAGACCAAGTCATTACAGTGCGGTTCACTAAGCTCCAACCGGACTAGACCAGCAACCGGTTCATTGGTTTTTGGTTTGAACCGGCTAGTCCAGTCCGGTTCAATTTTACATACTATGCCTAAAACAGGTTGCTTCTTCGGTTCTTGTATACTCTTTTGATAAATTCAATTCTATTAAAAAATTCATATATTTTAGCAGGAGATGCTATATATTCAAATTTTAATTTTCTGGCCCAATGCGTTTTTTATTAAAAAATAGGTGAAATGTTTCAATTCAAAAATTTTATTGGCAACAAATTCTTGAATTCGAGACTTTTCAACGATTTTTTTTTATTTGTGTTTTTCACTTTTTCTCTTCTATATCTAAATATATTAAGCTCAAAGTCAAATTTTATTATTTGTATTGGTTGATTGGAATACCTTATATTAATTTTTTAATAAATTTATCCAATCTTTTATCAAATCAAATTTGAGCATTATTTATAAGGTATTAACCTTCAATTTTATCACTGGCAGAAAAAAGAGAGAGAGGGGGAGAAAACTTTCAATTTTAGTATAAAAATCAAGTCACTTTCATTAAATCAAATCATCATTATCACTTGTCAATGATCTTATAATTCGGTAGCATGAAAATTCTCTTATAAGTAGGAGATCGATTTACTGATAACATCATACCATCAAATTTGGTTATGAGTTGGTCCGTATACTTTTAGAAAATCATCAAGTCCTTCAAGAATTAAGTTGTAATTAAGTCATAAAATACAAATACCCACTCATTAAATGGATAAAGCACAAGGATTGAGTTACATCTAGTTAAATTTTAGATGCTGAATTATAACTAAATACTACATCGGTCCTAATTATAAGATAAAGTTGACTTTTTTAGAAAAATTAAGGAAGTCAATTAAATTACTTTAGAGTATTTATATTTTTAGTTTCCTTAGATTATATATCAGTTTATTAGTTAAATTAATTAATTTGGAGAAAAAAATATAAATATAAATACTCTAAAGTAATTTAATTGATTTTCTTAATTTCTCCAAAAAAATCAATTTTATCTTATAATTAGGACCAGAAGAAATAATTAAGTAATATATATGAGTGCAATTATTTGGAGAAAGCAAAGAAGCATTAAGCAGGTGAACTCTCTAATGGTAAGGACAAGTCACAGAGTGAGTGGAAATAAAATGGGGTTGTCAGGCTGTTGCCCTAAGTAACAGCATGGTAGGAGCATCCGAGGCATAGTTGTTTCACTTAACAATGTATTTTATTTTCTCTTAACACTTTAAACCAATATTTTTATCATTATAATAGTAAAAGATTAAAGATTAAAGAGTCCAATTTTTTTTTTTTAAAAAAAAGACTGACAGATAAATTCTATGGTGAAGTGGGTGGTTGGAAAACACATGGAGTGGATCAACTATGGACTTAGGTCAATGTAACTGTGGGGGAGTTTTATGCGATGTTGAAAGAATTTGGCTTGGTGGTTTTACTTGTAAGTTATTATCAGTTTCTCCTGTAATAACAGAGATTATAGCAATTATTTAAGGGCTTCAGATTTGTTGGAGAAGTGATTACAGGAATATTTTGATTCTTATTGATTGTATTGAAGTTATTAATTTGTTAACTAGAGGTGGGAAACAAAACCACTCCTTTAGTGTTATTATTGTAGAAGCTAGGTTATAGTTATCTAGGAATTGGAATGTGTTATTGAGCTATATTCCTAAAGAACAGAATAGGGATGCAGACCATTTTGCTAGGTTAGGGCACACTAGTGCGGGGGTTTTTGTTTTCTTTGATCAACTACCACCTTCATTAGAGGAGGCGGTCGTTGATGAAGGATAAAGAGTTTCCCCTTACTTTTTATTTTGATATTGTATTAAGTTTTCTAATAGAAACTTAATAAATTCCAGATTTTATTAAAAAAAACAAAACACAAGGAGTGGCATTTCCAAAATACTATTGAAATAGGTGGATGATAAAAGAAAGGGGGTGCACATGTGCACTTATAGTAAACAAAAAGGGAGAATTCGGGATTTGGCTTCCATCCTTTTCTTTAGAGAAATGAATGGGAGCCAATTCTGGAAAATTTCACTTTAAAACCCATATGGGATCTTATTTTAAATAAGGACAAAAAGATTGCGAAATTATAACAATGCATCAAAAGACTAAAGTGAAATTATGTTTTGATGTTAAATAACTAAAATACATTTCCTTTATATGGATATTTTCTATTTTGTTATTATTATATGTTAAATATTCATGTGCACTTATAAATTTATCTATAAATATTTATAGACTTTTTTTATCAGCTGTTGTAAATTTTCATATATATACCTTTAAATTTTGATGTTGTTTATCCATGAATATTTTCAAATTTTTGTATAAAATGTTATAATATAAGTTGAGAGTTTTAAAATTTCTTATGTACACTAGTGAATTTTGATATTGTTAGTTGTAGAAAAATGAGAGAAGAGTATTTTGGTCATATTTACTGTCAAAACAAAATTTCACTTGATTTTGATCTTTGTTTAAATCCCCACATAGGAGGAAATTTAAATCCTAAACAAAAAAAAGGTCACGTGCATCTTCACTGAAGTAGCTGTCTCTTACTGTGGGTATGAAGCTGCAACATTGGATACCTTCCCTTACTTACCTTTTTATCATATTATTAAAATGTAATCTCTTTCATTATATATCTAATGTCTCTTCCTCCTTTAATTTAAGCCTATATGCTTACCCCAAGAAATAACACTTATTTGCCTCTTTAGTACTCCCATACTGCTACCCCATAAACAAATTAACCAATAGGCTATGACCCTCCTTCATTTTGATAATATACAAGTACTTCTTCTTCAAGTAATAAAATTTGAAAAAATAATGACTCCGTGCTCGTTTGGGATAGTTTATTTTTGGACAATAAGTACTTATTATTCATGATTCACAGTATACGAGATAAATATATGAGAGAGATTTTATCTCGACTTATATAATAAGTGCTTATTATTAGTGGTGTTGTGGCCACTAGACTTGTTCTGACTTTGATAGTTCTTTAGAGCATTAATTATTTTTGAGAGTTCTAATTTACATTAATTCTTATATTAGTCACTATGGTTTATATACTTTTTTGATATGGTCTGAGTATTGAGAAGCCTCATTGAGAGTAACTCTTATAAAGATAATTTATACATTTTTACAAACTCAAACATGAGATCTTTGTATTTAAGTGGTGGTAACCCATTTTTCCCAAAGGAAAACACCTATTGATACAAAATCTTTAAATTTGTCCTTACACTGTTTATATATGATCCGTTATTTTATTTACATTGGATGATTGGAAACTACTTCCGATTGGCCAAAAAAAAAAACTACTTCCTTTGATGAAAACTCATTTTTAATCAATAAATATGGTTTGGAAAAAAAAATTATAGGGAGAATTCTAATTAAATTCATCTGAAATATTAAAATCTAAATTAAGGCCTACACTTTTAACAAATTTTTCATAAGGTCATAGGGATTTTTTGAATGTTGTCAAAAGGCTATAATACCCTATGTAGTAACAAAAATTTGAAGGTGGGTTAAGGTTTAATTTCTTTAGTTGGATTTAATTAAAATTTCCTTATTTCATTATATATATACACACAATCGCGTACCACAAACATTCTATACATAATATCTAAATATACCTTTTCATATATTTTAATTTTTAATTCTCTCTTATAGGGCTTATAGAAAACATATCTCTCATCACCGATTATTTCATATAAGATTAACTAATTAATTAACAGTAAGTTTCATAAATTCAAAATAAAGGTGTGCACGCTGTGGTTGTATCAATTAAATAAAATGGCCAACATATAATCAAAGAGGGGAACTAAAACTCAGGAACAGGTGACAATGCGTAGGTTGATTGAAGAAGCAAGGAGGGTATGGATTGGGATCATAGTTCATACTATATAGTCAGCGTGGTGTATATATAAAGAATATATAAATAAATAAGGGTAATCCCAATCAAATTAAGCTGAAACATTCTTGTCATTTAAGAACATTCAAAAATTCTAAATCAAGCTCCTTGATCTAATTAAAAATTTGTTAAAAGTGTAGACCTAGACTCGAATATTGATATTTTAGTTGGATTTAATTGGAGTCTCCCAAAGTTATAAATTTGTAAGCTCAAATGTATTAAAATCTTATATTTATGACCAAAACAAATCCTCCAGCTAGCTAACTTTTGCATTTAAGACAGAAGAGACTGTTACATATCAGAAGCCTCTTGAAATAGATGATGAGCCGTGTCCAAGAGACTGAGCATGTTAGGAAGCACTTATTTTTTGAATATAAATGCTTATTATGCAAGCCGAGATAAAATTTCTTTCACACACTTACCTCGTATATCGTGAATTACGATTTATAAACGCTTATTATCCAAAAATAAGCTATTCCGAACGAGCACTTAGTGGCATTTTATCATGGTCAGTCTTCTGGAGTGATTTCTCTCCCATATGGCCAAACCTATTGCTGCATCACACACACAGCGCTGTTCAAGTTCTTCAAAAAGAAGCTATCACCTCTTGACGCTTAGTATAAGATCTAGTTTTAAAAACCCAGTACAATGGAATCTTCCATGCAAAAGGAAGAAAGAGACTTGACTTGTCACTTTTAAGGTCTCGAAAATGAAACCTGGCAAATTTTTCTGCAGAACAGAGTCCACAACTTTTCCGATGATTAGGTAGCTACACAACATGTTATCATAAACAGTCAGCCAACATATAACTTTTAAGTTCCAAGGAAATCAGCTCCCTCGCCTGATACTCATCATTCACTACTCAGCCACATCTTATTAAAAAGAAAAAATTCATAGCTCCTCATGGGATATCATAGTTCAAGTTTCATAAACTTGAAAATTTTAGGTCAAGGAAAATGATACACAGAAAATTGTGAAAGCTCACAAAATGATCCTTCTCCAAGCAAGCCATTTAAGCCCTGCAATGGAGATCTGGATTTCGAAGGAATAATCCACAAGTGATGCCGCTGTGATATACACACATTCCCAGAGAAGAAAATGTTACTTTCAATTGTTGGCTTCGATTGTGATTTTCTGCGATTTGCAAGGTTTTGCCTCTATTGAGTGACTTTTTTTAAAAAAGTTGTCCTTGGTGTTGCATTCCACTCCTCATCATTGTGCAGAATTCCTCATAGTTTATTCTCCCATCCTGTTAGTGCAGAAACAATTGGTGATGGCACGGCAATTATACATAAGAGAGTTCTTGTGATTAAGTTAGAACCAACTTACATTATCTGCATCCACCTCGGATATTATTTCCTTAATCGTCGCTTCATCACCCATTCCATGCTGTGTCATAGCAGTCTCCAATTCATCTCTAGTAATATACCTATCCATAAATTCAGAGAAGCAGTTTTTGAGATTGCATCGTTCGCTGCTAGTCTCTAAATCACCCTATTTTATAGGGTTAAGGTGCAAATATACCAATGAAGTATTGTCCGAGGAGCGTCCACCACAAATATCTTTTAAAAGGGGCAAAAATACCAATTAAGTTTTAAAAAGGGGCATCCACCACAATTTCCGTTAAATCCGTACTAACGGCGTTAAATCATAAGAGAAGAAAACCCCTAACGGCGTTAGTACGGATTTAACGGAAATTGTGGTGGATGCCCCTTTTTAAAACTTCATTGGTATTTTTGCCCCTTTTAAAAGATATTTGTGGTGGACACCCCTCGGACAATACTTTATTGGTAGATTTGCACCTTAACCCTATTTTATATCTATTTATGCTAGCCCCTCACATCGGTAAATCTGAAACAGTACGACTTATTAAAATCCAATTTAACAGATCTATTATTAGTTTGATTAGATCTCCATGGTGTAACAAAAAGAGAGCTTGTGCACTGTGTCAAAATCAGGCCATGGAAACAATGTGATAGTCAAGTTAGTTGTAAAGAGAAAGAACTGACAGATATGAACTCTCAGACTAGGAATAAGGTCAAATCTTCTCAATTTTATCTATAACTGTTGGGAGAAATGAATTACTGAATAATAGCAGAGGATAAAACAGAGGAAAACTTAAAGATGTGTATGATGTGACTAACAACAGAAATCAGCCAAAAGAGCCAATCTTATACTCACCCACTGTTATCCTTATCAAAATACTGAAATGCTTTGTATAAGTGCTCATCCCGCTCAAGTCTGTGCCTGTGCATTGTGGCTGAGATGAATTCAATATAGTCAATCGTTCCATTCCCATCAACATCAGCCTGAACAATATCATACATAAAATCAAGAATGTCAGCTTTAGTTTTCTTTTTCCCTTTTTTTTGGCCACAGTGTCAAGTTTAGTCTTATAGACGCCACTGATTGAGCTCTTGAGAGTAATGTTACTACTTACAGCTTCCATAAGTTGCTTCACTTCAGCCTCAGATAGTTGTGATCCAATCCTGGCCAAACCTGTCTTCAGTTCTTCATAGGTGATAGAGCCACTATTGTCAGTGTCCATATTGGTGAACATTGCTTTGAGACCTTTAATCTCTTCTTCAGAAAGATTTTCAGCAATGACCTGCAAAAATGTCCACCAAATTGATAGTGGACAAGTATTCAAAGAAGAATTAAGTTGACATGTGACTCGTAAGATGAAAGTGGCTGCTGGCCTGCTGCTATGGAAATGTTGCCAGAATGAATTTAGTATCTAAAAGTTTAACACATCAGAAAATTCTAAATGTCTTCCAGGTGTATATATGCAGGCTTGCAATAAGATCTTCATTTACTACTAACAATTTGTGCTGAGAAAAAACTAGCTGAAAGGACTATTTTTTGGGTAAAATATCAGTTCATTCATTAGAACTTAACAGTACAATTAAAAGGATAAAACATAGGACAGAAAATAAAATCCTACTAAGAACATGATGAAATGACTAGTTGCAAGAGAAAACAATAAAGGTCACAAATTAACATGAACAAGTACTCACATAATATCAGTTTACATCTATTGTCACGTTGTAAAATGGGTGGTTCTAAGCCAAGGCCTAAAGATTAAAATCCCAAAGAGAAAATAGTGGTTTTTTGACAACATCTTGGATCCATAAACAAGTACTGAATACAGTTACTTCTGATTAGAATTTGATATAAACCTTCAGCGCGAGCTTTTTGAGCTTATTCATTGCCCTGAATTGCTTCATTCTCAACAGAACTGCGCTGTCAATTGGCTTATCTGATGCCTCTCCACCTTCTCTGATCCATGGATGTTCTTATCAAACAAAACATCAATAATAGTCAGGTTACAGATATGTAGTAGAAAAGTCAGACAAACCAAGTATAAACAAGAATTTGTCACATGACAACTAATACTTCGAAAACAACAATCCGTTCTATGCTCAAATTATTTCACCGGACTATATTATATTTGACTTATTTGTTCAGCTCATAAACCAGTACTCAGATTTCATTCATAGAAGCAAGACATTGCCTTAGACCATATAGCACACAATTTCAACAGCAGAAGCAGACAAAGAGACTTTCAACCTTTCTTCTAACAAACCAGAAAAAAAATCTGAAGAGTAAACAAATTACTAGCAAAAGAAAAACTTTAAATTTGATCAAAGAAGAGCATAAAAGTGACTAAAGTTGATTGACCAAAATAGAGGGTAGTCGTCTAACCATACCAAGGACTTGTGAAGAAGTAATTCGCTTCTTTGGGTCCTGTGACAACATCTTCCTGACTAAATCTTTAGCACTATCTGATATTGAGGGCCATGGTTGACTTTCAAAGTCAATTTTTCCTTCCAATACAGCATCAAATATTCCCTTTTCATTTTCTGCAATCAAAACCAACATTTCTTTTATCCCATATTGAATTGAACTCTTAATAATCAAAAATAAGAAAAAGCCAAACAATCTGCAAGCATTAAGAAGTTTGGGGGAGAAAAACTATTTGGTCTCACCAGCCCAAAAAGGAGGGACACCACTAAGGAGAATATACAACATGATGCCTGCACTCCAAATGTCGATTTCCTTTCCGTAACTACGACGCAATACCTCAGGAGCAACATAATAGGCACTGCCTACCATATCATGGTAAACCTTCCCTGAAATGAATTTCAGAAAATAATTAAAACAACGAGAGAAGCAAGGAAAACAGATGACAGCTTTCAGTCATGTTGGTATTCATGCCATAGCCAGCTACTACAAGGAAACAATGCATTTGATCTAATTCTGTTCGTTATCAAAAACAGTCACCAAGAAGTGAAGTTATCAATTAGAATAGGATAACCTTTAGTTACTTGCATGATCAATTGCTCACTGCAAATATAATAACCAGTAAAGAACTATAACCTGCAGGGCTTTTCAGCGGGGTTGCATTCAAAGCAAGGAGCCTGGGACTAACATCCCCACAATTTCTTCATTAGCAGGGCAACAGATAAATTAACCATAATAAATTGAAGATAAACAAGAACAAACTTTCTTGCATCTCTCTAATTTTCATCACCAAATGCCAAACCAATAATCAACGAAACAAGAACACGATTGAAACTTATAGCAGGGATTAACCAATTCAGCATAAATGTCATTACATTGCAAGTATGCAATTGAAACTGAGAAGGAAAAACTACACCTTTTTCAATGAATACGGATAGCCCAAAATCAGTAGCCTTAAGCGTAGCTCCCTCATCTTTGCTAGAGAGCAGGAAATTTTCAGGCTTCAGATCACGATGCATCACCCCCATGAAGTGGCAAATGTGCACAACATTAACAATAGCTCTGCAAATTGATGCAGCAGCTCTCTCTGAATAGTGACCCTGAGCTATGATTCGATCAAATAGCTCCCCACCAGCACAGAGCTCCATTATAAGGTGCACAGAATATCTATCTTCATAAGCACCCTTAAACTCAACAATGTTGGGTTGCCCAGATAAATGCTGCATAATATGAATTTCCCTCTTCATATCTTCCTTATCCGCTTTAGACACAAGCTTCCTCTTCAATATCGATTTGCACGCATAAGTGCAGCCAGTGGAATTCTCTGTACACAAATAGGTGATCCCAAATTGCCCTCTCCCAAGTTCTTTGCCCAGAGTGTAGAATTTCTTAACATCTTCAAGAGGCTTTCCCAGAATCGTAGCTTCTGGCTTCTGCTGCGGGGTTCTGACATTCAGCGAGGAGGGTTTCGCTGGGACCGTCACGGGCGGCTGCGATGACGGCAGCTGCTGGGGATTGGATTCTGATGTTCGAATCTGAGTCTGGGTTTGAGTAGAAGGAGGCGAAACAGTGTGGTAACTTTGATGGGTACTTCCAGTACTACCCGTGGCTGATCCATAGCCACTAAATTCCGCCTTTGATTTTTTCTTCTCCTTGCTACTATGACAGCCCATTTGATTTCCTGATGAAGACGGTAATACAAGTTAGAACTTACAAATGTGAAGTTAACTTTCAAAGAAGCCAAATGAGGTATTTTCTGAAAGAACCTTAATGGAGTGAGTGAAGATTACTCGCAGAGAATTGGAATGTGGTGATGAGTTGGTAGAGGAAGAGTAGAAAGGTGGAATCATTTTCCTGCTCATCCTTCCTGCTCACCGTTCGATGGGATATAGACGGTATAGAATTAATTTATTTTACTTTTTATTTTTTAAAAAAAAATTATTTTAATAAATACAGAATGTAAAATAAAAATAATTTATAATTAAATTTTTTTCAATAAATGATTTTTTAATTAAAAAGTTATTAATTTTAAAAAAATTAAATCTAAACTATTCATTACTGAGAGAGCTCTGATGAGCAGGGAACCCGGTTCCTAAGAAAGATGAACGAATGTTGATCTCCCGTGGGAAAATTACTGTGGATTAAAGGATGTAGCCACTAGGAGAAGATTTTTTTTTTTTGTCATTAAAAAATTGAGAATTTATGATGGCGAGTTTGACTTGAAAAGTAAATCATTTTAGGAAAAAAATAAACTCGAATCATTTCATCAAGGGCCTGTTTGGTGGGTGGGGAGGGGATGTAAGGGGATAAAAATGACCCTCTCCTCTTATTTGGTATGAAAAATAGGAGGGGAGGGGTTCAAAAAAGGGGTTTCAAATCCCTCCCATCCCCTTAAATTGATTTCCTTTAAATTAGGGAGTTTTGGAGAAAGCCAAAAATTTATGATTATTTTATCTCTATGGTCTTTTCATATTCTCAATTATATCCTGTAAGTCAAAAATAAAAATATAACTTTTGCCATCTTCAGTGTTTCCTGTCTCGTCTCAACTCAGCTCAGCTCTCACGGTCTCATCCTCTATCTTCCTCCCTCGTCTCTCAACATCTCAGAAATTAGAAATTGCTGCAAGTTAACTCACACGCTCTCGTTATAATGAGATGCTCTCTCTTTCTCTTCTCCTTCACACTCCTTTTTAATTTCTAACCTCTCTTTCCATATTCACACATGACACTATAGGCATGTTTGTTTTAGCGATCAGGTTGTTTATAAGTTATTTTTCACGTAAATCGAGACATAACTCCTCTCACATACTTACCTCGTATACAGTAAATTACGATTGAAAAGCCGTTTTTTTTTTATAATAAAAGATATTCTACAAATACATCAGAAGTTATCCTCCTGAGTCAACATGAAAATTCATCCTGTTTACATCGTTAATTAAAAGGGCTGTAATAGCATCAGGGGGCGAATATGTGATATGAAGATCAATCGCCATCTTCCAAGCTTCTTTTGCCATAGCGTCTGCAACCGTGTTAAACTCCCGAATGCAATGTGAAATTTCCACGTCCCAATCTCTATCCAGCAGCGTTTGAACCTCCACAATAAGCTGAAAATCAGGGTGTTCCCGAGAAACGTTACCCTGAATTATATCGATTACTTCACTACAATCAGACTCAATCATGATTTTTCTGTATCCTCTATCCCATGCAACTTTTAGTCCCCACAAAACACCCCAAGCTTCCGCAGATACTATTGTTCCTTGCCCAATCTGATACATAAACCCCATCAGAAATTCACCATTGTGATCTCTCAACATACCTCCACACGTGCAAGTCCCTAAGTTGTCATTCCTAGATCCATCGGTATTAATCTTCACCCACCCAAGCGGTGGTGGCATCCATTGTTGTTGATTCCTTTCTGCACTCTTATTTTGAACCAAACTTGTATTTCCCCATGTTATCGATGGCTGCCAGTAGGGGTGGAAACAGGCCAGGCCAGGCCAAGCTTTTGCCTTAACAGGCCTGGCCTGTTAAGGCATAAACTGGCCTGAGCCTGGCCTGTGGCCTGTTAAAGGCCAAATTTTAGGCCTGAGCCTGGCCTGTACACAGGCCTGAAGCCTGTTAAGGAGGCCTGATTTTTTGAAATTTTTTAAGCAAACCAACAGGCCTACAGGCCACACTATAAAACAGGCCAACAGGCCACAGGCCGAAAACAGGCCTCCTTAACAGGCCTCCTTAAACAGGCCAAAAACAGGCCGAAATTTACATAAAATACTATCAATGATTCAAAATACATCAAAACACAAGAGAATTAAAGTCTATCATAAAATCAAGGAACGATTAAACAAGATCATTGCAACATCAAAGCAAAACTAACATTCTTGTTAGCACAATCTCGCAAGAATTTCAATCTAACCAAATAATTGGAATGTGAAGGGATAAATCATGAAAAGGATTAGACATTTATAATGAGATAACATTATAAACCACATGCTCAGAAAACTCTAATTTTTTTGAATCATATGAGAGTTTTATCAAGATGCAGAAAATAAGGCTTTGCTAATGATGTCAGTGGCCTCAATATATCGTTCCACACATCTAGAGATGCAACTGCTTTCGCCTCCACTTAAGCTCGACCCTAGTTTTGTGATGCACTTCTCAAAACACTTGCCCCTCACTGTCTGCAAAATCAGTAACAATTGCAAGATCAATATAAGTCTAACACTAAAAAGGAGGCAAGCACAAACACACACGCTTTAATTCAGATTTATATATCTCTATAATATAAGTCTAACACTCGCTTTAAAGAAACTTCAAGATATGCATAATTAAGCTTTTGTCAAATCTCTTCTTTTCTCAAATAATTCTGGTCTCTAGATAGTACTTTAATTTATTTTCTAATCAAATTGGATTCGAACACACTTTTTTGCAATCTTTATTTAATGCCAAGGGGCCATACTTGAACAGGTTATGTGCAGATTCTCAGATCATCAAAAAATGGTGCATAGACATCCATATATATGTACCCTCCTCAAATTAGTACATTAATCAATATATATAAACCCTCCTCAAAAGACTAGCGCTTGGGTGGCAAAAGCACTAAGAACAGGACAATTATGAACCAGAAACAGAATGAACCAGAAACAGAAATTAAACAAGAACAGAAACAATGAACCAGAAACAGAAAATATGAACAGGACAAGTATGAACCAGAAACAGAATAAACCTTTCTTTAAGACCTTCCTCCTGACCGAAAATTATGAACCAGAAACAGAAATTAAACAAGAACAGGACAATGACGAAAATCATGACAATGAACCAGAAACAGAAAATCAGAAACTGAACCAGAAAGCCAACCAGAACAGTGAAGAATCCGAAAATAAACCAGAATCCGAAAATGAAGAACCAGAAAAACCAGAAAAACCAGAAACAGAATGAGTGATCTGTGCCAGAACGAACCAGAAACGGTCGTGCGCCTGTGCCGTTGTTCGAGCTACAATGATGGAAAGAGGAGATCTGCGATGCCAGAGATGAGATCTGCGATTCTGGAAAGTGGAGCTGAGGATTGAGATTTGAGGGGGAGGAACGAGTGAATGTTGCGAGGCGAGGCGAGGCGAGATTCGAGGATGACGATGAAGATGAAGATTGAAGAATAATAGGGTTAGGGATTTCAGAAGAAATGAAGAAGATTTGAAGATGACGAAAAGAGAAAAAAATTTCTAAGACATGCGTGTAATTAGTATCACCAATCACCATTCACCTAATCTATTTTTTTTTTTTTTTAATATGTTAACAGGCTCAGGCCGGCCTGACAGGCCTAACAGGCTCTGGATTCGGACTTGGCCTGGCCTGTTAAACAAAACAGGCTTTGGATTCGGCCTTGGCCTGGCCTTTTAGCCTGACAGGCCAGGCCTGAACAGGCCTATCACAGGCCAGGCCACAGGCCCCTGACAGGCCGCCTGGCCTGTTTCCACCCCTAGCTGCCAGGCATACTCTTGTGTCGTCTGTTATGTCGGCTATGCCAACTTATGCTATGCAGACAGTGCCTCTTCCTTTGGGACTTTGTGATGAAATTGATAAACGTTGTCGTAACTTCCTCTGGGGTAGTAGCTCAGCAAGCAGAAAACCTCATCTAGTCTCCTGGGATAGTGTGTGTGCACATAAGGAGAATGGAGGCCTTGGTCTTAGGTTGGCTCGGTACCAGAACCAGGCTTTCATGATGAAGCTTGGATGGAATATGATTAACAGAAGAGATTCGCTCTGGGTTAGGATTTTGCGTGAAAAATATAAATTCGGGAATGATATTATTCCTAAAGTTGAGAAACGCCGGTCTGAGTCTAATACGTGGAGGGGTATTCGTAACTGTTGGGACAAGATCAAAGATAGCTTAACATGGAGAGTTACCAATGGAGATAACACTTCTTTCTGGAATGAAATTTGGGTCCCGCATTTTGATAAGCTTCAGAGTTTGGTAATCAGAGAATTGCCTAGAGATGCTACTGAATGGAGAGTAGCTGATTGTATTACTTCATCCGGACAGTGGGATATGAGAAAGTTTCAGCACCTACTTCCAAGTCATGTATGTACAGGTATTGCACGTGTTAATATTAATCAGCGTAATGGGGAGGATTTTCCGGTATGGAGATGGTCTTCAGATGAAATGTTCAACATCAGATCAGCCTACAAATATCTAGTAGGCACCCCACAACCACACAATAATAACTGGAGGAGATGTGTTTGGAAATTGAAAGTCCCTCAAAGGTACCGTTTTTTCTTGTGGTTGTGCTTTCATGGTCGTCTAATGACAAACTTAATGCGTTATCAGCGAGGTAGTCATCCAACGGGTTTTTGTGATATATGCCATAACTCAAGCGAGTCTGTACTTCACATTTTGCGGGATTGTCCATTCACTTCTGAATTATGGAAAGGATTCTTACCTCTGGATTGGCGTGATCAATTCTTTGGCTCTTTTGAGAGAAATGACTGACTTACATAGTGGGCGGGGAGAAAAGAAGTTATACAGGGATTCGAGTTTCGTCTTTGGTTTTCGGTACTATGCCGACATATCTGGTTAGCTCGAAATGACAGATGTTTTAAACATTCCAATCGATTCCCACAATTATATACCTGTAATTCTCAACTCCTCTCAATGCCTCACTTATTACCTCACTCTCAAGTCTCAACCCCATTTCTTCATATCAAAGTACCAATCATGGCCTGCTTCTTACTTCTCAGCTCTCATCATGCGCAAGTCAGAACCATCTCAAACCACCTAACTCCTTATGCCTCTGGCTTGTAGGACCCTGTTTCTCTGAATGGAAAATTGCTCTCTTTCTTTAGTAACCATGTTTTATGCAGAGAGCTTTAAAATTGGTATAGGCCTCTTGTAGGAATATCATGAAGTTGAGATCTCTCTTTCTTTGGTAATAGCACATTATTTGTAATTACAATGTGAGTTAATGCTGGCAGAGTGTTATTTTTGTTGGCTGATTTTTTTTTTTTTTTGGCTGCTTCATATTTGGTTTAAAGCGTTGTGTTTCTTCCAGCAATTTTTTTTTTGTGAGCATCTTAGCATCTCAGAAATTAGAAATTGCTGCAATTATCTTGCATGACCACATGGAAGGCATACATGTGTATTATACTCAATAGCTGCACTTAACAGTAAAATAAAAAGAATTTTTCATTTAATTTAATATGATAATTGCTGGAATATCCATATAATGAAAAATTAAGTTGGGGGAACTGAAAACTATTTCCATTTTATATCTTCGTCTTGTTTTTTATAAATTATATAATTTATATTGAGATGTAAACTAATTTAAATCATTTATATAAGAAAAAATATATAAACTAATATTTAAGGGTAAACTGGTAAATTAGATATTATCTCATATCCCCTCCCCTCTTAAACCAAACAAAAATTATTAAAAAACCTTTCACTTCCTCCCACTCCAACCAAATCAAATAAGGTGATTCTCCATCCTCCCTTTCCATCCCCTCCCTTTAAACCAAACTGGCCCTAAATGTTTATTAGGAAATGTAGCATTATCCGCAAAAGATCAGTCAAATTAGTTACCTAGGTGACCCCAAAACAAATGATTGTCCTATTTTTATAAATAATTTAACTAGTCATGCAACGCCAAATATGTGTATTTTATCCTATCTTAAATATAAGATTTGATTGATTTTTATGGAGAGATTAAGGAAATTAAATGAAAAAATTAATTGTAATATATGTTGTGTGTCATCTGATTACATAGTAATATATAAGTCAAACAAATTAGTTTATAAAAAACGATAAAAGTAAATATTTTAAAGTAATTTTTTTAATTTCTTCAAAAAAGTTAAATGGGCCTTATAATTAGCACAGGAGGTAGTATATATTATGGTTAAATCGATCTGGAGGTAGTGTATATTATGGTTAAATCAATTATTAATGGAAAATGATAGAAAAATAACTTTTAAATTACAAAATCCTAAATCAAGTTTGTAATCAGGAATTAATAAGGTAATGACGAGACTTTATAAACAACTCACCACTCATTTTATAAAAAATACATAATTTAAGATTTTATAATTTTAAAATTCTTTTTCTCTGATTTTCTTTAATAGAAATTTGAATTAAGGTTATTTGGTTCACTTTAAAATGTGTTCATTGGATTTTTACGGGATTTGCACTCAAGGCTCACATGTTTATTCCAATGTCCTTAAGATTCTTTGTTTATTTTAATAAAAAGCCTCCCTCGATATTTTCATCAGGCACGGGAAGAAGACAATCCACAATTCTACTCAGCGCACTCAAATATTAAATATAGGTACCTCATCCAACTTAAACTTCACTTTTTAAAAATATTATTATAATGCAATATTTTTTTTTTTTGAGATATATGTAGTGAACATGATTAGAACTAATTGTTCAAAAAAAAAATGATTAGAACTTATCCTATTGATTAAAAATAAGAAAAAAATGAGTCTCTAGACTTTTTATTATTATTATTGATTTAGTCTTTAAACTTTCACGTAAAACAATTTATTTTTTTAAATTTTTGGATGAAACAATTTAATTCCTACAGTTCTTTAACTCAATAGATTAAATTAAAATATATTGAATTGTATTTTCTGGAAATTTGAGTACTAAATCGTTACTTTGTAAAAGAAAGTTGAGAAGTTATACTATCCCAAAAATAAATATGATTAGAAACCAATTTTTAAGCATTATGTATAATTGTAAATTAACATATTTTTTCAAAACTAATATTATATGATATCTCATCATCCTCTCAAAGAAAATTTTAAAAAATTGTATTTTTTTTCTAATTTAGAGCTAAATTAAATATCCCCAGACCCCAGTCGATGATAACTAATGACCAGGTGTCCTACACTCGGCCAGTCGGCCAGTTGGAATCCATGTTCATGCCATGAAGAAATAGAGCAAGGTACAGGCTGGAACAAAGAAAATATTTATTTTTAAAGCAGAATCTTCTTATTAAAATTTTAAACCAAGGTATTTAATATGAGAGAATATATTGCTGATATATTATTATATATCACCTATTAAAAATCAAATGAAACATAAGAATATTTTTTGACCATTCTTCTTCATTTTTTAAATTAAAAGAAAAAATATACCAATTTGTTAATTACCTCAGTTTATGAACTAAAGTTATGCATTTTTTTATTTAGTTCAAAATTCGCACACGTAGAGTAATTTGTATGTGCTGAATATTTATAATAAAGTACTGTAATTTTTTTGTTCAGTTTTCCTAGTGCTTATATATCATTTCAAAACGACATCATTTTTTATTGTCAAATTAATATATTTTATATCTTGAATTAGTAAATCTTGACCTATGTTTTGATCAATTTAATACTTAATTCAGCTTTTAAAACTCAAGACATTAATTCCCTCTGATGGTGGCGGAGGATGTGTAAGGATGTTGACATTTTTTTAAATTATTGGTAATAAAGAAGCAATCAATGCTGACAATACACACACATATATATAAAATAAATTCACATATGACATTTCAACCCGAAGTCTCGGTCCAAAAAAGACAAACCATACCGAACTAGTTTGATACCCGATACCACGAGGGTAATTGGTGATTCGTCCTGTTCAATATTAATATGATCTAAGAGAAAGAGAGATTTTATCTTACCTTTAGATTATGGGTAAATCTAACCCCTTTTTAAAAATTTTTGTGCAAAAAAGAAAAAGAGGCACATTTGCAACAAAATGAATTTTCTTCTTCTTCTTTTTTTCTTCTCTCCTAAATAATACTCTTGACATGCAAAATGAAATTTCTTTCATTTTTAATAAAAGTAATACTCTCTTCGGTCATTTTTATAAGCAAATTTAAACTATTTTTTTTTTATACCTCTATTAAATACACATCTTTATATTAATTATCCTCCATTCACCACTAATTCTATTTCATTTACTCATTTATTACACATTCTCTCCTATACTTTATATTTATACTCTCTCATATTTATTACTCATTCTCTCTCCTATGCTCTTTTTATAAATAAGAGCATATTTAGAAGAAAAATGACATTGTTGATACATTTATGATTTTTAACTAATCTTAACTGTCAGTTTATTTTGCGCAATAAGAATAAAAGTTGCTTATAAAAAAGATCGAAGGAAATAGTACTCAAGTTGTTCACATTAGCCGCATTTTAAAAGAACTATTCGGTCCTGAATATGAGTAATTTAATTTTGTGATGTATCTGATGTATTAATTAATTATTTTCTTTCATTGGGACAGTGCTATGATTGAATTTGCTTACTTCAGGCTACCTTTATGTTTGGTATGATGGAATTGGGCACATGGAATTAGAATTAGAACCCAATTCCATGTCTTAAGCATGTTTGGTAGCATGGAATTTGAAACAATTCTATTTTCATATCCATCAAAACATATAAATTTGGCTTCCATGATCTAATACAAATATTTCCAATTCCATGTCCTTATTTCCATTTTTAACCTCTACCTCTTCCCTTTCAACCTCACAGTTTCCCCCGACTCCCTCTCGTCCGACCTTCCACTACAAGCGAGGTCCATTGGGCACTTGTGCTTGCAAATCTAGCAACGGCGATGATAATGGTAGCGATAGCCACGACCACGGCGACGGCGACCAGCACCATCGTTCTTTGTTCATGTGATATTTGACCATCGTTGGCCAACCCTTGTGCAACGATGACTCCAGAGGCCAGCACTGGCTGGGTTCATGTGCTTTGTCTTCTTTCCCCACACATATCTAAACTTGAATCTAGAACGGTGGTTGAAGGTTGAAGACGACTTGTCCTCTCCGTCTTCGTGTTGAAGCATGATGATGGTCATATCCTCATCTTCTCCAACCTCTTGAGCTTTGTCTTCGTCCATCACCATATCTCCTTTTTCCTGTCTTCATCTATTTGGTCATAAACAACAATTGATTTGCATATCTATGCTTGCCATTAACAGCCAAAGCTATGATTTGGCTTTTCTAATTTAGTTCTGATAATGTTGTTTGTGAGTTTTGTTGCTCCATAGTTTTGATTTCTGATGCTATGTTTCATGATTTCAAATGCTAATTTAGTTCTTATCAATTATCGTTGTGTTTGTTCACTTGAAGTATGTTGTTTCGTATTAGAAGATTCAGTAGTGGGTCTGTGAATAGGAGGATGAACAGTGTAGGCAATTACTCATACTTGTTTGGAATAGCGATTGAAATACTTAAAAGAAGCTTTTCAATCATGATTTACGGTATACGAGGTAAGTATGTGAAAGAAGTTTTGTTTTGATTTACATGAAAAGTAACTTAAAAGCAATCCAAACGCCATACCAAACATGCAGTTACAGTGCATCTGAAACATAAGAGGCAGAGGGCTTTTTTTAAAAAAAAAAATTAATTAGGTGAGCATTTTGGACTTTTCATATAAAAATCATGTCTCATTTTCATAACATACCAAACATACTTTTAAACCATATTTCCATATCATTCTCCATCTCCTTCAAAATTAATTCCAGCATACCAAACGAGCCCTTATAAATATATGGGTAACATTAACTGAGGAGCCACTCAATAACTCAAATAAAAAGCAAAGGGGAAAATCTTTAAAAATAAAAACAAAGAAAGGGTAAGAGAGATGTGATAGAAATTTGAGTTCAGGGGTATTTTTGTTTTAGAAGTTTTCACCGAGGGGCAATTTTGTTTTGAAAGTTTTTCGGGGGCAATTTTACCCCAGAAGTGTAAAAAATGGAGCAATTTTGCCTTGGTTGTTATCTCAGATAATTTTGACCATTAGTTGATCAAATATGCTGAACTAGCAATCCATATGTTGGGAAAGAGGTGTTTCCACTTCCTCTTCACTTAATTTCTCCACCATTGGATTAGCTTTTAATGGTAGAAATTTTATACAATATTAAAAATATTATCATGATATTAAATATTAAATTATGATAGTATTTTTGTAAAATAAATCTCAACTATTAAAAACCAATCCAATTGCCGAGAAATTAAGTGGAGAGAGGAGTTAGTGGAGACACACTTTTCCCCCACAGATTATCCACGTTATTTTTGTTAAGGTGCAAATTTGCCCCAAAAATTTTAAATTTAACTTTGAAAAAAGATGAAGTAATAACACATGGACTTCTAGCATAAATTTACATCTTAAAAAAAATGATGTGGATAGCATGTGAGCTAACAGCTCAATGCATTTAGTCAACTAAAGGTCAAAATTAACCGAGATAACAACTAGAGCAAAATTGCTTCCTTTTTTACACTTTCGGGGTAAAATTGTCCATCGGTAAAAACTTTCGAAACAAAATTGCCTCTTAACCTCATAAATTTTGAGGCAGGTTATCATTAGAACATTGATCAAACATAGAACATAACACCAAGTTGGTCTTAACAATACAAGGACATAAAACCAACTGTTAAAGCCCAAATTATAAGTTCAAAATTAATATTATACATCCTGTCGTAAATGTAAAATCTAGTTTATATATAATTTATACTATAAATTAGGTCTTACATTTAGTACAGGAGAAGTCTTAAAGAAGTCACACAAATATACAACCACGCATACATAAAAAGCACAGTCCAAAGGTGAGACGATGCCCAACTTCTTGTCCTATCAGCTAGGGGTGTACATGGGCAGTGTAACATCCTTGTTTTTAAAATATAATTATAATTTAAAGATAATTATGAATTTAGTAGTAACTTTTTGAAAAAAATAATAATAATAAAAATAAAAAATAATTAAAAAATAATAATTAATTAATTAATTAATAATAATATTATAATAATATAATATATATATATATATATTATATTATTATTATATTATAATATGTAAACTGTGGGTGGCCCACAGTTGGAAAGAATGAGGGAGGCACCGAAAGTGCCTCCACTCGTTTATTAATTGGCGCCATTAGGCGCCAATTATTAGAGGTGAGGGAGGGGCGTATTATAAATACCCCCTCTCGCTTCTCACTTCATGCAGATCGTCTGCGTGAAGTGATTGTGCAGAAGGTGTATGGTGTAGGGTGTGATATTTATAGGAGTATTTTCATATATTTGGGGATTAATAAGGTACTCAAATTCTTTTCTGATCACAACTCTTCTTTTATGAAAATGTTCTAAATAATTTTCTCTTTCTTATGATAGTAATTTTGTGTGGATTAGAGAAAATTTTAAGATTAGGATTTTGGACAAATTTGAGTTTTGTTAATATAAGGCTATAGGAATATAGAGGAGGATTAATGGTTAATTTTAATCAGGTTACTTTTATTATGTAGTTGGTATATAATTTTATAATAAATTTTCTATATAATTAATCTAAGAATAATTATATATTAGGCTTTTTATCCGATTAAATTTGGATTAAATAATTTATTTGGTTTGTTGGAGGTATTATAGATATTCTAATCGGTTTAGTTTGGTAAATTTTGTTGTATAAGAAATTATAAATTATAATTTGATATTAAGAATTAGATTTTTATATGATTTTAATTATGTGGGAGTTTCAATTATTGTTTAATAATTATACTATATTCATATAAATTAGAAAAAGAGATTTAGTTATTTTAGAAGGTTGATATTGATGATTATATAATAATAGATATGTTAAAGGTGAAACTTTAATTTATAAAAATTAAGTGATTGACGAGAGAGAATGATATAGAGGTTGTTTAAGGATTGTTAAGGAAGTTAGAATATTTAAGGATAATAATAGTAGAGGAAAATTGGAGATGAATTGTGTAAATTATTTATTTTAGTATTTCTTGGGGTTAATTGTTACTTAAATTGATAATGTAGAGTTTTCTTGGGATCGGTGATTGTTCGTATTTGGTACTCAAGATAAAGTTAAGTTTGGAATTGAGGTAACCGGGGTTAATTTATTTTATATGCTTGTTTTAGACTGTAAGATGTTTTCTAAACCTTACTTTCATCTATACTACTTGTATGTGTTTTGAAAGATTATATGTATGTTTGAGTATGAACCTAGTTTAGTGAAGCAGTGTATTTTCAAAATTGTATATATGAGCATAGATATTATTAAAATTGTTACTGTTATGATGGTTATGATGTTTGAGATGGAATGTTGTAGAAGATATGATAATTTGTATATGTTTCGAGAATTATAATGATATATTGTTTTTCTATAATGGGATATGGTGGGTTGTGTGGAAGAGATATGGTGAAAATGTGCCCATCGACTCTCTTATTCCTGGCCCGGATTTTGAGTTGAGTGTTTTGGGCGGACAACTCCCTGTTACGGTATATTGGTGGTGGCATGGGAGGGGCAGTATTCTTGAAGTGACTAGCCAACCTTTGGCCGGGTATACTAGCACTGATAGGCTGTACCACATCCAGAAGCTATAAGGAGGAGCAGGATGGATGAGTGGGGATGGTTCTAATTGTTGAACATATTATATGAAGTTTAATTATTGAGAATATTATTAATACTATGTTAGTTAAAGCTGCTTCACTGACTTACAATCGTTTCCTGCATATTTTGTAAATTAATTTTTGGTTACTGAGACTTTATGTCTCACCCCGTCGTTTTAAATATTTTTCAGGCGAAACCTCTAATTTGGCTAGAGGCCAAGGGAAGCAACCAGAGGCATAGACGTTGAGAATCCTGTAGGCCTCTTGTGGTATTGGTGTTGTATTATTCTCTATATTGCCATTATAGGACATATTATGTTTTCAAAGATATCATATTTACTGTTTGGATAACTATTTTAAAATCTTAATTGTGGGATTCAATGTCATAAAAATCGTGGGCTGTAAGTTCTTCTGTTATTATGTTTGCCCTGAGTAATGAATATCTTTGTAGTGGGTTTGTGGGCGAGTTTGTGCCTTGAACTCTGATATGTTTTAAATGGAAAATTGTTTTCGATCATCACTGGTTAACCAGATTTTGTAAAATCATTACGGTAAATTGTTGTTCGGAGAAAGGGTCGTTTCAGGCAGGGTTGGGCAGGGCGATGCCCTGCCCGAAGGATCAACGGGCTACATTTTGCTACCCGATGCCCAACCCTGCTAGGTGAAGCCCAGACATTTTTGAACTAGGTGAGGGTGGGCTTTGCCCTGCTCAACATTTATCAACCCAACTTTGAAGTCACTCTTCAAGGGAGCACAAATAGGTTCACAACCAAAGATTGCCTACGCACACCTTATGTGGGGAAAAACAGCTTTAATGTCGATAAACAATATGGAAAGCTCAGAAAAAAAAATGAGATACAGTCATAGAGTCACAGAGAGAGTAAGAAACAGAACAGAGAAAGAGTTAAGGGTTAATGGCTTAATGGCTTAATGTCGTGCAGCGTGCGTGTGCGTAATAGACATTTGAGATTGGAGGAGCAAAGGAGCCTAATAAAAAAAACATATAATATAATATAATATAATATAATTATTTAAAGTTATAAACAGTTACACAAAAAAATATTTATATCAAATATTTTAATATATATAATTATATACCTACCGGGCAGGGCCAAATGGGTAGGGCGGCATACCCTGCCCGATGCCCGACCATGCCCACTAAAATGCCCAGCCCAATTGTGCCCAAATTTTTTCGGGCTGCTTTTTTTTGGGCTGGGCAGGACGCTTTTTTTTTGGGCCGGGGTGGGCGCACTGGGCGGTGGGCTTCATGAACACCCCTACTACCAACTATAGGGTTGAAGCATTGTGCATCTCTGTAAATGCCTCCAAGGGCAACGGTATCTTTTATTACCTCCGATTCTAAATATAAAATTCAATTAATTTTTTTGATAAGATTAAAGAAATTAATTAAATTAATTTAAAATATTTATATTTATTATTATTTCTTTAAACTAATTTATTTAATTGATAAATTGATATTCAAAAGTTAAAACACAGGAGATACCATTGAGGGTGGTTATTAAAAGGGGGGGGGGGGGGGGGAGGCGGAGAAGCAAACAAAGATGGAACAGGAAATGAGGAAAGAGAAGGGAATCTATCATTCCATCCCCAAAAGTCCATTTTGCAAACAAATTCAAATGAAGATGGTTATGCGTTGTCCCGCAGTTGCGTGCGCGTCTGTTCTTCATTTCAATCATAGACGCTGTGAGTTACTCATCCCTTCCATTTTATTAGACGCTTCTAATTAAAGTGGTTAAATCCCTATAGTTTGCTTAAACCATAAAATCGTATTTTGAGCTCGAATAATAAACTCTAAAGAGTTTATTTTTATCGATAAATAGGTATTTATGATCTATAATTAAAATATAAAAAATGAAAAGAATTTAATTTAAATATATTTTAAATTCAAATGATTGAAATTAAATCCATTAATATTCAGCAAAGGAATCTCATCTCTATAAATTTCATATATAAAGCCTCTACGCATGCAATCAATATAGAGTTGATCTAACAGTGTAAGGCCCCGTTAAATCCCCCGGTCTTAAGTTTGAGTCTTAGATGAGACACTTGTATTGGAAGTGGTAGCCACGAACTCTGAACCGGATGATAATATCAAGAAAAGCCTCTAAGCATGATCAAATTGAAAATGTTAGCATGGTTATGGAAGATAAAAACATAAAAATAGTAAACTCAATGTATGAACTCGCGGGATTAATCTTATTTACAACTAACACAAGTTTAAAACTCATTCGACACGATTTTGTAAGCTAAAAATGTAAAAACAATAAATTTAGAGAGTAAACTCGCAAGTTTAACAATAATCTCTCTAACTAATTCATATGTACTAGATAAAGACATTAAATGCGTAATAAAATTTAAGTTACTTCTCATATTACTATTATCAATCACACTAATCTTTGATATTATATTAATTTTTACTCTCTCTTACTACCCTTATTAAATATAAACATATAAAAAACTATATTTAATATTCATTGAAACTCTTAAAACATCTTAAAAGAGCTAAAAAAAACTTTTGAAATAATCCTGTAAAACCGAAGGGAGTATTATTATTACTCTAGAACTATAATTTTAGTAGTTCTTCTTTTTGGGAAAAAAAAAACAAAGGAACTAGTATTGTTTTGATTTAACTGACCAGTTAATCATGTTGCACCTGATTAAAATGGAATTGATAAAATCAATTATGGTCACTAAAGCATCAATTCAATCATGATTTCTAATTGGCCTAGCAATTACTCCCACCTATCCTTAATATAGAATATATTTATGAAGTTGATCTTGATCCTAAATATAAGACATAGTTTTCATATTTGTCATTCTTTTTCTAATTTACCCCTATTGATACTCCCCCAACAAATAATCAAGGATAAGAGAGAATGAGGGAATTAAGAAAAATGACTAAGGGATTTTAATTTAAAAAATATGTATGTCACATTAACAAACTTAACTAACTTCTTTAGTTTAATCAAATTAGATAAATATGTCTTATATTAAGAATTAAAAGACTAGTATATGGATTCTATCCCGTTTTCAATATCATAACTCTAACTCATGCTAATATATAGTAATAGACACGGATGCATTTTTTTTTTTTATCGAACGATACTTTTATTGCAAGGATGCATTTTATTGGGTTCAATACAATCGAAAGGTTGTTGGGGGAAAGTGACTTCCTGATTATATTTATGCTGGAAATAGCAGAATAAAATTGCAGAATGGCAAATGTGGGACTGCCCACACGGTGTTTGTTCAGTTTAACTTTGAAAACTCACTAAGTTGCTCATGGTGTAAACGATTTTTTTTTTTTTGAAGAATTACATTCAAGTTTTAATTAAGAAAAGAAATGAAAAAATGGTATCATGAAGTTGTCAATGACGTTCTTGAAGTTATCAATGAGACCATTTTTTTATTTTATAATTTGACGGGACCATTTTTTTATTTTTCTCTTTTCTAATATGTGAATGTTCAAAAAAAAATAGAGAGATCAAGAGCATCGCTTAGGATCTTAAGTTAAAAGCAGGATCGAACTCATAATTTTGTATTCATCGGAGAACTTTCATGCCACTAGCTACTAGGCTACAAAATCATTGTAAAGAATAACTTTTTTAAAAACAACAAAATTTAGCTTTTGATAAAAGGACTTTTTGAATCTTTAATAAATATAATCTTCCCAAAAGAAAAGATAAATCGCCTAAACAACTTATCACGGTTTTCATTTTCATGGGAAATAGCAAATTTTTCAGAAAACAATTGCATGCAAATTCTTATATTTGTTTTCTGAATATCCTACTCAAATATAACCGTCACGGAATAGGCTCCAATCCTTTCCTTCAAAGAAAAGGATGGTCATTTTCTTCCTATGAGCCTCCCGATGGTCCTTTTTTTCTTATGAGCCGTTAGATTAAGATCTCAACGGTCCAGATTTAATATGTTATAAAAATATTGTTATAAATAATATTTTTTCTTATAAATAATATTTTTATAACATATTAAATCTGGACCGTTGAGATCTTAATCCAACGGCTCATAAGAAAAAAAGGACCATCGGGAGGCAAATCCGTCATGAAATAAAGACTCTTGGTTAACATCATAAGAAGTACATAATTTTTGCATGCATTTGTATTATCTTCTAATTAAATTATCCTTTTAATAAAAAATACACTTATCATATCTTAATAAAAATATTATAACTGTACCAAAGGGCCATCCCCTTTTTTCCTGTTTTTATTTTCCTCTTGGGCATGAAGTATAATCCAAATGCGCAATGTGAGAAGATGCAAGCTTAAAACTATACTACTTTTGATCCTATACATAAAACCTAATTGACATTTTTTAAAGAGATCAAAGAAGCTAAATAAATTATTTAACATATTATATGTTGTGTATGATTAAATTATATATCAGTTTATAAATTAAACATATTAATTTAAAGAAAATATGATAAATATAAATATTTTAAGCTAATTTAACTAGCTTCCTTAATCTTCCTAAAAAAATCAATTAAGTATTATATTTAAGACCGCTAAGCTCAATCCACATTTTGAGAATAGTGGATCACAGCTTTTATGAACCTTTGGACCCCCCTTTTTTTAAATAAACCTCTCTAAGGGCTTTATGAGTAATTGAGTACCTTGGATCATTCCCTTGAGAAAAATCCATTAAAACTCAGTTAACTAGGCCATTGGCATTTTCTTGTAAAGGTTTGTGCTTAATTGATCCATGTGGCATCAGGTTTGGGCCTCTTATCAAACGTTTTGATATGGGGCCAGGCCCATATTACTATCACTATTTTTAAAACCAATGGAAATTGGTTCAAGTGATAAGCGGCTTGGTTCCGCTTAAGGAAAGTTTCGGATTCGAGTCTTGTGTATGCAGAAAATTCTCATTGGGAGACTCTCCCATTATAGCTAGGTGCGCGACGCCGGTTGAATCCGGATGTAGTTGGGGCAAAACTCCGATGAACCGGGTGAGCAACCCAAAAAAAATAGAATAAAATAATAATCCCTAGGATGTCTACATCTAGTAGTTAACAATGTCTCAAGTGAGATTTTCTCTAATAGGACATTTTTGTGCCTATAAAAAAGTAATACTCCATCTAGTCCTAAATATTAGAGCTAGCATGGTATAGTGGTTTATTTTGATAACAAATATAATACCTCGATCTTTTTGTATCTCCTAAATTTATAATTATTTATCCAAACTCTCCTTATTGATTACACATGCTTAAAGGCCCTATTTGGTAAGCGGCATTAGGGGGTAAGGATTAGGATTGGGTCAGGGATTGAGTCAAATTGTATTGTTTGATATGAGGGACTGGAGATAACCTGGGATTAGGAGTACCATGAAAGTGAGATTGCTGCAAAACCACCTCTCCCCTGGTATTGCGTTTCCAATCCCAGGATTGCAAATGTTAGAGACAAAAATATCCCCATTTATAATATTTTTTGGACAAAAATGCCCACTATCAATTTTAATAATAAGGATATTTTTAGTCTTTTTATAATTTATGAAGGATTATAAAATAAAACCAATTCAAGTATTTTATCTAAATATTATCGCATACCAAATGTAATTTTAAACCTTCATCCCCAATTTCAATACCTATCCCTATCCCAATACCAGTCCTAATCCCAATCCATCAAAATCAATACCTCGTACCAAACAGGGCCAAAGGGTTTTCATTAAGAGATAATTTCTAATGCAAATGACTATAGGGGTGTTCTATAAAAACCATCACACATTTTTTAACAAATAATTAACTTAACTAATTTTCTTAATTTTTATAAATTGATTATCTAACTTTTATATTACCACTTATCACATTAAAGAAACATCATAATCTTGAGGAAAAGAAAGTTGTCTGGATCAATGAACGAAAAATTGGACTGAACTGGCCGGTTCAGCCGGTTGAACTGGGAATCAGTCATTGGTCCTTTCCGATCTTTTAGTAAACCGTAAAACTGGTTGAACCGGTCTGAAATCGGTTTGACCAGTTAAAACCGATGGTCCAACCGGTTTCATTTTTTTAGTTTTAAATTATTATTTTGTTCTATTTTTTAGGAAAAATTGAAGATTGAAAACCAAAATGAAAAGAAAAATAGATAAAGAAAGAATAAATCTAAAAAAAATGAAGAAGATAATAAAAAAAATTATTTAAAAGAATCTAATAATTACAGGAAATGAGATATCATTACATAAGTATAAGTATTATAACTAATATTAATAGATTTTAAGCATTTTTTCCTAAAAATCTTCATTTTTATCTATAGAATTTTAAAAATATATTAATATATATTGTCATTAATAAATTATAATATTTTAATATGACTGATTTAATTATCGGTTAGATCCCGATTGACCCATTAACCCTTGAACCTGTACCGTGACTGGTTCATTACCCGATCCGATTTTTCGTTCCTTGGTCAAGATGGACGAGTAAATAAATGTGTTACTCCTTCCTATCTTAAATATAACACCTAGTTATTTTTTTTTGGAGATGTTAAGAAAGCTAAATAAGTTATTTAATCATATCATATGCTGTATATCATTAGATTATATATCATTTTATAAGTCACACAAATTAGTTTTGAAAAAAATAGTGATTACAAGTATTTTAAATTAACTTAATTAGTTTTCTTAATCTCTCTAAAAAAAATTAATTGAGTCTTATATTTATGATCGAAGGTAGTATAACAGAAACACCCTTTACCTAAGAAATTTGCAATCTTATAGGAGTGAAGAGGCATTTATACCTAGAATATACGAGTTTAGTTGTCAATTCAAATAAAATTAAGGTCAAAATTTATTGAGGATGAATTTGAAAAGCACTTTGGAGAAGGCTAATTATAACCTAGAGATGGATGATAAGCTACTTAAAATAAGAAGCAGGTCCCACAGAAAGAAAATAAAAGGAAAGGACAAGTGCTTATCTTTTTTTCCCCTCATTGGTCAAAAGCTTTGAAGTGCTTCTCCAAAATGCCCAAAATAAAAATAATAGGTCGTGTGGCCCAAATCATAAGTAACCAAAGTGTCAATACAGAAACCAATGGTCGCAAAGTCTCTGTATTTGTGAGCCCAACATTAAAGTGAAAAAGATTTAAATGTCATTTTCATGGGAAAAGTTGTAAACATTGGCCATTGAATCTCATTAACGTTGCTCTCAATACTCTTTGGAATTAGACCTTTGCTATGTTTTGCCAATTTTAGGGGCACCATCCATCACCTGTCCATTAAAAGCATTGGGTGTCCCACACTCGTGGGGTGGACCCTATGATCTTTGTCCACAAGTTTTTCTTTTTCTTTTTCCCTGTATTTTTGTTATAAATAGGCAAACATTTTATTGTTACCAGATGAATACCGAAGGTGAGTAAATGGAATTTTTTTATGATGGTGGAGAGATTTGTCAAAGTGATAAGGCTTTTGGTTATATGAATTATTAATCCAATATTATATATTTAATATGTAGTGCGATTGAACGTGTAAGTTGATAATTTTAAATAATGTTGGGTTGATGGTGATATCATATTTATTGTCACTTTTATTTGGATAAGAGAGTCCATTCAACTCTCTCTCTCTCTCTCTCTCTCTCTCTCTCTCTCTCTCTCTCTCTCTCTCTCTCTCTCCTCTCTCTCTCTCTCTCTCTCTCTCTCTCTCTCTCTCTCTCTCTCTCTCTCTCTCTCTCTCTCTCTGTGTGAGACAGAGAGAGAGAGAGAGCATTCAACTAACAAACTTTGGTCTTTAAATTATCAAATGATGTTACATACTAATACTCTGTAACTAAAAAAGGACATAAATGCAGAGAAGCAAGAATAAAAGAGCTAATTCCTAACACTATAACTATATTTTAAAAATGAAATAGAACTAATAAATTCCCTACATCCTGAAGAATTATATCTGAATGTTGCTTACAATTCTCCACTTTATGGAGCTATTTCTTCCTGCAGCAAAAAAGGGTTAGTGACTTTTTTTCATCCAAGTTAAAAAGGGAGCAGTTAACAACCCAGATAAACGATGCTCTCAATTATGTAATTGCCAACTGACTTATCAAAATTGCTTTCTTCCACTGCATACACTGTACTAATCAACCTTGATAACAAATGAAAAATTGTAGTATTCGAGAAGCATCAGATCACAAAAAATCAACAATAATACTCCAACCACTTGAGGGATATTGTTATAGGTAACATTAGAAGCTTGAGGATTGTTGAAATTGACTATGTCCTTTGATAAAAAAAAGCTGCAACACTTGGGGAAGATGCCACTTTGATGCCCTTGATTATTGTAGCTAGATCAACCTTATTCCCTTTGTGAAGCAATTGATTTCTATTTATCCATAAGATATAAATGAGTCTAATAATATGAGTTACTTCCTCCGAAAATCTATCATTGTGAAGCTGGACAAGAGCCCTTTTAAGACAAGATTTAAAATCCAGCAACTTATTGAAAGGGGAAATAATGGATAGGGCTCCAAACCATAGAGCCCTTAAAATAGGGCAAGTCACCAACAAATGCTCTAAAGATTCCTCTTGGTTGCAATCGAATAAACACTTACCTTAAATAGGAAGATGATGCCTATTAATGATATTAACTGAAGGGATTGCATCATTTAAAATCTTCCAAATTATAAGAAGATCCTTTAAAGGCAGAGAAATACACTATAAGAATTTCTAGAATTCATCATTTTGGCCCTTGATGTGTGGAGAAGGAGATTTTTTAGAAACCAAGTGAGACCTTATATTCTCCCAAAGGATTGAACAACCAAATTAACTTATCTTGGCCATTTAGGAAGGATACAAGAATATAAAGAATAGATCTAGTTATGTGAGAAGGATCAGGTGTCTTGAACCCGGACTGGACCAGCCGGTCCGGCTCGAAAACCGGCGAACCGGCCGGTAAATCGGTCCGGTTCGGGCTCATATTTAAAATTTTTTTAAATTTTTTCTTTAGAATTTCATACTATAAGTCTAAAATTTTCAATTTCTTACTGGCTTGGTCCTGGTTTAGCTTCGGTTTGGCCTCGGTCTGACCCATTGACCCTTAACCCAGTACCCCGACCGGTTCAATACCCGGTCCGAGTTTTAATACCTTGAGAAGGATAAACATTCCTTACCAGGTTGTAATTCCACCTAACCAAACACCGGGTATATGGAAGATGCACCAATAAATTCAAGATAGTTCTTAACGATGAAGAACTATAGAATTCAGACTGCATGGGCCACCACATTAGGTGGTTGATAGAAATGGAATTTCCAAATCCAACTCTCCAACCTAAATGATATGTAATTATAGAAGAACATTGAGAAATTCCTTTTCATAACCAAGAAGAATTATAAGGTTTCTTCACCAGTGTATCCCCTTTAAGATCTATATGCTTATGCTTCAAAGTTTTTGCAAGAAGAAAGCCTGCTTGCGCATTGATAATTCTCCATATTTGTTTGCAATCAGAGAATCATTCACTTTTGAGATAGGTCATATCCCCAGTCCTCCTTCAAAGAGAGGCCTGAAGATAGAATCTTTGCTGGTCAAATGAATTCTGTTTCTTTCTCCAGTAGAACCCTAGAAGAAATTTGTACATCTTGCATCAATATGATTATAGATATACTGAGGAATTTTAAGGCAAGAGATAACATGAAGATTAACCCCTTGATAGAACTGATCTAATTAAAGTCAACCTTGATGCTTAAGAAAGTAACCTAGTCTATCAGGTTGTCGTATGCTGATCCACATAATTAGTTACTTGTCTATAAACAACTTCCTTATTTCCGTCCTGAATCACCCAAGTTCCTAAGCACTTTCCAAGTCTGCCAGCAAACCAAACGCCCAAGAATTGAGCATAATGAGACTTATGATCATAAGAGAAATTAGGACTGAAAATAATTGAGGATTTAGTCCTATTGATTTGTTGTCCACACCATAAGCTATAAAGGTTCAGTGAAGCCTTGATGGAGTTGAGACTTGGATCAGAACCCTCAAAAAAGAACACAAAGTCACCCGCATATTGTAAATGAGAGATGGGCTGAGAATTACTACTAACTTTTAATGAAATTTGGTCTTTATAAATTAAAAAAAAACTCCGGTCTTCGCTTCAGTATGATGACTTAGTTTTGAGTTTGAGTTAGTATGAATATGTATGATACTTTTGTGAAAGTGATCCTATTTAAAAATTGACTCGAGGCTTTGTTAAAATTAGTTTGTTTACTATAATTTTTGATACTAGGTGATTTACTACATATTGAGATTTAAGCCCAGTATAAATCAACCTATCAAATACTCTTTTTGTTCTTAATAGAAGAGTTAGTAGAGGAGTGCTTTGATTATAAACAGTAAATATAACACTTTAATTCACCATGTCTTCCAATTACATATTCTTTTCTCAAACCCTCCCTATTAATCAAACATTAAGAGGATTATCATTCATGAGTAATTTTCAATACAAATGACTAAATGGGTGCTTTAGTGAAACTAGTGTGTGTGTGTTATATTTATAGATAACTAATTTAACTATTTCTATTATTATTTATAAATTAGTTATCTAGTTCCTATATTTAGAATTTAGAATAAGAGGAGTATCGATTAAGAGATTTTTTTTTTTAATAAAGGCAGGACACACACTACTATTCAATTTCAAAGAAAGATTACAATATTTGAACAAGTTGTTTTTGCTCTCTACTCCTCTTGTTCTTAATATAAAACATATTTAGGGAGTTGATCTTGGTCCTAAATATAAGACATATTTTTTATATTTGTTAATATTTTCTTACTTTGCTCCTATTGATGCTTCTTTAACAATAATCAAGGAAAAGAGGGAATACAGGAACTAAGGAATATGAGTAGTGTGTTTTAAAAAAATATATATCACAATAATGAATTTAACTAACTTTCTTAATTTAATCAAATTTGATAAATATATCTTATACTAAAACTAAGAAGAGTAATAAATAGGGAAAATCCTATATAAAGATGGTTGAATTACCCAAATTCTAATTTAAGTTATTAAACTTAACATATTATCAATTAGGTTATGTGACATAATTAGGGATTTAGAAATTGGGCCAAATTACCTCAATATCCCTTAGTTATTAAAAAAAAGTTAAATTGGAGACAAAACTATATTGTTTACGCACTATGTAAGAACCCTAACGGCAGAAAATTCATTGCAGGCCTCGACACAGTTAGAAAATCAGCAAAGAAGGATAGAATAAGTTGGTTCTAATGTTAAATCTTTGTTCCTTAATCACTTTTAGTTAATATATGTACTTAGACGGATTTGTTTTTTTATATGTGAGTCATCGGTGCTTTGTAATATCAGACGTCGAAAAGCATATATACTGATATACACAATAATGAAGGGTAATTAAGTGTGGCCACAGTTTTGTTGGTCAGTCGGTCCTTTGCTTGCATCCCACGAGAATTTTCTCACAGTTTATGTGAAGAATCCTACACTCATGTATATCTCTGTTTGCCTTGGTGGGAAAAAATCTGAACCACACATAAAGAGATGTATTTAGTTTATGAAATAGAAAAGAATGAAGGACATGTTAGAAGTAATGCAGAAATTGCTTACAAGTGTTGAATGATGTTTTGATTCATTTATCTCTGTTGACCTCCGCGGCATATTCTCATCAACGAATGGTTTCTAATATCACTGTTTTGTTTGGACTTAAAACTGAAAATTTTAACTTGATGTAGTTTTTGGTTTTTTCTGAAAAAAAGAATTGCATTTTATCTTTGGGACTTTTTCAAAATTAAAAACCTTCAATTTGTTCCCTAGGTTTGAATTCTCTTCGAAACGCTGTGAAGATCATTGTCGAACTCACCAAAAACAAAAGGGACCTGTTATTGCTTATTTGATTTTGGGAATTTTCTAGTGAAAACATTGCCTTCATTCTGTTTGCTCCGTTGTTCTGATTCTTCCGTCGTAAAGATCATTGAAAACGGAGGCTTTTCCTTTTCTCTTTTCTTTAGACCATGGGTTAGGGGTATTATTGGAAAACAACTAACATTTAAATATCCTAAATTGGGTCAATGACCCAATTTAAGATTTATTGATTTTACCAACCTTATATAAGATTTTCCTATTTCAACCGTCTTTATATGGGATTTTTCCTAATAAATAAGTTGTACCTGTCACAAAAACTTACTAGCAAATATCGCACACGAGACAAAGGCATATGTTCTTATTGACCCAAAAGCGACGTTATGCAGGCTGAGTGAGAGGGAAATTTGTGTGTTCAATCAGACAACGGAATAATAATATTCGTTTGAAAATTGATTTCATAACATAATATTCTGTCTTGATTTTTATATCCAATAGAAGGATTGTTATTTTGTAGCCTAATCCAAACAAAACACATTATTGGTCCTAAATTATACCATCCCTACCAATTTCATCCTTTTATTCTTTTTCTTTTTTTTTTGATACAACATCCTTTTATTCTTTTTGTATGTTCCTTCTCTTTACTTTTACATCGCCCTGTCTTCCCTATCATCTTTCACATACTAAATAATCCATTTTTTCCTATTACTATTTTCATTTTTAATGGGTTTTATTATTGGCGTCGGTTTCCATAAAGATGCTAGAAAGTTAAATGGGTAAAAAAAAAAAAACAGAGTTTAACATAACAAACAGAATGTGTTCTGAAATTTTGGATCCTTAGGACAAAAGGCACAGCAAGAATTATAATATTTTTATAATATATTAAATCTGTATTGTTAAGATTTTAATCCAATATTTTTATAATATATTAAATCTGTATTGTTAAGATTTTAATCCAACGGTTAAAATTAAAAAAAAAGAAAAAAGAGAGTAAAGGAAAAGGAGAAAAGCTAGATCTTCGAGGATTTATGTGAATGCTTGTTTTGAATAACTTATTTTTTATTTATAAATGCTTCATGATTTATAAGGTATATGAAATAAGTATATGAGAGAAATTTTACCTCAACTTATATAATAAGGACTTATTGTCTAAAAATAAGTAATGTCAAACATAGGCTTATTCTCATTAAATGAGAGCCAATCAATCACCAAGGTGCCTCTTAGACAAGATACTTCTTGTTTGAGCCGTTCAACAAATAGTTTCAACTTTATTCACTACTTTTATTTGAACTAAATTATACAAAATGCCCCCAGCTTTGTGTCATAGGCAAATAACCTTTAAAACTTTATAGTAAACACTTCAACTTTTACATTTATACAGATAACTCTTGTACCAATAACTCAAAGTTTACCTTAAATAGTTCATCTACGTACTCCTATACCATGTGTATAACACGAAGTTTGAGGATATGCATACAAAAATAAAATTTAATGGGTATGAAAAATGATAGTCTCGACTGCACAATTTTGAAAGCTTGACGAGGTTTATTGTAATTTGTAAAGTTGTAAAGATTAGAAGGATTATTTACATGTATGACAGGGTTTTGTATAATTTAGCATTTTATTTTTAATAATAATCATTGAATTCATGATAAATTATATTTCTTGATCTCTGGTTTTCAGGAGGCCAGATATACATATCCTGAATTTGGAATAGTGAATCTGCTTAAACAAACAGAGATTAGAATACAAAATTATTCAAAATCGGGGTTAATCCAGCCCCACCTTTCAATGACCCACTGAACAAAATTACAATTTTTACTTGTAAAAATATTTTAAATGGATTTTGCCCCCACCCCCTCATCAAGCAATTCCTGTTTCCTGGATTCATCACTGGAGAGATCGTAATCAGAATCTAGAGACCAGATTATATTTTTGCTTTTAGGCTCACTCGCCTCTGACTCTGAGTTAGACTCTCCTCATCCGAGTCAACTCAACGGAATCGTCGGCCCCAACCCCGCCGGAAACAAAAATCCCGGAAAAAACCTAAAGCTATATATATATTTTCCCAACTAAGCAGCTCGAGACTGAGAAGTGAGAACTACAATAATTATCAAATACTACACCGGCCTGAACCGGTTTACTCACCCATCGAACCCGGTCTGACTCCACACTGCGTCACGAACCCGCGTCATGTCACGGCCCTTTAGTGTCCGTCCCACTCCCTCAAAAACGGAGTTCGCTGCCATTTTCCTGCTCCGCGAGTACTCACGCGCCAAGTACTCGTGTGGCGGGACCATCTCCGATTCGTCCTCGAAACCGCCATCCAAGTTGTGAAGCGATTCGATCGAGTCAGACCGGAGTATCTTGCTCCAGTCCGGCACGTTCACAGGAGCCGACGTGGCCATGTGGTGTCCACGTTGTGGCGCCACGCTGTCGTGCCCGCGGTGGTACTGGTGGAGAATCCTGGACGACGTCGTCGCAGCGTTGTTTCCAGAATCATCGAACGCCAGGGACAGTCCGCCCACACATCGGTGGTGATCGTCGCGGGAGATCCGACGGCCACCTCTGATCGAGATCCCGCCACCGTTGACCTCCGCAGACGAGTGCGGAGGTCTCTCGCCGAAAGAGGCATTCATTGCGCGGTCGTCTAATTCGTCGACGGTGGACCAGACATCGTCTTCAGCGAACTCCGTTGCGTCAGTGGCGGCGCCGATGGAGGGTTGGCCGCGTAGATTGTAGCTGTAGCTTCCCAAGAGGCGTTCGCTACGGTGGTTTGCGGTCAATTTACGACCCTTGGCCATGTAAGAACGAGGACGGAGGAGGAAAGTTTCGCAGTGAGCCAGCCACTAGCTCCGGACCAAGCCACCGGAAAGGAATGAAGCCGACGACGATGTTAAGAATCCATAACCTGTAGAGGTTTGGACATAAGCAAAAAGCAGGAAGATGACCTTGTATATATAGCGTTTTCTTTGGCGTGACCCACCATTTTGAATTTCATTTCAATTTGAGGTTCATTTGGTCTGCATTTCCTCAATTTATATATAGTTAAAATGGAAGCCCGCTATTGGCCCCAAAAAAAAAAAAACTCGCTGGCAAATCAGCCTATCAAACGTATGTGTTTGGTATCACTTATTTTTTGGATAATAAGTCCTTATTACGTAAGTCGAGATAAAACTCTTCTCACATACTTACCTTATATACAGTGAATCACGATTTATAAACACTTATTATCTAAAAATAAGCTATTCCAAACAAGCATAACGGCATTATAATTTTTTTTTGTTGGATTTAATTGTGATCCAAAGTAATATATACTCACTGATTTAATCCCTATTATTTTTTTTTTTTTTGGTAACTACAGGCAGATAGGGCCTTCGGCCCCCAAACCCGGATTCCCCCCGGTATCCGGCGCCTTTTCCTGAGTCCCTGGCCTTCTAACACTGGACCAGGTAACCCGGGGCAATCGACTAATCCGGAGCGGGGGAGATTGTAGGCACATCCCTATAAGGCGCATTTGCACCAAGGATGGGTTCCCCCTCCCAACAAGTGCTTCTCCCAGATTCGAACTCTCGTCCGCCTGGGGGAGTATCAGCTGCCTTACCGCTGCACCCCAGCACTTGTTGGTGATTTAATCCCTATTAAATGTAGTAAATCATTTGTCATGCTAATTTACTAGTCGTAATTAATTGTGTGGTAAATTTTAATATTTATTTGAAATTACGTATTTTTTAGTTGAGCTTTAAAATTATATATATATATATATATATATATATATATAAAATTAAAGGGTAATGACTAATGTCACTTAAATGACTATATGAATGGAGTGATTAGTGATTAGTTCAGGAAACCTACAACACTCTTCGTAAAAAAGGTACTCCCTCCGGTTGTACTACAAACTTTATCTTATATTTAGGACCGGAGGTAGTATAAAAAAGCAGGTTTTTTTGTATATGGCGTGGAGCAACATTATCTACGAGCCCTGAATATATAATTTATCATTTGATAAAACTTAATAGTGAGATATATTAAAGATTATATATTATAAATTGAATTAATATTAACTTTTTTTATACTAATTCATGCGAGCTAACCAACTAACTACAACTTGGAATCCCGTAAATCGTCCCCAGGTCTTCGTGAAGACCTTGTTGAATCAGACGGAACGGAGCAGGAAAACAGCAGAATGATAGCGATAATTTATGGATTTTAAAAACAAAATTTAGATATTATAAAAAAGGTACTTTTTGAAATAAAATTTATATCCATCTTTTCTTTAGGTATCAGGAGTATCATTGCACCAATAATGAAAAATAATCTCATGATGCGAGAAGTATAAAATAAAGGGAAAATTATGAAAAAATCTCTCATTAGCAATTTATTTGTTAAATGGGACTTTCACGTGCAGATTATCTTTCATGTGTGCAGAATATCTTCCCTGATGTGCAGATAATCTTCTCTGTGTGTAAAATTCTTCCCTATACGTGTGCAAAAATCTTCCCTACGTGTACAAAAATCTTTCCTACGTGTGCAAGATATCTTCCCAGATTCCATTTGGCAAATAAGTTGTTCATGGAATCTTTTTTAGCAATTCTCCCTAAAATAAAAGCTTCCTCCCTATAAGGTTAAATATCAAAATCTCAATGATATGTTAGAGATGAATAAAACTTAATTATTACTACTATTACGTTTGAGTTTTGACTAAGGTATTAAAACTCGGATCGGGTATTGAATCGGTCAGAATACTGGCTTAAGGGTCAGTGGGTCAGATCATGTAATATCCCGAATGTTGGGATTGGAGGCTTTGGAATAAGCCTAAATTGAGTGGACTACTAAGCCCCGATTTAGTAAATGTCCCAAATATATTCCCTAATGATTCTAATATCTTTGGGGTATTAAGAAAGTAAAATGGTGAATTTTGGAGAATATAATTATGTTTTCGATAAAATCACCTATGAGGCAGTGAGCTTATCATAAGGTCTTGGAAAACTAAATGATAAGAAAAAATTATGAAATTTTACAGTATGAAAGTAGACATCCTAAGCTTTAATGTGATAGGTCATATGACGCAATTAGAGCTATACACAAAAAGATATGAATTTTTGAAGTCAGCACAGATAAACTGTGAAATTTCTGGAACAATATGTAAGATTGAAATTCTGGGAATTTTGTGATTCCAGAAAACAAAAGTCTATATTTTTCCTTGAAACTAGACTCAATAAAGGTTCTATAGGCTTTGGAATCACTTCGTTTCGATTTTTCTAGAATTAGTTATGGTTTTTCGAAGTTCAGCTCTGATACCAAAATGTCACGCCCTTATTTTAATTTCACCTTTACCAGAGTATTCGCGGAAAACGACATGCGATTCGGTAGGCAACACAGGAATAGCATAACTATACTGATAATATGTGCATGATTACATAAATTTTCCATAGGGGTTTGTACATGATACTTACGATTAAGGTAGCCCTACAAGGCTACTAGGGTGTCTAAACTCATCCCAATGAAACGGAGACTTCTTCTCGTCTTCATTCAACTACTGTAATCCCCTCGTACGGTACTTTGCATTATTGTTTACATATCTTTTGTCGTCTCCTGTCTAAATTATTGGTAGGGGAGAGTGAAATTCGAGAGAATCTCAGTAGGAAACAGATACCATAATGCATGCATGATTGATGCTATGTGTATGACATGTTAGCTTTATCTAGATGTATGCCTCATAATGACATTTTTGCATGCTCAATGTTTCATACAACAAGACTATGGCCACAGCGAAAACAAAAACAGAGCTTCATTTATTCAAATATGCTCTACACAATCAAGTAAAGCAATCACATACATCATTACACACGCAAAGATATCAAATACATGCAAGTAAGATAAGTCCCCTACCTTAATCAGTTTTCGCCTCGAAACGCGTGCCTCGATCTACGTGCAAACAGCTCGGGGCTCCATATTCAATCCTACAATGTCAAATGTACTATTTAGACACTTCCATAATGTTTCTGGGGGTTATATGAGTCTATATTAAAAAATTATTAAAATACCCCCGGGGACCCCGCCTCATCATACCCGGTCCGGCTGTACTTTTCTCAAAATTCTAACCTGATCTATCTTGACATATTTTTGCCCAAGGAATCTATTTCCGGACTCGGAATTACCAAATTCACTGCCAAAAGACGAAATTGCCCTTGGCCGCCCTTATTTCAGTGTTTTAGGGGCATTTTCGTAATTATGCTTTCTCGGCCTTTTTCCGAAAAAGTGCCCAACTGTAACCCCACCTATTTTCGCCCAATGAATCCAATGGAATCATCAAATCATTGAAAATCCAACTCTAAGACCCATTTACAATGCTGACCGAAATATATAGGTTTTAAGGGGAAAATTGGGGTTTTTCGATTTTGGCTCCGTAAACACGTTTCTTTCTACTCCTAACCACTTTATTGACTATTCCATTAGGTTAAAACTACCATTTAGTATCAATTTGGGCAGCATAACAGCCCTACATACCCATTTCCAAAAATTAAAATCAATGGCAATTCGGCGAAATTTCACCGATTAAATTGCCCACAGCAGTTAGAATAGTCAATACACAAGAGTTTGGAAGTTACCTCAAGCTCCCACTTGATTTTACTCAAAGTGGCTGAAAACCCTAGATGCCAAACCTCCAAATTTGAGCCTCCAAACCTTAAATCATATGCAAAGGAAGCTTAGGAACGGAGTTATACGCATTAGGAACCGATTTACCGAAGAAATCACTTACCTTTGTAAGCTTTTTCCTCCCCTTTTCTCTCTCTAAAATTTCACACTTCCTCTCTCTATGTTCAGCTAGTTCACGTCAGAAATGAGCTGAAGGAGGAGGAGGATGATTATAATGATATATCTAATTTAATTAATCAATTTTCCCAATTTTCGAATTTTTGCAAAATTCTGACATATTTCTGCCCAAACTTTGAAAAATCATAACTAATTCTAGAAAAATCTAATTGAAGTGATTCCAAAGCCTATAGAACCTTTATTGAGTCTAGTTTCAAGGAAAAATATAGACTTTTGTTTTCTGGAATCACAAAATTCTCAGAATTTCAATCTTTACATATTGTTCCAGAAATTTCACAGTTTATCTGTGCTGACTTCAAAAATTCATATCTTTTTGTGTATAGCTCTAATTGCAACATATGACCTATCACATTAAAGCATAGGATGTCTACTTTCATCCTGTAAAATTTCATAATTTGTTATTATCATTTAGTCTTTCAAAACCTTATGATAAGCTCACTGCCTCATAGGCGATTTTATCGAAAACATAATTATATTCTCCAAAATTCACCATTTTACTTTCTTAATACCCCAAAGATATTAGAATCATTAGGGAATATATTTGGGACATTTACTAAATCGGGGCTTAGTAGTCCACTCAATTTAGGCTTATTCCAAAGCCTCCAACCCCAAAATTCGGGATATTACAGACCGAGGCCAAATCGGAGCTAAACCAAGACCAAACCAATGATAAATTGAAGATTTTAGACTTATATTATGATATTATAAAGAAAAAATTAATTTTTTCTTTAAAATAGGAACCCGGACCGGACTGGTTCACCGGTTTCCAGGCCGATCCGGGTTCCTGAACATGGGTTTTGACTATCTATCAGCAACTATTCCAGTTCACTCTTTTTACACTTATTTTTATAGTTCAAGAGTTTTTAGATTTTCTCTTAAACATTATGAAAACAATAAAGGAATTTTTTAAAGATTATTAAATGTTGCATGAGTTTAATTTATTGCTCTTTCATGTTAATGAATTTATTCTTCTCCATTCTTTTATTCTTGTTATTTAATTTATTCCTCTCGGATCAACATTTTTTTTTTCCAGCACAAATCAACATTTTTTTCCAGCACAAATCAACATTTGTTACCACGTGTAGCTAATGCATTTAAAATTTTTCATCTATTTCTTTGAATAATAAACTACTCCTCTAGTACTTAATATAAGATATATTTAGAGAGTTGATATTGGTCTCAAATATAAGATAAAGTTTTCATATTTATCAATTTTTTGTTAATTTATCTCCATTGATATTCCTTCAATGATAATTAAGGAGGAGAGCGAATGAGAGAATTAAGGGAGATGAATATGGTGTTTTATAAAATACCATATTAACTAATTTAACTAATTTTTTTAATCTAATTAAAATAAATAAATATATTTTATATTAAAAAACGAAGAAATAATATTTAGGAAGCGATGAAGAAAAAAGATAGGATGGTGTTAGTCTATAACAAGAAAATCTATATCATAATAATATCAATGTCAGTTTTTAATGTATCATGTTGAAAGAAACTAACTTTATATAATATTTAAATATAGTACTACCTCCGGTCCTAAATATAGGATAAAGTTTGTAGTGCAATTTGCACTACAAACTTTATCCTATATTTAGGACCGGAGGGAGTACTATATAGGGTTAATATAATCTTTAATCCATAAAAAATATTCTCATTTTGGGTTTAGTCTTGTTTCAAACAAAATATTTTGGTCCCTCAATGATTTAAAAAGAATAAAACTTAAGAGATCAAAATCCTTAGTTTTTTTATTTGAGAGACTAAAACCAAAATAAAGGCAACTTTAAGATATCAAATATCATATTAACCCTATTGCATCCAATGTGTTATGTGAGATATGAACTCATGCCTTCGCTTAAAATGAGTCATATTCGTACCCATTAAACTAACATCATTTAATATTTAAATCATTGTATATACATTCATGAAGAAGTGATAGTATATTATTTATATTTTTTTAATGGAACTATTTTTTTTTTCAATGAACAAAAGCAGTTCAAATGAAATAAATTAGCGAGCATAAAAGATAAAGGGTGTATTCGAATTAGTTTTTTGATAATAGGTTTTGGAGAAAAAGTGGAGAACATCTTTTGAAGAATAGATTATGAAAAAAAATGAAGTGATTTTGATAAAATAAGAGTGTTTAGATGTTGTGATCAGAATAGTTTTTTTAATTGTCAAATTACTAAAAAGGACATTAACTTCTGTGATAATTACATATAAATGATAATATTATATTTTAAGTATTATTTAACATTAAATTGTATAATAAATACAAAAAATGAAACAAATTTGTTAAAAAATTTTAAAAACATAATATTAGTCAATTATGTAATATAAAAAAATACATCAAACTTACATACTTGTATGTATATATGTATGTATATTAAAAAAAACTGTATAATAAAAAATCACTTATAAGCAGTAAAGATATAACATAATCTAGGGTTAATATAACTTTTGGTCCCTGAAGTTTGATCCAATTTTGGTTTTGGTCCCTGAAATTTGAAATTGGTGGTTTTGGTCCTTGAAGTTTCACTCGATTTTGGTTTTGGTCCCTCAAGTTTGAAATTAGTGGTTTTGGTCCTTGAAGTTTTACCCGATTTTGGTTTTGGTCCCTCAAGTTTGAAAAGGACTTGGTTTTTTTTCCGGGTCGGGTCAGGTTTTTTAATTGGGTCGCCAAGTCCTTTTCAAATTTGAGGGACCAAAACTAAAATCGGGTGAAACTTCAGGGACCAAAACCACCGATTTCAAACTTCAGGGACCAAAACCAAAATCGGGTAAAACTTCAGGGACCAAAACCACATATTTCAAACTTCAGGGACTAAAACCAAAATTGGATCAAACTTCAGGGACTAAAAGTTATATTAACCACATAATCTACCATAAAACACCAAATTAATCCTGAACTTGCATCTGATGTGGTGAGATTATATAATATAACTATTTTTGTACAATTATCGGATTATAACTATTTTTCCTTCATGCTTTATTTCACCGAAGAGGGTAGAGGGGTACCGGGTGGAATTGATAGAGCCTAAAAGAAGAAGAGCGAAGAAAAAAGTGGAAAAAAGTCACTTTTCTAAATATAACTATTTTTGTACAATTATCAGATTAAAACCATGATTTATAAAAAAACAGGATTATCCAAAATTATTAAGTGTTCGAGATTTTTTAGTCAAAACCAAGGTTTTAGTTTTTTTTTTTTCCCTCTCGATACAAATGAATGCAACTAAGGTTTTAGTCTCAAAAGCACTTTTTTATTCTGAACACACGAAAAAGAAAATGCAATCAAATATATATAAGGGAAAATTCTAAAAAACTACACTCAAAATATACAAAGGACAAATCAGTACATTGAAATTCAGAAAAGACAAATCAGGCGGGTGTCAGAAAAAGGAGGAATCTGTCCTTTTGAAATTTCGGCCAAATTACGAAAATGCCCTTCATGTACACTTCAGAATAACAACATGATCATCGGAATTAACAACTTCAGATTCGGTATTAACAACTGCAATTCTTCTTTTACAATTAACAAATTTCAGGACCAATAACAACACATATCTCGCCATTAACAACTCCGGATTCGATATTAACAACTCCAATTTCTTCTTTCAACACTTAACAAGTTTCAGGGCCAATAACAACACTCACCTCGCCATTAACAACTCATGATTCGCCATTAACAACTCCTATGTTATTATTGCGACTGAGGGCTGAAGGGCATTTTCGTAATTTGGTCAAAATTTCAAAAGGACAGATTTCTCCTTTTTCTGACACCCGCCTGATTCGTCTTTTTTGAATTTCAATGTACTGATTTATCCTTTGTATATTTTGAGTGTAATTTTTTAGAATTTTTCCTATACACAATGGAGGGAGTAAAGTAAAACGTAAAAGCACCAACAAATCCCCCGCAGGCAGTGCAACGAATCTTTCTACGTATTCTCCCCACCCACCACCTGTACGATTCCGATTTTTCGTCGCTCTGGCGTTAACCTTTTTCCTCTTTTGACCAATTTCAGTGATTAAAAGCTTAAAAAGTATTCAAATCCGCAAATCAACATGTTGTCATTTTTCCTTAAATTACAACATTTCTGGCCCCCGTGTGTATATATATTCACTTCTCTTTTTTTTTTTTTTAACACATGTATTTTTTTATTGGATTGATGATAATAGAATAACTTATTTATCAAAACTTGTGTAACATTGGGGACCACACTAGTTTCTTTTTTTCTTAGGCACAGACTTTTTTTTATTGAAGATAATCATGTTGAACACTAAATAAAACCATCTTTTTAAATGGGTATTCAAATATTAATTTATTATATTGTGAGAAACTTAATATCTTTTCAAATGAGGATTCAGATTTTGATTCAGTCACGCTGTCATGAATTAACCTCTTGTGCAAGATCACCCCATTGGTGGGACCACACTGAATAGATTACGCAATCAATGAGGCTAAGGGCCTTGGGCCCAGGCCCAGCACAAGGCCGAAGAACTTTCGCCGAAATGACCAAATCTTGTGGTGGAGAAATTACGCACGCGAGCATTCTTTTTTGTAGTCATTTATGTTTGATGGTATTGGGAGTACCATTCCTGACACTTCATTTGGTTTTCACTGTATACATGGTTGAGCTGTGTGGAGGGAGAGAGCTGCTTTTATATATGGGCCTCAAGTTGAGCCGTAACCAATGAATTTGGGCCCCACTTGAGGTTTGTTGGGAGTGGCAGATGGTGGGCCCTAGGTCCAACTCTGCCTAAGACTCCGACCCTTCAAACCAATCAAGAATCCTATGCCGCCTGTGCTTTTGAAACCAAAATCACCTTTGTTTTGAATATTTTATTGTCTTAGGCTTTTCCCTTTGGCCCAGAATTGTCTTATAGTGATTACGGTGATGCATTTTTAGTAATACTGTAATGGTCTAATGGACACAGGAGAAAGACCATGCTGCCCTTAAATATGAATGATAGATGTATCAGTGATATTGGTCTAATTGGTAAAGAGGTTGGATCATAACTATAAAATTATAAATTCAAATCTCATCGATATGATGACTTTGGGTGTGTTTGGAACAACGATTGGTAATTGGGCTTGTTGTAGTATTATTTTTGATAAAAGTTAAATTGTGTAATGTGATTTATGTTTGGACTGGTGATTGTCAATTGGGCTTTTGTAAAAATAAAACTTGTTTGGATTGGCTTAAGCATAAGGGCTTTTGTGATAATGGTAAGAGAGAGTGGTTGGAAAAATATTTAAAAAATCAAGTAATTACTTTAAAATATTAGGTGCTACTGGAAAAATATTTTAGAGTTGGTGGAAATCAATAAATCAGTATTCTAAGTTTTGAGTACTCTTTACTACTAAAAAAAAATACATTAAAGGTAAAATTTTAGTCGGTCTCCTAAGGCTGGGTATAACTGAAAAAATATTTTAAAGGGTTAAAAGCACAAAAAAATATTTTAAAGTAATTTTTGGAGCTGAAAAAATATATTAATGGTAAAATTGCAATCAGTATGATAACATACTGGGTACAGTTGGAAAAATATTTTAAGGGGTTAAAAGCACCAAAAAATATTTTAAATTAATTTTTGTAGCTGAAAAAATATATTAAAGATAAAATTGCAATCAGTCTGATAACACACTAGACACAATTGAAAAAATATTTTGATTGCAGGCAAGAGAGAGAGAGAGAATATTCACCCTTAATTGTAATTGCGAGAGAGAAGAAAAAAAAACGTGGGATCATGGGATATATTTCAATTGAGCTTTTGGTAAAAGCTTCAATATTGAGCTTTAGCCAATCTTATGTGAATAGTGCTCAATTTGCCAAAAGCCCAATTACACATTTTGTCAACCAAACATGCACTTTTTTTTTTTAGCCACCTATTGAGCTTAAGGCTAAAATAAGCCTAATTGACCCCTCCAATTATGACTCCAAACACACACTTTATTGATACACGATCTCTTCTTAATAAAGTTCGGGACAGCTAAACTTTTTCATAACAAAAGAAAAGGCTATAAGGAATAAATGTAACAAAAAAATTGTAATGACAAGCTAACAATAGGGTCGTACCTTAGTGGCCGGCCTCGGAGAATAATCCAATCATGAGGCTTTTAGAATGAGCAATAATTCTAACGTGAGCTTTGTTAATCCCTTCAACTTTCAACAGTTCAGTTTTAACATGAAATTCACGGCGAGATTCAGAAAATGTGGATGAATATTTCATATTCTTTCAGACTTGAAACCAATGTGGATGAATATTTCTTCATTGCTTCAGCTAATTAACATAAATGAACTGAAACGAAGGATCTAAAGAAAGCAGAGTAAAGCAAGTCGAAGATCAAACAAAGAAGAAGGATCATAGCTAATAACAAAGACAAAGAAAATCGTTCAAACAGAAAGCAAAGCAGCAGTCAAACATGAAGGGTTCCTAACAACAGCAAAAAGCCATGGTCATCGGCGATTTCTCCGTCGAATTAGAAAGTAATTTTGAAGATAGAAATAGAACACAATGATGATGAAGAGAAAGTAGAACGCAGAGCCTGATCTCGCCGGAGATTCTTTACCGTATCTTCTCTTCTACGATGCTCGTCTTTTGGCTGTTCGAACCAGTTGGGGGAGAAGCTGGGAAGAGATCGCAAGACGAGCGCTTCTGCAGAGGGGGAGCTGGGGGTAAGATTGACGACGGCATTTAGTGTGTAATTGGATTAGTTTTTTTTAATAGTTTTTATGATTTATGGGGTAAATGTGAGAGATGAGTTTTGTCTAGGGTTACGTAAACCTCGGTTTGAAACCCAGGTTTGAATGTTTGCAGTGTGTGTTTAGATTAGCTTTTTTTAATAGCTTTTATAACACACGAGGTAAGTGTGTGAGAAGAGTTTTGTTTCGGGTTGCGTAAACCTAAGTTTGGATATTTACAATGTGTGTTTGGATTAGCTTTTTTAAATAGCTTTTACGACTTACGAGATAAATGTGTGAGAGGAGTTTTGTCTCTCATAACGTAAAGCATGATTTAAGTGCTTGCAAACACTAACGTCTTTTCACGTGCCAAGTTGAGGATATAATATCTGAGGAAATGATAGGAAAATAATTATGAAATTGTAAAATTTTAATAACATACTTTTTTTAAAATGAATTATGAGTTACTCATCAAATTTTATTATTTTCTTATTAATTCTAAATAATATATTTATTTTATAATTTTACAATTTTAAAATTCCTTCCCTGTCATTTTTCCTAATTATCTTTCCATGTAAAATTTGTGAGGCCTAACCATCTTTCTGACTCTTTGCCTCTTTCCTTGTGCCCTTTTAATAAAAAAAAAAAGAAGCCAAAAACTGATTATTTTACACTTTGATTAAATTAAAAACAAAACCCATCAAATTTTATTTATTATGTTAGTTTATTTGGGGAAAAAAAAAAATCATGATCATACATGCGGCAGAAAACCTATTTAAACCAAATTGCTTCTTTTTTTGCCACCTAAACCAAATTGCTTGTTAAACATTAATATTTAATTATTTATACATGTGTGTGTAATATTTTTGTAGGAACACTTACAAAATTTGAAAATTTTAAATCAGTAATTTCTTGAATTGCTAATTAAATATGATAAATACTTAATCTATTGTAGGAAACAAAACTGATAGAGGATTTTGATAGTTTGGTTTTCTTTTTGAAATCTTTTTTTTATTTTATGTATGCCTCATTATGTATGTGTAATATGATTGCATTTGATTTAAACATATCAAGGAGATTTTTTTTAAAAAAAAAAGGGAGAAAATTGGAAAATAAAATATGCCAAGTGTTGGGAAAATAGCGGGTATGGCGGCTCATAAAGAGAAAGAACCATACTATCAAAAAAAAAAGAGAAAGAACCATAGATGATAAAATGTTAAAATAATCCCACACCTTAGGAAACCCCTACAGGCCTATATATATATATAATGGACAATACCACTAATTTAATTGTGCTGTCCTCTCAAAGGTTGGACACTCCTACACTGCCCTCCACACCTCCACATGACCCATAACTCTGTTGTCTTCCTAATGCTTCTAATACATCTTCATTTAGTTCTGCCACCCATATATATATATATATATAGCCCACCCTTTCTACTTTCTACATTATAATTATTCTACCAAACTATTATTACCAATTATTAATTGTATTAACAAAATTTATAATAGCTAGCATTAGTGGGGAAGCGGGCCATTTTATTTGGCAGATTTAGAATCTAAACTACTGTATTGTATTATACTCCGATCCATTCCTTGAATGCAAACAATTAGGGATTGGTTAAGCCTGTGTTTGGGATCACTTAATTTTAAAGAATAAGTTTTTATTACGTAAGTCGAGATAAAACTTCTCTGACATACTTACCTCGTATATCGTGAATCACGATTTATAAACATTTATTATCTAAAAATAAGTTATTCTACATGAGCACTAACTAAACTGATTTTGTACGTTGAGAGAGAGAGAGAGAGATATGAAACCCTAGTGGGTGTGTACAATTGTGCATGTGATATCATGGATTCCAGATAGGATAGTTGTGTGAATGACAGATTGAGATGTAATGTAGCAGTGCCTGTTCTTTTTGGGACAAAAATACCATTTTGTTTTCTTCCCAATATATATTTTATGGTTCTGTTAGATCCACTGCATCTACAATCATTGTACCTCTTTGATTCTTTCTTTCTCTTTTAAAAAGAAAGAATCACTGTGAGATTTTTAAGAACATGGAGCCACCAAAAACTCTCCATAATAATAAGTGAGTAATATCTATTAGCAAGCAATCGTTTCTTATAATGAAACTTATCGTTACATGTTATTTATTTATTAATTTAAAAGTTTTTTGATAATTATATTTATTCCTTATCACCTCACAGTGATTCTTTCTTCCTGATACTTCACCATCTTTTGATCTAGCATTTTATCATCCTTCTCTATTTCACTGTATGTTCATTTAATTGATGTTACTGATCGTATATAAATAATGCAGACCTGTATGTTGTGGGATTTCATATATATACATTTTGAGAAAGAAATAAAGAGAAGAATCTATATGAGGTGTGTGAGGGTATCTTCTTCTCTCTCTAGCTTCCCAATCAAACTTATCAGTCTGCAACAAAGTAGCTTTCATCAGTGGACTCCACCGTTTCAGTTTCTTTGTAAATCATAATTTCTGATCATACATCTTCAGTGCCATTGCAGGCTACGATGCAAGGGCCCTCGTCCTTTGTATATTATTATTCTCACATACTGTTTGCTCCACTAGATAAGCGTGCCACTTGCATTGCATTTGTAGACTTTAAGAAATGAGCCATATCTGGTACATAATATAACTTTGAGTGAATTTTCTAGGGAAGGTTGTTGAAAAAACCAAGGTGTTAAAATCTGGATCGAGTATTGAACTGGTCGAGGTACTAGGTTAAGGGTCAGTGGTCAAACCGGGGCTAAACCGGTGAGAAATTAAAAATTTTATACTTATAGTACAAAATTCTAAAGGAAAAATAAAAAAAAAATTTTAGATTAGTAACCCGGAGCCAATTTGCCGATTTCCTGGCCTGACCGGCCGGTCCGCTCCGGGTTAATAAACCCTGGAAAAATCTCCTTATGCAGAAGTTATTATTACCCTGAAGAATTTGAAATTTATTTAAAGGCTCAGGTGAAATATATATCCAATGAATGTGGTATCTCTTTTTTTTAACCGTATGCAACCTATTTTTTCAACTATATGTAAAATGGAAGATAGTTTGCTTGCACTTGAATAAGAGTTGCACCTGTGTAATTGGGAAATTAGCTAGGTACCTTTGGTAGTAAATTTTGCATGTACTGGATTTTTCATTTTATATTGAAACCTATTTTTTTTAATAATTATTGGTGTAAAATTTCTTAAATGTAAGAATAGAACAACATATATAAAAGATAACATTTGTTTTTTAAAAAAAATAGAGTTTAGAATCCAAAGTGATCACAGTCACCTATGCTCCCTGATTTGTAATTTTCATTGGGGGAGGTTGGAGACACGACCCTTGACACAGGTATTTTGTCATGTTCATGTGCCAATCTATCATCTCTTGCAGACCAGTTATTGGTCTTTTTTTTTTTTATCATTATTATTGTTATTTTCAAAAAATTATCTGTTCAGATTATGACCACCTATAGTTCAATTTGAACCTTATCCTTTCACTGTTATATGATCAGGCCGAGAAATAAAAGCTTTGAGATAAACTATACAGATGGGATTGTTCGATCAGTTTCTTTGCCAAGACATCGACACAAACTTATATATATACTATATTTGACAAGTCTCATGACGTCTCATACAATTATTTAACACGTATATATCAATGTGTCTGTGGTTGATCTCACTCAAACATGTATGTAATTTAACACCAAAGTTTTTCAAATAAGGTTTCAATATTTGTTTCCTGCTTGCTCAACCAGGAGTAGAAGATACCCTTACGATATTTAAAAAAACAAGTTTGTTTGTCTCATTGATATCAAACACACAATCCACGCAACAATATAATTGACCATTCCTCTCTGGACCAATAACCAGATCAAATTGCCGATCTTAATTAATTTAATTAATGCATGAGCTAACTAACATGTCAAATGATAATGATAACCATATAATAATACAAAACCAAATTAATTAGAGAAGTACCACTCTGATCCTATTTATCAATATTTTTTTATCAAAAAATTTGGTCATATTTATAAGTTTAGTTTCAGGGTAGTAAATGCATTTTGTACTTTTTTACCTATATTACTTACAATAAATAAAAAGAATTTATTTATGTTGATTTTTGAAACTAATTATAAATAAAGGTAAAATTGAAAATTTAGCTCATAGTTAATGAGTTAACTAACTCTCTTTAATATATAAGAATTAGTTAAAAATAATTTATAAACAAGATCAGAGTGGTAAGTAATCTTTTTGTTCAAACCGGTTAATAGATTCCATATATTCATGTTAATTATTACGTATTTAACCGTATTTTTTCCTTGTAATTATGATAATTATACGTACGGTGATTAATTAATTCATTGGGAATCTTTCCCTTCAGAACTTGAAAGGTGACCTAGCTACTGCCTCCAAATCAAATATCCCACCACCCTCCATGCATCATGCATGCTATGATATTTTATCATATATTTCATAAAATTACAAGTTAATCTTTTAAATGCTTTTTTTATATATAAGCACAAATATTTTTTTATTGAAAGCAATCTCATTCATTCAAAGAGATGCTTGTAATTATTCAATTCTTCCAGCCCATATGTGGAAAATTTTCAAATTTCATATAAGAATATTATAACAATTTTATAAAACAAGATAGAGAATTTCTTTTCTTTTCTTTTTTCCGTTTTGGTGAACTGAATAGTAAATATCTTATTGTCAAAATGCTTTATAATGTCAAATACTCACTTGTTATAATGCTCAGTTTCATATATATCATGCTATTTGGGTCGGCAAAAAATATCAGGTGAATCCACCAAATAAAAAAAAAAAATATATATATATCAGGTGAATCAAATTCAACTTACAATCAATGGTGAATAGTATATTCGCGTCTGTTGTTAACCATATATCCAAAAGTTATCGTACGAAATCGATAAATGCTCCTGCAGGCGTGTGGGAGGCACAGGAAAAGATCAGATGTAACCTTCCCACCCACAACTCAGAAAAAAGAAAATATATTATATTATATCATATCATATTTAAAATTTTAACAAGAGATTTTCCCCTACCTCTCCTAACAATCATCAATAAATATTTAAAAACTATATCTACCGATTTAAAATTTAAATTATGCTCCCTCTTATTTATAATATAAAATTTAATTGACTTTTTAAAAAAAATTAAAGAATTTAAATATATTACTTTAAAGTATTTATATTTATTATTTTTATATCGAACTAATTTATCTAATTTAAAAATTAATATTTAATCAAATAATATACGACATATGTTATGACATATTTTTTATGTTGGTAAATCTTATTCTAATATATTCTTATTAATGTTCTTTCGATAATAATCAAAGAAAAAAGAAAAGAGGGGAATTAAAAAAGATTACAAAGGTGTTTTAAAAAATATATGTTATATTAACTAACTGAATTAATTTTTTAAATTTAATTATATTAGATAAATATGTTGTATGATAAACCCGAGAGGTATAATAAGAACTAAGAAACAAAGTTGAGATGCAATGAGATGTAGGGGAAGACATGTTAAGAATATAGATAGATGGGTACGATGTCGTTTTCAAGGGTAAGAGATAATCAAAGAGACGTCAGCTAAGGGGGACTCATATATATGAGGGAGGCAGTGACAGTTAACAGAAACATCATCAATAGCTCCAACATTGTTAGGCTTCACCTTCCCTCCACTTGCATATTAGGTCATGTTTGGTATGATGTAATTAGGGGTGATGGAAATGGAATTGAGGATCAATTCTATCATGATGCTTGTTTGGTATGATGGAATTGGAAAATTTTCTAATTCCATATGGAAGCCAAATAGGCTCAATTCAACCCAATCAATTCCATCAAAATACCTAAGATTTACAATTCCATGTGATCATTTCCATTTATTACCCTCCACTACCTTCAAAAAAAAATAAAAAATAAAAAATTGAAGGACATTTTAGTATTTTTATATAAAAATTAGATCTCATTTCTATGACATACCAAACATACTTTTAGTCCCAATTTCCATTTCCATTTCTAAATCTATTTCCATCAAAATCAATTCCAGCATACTAAACAGGCCCTTACTAGTTTATGGAGTTTCCTAAGCACATTTGATTAACTCGTCAATATTTGAGTGTCATGTTCGTAAGGGTCCTCCCATATATCATAGGTTTGAATCAAACTAAAAAGTACATTTAACTGTCAGACTTGCTCTAAGAAGTACATTTAACTTATAGATAACCTCATTTATCATGAATTATGATACAAGAAGCCTATACATTTTTATGAAATTTGAAATACAATAGCATGAATTTTTATTTTTATATTTCATATTAGTATGAATACTCATTTCACGTAGTTAATTATAAAACTAGGGTAGATGGTTTACTGAATGCAAAAATATTGACATTGAATTTTTTTAGTATTAAAGCATTGAAACTATAGCCGGTAAAACAGGTTGGGCCTGCCAGCCTACCAAAAGTGGGCGAGCTACGGCGGGTGGGCCCGCTTAATTTTTTTTAGTTTTTATTATAAAATAAGTCTAAATACCCTTATTGTCTTTCCTTTGATGTTGTGTTTAACTACTTTCTCATATTTTTATTTGACACTTTTATTTTCATATTATATTTATTTATTCTACTATTATTAAATCTAATAGAGATGTATTTATATGTTTTTTTTATGTGAGTAAATGAAAAAAGAAAAAAGAAAAGTGAGAATGAAATTGGCTTCCCAACACAAATGTATAAAAGAAAATAAGTGAGTGAAAGAGAAAGGGAGTGAGAATTTTAAAAAAAGAAGTGAAATAATTTTTTTTTTTTTAAAAATAATAGACGGCCTCGGGCCGGCGAAAGGGTGGGCTGGTGAGCCTGCGGGTTGGCCTGAATTACGACCACTAATTGAAACCATAGATTTTTTTATGAGGAAAATACCTACTTTAGATGGAATTGATTACATAGATAACATAAAATCATTGTACTTTATCACCAATATTTGGGTAGATTGTAAATCTAAAGATCTCAATCAATGACTTTATTGAATGCTATATTTTGTCTCCCTTTATCATTTTTTAAGCTGACTCTACATTGTTTAGTCAACTATTCCTGCTGATACATCTAATGACTTTTTTTAAAAATGTTCAAACCATTTTTTGCCATTTATTTTTCAATAGATACCACTCAAACTCTATTAATTATGTATTCATCATGAATATTAATTATCCTTTATGTGTATAAAACTAAACACATATATCGTGACTAAACTATATTTTGATGATAGATTTGTAATATGAAGCAATATAATCACAGCACAGCATAGTGAGGTTGTATTGTGTTGGAGGCTTGGAGGAGGGCAGTCATGAAGAAAAAAGTTTCTTCGTATCAATCGGCAACAGAGAGAGTGAGTGGCTTAATGTCTTAATTAGTCGGCATCTAGTAAACATATATATTAATTAATGATGACACGTAACTGTAATTGTCTCCATCACTGTTCATATCACACTCTTATGTTGCCAACTTGCCATTTAATCCTCCATTATTAAGCCCCACGATCCCACCCTCTTCCCCACTTACCAATCAATCAATCACTCACTCACTCTTACCTATTAATAACTAATGTATTGTGTGTTAATTTCTCGATCCATAATAAGTGAGTGTTTGAGAAATACCTAAACCGTGGTTTCAGAAGCTGTTTTTCATAAGTCGAGATAAAACTCCTCTTATATATTTACCTCGTAAATTGTAAAAGTTATTCTTAAAAACTAATCTAAATACATACTAATAAGACATATTAACTAATCCACGTGAATCAAAAAGTGAGAGCTAACTCATTTAATATATCATGAATTAAAACACTTTTTCACTTTTATGCTTATTAAAGAATATGGATCCTATATGTTACTCTTGTTGAGAGAGAAAGGATATAATGAAAAGGTAAAATTGAAAAATGAATATCAATCACATGGGCAAAATTGGAAAATAGTATTAATAATTATGCAGGTGACTTGTATTTTTAACCGCATCTTTCTTCTAGAAATGCTCTATATTATGAACCGGAAAGTGTATATGTATTTCTGGAATCAATTTTAATTATTTAGTGCCTTCATCCCAATAACACTATAGTCCTTGTTACTATAGTGATGTCCATATCATCCAAATGCAATTTGAATGGTCTAGACCATTTTATATTTTATACATTTTGTACATATTAAAATTAAATACTCTCTTCGGTCCTAATTATAGGATAAAGTTGGCTTTTTTGGAGAAATTAAGGAAGTCAATTAAATTATTTTAGAGTATTTATATTTTTATTTTTTTCTCCAAACTAATTAATTTGACTAATAAACTAATATGTAATATAAGGATACTAAAAATATAAACACTCTAAAGTAATTTAATTGGCTTCCTTAATTTCTCCAAAAAAGTCAACTTTATCTTATAATTAGGACCGAAGGTAGTAGTTATTAAAAACAAAAGCAACAAGAATAAATCTAGGCCATTCATATTAGATTGGATGGTCCATATAGATTTTGGTGCTCATCCGAAACTGTTTCCATGCATTTCCGTCAATCTCATGTTATAACGCTGACTATATTTTTGTAAGTATATACTATTGTTTCATTCAATGAAAGCTACATAATGTGATTCAGGTACTCCGCTAGTAACATGATTAATGAGGGTAAAATTAAAGGCAAGAGACATGTTTTTGTGTAAAATTAAAAATACAGTGAAGAAATTGGAATTGTTTTACGTTTAAGATTGAAGGGAGCATACATGCCCTTATAGTTTTATTTATTAGGATTTTTCACAACCTTCAACAAGTCAATCAGACATACTTCTTCTTGTTGAGCTCTCAAGGAAGAATATTTGTACATATAGAAAGTCATGACTTTGTACAGAGTTATCTTGATTTGAAGAAGCCAGTTTATTTTGGTTCTCGATTCTATAATTTGCTAGAAGCTCCTTTATTGGATTGAAGCTGTTGACACTGAAATGGGCTAACTCTCATTTTGGGCCAAACTTAAGGCACATTTTCTAATATATGTTTCAAATCCATAAATATATATAGATATATATATATATATATATTTTCTCCTTTAACCAAGCAGATTTTAGATCTAGTGGAAGGGGTTAGTTCTTCACAATATTGTGAACTAAGATTCGAATTTATGATGGAAAACCTGACGGTGCCTTGAACATGATTACCTTGTAGGGTACTTGTGATTAGTGAAAAATAAAGGATTGCCAACAGTTTATTACAAAAAAAAAAAAAAAAGCCCCCCCAAAATATATATAGAGCATTGCCAACGGAAATGTGCCACGTGTCCTCCCCAATGAACATGGCCAATACAGTACTTACAATACCAGTGTACCACTCTGGTCCCTATTATAAGTCCTTCTTGACAAAAAAATTTGGTCCTATTTATAAGTCCACTTTCAGTACATAAATGAGCTTATGACAACTTTGCCCCTATTTATTGTACCCATAAAGAAATAATTTGAAGAGAGATAAAGAAGAAAAAGTTGAAAAGTACACATTCATAAATGAGGGTATAGTTGGAAATTTACCTTATAATCATTGGGTTAATTACTTTTTCTTTATTTGTGGGATTTAGGTAATAGAGACTTATAATAGGGACCAGAGTGGTATGATATATGAGTATGACACTGTACAAAGTTTATTTTAGCTGAGTAATTTTCAGGATTTATCTGCTTCCCTGGCTTCATGTGCAAATATATTGATTATAGCTCAGATGTGGGCTTTGTATGTGGCGGAGAGTTTGGTCAAGTCTCAGCTCATGAAACTCAGAATAGATCCACACAAACTTGATTAGACATCTCTTTTCCTCTGCTTTTGTTGGCCCTTTTTTTTTTTGGTTCTGGGCCTCCTTGCATGTCTTGCTTCACTAATTATTTCTCCCTTTTAATCAATTGGGTTTGGTCAAGTGGAATGAGCTAGTTCCTTATAATATGATGAACTAAGGTTCGAATTTTTGCTGGAATATGTGCCCACATTTAATATTTGTCAGTATCTCGAATAGAATTGCCTCCAATAGAAGAATACCTAGCCAAAAAATATATATATATATATATATCTCTTCCTTTTCTCTACTGTATTAGCCTTGTATATTGACACCTTTCTTCATTTTTTTAATACGGGCCGGCCCAGCCCGGCCCTTCATGGGCTCGGGCATAAACGGGCCAGCCCATTTATGCCTGCTTCCTTAAAAAACCCCAATTTTTAAAGCATGCGGCCTTTCATGGGCTTGAACTCATTATAATTAAAAAAAAATATTTTTTAGATTTTACAATTTATTTATTATTTTACCTTAAATTGAGATACATTATTTTTAAAACTCATAAAATTTTAGTTAAAATAATTATCTAAAGCCCAAATTAACCTTTTTTTTAAAGTTTAAATGAATAAATCATTGAAGAAAATAAAATAAATCAAACTATTTAATAAGTGTTTACCTATTATTAATACTTTATTAGGAACTTAGGTGTCTTTTATATTGATAATTGGATATAATAATATTATATATATTAATTTATTATTAAAAATATTAAATGGGTCTAAAAGAGCCGACCCTACAGGGTTGCAGGGCCAGCAAATATATTGATTTATTTTGGTTCTGGATTCTATTATTTGCAAGTTCCATTATTGGATTGAAACAAGAACTGTTGACACTGAAATGGGCTAACTCTTATTTTGGGCCAAACTTGTAATTAGAAGGCCCATTTTCTAATATATGTTACAAATCCATAAATATATATATATTTTCTCCTTTAACCAAGCAGGTTTTAGGTTTAGTGGATGGGGTTAGTTCTTCACAATATGGTGAACTAAGATTTAAATTTACGATAGGAACTCTGAGGGTACATGTGATTAGTGAAAAATAAAAGATTGCTAACAGTTTATTACAAAAAAAAAAAAAAAAAAAAGCCCCAAAAAATATTTAGAGCATTGCCAACGGAAACTGCCACGTGTCCTTCCCCAATGCACATGGCCAATACAGCACTCACAATACCAGTGTATGATATATGAGTATGACTCTATATAAAGTTTATTTTAGCCGAGTAATTTTCAGGATTTATCTCCTTCCCTGGCTTCAAGTGCAAGTATATTGATCATAGCTCATATGTGGGCTTTTTATGTGGCAAAGAGTTTGGTCAAACGTGGCTCAGCTAATGAAACTCAGAATCGGATCCACACAAACATAATTGGACATCTCTTTCCCTCGCTCTTTTTTTGTTTTTGTTTTTTTGGTTTTGGGCCTCCTTGCATGTCTTGCTTCACTAATTATTTCTTCCTTTTAATAAACGGGGGTTCGGTCTAATGGAAGGAGCTAGTTCCTTATAATATGGAGAATCAAGGTCCAAATCTCCGTTGGAAGATGTGTCCACATTTAATGCCCAACAATACCTCGAATAGGATTGCCTCCAATTGAAGAATATGTATACTTAGCAATATATATATATTCATTTTCTCTACTCTATTAGCCTTGTAGACTGACACTGTAACACCACCCCAAATTTTATTCACTAAAAATATATTATAATTATTTTGAATAATTCAATAAAATGGTGAATATTCATGAATTCGGATCTTGTGAATTTTGAAATATTAATATTCATAAGGAAACGGGCAGATTAATTCAAAAATTGAATTAAATTACAAAGGGGATAGCAAAATTATAATTTTGCCAATTTAGCCCAAGATTAATTATTTTCCAATTAATTTGGGTTAATTTCAATTAATCAAGGAAAATAAACGAAAATGCATAATGAGATTATTCTTGGTGGAATAAATCAAGAATTGGGAAATTAAGGGGGATTATACATAATTCAATTATGTGAATTATGAGATTAATGAAATGCAAATTTTCCTTCTCTTCCTCTCTAATTCTCGTCCACCCTGAAAGAAAAAGAAAGAAAGAAATATTAAAATACATGATCACATGTCACAAGAAGAATGAAATGATGACCATGGTGGAGTGAGTTGGTAGATTAATGTTGAGTGCAAGAATGGAAAGGGAAGCTTTAGTGAAGGAGTAAAACACATGATTACATAAAAGAGTGTAAAGATGGACATAGAGAAAGAAGCATGGCTAGTGGAGAAAAAAAGGGAAGCAGGGACGGAAATTTGAGAGTAAGAAGGGAAGTCAATTGATTCAAATAAATGACAAGTCAATGAAGAAGGAATTGTGACAAGTGTCACATTAGGAGCCATTGATTAAATCAAGGGCTAAGAGGTAACAAGAGACAAAATAATAAAACATACTCCTCTTTCTTTCCAAGTCACATTCGGCCAAGGCAAGCAAAAGAGAGAGAGAGAGTGAGTTTGTGAGTTCCTTTGGAGACTTAGAGAGCAAGAGGAAGTAAGAGCTAAGGTAAAAGTTGTTTTTAGGTGATTTAAACTTCCTATCTTATGTAGTTCATCCTCTAATGTTTTATTCTTCACGGAAATCATGGTTTAGCAAGCTAATCTTCAAGGTTGAGGAGAGAGAGAGGACATCATAGAGAGAGAAACACCAAGGATAAAGAGGTAATCTCCAAAACCTCAACTTCTTAGTGTATTAAAGTTGTTGGTGATTGTTGTTTGGTTTTGTAATTTTTAGGATGAGTTGTAAAATTAGAAAAGCCATAACCCTAAGGGGTTATGCTGCCCAAAATCCTTTAAATCATGATTAAGAAGTGTTTAAGAGAGTTAATCAAGGATTAGAAGTGGAAAAGTACAAGTTTTAGGAGCTAAAACACAAAACCTCATTTTTCCATTTCCCCTTAATATTTTTGGCCAGCACCAGAACTAATAGCAGGAGTTGAATTTTCATGAAATAAATGGTTCCATTGGATTCAGTGGGAAAAAATAGGTTGAGTTACAGTTGAACACTTTTTCGATAGAGGCCGAAAAAACATAATTACGAAAACGCCATTAAAATCCCTAAATAGGGGCTATCAATGGTATTTTCGTAATTTTATAGTGAATTTGGTGATTTAGAGTCCGGAAATGGATTCCTTGGGCAAAAATATGTTAGAATAGCCTTGGTCAAAATTTTGAAAAAAAGGGCATCGGGCCAGGTACGGCGGGGCCGGGCCTGGGTCTCGGGGGCATTTTAGTAAATTTTCACCATAGACTAATATAATCACAGGAAACACTATGGAAGAGTTTAAAATAATACTTGGATAGGTTATGACCTATTTCTTGTACATTTAATATTTTATGACCGAGTTGAAAGCCAGACGACACGCTTTGAGACACCGTTAAACAGAGGATTATAAAGCTTTGAGGTAGGGACATTATCCTTCATACATTATGCCATAGTCATATAATTGTGTGGATGTCATTGTTTGTAAATGCACTTTATTAATTAACATGAATTGCCAAAGGAGAGGCTGTTAGTGCCAGTGTGCACTTACATTGGGAGTTGGCAGAAGTGTAACCGGTGTAGATTGCGGGGTTGGGCCCTACTCATATATACATGATGATGATGTGTTTATATTGTTCATTAATTTGTGCATACTTTGGCGCATGTCATATTTACTTTTCGCATTCTCTATGAACGATAGCATGTTTCTACTGGGGTTCTTCGACATCTCACCCTATTTTAAAACAAATACCTCAGCGAGTACCAGTGGGGCAACGGGCAACGGGCAAAGACGTAGACGTTAGAAAGTGAGTGGCACGTGTCATGAGGTAAGGATATGAACGTGGTTATACCTTAGTCTATGCTTTAGTATTTTGAAGAAAATTTGTAAATATTAAATTTTTGCTGTACTTTTCTGTTTTCCGTCGACGAACAATATCTATATTGTTAACGAATATTTTTATCAATATAATTATACTTTTCTGTATGCCCATTGAATTCCGTTTTTATTACTCTTCGATTATCGAAATGGAATCGGGTGTTGACAGACACCTTTCTTCATTTTGTTTTTAAAATTTGCCTCTACTAACATAGCCCTCTCCCATAATAAGGGATTTTTCACTCATGCAAGTTAGGCCAGTGTATAAACCCCCCCCCCCACTTTGTACTCAAGTTTGCCATGAATACAGATACTTTTATGGTATAAAGATTTAACATTTTTTTTATTTTGGTCAAATTTTTATTTTGCAGTCCAATTATTCTCTTATAAAGAAGTTATGCCTCTCTTAATATATTTTAATGTTTCTATGTGAGACTTTGTTCTAATATATTTGAATATTATTGAGTATTTAATAAATTATGAATATAACATTATACATATCCACATAAAATATTTTAACACAACGTCGTTTTTTGTCAGACTGGTTATACATTCAAACCCCACACGGTCTCATATACATCAATACACAAAAAACACCAAAGAATGGTTGTAAATATATGCAAAAGAAAATCAGAGGGGAAAAAGTCATTTATAACGTTTGATTTAACTTGAAAGAGATTAACAAGGACTTGTCCAGTTTCTCATTCACAGCGTCTCTGTTGCGTCTCCGTCTCTTCCGTTCGGTTCTGTCTCTCATCTGGATTTGTGTTTGTGTGTTGCCTCCACGTCCCGCTCGGCCGCTCTTGATTTCTGCTGTGTTTTCCGATCTGTTTTTTCGGCGTTCTCACAAACAGTCACAAACAGGTCGCGAGCTAAGAGCATAGGTTGCTGCCGTTGAAGTCCGACGGTGTCTTCCGGAGTCCAGCCACCGGCTTCTGATCCTTACGGTGGCGGATCTTTTCATTCTCGGCATTTTCGGACAGTTGAGTAGGTGTTCTCTGCTCTGTCGTCTTCGGTCGGCATTTTCCGATCTGTTCTTGCACGACTTTTTTCTGATCTCTGCAGCTGTGTTCGTTGTGTTCTCTTCCGATCCGGATCTTCGCTGGTGGTGCCTCGTTCAGCTTCAATCTAGTCTTTTGCAGTTTTAATCTGCCTTCCAGCGAATTTTTCGGACGGCGGTGCTGCGTTTGTTTTGCTCAATCGGTTCTGTTCTGATCTGTTTTTCTGATTGGTTTGATAATTGGACTTTGATTATCGTGTTGTGAAGATCTTGCAGTTTGTTTTGCTGTGCTTATCGGTCCATTTGTTTTGATCTGAGCTTTGGCCTTGCTTGTGTTTTATTTTCTGTTTTGAATTCCTAGAGAAGTTTTCTTGATTGTGAGGAAAATAGAATATGGATAATAGTGAAAAGCTAAAGCGAGTAAAAAAAAGGTAAGGCATGGTCGTCCAGATGATCCGAATGACCAAGAAGATGTTTTTAAAAGTCAGGGTCAATCCTTCAAGGAAAAACTTCTTGGATCTGAAAATGTGCAAGTCTCGAAGGACAAGAAAGGGAGCAGTGTTATTGATGATGCATGGGCTGAGTATATTGAGGGACTGCAAGGTTTTTTTCAGAAAATGACTGACGAGGAGGAGGTACAAGAAGATTCTGATAATGAGGATTGCCCAACTTTCAAGTTTACTAGAGAGGAATATGAGTTATGGTGTGCACCATGGAAGAGGTCTCTGATTATCAAACTCCTTGGTAAGAACATTCCTATTTGGGCAATGAGAGTTAGCTTGTCTCGCTTGTGGCAGACTAGTAAACCATTTACAACAAGGGATCTTGACAATGGGTTCTTCGTGGTGTCTTTTGAGGATGAGGAAGACATGTTGAGGATTTATCAAGAAGGACCATGGATGGTGGCAGATCATTATCTTGTAGTTCAGCGCTGGCGACCAAACTTCGATCCATGGAGTGCGGAAGTGCAAAGGAAAACAGCCGTCTGGGTAAGGATTCCTTTACTTCCTCTTGAATTTTTTAATGTGGTTAGTTTGAAGAGATTGGGCTCTTTAGTGGGAAAAATATTAAAGATTGACCGTATTACCTATGCAAGTGAACGAGGAAAGTATGCTCGTATTTGTGTTGAGATAGATCTTAAGAAACGATTGAAATCAGCTATTAGCATATTTGGACGTCGTCGATGTATTGAATATGAGGGCTTGCATCTGATTTGTTTTGGGTGTGGGAGATATGGTCATCATAAAGATGCTTGTCCAGATAGTGTAAAAGATCAAGCTACGGTAGAGAAGACAATGACTCCGAATTCCGAAAATGGGGTTAACTCGGCTAAAGCTATGCCCCAAGTTAATGAGACTACGGGCGCAGATAGTTCTGAAGTTCCTGGGGCTACAGATTTGAATAAAAAACGCACTCGAACGATTATGGAAGAAACCAAAATGGTTAGTGCCGACATGAAGTCAAAGAAGGAGGGTCTGGGAACATGGAATTTGGTGCAACGACCTTGGCGACGCAATTCAGGAATCAAAGATCACAGTGGTATTGCTCATCAAGGCAGGGGGAGATTCTCACATGTCAAAGACGATTTAAAGGGAGCTGATATTAAGGAGAAAAATTTAGAGTTAGAGAATAGGAAAAATCTCTCAAGTGATAATCTGGATAAGTTTTCTAGACATGCGCCAAATGTGCCGAGAAAGTCAAAAAATGTAACAGCAAAACAAGGGGGTTCCCATGTTCTTGGGAAGGGAACTAAATTTCAGAAAAGATGGATTCCTGTGGATACTGAAGCACAAGAAGGGAGACCTCATTTTCTAAATTCTCCTAACCCATTTCAAGTTTTGGTTACTGAAGGAAGGGAGGAGCCCATTGACATAATGCATCTAGAGGAAAAAACGGCGATGGAAATGACCTCTTCTACTGAAGCTAATTGGGGATCTATAAGCAATGCATCCCCTTCCATTGGTGCTCCATGAATTGTCTCTTCTGGAATAGTAGGGGTACGGGCTCCAAATCAATGCCGGGGCTTATACAAGAGATGAAAAAGAGATATCTGGTTGATTTTATGGCCTTATTTGAAACTAAAGCTAACTTAGCTCAGATTCGCCTTCGTTGTCGTCGTTTTGGTTTTGATCATTTTGATGTTGTTGAAGCTGAAGGGCTACGTGGGGGTATTTGTTTTGCTTGGAATGACCTGGGTTACAGTGTTTCCACTATTACCAAAACTAATCAATTTATTCATATGATGGTGGAGCGAGGAAATGAAAAAATTTTCATTACTTCGGTTTATGCTAGCACTAACCCGATCAGAAGAAGGCAGTTGTGGTGTGATTTAAACAATCTATGTCCTGACAACTCCTGGCCATGGTTAATTGGTGGGGACTTTAATGCTACTCTTTATCAATATGAGCGAAGATCAAAGGCTTATCATCCTATTTCAGCTGATAAAGAGTTCTGTTGTTGGTTTGAGAATCTTGAGCTACAAGATTTGGGCTGCCATGGTCCTTTTTTTACTTGGAAGAGAGAAGGGTGTGAGAGCAGAATTGACCGTGTCTTAGTAAATAACAAGTTCATGGATATATACAATGAGGCTTGTGTCAAGCATCTTCCTTGGTTTAAATCTGATCATAGACCGATTCTCTTGCAAACAACAATCAAAGAGCCTTACGTTATAAAGGATAGGCCATTTCGGGTTATTGCTTCATGGGTTCTTCATGAAGACTTTACAAGAATGGTAAAGGATACATGGGACCAAGAGCGTTGCTGGGATTTTAATGTGGAAAAGTTCACTACGAAAGTGGGCACATGGAGTTATAATGTTTTTGGTCACCTTGGTCACAAGAAAAGAAGACTTATGAATCGACTTGATGGGATTTCTAATTCTACTTCAATGACAGGGCTTACCTCAGATATGGATCAGCTTCAGAAAAAACTTTGGCTTGAATTGGAAGAAGTCCTCATCCAGGAAGATCTTCTATGGGCTCAGAAAGCGAAGTGTAATTGGTATTCTATGGGAGATAAAAATACAAAATATTTTCATACTCGTGCTAATGGTAGGAGGAGGAGAAACAAAATTGAAGTCATTATGAAAGACTCGGGTGAATGGACTGATGATGCAAACGAAATTAAGCATATTGCTACTGACTTCTTTGTTAATCTCTTTCGTGAGGAAAATAATGACAGAATAACAGATTTATCTATCTATCCATTCCCAACGATTGATCCGGCAGATTTATTACGTCTCCAGAGTAATATATCCAGCGAGGAAATCAAATCAGTGGTTTTCAACATGGGGGCTTTGAAATCTTCAGGCCCGGATGGTTTGAATGCTCTCTTCTTCCAGAGTCAATGGGATATCCTAGGTCCTTCTGTCATCAAAGTGGTCAAGAGTGCTATAGAGAATCCAGCATCAATAAAAGATATCAACCATACCTTCATTGTGCTTATTCCTAAGAGGGAGTACCCATAAACTATTCGAGATTTTCGACCCATCAGTTTATGTAATGTAATTTATAAGATTATTACTAAAATTATTGCTAATCGTATTAAATGCCTTCTTCCTCAGGTTATTTCACCAAACCAATGTGGTTTTGTACCGGGAAGATCCAGCTCTGATAATATTGTGATTGCTCAAGAGGTGATACATTCTATGCGAAACATGAAAGGAAAGAAGGGATTTATGGCCATTAAAATAGACCTAGAGAAAGCATATGATCGAGTTCGTTGGGACTTCATTATGCGTTGCCTAGAGGAACTTCAAATTCCAAACAGTCTTATAGAGGTGGTAAAGGCCTGTATCTCCTCTCCAACTATGCAAATTCTCTGGGAGGGTAGTAGAGCGGAGGAGTTCTCTCTAACTAGAGGCATCGGACAGGGATATCCCATTTCACCATACTTGTTTGTGATATGTATGGAGAAATTGGCTCACATCATTCAACATATGATATTTACTAAGCGATGGAAACCGATCAGACTAGGTAAGAATGGTCCTCCTATTACCCATTTATTTTTTGCTGACGACTTGTTACTTTTTGCAGAGGCAAATATGGATCAAGTCGAGACGATCAAGGATTGCTTGGATAAATTTTGCAATGCATCGAGTCATACAGTGAGTGCAAACAAAACAAGAGTCTTCTTCTCAAAAAATGTTAATCATAATAGAGCACGACAAATGAGCGAGGAGTTGGGCTTCCAAATCACAGGGAATCTTGGGAAATACTTGGGTGTGCCTTTACACCATGAACGTGTTACTACTGAAACTTTCCAGCATCTGGTTGATAAAGTTAAAGATAGGCTAAGCAGTTGGCATGCCTCAAGAATTTCTCTTGCAGGCCGTGATACATTAGTTAAATCAGTCATAGCTGCGATGCCTTCTTATAACATGCAGACGACCAACCTTCCAGCATCTGTTTGTGAAAATATTGAAAAGAAGGCACGTAACTTCCTTTGGGGTTCTTCAGATGAACGAAGACGAATGCATCTAGTGGCATGGGATAAGGTTTGTACTGAGAAAACAAAAGGGGGTCTAGGTATGAAGCATATTAGACAACAGAATCGAGCTTATATGATGAAGCTTGGGTAGGGATTGATTAAAGAGCGAGATTCTCTATGGGCTAAAGTTATCAGAAGCAAGTATGGTTGTGGTGATGATCTCATACCACGAATTAACTCCAAAAAACCAGGATCCAACACCTGGAGTGGAATTAAACAAAACTGGCCTAAGGTTCAAGAAGGTATCCAGTTAATTACAGACAGAGACGGTATAGAGAGAGCTCGTTGGAAATTTGAAAAGTATGGTTCCTTCACGGTGCGATCGGCATATAAGGTTCTCTCTCACGAAGAAGTCTCTCTAGAAGGTAGATGGAGTGATGTTTGGAAACTCAAAATTCCCCAAAGATGTAAGCTTTTTGCTTGGCTTATGTTACATAGACGACTTATCACTAATAACTGGAAGCAGCGAATGTCCCTTCATCCTAACGGCCGTTGCAACCGTTGTCAAGATTGCATTGAAGATGAAATTCATGCAATTAGAGATTGCAAGGACATTAGGAATATCTGGGATAAAGTCATTCACCCATCCGTTTATGACAGATTCTTCTCGGGTAATATTCATACCTGGTTCCAGGCGAATATGAGACATTCTTATGGGGTTGATATGGAGCAATGGAAATATCTCTTTGTTATAATCTGTTGGCTCATTTGGAGGGATCGTAATGAGAGGATTCACTCTTGTCCGAGCATGGATCTCAATCAAATTAATGCTAAGGCTAGGGCAATCCTAGGAAGCTTTATGGAAGCTACAAATAGGATTAAATATACGAAGCTTGCAAACACTCAAGTTCAAGTTGATGGCTTTACATTTCACAATGTCGATAGGTATACTACTGTAGAGGTCGATGGAGCTTATTCTCAGTGGCAAGGAAAATGTGCATGTGGAGGAATTATTATTGACCATAATGGAAGTATATTGGAAGGTTTTCGTCTCAGGCTTGAGAATGGTGAATCTCTTGAAGTAGAAATCTGGGGTTGCTTATTGGGCTTGAAGAGAGCATGGGAGGGAGGTCATAGACTGGTTCGATTGAGAAGCGACTCTCAGGAAGTGATACATCTTCTTCTGAATGATATTTCTGACCTTCACGAAGATTGGTCTCTCATCATGGAAGCGAAAGAAATGCTACAACGCGACTGGGTTGTGAAGATTGAATATATTGAGAGAAATTTGAATGCTAGAGCTGATTTAATTGCCAAGACAGCTTTGAACGACTACCCTGGTTTGACCATTATGAGCCCTGACACATTGGCTAGCGTTATGCAGCTATCTTAGTTTTGTGTTTATTTTTAATTTTGTTTTATGCTTTCATTTTGTATACAAAAAAAACTTGAAAGAAATAACAAAGGCTTTCTAGAAAAAGTTAATTAGGCCCACTTTCCTGATCAAATGCGTAGTTATATATAAATGAAAGGGTTAGAGTCCAAGATTCCATTTCCAATGAGAATGCCAAGTAGATATGACACAGCCAAGACAAATTGACAAGATGAATATTTTTATTATATAAAATGTTTTGTGGGGTAATTAAAATAATTTGACTTGGTAATGCTGATCCATTAATATGAACACTAGGATTAATTCTAACAATCATAATTAATTAGTGTAAGACAGTGACATGCTATCTCGTGTTTGGTTAGTGGCAACAATGCATACCCAGTCATCTCCTTCATTCTATTTTCGCCCAGTCTTACGTCACCTACTTTTGACGCCTATTTTTTCAATTTTTTAATACTGCCGTACTATTTTCTTCGCCTATTACAGGGCTACACATGGCAAAGATAAATTATTATTTAATAGTTTTAACATCCTCCTTATAGGATTGATCTCGTGTAATGGCAGATTTTTATTAGTTTTATAATACAATAGAAGATTAATTTAAGGAAATTGTTTTAAAAAAAATAACATTTCAACTTCAAAAACCTAAATTAGTGATTTGATAAGAACTTGCGTTGTCAATTTCATTATGCTTATTGTCAACGGGATTTTAAAGTTCAAATGGTATTTATTTAGAATTCTCTCTTATTTGAATGCTGCAATGCAGCCAAAGCTAAGTTTTTATCAGGGTTATTGAACCCAGACCGGACCGGCCTGAAAACTAGCGAACCGGCTGGTAAACCGGCTTGGTTCCCGGTCCGGGTTCGTATTTAAAAAAAAAAATTTATTTTTCCTTTAGAATTTTATACTATAAGTCTAAAATTTTCAATTTTTCACCGGTTTGGTCTCGGTTTAGCTCCGGTTTAGTCCCGGTCTGACCCATTAACCCTTAACCCAGTACCCCGACCGGTTTAATGGCCGGTCCGAGTTTTAATACCTTGGTTTTTATTGCATGAAGTTTAAAATACTATGTCATGTTGTTCATGTTAATAGTTAATGTAAAATTAAAATAAATAGTGAGCTTGTTTTTTTATAGATTTTATGCTACGAAGTCACTCTGGTTTTAAGAAATGAGATTATTTAATTAAGTTCAACAAAAAAATGTATGCAAATAACGTTTTTATATTTACTCAGCATAATTATCCTTTTTTGCTTTGGATCCTTACCAAATCGAGAATATGATTTCCTCTAATAAAATAATCAAGATAATAAATTGTGAGCTTAACTTCTATATATAATTTACAAAAATTTCCAAGAAGAACATATTTAATTATACCAAAGTAGGCACACTAGCCAGTAAACTTGAAACTTGAAAGCGCCCTAAACATATGATTGAGTATTACCTAATTAACCAAAATATTAATAAGAGCCAACCTGAGACATATACCAAGTCTAAGGAAAAAAATCTAAAATATTAATTGGCGACTTTATAATTTAAAATCTGAATTGTTTTGGGATATTGAACAATATAGAAGAAATGTGTAATCATTTCAATCTTATTCATTTTGCATTGATTATAATTAGAATATTTCTATAACCTATTTATAAAATGCTTTAAATTTGTATTTGTAATTTTTTATGTATATTTTATTCATACATTTGGTTTGTGTTAGTAATTCGTATACTATAATTTTTGAAGCCGAAGTAATTCCCTCCCCGTATCCTTATCCTAGGATTTTCAGAAATATCATATCTATTTATGTTATTATATTATTAGTAAAAAAATATTATACGATACGAGTATTATATTTTATTTTAGCATAATAAGATAAGAGCCACGCTCCATGTGAAGGTTTGGTCCTTCGGTAGACGACAGTGCGGATGGCGGCGAAAAAAGGGAAAGGAATATTGGAAATTAGTTCTTTTCACTTTGATGCCATTTTATCAAGCTATTAAAACCCGGACCGGATACTGAATCGGTCGGGGTACTGGGTTAAGGGTCAGTGGGTCAGACCGAAATCAAACCAGAGCTAAACCGAGACCAAACCGGTGAGAAATTGAAGATTTTAGGCTTATTGGTATAAAATTCTAAAGAAAATTAATTTTTTTTAAAAAAAAAAGTGGAAACCGGACCGGGAACCGGACCGGCCAACTGGCCGGTTACCGGGCCGGACCGCCGGTTTCCGTAACATTGCATTTTATACCTCTCTCGTTAATTATTATTCTTTTTTTTTTAGAGAAGTAATTTATTTATTTTATTCATTTAAACAAATGTAGTTTGTTGCACTTCACCCCATTAAAACAACCCAATATTTTCTCCCAAAAAAGAAGCAAAGTATCTATTAAGGAACTATATATGTTAATTTTGAACCATTATTTGTTAAGTATTGGTGATTAAATTATTGCACCAAATTGGTCAAATATCATTTTACGTAGTGTAAGGGACATTGAATTGAACAGGAAAAAGAAGGAATTCTAGAAAGTTAAATTGCCCTAGCTAGTTTCCTGGGGTGGAAGCATATCAGAATCATTCATTGGTCAATATACGTTTCAGAAAACTATTAAAAAATTATGCTATTTATAAATTATTAAAAATGAGATTTATTTTAATTATAACAACACTATATTTGGTATAATTCAGTTGTATATCTTCTTTGTAACAAATTCTAATATTCAAAATTGAGGGACCAAGTAATAATCCATTTAAAATTACGGGAATTAAAAGATTATTTGTAAAATTGAATACCAAATATATATATTTTTTTTAAAATTGTTTGTGCGGCACAAAGAATTTTTTAGTTATATATAAAGATTTATGGAGGCATATATAATTGACTTGGTAATGCTTATCCACAGATATGCGTCTTGCCGTGCTGTTTCTTCTCGAGGATTAGTTTTTGTAGTTACGAAAATGACATGCTTTCATAAACAAAAAAGAAGAAGAAAAAAAGTGACATGCTAGCCCTATTTTTGGCTCAATATTAATTGTCGAGGGTTATCCTTTATTTATTTACTTTATGTGATCAGGAATATCTTCTTTGAAAAAGAAAAAAAAAATATTATATATATATATATAGAACAAAAGTAAGGTCAAGTTGCTTGTATCAATAAGTTTAAATTTTCTACTTACAATTATTATTTTTTATTGTTAATTGCTAAAGTTCTTAAGTATATGCACTAATAAATTTAAACTTGAAAACTGTTGAAATATATTTCCCATGTTATCAAAACCGGATAGGATCAGTTTGTTCGACTACGGGAATAGTCAAATTGGTGATCTAATCGGTTCGGTCTAACTGGTTCAATATTTATTCTAATTTTAAAAATTTATATTTAATTCTACATATTTTTAAAAATTATAAATTAGGATTCTATGTAAAACTTGAGATATCTACTTTCTAATATAAAAAGAATCATTCAAAAATGTTATTATTTGATCGTAAAAAATTATCAAATTCTAAAACTATTATCATTCAAATTCATCTCCTCACCGACTCAGTCCTGAGTTAGTCCGATTTAACTCTAATCTGACTCACTATCCAAACCGGTTTAGCGACCGATCTGGGTTAATAAACTTGCATATTTCAGAGACGGCCAACGTGGCTTAGCACGAATTTGCATTTTGCAGTATAACTTGTCTTCATCAGTTTCGTTTGTAGCAGTTGAATAATTCTAAGGGTCTAGATTAAATGACGCCACACACACCGGTGAAAACTATATTTGAGAATTTATCTGGATATCATTGATCATACATATCCCCCAGATAATAAAAAAATGTGTAAATTTATCCCGAAAATTTTCGCTGCGGAGCAATGTTGTTTCAGAAACTTTTTTAGAATCAATATTGTCTCCGAAGTGTTAAAATAAAATAATATGTTGCCTTTAATCGTTAGAAAGTTAATAACCAACATTAATTTTTTAATGGTATATGACAAAATTGCTATATTTTAAACTTCTAGAATAACATTGAACGTGTAAAAAATTTTAGGGTAACATTACTCTTAGCAAAAACTTTCACAATAAATTTACACCTTAACCCTAACATTAAAAATAAAAAAATTCACACCATACAAATCAAAACAATAATACATTCATTGTAGAGGGATCCGATTATATATTCAGCGATCGGTGCAAAATTTTCCAGCATTCCCTACTACAAAAATAGTTAAGTGGATAGTATAAAATTAAATTACAAGTTGTTAATTAGGTCGATAATATAATGCTAACGTAAATAGTTAATTAGATAGTAGAAAATTAAATTACAAATTGAGTCGTGTTTAAGTGGAATTAAACGCGTAAGTGATGACTCTGTAAATACGAAGTGACTTGACCGTGCCGTGATCATACAGTTAATTAGAGATGTAATCCCGTGACTTGGTCGTATCATTAAATTACTGTGTTACCTACTCTGAACGAAACTTCACTCATCATACGTACATGCTCGTTTCAGAATAACCTAACCAAAGTAATATTATAGAGACCCAGACAGAAGACATATTCAAAACAAACATTACTAATGAATTGGTGGACGTGGTTCTATGATTTAAAGTGTTCGTTTGAGATAGTTTATTTTTGGATAATAAGTGCTTATAAATCGTGATTCACGGTATACAAGGTAAGTATGTGAGAGGAGTTTTGTCTCGACTTACGTAATAAATGCTTATTTCCCAAAAATAAGCTATTCCAAACACTCACAAAATCTGAACTTTCCTCCACAGTGATATTTATTGCCGTAAATATTTTTATATTTTATTCATAAGGTCGATATTTGGTTTAATACGGGTAACCAAAACAACATCATTTATAATCAAATCTCACGGCTAATATGCGAGTGTTATTGGTGAGTGATATGTAAGTACTTGTTAAATGTTAAGGTATGCTCCGATTAGTATAAAGCCCCAGGATTCAACCCACCTAAATTTTTTGTTATATATATATATATATATATATGTATAAAAGGGTGCATTAATTCACCGTCTACTTATTTTGGATCATTTAATAAAAATCAGAAAAGAAGTATACTGGATCGGCTGTTCTTCGCTGGTATCCACACAGAGCCGTACACCTAAAGTGGAAGAACTCACAGTCGGTGTGATCACATGCATGCAAATTACTTGAAAGAAAGAAACAATCTACATATAAATAAAGATGGATGTATACACACACACTAATTAAATAATTAATTAATTCATATGTATATATGCCATATGTGTATATAGAGTAATTAAGAAGAAGCTTCAAGAAGGGTCGTATACACACTAATTAAATAATTAATTAATTCATATGTATATATGCCATATGTAGACATGTTTGTTTGGGCGTTACGATTGCTTATAAGTTGTTTTTTACGTAAATCGAGACACAACTCCTCTCACATACTTACTTCGTATACCGTAAATCACTATTAAAAAGTAACTTATAAGCAATCGAATCACTAAAATAAACATACCCTATATATATATAGAGTAATTAAGAAGAAGCCTCAGGAAGGGTCGATGAGGGGTAAGACAGATTTGCATGTGCGTTCAACTACCAAACCGACACACAGTGGATTACAGGCCCGGTGTTAGATATTAGATAAAGCTATATCCAGCTTGCACACTCAAAATTGAATCATTATTACAATTTTGGATATTTTAATATAAGATCTAATTAATTTTTTTTAAAAGAGATTAAGAAAACTAAATAAGTAGCATAATTATAACATACATTATATATTATTAGATCATATATATTAGCTTGATATAAAAATAAAAATAAAAATAAAAATACTTTAAAATAATTTATTCAGTTTCCTTAATCTCTCAATAAAAAGTTAATTGGATCTTATATTAAGGACGAGAGGTAGTTTTATATCATGTACAACGCGTCCAGGCTTCTTCCTCCTCCTCTTATCCTGCAAGCATCAGCATAGTTGAATTTACGAATATAAATCGCCATCCTATGGGCTGTAGATTATGTAACAACCTTTCTATTTTCTCTGGGTTCCTCATTGATTAATTACGTGTCCCTGTTTACGTTATAATTAATTAGCTATAAAAAAAAGTTTAAATCAAAATCAAGTTTTTTCAACTCCTCGATCTTGTCTCTCTCTGCTTATCTTTAATTTCTGAAGAAATTGCTTCATGAATTCTTCTTATCCTTACATCATCAAAGCATGCTTACACATTTTTTTATTATCAAATCAACAAAGTCTACTTGTTGTCATTAATTACATTTGCCAAATTTTGATTTTAGAAGAAATTACCTAAGTTTATTTTGAAATTCGGATGAAAACGGCAACATGAACCTATTAATTGCCAGATTCTTCAATCTGCAATTAATCCAAACTTGGGATCAAGTTCATCCAAATGTAAGCCCTTTCGCCTACAACTATATGTGCAAGTATGTCTAATTTTAACAAAACGAGCGAAAAAAATTTAATTTGCTTTCAATTTTTAAAAGTAAAAGAATTAATACTTTCTTTAATTCTTAAGCTTGTCCTCATTTTAGTTTTAGTCCTGTAAAGGTAAAATGGTCAAAGTTTTTATTTTGTTATGGGGATTAACGTTTTAAGCAAAATGAAATTGATGGATCCAAATCAAAATAAGGGCAAACTTAAGGGATAAAAGATTATATTAACCCAAAATAAAATCATAAGTTTTAAAAAATATATAAGGTATCTTAATAAATTTGACAAAATATAGAAAAATTTATATAATTTATTCAACGTTATCTATAATTTGAGTATTATATTTATATGTATAACTCTCTCCTAATTTTAAATTTTTAATATTGATTAATTAAGAAAACAAAATACTTTGAGATAGAATTTTGCCAAAGAAAAGTGATATCGGAGCTAGTTTGTTGCTTGTTAAAGGTGATGAGCACCAAAATTTGGGTTATCTAAATCTCATATGGACGGTCTATATTCGGTTTTTTATACTTTTGTTTTTTAAAAAAATTATTTTAATGGGAATAGAATATAAAATAAAGATAATTGACCATGAATTTTTTTTAAAAAAAATGAATTTTCTTTTAAAAATTACCAATTAGAACTTATAATAAATCTAGACCCCTAAAAAAACCATGAGTATATCTCATTGTGATGAGCATTATATGAGTACTAAAACCTGTTCCCCAGTAGTATTATAACTCATTGTGTTTATGGGCAATTCACATTCTAACTCCCATGTTACTATTACTAGTAAAAGAGTAAATGCTGGTAAATCTTGACATGGAAGCAGCTAATTAAAGTAGGAACAGGTGAAAGTAAATTAATTGTATTGATGATGAACAAATTGGATTATAGTAGTATTACATGCAAAGTTGCAAACTAATAAACATGGAATTACGATTAACAAGTCCAAGATACCTCAAGATCTGTGTTCACACCCACTTTCTCATCACACCTTTCCCAAAGATGCTAATTTTTCACACTCAAATTAAGAATAAGACCAAATCAATATCATCACCTCATAGTAACCTTCCTTTTATTGATTATTATATTATATTGTTTTTGTATGTATATATATGTTTCACCAAATCTAAGTCCCACACGGCATCGTCCCACGTCTTCGGTCAACAAAGCCCACCTCCTTCATCTCCTCTCCTCTTCATATATATACCTAAACTTCCCTACCTCTCTATCCTCTCTCATTCCTACATTTCATATACATATTCCATACACACACACTAATATAATACACACCCTGATTTTTTCTTCATTTCGGATTCTGTAAGCTCTATAATATATACAGCCGGAGGCATACTTAAATATGGGAAACTGTTGCAGAAAGCCGCCGTCGTCCATGGAGTGGGCCGGCGACGACTGGGGTTCGTTGAGGTCAAGCAAGGTGTTTGATGAAGGCCTTGCATGGAAGGAGGCAGCACCGGAGAAGAAGCGGCTTCTGGCCGGAGAGATGCGAGATTCGTCGCCGTCTGATAATAATAATAAAAATAATAATGGGAAAGTGACGATAAAGATTTCGAAGAAGGAGCTTGAAGAATTAATGGGAGTTTTGGGGAAGAATAAGGAGAGACAAGGATCATCAAGATCTTCTTCTGCAGAACAAGTTTTGGTTCGCTTGTTAAGAGCTAGAGATAATCATCATCATAATGCTCACCATAGGCCTTGGAGGCCTGTTCTCCAGAGTATTCCTGAGCTTGATTAATTCCATTCTTTCTTTCATTAAATTAAAGTGCCTCCTTCTTTTTTGTTGTACAAAATTAGAGGCAAAATTCAAAATCATTAATAAATTAAATATCCCTTCATTTTTATTCATTGTTCTTACTTGTATTATTAACAGCTTTACTTTCATTGTGCGTTTTCGTGTCTGTCAATATTGGAACTTGAGTATGTGCAGTGGTGTGTGTATATATATTCCTTACCGGCCAGGTTTAATTACTTTGATTCCTTCTTTTCGTTTATTACAAAAGGTCTTGATGTATTGGTACGAGGATATTCACATTTATATGTTAGTTAATTAGGTGCCATTTTAATTTCCTTCCTGGAGCCATGATTTCGACCAATCTGAATTACATCCTGAGTTCGGTATTCACATATGTAATCTCCTTCTTACTACAATCTTATACTACTTCTAGTCCTTAGTGTAAGCTAGATCTTATATTAATATCAGTAGATAATATATATTACTCCTTTTGGTCGCTTTTACAATAATCTAAAATTTGAATTGTCGTATTTGGTTTGAAGGAAAGATTTTCAATGGGATGGAGATGAAAATGAAAAGAGACAATGTTTGGTATGCTTGAGAAGAAAAATAAAAATAGTTTACTGAGTCATGATCAGTGTGATAGGAATAAGAAAGGAATTTTAGGGCAATTTTGGTTTTTTCACATTGGATTCCATTTTCTACAGTAGCTCTCTCCCTCCTTGTGGCACCAGAATCATTTTGTGTCAGAATCTTTTCCTCTTCTTTTCTTTCCATTTCTTGGTACCAGATAGGCCCAAGGTCTCCTCCTAAGTGAAAGGAGCCGTCATGTTTGATGCATTACCAGAAATTAAAACGTGAGTTTCTCTTCCAACTAGATTCAAATCTTGGTTCATTGTGTTATAAGAGATTAATTACTTTTGTTAGGGTCAACCCTCATGATTTGGGATGTTGCAGTGCTTTAGGGTGTGTTTGGTTTGAGGGGATCTGGTTACGGTCCTCTTCCTTCCCATCCACTTATGGTCTTATTCTCAATCTGGACCGTTGGATTAAGATCTCAATGGTTCAGATTTAATATATTATAAAAGTATTATAATAATAATAATATTTCTATATTAAAAAAATCTGGACCGTTGAGATCTTAATCTAACGGTCCAGATTGAAAAGAGGACCGTAAGTGGATGGAAAGGAAGAGGACAGTAGCCGGATCCGGAGGGGAGGGGGTAATTACAATTTTTGATGGGAAAAATCCAAAATTTATCCTCTCATTCTTTTAAATTTTGGATTCTCGTCCAAAATTTAAATAACTTCAACCTAAAAAAGTAATTTACCCCTCTCCCCTCCCCTCAAACCAAACAGAGGATGAGGAATGAGCGATATTTTTAAGGGTCTTAAACTTGCTTGGGATTTTGGTTTCAAGAAGGTAATCCTACAATCAGATGCAAAGAATTTGATTGATCTTCTCAAAAATAACTCTAAGGATAAGATATGCAGCTTGGTGTTTATTAAAATATAAAGTATGACGATGTTTGATTGGGATCTCCAAATATCTCATATATCCAGAGAATAAAACAAAGTGGCAGATCACTTGGCAAAAAAGGTTTAACTTGCCCCACTTTTTTGGGGACATGTGTCCTGATTATCTTAAGACCTTAGTCGATAACGATTATTTGAACTCTAAACCCTAAAATTCCCCATTAGGCCAGTCTTCTTTAAATTTTAGGGCTTCGACTCTCTTGTACCCAAAAAAACAATTACATGGAAGCCCGATGCCAAGTTTCTTGGGCCTTACCAAGGATTTCAACTTAGGAGAGCAAATTAAAGAGGGCTTATTGAGACGTTTTCTTGGGCTTATAACTCATTTCGGTTTATGTAAGACCCAAATTTAAAAAAAGAATAACTATTATATGATCATAGGCCATCTTGAGCACATATGGCCCATTAAAAGGAAAAAGAAGCCCATTGCTTCATATAAATCCAGTTTGACAAAATCTCAGGGTTGTGGAGCCCGGACCGAACCAGCTTATCTGGCCCGGAAACTGGCGAACCGGCCCGTAGATCGGTTTGGTCCGGGTTCCATTTTTTTAAAAAAAAATTTAATTTTTCCTTTAGAATTTTATACTATAAGCTTAAAATCTTCAATTTCTTACCGGTTTGGTCCCGGTTTAATCCTGATCTGACCTACTGACCCTTAATCCAGTGTCCCGACTGGTTCAATACCCGATCCGGATTTTAATACCTTACAAAATCTACAAATATGATTACATTTAATAGGAGGATACATGTGCCTAGTAAAAAAAAAAGAGTCTATTGAGTCTAATTTTTATTTTTTTACCGGCAAGAAAAATAAACTCCAATCATAAATGTAGAACTAAGACCGATAGGGAGTGGCATTTTTCATTGATGATTACAGGTTGTTAACGACAGGACAATAACCTATCCACCTCCTTTATGACCACTTTCTCCACTTCTTTTTATTTTCATTGTTAAATCAATTCTGAACGAAATTTAATATCCAATAACAAATACCAAAAAGTGTATATGAATATCATTAAAATATGATCTAAATAGTTTATATCCTTATAATTTTATTAAAATGTTATATATATATATATATATTATATTTACTTTTTATATGATATGAATCTTAAACATTTAGAATTGATTTAACAGTGAGGATAATGAAATCGAGGGGAAGTGGACAATGAGAAAAGTGGAGAAGCTCTTTTTCTATTAACAACTTCATGGTTTAGTAACATAAAAGTTTTAAGCTAGGTGATTCATGACACTTGGGTGGGTAAGTTCAATTAATGGTCTTTACTGGCCACTTAAATTATAATAAAATAAAATTGAATATTAAGAGCAAATTCAAAGTTTTCATTGCATTATCCGTTCAAATCTAGTTCCTTTTAAAGTCAAATTTCTTCAAATTAAAACACACACACACACACACACACAGAGAGAGAGAGAGAGAGAGAGAGTAATGCTGGAAATACTAATACTGCTACACTAGACCCCAAGCAGAATTTCATAAAGACAAGAAGAACTCGTGCTAATGCCTAATGGCAAGTGTATGTCAACCACAGTCAGAGAGAGGAAAAAAAAGGAAAGAACTTGTGCTAACCATTAATAAATTGGGATATATATATATATATATATGCTTTACCTTAATTTTACGTAGTCTATCATAATAATGGAATCATGCTTTTGTAACCTTTAGAAAATTAATTAAGAATTGTATATCTGATTTTGAAGATAATGCTGTTGAGATTCTGCTTCCTCCTCCTTTAATTTCACATCCACCGCTTTTTTTTTTTTTTTTTTTGAAAAAAGAAACAACAGTTATACTATTAAATCAATTTCATGGGGTCCATAACCATTGTTCCTTTTTAATTAACAATGAGCCTTGCCACCTAAAAGAACAATTGCAAATTCTCCAACGCATCAATGCATCATTTTAATTAATGTAATTTTATGCCCAATACGTTCTTAGTATTCCATCTGGGTTTTGATGTAAGAATTATAAATAATTAAGCAACGTATATTAAAAAATAATTAAATTAGTTATTTGTAAAAAAAATATGGGCTAACTTCCTAAACTATCACTCATTTCAGTTATTTACATATTAAATTAAACTACCCTAATGGGTGCAATTAATAGGAGTATTTTGAAAATAATAATATGAAAAATAAAAAAAATTGAAGTCTTGTATTAAAAAAAAAGCACACAAACACATTAACTAACTCATATATTTAGTTTTGGAGGGTTAGTGTGGGAGTCAATTCTACAGGCTTAATATACCCACATTATTATGAGACTCAACTGGGGATGACTTTTTTTTTTAAAAAAAAATTCATTCACATTGACTTAAACTCTACACATTATACTTAAAGCAATGAAAACTCATTTCACTTGGCAAGTTAATTTATCGTTAGAGCGTAATACATACTTGATTTGATTAAAATAATTACTCCCTCTGGTCTTAAATATAGGACATAATTTGTAGTACAAATTGTACTACAAACTATGTCCTATATTTAGGATCGGAGGTAGTATATTATAAAAACTTTTATGATGGAGATAGTTAATGCAAAAATTCATGTATAGTTTTTATTTTTTTGAAATAATACATAAACAAATTCACTCATCATTTTTAAGAGAGAATTCTAGCATAATTAATGAATCACCCTGTGCTCTTAATTAGGTCAAGACTTCATGAGAAAACTTCTTCTCCATTGACAAATGATTAGTAAAGTCCTAAGAAATTTAATTGAGGCAAGCATAAGCAGGACAAAATAGTTCAAAAGTGAAGTAACACGGTCCAATTTTGGCCAAAAAAAAGTAACACAGTCCAATCAATACTTTGACTTCATGACACAATCTCATCATTGACGGAAAAAAACCAACTATTAAAACTCGGAACGCATCATATATTGAATTGAGTGGGGTATTGGGTTAAGGGTTAGTGGGTCAAATCGGAACCAAACTGATAAAAAATTGAAAATTTTATACTTATAGAATGAAATTCTAAAAGAAAAATAAATTTTTTTTTTAAAATTTGAACCTAGACCAGTTTACCGGTTTCTGAGCCAGACCAGCTGGTCCGGTCCTGTTCCATAACTTTGAAAATAACTTCATCCCCAGCTTTGAATCTGGTAAAACTTGATTCTGACCCAAAAAATAATACTCCAAGTATCATTAAAATTAGTCCTAACCTTGAGAATGAAACACTAATGTTAAAAGAAATCGGTCTAAAAGTAAAGTAACAATAGGAGTGTGCAAGTTTTTCTCGTCCCGGTCTTTCCGTCCCGATCCCGAGCAAATCGGGACGGAAAAAGTTCGGGATCGGGAATGGGACTTCCCGATCCCCAAAAAAAAAATATATATATATATTATGTATAATTTTTTAAAATCTTTAAGAAAGCAAGACCAAATGTAAAACAAAATGTGAAAATTTCTAACACCCTCAAGGTAATATCTATTCTTTTAGTTAATTTTATTTACTATTTATTAAATAATTCTAATTTTTTGTTCTTGTCTTTGTGCTTTTTGTAGCTAAATCAACAACTTTAAGTATATATTGGACTAATGATATATTTGTATTGGACTAATTTGGTACAATATGATATTAGATAAATTATATATTTATAGTAGACTAAAGAAAATAAAACAAAAAAATTAATATAGGAATTTTTAAAAAAAATAAAAGAAATTCGGGATCGGGAATGAAAATCATTCCCGAACCCTTCTCGGGATCGGGATCGGAAATGGTATTTCCCGATCCCGATCCCGAACACCCCTAAGTAACAGTATAAAATTCAGAATAGTTGCTGTGAATTTATAGATTAAAATGTTCAAAAATTCATCTAGTGGTTTTGAAACATTCAAGTCCTAAATAAAAGTTGAGTTGTCTCAAAATTGAAGTCGAACCGTATATAAGTTTACATTTTTTTTGTCATATATGAGTTTACGTTATTTAATATTAAAATAAAACAATATCCTCGGGATAAAAAAAAGTGTACATTTTATTGAAAATTAATTAATAAAACAAAAAACCAACATTACTTGATCTAGTATATGATATGGGAGAAGTGTGAGCCACAAGCAAGAGGATATTATGATATGCTAGAAACCAAAACATTGAGACACCAAAAACAAAAACATCACATTTTTCCATTAACGTGTGATTTACAGACACCTCCCAGTCGTTTTTATGAACGAAGCAGCAATAGATAATTGCCTCGTAAAATACTAAAATATTCTCCTATTATATATAGGGCAGTCTTGGTACAAAACTATCACCCCTACTTCTAAATGTATTTTTTTTTTTTTAAGAAACAATGCCATATGGAGGGATATACTTTTAAAAACCATTCAAAGGAATTTATTCTCCACTTGTAACCCACTCCTCTAATTTTTTGAAAGGCACTTGCTCCGGTTCTTAATATATGGAGTAAAACATATTTAAGGAGTTGAATTTAGTTCTAAATATAATATATATTTTTTATATTTTCCAATCATTTTCTAATTTACCCTTATTAATACTTCTCAACAATAATCAAGAAATGGAGGGAATAAGTGCCCATTTGAATTGGCGGTGAAGAATCGTTAAGGGAATTAAGAAAGATGATTACGGTGTTTTGGAGAATATATGTCATATTAACTAACTCAACTAAATTCCTTAATATAATTAAATTAGATAAATACGTCTTATATTAAGGACGGGAGGCAGTATTTAAATGTGATTAAGAAATTTTTTTTAAACAATAAATTTTCTCATATTTAAATCCATATATGAAAAATAAATTAATAAAACCAGAAAAGTCAACTTAAAAACTATAACTATTTGTTTTAAATGGGATAATATTTTTTCCAATTTTTTCTTCTCTCGTTTTTTTAATTTCTTTCCTCTCAACTTTTCAGATATTTTACCAATAATTTAAGGGAAAATATCCTAAAAAGAAATTTAAAAATATTAAAAAACAAAAAGATATTCTTAATATCCATAATGTCAAAAAGGTGTTAGTATTTTATTCATCATTTTCAAAATTAAAAGAAAATGACATAAATGTTCCTCTAAGTTTAAAACTAAAACCAGAGATGTATTTACAAGTTTAGATAATGTTTTCACAAGTTTTCGTAAGAATTTCACAAGTTGCAAATCAATATTCTTAAAGTCTAATAATAGTTTCACAAGTTCGGATAAGGTTTTTACAAGTTCTCAAAATAATTTTATAACTTCCTTAAAGAATTTCACAAGTTGCAAATTTTGATTCACAATATCTGATAAGGGTTTCACAAGTTTAGGTAAGATTTTCAGAAGTTCTTAAAAGAATTTCAAAAGTTGCAAATTTTGATTTACAAGATTTGATAAAGGTTTCATAAGTTTTAATAAATTCTTCACAAGTTTGGACAAAGTTTTCATAAGTTCTCAAAAGAATTTCACAACTTCTTTAAAAAATTTCATAAGTTATAAATCAAAATTCACAATATATATCTGATAAGGGCTTGACAAGTTCTTATAAAAGTTTCACAAATTTAGATAAAGTTTTTACAATTAAATCTTTTAAAGTGAACATTAAACTTCGAGAAATAATTATATCATTTTCTTTTAATTTAAAAAAGACAAATTTATTCCTAACACCTCATCTTTAACGTTATGAATATTCAAAACGTGTTTTTGTCTTTTAACATGCTCTTAGTGGATTTTCCCATAATTTAATGCATGTTTAATATTTAAAATTGACAACTATCATAAAACATCAAAAACAATATCCCTGTCTCAACCCTCAACTAATATGAAACTACAGAGTATTATTTTTTATAATCTTTATATTTTAAATATAAATATACATTAAGTGATGATAATGCCAAATGACAGTGGACAATAGAGCTGGTGGCCAGCCCGTCAAAATTGGTGGGCTTGGGCTGCCTAAATGCCAGCCCGCCAAGGTTCAATCCGTCCCGCTCAACCTGTAGGTTACAATAAGTTGGCTCGTTTATCGTCTTTCCTTTGATGATGTATTTAATTCTTTTTTATATTTTTTATTTGACATTTATTTTTATATTATATTTATTTATTATAGTATTATTAAATTTAAAAATATGGATTTATATGTTTTTGTTATGCGAGTAAATGTAAAAAAAAAAGTAAAAATGATATTGACTTCTTAACACAAATATATATAAAAAAAAAAGTGTGATGTGAGAGGGTGAAAGAGAAAGGGAGTGAGATTTAAAAAAAAAGGAGTGAAAAAATAAAAAAATAGCCTGGCTCATTGAACCCGCAGCCTAAACCGAATTCCCAATACTAGCAGATATAAGAGTTTTCTGGAACTGCGAAGAGGGTAAGTGATTGTTTAAAATAGGAAATGAAGTTTTTAAAAACAGCTTTTCAATCATAATCTATAATATATAATATAAATATGTGGAAAGAATATTATCGCGACTTATATTTATAAAAAATTTTGAAATCCTCGATCATGTTCCCGAACATACTCTAAGAATTTTGTCAAGCAAGTCAGCAAACGATGGACTGTGGAGACTCGATCTGAAGCCGCAAATCGCCATTTATCATGCAAGTTACCGCCAAAACGGAAAACGAAGACGAAAAAGAAAACCCGTTCCCAAAAGGTCCGTTTCAATGTTTGACTTTCAAAAGCCTTTGAATGCGCGCAACTCGTACGAGGCTCTGCGAACGTGTCACACACGAGGGCAAAATAATCGCTGGCATATGGCAACAAGTTTCTCTATCGCGGAAAGGTGTGTGTCAATGCGAGGAGGAATACCTCTGTTGATTCCCCTCTCTCTCCATCTCTTCTGTGTTGAATATTTTTATTATTAAATCAATTTTTAATGATTAAAATTTAATATCATATAAGGATATTAATGTGATATTAATATAACATTAAATTTCAAGTATTAAAATTTTATCTAAAAGTGAACACATAACACATTCAATCAACAAAAAATGAAAAGAGATCAATGGAGGAGACGTTATTTTCCCGGTGTGGATGATGGCATTAATGCGGTAGCGCAGCTCCTATCTGAGTTCATTTTTCATGGTGGGGTCTACTCTCTCTGTGTCTCTCAATCTGTGCAGAGAGACAGCTATTACTGAGCCTGCCGTTGTCCCCACCAACTTTAAATTCTCTCATTCATGGCTTCTCCGTGCCTAGTTTCTTCTTTTCTTTCATCCTCACTCACCCACCTCTTCTAACTCCTCTTCAATGCCTTTTACATTTGAACAGTTCTTTGTTTTTTGGTACCCACTCTTTGCCTTTGCATTAACTTGCTGAGTTGTTTGGTTTCCCCTTCTGGGTTTTGTAAAGGGGGTGGGCATGAAGGAAATGGTGCTTCTTAAGCTTCGTCTTCATCACTTCATTCTTCTACAGCTGTTTCTGCTGGCTACCAGTGAGTGCTTTACGCTTGATTGTTGAATTTGTTGCTTGGTCTTCTTTAAATTCTCGTGATCTGTAGGATTTCTTAACTGTTGGACTCTCGTTGCGCTGCTGTACGTTGGCGAAAATTCAAGAGACGTGTTTTTGTTTTCGTTGGGAAAATTAGTCGATCTTTGTTTTTTATTTTTCTTAGAAGGACTCAGCATGAGTATGTGTTGGGAGATCCTTCATGAAGTATCATTTACTTCGAGTTACTTGAAGTTGAACTCTAATCACTTGCATTTTTAAACCATTGTTTAATTTAATTTCTGGATTTAGCTTCTATGCTATCGTCTAATGTTGATTATGGTAAAGTGGGATTGTTAAGAAGAAAGCACAGTTAGGGTTTGGAACATCGTTTTCCCAACAGTAGAGAAAACCTCTTTGTCAATAGCTTCACCATATCAACATGTCAAGTGAGAAATGTTGCTGGCTGACGATATAGCTATCCATGTTCGCTTAATTTAAGTTGGAAACTAGCTTCCATTAAAGTAAGCTATGCGAATGAGCAACATTGTGAATGGGAGCTCTTAACAGGCTGTATTTACAGTGCTGAAAATTTGAAATTACCACCACTATCACATTTATAGGGGGCTTTCTCGATTTAGCCCTTGTTGTGGAGAATTTATATTCCAGAGTATCAGCCAAAACAATTTAATAAATTGCAGAGCCAGGCCCAGCAGTTTGAAAATTTAACATTGAATACCTGAGCGCACTCCCTTTCCTCCTAAACCTCTCTAGTAGATCAATTAGCGCCCCTGTTTTAATGGTGGCTTTTACCTATTCTAGACTGTGAGCGTGAACAGTTTAGCCTTATCATTCGATGTGATTCTTGTCCTCTGCTTTAGCTTGGTGAGCTTTTCTATTGGCATTTTGTTTTCATAGATCTCATATCTAGAAAGATATTGTGTCAATTATATTTAAGCCTTGTGTTCTCTGCTGTTTGAAATATAAACTTGTCTATATATGTCTCTCATCCTGCCTTTGGAAGAGTTTGATTGGGTTGGCACTGGAGTGACACATGAACCATTGGAATAGTAAACCAAATCATTACATGGAAGGTTCTATCCGTGAGCAGTATTCACAAATGAGTTAATGACATATATTTATGCTGAAAAGATTAATAGCTATAATTAATTTAAGTGGAATTTGCTTGTCCCTCTGCCTCTAAGCTATATTCTGATGCCCTCTTGTTTGCAAAATCCATTATTTGATTCATGGCTTGTATTATTTTGTAACTTTAAGATGACAGCAAATAAACATGCATGACAGATAATTTTATGGTTCTATATAAGTTATTTTCCTTGCCAATTTGTCCTTGAGGATCCGGCAAAAATGAGATTTATTTTTCTTGCTCACGTGTTTGGTACAGGTGCCCATGAGCTGCATGACAGTATCTTAGATCGCCGTCAAGATCCTATAGAAATGGATAGCCATTTGGGTTCCATGATCCCTCAAATCCCGCCTCTTGGTGCTCCACAACCTCTTCTTCCTCTTCTTGCACCTTCACCATTAGTTCCATTCACCAATACCTCTATCCCAAAATTATCAGGTTCTTTTCTAAATGCTGCAGTGGTATTTTGAATTTTAAGACTTGAATGGAAATATCTGTTACATCTTGCATTTGATCATCTCTCTCTTGGTGTCCTTATACGTGACTGTCTGTTACAGGGTTTTGCCCTTTGAACTTCACTGCTGCTGAAAGCTTGATGAGCATGACAGCAATTGATTGCTTCGAAAGTTTTGCACCATTGGCAGCTAATATAATATGTTGTCCCCAGCTGGAAGCCACTCTCTCTATTCTCATTGGGCAATCTAGCAAGCAAACAGACATGCTTGCCTTGAACAGGACTCTTGCTAAATATTGCCTATCAGATGCAAAACAGATTTTGATTGCCCAAGGTGCCATACATAGTCTGACGCAGATGTGTTCAATTCATTCTTTAAATCTCACAGAAGCATCTTGCCCGGTCAAAGATGTAAATGAGTTTCATGACATAGTGGATACTTCCAAGCTTCTTATTGCTTGTGAGAAAATTGATCCTATTAAAGAATGCTGTAATCAAATGTGTCAGAATGCTATATTAGATGCAGCTACAAAAATTGCATCAAAAGGTTCTGATCTCTTGGGCTTAGATGGGCCACATGTCCTACCTGAGCACTCAACTCGGATCAATGATTGTAGAAGTATTGTACTTCGGTGGGTTTCTAGCGAGCTTGATCCTTCTAATGCCAAGAAAATTCTCAGAGGAATATCTAATTGCAATGTCAACAAAGGTTAGTTAGAATAGAATGTTATATCATGTTGATACGTTAATTCGTTAAAGATTATATAGATTTTGAGTTGAGGGTGGATTCTCCACACAAAAGATGTAATCAGTTTGTGATTGGCTCTTGAAAACCTATGAGTTCAGCTTTTAGAGAAAGATTGTTACTGGACAAAAATATGGTTAGAGTATTGTTTGGATGTCATCATGCACCCGTGCATGTGAATTATTTCATTTCGGCTGATTGTCTTCTTTCTGCTCTGAGCATATATATAATGGTCATCATTTTGTGATTTTGGTTGATACTGGATGGCTTGTTAAATAGCTTCAATTAGTCTTATTGCTACTCTTAATGTCATTATGAGTCATAAATGCTACTACTATATGGAGAGTTTAGCTCCCTTTTAGTACTGAATTCCTTCACCTTGTACTGTCTTCCGCCTCAGTTTGCCCACTGGTTTTGCCTGATGTAAGGCATGTTGCCAAGGCTTGTGGAGATGGGATAAACAACAAGACGGCCTGCTGTGATGCCATGGAAGTATATGTGTCTCACTTGCAACGGCAGAGTTTCCTCACAAACTTACAAGCTCTGGATTGTGCAGAGACTTTGGCTATGAAACTACGGAAATCAAATATTACTGAAGATGTTTATAGTCTCTGTCATGTTAGTCTCAAGGATTTCTCCCTTCAAGGTTAGTTTTAATTCTCTAGTTCTGTTGACTGGCAAAACAGAAAGACTTAATTCTCGTGTGTGTGTATTAATCTACTCTTCCTATGTTTTCTCTTTTCAATTTTCATCCTACCAATTCGACATGATGTGGAAGTCAACCATGTGGATGTTTCAGTTAATTCTCAAGGTACCATTTTCAAATTACGATGCATTACAAACAAATATTAGCATCTTGTTATTTGGGATGGCCATGGGTTTGCCTAAACTCAATTCAAGATGCATGTTGTTCATTATTGTACAATTGTGTATAGAATTCTTCACTAATGTGACCTGCTTCCTTTTTTCTTCAGAGGCTGGTTGTCTGCTACCCAGCTTGCCTTCAGATTTAACATTAGATACGACTGGGATTAGCTTCAGTTGTGATCTAAATGACAATATTCCGGCACCTTGGCCTTCTACATCTCAAGTGGCAACTTCAGCATGCAATAAGAGTATGTTTAACATGTTGAAAGCATAGATAATTTTGAGTAGCATACCTTTTTTTGGTTGGTTTTATTGCAGAGAAGCATAGACATGGAGAAGTTTTCTTGGAGGAGTTCTAATTTTTTCACAACTTTGTGGTTCACAACTTTCTGGAATATTTTTAATATTCAATTATTTAATAACGTCCTGGAGGATCTCTAATTAGAACCGATTTTTTTCAATTTTTTTTATTTATTTTGTTAACTTCTAATTTTACTTTTTTGGATCTTCAGCTGTTAACATTCCTGCCCTTCCTGCAGCAGCAAATGGTCAAAGTTGTAAGTGCACCTTGTCAGTGAATTATTTATTCTGTAATCTAATGGAAGTCCTTAAACATTGCTTATCCTGAAGCATATGCTTGTTTGAAGTCCTGAGCATTTAAAATAATCTTTTGTAATCAGTTATATAATATATAAACCTTAAAGAAAACATAGAGTAGATTGGGATTTAAGCTGGCTTGGTCACAGTGGTCTAAATTCACAATTTGGTCCCTGGAAGATGGCACTAATTTGAATTTTGTCCGTGAAACGATGATGTACTAACTAGTCCTTGATTTCCTTGATTTTGAGGTCAATAATCTTTTGGTGAGTTAACAAAATGACTAAATCGAACCCTAGCAACTCAATTACACATTTTTTTTCAGGAACTAAACTGACATAAGTGATTTTTAAGGGTCAAAACAGTGAATTTAGCCTTTTTATTAAAACCAGATCTTTGATACAGATTGATTTTGGTGGTCTTGTCTTTTCCATGCACGCTTGACTTGTTTTTGTGTTTTCACAGGCCTCCAAAGTGATTATGTGCTGTTTCCTTTGCTTTTCACATTCTCCCTGCTCCTTATGACACGTGGCTAATTTCAAGGGCTTCCTTGCTAAATGCAACCTTCTTAGTCCTTCCTCAAGTACAGTTATTTGTGGGTGAGTGTTAATCCAAAGGTTAATGGTCATCCAACTCTGATAGGTTTTGGTTGTAGAAAATTAGTCTTGCTGGGGAGAGAGATCTGTTTCTGATATTGTTAATTCATGATTCTTGCATGCTTGTGTAATAAAATTGTGTATAGGAAACTTAGGGAATTATAGGTTATACAGTAACTAGTTGAGATTGAGACGCAAACCTGTATTGCAGTGGAATATGGTTTTGTAACCATCTACTAAGTATTATTGTCATCTTGTGAAGTGCAATATCTCAATGAGATTACAAATTGATAAATCTTCCTGAATTTGATCTAATCCCTCTGAGGAGACATGAGATGGTTAAAGTTTCCAAAGTGTATTTGGTTATTGAAGCGGGATCATCTTCATTTATGCATTCAGAGATAATGACAGCAGAATGTGAGTGACTGTGCATATGGTCCACTTATCATATTACACTCATTTACTATTTTTCTCTCACTACTCTCTCTCTCCCTCTCTCTGTGAATGCATAGACTAGAAGTGTTGTACGATTTTGTTCAGGTTCAATTCGCTCCTCAAAGTGCACTCTCCCTCGTTGGCTCAATGCATTTAAGTTTCTATTTAAAGTGTTACCTATAGAAAGAAACTTGTGTTTTAAGGATTAAGGATTGTTTGTGGATAAGTGTGAATTTGTTTTATTGGTGAAATCTCCTTCATGCGTTAGTCAAGGGAGTTTCTTGGAGGAGTTAGTTGGCCAATCAAATACGTTTGTGAAATTGTGGATAGCTACACTGAATTAAAAGGGTCTATCTGTCTCCAGTTACTGATGTACCCATTTAATGCAGGCTAAGTGGTCACTGGGTGTGGTTGGAGAGACTTTATTTCGGTTGTCATTTTACAAAACACAACTGTTGAATTTGTAATTCAAATTCGTTTCCTTTTTTTTTTAGGTCATGTATTCATTTCATGAATTTAGGATTCAAGTCTTGCCTTCACACACACGTAAGAGAGCATTAGCATGTTCAGGCCATAAAAAGGTTCAGCATTTGATACTTTACTTTCATGCAATGATGCTTGCTAGATTTCTTGGATCTGACCAATCTACACAAGTAATTGAAGACAATTCACTTGAGTAAGATAAAGGGACTAAAGTAACGATGAAGCCTTACTATCACAAATTTTGGGGTTTAAACCTATAAATCGAAGAAAAATCTCATCACAAGTCATGCAGCATATTTAATAAACTAGCATGATAATGAAAATTAAGTGCAGGAGATTAATTTCCATGTCTTTCATATGAACAAAAAAGTGGGGAATAGTCACACCCTCTTGTTTCAATTAAATACCAAACTGAAAATTCTAGTTCATAAGTTTCTGATTTTCTCTAAATTCTTACAGGACATTACTACAACAAGTTTTTTTTCTTGACATGGAGTCTAAAAGGTTAAAGAAAAAGTGCGCATCAACATGCGTTTGCCCACACTGAAGCATGTACACATTATATTTCATAAATTACAATAAGCACGTGTTTTCATTTAGAGAGGTGTTTATATTTAGGGTCGGATAGTACCACAAATAAGATTGTCTTTAATTGAAAGATACATGTTTTAACAAAAAAAAGAAAAAGAAAATTACAAGAAGTGTGTGATGGCATATCAGTTAAACAGAGAAGGAAGGCTTAAAACACAGGCTTGTCTTCCTCTTCTTGCACACAATCGTTTCCATGATTTCAAGTGACACACAATTCTCTTCCTTATCTTCTTCATTCTACTCCCAATCTTGACTTTGATCTTTGAGATTCTGATTCCCAAACATGACGAACTCTTTCTCTGAGAATCTGCTTTCTCCAACACTTTGTATATTAAGAACTGTGCTCTTCTGTGGATTCTCTGTTCTGGGTCTTCCTTCTCCATCTTTGAATAAGCCATTGACTTCTTCAGTGAAATGGCCATATTCTGATAAACACACAGGAAGACGATGTGAGAATGTACAAATGAATACCAGTTTGAAAGTAATATTTATAGTAGAGCATGGGCTCTCTTTCATTGTTATGCAATAAAATACTCCATCTGGTCCTAATTATAAGACAATATTTTGAAGTTGATTTTGGTCCTAATTATAGGACAAAATTTTAATTTTTGTCAATTTGTTCCCAAAATACCCCCATTGCTTTAGATAATGGTTGGATTGCCTCATGGTAGACTCATGTAATATTCCTAAATCACTCCTATTAAATAAGGGCATTTTTGGAAAATCAATAAAATTAACTAATTTAACTGCTATCCTTAATTTCTCCAAAGTTAGGTAAATATGTCCTATAATTAGAACCGGAAGGAGTATTATTATGCTAAATGTATATTTAGTTTATCCCCGATATGAAAATTAAACACTTGCACCAAATAGAAACTTCCATAGGCTTGTGTCATATTTTCTATTTGCTCAGAAGAGCCTATACGACAGGTACAAGTTTTCATAAGAAATATCCTTAGAAACTCCCTGCTAAATGTATATTTAATTTGGAAAAAGCATCAAGTCCCTCTCGAGGAAGGAATATAATCGTTAAAAAGTCTTATAATAAGTGAGCAACATTACCCCTTTTTATTCTTTTTTTTTTTTTATATTATCATTCGATAATCAGTTCGGGATTCATAGCTGTCTGTCCCAACTCAAGTCTCTCCTTTGAAACTCAAACTCAAGGCCCAGAGGGATATAACAGGACCTTATACCGCTACACCAACTTTTTATTGGTGAACCTGTTGTTATTCTGAATATCAAACTTTGTCGTTTTGTTGCTAGCTTATTATAATATTTTTTAGTGATTATATCCCTCCTTCTTTAAAGCCTTATAGTGAGTTTCCCATTTAATTTTGGGGTGAATTGTCCAAGACAGTGACCAGTTGGACATCATTTGCGTAAGCTTTGATTGAGAAACTGTCTCAGGCAGGCATTTACGTACCCAAAGTTAGGATCCCATAATTTTGTTTGGTTAGATTAGGGCATCATGCACGCGAGGTGGCTTCAAATAAAAGGGATTATTATATGTACAATATTGATAAACTTTGGTCCGTTGACCCAATAATTGCAGTTTATTTACTGTATTTGCTTATTTTATGAACAATTGGCATGAAGGGTGGTATGCAAAGGTGGCTGACGTGAGCCAACGACTTTATAGTTTAGTCACATGAAAAATCTTTTATAAATGAGGTCGTTCCTTCCCGTTTGTAACTTTAAACTGTTAGTATCTACAACTCTAATTTTTTTTAAACAAAAAGATACCATTTTGGTCATATTCATAAGCCATTTTTGAATGAGGAAAAAATTTGGTTTTTATTATAAGATTACTTTCAAAGTAATAAATGTGATTTTTACAATTTTACCACTATTAATTGCTATAAATAAAAAGAATTTATTTATATTAACTATTGAAACTATTCATAAATGAGGGCAAAACAAAATTTAGCTCATAATTAATGAGTTAATTAACCCTCTTTAATATATAAGAGTTATTTAATTGTGGCATGAATGGCGCTGCAATTAGTATAATAATATAAGCGGCAGATATGTTGTAATATATGTGGCATGAATGGCGCAGCAATTTGTATAATATACTCCCTCCATCATTATATATAAAGTCCTTTCAAATAAATTGAAACAGTTAAAAATAATATGTTAATAATATAATTTGTTTTCTAAAAAAGCCCCTATTTATGAATGAGTAAAAGAGGGTAAAAATGAGAAAAGGATGAAAGAGAATATATGGTAAATAAATGGTGTGAGAGTAATTAAGAGCAAAATGGATAAAAATGTATTTATTATTAAAATAAACTCAAAAAAGATCTTATAAAAAGAGATAAACCCATTAAAAAAGAGAGGATATTATATATAGGGACTTATCAACCACACAGCGGGAAGCATTCATTTGAGGTCATTTTGGTAACCACATTCTTGAAAGGGCAGCTCTGAAGTCAAATAATTACTTAGATGTATACATTTGTTTGGTGGGAGGAATTTATTTATTTATTTTTCCTGTTCTGAGGTCGGAGAAATAGTTAATGCCTACTTTTCTTTGAAAAAAAATAAAAATATAATTATTTTGAATACATTCTAATTATTCAATTATTTACACCAAAAAAAGAAAAAAAAATCATCAGTTTACATTTTGACCCTTGAAATTATTGAAATTTGTTGAACACCTATTTTTTAATCATCATCGGAATTAGTTTCATGTAGTTTGAACAAATAATTTATCTTAAATAAATACTTTTTTCCGTAAATAAGGAGAATTCAGGTCATACCTATAGATGATTACATATTCATAAATTGAATAAATATTCATTGTTTTTTTTTAATATGTGTTATTCCCAACTGTTAATTTTGATTTAATTGAGACTCGTCACTCCTCTCTCAAGTGTCAAATCTGATAATTACTCCACGGCCCATAAAAGTGCCCTTCTAGAGTTAGCATGGAGAGATTTATCAAAGTGTGTCGCCTACTAGTATAGGAGGGCCTCCTGTCCTTTATATTTTTATAAAGGGTTAAGGTGCAATAATACACATGTGGTTTTTCTGAAAGTGCGTTCAACACCAAGTGTTTTTTTTAGGAGTAAAAGTGACTATGTACTTTCAAAATGGGTGCAAAAGTCACATATTCCGTTAGCTCTCAAAATTTGACCGTGAGTTTAAACTTTGTTGACTAAAAATGATGATATGGAGCATGATTTGGATGAATAATAAACAACTGGCAGCATAGCAAGGGAAACAACAAGTAAATAAAAAAAGATAAATGAATAATATAAATGAAAAACAAACGGGGGGAATAAAATTGGGATTATATTAAAGAATCTAGAGTTACTTTATCATAGGCAAATCGATAGAAGCAAATTGATAGAAGGGAGCCTTGATGCCGAGAAGAACTTCGAGAAAGTATGGAGTCATGGTGGAGTTAGCTCTATGCGTTATCGGTGGCGAGATCGGAGGCGTGGTCAGCAACGGAGTTCGAACTTGTGAAGAATCTTCGGTTACGGAACTAGCAAATCAAGATTCTTCCCCAGAACAGGTGAATCGAGATTCTTTTATGGTATGGCGAATCTGGTGAAGAATCTTCGGCGATGGAGGTCAACACTTTGCATTCCTCTGATTTTTCTCTGATGGAGATTTAATTGATTGTGGGTCTTATCCTCCTCTTTGCATTCCTCTGATTTTTCTCTGCAGATTTGGACTAACAAGAAAGTCACCAACCTCTCTTTTCCCACCTTCTCGTCTAACTCATCCTGAACTTTCTTCAACATATCGTGATGATTCATTTATGGTGAGAGCCCCCAAGTCATAGTGACTGATGTAGTATTTGTTGCCCCTGCCATTATTCTTCAATATCCTCTGTTAGTTGGTTCATTTTTATTTCCCCAAAGAAAAATGATTGCGGGGCTAGCATGGATTTAATGGAAAATTTCTTTCCTGGACACTTTCCCATCTCAAGTTTGAAACCCACTTCCATGGATGCATATGTCAAAGGAGTCATAAGGCAGGGGTTAAGCTATCTAGGCGATCGCGAACTGCAAGAAAAGACCGTAAACAGGATTAGGAAAACTAGATTGAGGAAAAAAGTTACAGTTGTACTCCAGCTGGCATTGTGATGCCAAAACTGACGGACGTCATCGCATGCTAACGAATTATGTGACTTTTGCACCTATTTTAAAAGCTTATAGTTACTTTTACACCTAAAAAAAGCATTTGATGGTGAGTGCACTTTCAGAAAAAATACATGTGTATTTTTGCACCTTAACCCTTTTATAAAATATATTTGGGAAGTTAATCTTATTTTTCAATATAAAACATTATTTTTATATTTGTTAATTTTTTTTTCTAATTTACCCATATTACTACTCTTTTAATAATAATTAAGGAGGTGAATGAAGGAGAGAATCGAGAAAGGTAACTATGGTATTTTAAAAAATACATTGTATTAACTAAGCCAGCTAATTTTTTTAATCTAATTAAATTAGGTAAATATATATTATATTAAGGACTAAAGGAAGTAATATATATTGAAACCTTTGCAAATATAAATGATAAGAGACATAAACGGGGCAAAAGGGAAAAAAATTATTCTCAAAATGTAGACTTATGGGCAAAATTAATGTAATCATCGTTAGAATTCGTAATAGGTTCCTTCTTCAACCGTTGCTTGCTAACTTTATAAATTTAATTTAATACTAGAATTACGAGTTACACTCTGCTCTACCTTGGGCCCATAAATTTGACAATTCTATTTGAGAAGAACATTTGCCCTACATTGGTTGGAAAAACCAATGGGGGTTGGTCCAAGTGGTAAGCGGCTTGATTCTGTTTAAGTAAGGTCTCGGTTTCGAGCCGTGCATGTAAAAAATTCTTATTGGGAGACTTTCCCACCATAGCCAGATGCGCGACGCAGGTCGGATTCGGATATAGTCAGGGCAAAACTCCGATGAACCGGGTGAACCAAAAAAAAAAAAAAAACATTTGCGCTACGTTGCTTTCTTCCCATCAAGGATGCTTGGATGCTCCAGCCAAAACCTTGGCCCAATGATATCACAGTGTTCTACAATGACTTTTCTATGACTCTCACAAGACTTTTCATTCTCTTGATGTTTAAGAAACTTGCCTTCCTCGTTCCAGAAAACTGAGGATCCTTGTCTGAACATGACAGGCAAACTAGCATAGTCAATTTCCAATTCCTCAAGTCTTCTCTGTAACTGAGCTCCCTTCAAACTATTCTGGGCTTCTTTCTTGCTCTTCCCCAAAGACACAAGTTTCCAGAAACAAGAGTTGTACTGATTGTTGATGTGGCAGTCCACTTGCCTCCATGAAAGATAGTCACAAAGAATCTCTCTTGATGGATAGCACACTGCTCTTCCATCAAAAGAAGGAGGGTACTTCAATTCTTTTTCTCTGAAAAAGTCTCCCCACTTCATTACATACACAGATGTGAAGAATGAAACTATAGCAGAAACAATTCTACTGGCTCTCGTTTGATATATACTTTGTTTACAAATAAAGCTATACTCATCACTAACCCCATAGGCAAATACTACATCCGGCTGAAACTCTTCTAACACAGCCATTGCACAGAAGTTCATTAAGTTCAGAGCTCTCTCATCATTGGGCTTGACGAATTCATGTGCTTCAGAGAACTTGTGGAAATGGCATCCATCAATTCTGACCACAATCCAAGTGAATGGCATCAACGTAGTCTCAAATTCAAAGGACTTAACATACTCTGACTTTACATTATCAATCTCCTCCACAAACCCACCAAGCTCCTTTACTAAAGTACTTTTATCATTCCAAAATTTTTTACTAGCTATCTTCTTTGAATGCACTGTAATTATCTTTCTCCTTAGCCTCTTGATAGGATCACCATTCTCCTTGTACTTCACAATATCTTCCACTGCAGTTTTTGCAATAAATGAGCCTTGGCGAAATATAGGCTCAAGGGAAGTATAGTTTAGATTGAACTCCTCAAACAAAAGATCATTTTTGTCACGTTTCTCAGCACCCTCCAAGAAATGTTGTGCCTCCTTTTCAGTCATTCCTCGTTTAACAAGACGCCAAAAGCATTGATCATACTGATTCATAACATGACAGATATTTTGCCTCCACAAAAGAAATGCTTGAAGGACTTCAATAGATGCACAGCTTATAACCTTTCCATAGAAGGAAGGAGGGTGCTTTAAGTCCCGTTCGGGGAAGAACTCACTCCACTTACTTACATACAAAGATGCAAAGAAAGATGTGATTATGGATAAAACCTTACTAGCTCGCCTTTCATAGAATTTGGAGCTCTTTTTGAAGACAAAAATGAACTCATCACTGAACCCATATGCTAGAACAATGTCTGCATACTCTTGAAGCACCGACACAGCACAGGAATTCATCAATTGCAGAGCTTTCTCATCACATGGTTTCTCAAAAGCATGAATTTTGGAAAGACTTCCAAAGTTACGACCATTGATCCAAACAACAATCATATTAGGAAACATCACCTCATCCTCAACCTCAAATGACTTCACATACACATATTTACTGTTTGCCATTAAACAGAATGATTTCTTTCTTCACTCAAAACAGTTATCAAACACCTTATGGACGATACAACTCGAAAGGGGGCAAGAATTTCTGGGATATATTTTAATCTTGCAAATTACCGAAAAACAAATAAATTTCAGAAAATAGCATTGATTTGAGCTTCAATACATGGGTGAGGCTGAACCGCTGAAGAAATGAAGACAAATACCAATAATTAATTTGAGCATTAATAACGAGCAATGTCGAGCAGGAACAACAGCAACGACGACGGTGAGATTGAAGAGATACGCCGCTCATAACGGTGGGACGTACGGAGACAGAGAAGGAGGCGAGAAGAGCTGCGACTGAAGACGAGATCGCTGGAGACAGAGAGGACGGCAGTGAAGCTGAGGTTAGGTCAAGGTGAGAGTGGGTGCCGGAGGTCGCCTGATCAGTTCGTGGGGGAGACAACGACTGGGGTCAGTAAATTCAAGTTTAGCATTTTTTTTAAAATTGGCCCCATTTCATCTAATGCTTTTTTTTTTTTTCCAATGGTTTTAGTCTAATACGAATTAGTGGACCTAATACCCAAGGTTAGTCCTAACTATATGGGCTGGCCTCTTAACTCTTCTGTTTTTCTAAAAAAAATATGATCATACTAAAAAAATATTCAGTAGGAACTTGCAAATATGTAAGAACTTCTAAACCTTAAAAATTTTAGTTTCCGATCGGTAATGGGAGAGGCATCTAGTCGCTGGTCTTAATGATAAATTATCTAGGGGCCTTACAAAGTATACCGGAGGTTTTGTGCCATCTTCTTCGTCTTTTTTTTTAAGGAAGAATCATATTCAGGTCCCATATAAAGAGAAAAAATGAAAAATTGGTCTCATGAAATTGTCAATGACACCAATGAACTTGTCAATTGAGGCCTTTAAAGTTGTTAATGGGATCATTTCTTTATTTTTTTCTCTTATGTGAGACATGAATGTAATTCTCCTTTTTTTTTAAGTTGGATTTAAAACTTTCGGAGCAATTTTGTATCTTAGCAAAAATGACATGAATGACATATGGATTACAGCATATTTGATCAATTAATAATCAAAATTAACTAGGACAATAATAAGGGCAAAATTGATCCATTTTTCACACTTTCAAAAATAAATGGCCCATTAGTGAAAACTTTTAGGACAAGAATACCCCTCAACCCCTTCTTTTATTTCATTCTCTTTTCCTCCTTAACTAGCACATCGTCTGTTGATCTTGTGTTATCACCCACTACATTAGTTTTCAAGTTATGTCCTCGTTATTTCTTGCCACAATTCAGATTCCCCACTAAAGGTCCTTAACTTGTCTAATAAATGACTATCAAACCATTCAAGTTGTTCCTGCAAATTTAGCTGAAAGAGAAACAAACAGGGAATATAGCAATCGATAATTTTTTTTTTTTTTTTTTTTAAAGTTTTGCAACAGAATATTCATTAAGTGAACCTGCCATGAAACTTTGTTACTTAAGCTGACACGTATTCATTCTCATGGATTTTCCTTTCTGCTGACCCAACATGTCCTGATGAAACGAAAGTATTGATTCATTCGTCTTTCCAGGTTGGGGTAAAGTGATCAAATCCAATGTAAATACAGAGTATTGATTCTATTGATTGATTGATAATTGATTACCTCTACAGTCTTTTATTAAATGACCGAACATGTGTGATTATTTTCATGCAAATGCCTTATCGAGGAAGAGGATCCAAAAGTCGTTCATTTTTTCCAGCGCAGGTGATCCTTTAAAACAGATTCTCAAACTATTGAGGAACATTATGGTCTTTTAATAATATTTAAAAAATCCTTAATTAAGCCTTTTAATTTGATTATGAATTTGTTAAAAGGGTAGACCTAAAATTAGATTTTGATATTTTAACTGAATTTAATTGAAATTTTTCCTAAAACTTAAAAGCTAACTTTAAAAATTACTTAAAACATAAGAGTTGAAGAAGAAACGCTAGTCACCCAACCACTGTGTGTAGAGCTTAGTCTAATTTTATTGTTCATTGTACCCAATACCCATCGTCCGATTTTTTTTCCTTTTGCCAATTCGGTGGTGCTCTGGTCGAAGATGAGGGCTACGGAGTTGAGTGCGGCAGATCTGGAGAGGATCCTAGCAATGGAGGATACACATCATCAACAAATCTGGAGCAAAGGAGAAGCATTAAACCATGGAGCTTTTCGTTGCATTAAGAGGATGAAGGAGGTGGTTCTACGGAATCAGAGCTTTGTACAAAGGACGGAGACTTAAGAGTGATCACATTGTGTTCTTTGCGCGGTATGAAAAAAGGCATTGTGGGAATATCAAAAGATTTCATGAGCAAATTAGGCGCATCATGCCACAATATTACTCCTCCTTTCCAAACCGTCAATTTTAGAGGAGATGCTTGTGTCCGGAGCTGAGGGAAAATCTTTCAAAAAAATTTGTAGTGCCAAACAAGGGGAGACTATCCCTCCCTTCCATTCCCCTCCCCTCAGCCCAAACACATCCTAAAAGTCAAGCTTTTTCATCTCCTATGTGGCACAAGCTTTCCAGGGACATACAACCTTGTCATAGGCTAAAGCTACTAGGGACATCAGATAATAATATCATTATTAGAACATCCGCCGGTTGGCAAGTAATTTTTGATGGACACAACAGAAGATCGCATATTAATCCTAACAACGAAGTAAAGAGTAGATAATTAAGTCGGTTTTACACACCGAGACACGAAAAAAGTTGGGCAAAAGAAACAAGCAACTCCTGACGATTACAAGAGAGAATCCGGATAAATCAGAAGGGGGACGGGGGTTTTCTCAAATCTCAACTATATCCACCTAGCTGCTGCTGCTGCTGCTGTGGTGGCTGGTAATTGGTGTACCCAGGATAGCTTCCATACATGTTGGGGTCCTGTGCAGCTGCGGGAGCATATCCATAGTTCTCGTACCCCTGAGCGTATCCGTAATACCCAGCAGCACCATTCCACTGATTTGGGTCTGGCTGCGTCTGAAGATGTATGCGTTGGTCAGCATCAGATAGGCATTTTCGATATATAAGTGTGTAATAATGAAAGAAGAAACTGTTACCTGTTTGTTTGCAGGACTCCGGCCCCATGAGAGACGAACACTCTGCCCGCCCAATGTTGTTCCATTTAACAACCTCAGCGCCTCTTCCGCACAACTCCTAATGCATGAAAAATCAACACACAAATGGTAAGGCTATATATATAATATCTAAGCTTAAGGAGATGGAATTGACATTGCTAGGCGACTTTCAGAGACAAATTTTCACCTGTCAGCATATTGAACAAACCCACAACGCTTGCCTGCTGGAATCTTAACGTGTACTAACTCCCCATATTGACCAAAAACTTGCCTCAGATGATCATCCGTTACATTAGGATCCAAATTCCCCACAAAAATCTGCAGTTCAAAAATTAAGTCAAAAAAATGCAGGAAAGAAAGTCAAAAGTCCATATTGCAGAGAAGCACGCACAGTTGAATTATTTGGATCATTCTCGTTCTGTGCCCCTTGAGGATTCTGGTATGAAGCTGCATGACCAAAGCACATGAAGTAAAAAGATGAATTGCATAAACACAAGGAAGCGGATTTTCAGAAACATAATGATCAGAGAAAATTGATGAATACATCTAGCTGCAATAAATACCATGCAAGCTTATAAATAATAAATATTGTATAATTCCTAAAGAAAAGGGAAGCATCTGTATGCATGTAAATCAACTTGAGAAGAAACAACAAAACGCCAAGCTCCATATGCATACTACAGTTCTTAGGAACATCAAAAATTAATCAGCATCAAGTACGAGTAGAAAATAAGCCATTACCTAATCAGCCATTTACAAACTAACTAAATTATCTAAATTAACTTAAAAGAGTAACTACAATCGGTATATCTGACATAAAAAGCCATGACAACATATTTGGCACTATCAGAATTTGATTCATAGTGGATAAACATACAATTAAAAAGTCATCATCTCCCTAGTAAAACATAAAGAGATAAACAAGGGAGAAGGAGAAACATAGTTTAGTTTATACAACTTAGCAGACACCAACACACATAGTTGATCTCTAACTCACCTTCACATCTCTTGCAAACCTTCTTCAATAGAAATAAAGATAAAAATAGAAGTAATATGCTAAAAATATTGGCAAGAAGACCACGGTGAAATGTTTGTGAAGACAAGAGAACTTGACAAGTGGAAATAGCAGACAGCAATATAAAGTGAGCATTGGTTGCATACTGCTGCGCCATAAATGGTAAAGACAGAAGGGAAACGGAACCTAAAGTTCAAGAAAAATATAAAACCACAGAATGAAGGAAATTATAGCCAGTCTGCAAGATAATTCTGGAAATTCCAATCCGTCTGCAATAGCACTTAACAAATTAAGTTCATTTCTCATAGACTGAGGATTGGAAGCTGAAATCAACGTAACTTGAATGAAAAAGATGAACAAATGGGAAAAAAAGGTACACAATGTTGTTTACAACAGGGGACTACTGCAGAAGAAATTTAACGACGTAGAGTTCCTCAGGCAAGCTATTAGGAATAAACTAAAGGAACAACGATAAAGAATGGCAGATTGGGGAAAAAAAAGTATCTAGAGTAGTTGTGCAATGTAATTGGAGAGAAGCAACCAGCGAAATGAACTGAAAAGAATAACTTGAAATTGCAGACCGAAAAGAAAATGAGGCCAAAAATAATGGGCAAGACATAAACGGGAACTGACCTACACAAGGCCATGCACTAAAATGGTAACCATTTCAGCTGATGAAATCAGTTCCAGGCTCCGAGATGACAGAGCCTCTCGACACCCTGCTTTGAGACAATAGGAGTTTTATAAGATTTTAAAATTTATAATTATAGATATTTACTTAGCCCAAATTTTTAAACGAAATTACAGGAAGAGACTGCATATCTTCAAGAGCGTAACTGAAATGGACCATAACTTAGCCCGTACATGACAGAAGAGAATTAAAACTGTAAAACCTTAATGAAACCCACATAATGTCAAATAACAGCATGAAGAAGATTCTACATACAACTATTAAGATCAAAACAAATCAAGTTTCATATTTCTGTAAAGAGCATACATTACATAGAACAGACATTTGAAAAAGAAATGCCACACAGAAGACAACTTTGAAAGAGACACACCTTTTGGCTGAGTGCCAGGGTTTTTGTTAGTGGCTGGTCCAATCCGCATGGGTCTTGTTGAACATAATACACCTTGCATCTCAGTCATAGCTCGAATTTGTTCATTTTCATCTCCAAACCTAACAAAACCGTAACCCTTTGTCCTCCCAGTGAGTCTATCGATCACAACTTTTGCACCTTTAACTGAGGGATACCTAGGCCGAAACGTCTCCTGCAGCATGTAATCTGTAACATCTGCAGCTAAATCTCCAACAAATACTGTGTAATCTGGAGTATCATCGTGCCTCTTCTCACCCGCACTAAAAGTTGCCCAGTTCAATCGGAAGGTTTGCCCACCATTTGGCATAATGGTTCCATTAAATGTTTGAAGTATTCTCTCAGCGGCTGCGCGTGTGAGAAACTCAATAAACCCATAACCTTCAGATTGATTAGTTTGCTTGTTTCGAATAACTTTCGCCGAGACCACCTGCATGCAAATTACTTTGCTTAAACAATTAAAAACCAACAAATGGCCGCCAGGTTTCTACACATTGCAAATATAAATGATACTTTATTCGCCCAAAATTAATTTGTTTTTCAAATCAAATTTTAAATAACAACAAATACCACAACAGAAAATTCTAAAGAGGTTCGTCTCTTATCTATAGGCAAGAAAAAAACCCAGGATCTACACAAGGGAAAACCGAAATCTTGCGGCTGAAACCCGCACGGCAGGCGCTGGAAAATTAAGGGCGGAGAAAACTTATCTCCACTACAAATAAAAGATATCACACTCTACAAAAGGAACGACCTATATTCGGGGCGACTTTAATATAGAAAAACAACAAATAAACGTGACGGAGAAAAGGATTTTACCTCGCCTGTATGGGCAAAACAATTGTACAAATAGTTCTCGTCCATCCAGAACTGCAAATCACCGATCCAGAGAGTACGGACCTCGTCAGCGCTTGTGGGCTGGGCGGTTTGAGTTGTCGGCAGAGGAGCGACCGACTGTTGCGGTGGTTGAACAGAAGGTGCCCACATCGGCGGCGCCTGAGCCTGCGGTGGCATCATCATGTAGGGATGTTGCTGCTGCGGGTACTGCTGGGGAGGCTGTTGGCCCATGTTTGGGGGAGCCATGCCAGGACCAGGCTGCATCATCTTGACCTAGAGAAACGAAGTCGGGGAATTTGAGAGAGATAGAGCGAAGGCAAAGATCGAAGAAGGAGAAGAAAAGGAATTAGGGCAAATCAACGGAAGTGAGGCTCCAGGAGCGTCTTCTATGGACAATGGTGCTGCCCCCAACGTTAACCCTAAAACGGAAAGGTTCCCAAGGTTGGGAATCGTAAGACGTAAAAGCGATGCGGGCCTAATGAAACCCCTCACCCGCTTCCTCCATATATATCACATCCACCACCGTTCGATCTATTGCCTGTGTCGTTGTTTTTATCTGGCCGTTCGATCTTCTTTTATATAGTTATTGTTTTGGGTTTTTTGACCTGCAAGTTGGCCGGAAAAAAAAAAAATCGGGGATTGACAGAAAAAGAAAAGATATCATGTTCTAGTCTTATTATTTCAATAATGAAATCTTTCGTTTTGAGACTGAAATTGTGTCCATAAATCAATTCATTATTATGTATTATAATATCATTTTTAAAACTGATAGGAAAACAATAATATCTTCTGGGATAGAAAAGATGAAAAATAATTTAGTTCACGCACTTATATGATCCAAGACCTTGAGATTTTCATGCACTTAATTTTTAGATAGGGTTAATGAGATTTGAATTTTTTTTTTAATTTTAATAAAAATATTCGAAGTAACTTATAAATGATAGTTCAGGAAATATTTTGTCCGCGCGTCATATCAAATCAATTAATAATTTTCTTATTTTTACAGTACATTTATATTTTACCCTTTCATCAAAGGAATTTTTTTTTCCCTTCAATATTCCACATTATATTTTAGGAAAGTAGCTTCTCCTAAAACAATAAGCATGTTTGTTTGAGCTTAAATTTGCTTATAAGTTGCTTTTTACGTAAATCGAGACACAACTCCTCTCACATAATTACTTCGTATACCGTAAATCATTATTAAAAAACAACTTATAAGCAATCGAATCGCTAAAACAAATATACCTTCAATCATTCAAGCCTTGTTTGATTCAACGGAACGGAGGGGAGGGGACATGGGAGGAGGTAGAGGGAGTTTATGAACTTTGTTTGATTGGATAGGAGGGAAGAGGAAGATAAGTTTTTTGTTTGGTTCAGAAGAGAAAGCGAAATGAGCTAATTTAATATTGATAAATATACTCCTAATACTTTATTTAAATGTCAAAGATATTATTTCTTAAGTTATAAATCACAAAAAAACTCGTTACCTCACTTATATATGATAAAAAAACTCATATATAGTTAAAATGATGATTTTATTAATTTTAATATGTTAATTCATCAAATTAAATATGTTTTTTAAATTTAAATTTAAATCTAAAGTCTAAATCATGAAGAAAGACGCGCATAAAGATCTATGGAGGCATTGACTTAGACACGTTATAATTAATAAGGAGGATCGTCATCACAATTGTTTTTCTTGTTTTGATATTCAAAGTCGTATGAGATTTGATTAGATGAATTTAATTTTTAGGATTTTAGTAAGATAAGATTTGATTATATAGATTTTATTAGATATATTTTTTTAATTTATTTGGTTGGTCCTAGTAACAATTAAATAGGTTTTATAATGAGATAGGTAAATATGGGACAATAAAAAATTAGTATGGGCATTTTAGTCAAAATCAGACATAATATTTCTCACCCCTCTAAAAAACCCCAAACGTGAAATGGCACAAAAGGAGGGGAGGGGAGCACTAAAGGTGTGTTTGGTTTGAGGAGAAGGGAGGGGAGTAAAGTATATTACCTTATTTAGTTTGTTAGTGGGACATGGAAGGAATCTTTTATAATAAAAGCCGAAAATAAAGAGAGGGAAGGGAATAAGAGCTAAAATTTTGGTTTTCCTCCCATTTAAAATTTCAAATCAAATGAGAAAATGAGGATATCTCTCCTCCCTTCAAACTAAACATAAAAAAGACAAAATTTCTCCCCTCCCCCCTCCCATTTTTCCCAATTAAACACACTAACCCCACCCTTCCCCTCCAACTCCTCCTCTCAAAAAATTTTGAACCAAACAATGCCTTAAGAAAGTAATGAATAATGGTTAAAAAGGAAAGTAATGCATAAATGCAAATCTTTTTTGAACAAAAAATAAATAAATGCAAATCTTCGGGAAGCCTACCACCCCTAGCGTGCATCCAGCCTCCTTTTTTTTGGCCTGCGGTTTCTAATTAACTATATTTTATAATTTACGAAAGCTTGATGTATTGAATATTCAATTCTATTAAACAACTATTTACGCGCACACATTGTTGGTTATTAATATAAAATATATTTATCTAATTAATTATATTAATACTGTTAGTTATTGGAATTAATATGATATGCCTTTTTTTAAAATATCCCAATCATCTTTCTTGATTTCATCGATCTATCTCTTATTTAACTATAATTGAAGGGACATCAATAAAAATAAATTGAGAAAAAATTAATAAATATAATAAATATATTTTATATTTAGAACTAAAATTAACTCCACGATAAAATTTTATATTAAGAATAAGAGAAAATGTGTATTTAGCTAAACACTTCAAGAATTGGCAAAAAAAAAAAAAAGCTAAACACTTCAAGAACTTTATATAAATAAGACTAAATTATACGTAAATCTTCATATACATCTAATCAATCTTATTCACATTTAAGATACATAAATCTCTCCACTTGACTTGCGTCTATTTAGAAAGGACAACTCATTTGATGTATTATTATTAACATCCTAATCATAAAAGGCGCTTAAAAGTATTTATATTATTCACATCAAATATGTTTAGTACTTCATCTTTTTAATATAAGACATATTTATCTAATTTAATTAGATTAAAGAAGTTAGTTAATATAATATGTATTTTCTAAAACACCCTAATCATCTTTCATAATTTCCTTCATTTCCTTCCTTAATTATTATTGAAGAAACATCATTATAGATAAATTAGAAAAAAATTAATAAATATAAAAATTATTTCTTATATTTATAATTAATGATCAGCCCTGACATATTTTATATTATCTATCTGAGTGAGTAACATTTAAAAATTATTTATTCATATACTGGTATCTCTTTTGAGTTTTGACAACTTGCCAACTTGTGGTCCAAATTGAAACCATAACCCCACAAGGCCACAACTTGCCCCACTCACCCTCTACAAAAAAAGGGCAAACCCAGCAACCTTTCCTTTTCAAGCATCATCCAAATATCAAATCTCGCAGCCAAAAAAAAAAAAAAAAACAGAGCCTGATATCATAACATATCATCAATTCCCAGAATTCAAAACCCTTCTTCTTCCATGGAGTTCCCATCCCCTCTCCATCATCCTCTTCCCTTGGAATACCTTTTCCCTCCTCACCTCCTCTTTCCCCACTACCTCATCCCTCCAAACCATGTTCACTGGACCCAGACACCAGATTCTCACATTTTCTCTGCTGACATCCCCGGTACATTCATACACATCTATGATTTCCTTCACTCTGTATTTACTGTGATAACCCTTATTCAAATCTGAATATTTCAAAGTTGTATAATTTTTTTTATAATTAGTTGCTCCCCAAGGCCAATATGAAGGTCTACGCCTTTGTCTCGGTGCAATATTTAGCATTTTAAGATCTGGAGAAATATTATAGCCAAGAATAGCAAGAAAGAACTGACGTGAGGCAACAAGGGAGAAAACCATTAATAAGTAGAGTGACATCCATTGGTACCTGTCTGCCAATTAGTGATCTCAGTCCTATCACTATCTTTTTCAAGCCGTCAGAAAAATAAGAATGGATAAGAATTCTGATTTCCAGACATAACCACCAAGGAGATGCAGAATTGCAGATATTTTGGCCGGGTCCCAGAGTAGTTAATGCCATGTTGATTTAAACCTGGATCAGATAAGACGGTTCGGACCGGAAACTGATCCGGTCTGGTTTAGGGATTTTATTTTTAGTTTTTACAAATAGATTTTTTATTTTTTTTTAGAATTTTATATTAATAATCTCAAAATCTTCAATTTTTCATCGGTTTGGTCCTGGTTTAACTCCAATTTGACCTACTGATCCTTAACCTAATACCTTAGCCAGTTCAATGATCGGTTCGAGTCTAATAACGTTAGTAAATACTCCTTCAACTACTTAATATTAGAGCCAATTAACTTTAGTCCGAAGAATTAAAGGACATAAATAAGTTATATTAAAATGTTTATATTAATCATTATTTTCCCAATTAATTTGTTTAATTTATAAATAATATATGTTATACTATTATTAATTAACTTATTTAACTTCTTAGTATATGTTTGGATTAGTTTTTGAGAATAATTTTTACGATTTACGATGTAAGTGTGTGAGAAGAGTTTTATCTCGGGTTATGTAAACCTAGGTTTGAAAACTTCCCAAACATCCACTTAATTTCTAAAAAATTCAATTGACTCTTATATTAAAAATAGGAGAAAATACTTTCGATTAATCTATATTATCTTGCTTGATTGTATTTAATATATATATACATACTGGGTGGAAAAAGAAATATACCCATGTGCCAGTTGCGTGACTACCTTATCCTGCTCGAGAATCGCGGAAGATTTTTTTGGTGATCTACAGGATCAGATTTTTCACATCTGATGCCTCTATGATGAAGATTGAAGAATAACCAAGTCTGGGTTAAGAGGCACCAGTTTCTTTTCTCCGATTTAAATTGTACAAAAATCTTCAGTTTCCACAAAAGGCGGTAACTATATAGGATTTAGCCATAGGAAATCTGTAACGTTTTTATAACACTTTTCTTTAGTTTCCTTCTAAACATGTCCTAAACAAATCAAAACAAGAAATTTTGAAACTTAAACTCACCTTTATACCAATATATCAACAAGAAATAAGAAAACAAATGTGGGTGGAGAGAGAAGTTGCAAGACTGTACAGAAGTGAAATCAAAGGTTCTCCTATAATGTAATGTTATATACAACTATATATACACCAATATAGAGATAGAGGAAGAGTGATTAACGGTGAGGTAGAGAAACGAAAGTCAACAAAATTGTGCCACCGTATTGCTTCTTCAACCTTCTCATGCGACCGTATTGACTATCTATATTTCTAACACTCCCCCTCAAGTTGGAGCATATATATTGATCATGCCCAACTTGTTACAAAGATATTTAACCCGTGTTCCATTTAAAGCTTTTGTTAGAAGATCTGCCAGCTGGTCGTCGGATCGTATGTGCCCTGTAGATACAATATTTTCTTTGATCTTATCACGAATAAAATGACAGTCAATCTCAATATATTTTGTTCGTTCATGAAACACAGAGTTTGATGCTATATGAAGTGTTGCTTTATTGTCACACCATAGTTTTGCAGGCAATGTCGTGGTAATGCCAATTTCCTTCAAGAGTTGAAATACCCACACAATTTCTTGTACTGACTATGACATGACTCTGTATTCTGCTTCTGCACTTGATTTTGACACAACTAATTGCTTCTTACTTCTCCAATATATCAAATTTCCACCAACAAACACACAATAACCCATAGTGGATCGTCTTGTGGCTTTAGATCTTGCATGATCCGCATCACAGAAACACTCGACTTTAATGTGTCCATAATCTGTATAAAGAATACCAAGACCTGGAGAACCTTTCAAATAATGCAAGATATGTTCTAAAGCTTCCCATTGTGCCACTGTTGGTGATGCCATGAATTGGCTGAGCCTGCTGACTGAGAATGTTATATCAGGACGAGTTACTGTCAGATAATTCAACTTCCCAATGAGTCTTCTATATCTTTCAAGAAATGCAAACAGCTTCAGTTTCTCTGGATTAATCTTCTTCTTCAAGTCATCAGGAAGTTCATCAAACATACTAGCATCAAGATCCAGGAAAGGATTCGAAATCATGGGGATGCTGCTTGGTGCAGATCCAAGCTTTCCAGTGTCTTTTAAGAGATCAAGAACATACTTCCTTTGAGTTAAAAGAATACCTTTCTTCCTTCTCAAAACTTTAATACCAAGAAAGTACTTTAATGACCCTAAGGGTGTGTTTGGTTTGAGGGGAGGGTAGGGGAGGGAGGGGAGGGGAGGGTGGAGAAATTACCATTTTAGACAAAAAAACTTAAAATTTACCCTCTCATTTTTTTAAATTTTAGTTTCCCGCTCAAAATTTACTTTCTCATTCTTTTTAAATTTTGGGTTCCCGCCCAAATTTTAAATTCTTTCAACCCAAAAAGGTAATTTACCCACCCTCTCATTCCCTCCCTCCCCTAAAACCAAACAGTCGGTAAATCTTTTGTCTGGAAATGAGAGTTCAAGAAAACTTTAAGTTCTGAGATTCCGGAAATGTTACTTCCTGTAATCACAATATCATCAACGTATACTACTAAAAGAATCATGCCTGCATCAGATTGCTGGTAGAACACAGAGTGATCACACTTGCTTTGACTTAATCTAAACTTCTTGACTACACCACAGAATCTATCAAACCAGGCACGAGGGCTTTGCTTTAGACCATACAATGACTTCTGGAGATAACACACTTTCCTATTCTCCCCCTGAGCAACAAACCCAGGTGGTTGCTCCATATAGACTTCTTCAAGGAGATCTCCATTCAAAAAGGCATTCTTAACATCTAACTGATGTAAATCCCAATGATATGTGGCAGCTATGGAGATAAGAAGACGAACGGATGTGAGCTTAGCAACAGGAGAGAAAGTCTCAGAGTAATCAATACCATAAGTTTGTGCATACCCTTTAGCAACTATAGGGGGCTTTTAACCGTTCCAAAGAACCATCGGCCTTAGTTTTAACAACAAATACCCATTTACATCCAATGGCCTTCTTCCCAAGAGGTAGATCAACAAGAGTCCAGGTACCAGCTTTTTCAAGAGCTATAAGTTCTTCTTCCATTGCTGTACGCCAACCAGGATGAGTCAAGGCTTGTGAAGGGTAGTAGGGGTGGATATGGAATCAAGGGTGACCACAAGAGAAGAAGAAGTAGGTGACAAATTCTGGTAAGACATAAAGGAGGATATAGGATAGGTACAATTGGCATATCTTTTGGGAGGACAACGAGGACGGGTACCTTTCCGGAGGGCAATAGGTAGGTCATGAGAGGGATCAACAGCAGAATTAGGAACAACTAGATCAGGTACAGTAATTGGAGGATCTGGGGTATTAGGAACAGAAACCAAGGAGTCATGACCAGAATCTGTGGGCGAAGCAGTGACTGGTGACGGCAAAACATTTTCGGCATCAACATCATTAATGATATCAGGTTCTGGAACAACAGCCTGTACTTGTGAGAGTGGGACACGATAAACCAGGACATCATCAAACTCAACAATGACAGATGGAGAGTCAGAGAAGGTCGAAGATGCGAAGAAAGGAGAAAACTCATGAAAGATTACATCAGTGGACACAAGGTAACGACAAAGATCAGGAGAGTAACATCGATAACCTTTCTGAATTCGAGAATAACCAAGGAAGACACATCGTAAGGACTTTGGATCTAGTTTAGTGACATTTGGACGAACATCCCGAACAAAACAAACACAACCAAAGATTTTTGGATCAATAGGAAACAGCTTAGTGGTGGGAAACAGAATGGAATTCGGAATATTCCCACTAAGAACAGTCGAAGGCATGCGACTTATGAGAAAACAGGCTGTAGAAACGGCATCGGCCCAAAAACTTTTAGGGACGGAGGAATGAAACATGAGAGCTCGAGCAGTTTCTAATAGATGTCGATTCTTTCTTTCAGCAACACCGTTTTGAGCGGGGGTATCAACACAAGAAGATTGGTGAAGAATACCATGACTTTGCATATACTCGGTGAATGGGGCAGAAAAATATTCTTTTACATTATCACTTCGTAAGATTTTCACATGAGTGTTAAAATGGGTTTGAATTTCAGCACAGAAATGACGAAAGTGAGTAAATAATTCAGAACGCTGTTTCATTAAGTAAAGCCAAGTGGTTCGAGAAAAATCATCAACAAAAGTGACAAAATACCGATAACCAGATTGAGACATGATTGAACAAGGATCCCAGACATCAGAATGCACTAACTCAAATAGGGACGCAACTCGTTTATTGACGCAAGGTGCCAAATGAACACGATGGTGTTTAGCAAATTGACAGGATTCACAATTTAAAGCAGACACAGAAGAGAATTGAGGATACAATTTTTGGAGAGATAATAGAGATATATGACCTAGACGACAATGAATTTCAAACAGAGATGACCCACCAGAACAAGCAATAGAACGTGGTACCTGATCATCAATGATGTAATGACCACCGGATGCATAGCCCTTACCAATAACATGCTTCGTCGTGAGATCCTGAATTAAACAATGGTCAGGAAAGAGTGTGATAAAATAATTAAATTGTCGAGTAAGTTTGCTAGTAGATAAAAGATTAAAAGTAAGATCAGGAACATGAAGGACAGAGGATAAAGCAATAGATGAGCTAGGTCTGATAGTGCCAAATCCGAGAACACGAGAATAAGAACCATTAGCAATTGTTATACTAGAGGGGTTGGCATAAGGTGTATACGAGGAGAACAAATTTTTGTTACTTGTCATATGATCAGTTGTACCGGAATCGATAATCCACTTTGACGAACAAGTGGCAAGGCTAGAAGTGATGTTACCTGTAGCAAGAGCACCTGAAGATCTAGACTTAATTTCCTTCATCATCAAACAAGGAGATGTACCAAACAGCAAAGGTGAAATGAAAACAAACTCTCAGAACAAGAACAAGATAATTACACAACCATAAACTGCAGCAACAATCTGAAATATCCCAAACGAGGCTTTAAGGTCCTCCAACTACAATAACAAACGTCACACTAGTGACTAAGTGGAAATTTCTCACAACCAAAAATATCCCAAACGATGAACAGAAGCCTCCAGATGAACAGTAACAGTGCCAGATGAATAGTAATCGTGAGTGAATAGTACCTCAGATGAACAGTAACCGTGAGTGAATAGTACCTCAGATGAACAGTAACCGTGAGTGAATAGTACCTCAGAGATTTTTTTAAAAGGGACCCACACGGAAGAAAAACACCGAAAGAGTTTACGTACTACCACTTTCTCAGCAAATATCCAAAAGTGATTGCAACCACGGGACCCGCAGAGATATATTAAACCAAGATATCTTGTACCTTAATCAAGGCAAGGGACCCACAGGTAATACTAACTCAACAAAGCAGACGCAAAGGCAAATTGCAATTTGGAGATCGTTGAAGCAGAGGCAAGGAACAAGGCTCAAAATTCAAACTTGATCGGATGACCACACAACTTCAGGGGTAGATAGAACCTGAAGAGTCGATCAGGGAGCACAAATCGCCGTCGCAAACGGAGACCGGAGCCGCCGTCACGCGCTGCTCGTGGAATGGAGAGCCGGAGATGGGGGAGGCGCGTGGATGGCCACGCGCAATCGGAAGGCTGCCGAAAATGGGTGTCTGGCCGATCTTGAGGTGGAGAACACAGTGATGTGGCGCGTGTGGAGAATGGGAGCGTGGACAACAACGGATCTAAGAGGGAAGAGAGCTTGCTTACCAGAAAAAATGGAGTTTTAACCGGAAAAGAAATGAAGCAAGATGCAAAACGAAGGAACGAGGCTCTGATACCATATATAGAAGTGAAATCAAAGGTTCTCCTATAATGTAATGTTATGTACAACTATATATACACCAATATAGAGACAGAGGAAGAGTGATTAACGGTGAGGTAGAGAAACGAAAGTCAACAAAATTGTGCCACCGTATTGCTTCTTCAACCTTTTCATGCGACTGTATTGACTATCTATATTTCTAACAAAGACAATCATAATATATATATATATATATATATTAACATCTCCTTTTTAGTTGAATATTCAAGAATTCTAGTCAGTCAACAAACAATTAACGATGTTTCTGATCAGGAAATCAGCTAGATACATCAATCATTGAATCCACGAGATGTACAACGAATGGATCAGAATAAGGAGGAGGCTTGTTTCCTTGCAAATACCAACTTGTTGCACACTTTAGACACTTGTTATCAGTTTGAGAATCCCAGCAGCCTCCTTCAATCTCCTCTCTTTATTCTCTCTTATTACTGCACTAGCAGCTCTGCCATTTCTGCAGTTCAGCAAATGGATAAGAGAAATTAGAAGCATAATCCAAGTTCCCAGTTAGTTCTATCTCACCTAACTTTTGAAGAGCCAAAGGGTTTGCTCTTAACAAAATTTCAGTTTACTTTTTTATTGAAAAATTTCACAGCAAATATTTCTTTTCCCAGTGCTGACCTTTTCTCATAGATTGCCTTCCGTGTAAGCTCCTCAACAAGAGCATGCAGTCTTTTTACAAGAGCAGGTAGCTTGCGTAAGGATTCAACACCTTTAGGAGTTGAAGATATCTTCATCAGAAGTTCAGAAGCAATGAAGAAACTGTCCTCCTTGTTCCTGGAGAGAACGTAAAAAGTTAAAACCTTTGTTGTATGGGACAACTAACAAGACAACAATGCTCTTGTCAACTTTTAACGTTAGCCGTTGCTAGATTGTTATACATACCTCAGTAATTCCCAGAGAATTGTCTGTATAGAACCGTTGCTTTGAATCAGCAATTCAAGTAGGTGAGGGTAGCGGGCTAGATTTCGGAGAGTTGACAGAGCATGCTTAAGAACCTCTTGATCAGGTATGCTTCGGCTGACTGAACGAATAAGCGTCAGCAACTTGTCAATAGCCCCTGCAGCGACAAGTTCTTCACAACATCTCTGAGAATGTTCTGTAGCCATATCTGTGAAGAAGATTGAAATAAGTCACAACATACTTGAAGAAACTAAACGCCATGTTTGTAAAGACCACTACTATTTCAACATTTGTAGCTCAAAAATACAATCCAGGAAAAAGTTTAGTATTAATCATCATGTTTAAGAAAGTATTTGTTACAAGAGCCAGTTATATTATGCCAAGATATTCTAAACAGATATGAACATCTCATGCTTTTATAGAGAGCTTGATCTAATTCCTTAAAAATTTGTATATTTCCTTTCATCCAATATTAACAACAGTAACAAATTCCAAATAAAATGTTGTTCTCACCCAATATCGCACAAGTGTGAAGGATGCCACTGACACTCTTCATGTGAAGGAGCTCTGAAAGCGCTACGAGAAGTCTGTTTATGAGACGCTTGCTATCGTCCACATTTCTGGCGGACTTCTTCACTCTCAGGCGCAAGTCTCGCAGCTGCTCTCTTGACTCTTTCCGGGCAAGGTAACCTTTCCAGTGCGACTACAAAATATGGAAGTTATTACAAAGAACAAACTATATAATAGCATTCCCTTATTATGGGATAAGTAAAGTCTAGTCTTGGATTCTATGGGTTTCCCAGCATAGTTAATGAAAGCGATCAGATTACCGTACTTGAATGACCACAGCATGATGTCTGCGAAGAGTTGCCTTTCGCCTAGCAATCCAGCCACGAGTACAAGACTGAATTATAATCACAGACTTTGTTCTTAACTTGTGCGACAAGACACCCTTCCACCATCGCTGCAATTTCAGAACAGAACACAAAAATAGTTCCAGTTGAAAACTAGAGTGACCAACTGATCTTAAAATGCAACCACTTGGAATCATTGCGCGTGGCCCAGATGCAAACCCTACATTACGAGAACATACCAGAATCACATAGTAAGAAAATGTCAATTCACAACTAAATCGTGCAGATGATAGCTAAAAGGAAGAATTAGAAGGGTACTACCTAAAAGCCTATTTCGTGATAAATGCCCCCTAATAAAACGCTGAATCTGCAACACTGCATCTTTCCGACAATTGAGAGCCTTCTGGTATTTCAGGGTAAGAATGACGCTTTGGATCTTCATTGCAGTGTCTCTTTGGCGCATGAAGTCCCTCCTCGCCAGCCAAGTGCGGCAATGACTCTGCATTCATTAAAAGCATTCCATAAAAATCTAAAGTCCAAAAAAAAAAACGAAAACAAACTTCATCCACTGATTTGCACTAGAGCTATGAATGAGGGCAAAGCAAACTAAAAGTTTGATTGAGCCGTTACAAAACAATTAAAATGCAAATAGCGGTTCTACATTGACCAATTGGTCAATATATATTGTGTCTTGGTAAGGGAAGAAGTCAGTAACTAATTAAAGCGATCAGATCACCGTACTTGAATGACAACAACACGGCGTCTGCGAACAGTTGCCATTCGCCTAGCAATCCACCCACGAGTGCAAGCTTGGATTATAATCACAGACTTTGTTCTTAACTTGTGTAACAAGACTCCCTTCCAACATCGCTGCAATTTCAGAACAGAACACAAAAATAGTTCCAGTTGAAAACTAGAGTAACCAACTGGTCTTAAAATGCAACCACTTGGAATCATTGCGTGTTGCCGAGATGCACCTCCTATGTTACGACAACATACCAAAATTACATAGTAAGAAAATGTTAATTCATAAATAAATCGTGCAAATGATAGCTAAAAGAAAGAGTTAGAAGGGAATACGCAGAAACGCTTAAGGACTACCTAAGAGCCTATTTCGTGATAAATGCCCTCTAATAAAACGCTGAATCTGCAAAACTGCATCTTTCTGACAATTGAGAGCCTTCTGGTATTTCAGACTAAGAATGATGCTTTGAATCTTCAATGCAGCGTCTCTTTGGCGTATAAAGTCCCTTCTCGCCAGCCAAATGCGGCAATGCCTCTGGATTCATTAAAAGTATTCCATAAAAATCCAGAGCAAAGCTTAAAAAAAAAAAAACTTCATCCACTGATTTGCACTAGAGATGTGAACGAGGGAAAAGCAAACTAAAAGTCAATAACTAATCATTTTCTTTTCCGTGTAGTGGAAGGTGAAGCAAAAAAGGAAAATAAATTTTAACAGTAGAACGATTGTCAGGTCTTACTTGAATTGAAAGGATGCGACTTCTACGTGCATAAGCTTCCTTCCGTGCAATCCATGCACGTGTGAAAGACTGAATGACAATGGCTGCCTTAAATGCCGTTTTGAAGTGTTGAAAAGTCTTTACTCTAACTGACATTCGGAAATAACATTGGATTCTCAAAACAGCTTGAATCTGATTCAAATATATTCTTCTTAACCGCCACCTACGAAAATTGCTTTGAATTATTGTCGCATAGAAGTGCCTCTGAGTAGACTTACAGCACATATGCCTCTTCCAAGCAAGCTGAATCCTGATGGCAGCTTTTGTTTGAAGTTCAAACATAACCTTTTGTGAGTACAAATATGAAGCTTCCTCTTGCTGATCAAGCATATGATTATATCCAGATCGTGCCATCCAACCACGAACAAATTTCTGAACAATAGTGGCAGCAGCCACTGGATCTGAAGCCGTCACGTAAGGAAGTATACTACATCCCTGCTGATGCCTCCAAGAGAGCCAACTCCTCACTGCTTGCTGGATAAGTAACGCAGACCTCTTTAACTTCAAAAAAGAGTGCCTTTGAACGAAAAATATGGCATATCTCCTATATATTCCTGACCTCTTGCGTATTGCTGTGCAAATGAACAAGCAGAACATGCCATGAGTACTCAACAAGATTAAAATATTTAAAAGGCAAAGCTAATTCCCAGCATACCACATGAAAAATTTTGCCCTTGGATAAAGGTGAACCAAGACTCCTGCCTCGCTTCTAGCCAAGCTCGGAAAACAGTTTGCAAAAGAGAGACAGCATTATTCATTTTGAGAAACATGCGACGAACAACCAGTCTTCTGAAATGTGATTGTATTGTTATTGCGGCGGTTTCTGGAATCATTACACAACAATTATCGATAAAAAGAAAGTATCATTAGCACTAGTTTTACAAACATTATCTCACTTACAATGTAATAATGAGCTATAATATGTGGCAAAAACGATCATATACTTTCACCAGGCAATGCCTTTGGAGAAAAAATTAAAGGACGAAATGATGCCAATAATATTTCGTCAATGTCAAACTATCAAGTCAAATAATTACTGAGCCAATAAAGAAAACACAGAAATTGATAAGGGATGGACTATTAAGTGTCGCTTTTCTATATAACTATTAACTACGTATCAGTAATTTTAAGGGGAGAAAGGGGAAGCTGATCCATATCTTAAGAAAGTAAGATATGTATGTCTTTCAAGGGAATGCATATGGCGCTGCATAGCAAGAAAAAAGACTGTGCAAATCTTGAGCTACCTCTCCTGATGTTGGTGCTGCTTTCTACGGGTCTGCGCGCAGCCGGTTTCATGCAAGATTTCGGATTTCTTTCAGCCATATCTTGCCACCAAGCTTGGATGGCCCTGAATTTTCTTGCAGCATCTATCTTAACAAATGAGCGGGCATCAATCAAGGATATTTATACATGAAATGAAGAAAATTATAAATTTTAATATCATTTTCTTCAATAGCATCATAGCATTCTCATTACACATTTTAAGATGATACTGATTCAGGTTTAATATGCTCAAAATTGACATTTTGCCACCAAACTACTGATTAAAAATGAGATCACAATGCTGTTTACTCAATAGAAAATCCAATCACCATGCAAGAACTACAATACGGGCTACCTTCAAATCCAGCACAAACGTTTACACAAGTACAATATATTTTCCAGATACTACCCATTTAGGTTCACGGACCTGCTTCCATTTCTTACATAATAAATTCTTCTCACTTCTCTTAACACTAAAGCACATGATTCCAACTTATAAAGAGAAACAAACGGCCATGAGACTGAGAGTGGTTCAGAAACCATACACTCAATTTTCTTAACTTCTCTGAATGCTACAACACACTTCACACTCCCATTTATACTGCTCATGGGAGGAAACAGAATGATGAAAAAAAACATAAGGAATAAACAACGTGATGAAATCCAGAGGAATAAAGGAAAAGAAACAGCCACCAACCAAGCCATTACACCAACCGCACTACCTACTTTGTCTGTTGTCATTTTTCTGTTACTGTTTCATCCTCCTGGGGTTGGACAGGACTCGTCCTCGAGTTGGAATCGACATCGTCATCAATATACGGAGATAGATCTGCAATATTGAAAGTGGCTGAAACACCGTAGGCACCTGGCAATTCCACTTTGTAAGCGTTGTTGTTAATTTTCTGCATAATCTTGAATGGACCATCAGCTCGAGGAGACAACTTAGCGTTTGGCTGTTTAGGAAAACGTTCTTTCCTCAAATGTATCCAAACCAGATCTCCTACATTAAAAATTTGCTGCCTTCGATGCTTGTCCCTATGTGCTTTGATTTTCAAATTTTGCTTCTGATCCTATCTCGAACTTGCTTATGTAGTTTCTTGATTTCTTCAGCCCTACGGTCTGCATCTACACTGTAATACTGTTTGCTAGCTGAAGGAATCAGGTTGAATGGATTGAGAGGTCAAGAGCCATAAACAACTTCAAAAGGGCACTTTCTAGTGGCTTGGTTGATTGAATTGTTATAAGCAAATTCAACCTGAGCAAGGATATGATCCCACTGCTTCAAATTCTTTCCAATAAAGCTTCGCAGAAGATTGCCAAGAATCCTGTTTATAGCTTCTGTCTGTCCTTCCATTTGAAGGTGACTAGCACTGCTAAACTGAAGTTTAGTACCCATCTTTTTCCAGATAGTTCTCCAAAAAAGGCTAAGAAACTTAACATCACGATCAGACGTGATAGTCTTGGGAATGCCATGGAGACGAACAATGTCTTTAAAGTACAGTTCAGCAACTTGCACAGCATCATTAGTCTTTTAACAAGGAATAAAATGGGCCATCTTTGAAAATCGATCCACAACCACCATGACAGAATCTTTTTGCCTCTGAGTTCGTGTTAATCCCAGCACAAAATCCATGCTTACATCTTCCCATGGTGCTTCTGGGACTGGTAACAGCATGTATAATCCCGTATTTTGACCCTTGGTTTTGGCCAAATGACATATTCTGCATCTCTGTATGTGCCTGTTGATATCTCATTCAAGTCGTGGCCAGTAGAAATTCTCTTTGACTAGAGCAACTGTTTTATCTCTACCGAAATGACCAGCTGAACCTCCATCGTGAGCTTCCCAAATTATTGCTTCTTGCAAAGAACACTGAGGGATGCACAGGGTTTTACCTTGAAATAAAAACTCATCGTGTCTGTAATATTGGTGGAAAGGTTGACCTGCAGTCGCCTCCCACATTCCACAAAAATCTGGGTCATCCTGGTATAACTCCTTGAGGCATTCAAACCCAACAACTTTGGCTTGAATTGTTGATAGTAATGCATGACGGCGGCTAAGAGCATCAGCTACTGAGTTTAAAATTCCAACCTTATGTTTAATCAAAAACGGATAAGACTGTAACATTTCACTCCAACGCGCATGCTTACAACTGATTTTCTGCTGAGAGTTTAGATACTTGAGGGCTTCATGATCAGAAAAGAGTATGAACTCTTTATTTAGGAGATAATGACTCCAATGTTGTAGAGCACAAACAATGGCATAGAATTCCTTATCATAGGTAGAATATTTGAGCTTAGCATCGTTAAGCTTCTCACTGAAGAAAGCAATTGGATGGCCTTCTTGACTCAAGACGGCACCAATTCCAGTGTTAGAGGCGTCACAACTGACCTCAAACACTTGGTCAAAATTAGGAAGGGCTAGCACAGGAGTTTCTGTCAAGCGTTTCTTCTGTTCTTCAAAACTTTTTTGAGCTTTCTTTGTCCATTGGAACTTATCTCCCTTGATGCAATCCGTGAGGGGTGCGACAATGGAACTAAAGTTTCGAATGAATCGCCTATAGAAGAAAGCTAATCCGTGGAAACTTCTAACTTCTTGGATGGATTACGGTGTTGTCCAACTGTTAATGGCTTCAATTTTGCTTGGATCAACCCGTACACCCTCTGCAATGATAATATAGCGCAGAAAAATGACTTCATTTGTCAAGAAAGTACACTTCTTCAAATTAGCATAAAGTTTCTGCTCTCGAAGAACTTGCAACACTTGTCGTAAATACTCCAAATGGTCCGTTAGGCTTTTGCTATAAATAAGAATGTCGTCAAAGTAAACAACAACAAACTTGCAATGAAAGGGCGAAGGACCTGATTCAACAGGCGCCTAAATGTACTAGGAGCATTTGTCAACCCAAATGGCATCACATTCCAATCGTACAACCCATCTCTAGTTTTGAAAGCTGTCTTCCATTCATCTCCGGGGCGAATTCGGATTTGATGGTATCCGCTACGAAGGTCAATCTTAGAGAAAGTAGTAGAGCCATATAATTGGTCGAGCATGTCATCAAGTCTGGGTATCGGAAACCGATACTTAATTGTGATCTTGTTGACTGCACGGCAATCTATGCACATTCTCCAATTTTCATCTTTCTTGGGGACTAGGAGTACAGGTACGGCACAAGGGCTAACACTTTCTCGGATTAATCCCTTTTTTAGCAATTCTTCAATTTGGATTTGAACTTCAGCATTTTCTCGAGGACTCATTCTGTAAGCTGGCCAGTTAGGAATTACTGCTCCTGAAATGAAATCCATAGCATGTTGAATGTCTCGCATGGGTGGTAATCTTGGCGGCATTTCATTTGGAATTACATCAGGAAACTCATCTAATAATGGCTGCACTTCAAGTGGAATGTCAGTTCCGTTATTTGCCTCGAGCAAGAGAAGAAAACCCATTACTTGGCTTTCTGTTTTGGATTCATTTTTACCTTTATTGTGTTTATCAGGTGGCAAAGGAGCGAGCTGGATCTTCACACCATCCTTCTGGAAGGAATATGTGTTTGCGTGACCGTCATACAGAACATGTCGATCATATTGCCAAGGTCTCCCCAGAAGAAGATGACAGGCATCCATGGGAACAACATCACACCAAACTTCATCATGATACCTTTTACTGATAGAAAAAGTAATAAGGCATCGTTTTGAAACCCTTACCTCGCTATCCTGATTAAGCCATTGGAGCTTGTAAGGGCACGGATGGTTGTGAGTCTGTAGATGCAACTTTTCTACCATATAGTTGGAAACTACATTTTCACAGCTTCCGTTGTCAATAATGACGTCACAAACTTTACTTTTTGTAGTGCAACGAGTATGAAAAATGTTGTGACGTAGCCAAGGCTCTTCTTTCACAGTTGTTGTATACAGACTTCTTCTAATCACAAGTGATTCACCGTGATCAGCAGGAGTAACTTCCTCATCAAATACTGACTCCTCATCAAATATTGGTTCTGTTTCAGGCATAGGCTCCCTTTCTTCTTCAAATACTGCAGAAGCTTCTCCTTCAATAATGGTGACAACTCTGCGGTTAGGGCAGTTAGAAGCGATATGACCGAACCCTTGACATTTGAAACATTAGGTGCTTTGGAGCTGAATTCCCTAGTATCCTTAGGTGGAGGCGTGTTTGAAGAGCTAGGATGATGCATTTGTGGCTTACGCCCATCAAAAGGAATTCTAGTTGAGGAGGACGGTTGGTACGGAGGCCTTCTGGGCTGCTGCTTCTCGATACGGATGGCTAAACGAATGACGTCGTCCAGAGTCCAGTATTACTGGAGTTGTACTGGATGAGCGATGTTCGTATTTAATCTTCCGAGATAATGAGCTATTGTTTACTCCTCCCTTTCTTGTATATCACATTTCATCATAAGTTTCTCAAATTCCCTGGTATATTCCTCTACGGACATAGCTTTTTAGCAGAGATTATGTAACTGAAGGAAATTATCTTGATAATAATTTTTTGAAAGAAACTTACGTGAGAGCTCGCGTCGCATCTTATCCCACATTCGTATCTTGCTCTTTCCTTCTCTTTCACGCCTTCTTTTGAGATTCTCCCACCATATGGAGGCATGTTTCTTCAGTTTGATGTCGACAATTTTAACTTTCTGCTCATCTGTAATCTCTTTGTACTCAAAGACTCGTTCAACTGTTTGTAGCCAATCAATGAATTCGTCCGGTTGGAGTCTTCCCTCAAATTTAGGAATGTCTACCTTAATGTCATTAAGGTGGAATGGTTGTTGTCGAGGACGCTGACGGTAGTCAGGGGATGACAAACTGTAGCTATTCAAATCATCTTCTGAGTGGTCTCTACGAGTTTCGAGCAAGGCTTGTTGTTCCGCTATAGTGGCCTCTAGTTCTTGAATCCGGCGTCTAATCTTCTCCATCTCAATCTCGTGTCTATTCCTGCGTCTTGGAGGCATTTTGTAGTTTGTTTAACAGGTTATGACTTAAGTACGCAGTTATTAGGTACAAGGTAGAAGGGTAGGGGAAGGATTTGTGTCTATGGAAAAGTCAGGGGTAAAATAGGAAATTTGGGTAATTAGGGGCAACAATGTAATTTTGGGCTTAATCTGGGTAAAAAATGCAATTTCAGAAAGTTTAGGGGTCTAAAATATAATTTTGGGCAGAATCTGGGGGGGTCAAAAAATGCAATTTCAGAAAGTTCAGGGGTCTGAAATGTAATTTTGGCAGAATCTGGGGTTAAAATGTAATTTCAGAAAGTTCAGAGGTCTAATTGTAACTTTTCCAGAATATCGGGGTCAAAATATAATTTCCTAAAGTTCAGGGTCCTAAATTTATTTTTTTCAGAATTTAGGGCACAAAATGTAATTTTAACAAAATGCTGGCTGACCGTTATGCTGATGTGGCAAGAGTGACACATGTCAGTCAGGGATTGTTGACGTGGCGTTGACTGATGACGTGGACGCTAACTGGACTGATGACATGGCAGATGCTGACGGCGTTGATTACGTGGCGTTGGTGACACGACGGACGTGCTGACGTGGCGGGTCTTCAACCTCTGCAACGTTGAGCTCCGTTGACGGCGCATGGGCAACAGAGGTGGCGCGTGACGGTGGTTCACGGCGGTGGCCGAAGCTTGTCCTGGGTTTTGGGACGTTCTAAAGACGATGGCAGGGTCATATTTCTGAAAATCCGTCGATAGGATGGAATTTGCACACCCTGTTTTCCCAACGTTTTTTTCTCTTAATCCTATTCCTCACTCTCTCGTTTTCTCTCCCTCTGGAACAAGGCTCTGATGCCAAATGGTTCAGAAACAATACACTCAATTTTCTTAACTTCTCTGAATGCTACAACACACTTCACACTCCCATTTATTCTGCTTATGGGAGGAAACAGAATGATGAAAAAAAACATAAGGAATAAACAGCATGATGAAAGCCAGAGGAATAAAGGAAAAGAAACAGCCACCAACCAAGCCATTACACCAACCGCACTACCTACTTTGTCTGTTGTCATTTTTACTGTTACTGTTTCAAAGAGAGAAAGGTTACAAAGTAGTACTAAGTTGGTGAATGGTGACTCAGTTGTTAATAAGATGGCAGCCAAAGCAAAGCAAATTTACTGCATGTATGAAAATCAAATTCATTAATGTATAAGTGAACGACTTGCATAAATAAACGAACTCTGAACCACTAGAGAGTCAACAATGAAACCTTCGTTGTCATGCACATCAGAAGCGTCAGGCTTTTCTACTGCTCCAGAATTAGAATTACACCGCTCCATCCTCAAATGTTTCCGGTACAAACTTTGGCAATCACAACCAAGGAGCTTATGAAAATTTAATTGATCCTAGAAAGAAAGAGAGATACGTTTTTACGCAATTTCCGTAGTATGACGATAGCAGGATGTGAATGCGATCTAAATTCATTTTACCACATTTTTCTTGACAAATAATTGCCTTGCAAGGAAAACCAACAATATCACTACACTTCGATCACTGGAAGCACCATTATATTCAAGTAGGTCGCTTATTTGAAGTACCTGTAGAAAAACATACCACGCATTACCATTAACAATGTGATAAAATGAGATATTTGTAATTTTGTATTGAGGTCACTTCTTGGCCACCACAAAAAGAGGTCCCTTTTCAACTTTCGTCCTTTCAAAATTTCATCTTTGTTTTGGCACTACACCAAAATAAGTGATCCGTTAAATCCTTTCAACTCTAGGACCCTGCCAAGAAAATGTCAAACTCTCCAGAAGAGACATTTTCACAACTTGCGATATTTACCTCCGGAAAATTCCCCAATAATGTTGTCAACCTCTGTGATAATATAAAATTGTACACTGCATCTGAATAATCATTGACAGACATTATTGATTCCTTGCCACTTTTCGTATTGACTTCCTGTAGGGAAAAGAGACAAAACTAAAGCTACTGATTCTAAATAATGAAGTTTGGGCAGGAATCTCAAGAAGAATAAGATTTACTACCTTCCGTATGCAAGAACTATGAAGTTCTTTCTGGAAATAATAATCAAGTAAGCACCAGATAGCTTTTCCATCAACCAATGAATCAAAATTGTCAACCCCACAATCATAATTTTCACAAACTGCCTGGAAAAGAGAAAACAACATGATCGAAATGCAGATAATTAATATATGGAAATATGTTTTCAACATATGACTCCATGAAAATTTCAAATGCATCAACCACAGCTCGAGCAAGGAAAGAAAATTACGAGTAGTGCTTAGCATGGCAGTACCAGTAAAGAATACACAGAAATAGCCCGTTTGGTTCGATTACATGAGAAAGGATTACACGTAATCTTGATGTAATAGAATGATTACAGCGTTTGGTTGCACTTATGTAATATAAATAGGATTACATTTTGTAATCGTGATTACATCATTTGATGTAATCACGATTACACTGCTATCACTGATGAATGAGGATGCAGACATCCTGTAATCAAGTGAAAATGACACTATTGCCATCATAATTTTTAAATTGACCAAAGTGCCCACCCATAAATGCTATTAAATATTAAATAATTTTATTTATCACCAGTAAATATTAAAAAATAATTAATAATATAGAAACTTAAGAAATATTCCCTATTAAAAATTAAAAAATTATATTCCACCTTTAAAAAAATATTAAAATATATCATTAAATAATATTTCCATCATTAAATATTAAAAAAATTAACATGAACCCAACCTATACACTGAATAATATTTTCATCATTAAATATTAAAAAATTACCATGAACCCAATGTGTATATTGCACCACAGAATTAAAAATTTATCATAGACCCAATGTGTACATTATTATATATGTAGACAGGGGTAATTTTGTCACTTGCTATATTATTCCCATGTATTTCTCATTTTCAATGTAATCCAACCAAACATTGTTATGTATATATATCATCTTTCTCTAATGATGAACCAAACAAATTATGTAATCATCATTACATAATTTTCATTAAATAATATTTCCATCATTAAATATTAAAAAAATTAACATGAACCCAACCTATACACTGAATAATATTTTCATCATTAAATATTAAAAAATTACCATGAACCCAATGTGTATATTGCACAGAATTAAAAAATTATCATAGACCCAATGTGTACATTATTATATATGTAGACAGGGGTAATTTTGTCACTTGCTATATTATTCCCATGTATTTCTCATTTTCAATGTAATCCAACCAAACATTGTTATGTATATATATCATCTTTCTCTAATGATGAACCAAACAAATTATGTAATCATCATTACATTACATTTCATTACATTACATTCCATTACATTACCTTCAATTCCATGAACCAAATGGGCACTAAAGAAATTACGCTGCAAGGTACAGCTAAGCAAATTGCGTGCTTATACTTGTCTAACAACTTGAGAGACAAATACTGTGAAACTCAGAATAAATACAGGCAGTTAAATAAATACAAGACAAAAATTCTGTAAGAAAATTGTATGCCCATACAGCTCATCAACCTGTTCGAGTAGGAGTGGGAAAACGGGCTGGTCCGCGGGTTGCAGCAGGGCGGGCTGGCCCCGCTAGCCCGCCAATTTTTTTTTTTTAAATTCTTAATATTTTCTCTTTCACCCGCTCATATCACACTTCTTTTCTTTTATACATTTTTATTAAGAAATCAATTTCATTCTTACTTTCCTTTTTTTTTCATCTATTTACATCACAAAACTATATAAATACATCTCTTTTTAATTTAATAATAGTATAATAAATAAATATAATATGAAAATAAGTGTCAAATAAAAAATATGAGGAATTAATTAAACACATCATCAAAGGAAAATGAGATAAGGTACCAAGGATATTTGAGAAAACAAATAAAAAAAATAAAAACAATTTAAGCAGGCTGGCCCGCATCAACCCGTGGGCTAAACGGGCTCAGCCCATTTTTAATCGGGCCGCCAAAATGGCGTCCCGAACCCATTTAAAAAGGGCGGGCAGCCCGCCCCAAATTACCGGTACTATGTTCAAGCCTCTTGCAAGACACAACGGAAAATATCATAGGAAGATGGCTGTTGGTGTGAAATGCAAAAGAGTACTAAAAGTAAACAAAACACTACAGATTGCTCATCATTGTTGATTCCGCAGGAAATTTTCCGACGCAAATATGGAAGTATCATAAGTATAGTACCTGAATCCAAGACAAAAGCAATTCCAATGAACTAGAATTTGCATTGTTAATGGCATCCTGTAATATGCAAAAAAGGTTTAAGGCTTAAGTATTTTTTCTTAAGAAAATATAAGTATCAATGCATTTATTCACTTATAAATTAGAACAGGAAACTAATCTAAAATGGTACATACCACACCAAGTCCACGAATTATACCGATTTCCTCCAGTATACTTGATTTGTCAACCAGAAGAGGTAGCTGCAAGTTCATTGACATTGGGAAGTTAGATAGAATGCTATCCAGATCAAAATCCAATAATAATAATCAAATCCCAAATCAACAAGCTTGCAGCAATATTATAAATTTAAGGTACGTGTATCACCTGCAAGTGAACGAAGATATTCCACAGCAACGAGAGAACAAGTTCTTTGTCTCCATTGGCAACATCCTCCGCTACAATCATCATGTTATCCTCATCATGTAGCAACACACCAGCTTGCTTAAAGTATTGTAGGGCAAGGCTACAGTTGGCCAAATTCTTCTTATTAGTATCTGAGGGAGCTACAATTTTCTGTCCACATAATGAAGCCTCAAATTCATAACAGTTTGAGACATTGGAAACATATAGCACTTAAAACACCAAACATGCTAATATTATTTCCACACACATATCACCAACCGTGAGGATAGAAGAATCATGCTGCAAGAGCTGTATAACTCTACAGAGTTTTACTCCATCTTGGAGATCTACAAATAAATCTCTGACCTTGAAATCATACTCGACAAGTGGCCCCTGCACAATAACAAAGAAGCCAGATAATAATATCTTTCTATAAGCTATCCTGATTCAATTCCTCCTCATCATCAACGTCATCGAACATAAAATCAACTTAATAGTCAGAATTGTCTTAAAGTAAATCAAGGCCTCAAAAGTTAAAATTGCCCATAAGAAGGCATAATCTCACATAAATGAGCCATTGAGCTTTGACTGAATATGTAATAACTCGCTTACCTGTTGGTGAGATACTTTGTAACCTATTATCACTAAATGAGCCAGAAGATTTCCTTCTCCGTGCATTACCTCTGACGATAGGAATTCTAGTTTTTAACCAAGAGGAGAGAAAAGTTAAATGGCAGTTATTTTGAAAACATTGACAGAGAAACATAGACAAAGATTTACCACTGATGACTTGACCACTTGATTTGATCCAAGAATCTGCTTTGAACAACAAAGGGGAACCACCATCCAATCCATCGATACCATACTTAAGTGACAGGCTGCTCTGAGATTTAATTCTATCCAGTGTGAGCACAAGCAATAAAATTCTCTTTAAAATCACATTCCCCAAATTCTCATAATACCCTGGCCTGTATAGGCCGTCAACCATCTTGTTATAAGCATATGCTTTTGCCAAACCCGCATGTGAGAAACATTGCTTCTCAATAACCATTTTCAAAAATGTGATTTCTTGTTCAGAGTTATCATCCCCGTTAGGCACCAAGGACTCACCACCAAAAATTATATATAATCCAATCCGGAGCCAAATTGGATTATAACACAAAAGGATTCTTGTGGCTTTATTTTTCAATCCGAGATCTGTTACTCTGGGGCAATGTGGCTTGAACTTTAACCTTCCTTCATCAATATTCTGGCAAATAAATCATAAAAAATTGAAACAAAATTCAATTAGGCCGTAACAATTAGGTACTTTGAAAAGTTCAGGTGTTCTGGAAATTAAGATTCGCCTCTACTCAATCGTGGACTGCACGATGTTCAGATCAGATCAACTATAAAGTGTGTTTCATACACTATGCAGTAGTTATTAGCTCGGTCACTCTCTTATGCCAAACAATATGGCCAATGCATCCATAACATAGTTAGCAATGCTCCCAGAGTCCCAGTATCCTTCTTCACCACCAACAACAGGCATTGTTGGCCCCAATATCCTAAGCCTACTAAAATCCAAAAGTGAATGACTGAATATAAAATGATAATGTATCCTAGACTGACTGAGTTATAGCTTCCATGTATATTTTTTAAAAATAAAAATATTAAAGCCGTTATTCAGATGACCTAATTTACTGAACATTCACAACAATTAAAGGAAAAGAGGACAATAAAAGATTCTTCTTGGCTAAAACCCATGCCAAGTCAATGAAAGACCAAAACAAACCTTGGTGACTTGATTCATAACTTGAAAAATCTCTTTACAACTTCCCAAGTTCAGATAAACTCTCATTCGCTGCTTCAAATCTTCAAAACTACAGACATCCTCCAGAGATTCCCTCAAGTACGGAAACATGGAATTTGGCAATTCCAAGAGCGCATTTTCATTACCAACACGCTCCTCTGCCCGAGACCACATCTTCCTCTGCCTCTTCGGAGTGCGCCAGGCTTTATCAACCCCGATGGAAATCCCAGGACCACTATCCCTCTTGCCCTTCGTCACCTCCGCTTCAGATTGCTTATCCCCCATCTGAATACCGCCGATGGACCAGTTACATCCGCACCTAGCAGGGTTTTCGAACAAAAAATTAAGCCAAACAGTGATAGACTTGGCAAGAGATTTAAGAGACTGTTCTTTCTTTAATTGAGCTTTTCTCGAGGATTGGGACTGCTCAAGTTCAAATGCCTTGAGTTTTCTGGCCGTCACCGCGGACTTCTTGGTTCGAGCTGAAGATGGCTGAGCAATAGACGGCCGCCGACGGAACGCTGAGGAATGCGGCGTTTGCTTGGAGGCGGTGAAGAACTTCAAACTAGGGGATTGGAAGTTGAGGCTATAGGAGGGACGTTTGGGAGTTTTGAAATTGGATATGTCCTTGAAAATCGAAGATGACGAAATATACGGTGTTGAACAAGGAGGTTCATCGCCGTCCATCGTTTATATCACGTTTAAGTCTGGGATTTGAGTGGCTTTTCTTCAGAGAGTGTTGGGGGGATGGAGATTTTCGCAGTGTTGTCGGAAACTGGAAGAGAACTGGACTGCCGGAGTCGAAGTGTTCGGTTTTTGAATTTGAAATGTGACAGCGCGCGGCCAATATTGAGAGCAAGGGATGTCACGTGACTTGGAGGCTTGTTTTTTACCTTTTTCTTTCTTTATTTTTTCACTTTTACAAAGAAAAGTGACGGCGACATTGACCAAATTAATTATTAGGGAAAATCCTACAAAAGAACTTAGAAATTAAAAAATGATAGATAATTTTTTTTATCAAAAGTTGATTAAAAAATATCAAAATGTGATGAGGAATTCTTAACTTTTTTTCTTGCAAAATGACTTATCTATCATTTCCCAATTTTTAGATTCCTTTTTAGGGATTTTCCCTAATTACTACAACTCCTGTTATTATTATTATTATTTTGCTAGAATAGTTGTGTATATTCTGATTAGCTTTTGGAGAATAACTTTTACAATTTACGAAGTAAGTATATAAAATGAGTTTTATCTCAATTTGCGGAAAAGTGCTTCTGAAACTATGATTTTGGGTAAAAGAACACACACTAAATCAATTGACCACCTTCTTTTTTAAATCAAAATACTTTTGATATTGACTATTTGATTTTTATATTATTTTTCACGTAATAGTATTTATTTTAAAAATAATAAATAAATCAGGTCAGGTTTAAAAAATGGTATAGTTTAGTCTGATCTGATGGGGTTATTTATGCTGAAAGTGACTTACTGAGATTTCTTTCATATTTAGATTAGATTTATATCCTCAGGTCAGGCCGAAAAAAAATCACATATGGTTCGGATGCAAGGGGTTATATATGCTGCGACGATACATATTAATATCTTTTCCATAGTTAGATTTAATGTTAAATGATTATAAAATAATTTTTTGTCCTTGAAAATTTAGAAAAAAATGAGACGGGCATTAATCGATATATATATAAAGCTAGTAGTAGTCACTTTTATCTAAATACCAGCTAATTACAAAAAAAAAAAAAAAATGCCAGCTTGATTTTAATTTCCTGATTAATTAGCGTCTCTATATACTTGTGTGTGTGTATAGTATGAAACCGTATAAACATATAAAGATGTAAGTGTAGTCCCATTTTGGTCCGATTGAAACTCAAAAAATGGTTAATGCAGCACTCAAGGCTTTTTAACGAGTATTTAACATTTTTAGTACTCAGACTTGAACTAAAGACCATGTGTTCATTCGAGATAGCTTATTTTTAATTTATAAATACTTATAAATCATGATTTATGTAAGAGAAGTTTTATCTCGACTTACGTAATAAACATTTATTTTTCAAAAAAAAAAAAGCTATTCCAAAAATAACTCATGTTAATTAGTGCAACCTTTTACCAACTAAGCCCTGCACTAGTTGGTTCTATGGTAATATGCTATATAAACAGAACTCAATATGCCAATATATGAGAATCAATTTCCAACTTTATCTGTTTTGCATCACAAATATATCTATGTATCTTTTCGGGTTCTCTCTTTTTAGTATCTATTTGAATTATTAAAATCTAATATATACCATTTATAAGCGTAATCCATAAAAAATAAATAAATTTTAATTTATAAAATATTATAATAATAATTTTATAAAATATTAAATCTAACACATCAATTTCATGATCTAAGGATAAAGATAAGATTATGAAAAGATAATGAAAAGGATGACAATGGAAGAATCCTCTTCCAATTGAGGAGATGGTTTATGATGCTCCTACCTGCTCACATAAAGTATTTCCTTTTACATGATCTGCTATGTGGAAATTATTGAAGGTGACAGAGGAGGTAGTTAAATTTCTTTATCCTGAGAGCTTTTAAGGGAATGTTATTTGTGCATGTGTGTGAGAAAGCCAAATTTGGAAGATGAAGTGTGTGTTTTGATTCTATAACATGTGTCCCTGCTGGCTATATATTGAATCTGTGGAACTCAAGCTGATTTTGTGGGATGGGAATAAAAGAAACTAGCTTTGATTTAGCAATTCCTTGGCTATCATATATAGAGCAAGTTTTTTTTTTTTTAAAAGGGTTTTGGTTAAGCTTATGTTGAAAGGCAGCAAGCTTGGACTCCTCCTTAGCAGTGATGTCGTGGTGGTGGTGTTATTGAATGCAATATTGATGATTTGGCTTTCTCGTGTTATTAAATGTAACTATTATATTAAGGACCAGATCTAGTGTTAATTTGACCTCAAAATCATCATCTTCTGTGACCTGTACTCTTTTGGATCACACAGAACTGCCTTATATACAAGTCACAGAAGATGACAACTCTAAGGCCAAATTAATACTAGATTTAGTCTTAATATGACAGTTACATTCAATAACACCAAAAGGCCAATTTGCTTACACACGAGAGTGTTGTGGATGTTGCTAGCGTAAACACCGTACGTTGTACAATTTGTTAGTTGCAACATATGTAGAAATACAATAAAATTATAGTTCGAATCTTGTTTAGGACACTGTCCTTAAAAGATATTCTACAACTTTTTAGTAAAATAGGAAGCGGCACTCCCTATGATAAAATAAATCATTCCTATAGAAAGCAGGGTGACACATCAGTAAAAAAATAACAATGTAACTCAAGAAAAGAGATAAGAGAAGAGCTCGAGGATAGAGCTCAGTATCACCTAAACTCGGTGCTTTGACCTCAGTCCTACCAACCTTACTCCATACATTGTCTTTTATAAGCAGAAATGATGTGACAACTGAGCAGCAATATGACAATTAAAGATGGTTGAATGATAATTAAAATGACAATTATAAAACAAGTGTTAATAATGATTTAATATAATAAAACCTTTTAAATATTATAAAAACCGGAAAATTAAATCTTCAACAGTAAGTTTGAAGACTCCTCTTATCAATCTCTTTACTAACTCAAACTTACATTTAATTATATGTTAGGTTATTTCTAATCTAAAGTTATATGAGATTTATTCCTTTAGCTCACACAATATTTACAACAAATGCTGCCTAATTGCGATTCTGAGGTTGACTGTTTCCGTGTTCTCTGTGTCTGTTAGTTGTCGTGGATCTATTTGGATTATGGTAGTTAAAGAATGTTGTTCAATTTAAAATAGGATTAATAAGCAAATTTATCAATGAAGTTTTAAGAAATGAGCGGTTGTCACAATTATGTTTTAAATAGGATAAAAATACACATAAAAAATTAAAAATGAAGCATCCAACATAAAAAACGTTAAATTTAAACTAATGCCATTAGTGACAACGGGTAATGCAATTTCGCTATTAATCCCAAGGGCCTCCCAACTACCCAGCCGAAGGACCGTATACAGGGATAACTATGGTCCAATTGGTAAATAAATTTAAATTGGGGGCGCACGCACCCCAATTGAGGGCCTTGTCTTGTATAATATATCAAATATTTCATTCGATCTTATTTATAAATAATTTTTTTATTACATAAAATAAACTGATAGTTAAAAATGATAAGTGTATCAAAAATATTATATTTTTTTTTCATATATGCCCCTATTAATGAAAAGAGTATAGGAGAAATAATAGATAAAAAGTACGAAAGATAATGAGTTTAAGATATGAGAGAAATGAGTAGTTAATAAAGATAAAATAGAAAAAAAAAACTTATATTTTCAGATAAAAAGTGAAAGTTGCTTATAAAAGGGACCAACCCTATAAGAGAGAAAGTTGCTTATAAATAGGATAGGAGGAGTAATTTTATAACATTACAAGTAAATTTCTTCGCATCGATTAGTATATTTTTTACCAGAATCAACTGATAAACAATTAATGAAACACAAACTTACACAGGTTTGGTGAATTTAGTACTCCATCGTGTCTTTTTTATACGGAACATTCTAGTTCATAAGGGTGGGCTTTTTTTAATAAGGGATATTCTATTTCATAAGGGTGGTCTTAATATAAAAAAAAATCATTTTTTTCTGAAAATTTTAAATTGATTTTTTTATTTTTATCCTCATTATATATATGTCATTTATTATCTTTATAATAAATTTTCACCCACTATCATCTCTCATTTATTCTCTTTCAACACAAGAGTATAACTGACCGGACAGAGTATTTATTTCTTATAAAAAAGACCGGACAAAGTATATTACAAAATTTAAACTAACGGCATTGTTGTAGGGGCAGCTTGAACTTAGATATTATCTTATTCAAATAATTCTATATACCTTCTACTTTTAGTCTTATTTATTTGAAAAAAGAAAAATATTTTTCCATACTATTGAGTTTTAAGAATTAAGATTAAGAAGTGATCTGAGGGGGGGGGGGGATACAAATTAACCAAAGGGAATCTCATCCGGTGCCATATTTAAGTCCCTTTTCACTAATAATAAGAATGAGATGTGTTATTTTGTAGAGATTGTTGGCAGCACTTGCAAAATTACGAAAAAAAAGAAGAAGCATATAATTGGATCATGTTTGAGAACATTGTCATTAGAAGATACTGTATCAGTAAATCAGGAAGTGGCACCCCCTAAACTAGGAAAACCTTTCTTGCAGAAAGCAAAATAACATAACATTAAGAAGATAAATTTGTAATATAATTTAGGAGAAGAAAGAGAAGGAGAGCTCGGGAATAGGGCTAAATGTCACCTAACATCGATCTCATTGATTCATTGTCCATTGACCATGAGGAGCCAAACATTACCTTTTATAGGTAGATAATAATTTTTGATGGGTTAATATAATTTTTGGTCCCTGAAGTTTGATTTAATTTTGGTTTTAGTCCCTCAAGTTTGAAATCTATAGTTTTGGTCCCTGAAGTTTCACCTGATTTTGATTTTGGTCCCTGCAATTTGAAATCGATGGTTTTGGTCCCTGAAGTTTCACCTGATTTTGGTCCCTCAAGTTTGAAAAGGACTTAACGACCCAATTAAAAAACCCGACCCGACCCAGAAAAAAAACCAAGTCGTTTTCAAACTTGAGAGACCAAAACCAAAATCGGGTGAAGTTTTAGGGACTAAAACCATCGATTTCAAACTTCAGGGACCAAAACCAAAATCAGGTGAAACTTCAAAGACTAAAATCACATATTTCAAATTTGAGGGACCAAAACCAAAATTGGATCAAACTTCAGGAACCAAAAGTTATATTAACCCTTTTTTGATCCTATTTATAAAAAACTTCCAACATTTTTCATATAAATCAAGTAAAATTGTAAATCTCAATAATTCTACTATAAAATTTAACATCATTTCAACTCTATCCTTTATTTAATATACAAAATGCTAAATGAAAACAATATCAACACAATAATAAATGAAAGATTCAATTTGTACATTTACCTCAAAACTTTAATAAGGTGCTTTATAAATAAGACAAAAAAAAGTCTTCTCTCTCTACTTTATATATAGGACCAAAGGAACATGTGACTATTGAGCAATCATAATGGCCATTAAAGAAGGCTTAATGACTGTTACAAAGCAATAATCAATTGTGGTTTAATGCAATAAAAACATTTAAATATCATTAACAATTAAAACCATTCGATTAAAACGCATTAAAGTTCCAACTGTCAGTTCAAATACTTCTCTTCTTAGCCTTTTTACCAATTCAAACTCACATCTTATTATATATTATAGTGTCTCCAATCTTGAGCTACGTGAGACTTCTTTCTTTTACACACTCAAACACATTATTTGCAAAAGAGATTAAGAAGGTTAGGAAGCAGGTAGTTGCATGACAAAGGCTTTTGTTTGCTAATTAAAAGAATTGAGTAAAGTATTAACACTGAGATCATTAGTCTTGTATTATTGTTTTATATTAAACACAAAAATATAATCAAAGAGGGGAGACAAATAAAATCGGGATAGGGCCGGTGTTCAGGGATTAAAGAAATTAAATGTCTATTTAGATTAGTAGTAGAAATTATTTTTTAACGTAATTTAAGATTTATGAGATAAATATATAAAAAAATTTTATTTCAATTTATATATACAGAGTGTTTTTGAACATGATCCCAATGAGGCCCTAAATGCCTTAAATAGCTGAATGAGATTGCAGCATGAAAAGGTCATCGATAGTGCCGGTTTAATTATTAAGGGAGAGGAAGGCAGCTGAATGTCAAAGACCCAGTCCCCGTACGTACAGCTAACAGTCCCACCTAGCTCTTTGAGCATCACTCCCACACAAAAAAGTCAAATCTAAATTAAGAGGGCCCCTAGCCAACAAGTTTTTAATGCCATCTCCACCTAGTGTACGTTCGGATTAGTTTTAAAAAAATAATTTTTATGATTTATAAGATAAATATATGAGAGGAATTTTATCTCGATTTACAAAAATAAAATTTTAAAACCATGATTTTACTAATACGCGAACACACACACTTAAAGTATGATTGGGGTTACGATTTTAAAAGTGTTTATATATGTAAATTGAGATAACATTTCTCTCATATATTTACTTCATATATCTTAAATCATGATTGAAAAATTACTTTTAAAAATGTTAATCATTATTCCAAACAAGCACTAAGTATTTGTTTGGGAAATCTCTAAATCATAATTTTAGAAACCATTTTTTTTAAATCGAGATAAAATTTTTCTCACAAATTTATCTCATGAATCATAAAAGAACTTTCAAAAACTTAAAACAAACATGCACTTAGTGCCTCCCAACATGATTTACAATATATAAAGTAGGTATGGGAATAAAATTTTGTCTCAATTTATGTTTTCAACCCTGACTCAAACAAGCATTTAAATTCCACTTTGACCGAATCTCATATATAAATTTAATGGAAATTAAGATATTTAATATGTCTCAAATTGATTGAATTTTTTAAATTTACCCTTATTTAGTGATGAGTATTGAAAAAAAAAAATATGCCTTACGTTTTTTCTGATATACGTTTTCAATAAGGTAAAATTAAAAAACAATAATTAATGATCCTTAATTAAGGTGAATTTATACTTAGAACAAAAAATTTTTTACAGACTAAACTTATAATAAGAACCACAGTGGTATATAAAAGCTCGATAATTAATATATAAATAATAGTATTAAATTAATTATATTAGTCGGGCAAAAATAATAGTTATATTCATCTGTGACAAAATGTGTGTTAATTTCCTGAAAAATCTTTGTTGAATCATTAACTTAATTGATGGTAAATACCTTTAATAAATATGGATAATAAGGATGCATTGAAAAAAAAAATTATAAATTTAGAAAGTAAAGTAGCTTGACTTAGGGGGATAAAACAAATTCATCAACTAATATAGATCTTGTCCTATCAGATCAAAGAGAACGGGTAGTTTAAACAAACAATTTACAAGCGACTTTAGTTGTTTTTAATAGCATTCCCATTCTCTGATACTGTCTATTATTTCTATTCTCTTTCATTAAAATCCTTTCTGTGAACCAAACACTGGCAAACAGGACCTTATAGTCTTCACACACACACACACACACAGAAAAACATGATTTTGAGCCCCATTTTTATTTCATTATTGATAACCCTTTTTCCTGGGGAATAGCCAAAGAGAAGAATATTTTTCTCAAAATCGAACCAGCATTATACGCATGGCTTTCCACTTTGGGTCATAAATACTTCAGATACTATTTAAAGCTTGAAGGTAACAGGAAACTGTGGGGCAAGTTGTGAGAGACCATAAAACGTAGTACTATATGGACGATCGACGTGGAGAATGGAGGGACACTGATCTGCATGGCTACTTCCAAAAAGTGTAAAAGAATTACACGAAAGCCAAGTTCTTAATTATTGGGTCGCAATCTTGAACCGTAACGTGACGTTGATGGAATATTATTTATAAATCTCTTTTAATTAAATTTTATATATCAAGGGGAGGTAATTAACTAAATGATTATAGGATAAATTTTTAACTAAATTCTCATTTATTAATGTGTACTTTTCAACTTTTTCTTCTCTATCTATCTTTAAATTGTTTCTTCATTGGTACAATAAATAGGGGCAAAATTATCACAATCTCATTTACTAACTGAAACTAAACTTATAAATAGGATCAAATTCTTTAATAAAAAAATATTTATAAATAAAACCATAGATAATTTGAAACTTCGGGAGTTGTTTGAAATATTCAATAACTTGATTTTTAAGTGGCAGTAATTAATTATAAGCAACCCCTTTGCATCATTCTTTATTTTTAAATTTTTGTGAAATTAAATAAGCAATGACTTGTAGTATTGTAGTATTGTAGTATCTATCTATCTATGCGCATGTGCGTGTGTTTTTTTTTCCCCTAAGATTTGATAGGTCAATTACACAACACACCCAAAAGTACTTTTGCTTTCGCCGGACCAGATCTTTAATAAGTGTGTGTTTGGAAGCTTTTCAAATCATAGTTTGCGTAATCCGAGATAAAACTTCTCTCATAAATTTATCTCGTAAGTCGTAAAAGCTATTAAAAAAAGCTAATCCAAACACACAATACTCCCTCCGGCCGCTCGTTAATACAAAAATACAAAATATCGCTAGGAAGTTTATCTTAATATTAAATATAAGATATAGTTTTATATTTATCAATATTTTTTTTAATTTATTATTATTAATTCTTTCTCGGTAGTAATCAAAGAGAAGAGGGAAGAGGAAAATTAAAGAAAATGAATAAGGTGTTTTACTTAGAAAATATTCCTTCTGGTTCTTAATATAATACATATTTACCTAATTTAATTAGATTAAGGAAATTGGTTAAGTTAGTTAATATTACATGTATTTTCTAAAACATCCTAGCTAGTCCCCTTTCTTAATTCCCCCATTCCCTCTTCTCCTTTATTGTTATTGAGGGAGTATTAATAGGGGTAAATTAAGAAAAAATTGATAAATATGAAAATTTTATCTTATACTTTGGATCAAAACAAACTCCCCAAATATATCTTATATTAAAAACTAGAAGGAGTGTATGTTATATTAAGTAACTTAACTTAATTTCTTTAATCTAATCAAATTAAATAAATATATTTTAGATAGGAGAAACAATATTTTTTATATTTTTAAGCGGCCAAGTAGCAAATAATAATATAGAGACCGCTCAGCCTTATCACGTGTGCGTCCCATGGCCGCGCTCTTGTTCTTTCCACTAACCTGGCATGCGGACAGTTGAACCACGCACCTTGCTGCTCTACTTAATCCCAATGGGTCTACTGAAATTGACTTAGTTTGGATGTTGGTAGACTCTATGTTTATTTTGGATAGTTTATTTTTAGGTAATAAGTGTTTATATATCATGATTTACGGTATGATTTGTCATTAACTTCGTCATTAACTTTGTATGTGATGATGATATTGACTGAGCGTTAGTTTTCACATACTTTAAACTTATAAATAGTGTACCTTGTAATAGGTTTTATATTTTGTAATTATATTGATGGTATTGATATAACAATGTACCTTTTGTATCTTTAGATAGTAGTAGTTACTACCTCTGATCCTAAATATAGGATATAATTTGTAGTGTAAATTATACTATAAACTATGTTTTATATTTAGGACCGGAGGGAGTACTATTTTTGTCACATAATTTTACATCTAATGTCTAAAGTACTATATATAATACTTCCTGAGATAGATAAGTGCATGAATTAATATATTTATAATTATAAGTATGCTTATAATGCTATCATTTTAAATCATATGACTATTATATTCTAGTCAGATAACTAAATAATAAAAATGTAAATTTATAAACTTTAAATATTTAATACTCTACAATAAAAATATTATTTTTAGGAATACAATAAAAATATTTTGATCACAAAACATAACTATTAATTTTTATTTGACTAAATTATACAACACCCTTCAAAACTTTGGATCAGTTGTATATGACCTTCAATATTTCAAAGTTTAAATTAACTCTTTTGACTTTTTATTTTTTAACTATTAACCCCCTGTAGTTAAGTGGTTGTTATATTTTTAACGGAAAATGCCATATCAGATTATGAGGTAACATGTGACATCCTGTGTAAATTAACAATTTCATAAAGCCCCCTAAACTCTGAACAGTTGCACATAACCTCCTTGAATTTTGGTTAGTTACAAATAACCCTTTTGACATTTCATAATTTAAATTTAACTCTCTTAAAATTTTGATCTATTATATTAAACCTCATGTTGTTTTTTTTATCATTTTAATAAATTTATTAATTTTTTTACTATCATTTGTCAATTAAAATAGTTTTTGTGTATGTAAAAAATTAGAAGAATAATATTTAAAAAATATAAAAATAAAAATATCATCGTTTGCAAAACATTTACTTATTTTTTAAAAATAGACTTAATAAGGGTCACATGGCCTTTTGAACCATACCAATTGGACATATCTACAAATAGATATGAATTTCCAAAGTTGACTGAAAATCTGCCAGTTTTTTGGAAGCAGTGAAATTGTATTGTGCAAAATTTTACTGTACAGAAATCGTTGAAACTGTGATAGATAACCAACAAACTGTGATTAAAAACAGTAATAGTTCAAGTAATAACCAGTTACTTGTTGAATTTAATTTATAGGAATCAGTAATAGCTCGAGCCAGATCAAATGTATTGAACATATGATAGAGCAGGAAAGGGCAATTCCAGGTAGTAACTCTTTCTTTCATGCACTATATGATTATTGTATGTTTGTGTATATCATATTCTGTAACATGAGCACAGTATCTTGGACACGCATATTAGCTTAGTTGTGGTTTGGGATCCAATGGAGGCGCAGAGTTAAGCTAGGGTTGCAAATAGTCGTTTGGCCTTGGACAGTGTGCATACAACATTCTTTTGTTTCACATAACATGGTGCATGACATATTTATGTTCACATCGTATATGTCTAATTGTATGTTACTACTGAGATTCTTTGAATCTCACCCTTTTCATAAATGTAATAAGTTTTCAGCAGCAGACAACGGCTCAAAGGGCAGAATTGTAATTATCGGCAACAGAAGATTCCGAACGAGCACAAGAGGAGATGCTGGTTATCTGAAGACTTTTTATTGTTTTAAGGTGTGTAATTATTATGTTCAAACCCCTGTGGGGAACTATTGTAATATAATTAAGCAATATTATTTCAATAATATCAGTATAATTTTGCTATTCCTATGTGCCCATTAAGCTGCGCAATTGCTACTCTGATTAATATCGATAGTAAGTGATATGTAAGGCAGGGTCTTACATGCCACATGGGCAGAGGGTTAATAATTAAAAAATGAAAAGTCATGGAGGTTAAATTTAAACTTTGAAATATCAAAGGTTATAAGTAACTGACCTAAGTTCTGGAGAATTTTGTATAATTTAACCTCTTTATTTTAGCTATGTCCACTTTCTAGGACAAAGCTGCTGTATTTTTTTTTCGAGGGTTTTCCTTTTTCACGTTAAAATGACAAATTAATTGAAATGTTCACTAATTAGAACGAGATGTTACTTGATAAAACGTATTAGTTTTAAATATGCTTCTTCTTCTTTTCTTTTTTTTTGCCAACTAAATATGCTTCTTCGATAAAGCTGTTAAGTTCCTTCAGAACTAATCATTAATTTGGTATATTGTGTTAATCAGGTTCTGCTATGAAATGCTTATGAGAAAAAAAATAGATGACAGAATTTAATTAGAACAATATATATGATGGTTCTAATTTTGTGTGTGTGTATATTGTCCAAAAAGATATAAACACATGCATGCCTAAAATATTCAACTATTAAAACTTTTAAAAGGAAGAACGTAGTCCAACTAAACACATGCATGACTAAATAGACAAGTATAATGAATATCTCCAAATCAATCTCAACTCACAGTCAATTCCTCTCAAACCAACCACATTATTTATATATTATTATGAATTTCATGCCAAGCATTTGTTTTATGCATGTATCCCTGTATTTTATTACTTATTTTAATTTTGTTTTTCTCCCTCTATTTTTTACTCGAATTTTTTCTTAAAATTTCGTTCAACTGAATGTATTTTTTAGTGAAATTAAAACGTTGTTAGATTATTATTTATATATGGTACCACTATAATATTGCAAAAAACAAAATATTCTACTTCTTAAAATAAATGAAAAAAAAAAAAAAAGAGAGGCAGGAGTAGGGGAAGGAGTAAATGCGCTTCACCAACCAAGATTGCTAGGTGACGCATTGACGTTCGCAATGTAGAATCTTAGTTGGGAACTTGGCAAAGGCGGGAGTCTTTGCGGTAAAAGTAGATACAACTCATACAAGTGATAGCAAAACTTTTTTCCCCTTGCTTTTTTTCACTTGAACGACATAACGCGCGCATATGCTCATTCCTCTCTCACTGCTTGGACTGTCTGGTAGACTCGTCCCTCGCTCACTCTCAGAGTAGTAGCTCTGTTCGTTCATCGTCATTTTCTTCGTCTTCTGGGCGGAGAAATGAGGATTACGCCTCTTGCTTCAATGTTCATGGAGTTTAGAGTTCTCCTCTCCGACTGGTGGGACGAGATCAACGACTCTTCTCTGTGGCAGGCCGCTATTTACTACTTCCTCTGTGCTGCATATGCTCTCGTTTCCTTAGTAGCTCTGGTTTTTGACAAACACTCTCTCCCTCTCTTTCTCTGAAACTGTTGTATATTTTGTGCTTGACTTGCCGTGATTCTGGATTTTCCTTCGCAGTTCTCGTGATTGTGTTCTTGAGTTGTAATCTTCTGAATTGGAATTTCACTCTGGTGGATGTTAATTTTGTTTCTTCGGTCGTTTTGTTTTAGCTAAGCTATTTGGAACAGTAGGTTTGCGTCTACATTCTTGACTGATTAATGTACTTGTCTATTGACATTCACTGAAGATTTCGAACTATTTCAAGCTGAATTTCAACTTGATTTCTCCTGTGGTTGTGTTTGGTTTCGTCTTGTGTTCTTTTGTAAACATTGCTTTAATCAGTTGAGTTCAGCTTTGCCAAATAACGCATGAATGTGATGAACTTAGATAACTACAAGTCTGGCTCTCTGTGGCTCCGGTTTCTTTAATTGTATCTATGTGGTTGATTCTGGATTCTATATTCAATTCTTGTGGGCGGATAACTCCAACAATTCTCACAATTTCTTGTTGGTTTTGTAATGTTTACTTGAGACGTACTAGTATGAACTGGAATTACATTATTATCCACGTTACTCTTTCTTCCATCTAGCTTAAGCTAAGGAGAATAGTAGGTTCGGTCGACGCTCTGATTGATCATGTGTCTAGCGACGGTAATAGATGATTTCGAAGTTTTATCAACTTACTTTCTTCATTTTTTGAATTTCAGTCAGCAGTGTCCTGTGATTACTTGATTCCAGTTTATACTTTTCCGACAATTTAGTATTCAATTAATTGTTTATACCGTATAAAAAGGATAAGTGTGCTGGACTTGGCTATGATCACTGTTTTTTGTCACTGGACCGGTTACTCCTTTGTCTTTTATGGGGCAACAAGATCCCAAACTTATACCATCTTCGTGGTTTTTATACCATGCAGGTTCAATTGATAAGAATTGAATTAAGAGTGCCAGAATATGGTTGGACAACACAAAAAATTTTTCATTTGATGAACTTCCTTGTCAATGGAGGTGAGGTGCCATTTAGAGTCTTGGTCCTAGAAGCATCTCTGGTATTATGTGTTTGTTTGGTCGTTTTACTCCTTTCTTGGCATTTTCATATTGCAGTGCGTGCAGTTGTCTTTGGATTTCACTATCATGTTTTTCTGTTGCATCCGAAGGTTGGCTATACATCTATTACCTTCTTATACTCCCTTCGGTTCTTAAAATAAGACATATATGAAGAGTTGATCTTGGTCCTAAATATAAGACATATTTTTCATATTTGTCAATATTTTTCTAATTTACCCTATAGATGCTCTTTCAATAATAATCAAAGAGGAGAGGGGAATTAAGGAAGATGGCTGTAGTGTTTTAGATAAAAACATCATCTAAACAAATTAGATAAAGGACCGGAGGGAGTAGTTGCTAAGTTGGATAGAGATCGAATTCTATAGATGGCGAAGATGGTAAGGCTTGAGCGCTAACAGAGTGGTTGCATTTTGGATCAGGTATTGGTTTTGGTGCTATTGGAGCTGCCCGGACTACTGTTTTTTTCAACATATACTCTTCTTGTCCTTTTCTGGGCAGAAATTTATCAGCAGGCAAGTCAATTGTCGTTTTAAATCCTATGGTTGTTGATTTTGGTTTTTGTTATCATCTAGAAGCTTTTATATATATTAGCTTGTCCACAGAAAGTTGTTTTTCAGGTTCATCCTTCTGAGGATGGGGGAATTCTAATTTTTGTTTTTTACCAGGCAAGGAGTTTACCGACTGATAGGCTCAGGATATTTTATATTGTAATAAATGGCGCCATATATTTTATCCAGGTAATCATCTTATATTCTTTTATTCGTCATGAGCTTGATATCACTATTTTTGGTGTGTTTCATATTCTTCATGTTCATCTCAATATCTTTTGTCAGCACTTTAGGACTTCCCCACTGAAACATAGGATCCATAATACTAATCAGTTTCAAGACAAGACATTTCCTGATGTCTGATGAAAGTTTCTTGACATAGGATTATTAGGGAACTATGGGAATATGTACCTCTTACATCTGTGCCTTATGTTCAACTATGTTTTGTTGGATTTTGAAATATTTGCATATTAGTAGCCTTTGTTTTGGGCGTTAATATGGCTTACCGATTTTTAGTTCCTGCTAGATTCATGTCAAGCTGGGCATGAATCTCACCATTTTTCCCGGGGCAAAAAGGAACATGCTCTTTGATCTGTAACATGGGTAATAATTGTAATAAAAATATCTTGGTATTCAGGTTTGTGTTTGGATATTCCTCTGGATAGATGAAAGTAGTGTTGTGGAAATTATTGGACAGATATTTATTGCAGGTTAGCTTTCTTTTCAACTATAGTTTTGTGTTTTCTTCTTACTCGCAAGCTTGAGAATGAGTTTTCCTCCCTTGAAATGACCTTTCTAATGAGATTTGCCTTTTCTTGTGCTCAGTTGTATCATTTATGGCTGCATTAGGCTTCTTGTTCTATGGTGGGAGGTGAGGCTTCAATTTGGCTGAAATGTTATTGATTATGAAATAGCTTTGATGTCTCTATTCCCTTGATTAACTCATCGTTCTTAATTGTTTATAGATTATTTTTCATGCTGAAGCGCTTTCCTATTGAATCTAAAGGGAGAAGGAAGAAGCTTAATGAGGTGTGGGCACTTACTTCTAAGTACATCTGATAGAAATTGTTGATTATTATTATTTTTTTTAAAAAAAGGAACTGATGATCTAAATGCTTGTCTAATTCTTTGTCTGCCAAAGGCTAGTGCTTAGCATTTCATTTTGTCATATAGGAAATGAATCAAACATAATTCAGGCTACTGGCAATTTCCCCACCCCCTTTTTCATATGATTATCAGAACTGTCAGCTTCTTGGTGTAACTATATACTGACTTCCGATTTTGTGGTTATGTCATGGATTAAGTTTGATTAGTTTTAGTCCCAAGTTACAAGTGACAAAAATCAGGTCCGCGACTTATTTAAAACTGGTTTCTATCCTATATTTTGCTGCTGTGGTCTTGCATGAACTTTTTGATTTTCTTCTGTTCCGATTGTAGAACAGGGGAAATTGCAATAGAGATTGTATATATAAATAATAGTTGTGTTGACAAAAGGTGGGCTTATTTGTACTGCAGGTCGGATCTGTCACTGTCATATGTTTCACCTGCTTTTTGATACGATGCATAATGGTAACTTCTGACTGTATTATCATAAGGATCGCTGATATATTCTGAAGTTTACTGTGAGAATGATAGGAAAGAACTAAAGTTGCTGGTTTAAAATTATGAATTCCATTATTTTTCTTTCAAACCCTCAAGCAAAACTCTTGCGTTGGTGATCATGCCAGGTTTTTCTAGCTGCATTTGATACAGATGCATCTCTGGACGTTTTGAATCATCCGATTCTGGACTTGATATACTACCTGGTATTATTCTACTATGCACTCCTTTTTTGTTAATTACGACCCAATTTTTTTTGGTTGATATTAACATCTGGGAATTTATCTCTCTAAGTACAGCTGGTAGAGATCCTGCCTTCAGCTTTAGTCCTCTTCATCCTTCGCAAATTGCCTCCCAAGAGAATATCAGCTCAATATCACGCTATCCGTTAACCATATTGCATCCTGGATCTGATTCCATTCTTTTGTCATTTAGGGAGATGATTTTAATGATTTTATTCTCTAGCTCTGGCCCAAAAAAATAATGGAAAAAGGAGGTTCGGTGGTTAGATGCCGCTGAAGCTTAGCAGAAGAAGCAGATGCAGTCAAAGTGTCCAGCCAAAGGTTTTTTGAACCATTGATATGTTGTGTTTGCAGTCTTCTGACAAGTGTAATGTATAGTGATGCAACTTGGAAATGATAGTTTTGGGTCATTTTTCTAGGGCTTTTTTATTTTTCTTCGAGGAGGGATTTTTTGAACCAGGAGAAAGAAGATGGGGTGGGAGGGATATTCGTGAGGCTTAGATGTAGGGGGCCGTTTTCAGAGTTCTAATACCAATTGGTTACCTGCACCTGAAGTTAATGATGCATCCGTTCTTTTCCTGTTTATGCTTGCATATAGTTACATTTATTGCTTGCTAAACTCACCGCAAATGGTATGAAACCAATTTCTGTGTTAATTGCAATGCAGAGCACTAAGGGCTTATTTGGTTTGAGGGGAGAGAAAAATTTTTTGAGTTGAATTTAAAAAAATTAGAGAAGTGGGGTTAAAAATTTTTAATTAATTTTTCTTACTCTTTTATCTTATATATTTTCTTTATTAAAATTTTATTATCCCATTTCTTTAATCTTTTAAAATTCAACTCAAAAATTTTCCCTCCGCTTTCAAATCACTCACACCAAAAAGACCCTAAGAGTTATTCACCACTATGAATGAACTTTATACAGTTTAAATAGAATCACAACAGTTTAGATTTAATATTTTCAAGTTGCAGGAGCCAATGCCCGTGCATCAACGTCTATCATACTTCAATGAAGACAAATAACATTCACTAGTCTTGCTTTTAAAGAAAATTGGTCTTCAAATTAAAACCACCTTCAATTAAAAAAGCACTCATTTCATTTATAGGTGACCACATTCCAATAATCACTCATAATTCAACAATTGAGTGGACCAAAAGAATCATATCTTATGGAGTAATAAGATGCTGCGTTGTGGAATTAGAGATACAAATTGAGCAAAGAGATGATATGCATTTGCACCATCACGCACGCGCACAAATACAAATCTTTTCAGTGGACCCACACTTGTAACCCAAAGAACATCGTCCTTCATAAGCTTAGCTTTGTTCCAAGTCCTTACTGACCTCGATTCGGAGAATTAGAGGCGTCTTTTAACAAGGAGCGTTTTCTTCATAATTAACTTGTTAAATTACTGTGACTTTTTTAACTCAATCAATAGAAATCAATCGATCTACTAGTAAGATATAAGCCATCAACTACACACCTTATATCATGATAATAATTAACAAATTAACGTAACAAGGCGGGGAAAGCAAAAGAAATTGCGGACATCTATATTTTACAAGATCAACCAATCCTCTGTTCACTCGCTATTTCCACAGCTCATATTATCGGCACCTCCCAATTAGTTGGGCTTTTTTCAAAAGCCTATTCAATCGCGGTGCATTTCCTCTGCTTGCGGAGGAGCAAATCTGACATTGGCTGGCCGTGCCACAACAACATTCTCATCTGCAAAAAGTGCTTTGATGAATGCTGGGGTTTTAAGAGGCCGACGACCAGTCATCCGAGGATACACATCTTCAAGAAAATAATACGCATGGCCAGCAATCATTCCCTGAAATGTGATTTCAAGTTCGTCATTAGTTATTTCAGTTTTACATATATTCTTGCTTCAGTTTCAGGTTCTGCTAAAATATAACATGATGATAAACTATGTTTTAACAATCAATCGTATATTGAGTTGTAAAAAATATTCTCATGCCATATTTCTAGGAGGGAATCTAATTGCATCTTAACAGTGTACGTGTGACGTATCAACATGATAATAGTTTATGAGAATATTTGCAAACACACCAGTAAATCCACCCAGGCACTAGCACCAACAAGGACAGAAAATCCCAAGAGAACCTGCATAAAATTTCAAGAACAGGTGGCCTCAATAACAAGACATTTGGTTTAAGTATAAATCATTAATTAATCATATAAACAAGTCCAACAATATAACAACAGCAAAGCTTACATACCCATGGAAGGTAAGCTGCTGTGAAAGTAAAGAGACCCAGGAAACTCATATGAATGAAGGGATTTTGTTTGCTCCAGACGTAAACCTGAAAATTAAGTTAGTTAAAATTTTGAAACATTAGAAGGGTTTAAAACATGAAGTCTCAACAATAAAATATAGGCAAATGTTGCAGACCATCATGAATGTCAATGAGTTGCTGAGGAATATAATTTTTGCAAATGAGGCTGCCAAATAAGGTATCATCCCACCAACAAGAACAATTCCAGTCAACACAGTGGCGCCAAACAAGAGCATATAAAAGAAGTCAGCAGTTCGCCCCCTGAATGAGTTCTCCTCTAGAAGCTTGCAGTATCGAGCAAGAAAAAACATATGAAACAAGAAATCCAAGTCTGCCATTCAAATGAGAACACACCAGGTCAAGCATAATAAAATGTGAGATCTAACACCTCTAGTCTAATTATCAAATATTATGAAGCATGAATGAGTCAATAATATGAAAGCTTTACCGGTATTATGCTCCTTAAAAGTGCACAACATACATAAACAAAATAAACAAGCTTGAGAATTCTGCTATGACCTATTCAATGAAATAAAGCAGAGTAACTCTCATTTAACAAGAAAGATTTAAGGCAAAAGGGCTGGGAGTCATATTGTACAGGACAGTCCGGGATATGCCATGAAAGCAAGTTAGCTAGTAGCCAGAACTAGGGGTGGAAATAGGCCAGGTGGCCTGTCAGGGGCCTGTAGCTTAGCCTGTGATTGGCCTGTTCAGGCCTGATCTGTCAGGCTAAAAGGCCAGGCCAAGGCCAAAACAAAAGCCTGTTTTGCTTAATAGGCCAAGCCAAGGCCTATTGACAGGCTTGTTAGGCCTGTCAGGCCGGCTTGAGCCTGTTAAAATATTAAAAAAAAAATCAGATAAGGGTTAAAGGATAATTTTGCCTGAGCCTGTAAGTTTTAGCCTGTTTAAGGCCTGTGGCTTGTTGGCCTGTTTTGCAGTGTGGCCTGTAGGCCTGTTGGTTTGCTTAAAAAAATTTTAAAAATTCAGGCTTCCTTAACAGGCTTTAGACTAGGCCCAGGCCTTAAAATTGGCCTCCAACAGGCCACAGGCTAGGCTCAGGCCAGTTTGTGCCTTAACAGGCCTGAGCCTGACTTGGCCTATTTCCACCCCTAGCCAAAACTGATAATCAGTATCTTCTACATTTACATAGTAAAATTTGACTGACTCTTCAATTACAGCTAGCCTGAAATTGTGCTACACCCAAAAAGGCGGAAAAACTTTCATTCACTTGCTCTCAAGTCAAAATTAAATTTGATTTACCAGAATTGAATTACAATCAATCATCAATACAATTGTAAAGCCAAAAAAAAAGGCGGCAGCAAAAGATGTTTTTCCAAAACCACGTAGAAACACGAACAACACTTGTGTGGCAGCACAGATTTCTGGATTTTAACCCACCCTCGGTCATGTCACTCATTATGTTTGAGCAAGCCAATAATGGGTTGTGTTGGAGTGGGCCTAACCGCCACTTATGGGCCTATCTCACTTAAACCCTAATTTTCCTAATCTATTATGTGATCAAATCTGTTTTAAATTTCAAATTATTGTTTCCTTGATTATAGGAGAGAATCTAGGGATCAAATTAGGTTAACCATCTATGCTTTACTCCTATATATATGTACACATATCAAATGAATAAAATAACACAGAGCTGCGACTCTGATTTCATGGTATCAGAGACGAAAGATCCATGTCATATAAGGCAGCTTTAAACGGTCAGCCGCGGGCCTTCACTGTTGACGATGAAGATCACCATTCCTCGTCAACTGCAGAGGACCCAAAAAGGATTGACATGTTGACTAATCCGGGAAACCATGGTGCAACCTCATCATCATCATCATCATCATCATCTGGTCTGATTGGGGCAGCGTCGGATTCCCTCTCCCAAATAATGATAGCTCATCGGTTGAATGAAAACAACTATCTTCAATGGTCCCGGAATATATTGATGTATGTTCGAGGAAAGAAGAAGGTGAAGTATCTCACCGAAGATCCTCCTACAGCCAACTTTGCCGAATTCGACTCCTGGTGTGCAGAAAATAATATGGTTATGGCATGGTTAGTTAACTTGGGTTGCTTTAATGAAAGAAAAATCTGAGGTGTTCCCACTCTTAAAAATTTTTTATACTTTTGTCCTAAATCAATTTCAAACTCCTATTAAAATTCTTAGAAGTGATAATGGTCGGGAGTACTTAAACTCGAACTTCAGAAATTTTTTGACAGAAACAGGCATCCATCACCGAACTTCTTGTGTTCATACTCCCCAACAAAATGGAGTGGCTGAAGGAAGAATCGTCACCTCCTTAAGTAGCTAGGTCTATTGAAAGTAGTGTTCCTAGCAGATTTTGGGGAGATGCTGTTCTTACTTCAGTCTACTTGATTAACCGAATGCCTTCAAAAACACTAAGTTTTCAGACTCCGCTACAAATCTTTACAGCAACTTACCCAAATTCCCCACTTATTAATTCTATTTCTCAAAGGGTTTTTGGCTGTACAGTTTTCGTTTACAATGAGGGAGGAGGAAAACTAGACACACGGGCTCTTAAGTGTATTTTATTGGGCTATTCTTCAACTCAAAAAGGTTACAAGTGTTTTTGTCCAATTACGAATAAATCCTATGTCACTTTAAATGTGAAATTTGTTGAAAATCAACCTTATTTTTCACAAACACCTATTCAGGGGGAGAGTAGGAGTGAATGGATTGTTTATGAAACTGAGCATGATCATCAATCCGTTTCTTCATCTGGACATCCTGTTAACAGTCCCCAAACATCACTACATATCCCAGATCCTTCACCTCCAGATCCAGATCCAGGTTCTTCACCTATCAATTCTATTCCTAGATCTGTCCCATACACTGATTCCATTGAAAACAGCCTTGATCCTAATACTTCAGCCCATGAAACTCTCAGAAATAGATATCAGCACAGTCCCCAAACAGTTGATCTCCAAACAACAAATCCTTTTGAGCCTCTTAACTTGATTTCAGAATCTGAAACATATGAGACTAGGCTGGACGAACCTATACAGCCATGGAACAGCAACATGATACGGTAGATAGCAACTCCACACCTCAGCAGACTCATGATCCTATCCCTAAGACAAGCCTTGAGGATCTATGCTGGCCTATTGCCTTAAGGAAAGGGAAGAGAAGCTGTACACAACACCCTATAGCTCGGTATGTCTCATATAATAAACTTTCACCCCACATGAAAATGTTTGTGGCTAATGTTGAGAAGGAAGGCATACCTAGAAATTTTGAGGAAGTTGTCTCTGATCCAAAGTGGAAACAGGCAATAGAAGAAGAGTTGAGAGCTTTGCATAAAGTGGAACATGGAAAATCACAAATTTACCTAAAGGTAAATCTGTAGTTAGCAGCAAGTGGATATTTAGTATTTACTGTGAAATACAATCCAGATGGGAGTGTGAATAAGTACAAAGCCTGACTAGTTGCTCGAGGTTTCACCCAAACTTACGGCATTGATTATCACGAGACCTTTGCTCTTGTAGCAAAACTAAACACTACAAAGGTTTTGCTATCTCTTGCAGCCAACCTAGAGTGGCCTCTCCATCAAATGGATGTGAAAAACACCTTCTTAAATGGGGATCTTGAAGAAGAAGTATACATGGAAGTGCCATTGGGACTAAAAAACTCAGAAAATTCCAGCAAAATGTGCAAGCTTTACAAGTCATTATATGGACTGAAACAATCACCAAGAGCATGGTTCGAAAGATTTACTTGGGCCATCAAGGCTTGGGGTTACAAACAATGCCATGCAGATGATACACTGTTTATAAAGGACAGAGATGGAAGAAGGACAATTCTCATTGTATACGTTGATGATATTGTCTTAACAGGAGATGATGAAGAAGAAATCACAATGCTAAAGAAAAATCTAGCATCAGAATTTGAGATAAAAGATCTTGGTTCACTGAGATACTTCTTAGGAATGGAAGTGGCTAGAACTTATAAAGGGATAAGTGTTTCACAAAGAAGGTATACCTTGGACCTCATTAAAGAGACTGGAATGTTGGGTGCTAAACCAGCTCATACTCCTATGGAGTTAAATCAAAAATCAACTACTAGACCAAATGGCACGGCAGTAAATCAAGAGAGATATCAAAAATTAGTTGGAAAACTAATTTATTTGTCTCACACACAACCTGACATATGTTTCCCTGGCAGTGTGGTGAGTCAATTTTCAAGTAATCCACAAAAAGAGCATATGACAGCAGTATACAGGATACTTCGGTACCTAAAGAAAACTCTAGGCTTAGGTTTATTTTTTGGAAAAGGAAGAACTAGAAGTGTTGAATTGTTCACTGACACTGATTGGGGTGGTTCAAAAGTTGACAGATGCTCTACCACTGGCTATTGTACCTATGTATGGGGTAATCTGGTAACTTGGAGGAGTAAGAAACAGCCAGTAGTCTCACGAAGCTCAGCAGAATCTGAATACAGGGCATTGTCCCTTGGAGTATGTGAAGGTATGTGGGTTACACGACTTCTTAAGGAGATTAAGGCTGAATAAGCAGAACCCATAAAAGTATGGTGTGACAATATGTCAACAATTAGGATTGCGAATAATCCTATTCATCATGACCGAATGAAGCATGTGGAAATAGATCGTCATTTTATTAGAGAAAAATTGGAAGCAAAAGTGATGGACCTATCACATATTCCATCAGAAAAACAGGCAGCAGATATTATGACCAAGTCCCTCACTCAGGGAAAGTTCGAAGGTCTAAGAAGCAAGCTAGGAATGATCAACATCTATTCACCAGCTTGAGGGGGAGTGTTGGAGTGGGCCTAGCCACCACTTATGGGCCTATCTCACTTAAACCCTAATTTTCCTAATCTATTATGTGATCAAATCTGTTTTAAATTTCAAATTATTGTTTCCTTGATTATAGGAGAGAATCTAGGAATCAAATTAGGTTAACCATCTATGCTTTACTCCTATATATATGTACACATTTCAGATGAATAAAATAACACAGAGCTGCAACTCTGATTTCAGGTTGGATATCTCGCCAACCTAACCCATTGACCAACATAAACCTCCGTAAATGATAAACAGAACGCAGCCATTATAAAGCTCACAGAGCATCTAAATGCTGAGCTAAATTAGAACTTCAATTGTTTGCTCAAAAAAAAAAAAAAGAACTTCAATTGAATTATCTACAAAATCAATCCGTCAATTTCAATTCGTAACAGTTCTACAAAATATGAAAGGAAAGAATTACCCATTTTCCGGAAGTACAAGAAATTAGTAATGAGACGCCAGAACTGATATTGATTAACCACCAATCTTGGATTCAAATACAAATGATACGGAGATATTATCTGCATAGTCATTAAAAAAAAAATCAACAAACATCATGTCACTCAACCTTGCCAAATTCCAAATCAACATGAACTTAATCAGATCAAAACCATGTGCCTAATACCCATTCCAATTAATAATTTTGAGTTATTAAAATGTTGCAAATCAATAAATGATTACGTTTCCTTAATTTGAAAGGACTCCAATCTCAAAAAGAAACAATGAAGCCGACTCATTTCAAATAGTAAATTACAAACCCTTAAAGCGTCGAATAAAAATTGCAAAACCCTTGTTTGGGACAAATGAGAAAAGCATCACACTAGAGAAAGGAGATAATCATAGACGTACATCAAGAGAACAGCCGACAGTGGTGACGATAGCTGCAGTGAGATACGAGCGCGTAATTACGGGCATCTGCTTATACCATTCTTCGACAGCTTGAGCCATTTTGTTCTTCCCCTAATTTCTGTCTCGAAAGATTGCAACAACAAATACGAAAGTTTCGAGAAGCTTCTTGTGCAGAATCAGAGAGCTAGTATGAGAATTGGAAGGAGAAGACCGACCAAAAAGCAAGGGAATAGTAGCTAACGCACCCTACGTTGAGAGGAGAGATAGTGTTGTTCTTTCCGGTTCTGGCTTCTGGGAGACTCGGCTTTGGGAAACATCTCCTGGTTCTTCATAAAAGCGAGATGACGAAAGCCAGCTAATCAAGTAGCGCGTGTCATATCACGAACCAGTCATATTATTCTTAATTGTTTTCCAATTCTTAGCTGGAAAATGGGCCAGTAGTTCTGGGTAGCCTCCAAATTCTAAAAGCCCATCACTGTTATGTGGGTCAAGCATAAGCCGGTATATTCATAGATCCAAAAGTATGAAATGCCCTTAACACAATTTTGTTTTTTAACCTTTTTTTTTTTGCCATACCATAATTTTTTGGGAGAATTACAATGAGGTCTCAAGAAAATAAAAAAATAAAAAAATGGTCCTTGTAGATTACAAAATGAAAAAATGGTTTCATTAACAACTCCAGTAGCCTGTATTGATAACTCATTAACAACTCCATGAGTCTGTATTAACAACTCCATGGGACCATTTTTTCATTTTGCAATCTATTGGGACCATTTTTTCATTTCTCTTCTTCCATGAGACTTTAGTGTAATTCTCCCTAATTTTTTTACTTTACATGTCAGTGGTTTTAAACATATTATAATATAATGGAAAAATTATTTTCTATAAAAAATGGGAAATGCACTGACAGATTCCACATTATAAGACTAATTACCCAAAGCTACTTGAAATTTGTTAAAGAACTTAAGTGCAGCTAATCTTCTTCAATTATGTTCAATATATTTTTGGCAAAAAAATTATGTAACTATATACTGAGTTATATTCGCTCAAGAACCTGAGTTCTCAAGTATTGTTGGTAACAAATTTTACAATGAGAAAATGTCAACAATTTTTTCTATTACATAATATCATTAGTCATGCATCGATAATATACTCGTATAAAAAGTTAAAAACAATGAAAATTTTGTAGTATGTGAGCCAAGTTGTGAAGTTGCACAAATTCAAACTTAATATCAAAGTCAATTAAATTTTATGTTAAATTTGTTAAAAAAATAAAAAAAAAAACTTACGGAATTTTTAATTTAGTCATAAGGACCAAACTGATATTTAAAAATTCTGTCAATTTACTTCTATGGCTCTGAGGTGGAAATATACTAAGTTAGATTAGGCTTTACCTAAATAGACTTGAACCTACAACAAAAATTTAGAGCCTGAGTCTAAGCTTGAGTATGTATGTAGGCTTTTTTTAAGCTTGTGCCTAGGCTTTCAAAAGGTTTGACAAGGCTTAAAGTTTGTTTAAAGACCCACTTAAAATGTAGGCTTTTAAATAACATTTAGGGTCCGTTTGGTGTGAGGGATTTGGAAAGGAAGGGAGTGAAGGGAAAATTTTTATGAGTTGAATTTTAAAATAATGAAGAAGTGGGGTAATAAAATTTTAATAAAGATAATATATAAGATAAAAGAGTAAGAAAAATTAATTAACATTTTTTAACCCCACTTCTATAATTTTTTTAAATTCAACTCAAAAAAATTTTGTCTCCACCCACTTTCCCTCCTCTCCCCTCTAACCAAACAAAAGTCTATGCCTCTAATTTTATATATAACCCTTCCCACTTATTTACAATCCTACATTATCAGTAAAAACCTAACATCCATTCATATCATAATATAATGACTTAGTAAATAGTAAGGAAAAGAAAAGAATATTTATTCACAATATTTATCTAAGCAAATAGTAATACGAAAAACTAATCTTTCGTTGACTAATGAAGTATATTTTTTAAAATCAACCAAGCATAATTTACAAACAATATGTAAAATTGGATTTTACCTTTTTTACTTTTCCTATATAAATTGAGACACTTCTCCTACTAAGATTATAATATTTCAGTTGGCACTAAAATAAACTCATAGTAATTATTATTAGACTTGAGTGGATGATGTAAATAAGGGAAGATGGAATGAGTTAGCGTTGTCGATGTGATATGAAACTTAAGATTAAGGTGAAGCTGGTAAATTTATAAAATTATTTAGATGATATTATACATACACACACTTATATAATAATATGAATTTAAAAGATTCAGTGTGTGTTTGAATTAGCTTTTTTTAATAGTTTTTACGACTTACGAGATAAGTGTGTGAGAGGAGTTTTGTCTCGGGTTGCGCAAACCATGGTTTTGGTGCTTGCCAAACACACACTAAATAGGCCAAACCTGTAGACTTATAGATTTTGCCTTATAAAAATAAACATGACGTATTAGCCTCTTTACTAAATAAATTATGTTAGACTTTACATAGGCAGGTCATAGACTCCTGTTAATATCATGACCTATTTCCATCCTTTGAGTTATAAAAAAGAAAAATTGAAGACATTTTGGTGTCCGGAATGAAAATATGTGAATTGAGATTTGAGAATGTCAACTTGTAAACTTGTTATTTTTTTTTTTGACAAAGGAGCAAAAATGCCCATGATTATTTGCAAAAGGAGCAACAGGCACAATGTAAAAATTTTTGGTTCAGAAATACCTCTGTACATAACAAAATGGACCATAAATACCATTACCGTCAACGTCCGTTAACTAGAACAATTGTGACTCTTATTTATTCATTATACTGTACAATAGTTGCTGAGTAGGAAGAGGTCATGGCAGGTAGTGTTGGTGTGGATATTTATTCAAAAGCTCAACTTCCAAGCTTTCTATCACTTCTCTTATTCCATTGATAAAAAAAAAGGTTCTCTTGTTCCATATTTTCTTTTACGATGGCATCGAATGTGAAAGCTACGAGGAACCGCCCAGGATTTTGCTCATCGGGTTCAATCCTTAGAGTCTCCTTCTTAACATTAACAACGTTCCTTATGGTAACCGCCTTCTGATGCTCTACATATGGTGCAGGCGGAGGCATAGCAGGCCTGTAATGGTAACTAGCACCCGTCCATGAGGGGTCCGTTTGTGGATGAGGCCTCACACGATGGTGGTGATCGAGAGGAGCTGGCAAAGGCGTCGGCATAGCTTGATAGGGAGCAGAATGGTGACCTATGTACTGGAAATGTGGGGAAGGATTTGAGTTTGGGGATTGCGATGCCTAAGGTGTCGATGTTGGATGAACAGACCGATTCAACATGATTTCTGGTTGCGGCCTAACCGGCGACAGTGGCGGCGGATGACTCCGTCTGCTCTTGCTTCTCCGACAGTTGTTAGCGCTACTACTTCCTATGTCACCCATGGAATGAGAGGCTTCTTTCAAGTTGCGAGGTATGAAGAAAAATATCCAGAAGCTCACTTTCTCAATCAAAATAAAGCAGTGTTTCAGTCTATTTTACTCTAGGGGCCAAAAAATCCAGACGTTTTGGAATCCGGATGCTCCGAAGGTATAAACACGCAGAATTCGTCCCTTTGTAGCGATTTGCACCACGGAAGAATTCAAACTTGGAAGAATTCATGAGAAGATGAACTGAGCAAAGGCCAACTGAAGAAGATTGAAGATTTGGCGCATAGGAAGATTCGGGGCATGTGATCATGAGTTAATTCTATTTGCTCAACATTTCAAATAAAAGCGGTCAACGTAACAGACAATGACGGTGGTGGCATTTATGATCCATTTTGTTATGTATATAGGCATTTCTAAACCAAAAATTTTTACATGGTGCCTGCTGCTGTTTTTGCAAATGATAATAGACATTTTTGCTCCTTTACCCGTTTTTTTTTTTTTACTAGAACTTGCAAACTTGTTTGATCCTCTCGTACATCTACCCCATATCCGTATGACCTGTAATAATAAACGGTCAGGATTAGTGGACTTTCCAATAGCGCATGCGCATGCCTGCAAAAGATTTTTGTTTCGCCACACTATCGAGGTTCGAGGATCAAAATTCAAAACTCACACTCGCCTTCTTCATTCTTCAATCGTCCCTACTGAAAAACCCTAGCCGGGCTTATACCTCGAGCTTAATCTCCATCTCCAACAATGTCTATATTCTGTCGGCTTTGCCAAGCCTACCCCAAACGCCATTATTCAACAATCCTATCTCCGGACTCATCCAAGCCTCTCTCCTCAATCGAGAAATCCAGAGCCGCCCTCAGTCTTATCAAAACTGAGAAGAATCCAGAACGCATCCTCGAGATTTGCCGTGCTGCTTCACTCACTCCCGTAACGCACATCGATCGAGTTACTTTCTCCCTCGCTGTTTCCAAGCTCTCCAAGTTCAACCATTTCGAGGGAATCCGTCAATTCCTTGAGGAACTGAAGACGCGACCTGACCTGAGGAATGAGCGGTATGTATCACACGCGATTGTTCTGTACGGCCAAGCTGACATGCTTGACCATGCTATTCGTAGTTTCAAGGAAATGGAGGAATTGGGCATTCATCGGTCGGTTAAATCGCTTAATGCTCTTCTGTTCGCTGGTATTCTGGCCAAGAATTTTAAGGAGGTAAGCCGAATTTATCTTGAGTTCCCTAAGATTTATGAAATAGAGCCGAACCTTGATACCTATAATACAGTAATTAAGGCTTTCTGTGAGTCGGGTTCGTCTAGTTCTGTGTATTCCGTGTTGGCCGAGATGGATAGGAAGTCTGTTATACCAAATGCGACTACTTTCAATACATGGATTGCGGGATTTTACAAGGAGGAGAAGCTTGAAGAGGTCGGGAAGGTGTTGGAGTTGATGAAGAAGCATGGCATTAAACCGAGTCTAAGCACCTATAATATTAGGATCCAGAGTCTCTGTAAATTGAAGAGGTCATCAGAGGCAAAGGCTTTGTTTGATGGAATGATATCCATGGGTAGAAAGCCGAATTCAGATACTTACTCGCAATTGATTCATGGATTATGTAAAGACGACCACTTTGAGGAAGCGAAGAAATTGTTTGAGGACATGAAAAAGAGAGGTTTCAAGCCGGATAGCAATTGCTATTTTACTTTGGTTTACTTCTTGTGCCAATGTGGAGATTTCGATACTGCTTTACTGATTGCCAAAGAAAGCATCGAAAAGAATTGGATTCCTGTGTTTTCGTCGATGAAAAAACTTGTGAATGGACTGGTCAGCATTTCGAAGGTTGATGAAGCTAAAGATCTTATCAAGCAAATCAAGGAGAAATTTACGGAAAATAGTGATAAATGGGATGAAATTGAAGCTGGATTGCCTCAATAATGAACACCTAGGATAGCATAAATATTTGATCTTTCAGACGGAACCCTTAAAGATCAATTATCAGAGGAAAGTTTACAGAAATGACTCTACGTTTTAGTCATGGGTAAGTTCTTTCTTTTTTTGACCAGTGTGGGTAAGTTCTTTCGGTCATTTCATCTGCCGAATATCAATCAATTCTTCGTCTTGTTGAAGATTTATATCTGGACGAGTTGTTTGAGGAATAATTGGCCCCATCATGCAGTTTCATTGTTCTCTTTGACACTTGGGTTATTGCTAAAAGTCCATGTTAAATGATATTCTGCCAATTCAATTTTGTGTCCTGCTCTTTGTTGATCTTATATGGTTTTCCATTTTCGGGTAAGAAACGTGAAAGTTTTCTGAGTCTCTGTTATCTTCACAAATCGATCTCTAAGTTATGCGTTTAGTTTCTTGTGTAATCTCTTAGACAATCTCTTTGATGCATGTCATCTTTACCCTCTCAATGAACTTAATTAAATTCCTTGGACTTAGGGACCAAAATGCCAATGGTATGTAATTTTATAATCATACAAGAATTATAATTTTCCTTTAGTACACAAAATCCTTTTATATTCTTATTAAATTGAAAATTGCATTTAATAAACAAAATCTTCCGTCCGTCATGACCGTGTGCATTGAAATAACTCAATGCACGATCTCTCGGTACAGTGAACAATTAGATACAGACTCTATGGTCCCTAAATTTCTTAAATAAGGGTGTGGCTTCACGGAGTTAGCTGGATGGAGGAACAACTAAACTAACTTTGATGCAAGAGCGGATCTCCGTGCGTATTGTGCTCCATATGCAGCAGTTGATGCTACTGTGGTTGAAGCTACTAACCAACTGCACCAAGTTAAAAAGCACAACTTTAGCATCTAGGAATACTTGCTAGGATTATAAGCACATGCAAAAACCAAAATTCTGGCCTCAATAATTACCTCAGATATGTAATGTACGAATGAGTGTCTTGGGTTCCAAACTCTGGTTGAAGAAGAGCTGCAGCAACTAATGCTAACTGCAACACTGTATTAACCTGTCCACATTCATAGTTAAAATCAAAACTAAAGAACTGCGCTCTATGCTCATAGCCTATCTTGTGCTTCCTAATCATATGCAGTACAATTTTTTAATCTTCTTGTGTTTGGGACCAGGGATAGAGGTAGGTATTTAAATAAGGGATTAAACCCAAGACAACTACAAACTGTTTACAAATTACAATAATGACAGGCAAAGACTTTCTCTGCATCCATTGACAGACAGTTTGGTTTTTAATTATTCCAATTATCTATTATACAATGGGTTCAGTTGTACTTCCGATACTGTTGCATTTCATGGGAATGCTAATATGTATGCACAAGTCAACATATCATGTACTGATACCGAATTCCAATAGTCAATCTACCTGAGATATGGATCTGGAAGGGAATTCAGAATCTAAGGCTGTAAAACTATTTATGTTCTGTTGATGCATATAAAAAGTTCATCCTAAGAAATGAATCCAATTTGATAAGCATGATGTCATCTAGTATTATATGATCTTTTCCCTGCCTAATGTGCAAAGCCATGCACTGTACAATAACCAAAACATTCAAAATGCTTACCTTGCTAATAAAGAGTGGCTCAATCTTTTGACGACTAGTTCCATCAAGGTTAAAAAAATCGGCCCAGCTTTTCCACTGAGAGAAGCAGAACATGAATAAGCTTTCCATAAGAAAACTACAGAGTACACAATTTCTCAAGCAAAAATGAAAACTTGAGAACCACGTTACTCTTACCCTCCAACCCAAACTGCTCCCTCTTAAATACACTGCACCACCAACAAGGAAGACATCTCGGAACACAACAAGTCCAACAAGTCCAGCTTCAAAGCACAAAAAAACCAAAAAGAATACTTTCAACGATATATCAAGGGATACAGAGTAATGTGTTTTTCTCATAGCTTACCTGATGAAAAAATACAACAATCATTTTAATTGAAACAACTTACGATGCAATAGATCTTGATGTACCATTGCAATCGCAACACAACCAATAAGTACCTGCACCATTAATTGAAGATAAAAAATCATCCAGAAAAATAGAGCCAAAGGTTGGTTCTATCATCCAAAAAATGTGGCAACCTCAAGTGAAATGACACTGAACTAGGAAGGAGAGTATATAATTTGTACCTTGTCTGCAAGAGGATCGAGATAGGAACCCACCACAGAATCTATTTTCATCTTCCTAGCCAGATATCCATCCAGCTGGAATATATGAGAAGAGAAAGACATTTAGTACGTAACTTCTATTCTTTAAGGAGTGGATTGCTTCAATATCAATAATTATTTTGAAAAAAAGGATGTTTTCATACCCAATCAGTTGCTCCAGAGATGGCTAACCCTATCATCGATGAAGTATAAAACTCGTTTGTGATCATCCTGGACAAAATTACCACGCAAACAAGAGCATCATTAAACAAGCAATCAACAGCAACCAAAAGTTTGGAAATTTTACCGATGCAATTAGGGCCTCTTCATGTCATAACTTATTCACATAAAAGATAAGTATCAACATTTCATTACCGATGGCCTAAACTAATGAACTCAAACATAAGAAAAAGCAAAATTTCAATAAAGACTACAAGGAACAAAAGCAATCAGCAAAGCTTCTGTCATCTGCCTACAGCCCATTCAGTTGTTTGTTTCCATCTGAGGCATTAGTGAATTCCACATTAATGAGCTCAGTGATACGTTTATTCTTATATCTTTAAGTACAAGACAGTATCACCTTCATTTTCCCCCATTAATTTCACATTTCAACACAAAATTGCTAGAAATGAAAAGAAAACATAAAAGAACGCATAAACCTATCATCAAAGAGGGGAAAGGGCGAGTGAACGTACCATCCGAGAACTGGGCCAAAAATCAATCGACTGAAGGAGATCAAGTTTGGCGCATTAAAGAAACTGTCAACAAGATCGTGCTCGGAAGACTCGGCCGAGTTGGAATCAACCCGATCCAACAATTTGAGAGGAAAACGGGTTCTAGCCCGAAGTAAATTGAGATTCAAATTCAACGCTTCAACCCTTCGTCGAACGAAGCCATTTCCTTGCAGGTACAGAGGAGTGGCGGATTGAGAGAGTTTCCATGGAGGGCAAGCGAGGAATAGAGGACCTTGCTGAAACGGGATAATCCATTGGGAAAGAGGAGGAAAGAATCTGTGAGGACCGTTATTTGAAGGCAATCGGAAAAGTGGGTGAGAAGGAGAAGCACAACGAGAGAATGAGGAAGTGGCTGTTGTCGATAACGTGAGGAAGGATCGATTTTTGGTGTTAGTGTTGTGGGTTATAGACTTAAGGGGCCTGAAGAGTACCATCGTCGAGGCATTCTTGAAAAAGCGATCCAGAAATTGGCAACTCCGAAGAGCGAAGGTTTTGAAGGGGTTTAGACTTTTGGGGGGGAAGAAGAAGAACGACACGTGTGATGTTGTCGACTCCAATCTCAAAAGGAAACAATGAAGCCGACTCATTTCAAATAGTAAATTACAAACCCTTAAAGGGTCGAATAAAAATTGCAAAACCCTTATTTGGGACAAATGAGAAAAGCGTCACACTAGAGAAAGGAGATAATCATAGACGTACATCAAGAGAACAGCCGACAGTGGTGACGATAGCTGCAGTGAGATACGAGCGCGTAATTACGGGCATCTGCTTATACCATTCTTCGACTGCTTGAGCCATTTTGTTCTTCCCCTAATTTCTGTCTCGAAAGATTGCAACAACAAATACGAAAGCTTCGAGAAGCTTCTTGTGCAGAATCAGAGAGCTAGTATGAGAATTGGAAGGAGAAGACCGATCAAAAAGCAAGGGAATAGTAGCGAACGCACCCTACGTTAAGAGGAGAGATAGTGTTGTTCTTTCCGGTTCTGGGAGACTCGGCTTTGGGAAACATCTCCTGGTTCTTCATAAAAGCGAGGTGACGAAAGCCAGCTAATCAAGTAGCGCGTGTCATTCACGAACCAGTCAGATTATTCTTAATTGTTTTCCAATTCTTAGCTGGAAAATGGGCCAGTAGTTCTGGGTAGCCTCCAAATTATAAAAGCCCATCACTGTTTTGTGGGTCAAACATAAGCCCGTATATTCATAGATCCAAAAGTATGAAATGCCCGTAACACAATTTTGTTTTTTAACCTTTTTTGCCAGACCATAATTTTTTTACTTTACATGTCAGTGGTTTTAAACATATTATAATATAATGGAAAAATTATTTTCTATAAAAAATGGGAAATTCACTGAAAGATTCCACATTATAAGACTAATTACCCAAAGCTACTTGAAATTTGTTAAAGAACTTAAATGCAGCTAATCTTCTTCAATTATGTTCAATATATTTTTGGCAAAAAAATTATGTAACTATATACTGAGTTATATTCGCTCAAGAACCTGAGTTCTCAAGTATTGTTGGTAACAAATTTTACAATGAGAAAATGTCAACAATTTTTTCTATATAATATCATTAGTCATGCATCGATAATATACTCGTATAAAAACAATGAAAATTTTGTAGTATATGTGCCAAGTTGTGAAGTTGCACAAATTCAAACTTAATATCAAAGTCAATTAAATTTTATGTTAAATTTGTTAAAAAAAATAAAAAAAAAACTTACGGAATTTTTAATTTAGTCATAAGGACTAAACTGATATTTAAAAACTCTGTAAATTTACTTTTATTGCTCCGAGGTGGAAATATACTAAATTATGTTAGGTTTTACCTAAATAGGCTTGGACCTACAATAAAAATTTGGAGTCTGAATCTGAACCTGAACATGTATATAGGCCTTTTTTAAGTCTAGGCCTTCAAAATGCTTGAGAAGATCTGAAGTTTGTTTGAAGACCCGTTTAAAATATAGGCTTTTCAAGTCTATGCCTCTAATTTTATATATAACCTTTCCCGCTTATTTACAATCCTACAGCTTATTTACAATCCTACATCATATCAGTAAAAGTCTAACATCCATTCATATAGTAATATAAGGACTTAGTAAATAGTAAGGAAAAGAAAAGAATATTTATTGACAACATTTATCTAAGCAAATAGTAATAAAAAAAACTAATCATTCGTTGACTAATAATATATATTTTTTAAAATTGACCAAGCATAATGTACAAACAACATATAAAACTGGATTTTAACTCTTTTACTTTTCCTATATAAATTGAGACAAACTCTTCCTACTAAGATTATAATATTTCATTTGGCACTAAAATAAATTCATAACAATTATTATTATACTTGAGTGGATGATGTAAATAAGGGAAGATGGAATGAGTTAGCGTTGTCGATGTGATATGAAACTTAGGATTAATGAAACTGATAAATTTATAAAATTATTTATATGATATTATACACATACTTATATAATAATATAAATTTAAAAAGTTAAGTAGGTTAAATCTATAGACTTATAAATTAGGCTTTATAAAAATAAGCCTCTTTATTAAATAAATTATGTCAGAGTTTATATAGGCAGATCATAGACTCCTGCCAGTGTCATCGCCTATTTCCATCCTTTGAGTTATAAAAATAAAAATTGAAGACATTTTGGTGTCCGGAATGAAAATATGTGAATTGAGATTTGAGAATGTCAACTTGTAAACTTGTTTGATCCTGTCGTACATCTACCCCATATCTGTATGACCTGTAAAAATAAACGGTTAGGATTAGTGGACTTTCCAATAGCGCATACGCATGCCTGCAAAAGATTTTTGTTTCTCCACACTATCGAGGTTCGAGGATCAAAATTCAAAACTCACACTCGCCTTCTTCATTCTTGCATCGTCCCTACTGAAAAACCCTAGCTGGGCTTAGACCTCGAGCTTAATCTCCATCTCCAACAATGTCTATATTCTGTCGGCTTCGCCAAGCCTACCCCAAACGCCATTATTCAACAATCCTATCTGCTGACTCATCCAAGCTTCTCTCCTCCATCGAGAAATCCAGAGCCGCCCTCAGTCTTATCAAAACTGAGAAGAATCCAGAACGCATCCTCGAGATTTGCCGTGCTGCTTCACTCACTCCCGTAACGCACATCGATCGAGTTACTTTCTCCCTCGCTGTTTCCAAGCTCTCCAAGTTCAACCACTTCGAGGGAATCCGTCAATTCCTTGAGGAACTGAAGATGCGACCTGACCTGGGGAATGAGCGGTATGTATTGCACGCGATTGTTCTGTACGGCCAAGCTGACATGCTTGACCATGCTATTCGTAGTTTCAAGGAAATGGAGGAATTGGGCATTCATCGGTCGGTTAAATCGCTTAATGCTCTTCTGTTCGCTGGTATTCTGGCCAAGAATTTTAAGGAGGTAAGCCGAATTTATCTTGAGTTCCCTAAGATTTATGAAATAGAGCCGAACCTTGATACCTATAATACAGTAATTAAGGCTTTCTGTGAGTCGGGTTCGTCTAGTTCTGTGTATTCCGTGTTGGCCGAGATGGATAGGAAGTCTGTTATACCAAATGCGACTACTTTCAATACATGGATTGCGGGATTTTACAAGGAGGAGAAGCTTGAAGAGGTCGGGAAGGTGTTGGAGTTGATGAAGAAGCATGGCATTAAACCGAGTCTAAGCACCTATAATATTAGGATCCAGAGTCTCTGTAAATTGAAGAGGTCATCGGAGGCAAAGGCTTTGTTTGATGGAATGATATCCATGGGTAGAAAACCGAATTCAGATACTTACTCGCAATTGATTCATGGATTATGTAAAGACGACCACTTTGAGGAAGCGAAGAAATTGTTTGAGGACATGAAAAAGAGAGGTTTCAAGCCGGATAGCAATTGCTATTTTACTTTGGTTTACTTCTTGTGCCAATGTGGAGATTTCGATACTGCTTTACTGATTGCCAAAGAAAGCATCGAAAAGAATTGGATTCCTGTGTTTTCGTCGATGAAAAAACTTGTGAATGGACTGGTCAGCATTTCGAAGGTTGATGAAGCTAAAGATCTTATCAAGCAAATCAAGGAGAAATTTACGGAAAATAGTGATAAATGGGATGAAATTGAAGCTGGATTGCCTCAATAATGAACACCTAGGATAGCATAAATATTTGATCTTTCAGACGGAACCCTTGAAGATCAATTATCAGAGGAAAGTTTACAGAAATGACTCTATGTTTTAGTCATGGGTAAGTTCTTTCTGTTTTTTACCAGTGTGGGTAAGTTCTTTCGGTCATTTCATCTGCCGAATATCAATCAATTCATCGTCTTGTTGAAGATTTATATCTGGACGAGTTGTTTGAGGAATAATTGGCCCCATCATGCAGTTTCATTGTTCTCTCTGACACTTGGGTTATTGCTAAAAGTCCGTGTTAAATTATATTCTGCCAATTCAATTTTGTGTACTGCTCTTTGTTGATCTTATATGGTTTTCCATTTTCGGGTAAGAAACGTGAAAGCTTTCTGTGAGTCTCTTACCTTCACAAATCGATCTCTAAGTTATGCGTTTAGTTTCTTGTGTAATCTCTTAGACAATCTCTTTGATGCATGTCATCTTATCTTCTCAATGAACTTAATTAAATTCCTTGGACTTGGGGACCAAAATGCCAATGGTATGTAATTTTATAATCATACAAGAATTATAATTTTCCTTTAGCACACAAAATCCTTTTATATTCTTATTAAATTGAAAATTGCATTTAATAAACAAAATCTTCCGTCCGCCATGACCGTGTGCATTGAAATAACTCAATGCACGATCTCTCGGTGTTAATACAGTGAACAATTAGATACAGACTCTATATGGTGCCTAAATTTCTTAAATAAGGGTGTGGCTTCACGTAGTTAGCTGGATGGAGGAACAACTAAACTAACTTTGATGTAAGAGCGGATCTCCGTGCGTATTGTGCTCCATATGCAGCAGTTGATGCTACTGTGGTTGAAGCTACTAACCAACTGCACCAAGTTCAAAAGCACAACTTTAGCATCTAGGAATACTTGCTAGGATTATAAGCACATGCAAAAACCAAAATTCTGGCCGCAATAATTACCTCAGATATGTAATGTACGGCTGAGTGTCTTGGGTTCCAAACTCTGGTTGAAGAAGAGCTGCAGCAACTAATGCTAACTGCAACACTGTATTAACCTGTCCACATTCATAGTTAAAATCAAAACTAAAGAACTGCGCTCTATGCTCATAGCCTATCTTGTGCTTCATAATCATATGCAGTACAATTTTTTAATCTTCTTGTGTTTGGGACCAGGGATAGAGGTAGGTATTTAAATAAGGGATTAAACCCAAGACAACTACAAACTGTCTACAATAATGACAGGCAAAGACTTTCTCTGCATCCATTGACAGACAGTTTGGTTTTTAATTATTCCAATTATCTATTATACAATGGGTTCAGTTGTACTTCCGATACTGTTGCATTTCATGGGAATTCTAATATGTATGCACAAGTCAACATATCATGTACTGATACCGAATTCCAATAGTCAATCTACCTGATATATGGATCTGGAAGGGAATTCAGAATCTAAGGCTGTAAAACTATTTATGTTCTGTTGATGCATATAAAAAGTTCATCCTAAGAAATGAATCCAATTTGATAAGCATGATGTCATCTAGTATTATATAATCTTTTCCCTGCCTAATGTGCAAAACCATGCACTGTACAATAACCAAAAACATTCAAAATGCTTACCTTGCTAATAAAGAGTGGCTCAATCTTTTGACGACTAGTTCCATCAAGGTTAAAAAAATCGGCCCAGCTTTTCCACTGAGAGAAGCAGAACATGAATAAGCTTTCCATAAGAAAACTACAGAGTACACAATTTCTCAAGCAAAAATGAAAACTTGAGAACCACGTTACTCTTACCCTCCAACCCAAACTGCTCCCTCTTAAATACACTGCACCACCAACAAGGAAGACATCTCGGAACACAACAAGTCCAACAAGTCCAGCTTCAAAGCACAAAAAAACCAAAAAGAATACTTTCAACGATATATCAAGGGATACAGAGTAATGTGTTTTTCTCATAGCTTAACTGATGAAAAAATACAAAAATCATTTTAATTGAAACAACTTACGATGCAATAGATCTTGATGTACCATTGCAATCGCAACACAACCAATAAGTACCTGCACCATTAATTGAAGATAAAAAATCATCAAGAAAAATAGAGCCAAAGGTTGGTTCTATCATCCAAAAAATATGGCAACCTCAGAAGTGAAATGACACTGAACTAGGAAGGAGAGTATATGATTTGTACCTTGTCTGCAAGAGGATCGAGATAGGAACCCACTACAGAATCTATTTTCATCTTCCTAGCCAGATATCCATCCAGCTGGAATATATGAGAAGAGAAAGACATTTAGTACGTAACTTCTATTCTATAAGGAGTGGATTGCTTAGATATCAATAATTATTTTGAAAAAAAGGATATTTTCATACCCAATCAGTTGCTCCAGAGATGGCTAACCCTATCATCGATGAAGTATAAAACTCGTTTGTGATCATCCTGGACAAAATTACCACGCAAACAAGAGCATAATTAAACAAGCAATCAACAGCAACCAAAAGTTTGGAAAATTTTACCGATGCAATTAGGGCCTCTTCATGTCATAACTTATTCACAAAAAAGTTAAGTATCAACATTTCATTACCGATGGCCTAAACTAATGAACTCAAACATAAGAAAAAGCAAAATTTCAATAAAGACTACAAGGAACAAAAGCAATCAGCAAAGCTTCTGTCATCTGCCTACAGCCCATTCAGTTGTTTGTTTCCATGTGAAGTATTAGTGAATTCCACATTAATGAGCTCAGTGATACATTTATTCTTATATCTTTAAGTACAAGAAAGTATCACCTTCATTTTCCCCCATTAATTTCACATTTCAACACAAAATTGCTAGAAATGAAAAGAAAACATAAAAGAACGCATAAACCTATCATCGAAGAGGGGAAAGGGGGAGTGAACATACCATCCGAGAACTGGGCCAGAAATCAATCGACTGAAGGAGATCAAGTTTGGCGCATTAAAGAAACTGTCCACAAGATCGTGCTCGGAAGACTCGGCCGAGTTGGAATCAACCCGATCCAACAATTTGAGAGGAAAACGGGTTCTAGCCCGAAGTAAATTGAGATTCAAATTCAACGCTTCAACCCTTCGTCGAACGAAGCCATTTCCTTGCAGGTACAGAGGAGTGGCGGATTGAGAGAGTTTCCATGGAGGGCAAGCGAGGAATAGAGGACCTTGCTGAAACGGGATAATCCATTGGGAAAGAGGAGGAAAGAATCTGTGAGGACCGTTATTTGAAGGCAATCGGAAAAGTGGGTGAGAAGGAGAAGCACAACGAGAGAATGAGGAAGTGGCTGTTGTCGATAACGTGAGGAAGGATCGATTTTTGGTGTTAGTGTTGTGGGTTATAGACTTAAGGGGCCTGAAGAGTACCATCGTCGAGGCATTCTTGAAAAAGCGATCCAGAAATTGGCAACTCCGAAGAGCGAAGACTTTGAAGGGGTTTAGACTTTTGGGGAAGAAGAAGAACGACACGTGTGATGTTGTCGTTTGCCCAAGTGGACTAGGCGGCTGCGGCCCTGTGTCGTTCGTTACATTGACAAGAGTTTATCAAACGCGTTGTCGTCAGCATGATCGGCACACGCTCATTTTTCTTTGAACGGAGGATAATAAATGCCCCGTTTGCAAGGAGTATATATCCCCATACATATTCTCACCTATAATCTATAATTAGTACAATAACGGGACATATATAACTATATTTTTCTTGCTTTTATAATTTGCCATGCACAACTAAATAAACTAACAAGCTCTCTCCTGTATATAACAACCCACCAACAACTAAACATTGGCATCCATTTTTGGCAGCCAACGAATTAAACACAGATGTCAAACCCAATTTGAGTCGAATAAAATCTAACCCTAGCCCCTAACATGATCTTTCAACAGTTTCTCATGATCCTCAAAACCTATAACATATATCAGATTCTTGATCATCACCATCTTGTGGTTGCCTAATCTGGTATATAGATTTAGGGTTTTCAAAAGGGTGACACCAAGAAGAGAAAGAAAATGGATTGTTTCCCATGTTGCAATAATAAGCATGAACTTGAAACGGTTCCTTTGGGCAGAAATTCCATTGATTATGCACCTTCCAGGAAATCCACTTTCAGATCTTTTCTTGGGGCTCTCTCTTCCAAAAAAGGTACAAAATATTACTCGGTCTCTTCTATTATTTCCTTACAATTTCTGCAGAAGACACGATAATTACGTACGTCCGTGAAGTTCTTCATCGTACTAAAAATGTCAGAAGATTTGATCGCCGGTGGTGCGACATTAAACAATACTACCTTCTCTACTTATAATATAAGACCTAATTAATTTTTTTAGATGAGATTTAATAAGATAAATAAAATAGCTATTAATTATAGTATATACTGTGTACTATATTATATCATTTTATAAATCAAATAAATTATTTTGATATAAAAGAATAAATATATATAAATACTTTAAGATAATTTATTTGACTTCATTAACTCCTAAAAAAAAATTTCACTAAATCTTATATCAAGAAGGAGCGGAAGTATCAAACTTATTATTAAAGTTTTAACTTCTATCGCTGCCTTTGATTAATAATATTTAAATCATGCGATCTAGAATATCTGGAAAACACGGTACTCTTGGATCTGCCCAGCTTTTAATAAAGTTCTTCAATTTTCAAACATGGTGAAATTAAACTCCTAGCTATCCTCAGTATATTACAGAATAGGGGGGCAAAAATACTCTTTTCAATTCTAAATTCTAAATATAAGAACTAGTTAATTTTTTTAGAGAGATTAAGAAAATTAAATAAGTTATTTAATCATATTATATGCTATGTATGATTAAATTATATATAAGTCAGGAAAATTAGTTTTGAGAAAAAAATAATAAATATAAATACTTTAAAAAAATTTAATTAGCTTTCTTAATCTCCTAAAAATAAAGTCAATTAGATCTTATATTTAGAACCAAATAAGTAGTAAATAAGAGGAATATAATGATTGAAGTAAAGTGTTGCACGTAAATATGGAAAATATTTGATATATGTATGTATATATATATATAAATGCATGCGAGGTCTGAAATGCAGGTAGCAGCAGACAAAGACACATTACAGCTGAGATAAGAAAATATGGAACAGCGAAGAACAATGTGCGAATCTTCACAGTTCAAGAACTGGCCTCTGCAACAGACAACTTCAGTCCTGACCGTTTGATCGGTGAAGGTGGTTTTGGCAGTGTCTACAAAGGATACTTACAAAGCCTTGATCAAGTCTCTCTCTCTCTCTCTCTCTCTCTCTCTCTCTCTCTCTCTCTCTCTCTCTCAAACACTTGAATATATGTTTGAGACTTAACATGATTTTGACAAGAAGAGTTATATAAATGTTGGAATGTTTACAGGCTGTGGCTGTGAAGCGACTGGACAGGAATAGATTGCAAGGAAGTAGAGAATTCTTTTCAGAAGTCATAACGTTGAGTTTGGTGAAGCACCCCAACCTTGTCAAGCTCATAGGTTATTGTGTCGAAGGAGATCAAAAGATGTTGGTTTATGAATTGATGGTCAATGGCAGCCTCGAAAGTCACCTTCTAGGTATTAACATATGCACACATATAATTATAACCACAAAAACTTCCTTCAAGTTGCTTATATCTATTATCTTAAGTTCATAGGTGAATTTACAAGTATGCATATGCATTTTAACAACTAAAAACACATAGCTTGGTGTACAATGGTCCTACTAGATAGGGTTTGGGAGGTGAAAGATGCATACAGTCTTACCCGGAGGGGGGGGTCCCTACTGCCCCCGGTTTTTCAAAGATTTAATACTTTTCATGGAAAAGAAATTGTGCTGAAATCGTAGAAAATTGAAAATAATGCCGTTTATTGCCCATAAGATATCAAAAAGTCATTCATTTTATATAGAATATAATAATTCAAAGAAACAAGAAAAAAAACATTTTGGAAGTAGGGGAAAATTGGGGCACAGCAGAAACGATCCAATGCACAAGGCTTCCACTGGATAGAGGTATGAGGAGTGATAAATACACGCAGCCCTACTCACACTATCGGTGAAGCTATTTCTAGGATTTGAATTAGTGATCTTTAGATTGCATGACAGCAACGTGATTAAAAAACTTGATATAATGGATATAAGCAACTTGACATAAGTTTTGTTCTAATAATAATAATAATAATAATACCCAAAAGAGTCTTAGTAATGAACCTTATAGTTGAACTATATATCAGATTTAGAAGATAAGGAGGGACTGGATTGGGAAACGAGGATGAAAATAGCAGAAGGAGCAGCGAGAGGATTAGAGTATCTGCATGAAGAAGCAGATCCACCCATAATATACAGAGACTTGAAGGCATCCAACATACTTTTAGATGAGAACTTCAATGCGAAGCTGTCAGATTTTGGGCTGGCCAAGATGGGACCCACAGAAGAAGGAAAGGACCATGTGTCCACCAGGGTGATGGGCACTTTTGGGTATTGTTCACCTGAGTATGCTTTGACGGGTCGGGTCACTACCAAATCTGATGTTTATAGCTTTGGAGTCGTTTTAATGGAGATCATCACTGGAAGAAGAGTCTATGATACTTCTAGAGCTGAAGAAGAGCAAAACCTTATTGATTGGGTATGTTATTTCCATCTTTCTTTTATATATATATATATATATATATAGGTAGTAATCATGCAGTCTTTTGAGCTAAATTCATGTCATGAGGTGAAAAGAGAAATAGATAGAAGAAGGGCATCTCTCACTTTTATGGGGCCTATTTATATAGATAGAGTAATTAACGGATTTATTATTATTATCTATCTATCTCTCTCCTTACTTCATGTAAGGTTAAATTAGAGAATATGATTGATGTCATAAAAAAGGAACTAGTTGATTCAATATTAAGGGTTGGATTGGATTGGATTACCTAAGAAAGTATTATCAAATTTATTTCTAGCTTGATTAATTGATTAGAGTAGGGAGGAAATATAATGTTCTTAAAAATAGAAAAAAACTTCATACTTAGCTGGACATATATATAAGTTCTTGTCATATGCTTAATTTTGAACGTTTGATTATATTCTTCCAGATTTTGAACAAAAAATTATATTCTTCCAGATGGAGAATATCACCCATCATTATAGTATTTTTTTTAAAAATTAAACCTGTCTTGTAATATTCTGAGATCCAAATTGTTAGTTTATTCCATTTAAAAAGCAAATAAAGTCTACCATCATTTCACTTTTAGCTGTTTGAGCATGATTTAATCCTAAAGCTGTTACCTCACATGCCATCATATAATTCCTTACATAACACCCTACCAATCACACACATTAATTAAATCAAAATCCAAGACCCAAAGGATCGTTATGTACAAAAGGAATCAAAGAATTAGGAATAGTATAATTCGTTTCTCAAACTCCATGCAATGTATGGGATCCACATATAGTTATTGTGAAAATTTGAGGCTGTGAACACTGAACATAATAATGTTAATGTTGCAGGCACAGCCACTGCTAGAGGACAGAGAGAAGTTCACACTAATGGCAGATCCATTGTTAAAGGATAAGTTCCCAGTGAAGGGACTGTTCAAAGCACTTGCAGTGGCAGCCATGTGTCTGGAAGAAGAAGCAGACACAAGACCTTTAATGAGTGATGTAGTAACAGCGCTTCAGCACATTATAATCCCAGTGAAAAATAATGGTGAATTAAACAAAGGAGAATCTGTAAAAATTGCAGGCCATGTTGAATCATTTAGGATAGGAAGCTCACGTGTAGACAACAACAACAATCTACAACATCAACAAACAAGAATTGCAAGTTCAAGTGTCGACCATCATCAATTGTAGCAACATCATGGGCGACTCCAAAAGGAAAAAGAACTTGATTCAAACTACAGAAAATGAACCAAAAAAGAATGTTTTGCAGAGATCAATGTGCTTAGTTGCACTTCCTCCTATCATTAATATAAGAGCTAAATGACTAACTTAGAGAGATAAACGAAATTAGTTAAGTTAATTATGTATAACAAATATGTGTTAGTTTACTTGAAATACCTTTTTTAATCATGTACACTGTAACTTCCTTTAAATGCAAACCCATACTATGTGTAATCAATAGAGATATTTCAAGGATAAAGGTATAAATTTGGAGGGCAAAGTAAATTGAGATTCTATATTTAGGAGTAAAATGAACCCCTTGTCTAACTTTTATATTTAAGAATGGTGGTAGTATTGTAGTTCTGTTTAAATGAAACAATAAATTAGGCCTTTTGTTGATGATTAGTGTAGTTCTGTACCACTCTTGTTTTGGTTAACGTCATGTTCTAACAAAACTTTGAGCAAATCTTTTTGATATGTGCGATCTAAAAGAATAGAGAACAAGAGAAGAGTAAAGAAAGCCAAATTGATATATATAACAATCTCAGTCTAGCTTGCTGGCAGCAATATCCACAACAGTCTCCAACACTGGTTTTAGATTTAAAAAACCCACAAGAAAATTACAGGGGTAAAATACAATTTACCTTTGCTTAATTACTGTAACAAGAGAGAGACATGATATCAATATCGTCATGTCAGATCATATTACACAATCCTTGCAGTCTCCGAAGTGGTTGATATCATTAGAGAGGATCCTGTAGCTGAAACCTGGGATTCTGTCCAGATGATGGGTCTCTGCAACTTCTGAAACAGAACAGATTTTTGGCAGAAACCCACTTGACAATCTTCTCTTCTTCCTCTTCCAGGTCATTAGTGACACCCAGAAACTTGGTCTGCAACTAGAGAATCCTCTTGCAGAAACCTGGTCCACAACTTGTGTACGAGGTTGTTGTTGTTGTCTCTCTGAACGACAACCTCTTCTCTCTAACTCGAACATGGTGAAGTATTCGATTTCCTTCCTCACCAGAGATCCTACAGTACCTCTGGTTCCTATCGCCGCTGGTGGAGGAGTCCCCATTGAAGCATATCCCTGAATTTTGTTTACCTATGGCTCTGCTTTTATAGTGCATCATGGTTCTTTGCCTTTTGTTAAACAGTATTCTGATATGTTATATGGATGGTTTGATTTTGTTTTTCCTTGCATTCTTAAGTATTTTGGGAAATATGTTTTTGAGATGTTCATCAGTAATGTTACTCGTTTAGTTTGTGTATTGTTCTGTCCATGAGTTTAAATATGTCTTATTATAATGAGTTAGGCTGTGTTTGTAAACACGTTTTGGGGGTAAATAAGTCCTTATTACGCAAGCCGAGATAAAACTCCTCTCACATACTTACCTCGTATACCGTGAATCACGAATTATAAGCACTTATTGCCCAAAAATAAGTACTCGTTTGGAAGAGCTTATTTTTTAGCAATAAGTGCTTATAATTCGTGATTCACGGTATACGAAGTAAGTATGTGAGAGGAGTTTTTTCTCGGCTTGCGTAAATTAGGCTTATTTTCTCAAAATAAGCTCTCCCAAACATGCCTTAAGCTATTCCAAACGAGCACTAAATAATAAACTTATAAGAATTTACTTTTTTCATTAAATAGGTATTAATATTGTATAATTAAATAATTAAAATTAAAAATAATAACAATTTGATTTAAATATATTTTAAATTCAAATAATTAAAGTTAAATTCATTAACATTCATGATAAACAAAGAAATTTCTATAGAATTTATATATAAAGCCACTGAGTAAGATCAAATTGAAAAAGTCAATACATGTTTAAGAGTAAGTTAACATGATTTTGTAAGACGAAAATATAAAAACGGTAAACTCGATGTGTCAACTTATAAGTTTAACAAGTTTACAGTTTGCACGAGTTTACTTGTGATTCGACATGATTTTATAAGTTAGAAATATAAAAACAATAAATTTGGAGGGTCAATTCGTCAGTTTGACAACAATAATTCTCATTCTTCAAAAAGAGGATTCTAGAAAAAAAAAAGGGTTTTCTTTTTTGGAAATAAAAAAGAAGCTCTGATGATGGGTTCAATATACATTTTCAATTTGGAGCATCACGCCCAGCTCATCTTTTACTATCATTAATTGAATAGTAGATGCTCAAAACACTTTATGGAAAGCATGAAAATTCCAATCATGGATGGAACCATTTTTTCAAAAAAAAAAAGTGAAAAGAAAGAAGGAAAGAAAAAAGAGACATGATCATGAAATTCCTCCTGGTTTCTGCAATGAATGAAACCTTGTTCACTTCCTATGCCCTTTTAACTTCTCATATCACATACTCCTTTGCTTATTTTGCACACAAGTAGTTTGGTTAATCTTAGATTCACAGTACACAATCACCAAACTTTATTTATATAAAAATTTTATTCACAGCTTGTTATCAAAATTTATAATAAAGACAAACAAATATTTATTGCAATTTAATAGAGTGTTCTAAAATTTCAGTGAAAATTAATCAGCATCCAATTACCATGATATTGAAAATCATAAAGGTTAATTTTATAGTCATGACAGTAGTTCAAAGGTCAGTTGTTTGGAGGCAATCAGGGATTAGGCCGGACATAATTAAAATAATATTTGAATAAAAAATATAAAATTCAACTTAATTAACCTATCCAAAACTCTTGACTAGACCAATTAATACCATGGCAATTACTAATACAAATATACACTAGAATTTTTTTTTTTTGATATGATCATCCAGGATATCTAGTTCGGGGTTCTGGAATCGTGGCTGCTGGAAAATTTTTTAAATGTCGAGAAGCGCTCAGTTTTGTGTGGTGATGTAATGTGTGTTGGGGTCAAAGTTAAGTGTCCACCTTTCATGCCTGATGCCATGGCTAAAGGGAAGAGAGGGGTTCGGTGCTTTCAGGGCATATGGGGTCCCTTGTCTTTACCTTTTCTTGCTCTATCTCATATCATTATTTTACTTTAAATCATTATTTTACTTTAAATTATTGTCTTTATTTTTGAAAAAAAAAATATTTGAAATAGGACATGATGCATTATTTTTCATGAAGGCCAACTTTTAGCACGTTCATTCATCCTTGCAAGTGATTGAAATGATGTTGATAATTGGCAGTAATTGAATAGGAAACTCCCATTATTGAAGTCAGGGAATTCAATAGTTGGGAAATTTAAAAAAGTTACCATGTCTGATGATTTTGAATATGTTTCAGAGCAATGTACTCATCCCAACTTCAATATATCAATCAACTATATTATAAAATTTATAGTAAACCAAATTTGTATAAATCAGTGGAGTGGTGTGCTTGAAGGGCTTATGTTAGAATAAGACCTTTTGCATTGTGATCATCAAAGCGAATTTACTCAGCAATTCAATTATGCCCATTTTGGTAGCAGGAAATTGGAGTGCAAAAGTGGAAGTGGAATCAGTAATTTTCGAGTGTTTGGTAGTATGGATCCGAGTTCTCGGTGAAATTGGATTCCATGCCACCACCAATGGAATTGTTCCGGTTCCATTAGAGCTCAAACATATGGACCATTTTGCTCTTTGAATGAGTTGTGATGGCGATCACCAATGAGCACGGAGGATATGGTTGCGACAGTGGGGAGACAGTGAGGATGATATTGAAGGGTATTTCGAAATTATATCTCACTTCCATCAACCTCTCGTTTAAAATCCCAAATTCACTTCCTTCAACAAAAGGAAAAAAACACTTTCCCATACATTCAGAGATAATGTAGCAACACTTTCCTTGGAAGGCATGGTCACCACTAACCATCCGGGTGGTACGATTGTAAAACTTAGACCAAAAACTCGAAGGGCTTGCCAATAATTTGTTTTTTTTCCGTGTACATAATTTACAGTCCAACAGTATACTTTTCACTTGTTGGGGAAAAAAAATCCTGTGTCATAAGCTTGACCCAAGTATAAATCGATGATCACCAGAAGAAGATAGTACATGTATTAGTCCGCCTCAAAATTGGATATCCACCATAACTCTCTCAACATAAACATGTTCCCTCTCTTTCTCCCTATCTCTCTGTTTTTAACATCCCCCATCCTCTGTTTTGCTTTTGTTTTTCGTCTTTCTAGTTGATATGTGTAAACTGTAAAGATTAAGTAAATTATTGTATGGTGGCGAGATGGCACACGTACCCCAATCTTCGATGTGAGGCAAGAGCAAGTTGCAGAGCAACATTGACGTTACTGCCTTCCCGGTACAAAGAATCATACAACTGACACACAAATTGTGACAGTTCTTCCTCATTATCCTCCCAAAAACACAAATTCCGGTCCAAGTTTTTCTCATTGTCAATATCTTCCCAGTCGCTTAAAGGACTCGTGGGTTCAGTCTCGTCTTCTGCATCATCTTCCCCGATTTCAAACTTGCCATTTTCCGATACATTAACCTCCCAACCAGCACCATCAAGGGATGTTATCTGAGACTCCTTTGGTTCGCTTGAAGGACATATAACAGCTTTGGCACCATTGTCCAGAAAGGCCTTAATAAGAGCTGGTGTAGGTCCATGCGTCCCTGTGCATATTATAATCCTGTCTCTCCATGCTCCAACCTAGGTTAATAAAAAACATCAATACGAGGACAGAGACAAGACCAAAGTTTTCATCGATATGATATAATTAAATATGACATGGAAAATGCAGCCATACAGAGACATCATACTTTGAGATCACAGTAGAAATGTAATTCAATTAGTGGAATTGCTCAAATTCTGCAAGTGTTATTTCAAAAAAAAAAAAAACTTGGAAGGTATCTGAGCTTTGTGAATCTCCTAGATCACAGTAGAAATGTAATTCAATTAGTGGAATTGCTCAAATTCTGCAAGTGTTATTTGAAAAAAAAAAAAAAAAACTTGGAAGGTATCTGAGCTTTGTGAATCTCCTATATCCACACCAATATATGGTGTCACTATATGCTGGCAATTCAAATAAACCCTCAAGAAAGAATGAAGTTGGCAAAGATATATCAAGCCATAAATAAGAGAGCCTGGTGCAATACAAAGCGATAATTATTGGCGTTTATTCTTCCAGTACTTATTGTAGTGAACAGAAGTAACTCCTGTAGAATCCAGCAATTAATTTCATGCCTCATTCCAAAAAAAAAAATGATTGGAAGTTTAGGTGATGCTCCAGAAAATTCAGAGGGGGAAGGATTGTAAATCAAATCAAATAGAAGCAAAGCATCTACCATCAATCGAACGTCATCGGGTGTTACATGCACAGAGGGGACAGTCCTACGGAACATGTATGATGCAATTTCTTCATCATCTTCCATAACCTTCAAAAGGAAATTTGGATCAATTTCATAAAGATTATTAATTCAAATGAAAAATAGGTTCAAAATCATGAGGGGAAGGAGGCATACTACGGTTTGACGGCCTAAATAACGATGGACAATGCCTCCAATTTGGAAACAAGGCTTGAAAGCAACTAAATCGGAAACAGTAGAGATATCGGCAAGGAGAGATGCACCCTTTCTGCGATGGCTCCTCATTGTTGACAATAAACTGAGTTTTACACCCTGGAGAAATTTCTCGGCAAGCTCTCCAGGTTCAGCCACCACAAATACATCATTGTGCCAACTAAATAGACACCAATATCATGCCTCCATCCACATAGAGAAAAAGAACAGGAGCCAATGAAAATAAATTCAGAATATAAAGGAGCAAGTACCTCACAATTAAGCCACCTGAGTCATTCTGAAGAGCCAAATGTATAACACCCACTTGTGGAGAGTTCTGCAATTTCTCATGCAACAATCGGACTGGCAGAGAAAGCTGTCTAAGTCCTCGGGGAGATATCGGAGGTGAAGCAACTGCCTTTCCTGTTTGACCATCTAAACTTAAAGGTGGGACCAGATCAATTCGTCCAATCCTTTGACCAATATCAGGGCTATATACATGTGGACTTGACGGAAAGCTTCCAAACAGAGGTGATGCAAATGGCGTGGCCAATGATGTTCCCGGCACTGTCTTCACATTCCCAGACAAACCCTGCATAAGGGATAATCGTATCGCATTACGAGCACAAAACGATTCAAGCGCCCGGGCATGGTGCACCACTCTGCCAGAATCTGGACTTTGTGAAGCTTCAACAAGTAGTACATTACGCCTCCACCCTAAAGCGGGGCCACTAGCACCTGGTAAAGGAGAATAGGAAAGATCTCTAATTTTAATAAGGGGTCACCAAACATAAAATATAACACTAAGCAAGTAGACATCTTATCAGCAGCAATACCCTCTTTTGACTCTTTAGTCTTCACTTTAGATTTAAGATTCTCTGACCACTTCTCTTCATGTTGGAAAGGTAGAAGCAGTCTCTCACATGCAGTTCGAAATTCTTGATTATTCTTTAGAATATATTCATCAACTGCAGCTTCCAACTTCTGCCAAACTGTTGGATCCGTCTCATCCAGCTCCATATCACAACGCTCGTCAACTGAAAAACAAGCCAGAAAACACTGATCAGGGTTCAGGAGCCAAAGCTTTTTATCCAAAAATAGCTACCTGCCAGGGATACTCTCCTAGAAAGTAACGAAAAGAAAGGAAATAAAAAATCAGAAAAAAAGCTCATTGTTTAAACCTTATTTGATCAGAATTAGTCACGTGAAAACCAGAGATTCTTTCCTTTTCACTCTCTAAAACTCACATCATACCTGGATTAAAGCGAAAATATTGTATCTCAGGAATCATAGGGAGCAATGTACTTAAGGCTTCCTCTACTCGATCAACAGAGCATGCACTCTCGATCAACACCTGCCCTGTATCTAGATACCGCCAACCACCTTTTCGCAACTACAGCAGTATCAAAATATCACATTATATACTAACTTGCCTCGTAATCCAACAACATATAGCATAAAATGAAAAATACTGATTCACTTCACATATTAATTTATTATATTGATAGAACAAAAGAAGGAAATTTGGTGGGAAGTGCAAGCGTTACCACCATAGACCTTGATCTTTTTCCAAATACAGAACATAGAGTAACTGCTTTCAGGATGACAGCATCCATATAAAAAAAATCTCAATCCCAAAATTTCTTTGCAGAATTAACACACAGAAGGGCAATCACCTTTGGAGGAACAGAACCACATCCTATTGAAACTAAACAGTCAATTTTTGTATCAGGCCACAAAAGTTGTGCTTCTCTGATGGCAAAAATTGTAGGATTGTTTGCCACTATTGCACCATCTTGCCAGCGGTTGACATCTTAAGAAATATAGCAGGACAAGAAAGAAAAAAAAGTGTAAAAAATGGTAAAGAAAAAAAGATTAAAGCTCTAAATACAAGAAACTCCATGCTGAGAAAGGCAGAGCAATAGTACCATCTGAGAAATCATCAAGATAATAAGGGGCTGCAGATGAGGCTCTAATAGCTTGCCACACTTGATGCTTACAACTTCCGATAAAAGCATTACGCTTGTAGCCAAATTGAGCACCTGTTGTAGGTGACCCTATTACATTGGCCCCGGGAGACTCTGCACTTGCAGGAGGCACCTCTGGTGTTCCAGCAGGATACTGATTCCATATAAGCAAATAAGAAGAAGAAAGAGAACAAGATTGTAACAAGATTGCAACAATATAATACATTAACAGCCAGGAAGAAATAATTTACAGCCTTGTTTTTTGACCAAGATGATTTTACATCCATTCAACAATATAAGCACAACAAGAAACTTGGCCTCTCACCTGGTAATTACGAAATATGAAAGGCTGTGCAGGCATCATGCTCACCAAGGTTGATACAACAAAAACTTTAGGCACATTTTTCACAGCAGAGTCTATCATTAGATCCCCATCTTCATCAGCACACATTTCCTTTAACAACCTCTCAAACTGATCTGCACTGTGCTGCAAGACAATAAGTCATAATGTCTCCTTTTAGGGCACAGATTAACATACATATGCTTGTAAAATAGCCAGTAGCTGCTTGTTTTTTTATTTTTTTTGTGGGCCAGGGGGCGGACAGATTAGGAATGTTTTATATTTTATATGTTTCAAAGCATAAGCTATCCTACCAAAAAGGATTGGTTTTTATTAGACACCCAAGCAGAATAGGGAATTCATATCATCGAGACCACATCAAGAGATGTGGTCAGCAAGTTAAAAAGCATGGTCTAAAGTATCTCATTTCTTCTCAGAATTCTGACCACAAGCCTCCGAGAAACGTAGGAAATACTAAAAAATACAATATTAACAGACTTTGCAAAAAACCAGCAACCCAAAAGAAAGAGTTCATACTTTTGATCCATGAACAACAACTCTGAAACTCTGTGATGAAGTCTTGTAAAGTAGATCTAATTTCTCTCTCCAAGTTGCAGCTTCATTATCCTTGGGCACAGTTTCAGCAAAAACAAGTTTCCCTGATCCAAAAAGTCATTCAAACATTTAATCTACTAGTTCTTGCAAAATAAACAATTTGATAATAATGAAAATAATTAGTACTTGCCATTCTCTAGGCAGAACTCTCACCAAGATTTTTGTATATATCTTCACATTCTTCCAAAGTCATTAGCTTGATCCCGAGAGCAACAGCTAGCATCCCACCAGTTGATGTGCCACATATTAAATCAAACAGCTCATGTATTCGCTTTCCAGTTCCCTTTTCAATTTCCTTTAGAATTTGAACATTTGCTAGACCTTTCATCCCACCCCCATCCATTGATAGTATGCGGAGTCCTTGCTTTGCCACTTGTCTCCCTCTTATTGCACGCCGAAGGTTTTCATTTTCTCCTACAAAACAGAGAACAAAGAAACATGAACATTAATCAGGTTTTTCTGCCAGCATTCACTAAACACATTCAAAGTTAAAATATGATGCTGATAATATCAAACAAAAGAAAGGAAAGAAATAAGAAGGATGACATAAATTTAGGGACAAACCAAGAATTGCCAAAGCACGAGCTGCAGCTTTATTCACACGTGGATTGGTACCAACTGTCAGACGCAGGAGAAGTTCTCGCAAGCTTTCAGAAGTAACAAGAATACGCCGATTCTCCAGACAGAAGGCCAAATTCCCAATGGCCAACAGAGCAAGCCTTTGTACCTATAGATGATAGAAAGATAGTCCTTAACAATATAAGCCAACCAATCAAATCAAACCAAAAAAGATTAGTCAACTTGCCTCTGGATCTTTTCGGGCACATAAGCATTTTAGGGACTTCAATACATCTTTGGTCAACATCTTCTCAGCCACAGTATCAGATATAAATGCCAGCTTCACCACAAGTTGCAATACAGACATTACCTCTTCCCGACCCATAGATTTGAGAACTGATTCTATCGGTTGCATAACATCAGCTTTTATAAGTTGCAATGCAACAAGAATATCCGAGGCAAGAACAGAAAGAGCAGAGCAAGCTTGCTCAACCTGTTAAAAAAAATTAAGAATTAGCACAATCACCAAGGGTAGAAAATCAAATAAATGCATTATGATATCTAGAACTATTAAACTTACCACATGACAGTGCTCACTACTGATCATGCTGATAAGCTGCCGCACCGCATTCTCATCTTTACCAACAAAAGCTCTATTTCCTTCATCTTGCATTATCTTTGCAAGTGCAGAGGCCAGCAAAGGGTGATGACAAGAAGAAAATCGGAATATAAGAGAGAAGAAGGCACTTAGCTTATGCCTAGATGCAAAATAAGAGCTGTTTTCCATCTGCAATTACCAGAAAAGGCACATTTCACTGAATATATTATGTGTTCAGAAGAATAATGGCAATAGATACTCATCTTAGTTTGTCATATACTACCTCTATTTGCACATTCACTGATCTCAAATTTTCATCCGCCACAATCCTAATATTTGCAAGAGAAAGGTGGCGAAGTTTGTGGAGGGGTAAAATTTCAGGAAGAAACTCAAGAGGATTTCCAAATAACCTAAGGACTTGTAGTTCGGCCATAGCCCTGCCATATATATTGGATAACATTAAGAACAAAAGAATTGGAATCCAAATTAATCAATACAAGGTTGCCTAATAGAACAACCTGAAGTCTAGAAGAGGTCGAACAAGCCTGTTGTGTTCCAGTGACAATTCCACCAACTGAACACACTGCCTCAGTTCCACTGCTAAAAAATACTACAAAAATCATATAAATGGAAATGTTTTCAAGAAACATTTATCTTATGACACCAGCAGCTAAAAGATTGATTTGTTTGCACGTGAATGCTCAGTGTAATTATTGAAAACCATGTAAATAATACAGTTTCTCCAAGTAAGACAAGAGACTAACATTCTCACGAGGCAGTACTCAAGACATGAAAATCTCACCAGGTACCGAGGCAAGCATGTTGTTGTCAACTCTGAGTACTCGTAATTTTCTCAGATCACCAAGCTCAGGTGGCAAGAATGTTAGCTTGTTGTTGTCAAGATAAAGTTTCTCAAGTTGTGACAATTGAGTAAGCTCTACCGGAAGCACCTGTACATGAGTAATGCATTTAATGATTTAAAAATATCCCTGATGCAACTCAATCTCACTTCCAAGTTCCAACTAAAAATTGGAACCAAAGAGCTTCTTGAACATACAAAGAGGGTGGAGGGAGAGGGAGAGGGGAATCAAAACCACACAATTTCTTTCAGTTGTTGCTACCCCAGAAATGTTAATAAAGAGGAACCACTAATATTCAAATGCCAGATATTGTAGCTCTATTAAGCAATATCCATCCCGGAGCTCCAATTCCTTAATACGACATACATACAAGACACAGAAATGTAGCAAGAAAAAGGAACCTTTTCCGTATATTGCAAAGGTATACTATCGCCATAGCCAACAATTCAAGGCTTAACCGCTTAAACACAGACACATAAATCGTCCCAAGGAAAACAGAAATCAAAGGAGCATAAAAAAATGGGTAAAGCAAGTAAAAAATAACATAAAAACTCGAAGCTTCTCCTAAACTAATAACACTCACCGACAAGTTACAGCCACAAATACTGAGCACAGAGACACTCTTCCAATGGTCACCGCAGCCAGCAACCCCCTCTCCGATCGTGGGCATTAAGGGAGACAAGTTGGACCGTATCAAGCGTGTCAATACTCCAATCCCATCGCTCTGTTGCCCAGAGCCAATAGCCTTGGTCATTGTGATAGCCTTCAGAGGCTCCCGTCTCTTCACCACCTTCATATCCAAGCCCACATTCTCATCATCACCGGGCTTCAATTCAACCACCACGGAATCTTGTGGCATCGGCAGAGCCACCATGAGCTGCGATTGAAGCTTCAAAGCCACCTGATCGTCATCCTCAGATGCAGACCAATCCAGGTTAATACGAAACCCAAGTGCTGTTTCCTGCGAGGGTGTTGAGGAAGAGGAAGAATGTGAAGAATCGGACGACGAACGAGATAAGGATGAGTCGTGGCCAAGAATTTCCACAGGTTCCTCGGTGCCATAGTTGAGCGTGAGATGGAAGATCTCTGAGGGTCTCTTCCAGCCCAATCCCCAAGACATTGTGATCAAGGATCAGCTGCAATATGCATGAAAGGTTGGGAATTGACCCGGAAGCTGCATTCGGAACCTACGAGGATCTGATCATTGTTGATGGGTCATATAGAAAAAAGAATTGATTTAGGGAAAAAGAATGAGGATGCCAATTAGGGTTCAGAGATTAAAGGTGGGAATTCAATGAGCGTTGAAATGCAGGGACAGAGAAAAGGGTTGAAATTTGGGAGATGAACTGGTAAAGAGAGAGACTGAAACTGAAGAAACAAACCGAAGCTGTTTCCCCGTTTATTCAAAATTCCTTTTTTTTGCCTTCTAGATGGAGTTGGTGGTAAGTTGTCCGGTGCAACTGTGAGAGACGTTTTCGCGGGGAAAACAGGGGAGGGAGGTTGCTAAACGCAGTGTCGTTTATACAAGGCCCTCGCGTCGTCGAACTTCATAATTTCTAGATCTTTCATACGGAGTTCTTCATAATTTCTTGATTAGCAAATTGATAGAGGCCCCTAACACGTTTTCAATTTTCATCTAACAAATGTTGTCCAAATTGTCTGAAACATATATATATATATATATATATATATATAATTATATTCAGCTTTTTTCATAATCTACACATCCTTTACTCACAAAGAATCGATTCACAACTACACGTTTAAGAAAAACTCAAAAAAAAGTTTAATTCTTTTTTAATACATAAACGAGGAGCTTGATGTCCTTGAGTTTTGAGGCTCCAACTTTCATCTTTTAATCTTTTATTCTGAATCATTTTCCTTCCACAAAATAAACTCTTTAATTCATGTATGTTTAGAGTTAATCCTTAGAATATATATTAAAAAAAGTTAATGAGATATTGAAAATATAGAAAATTAATGGCTCACTTATGCAAAGTAATAAATCTAGGGTATGTTTGGTTGAGCGATTCGATTGCTTATAAGTTGCTTTTTAATAGTGATTTACGGTATACGAAGTAAGTATGTGAGAGGAGTTGTGTCTCGATTTACGTAAAAAGCAACTTATAAGTTTTTTTAAGTTGAAACAAACATGTTTCTAATGACTATAACTTTTTATTATTTATAAATTCTTATATTTCATGAACTAGATTGTATATTTAATCTAGTTAAAATGTTGAATTGGCCTATCATGAGGTTTATGAGGTTTTTTCCATCCTTTCTCTCTTTTTTTACACATAATTATATATTTATCTTGTATAACTTGTAAAGGAATGCTTTGACCATAATCATGTGATTCTCCATTATATACAATTCTCTTGGTAAGTAAGGTGTCGCACTTGCACGACACCTCCTGGTCTTGGAAGTTATTGCGCCGTGATTAAGGTCTTTCTGTTTCTGAGTTTTTGTCGAGGTTTGAAATTCCGAAGTCCTTTTTTTTTCTCCCGAATGGTTCCAACTTCCAAAGTCTTTTTTTTTTTTTCACATAAATTTTACATAAGTTAGGTATCGGGGCCATTAGGGCCCAGACATACTCCGGACTCAAAAAATACTTATAAAGATGTATTTACAAATTGCCCATTAATAAGATCCTCACATTGTTGGTGAGGTTTGAACGGCCAACACCTTTATTAACTGGACCAATTTTTGTTAGTACTTCCAAAATCTATTGTTAGTTTTTAACTCGCAAGTTATTTTTTATGTAGACCTTTCTTAAAATGAGTTTTTTTAACAAAAATGGTAGTGTAATTTGAATTTCTGGTACTTCTCTAATTTTTGGGATATATTTGGTCCGTTTATTTTTTATTACCTAAAACAATTCCAGCTTTGCATAATTCAAGCAATTCCCATTATTTTAGAAAGACTTCAAAATACTAGCAAGGTTGATCTCAATGGTGAAACTGTGATAATTTAACTATGATGTTTTAAAGTTCAAATACCAGTATATCATATTGGCCAAAAAAAAAATACTTGTATATCATGATAGAGTACCAAGTATGAAGAGTAGTGGATTTATGGAATTGAATTAATTAATATGCTTGTATTTTACTAATATTTATTTTAGTGATTTTAGTATTGCTGCACAAGTTTAGTAGCCAGTGCCCGGTGGAATTTGTTACTTGTTAGGATTATTTATTGAGTCAAATATTTTATTTTAAATATATAGGTAATTTTATTTTCCTAAATCATAAGGTAGTAGACCTAAATTTTAGGGGGTCAGTTTCCAGGATCTTAGGGATTATCTAGATTTTATTTGCTTAATTCTAATGTGTTTCGGCTCTATAAATACTTAAATAGGCCTGGCCAACAAGTTAAGATATATGATTGAGAAAAAAACATTATTTTTATTCAATTGGAGGTTGGAGATTCTCCCTATTGCCTTTGCTTATTGGGCTATTAAAGAGTTGAGAGTTAGATATCTTCACTCTTTTATATTTCAGATTGAAGATCTTAACATATCAGTCATGATTCATGTCAAGGTTGAAAAAACAAAGGCAAAATTATTATGCGGTCCCATATGACCAAAATGATCACTAAAAAATTCCACAAGTGAATGGCATGCAATAACAAGATCTAAGGTATGAAATGACAGCATGTCATGGCATATTGACCAAATTACTCATGTGTCATTACACAATAATTCTCCATAAAAAAAAAGGGAAAAATGAAATTGACCGAGCCGACTAGACACACACAAGTATCCACAAGAATTTTCTACTCCCTTCGTTCCTTAATATATAAGGCTCAATTGATTTTTTTGTAGAGATTAAAGAAGCTAAATAAATTTCTTAAACATAGCATATGTTGTGTGTCATTAGATAATATATCAATTTTATATGTCAGACTGTTAGAGTAAATTAGTATTTAGCAATTGAAGGCAAAAAATAAAAAAATTAGTATTTAGCAATATTTAGCTTATTGTATACGACTATACAAAATCTTGTAAAGATTTCAATTCCTTCTTATCTTCCTTCACGTGTATGGTGTAAATACATTAGTAACAATATTTTGTTATTGATTACTCTATAAAAAGAGTAAGGTGTGAGGCACAATGTACTCAACCTATTTCACCAGTCCTTTCTTATATTTTTCTATCTTGGTATCAAAGCAAGAAGGCTTTAGAAATGCTTTCGGTGTTCTCATTCACGACAATCAGAAATGTTGTCCTCTTCCATGAATTCTATTGAGACTACCTCCTCACCTATGGCTAAGACATACTCTCTTTTTCACTCATCAAGCCAGACAACTTCTATTAAGTTGGACAGAACAAATTTCTTAGTCTGAGAATCGATGGTATTACCTTTGATCGAAGAGAATCGACTTCAAGCACGCATCAATGGCACTGGTTTAATTCCTGTGGCATCCATTCTTCCTCATGGAGCAACTGAGCCTGTGATTAATCCAGAGTTTGACGAATGGTATGCAGTCGATTGCATGTTGGTTGGATGGCTCCAAAATACAATGACCTAGGACATCAAAGCTCAGCTTCTGCACTGTAGAACTGCCCTAGATCTCTGGAATAGGGCTAGAGCTCTCACTCATGCTATATCGAAGTCCCGAGTAATGATTTATAAATTAGAACTCCAACACACTCGTAAGAACGCAATGCATATGGAGGAATACCTAGCCAAAATGAAAACAAACTCTGACCAATTAACTCTTGCTGGAGCTGTTATATCAATCGATGAGTTAATCCTTCATACTCTTAATGGATTAGACTCAGAGTATAATGCAATCGTAGTCAAATTAGTCGATCAAGTCGAACTTAACTGAATTGAAGCTCAATTGGTTTTACTGGCTTTTGAAAGTCGAATCGAGCAATTAAATCAATTTGCCTCTCTTTCAATCCAACCCCTCTATAGATATTGCGATTCATGCTGACACAGGACGCTAATTTGAAACTCGCGGTGCTTGGCAAAGAGGAAGACAAAATCGTGGACGCGGACGACATGGTCAAGGACGCCACGGACAGTACAGGTACTCTAGATACATAAATAACGGTAATGGTGGTTGATTATATTGTCAGTTGTGTGAGAAATCTGGGCATAAATTGGAAGATTGTTATCAGCAATTTGATAGATCATTTCGTCCACCATCTCATTAGAATTTCTCTCCACAAGCATATTATGCAGATCCATACACTGTTAATAACTAAGAGTGGTTTATGGATAGTGGTGCTAATCACTACGTTGCTTCTTCCTCTGCTAATCTAGACAATGTGACTCCAGTAGGTAAGCCTCTTAACCTTTACACTTGTACTGGCAGCAAAACTCCTGTCCATGGAATAGGATCAGCTTCTATTAGTTCAAATATTAAACTAAATAATGTTCTCCTTGTGCCCACTACAGCCAAGAATTTACTAAGTATAAACAAGCTAATTGAAGATAATTGTGTGGCTGTGATTTTTTCTAATGATGATTGTGTGGTGAAGGACAAAGCAACAAGGCAAGTATTGATGAAGAGAAAAGCAAGTCAGGGTCTATATCCAATTAGCAGTAGCATCTCAGTTGTAGAAGCACATGTGGCTAACATTTTAGAGAAGGATGAGGAATTTATTACATGGCATTATAAGTTGGGTTATCCAAGTTCTAGAATTTTGAAACAAATCTTGAATAATTGTAATGTCAATGCTAGAGTAAATGAGAAATATGTTTGTGAGGCTTGTCAGCATGGAAAGTCAAAGAAGTTACCCTTTTCAAAATCTGATTCTTATGCTTCTACTCCCTTAAAACTTATTCATACTGATTTATAGGGACTATCACCTATTCAATCAATTTATGGACATTGATTTTATATCCATTATATTGATGATTTCAATAGATTTACTTGGATTTATCTAATTAAACATAAGGGAGAGGCTATTGGAGCATTTATACATTTCAAGACCTTGGTTGAAAATCAATTTAGTGTGTGTTTGGGTAACCCCTAAACCACGGTTTCAAAAGTCATTTTTTTGCCAATCGAAACAAAACTCTTCTCACATACTTACCTCGTAAATCGTAAAAGTCATTTTCCAAAAAATAATCCAAACACACACTTAATACAAAAATTAAGGCCATTCAATGTGATAATGGATATGAATATAAGCCCATTATACATGTTGTTGAGTCTACTGGTATTATTGTACATCTTACATGTCCTTATACATCTCCTCAAAATGGTAGAGCAAAAAGGAAACATAGTCATATAGTTGAAATGGGTTTGACACTATTGGCTCAAGCATCAATGCCACTTGCTTATTGGACTGAAACTTTTCAAACAGCTATTTATCTTATGAATAGATTACCTACTCCTATTCTCAATGATCAATCACCTCTTATGTGTTTATACAAGACCAAGCCAGATTATTTCTCATTACAACCATTTAGGTGTGCATGTTATCCATGTTTTAAGCGCTACAATGAGCATAAATTTCAATTCCATAGTCTGAAATGTGTTTATCTTGATCCTACTACAAATAAAAAAAGGACATATGTGTCTAAGCCCAACAGGCTAGATCTATGTTTCTCAACATGTGATATTCGATACTAATAAATTTCCTTTTGTGACATGATTCCTCAATAGACGTGGTGTTTCTGAAATAAGCCCACTCCCAATTCCAATTATAATTGATCAAAGGCTGGCTCATTCGTCTACTATAAATCCTATCAATTCCCACTCAAGCTTGCAAACACGATAATCACCCAGTCCAAACTCACTAAGCCCATCACCAAACCCATAAATCTCTGCACCTCATCCTCAAACCTTATCTCCTAGTCCAATACCCATACCCACATCACAAATATCCACTCCCTCACCAAATTTAGCCCAACCTCAATTACCCATTCAAACCTCTCATTCACCTCCTGCAACTGCACCATTCCACCCTCTCAACCTCGAAGCCGACCCAACTCACAATATTTACCCAATGATTACCCGATCTAAGGTGGGTATTACCAAACCTAAATATCCCTTTATTGGTCTTCTTCAATCCAAAACTTCTACTTCTCTTCATCTTGAGTCTGAACCTCAAACTATATCTGAAGCACTTGCGTCTCCTCAATGGCGACATGCCATGAAAGAAGAGTTTGAAGCTTTACAGAGGAATCATACATGGATCTTGGTGCTGTATAATGGTACTCAAAAGCTTGTCGACTGCAAATGGGTCCTTAAGACTAAATTTCGAGCAGATGAGTCAATTCTTAAACACAAAGCAGGGTTGGTAGCCAAGGGGTTTCAACAGACAGCTAATCTAGACTATGGAGAGACTTTCAATCCAATGGTAAAACCAACCACAATTCATCTTATTCTCACTCTAGCAATCACATTCAGGTGGGAAATAAGACAACTAGATATGAACAGTATGTTCTTAAATGGATATCTACAAGAAGATGTGTTCATGCATCAACCAGAGGGTTTTTATAACAAAGGGAAACCTCATCATATCTGCAAATTAGTGAAAGCTATATACAGGCTTAAACAAGCACCGCAAGCCTGGTTTGATCGGCTGCGACATTCCTTGCTGAAGTGGGGATTTATGAATGCCAGGAGTAACTTATCTTTATTCTTCTTGCAGACCAAAAACCTTACGGTATTTATATTGATTTATGTTGATGACATTTTAATAACTGGCAACAATTCTATGATAATTTAGAGCTTTATGGCTAAGTTGAATTCTGTCTTTTCTCTCAAGGATTTAGGCCCTCTGTACTATTTTCTTGGACTAGAAATTTATTGGGATGCCATTGGAATTTATGTCAATCAGGGCAAGTATACTTTAGATTTGCTAGAGATTTAATATGTTTGATTGTGCATCAATACCAACTCCTATGGTCACTGGTAGACAATATTCTGCTTCAGATGGAACTGAAATGGCAGATCCCTCTCTATATAGAAGGGCCATTGGATCATTGCAATATTTGACTACAACTAGACCTAATATAGCTTTTTTAGTCAACAAATTGAGTCACTATTTGTCTATACCTACAAAGGTTCATTATCAAAGAGTTAAGAGAATTTTACGGTATCTTAAGGCTTTATTTGGTTCAACGAAGGTTAGGTTAAGTGAGGTTTACTTAAGTTAGGTTAGAAGAGGTTATAATGTTGTTTGGTTCAACGAAGGTTAGGTTAAGTGAGGTTTATTTAAGTTAAGTTAGGTTAGAGGAGGTTAAAATGCCCTTCTACATATTTTCCTTCTTTTTTTATAATGTATTTATTAATAATAATTATTTATATAAAATTATTATTTATAAAATAATTATTCGTGTAAGCATATAAATAATTATTTATAAAATTATTATTATTTGGAAAGTTCGTTGAATCAGGAGGTCAAGTTTTAAATGAGAGGGTAGTGTTGGAATTTTAAAAAATTGGTATGGGCAATTTAATCACAATTGAAGACGAATATTCTCTCACCTAGGAAAAACCCCAATTTTGGAGAGTTCACAACTTAGGTTAGGTTACCACTAGAAGACAAAAAAATATCCAACACCTAACCTAACCTCCTTCCAACCAAACACCACTTTTTTACCCCTAACCTACCCCAACCTAACATAACCTCCAACCAAACAAAACCAACCCCACCCCAACTTAACCTAACCTCCAACCAAACAAAGCCTAAGGGTACATATCACTATGGCTTACATATCAAACCAGTCAAATCATTTCAGTTAAAGGGATTTACATATGCAAACTGGGCTACTAATGTTGATGATCGAAAATCTATGGCTGGATGTTGTGTTTATCTAGGAGGAACTTTAGTCTCATGGTGTTCTAGAAAACAAAAAGTTGTCTCACGATCTAGTTTTGAGTCTGAGTATAGGTCAGTGGTTGATGGTACTTCTAAAATATAGTAGCTGCGTTCTCTAATAACTGAACTTCGATTATTTCTTAAATAACTATCTGTGATTTGGTGTGACAACCTAAGTGCAAGAGCTCTTGCAACAAATCCAATGCAACATGCTAGAAGTAAGCATATAGAAATAGATATTCATTTTGTAAGAGATCAAATGTTATCTAGTACATCGGACAGTAGATATATACCATCTTCCTCTCAAATAGCAGATTGTTTGGCAAAAGCCCTAGCTCATACAAAATTCACTCAATTCAGAAACAAACTGTGTCCCACACTCTCATTTGAGGGGGAAAGTCAAAATAAATTAGTATTTTGCAATATTTAGCTAATTGTATACAGCTGTACAAGATCTTGTAAACATTTCAATTCTTTCTTATCTTCCTACACGGGTATGGTATAGATACATCTGTAACAATATTTTGTTATTGAATTACTCTATAAAAAGCAAGGTATGAGGCACAATGTACTCAACCTATTTCATCAATCCTTTCTTATATTTTTCTATCTCAGACAAATTAGTTTAGAGAAAAATGATAAATATAAACACTTAAACGTAAATTAATTTAACTTTCTTAATCTCTCCAAAAAAGTCAACTTGATCTTATATTAAGGAACAAAGATCTTAAATGGCCAAGGAGACAAGTTCATAGGCATCTATCCATGTCCAAACCAGATTTGGCCAAACACAGATGGGGCTAAAATGCAAGATTACCAGCAAAGAAAAAAGCGCTAAATAAACAAATACCTAATGAATTAACGGTCTCCAATAGGTGCAATAGACAACAAATTCATCAAGATCCAAAGTCGTTCTTGAATATAACAGCTAAAAGCAGGAGGCTTCACTGCTAAAACTATGTCTCATGATAAGAAGAACTAGTTAAAGTCATAAATAACCTGAATACAAATCACTACCTAGATGAAATTGTGTTCTTATACATCGAAACTCTTTGCCGCCGAATTAAAAATACTTCTTAATTCCTCCTTCACTCCATTATCTGCGAATACATACTCAACAGAATTCTTTGATAGCTCAAACATTTCTTTCTTGCCAAGCCCTATGTTATATAAAGCCAAGCCAACCAAAACAGTCAGTACAGTGACATTGTTTGAATTTTGAACTCATTTGGTTGCAATAGAAATGTAAAACTTACCAAATGTAGAAGCAGCGATTCTGTATTCATCAGAGAGACTGGTAGAGAACACACCAGTATCATCAGTACACAGGACTACAGGGTGTTTTGCGCTATACAAATCAACTGCATCAGCAGGAGCATCATGTTAAAAGAAAGCTATCAAGAGTTTATCCATAAAAAATTAAGAGAAATTTAATCTTTTTATGCTTATAGTTTTGATTTGGTTGTAACTCAGTCCTTCAACTTTAACTCGGTATAACCCAGTCCTTATAATTTTGACTCGGTTACAACTTGGTTCTTGAGCTCTAATTCTATGCAACTCGGTTTACATAGTTCAAAGTTTTAACCATTTAAAACATTGGTCCTTATATTTTAAAAAATAAAATTATAAATTTCATGAAGCTTAGGAGCGAAAGTTTTAAAGGATTAAAATTATAGGACTGAGTCGGAGTGAGTTAAAGTCTAGAGACTAAATTTCAATTGAGTCCAAACTATAAGACTAAATTGCACTAAATCAAAGTTTAGACTGGGTTAAAACTATAGGGGCCAAAAGAATAATTTCCCCAAAATTTAAACATAAAAAGATGAAGATCTGACTGTATTATGGCAAGATTTACTTTGTTTTTTTGCCACACATAATGTCACTAATTTTCTCCAAGAATTGAGTCTCGTGACACAAATGTATCATTTAATACCCTTCTTGTGATATGACAGCAAAAGGTGAATTTCTCTAACAGCAACAAAAACTCAAACTTTTTAGATAACATTTCCAAACATATATCAGAGTATCAGACTTTTATAAAATGAATTCTTCCCAAAATCATTTATCAAGTGATTCTGCCAATATCTGACAGTAATTCCAAACACACTTTTAAAGTTGAACAGACGGTGACTTCCTTTATTAATTCAAAATCAACGATCATCCATCTTCTGATATAAACAAGTGAACCTACCAAAATGGTGAACATCTAATGATGGAACAGACAATGTCCTAATGTTTGAAGTCAAACAAATTTCAACCTGAAATAGAAAAGAGGCAACAAGTAACGATTAACTTGAACCATTATGAACAGCAAAGTAAAAGTGTTACACAAGGCCCTTAAAACTATCAAAAAGGCAAGGCAGTCAGAGTTTCCCATTTCTTTCAGATAAAATCAGGTTTTAAACTTCAGACAAAAATTTAAGAGTCTGCAAAACCTTTAAACGGACTACCGGTAAGAAACTTCTGAAATTTGACAGTGTAACCAAAAGTATACATTAAAATATCTTTTTATGTTCCCAAACAATTCACAACATACCACTAGTTAACTTCACTAGTAATAAAGTGAAAAAATGCAGCAAAACCTAACCGGAATGTTGTAGGATTTTAGTTTTTTCCAGTCTTCCTCTTCCAGGAAAATAGCGTGTCCAATCCTTTGGGGAAGAAAGTTAAGCATGTCCCTTATCTCCTTTGGATTAGGTACCTAAAAACACTAAGTCGAAAAATGAAGGAGTCAGGCATACTCCAATAATACTAGGTGAAAGCTATAGGTGAACGCACCTCCCCACAATGGAGGGTAATGTGAAGACCTTGTTCTCGAGCATATTTCAATGCCGGCAAATACGTGATCCTACAAGAGATACAAACAGAGTTTTCAGCTTAACCATCATTTAAGAGATAAGAGTAATCCACTAGAGACATGGTTCATTCAGATTGGCTACCATTCACCAACAACTGGATTTCCAGATAGGTCTATTCCAACCACCCCTAAATGCCTCATTTCCAGAGCAAGCGAGACCTGAAGCAAAGAAGTGGAGTCTATTAGTATCCCCAAAAGACTCAACTTTTGCTCAGATAACTCAGAGTTTCGGCTTACAGTTTCCTTTGCTGCCTCAGTTGTCTCCCGCCGGTCAATGCTCAGCAGAAGCCTAACAACAATTCTTTTTCTAGTATTTACATTATACCTATGATTTGTTGTTGGGGCTAGCGAATTTACAGGTCTTTCAGAATTCTCATTGTCAGGCATGAAATCCACATCAACTGAGCTGACAGCTCTCAGACCTTTCAGCACGGCTTCAACATAGGAGCGTTTGCTCATTCCAATCGAATCATTCGCCTGAATGGAACTCATAAAACATTTTTCTTCATCAAATAAATTCAATGGATATAAATAATACAGCCCAAATTCATAATGGAGCTTCTTGCATTACCTTTGGAGTAGTTCTCAGCTCTAGATACACAACATTCTCCGCTGCAAAATCCTCTATAACCTGCATTTGGATGATAATTGTATAAATGCAAAGGCAACAAATTTGGCATTGTAATTTATGCAGTAGACAAGCAGCCATACTTCTTTGGTGATTCTTGTAACAGTCATGTGATCAGTTGTAATAATGTGGATTAGGTCAAACAACTCAAATACTTCCCGTAACGAACGATCCTCTGTATTTACAAAGCCATAAACAACACCAGCATTGTGTTTTTCAATATCAATAGGTAAACATGGATCATCAAAAGTGAAGTCAGGAAACAAATAAACAGCAAGAAGTTTAGGACCCCCCTGACATAAGATTTGGAAGGGGGGAAAAATTACGTCCAGGAAAAAATTGTTCTGAGAAGTAACTTTTCCAGCAGAACATTGGTGTAAGAAACATGATCAAACGGTTCATCTTTTCAATTATCCTTTTAACTGCCCTCAGGAAGTACAAACTATAGAGCACGGACTCTTGCACATATAGAACAGTTCGAAAAAATACTATGAATTCCCTTACAGGTAACAACCTAGACTATGGGAAAGGCAGATTCTGACAAAATGATGAGTAAAAAAGAGGCAGATATATTAGCACTTAAGAAGCTAACAATTTGGTCCAAACCTACTTATATTTAGTCCTTAAATATTAGTGGGTGCATCAATTAGTCCCACAAATAAGAAATTAGTCGTTCTCCATTTCTCATGCTAATTGGTGTACTGAGCAAAGCTGCATCGGCCAGAGGACAGTCTAGGTATGAAATTACTAGTTTATCCCAGTAGTAGTATCTTATTTTCCAGATTTTTTCTTGTCAGAAAATAAACATATAAATGAACAAGAAAAGAAGAATGGCTGGGCATACCTTTGAGGATGACATGTTCAAGTTCGGAGAAATCTATGACACCCTTCTCACCTAAAGCTCGAGCAAGTTCTCTGCAGAATGAGAAACAAAGGAAAATAGTACCCAGGCAATTTTGGAGTTCAAGAAAACTGAAAGAAAGAAACTTACAGAAGCGTGGAGTGCCTAATGGATCCATTGAGGTGGGCATGCAATTCCACCTTTGGCATTGAGACCCACCACTCCATCTCTCTCCTCTTCGTCTCTTCCTCTCACTGAGCAGACAGATTCTTCAATGTTTTTGCGACTGAGTTGAAGAGCTACAGATTACAGAATGGCCGCTAGAGGATGGGCTTTGCTTATAAGCATACGGGTCGCGCAAACGGAAGCTGGAAGTCGTGGAAAATGAGCCTTTTTTTTCTTTTCAAGAAATCAATGACCCTGAAGTCAAACTTTACAAAATCGAAATAAAGATTTTGTCTTTGTGGAAACTAGTCGAACCCCACTTTTGTTTTTGTTCTTTTTCCTGAGCCCACAAAAAAGGGAAAATTCTAAAAAATTACACTCAAAATATAAAAAGGACAAATCAGTACATCGAAATTCAGAAAAGACGAATCAGACAGTTGTCAGAAAAAGGAGTAATATGTTCTTTTGAAATTTCGGCCAAATTACGAAAATACCCTTCAGCACTTCATGCACACTTCAGAATAACAACATGATCATTATAATTAACAACTTCGGATTCAATATTAACAACTGCAATTCTTCTTTTACAATTAACAAATTTCAGGACCAATAACAACACATATCTTGTCATTAACAACTCCGGATTCGATATTAACAACTCCAATTTCTTCTTTCAACACTTAACAAGTTTCAAGGCCAATAACAACACTCACTTCGCCATTAACAACTCCTATGTTGTTATTGCGACTGAGGGCTGAAGAGCATTTTCGTAATTTAGCCGAAATTTCAAAATGACAGATTTCTCCTTTTTCGGACACCCGTCTGATTCATCTTTTCTGAATTTTGATATACTAATTTGTCCTTTTTATATTTTGAGTGTAGTTTTTTGGAATTTTCCCCACAAAAAATGCATCAAGCTTGATAAAAGAAAAAACAAAAAAAAATCATGAAATTAAGGAAAAGTTCCCTTTATGTTTTATAAAGAATGTAAGTTATGATATATTTTGATGAATGAAGCATTTGGGTGGGAAACACAGATGGGTTCGGGAATGACTTGTGGATGTGACAAGGCTGGGTGTGGAAACAAGAGTTGTCCGTATCGCAAGTTGGAGAGCACTATTTCCACAAAATAGATTGTTCAACATCAAAGAACTATACTTTGCATCTTCTTTGTTTTTGTTTACTTCATCTTGATTAGACCCCCACATCTCATGTTGCTTCCTAGCTTCCTTACCTTTTTACTTTTTTGACCACTTTTTCTTTCAAATTGTTTTCAATTAAAAGCAATTTAATGTCTCTCTTAGGAGGACTATTTTAATAGGCGTTTTTTTACAAAATTATTCTTAGCCTCTACAATTTTGAATCAATAGTAAATTATTCGAGGGTTAATATAGCTATTGATTTTTGAAGTTTAATCTAATTTTGGTTTTGGTCTCTCAAGTTTAAAATCGATGGTTTTGGTCTCTGAAGTTTGACCCTTGGTCCCTCAAGTTTAAAAGTTTTTATTTTTGTTCCTCAAATTTGAAAATGACTTGGTAGAAAACGAACTGAACCTGAAAAAAAATCAAGTCCTTCTCAAACTTGAAGGATCAAAACCAAAATTGAATCAAACTTAAGGGACTAAAAATTATATTAACACGTTATTCTATATGCTCTCATTCAGTATTTATAATTTTGAATTGATTATAGTTTTGGTTGGACCCCACGCCTACCACCGCCCAAGATGCTTCCTAGGCTCCTAGCTTCCTCGCCTTTTTCATTTTTTTAACCCCTTTTTTTCTTTCTAATTGTTTTAATAGCAATTTAATGTCTCTCTTTTTTTTTTTGATACATCAATTTAATGTCTCTCTTAGGATGACTTTTTTCAGGCAATTTCTTGTTTAAATTAATCTTTTAGTTTTTATAATTTTGGTTCAATTATAAATTAATTTTTACGCTTTAACTCAATACAAATTAATCCCATAGTTTTAACTTTTAAGCTAGTCGTAGTTTTGATTGGACCCCACACCCCCACCTCTCAAGTTGCTTCCTAGCTTTGTCGTCACCTTTTTCACTTTTTTGACCCCTATTTTTTTTTTTTTTTTTGACAAAAACCCTCTTTTCAATTAACAGCAATTTAATGTCTCTCCTAGGATGACTATTTTCAGAGGTGTTTTTTTTAATTTTCTTTTTCACTTTTAAGTCTGTATACCACTTTGGTCCTATTTATAAGTCTCTTTTAACTAATTTTTATATACCAAGAAGATTTAGTTAACTCATTAATTATGAGCTAAATTTCCAATTTCGCCCTTATCTATGATTGATTCCAAAAATCAACATAAACAGATTTATTTTATTTATTATAATTAATAGGGATAAAAAAATATAAAATATATTTATTATTATGAAAGTAGACTTATAAATAGAACCAAATGTTTTGGTAAAAAAGGAGTTATATGCTTAAGATTCTCTTTTCCTATCTAATGTTTACTCTCAATTGAGTGTTTATCTCACAGATTCAGAGAGAAGTGATAAGATGGACTAGATTCTTTCCTTTAACCTTTTCCATCAGCTCTCATCTCTTACCTCAAAATTACGTAATTTTTGGATAAAAACATGCTAGAAAATCCTTTTTTAAACAAAAATAGTCACCCTTCACTTTAGGATATTTTTTTAATACCATTCAGTATCCCATATTAACTTTTAAAACACTCAACATCTTAAAATATATTTTTTGTGGCATTTAGTATTTACTACCCATCATCTATAAGTATTTTTTTAATAGTATCCTAAGCACTAAAAATTACTTTAGGATGTTGGGTACTATTTAAAAAATATTTTTAGACGATAAATGCTAGATACTGGATACCACCAAAAAAATATCTTAAAGTGAGTAGTAAAAATTAATTTTGGATGTTAAATGCTATTGAAAAAATATTTAACAATAATATATGACTTTTTTTCAGTGTACGTGAACCCGGACCAGCCGGTCCGGCCCGGAAACCGGCGAACCGGCCGGTGAACCGGTCCGGTCCGGGTTCGAATTTAAAAAAAAAAAAAATTTAATATTTTTCCTTTAGAATTTTATACTATAAGTCTAAAATTTTCAATTTCTCACCGGTTTGGTCCCGGTTTAGCTCCGATTTGGCCCCGGTCTGACCCACTGACCCTTAACCCAGTACCCCGACCGGTTCAATACCCGGTCCGGGTTTTAATACCTTGCTTTTTTTCAAAAAATAAAAGATTCCCTCACCTGTTTTTACCCAAAACTACGTAGTTTTAAGATAGAGGAGCGGAGTATGTGGGAAAGGTAAAGCAAACAATCCGTGATAAGAAGGGCCAACCATGTATTGAAATTGCATCCTCCGTACGACACCCACAAGTCTTTTTACGACCTTTTTATTTCCAAACCTTTTAGTTCGGTTTAAAAGTTCGCCATGGACACCTATGTTCTAAACACAGACATATAGCTGAATTTTAAATGCGATGGTATAATATTAGATGACTGTGTTCTGGCAAAAAAAAAAAATATTAGATGACTGTGTGAATGTCTGGAATAGTTTATTTTTGAAAAATAAACACTTATTACGTAATTCGATATAAAACTCCTCTCATATACTTAATTCGTATGCGTGAATCACGATTTATAAATACTTATTATTTAAAAATAAACTATCCAAACGAACCCGATATATAAAATTTAATTTAATAAAGGGTTGCATGCGAAGATAAGATAAAAAAAGGTTAGGTAAGGGGGCAGTAATTAAGAACAGAAAGGACGAGGGAAGATCTTTGCATGGATTTGGGGAGTGGAATTGGGACAAAAGAAGGTCTCAGAATCTGACACCAATTAACGTAAGCTGCACGAGACACTACACGTGACCCATCATCAGTGCCATCCCTTCCCTTCTTTTCTTCAGCATTCAGGACCCCCCTCCCTCCTTGCCTCCAACTCATCCACCCACCATGTCCCACATAGTACTCCACAGTCACGACTCACGACACCGCACGTGACATTTTTCATTGCAGATAAGTCTGTTCCTTTTCCCACCATCTCCATCCAAAGATATGGTCAAGGTCCACATATTTGTTAGTGGGATTCAAGCATTAGCTTGTCAGTTGTCTCATTCCCAGTAACTGGTTTTTCTCCATGATAAAGAATTTACTATTTATTTGGATCAGCCATGCTGTTTTTCCAATATAATTTACAGTATATAAGGTTAGTTTGTGAGAGAAGTTTTGTCTCAACTTACATATACACGTGTTTTTCTGCCACTTTCTCAAATAGCCCATTAAATGCTCTTCACTTTTTTTTTTAAGCTTTGGATATCCACCACTGATAACGGTGACTAATCCTCTCGTACCATAGGTTTTCCGAAAAGGTTTTAGTACTGACTATAAGATCCTCCCCGTACACACCGTTAGGGATTGAACGTCTAACTAAATGTTTAAAGAGCCCAGCTAACTTCCAACTATACTAGGATGATTTACAAAAATAATTTAGACTCGAGCGCCCAATTATTGGGCCAACACTTAAGAGCCCAGTTGAAAAATGGCCCGTTCTGGCAGGAAAATAAAAGTTGAGGTGTGGACTGGAATGTAGAAGGCCAACGTTTTTTCTTTTGAAAGGCCTAGGAAATCCATCACCGATAATAGTGACTAATCTTCTCGCACCATAAACTTCTCAGAGGGATTTTAGTGCTAGTCATGATACCCTCTTCATACACATCACCAAAGATCAAATCCTTAATTAAATATTTAAAGAACCCAATTAAATACCAATTGTATCCATCCTCATGGACTCAGAGCTGGGAAACCGGGCCGGCTCGTTTAGTCCCGTTTCCTAAAAAGTATCATATTTTTGAAGCCCGCGGCCTTACAGGGCTGGCCCTTCACGGGCTCGGGCTTAAACTCATTTTAATTTAAAAATTTTTTTTTTTATAAAATTTTACAATTTATTTATTATTTTGCTTTAAATTGGTATACATTATTTTTAAAACTCATAAATTTTTAGTTAAAATAATCATCTAATGCCCAAATTAGCCTTTTTTTTTAAGTTTAAATAAATAAAACATTGTAGAAAATAAAATAAATCAAACCAATTAATAAGTGTTTGCCTGTTATTAATACTCTATTAGGAACTTAGGTGTCTCTCATATTGATAATTTGATATAATGATATTATATTTATTAATTTATTTTAAAAAAATATTAAACGGGCCTAAAAGGGCCGGCCCGCAGGGCTTCAGGGCTGGCCCTACAGGGCCGGTCTTTTTAGGCCCGCTTCCATTTTCAGTCTCTAAATCATAGAGGACCGGCCCGACTGGCTGGGCCCAAATTCCCGGCTCTACTCATGGTTTAGAAGACCAACTTTAATTTACATGACAAACAATTTTCTCTCTGACAGTTTTGGGCCTCATGGTTTTGGGGTTACAGTAAACTTTTTTGGACTAAAGTGCACATGTTGAAAACAAGTAGCTTCTTCGTATTCCTGATTCTTTGAAACCGCGTTAAAAAAATATCTTGGTTTTTAATGTAAGTTTATTTACTTAATTTAATAAAATTAAGAAAGTTAGTTAATATAATTTTTCTAAAGCATTATCATAATTTTTTCTAATTTTCTTAATCTATCTTAATTATTATTGAGGGAATAACAAGAATGGTAAATTAAGAAAAAAGATGACAATTCTGAGAAATAGTTCTTATATTTAAGATTAAAATCAACTTCCCAATTAATTTCGTTCATGACCAAGAGAGAGTATAAATAAAAAGTAAATGACAATGTTTTTGCCTTTTATACATTAAAAATATTTTTAAAAAAACAAAAGTGGCATATGTTCATTTGTATTTTTTTATCGATTCATTTTTCTCTCTCTGGTCATGATGCAAATGTGGCACACGGCATTAAATTGTTACCATAATGGATCCACCTACTCTTTCACTTGCCCCTCTGAAATCATTAATACATCAGATCTGAATCAAATTTTATAGGGAGAATTACACTCAGGTTCCAAGAAAAAAAAGAAATAAAGAAATGATCTTTATAGATTGTAAAATAAAAAAATGGTCCCAAGGAGTTGTCAATACAGACTTCTAGAGTTGTTAACGAGTTGTCAATACAGGCTCCTGGAATTGTTAATGGGACCATTTTTTTCATTTTTTTCCTTCCTTGGGACCTAAATGTAATTCTCCCAATTTTATAGGGTCCATAGTGATAAATAAAAAATGGATTTTAAATTAAATTAAAAATCTCGCTTCAATATCAATGACTTCAAATGATAATATCTTTCTAAAATATTTTCAGCAATAAAACATTATTCCACTAAATAAAATTCATTATATGATCACATGACGTCATTATACTCTATCAACAAATAAATTTTTAGATAAATTGTTGATCAAGATGTACAGTTCAATAATATCTTCCCAAAATGTTGTTACAATTAATTTTTATGGCTGTTAAGGGTGTGGTGCCCTGGTTCTGTTAGGCTTTCTCTTTCTAATCTTATAGCCACTATTAGGTTTTTTTTTTAATTATTATAATACTAAAAACATAACATCAATACAAAATATAAAAGGAATCTAGGTCATTCTAAACTTCTTTCATCATCCACCACCTCTTGTTCTAGAGGCGGGGTTGATAAAAGATACAAAAATTCTTTATAATATCATGAGTCATATTCACTAATGGATCAGCCATCATAAGGTGCTCTCTTAGGACATTAGCAAACCAGTACTAGTAATTTATGTTCTTCGGTTGCATCATACGTGTTTAGTGAACCTAGCATTTTCAAGTATTACTCATTGGAGCAAGTATTTTTCATATATAGCCTTTAAATTTGGGAAAATTGTGAAAAAATCCCTCATTAGTAACTTATTTGCTAAATGGGACCTTCGCGTGCAGATTATCTTCCCTGATGTGCAGATGATCTTCCCTGTGTGCAAAATTCTTCCCTATACGTGTGCAGAAATCTCCCCTACATGTGTAGATATCTCCCCTTCATGTGCAGATATCTTCCCTCCATGTGCAAGATATCTTCCCAGGTCTCATTTAGCAAATAAGTTATCCATGAGGTCTTTTTTAACAATTCTCCCTTTAAATTTTTTAAGTACCTTGTGGGGAAAAATACATCTGTTCATGACTAATTCTTCAAGTCAAAAATAATGTAATTAAAATTATTTGGAATCAATAAATACGCGACAAGTAGTATTAAGTTTTCTTTTTGTGAAAATACCCTGATTTTTTTTGCTGCCAATACCCTCTAATAATTGACCAGTTGCTTTTAATAATTAATCTTATTAATAAACACTTTGCTTTTAATAATTAATCTTATTATTTCATTACCACACACACACACAAATCAATCTAAAGCAAGTGAAGATGTTTTTAAAGCTAAGGATTATAATGACACTCATTCGATTTTTAATATAAAATATATTTATCTAATTTGATTAGATTAAAAAAATTAGTTAAATTAGTTAATATAATATTTATTGTCTATAACACTTACTCATCTCCCTTAATTCCCTCATTTCCTCTTCTCCTTAATTATATTGGGGGAGCATCAACCGGGATAAATTAGGAAAAGACTGACAATTATAAAAACTATATTTTATATTTAGGATAAAGATTAACTCCCCAAATACTCTCTCTGGTTCTTTTTATAAGAAACAAATACTTAAATCATGCAGTTCAAAATATTAGCTGAAAGCAATAAATGTGTCAAATTTACACTGTTATTTCTAATTATACTCTTATTTATAAAAAAAAAAATATATGAGAGATAACTAATAAAATTTTATTATAAAGATAATAAGTGGTATATATTTAATCGTGGTAAAAATATAAAAAAACTAGTTTAAAGTCTAAGAGAAGAGGGATTTGTCACGGGGTATGTCTTATATCAAAGATAGTAGGAGTAATAAATGATAAAAACAAGTGTTTTCCGGGGGGGAAAAAGCAAGTGTTTTGCTAGTCCAAGTTCATATGAAGCCTCGTTTATGGCATCAATCTCAATAAAAATCGTTGTGCAGGTTTTTGGGGGGGGGGGGGGGTTAACGTTAAAGTCACCGGAAGATCTCCGCACTAAAGACAAATACTTTTTGAGTCTTTTTTATAAGTATTTATTTTTCTTAGGATGGATCATTTTTATAAGAAATTTACTTTTTATATCTCAAAATTTAAACTATTTTTTTTTCTATTTCTATTAAATACACATATTTAGATTAACTACCCATATTTAGCACTGATTCTCTTTCTTTTACTCATTTATTATATATTATCTCTCATATTTTATATTCATACTCTTTCATATTTATTATTCATTCTCTCTTATATGCTTTTTCTATAAATAGGGACATATTTGGAAAAAAACATAACATTTTTAACACATTTATTGTTTTAAACTAATCTTAACAGTTAGTTCGTTTTGCATAATTAGGATAAAAGTTATTTATAAAAAGGATATGAGGGAGTATAGTATTCCAATTAAGTGCTCGTTTGGATTAACGATTGGAATGCTTAAAAGCAATTTTTCAATCGTAATTTACGGTATACGAGGTAAGTATGTGAGAGGAATTATGTTTTGATTTACGTGAAAAACAGCTTATAAACAATCTAATCACTAAAACAAATATACCCTGAGTAGTCCCACTTAAGGTTGATAGCAATAAAGTGATCATCAATATTGAATCAGAAACAAAAGAGAAAGAGACCATTGAAACAAACTAATAATCCCTATACAAGAGAAGAATCGATAATTTTTTTTTTTTCTGTCAGTGAGAATAATCGATAAATACATATAAGGCATGTTTGTTTTAGTACTGAAATTGCTTATAAATTATTTTTCATATAAATTGAGATAAAATTTCTCTTACATACTTACCTTACATATCATAAATCATGAAAAACTGTTTTTAAATTTTACAATCATCATCCTAAATGAGCACATAGATGCGCGTGCTAATGAAATCGTGCCGTGTATTACTTTTGTAGAGGGCTACATACAATGATTATTGAAAATGAGAGCCTTTGACTGATACTCTCAACGACTATATGGCTAGCTTTTTTGATACTTTTTTTTTTGGGGCCAGAAATAGCTTTTTTTATACTTACAATAACAAGGAATGGAATTAATGGATATATGGGGCACCTTGAGTCTTTGATGGCTACTTAGTTTGACCAAGAATAACCAGTCAACCAATTTTATTAATTCGCGTTAAATGTTATCAATATGCATTTTTCAAGTTATGAGATTATCCCTTTTTTTTTGGACGGTTCAAATTCAATTAAAATATTTTTTTTATATTTTAAACAACTTTTATTTTATAGATGCATAATTTAAAATAAAGATAATTTTATAATTTACACATACAAAATAATTTTATCATTGAAAAGATTACATTCATATTAGATTTTTTTTTTTTTTTGGGTTACAATGACAAGAGCATAGAGGCTCTTGAGGCCACGCGGGCCAAGGAAAATAAAAAACAAAAAAACAACCGAAAGAGAACTTTCCAGTCCTAAAAATCTCAGCAGAGATCTGCTAACAAGATGGGCAAGCAGAAATCTGGTGGATAGTACAAAAAAGAGAAATCGCTATTTGAGTCCAGGGCCCGTTTTGCCAAAACATCAGCACATTGCAGGGCTTCTCTATGACAGTGATGAATTTCTAGATCCCAATCCCTATAGATTTCATTCCTGACTTCTTCTAATTCATATTGAAGCGGGTGATACTGACCATGCATGTGGAATTTTGAATCATTCAAATTTCATCACAACAATGAGTACGCATTACTTATCACGATGGTTAAAATACGAATTTGACCGGTGATGAGGTTAGATATGCTAAAACTCCTAAGAATGATCGGTTTAAAAAATTTCAACTTTGAAGAAATTAGAAAACATAGTTTTAAAGGCTGTGCATCCATCAAAATTTTGTTACTATGAGGAAAGTTTTTCAAGACTAATTGGAGATATAGGGTGTGTTTATTTTGACGATTGGATAAGTAACTTATTTTTACTTAAACTTATGGAATCTTAAGATTGGAAAAAAATTAGATTGAGTAAAATGATGAATGTTTGGATTGGCGATTGGATAAGTAACTTAAAGTAACTTATGTAAAAGTTAGGATGTTTGGTTTGACCTTTACATAAGTGACTTTTGAATTAATTAAGAGAAACAAATTGAAAAAATTATGAAAATGAAAAAATGAAAGGATAATTGTGAAAAAAGTCATCATTGGCAACTTAATTGTCAATGGGACCTAGGAAGATATCTACACATGGAGGGATTTTTTCACAATTTTCTCAAAAATTAAATTTGAAAATTTGGTAATGGTACAATTTTAATAAAATTATATTAAACTCTAATTTAAATTGGTACATTCCAAAAATCTTTTCTACTGTGTACCTCAAGCTTAAATCTTATAAATTATATCAAACTCTAATTTAAATATTAAATCTTAACTTATATTTTCACATAGCTCAAAATCTAATAAAATAAACCGATTAAAATCTCAATAATACCTCCAATAATCCAAATAAATTATTTAAACTAAATTTAATGGGTAAAAACACTATATAGAAAGTAATTTATGACATGTTTATAAAAAAAATTGATTATAAAATCATAAAACAACTAAATAATAAATCTAAATTGATTAAAATTAATTATTAATTATTCTCTATATTTCTACAGTCATATATTAACAAAACTCAAAATTTGCTTAAACTCTTATCCCAAAGTATTCTCTAATTAGCAGAAGATTACTATCTAAAGAAAGAGAAAATTATTTAGAACATTTTTTCATAAAAGAATTTTTGTGATTAGAAGTGATTTTGAGTACCTCATTGATCCCCAAAAATATGAAAATACTCCTATCAATATTTTTTTTATACACATACAGGCACATAAGCTCCAATAAGCTTCATTTTGAGGCTTATGACTTTTTCCAACTTATGACTTTTTTTACCTTAAATCCAATCGCTGAAACAAACACTCACTTTTAATCAAAACACTATTCAAATCCAATTAGACACTGTTGAAGTCCGATTTACCCCTCCAAACGCCGAAACAAACACGTTGATACATTCTTTGTAGGTTCATGGTGCGTTGGATCAACTTGTTTATCTTCCGTGCAAGTGGAGAATTATCTACCCCACTTCTAAAGATTACATATATGCTTCAAGAAGATTAGTTTTCATGCCCATGTCATTATATCTAGCATTCAAAAGGCAAGTAAAAAATTAGTCGGAATCAACTTACAAGGCACATTAGTTACGGATAGAAGGGCCACATGGATGCCACCTGAGGAAGGATGGACTAAAATAAACGTAGACGGAGCATTTTCAAGGAAATCCGGTGCTGGTTGCGGAGGAGTTATTCGAGAGGCTAACGGGAATTTTATTATGGCTTTTATGCACAGATTGGAGATGGGTGATCATGTTACCGCTGAAATATGGGGTATTCTTCTAGGATTGAAGACAGCTTGGGATCAAGGAAAGCGTAAAGTGGTATTAGAATCCGATGCGAAAGAAGTTATTGATCAGATCAATTGTGAGAATTGCCAGAACCATCCGGACGCTAATATGATAGCAGAAGTTCGTTACATGTTGCAACGAGAATGGAGGATAGAATTGAGGTTTGTTCCAAGAAACGCAAATAGGGTTGCCGACTTCCTTGCAAAAAAGGCAATTTCATGTGTAACGGGGTTTCACCCTATTTTGTATTCCACGCCTGAGTTAACAGCTGTTTTAGAGCTGGATCATTGTATTCCTACTGATGTAGGCTGAGTTTTTTAGAGTTTCCAACTTTATGTATCAAAAAAAGAAGATTAGTTTTCACAATGCTTCGATTTTTCCACACTTTTTGTAATAGAACTCTCACTTTCTCCTCTTTTACACACTATTAATCTTAATATTTTGATTCTTATCATAAGTTAACTTTTAAAAAAGAGTCCTTATCTTTTTTACAAGGCATTTAATAAGTTCAACGACCATTAAATATTTTTTACATATATGCTTATATTGAAGGGGGAATTGTGAAAAAATACTTTATTTGCAACTTAATTGTCAATAGGATCTGGGAAGATCGTGTGCACACAGAGGAAATATATTATACATATAGTTGGAGATGTTTTGTACACACACAGGGAAAAATATTATACACAAGGAAAATTATTTGCACACAGGGACGATCTTGTGCACACCCAAAAGATCGTCTGCACACCGGGGTCCTATTTGACAATTAAGTTGCCCATAAGGTATTTTTTTCACAATTTTCCTTATATTTAATGGCGAAAGTGAGAAAGATCAAGAATTAATAAAATATTGGCAACCTATAATAAAAAAATGTTATTTGTAATTAGATCTGTCAATATTTAAGTGTGTGTTTGAATTAGTTTTTAGAGAATAGCTTTTACGATTTACGAAGTAAGTAAGTGAGAGGAGTTTTATTTCAATTTGTGGAAAAGAGCTTTTGAAACCGTGGTTTGGGAGTTACCCAAACACACGCTAAAATCGACACAATGACATTAAACCTGACAATACTTGAATTTCATTTACTGATACTAAATGCCATATAGTACTGATTATATTTAAAAAGTGGGAAAATCTATTCACCATCTCAATTTGAGGGGAGGAAAAATCATCAACAGCTGTGTGTGGTGGGATACATGTTATAAAGATGAAACTACCTATTTACTAAAGCAGGTGAGCAATAACTTCACCTCCATCTACTACATGGATAAATTATTATTGCTATCTCAATCCACCCATTAATTAAGGCTTCACTTTCTTATCCATCTCACTTCCATTCCAAGTACAAATACCTACCCCAAAATACACCATATATTTTTTCGGCTCTTTTTGTTTTAATTAAAAAGAAATCTGTGTTATTGGTAGTGTCGGCCTTTTCTCTCTCTCATTTATTTTTTTCTAAGTATTGTTGTAGCTACTGTTTGTTCTCTTCTCTTAAGGAGAAATTAAATTTCCAGGCAATCCAGCGGCGTACTTGTTGTCATTAACAGATTAATTAATAATTGATCATCTTTAGTACTACCTCCGGTCCTAAATATAGGACATAGTTTGTAGTGTAATTTGCACTATAAATTATATCCTACATTTAGGAACGGAGGGAGTAGTATATTAACTTACTTGATTATTTTTCTGTATAGTTTATATATGTGTGTGTGTGAGTAGTTTTAGAGTACGTGATTCAATATGATACAATATAGTAGTATCATTCTGATCTTATTTATAAGCTTCACTTAACTAATGTTCATATATAAAGGAGAGTTGGTTAACTCATTAATTGTGGGTTAAATTTTTTATTTTACTCTTATTTATGAATAATTTTGAGAGTCAATATAAATAAATTCTTTTTATTTATTTAAATTAATAGGGATAAAATTGTAAAATTCGCATTTATTATTGTGAAAGTGAACTTATAATAATGATCAAATTTTTTTCTCATAAATAACCTATAAATAAAATCTGAGTGATGATTGACAAGAAAATATTGAGTTAAAATATATTCAATAATTATACTTCATCTAGTCCACAATATAAGATATTTAAACTATATCACGAAAAACAATAAATGATTGTCCTAAAACATAATTTTTTTCCACTCCCACCCTTATTGAGAAATATGTTTAATTGTATTGAAAATGTTATTTTAGAGATAATGGGGTATAATGAGTGTGCGAAGTGGAAAAGTGAGTATTAATTACAGGGATAAAACAGAAAAAAGAGTATTAATTAAGCTGGAGTTGACTTAGATTCTAGATCATACATTCTTTATAGAAGTATCCTATATTGTGGAATGGAGGGAGTATATTGAATTAAATCCTTTGAACACAATTCGGTGATCCACTTTAATTAAATATTTATACTAAACCCTAAATATCACTCTATTTATTTTTATAAGTAACTTATACCTTATTCTCGTAGAACAAGAAAAGCATTAAATATAGAAATTTTTTCATATCTATCCTTATTTATGAAGGTTTCACATCTTCCCTCACTTTCTTTTATCTGTCTGCATTTACATCTCTTCCCCTCTTCTATTATTAATCAAGGATAAAATCGTTTATTACTCCCACAAATAACTTATATTTAAAACGAATTTTTCGGATACAATGACTTATAAAAACCAACAGTGCGCTCTATAGTACGTACAGACCCTGATCCACATTCATATACAGCTAGCCCTCCGATCTGTGGGCGTCCCACTTACTGGGATTGTCGTTCATTCGCTCTATGTGTGCTCTGAATTTATTAAGGTTGTGAAATCCAGATCGGTCACAAGATTAATCAGGGTATTGGGTTAAGGGTTAAGGGTTAAGGGTTAGTGGGTCAGACTGAAATCAAATCGAAGCTTATCCGGAGTCAAACCGGTGAAAAATTGAATATTTTAAATTTATTAATATTAAATTCTAAAAAAAAATTAAAAGAACCGATTTTTTTAAAAAAATTACTAAACCGAACTAGCTCCATTCTTGGGCTAGCCCTACCGATCCGAATTTCAAAACATTGCAATTTATTGTTCGGTTAGGTCTGAATAAAAGAATTACTCGTCTTTTTTCTGTTAAAAAGAAGAAGAATTGCTCTTCTTTTTATAAAAACAGACAAGGAAAAAAAAAAAAACACACCCCTGCCTTTTACTTGTTCCATTGAGACTCTCCTGAGGACAGAAAACAAGAACAGAAAAGAAATTTATCTTTTAAAACTCTTTCTTTGTGAAGAGGTAGTAAACAAGACCATTAATATTTCTGGAAATTAATAGAGACAAAAATGAAAAATAACATAAAAACCTTCAGACAGGCAAATAGTGTATTTTATAAATAGAAACAAAACATCACTAATATCTTAAGCATAACAATGGAGAGAGTAAATGATAAATATATGCACACGTTTGCCTTTGTATATTTGAATTGTGTATGTGCTCGTTTGGAAGAGCTTATTTTTGGGCAATAAATGCTTATAATTTGTGATTCACGGTATACGAGGTAAGTATGTGAGAGGAGTTTTTTCTCGGCTTGCGTAATAAGAACTTATTTCTCAAATTTAAGCTCTTCCAAACACACCTTATGTGTCACAGTGGTTATAAAATTGTCCCTTGCACACTGTGTAAGAACCAGTTTTTCGGCTCATGCGAGTAATTGGTACAAATAGCTTTTCACTACTATAGACCTTTTAGAAAAAATTATTTAAACGTATGATAATTTAAATAAAAATAATTTCTTAAGAAGTTTTTTTAAAAATTAATTTTTTTTATTTAAAAATATTAGTTAAAAATCCTAAATCTGAACCCTTTCAACTTTCAACAATGCAAATCTCAACATAGTGATAAGCTCTTTGTTCCCATCATCGCAATAAGTAGTGAAACTGGTTTCTAGATATGTTATGTGTGTTTGGATTAATTTTTAAAGAAAAATGTTTACGATTTATAATATAGGTATGTGAGAGGAGTTTTATCTCAGCATGCTAAAAATAAACTTCTGAAACTGTTGTTTTGATAGGGTTAAGAAGCAAATTTACCCATGAAGTTTTAAGAAAAGAGCGTCTGACACAATTATATTTTAAAGGAGTCAAAAATATACACAAGGTTTTAAAAGTGGAGCATTTAACACAAAATCGTTAAATTTGACCTAACGGCGTTAAATTATAAGAGAAGAAAACCAATAACGGCGTCAGATCAAATTTAACGGTTTTATGCTGAATGCTCTACTTTTAAAACCTTATGTGTATTTTTGCCCTCTTCAAAACATAATTGTGCCAGACGCTCCTTCCTTAAAACTTCGTTAGTAAATTTACCCCTTAACTCGTTTTGATATTACCTAAACACTCACCAGCAATGTTTTTTTTTAAAACCAAAATTCATCAAACCACAACATTTTTACCCCTTTAAAAAAAAAGAAGTAGGAGCAGGAAAATAACTGAAACTAGTAATTCTTCCAATAAGAGTGTCCCACTTTGCAATCATGTATACGCTATGAACTGATTACCTGCCAAGTCAAAAAGCAGTGTTTAGTGCTTTTTGATTCGTCTGTCACCATTAGTATCAAAATTTTCCAAATATATATCTTAAAATTTTATATACATATAACCCAATAATATATATCTTAAAATCTTCACAATTTCAACACTCCCAATTCTAACCAAATCACTTATTACACGCTTAACTGGTCAACTAATGAACCAAAATAAAATCCAACATTCTTCCCACGAAAACATTGTCTGCCACAGAAGAAAGAGATGTGGGCACAAATCGCATGCCAAACAGTGCAACTTTCTCTTTCTTTCATATTTTGCTTCATCAAAGTGATCCGAATTAATTCAGAGTGAAGAAGATAAATAGATAATGATCTACGTGTTTTTTCTCCCTTAATTTGTAAAATAGTTCTTCTGTATTAATAATTTAAGCTAACCATGATCAAATCAGAAGCGATCCTTGAACAAACTTGTGCAGAGCCATTTTGTCTCTAAATTAAATTGACCTGGGCAATATCATAGCCTTGAGAGGGTTCTTCATCACAACCGTGAAAGCGAATGTCTCAGACGGGTCGGGTGGGAAATTCGGGGCCGGCAGCCACTTGAAAGCATGCACCATCCTCGCCAGCAATAGGCTTATATGCAGCGTCCCCAGCGTCCACGCCGGACAAATCCTCCGTCCGATTCCGAAAGGCATCATCTTCACCCCTTTTGTCCCCGTCACGTCCACTTCAACCCCGTCGCCGGTTAAGAATCTCTCCGGTCGGAACTCGTCCGGATTCTCCCACGTACTCGGATCCTCCGTCAACCACGCCGTGTAAAACTCCACGCTGGCATCCGCCGGTATCGTGTACCCTCCGAGGGTCGTCTCAGCGGTTGCTGCGTGCGACAGCACGAAATGGCTCGGCGGGTGTCGCCGGAATGTCTCCTTCACCAGCGCGGTGATGTACGGCATTTTCTCCACGTCACTCTCCAAAACGACCCCGTTCTTCCCCACAGTGTCCACGATCTCCTTGTACAGCTTCTCCTGAATCCCCTGGTCCATCACCAGATGAAGCAGAGCCCATTCCAAAGCGGTTGCGCTCGTGTCAGTCCCGGCGCTGATAACCTCCGACACTAACGTCACCAGCTCCTCCTCCCTGAGTTTGCCTCGACTCGGAACATCCAACTCGAATAGCGAGTCCACGTAAGCAGCTCCGATCGGACTCACCATCTCGGAATTCTCGTTAATCTCACCTTTGCTCTCCACGTAAGCCTTTCTGCTTCTTATCAATGGCGCGATAAGATCCACTTGAGTTTTTCGCAGGTTTTTCGCTTCTTTCACTTCACGACGGAAAAGAGGAGTTAGAACCGGCAAGAAATCTGGAAGCTTCGGAAGGCTGATGATCATGACGTCTTTCAAAATGCTTTCAATTGTTCTGATTCGGTCCTCTGTTATTTTGGCTCCAAAACAGAGACATATGAGAATGCTACAAATCGTTAGTCTACAGTTACTCATCACCTCAACGAACCCATTTTCACGAGCTTCAGCCTCAATCCTTCTCATGTGGGCCTCGACGGCCCATTTTCTTATCCAAGCACACTGCTTTATCCTCAACGGCGTTATCATCTCCGACACCATGTTCCGCCTCAGGGTCCTCCACAGAGGGCCGTACTCGGCGGAGTTGATGGCGCATTTCCCCATGCTGAAGATCAGCCGGATCGGCGAGTCGGCCGGTCTGCTCGCGAACTGAGGACCTCGCTGAATGAGAGCTTCGTGGATAAGATCGGCGCTGGTGACGATGATCAGCGTGCGTTGGCCCATTTGCATGGTGAAGATTGGGCCGTATTTTTTCCTTAAATCGCGGACTACGTAGATGAAGTGACGGCGTTGGAGGATGACTTGGAAGAGATTTCCGACTAGAGGCCACCCTGGTGGTCCCGGCGGAAGGTTTTTAGGGCCACCGCCGGTGGTGGACCAGCGGCGCCACCAGTAGCGGAGGAAGAAGAAAGCAGAGAGGAGCAGAAGAAGGTCTGGTAGCTCCATCTTTTTTGGAAAGAGAAAGCTGCCTTGCGTCTGTGGATGAAAAGATGAAGGCAAATTGCTATTGGGATAGTAAGGAGGTTCTTTTATAATCAAACGACGATTTCCTATTGGTCATGGAACTTCTTGAGTCAAAGTGAGAAAGAATTATTTATTTATTTATAATTTAATAAACACATAGTTTTAAAACTTTAAATGCATATTTGGCCAACAAAAAATTAAATGCATTTAATCGGTTACTATTCAATGAGTTACAATGAGGGGTGGGAACAGGCCAGGCGGCTTGTCAGGGGCCTGCCGCCTGGCCTGTTCCGGGCCTGTCCAGGCCTGGCCTTTCAGGCAAAAAGGCCAGGCCAAGGCCTGTATAAAAGCTTGATTTATTTATTAGGCCAGGCTAAGGCCTGTTAGTAGGCCTATTAAGCCTAGCAGGCCGGCCTGTTAAAAAAATTAAGGGTATAAATGTAATCTAAAAAAACACCAACGTTTAATTTTTTTTTTCTCTACAGCGACAGTCTATTTCTTTCAAATTTTAATATTCACACTTTGGGCCAAAAAAAAAAAATCTTCACACAACAATCAAGCCGACAGATTGCACAACACACAAAAGCTCAATCATAACATAAGCACTAAAAAAAGCTCCAATCACAGATTGCACAACGCACAAAAGCTCAATCATAACACAAGCACTAAAAAAAGCTCCAATCACAGCGGGTCCCATGGTCACATGGTCAAACATACCTCACAACACAAATCAGATCATCCGTTCATCTTTCGAGAGAAAAAAAAAAGATCATCATTTTTTCACATTCACACAACACCTTACAAAGTTACGCTACTCCCCTTGTTCTCACCTACGTCTTCACAGAATCACAATTCACAGGTCACGCACAGCTCTCCTCATCATCTGTCTCACTTCAGCTCTCCGTCAGTTTCTCATTTCATCGTGATTTTCTTCTCAGATCTTCGACGGAAGACATAGCTTCTCAGTTCTCGACGCATTTCTCTGTTCTCTGTCAGCTTCTCAATTCTCTGTCACGCCAACGCCTTCTCTAAATCCGACGCGGAATCCTTATCCCTTCTTAGTTGATGCTTTGAGTTCAGGTTTAAATTATCCCATTTTAAACAGTTATCTTTTAAACTCAGTTCACACAGTTTATTCTTTAGCCTACTTTAATTTATTTATTACTTTGAAACTCTGTTTTTATCAAATGCTTTGACGTGTTCTGCTTTAGCCTGCTTTATATTCAATTAGAAAGTGGATATTTATCGTTCAAATTCGATTTATTTATTTCTCTTGTTGATTTAATCGTTTAAATTTTTTCCAAGATCTATCGTTTAAACTCTTTTGATTTATTTATGTTATCTTCGTTTGAAAGTGAAACAATGTCATCTAGCTCAGTTGTACGCAATGCTGTTGAGGTCTGTGAACAAGCACCAACAGATTCAAGTTATACATATTATTTGTTAAATTATTTTATACTCTAATACTATACATTTGATTATTTTTTTAGGTCTTTGAAGGAGAAGAAGAAATTATGTTGAAGATTTGATGTGAAGATGAGAAAATCCAGTGGCTTTATATTTGATTTCATATTTTATGGTGTATATTGGATTATTAGTGTAATTAGGCCTGTTTTTGGCATGATTGTCAAGAAACCTATTGTGCGAGGCATGTAAGCCTATTTAAAATATTTTAAAGTTATAAGCCCCTTAACAGGCCTCAGGCTAGGCTAGGCCTTTGTAAAGGCCAGGCTTAGGCCTAAAAAATGGCCTCTTTCAGGCCACAGGCCAAGATCAGGCCATCTTGATACAAAACAGGCCTGGCCTGGCCTGGCCTATTCCCACCCCTAGTTACTATCTTCCAGGATCTAGTTTTCATTGCAAGTATCTTCCTTCAGCTGTATTTTGAATTGGGTTAACTCACAAATTTATTAATGAAATTTTGTCTGAGGAGCGTCTGATACGAATATATTTTAGAAGGGGTAAAAATACTAATGAATAATTAAATATGATGCATTAAGCACAAAACCGTTAAATTTGACCAAACAACATTAATTTATAAGAGAGAAAAACCCCTAACGATGTTAGGTCAAATTTAATAGTTTTGTGCCGAATGCACCCTTTTTAATTATTCATTAATATTTTTATCTTTTTTAAAACATATTTATATCAAATACTCCTTGGAGAAAACTTCATTAATAAATTTACGCCTTAAACATTTTTTATTCGAAATTTTGGGTTACAACAGTCATATTGCAAGTACCAACTGGTAATCTGCAGTGTCAATAAGCATTTCATGTAAATTCCTAAAGACTCCTATTTCGGAATGACTGTTACATGACAGGAAATATTGACTCTACTCTATAACTTTTCGAGGGTTACCGTTAAGACCATTTCTAAATTGTTTTATCGTAATTTTGTAGACAGCAATTTATATCCTAGGTTAGGTTTGTTTGTAACTTGTAGACCTTCTTATTTCTTTTAGGGAGAATTACAATGAGGTCCTAAGGAAGGAAAAAAATGAAGAAATGGTTCCTATAGATTGCAAAATGAAAAAATGATCCCATTAACAATTCCAGGAGCCTGTATTAACAATTTCATGGGACCATTTTTTCATTTCTCTTCTTTCTTGGAACTTTAGTGTCATTCTCCCTTTCTTTTAGTATCATTTCGTTCTTTTATAAAAAAAAAAATTATGATTACAGTCCACTTATGATAAATGCAATATACGTTAATCATCTGGCCTAATCTATAAGATGCTTTTAATATGTTTTATTATAAGGAAAAGTTTGTGGGGAAAAAATAGAAGGAAAAGTTTAAATTTCATCCACTCAATTTTTAAATTTAACAACTTTCAAATTTTTTCATATTTTTTTCCCCGATCATATCATAAATGTATGACCATTATACTATAGACTAAGTCATATATTTAAAATTAGATATAGTATTACAAAGGAATGATTGAGAATCTGGAAATTTTAAAAATTAAATCATGAATAAAATTATACATTCACATATTAAATTTAATGATATGACATAAGTTAACACATTCTCTCAATTCTATAAATAAGAAACAAGAGATTGACGAGTCATATACTTAAAAGAGGTGAGTTAGGTTTTGAGATGAATGTGGATTAAGCCTATGTTTGGGATAGCTGATTTTTTTTTTTTTTTATTACATAGTGGCACAGGATCGAACCTGTGTAGTGGGGGAAAGGGGAGTGGCCTAAGACCACGTAGGTGACCATTGCGCCTAATGGTGCTAATCTGGGATAGTTGATTTTTTACTTATAAGTGTTTTTTACATAAGTGGAGATAAAATTCCTCTCACATACTTATCTCGTATACTGTAAATTACGATTTAAAAGTACTTATGATCTAAAATTAAGATTTCTCAAACAAACACTAATCTTATGGCTCAAGATTAAAAGTAGATTCTGTTAAAACATCTTTTTTTTTTTTTTTTGCCAATAATTCTTACAAAACTTAAAATTCGGTGTGCAATTTTGTGCACTGCACAAAACTTAAAATTATTGTAACATTGACGCATGGGTATTGAGTATTTTCATATTACCGTAAGTGAGAGGATGTGGATGTAATTAATAATTTCATTAAAAGTGTTTGGCTCTCCCAAAAAAAACTAAATCCTTGTTTATATAAGATAAAATAAAACTTTTTTTATATATTTATATCTTACATCCTGAATTACGATTGAAAAATTATTTTTAAAGATTTTAATTGTGATTTCAAACAAGTCCCAATACATATTTAATAATTTCCATTAATTATATTTAAGAATAAAATTAAATTTAAGTTTTTGTAATATTATATATTTGTTTTTTAATACTCCTTCCGGTCATAAATATAAGCAGAGTTGACTTTTTTGAAGAGATTAATGAAGATAAATAAATTACTTAATTATATCATATGTTGTGTATTATTATATTATATATTAGTTTATAAGTTAAACAAAATAGTTTGAAGAAAAAATGATAAATATAAAAACTTTAAATTAATTTAATTAGCTTTCTTAATACCTCCAAAAAAAATTTACTTTGTTTTATATTTATGATAGGATGGAGTACTATACATTTCATTAAATTATATTTATTGTTTTAATAACATTATACTATTTATTTTCACTATTTTGACAGGAGCATAAGAAAAATTTGATTTTGATTCCCTATTCTAAAATTCAAGTTTTTTGTTCAGTATGACAACAGTAAATGGATTTTCGATTACTAAAAAACTGATCATTAGTTCCTGAAAAAAAAACTGAATATTACTGTGCACAAAAATTTACACTAAGATGTCTTGTACATGTAGTTAGCTGATTATAAGTTTAGAACTTGCCGGAACGTATTCAGAAAAAATGAAAAGAATCAAGATACAAAAATAATTACGGTGTTAAATATAAGACATGGTTAAATTGTTTTAGAGAGCTTAAAGAAATAAAAAAATTACTTAATTATATCATATATTATATATTATTTAATTATATATTAATTTATAAGTTAAATAAATTAGTTTGAAGCTAAAATAATAAATAAAAATATTTTTAAGCAGTTTAATTAGAACCGTTTATTGTACTTAAGACATGAGGCAGTACTATCTCCGGTTTTGAATATAAGATAAATTTGAATTTTTTTTTGAGAGATTAAGAAAGCTAAATAAATTACTTAATTATATTATATGTCATGTATCCTTAGATTATATATTAATTTATTAGTTAAACTAATTAGTTTGAAGAAAAAAATATAAATATAAATACTCTAAATTAATTAACTTCTTTAATTTCTCTATAAAAGTCAATTTTATTTTATACTCCCTCCTGTTCTAATTATAAGACAAAGTTGACTTTTTTGGATAAATTAAGGAAGCCAATTAAATCACTTTAGAGTATTTATATTTCTAGTATCTTTGGATTATATATTAGTTTATTAATCAAGTTACTTAGTTTGAAGAAAAAAATATAAATATAAATATTCTAAAGTGATTTAATTGGCTTCCTTAATTTCTCTAAAAAAAATTAACTTTATCTTATAATTAGGATCGGGGGAGTAATTAGGATTGAATGGGGTATTATTTTATCTGAATCTAAACTGGGTGGGACCGTTATGATATAGTACATTACATAGTTTTTTTTTTTTTTTTTTGCCAGTTATAATATAGGACATAGTCTAGTTGTCACCCATTCATCTCTCATTGCATTTCATGGTATCAAAGGCACCAGAACACTGTAGCCAGAGTATTGATTCGGCTAGTGGTGGCTGTAACTTTTGTTAGTGATCACTCTTTCAAAAAAATAGAATAAAGAAGAAAAAAACACATGTTGCATGAGTTGATACTTGAGAGAGGATAAGATGAAGCAAAGTCATATCTAACCAAGGTTTAAAAAATGGGATGGTACATTGAATTGTGGTTTAAGAGTTAGTACGTTAAATTGGGATCAATTCAAAGTCATACCGTCCTTAATTAAAATGTCTTGACTTAGTTTTTTTTTTTATATGTTCCCGTATTCAATATATATACGTCTCTTTTATGAGTTGGTGTCCCAAAATCATGTTCACATAAACCGAGGTAAAACTCTTTTTACATATTTACCTCATACACTGTAATCACATTGGAAAAGGAGTTTATACCGCTAATATCAACAGACACTAATATGATATTAGAGTTTAGTATAATTAATAAAAAATAACATTAAAATTCAAGTATGTGTAAATTAATTAAAATTGTCTTATATTCGATATTAGAACCGTTTATTGTAGTTAATATTAAAAATGTTAATGATTATATGAACAAACTGCTCTTATTAGAATTATTAGTCACATAATTATTACATAAGTTAAAGCAAGGTGGGTGGGTGGGTGGGTGGTGGAGGTAAGGGGCTGGCCCTAGCATGGAAGGGACAGGGGGTGTGTCGCAATGCAGTTATTTAATGGAGTTTCGCCATTTTTATATTTAAGGATTACCCACATTTTAGGTTGTCCTCTCTTTTCTACTGAGTTAATGTGACATGAATCACATACCCAAAAAAAAAAGTGACATGACTCGGTCGGCCAAGAAAAAAAATTTAAAATGACTCAAATATTGTGTGTGTGTGTTGTGAATGTATTCAAGACTCACATAATGCAACCAATTGAAGTTGGCGCAGATGGGTAGGCATCTGCGCCACACCAATCCGTTCCTGGGTTCGATCCCAGGAAATAGAAGGTGTAGAGAATTTTCGTTGGGAGCTCTCTCCCCTGGAGCGCCTCAAAGAGGTGAATTCCTGTCGGATCTATCAGATTGGGGGCGCCAGGACTAGTCGGTTGTCGGGGGTCCATGTCGGTAAATCCGGCGTTGCCCTTCAGGTTAACGCGGGATACTTAGAAGGTGGGTGCACCAAAGGCAAAAAATGATCAATTGCATAAACCATAAAAAAAAAAAGACCCACATAATGCAGTAATCAGGACTTTTAAAATTCTTTAGGGCCTCTCTATAAGCAGGCATATCATGCGATAACAACGTTTGGAAAAAAGTCTGATTGAATATTTAATTGTTAAATTATTGAATTTAAAAATCACTCAGCACATTAATGTACACAAATCTAGGTGCATGATTGAAATTTGATATCTAATTTGATGTTTTAAATCTCAGAACTAATTTTATTTAAATTATAACAACGTTTTGTATTGTTTGTTCAGTGAGGCTTTATAGAAGTTGCCGACAACAAATCTTGAGGCATTTTGGACAAATCCTATGCTAGTGTTTTGCTATATACACATAAGTAAATCAGTAAACATAATAAACATCAGTTGATTATTTTACATGATTTAAAATGTTACATAAAGTAAATTAATTTTTTAAATATCAAAATTACTCTCACTAAAGGTTATCAGAATGAAGAGTTGGGTTAATTAGGTAGAAAAATTTATATTTAGTCCGAAATATTAGGTAAAAAAATATAATGTAGATAAATCATACTCCCTCTGGTCGTAAATATAAGATAAAGTCAATTTTTTTTTGGAGATATTAAAAAAGCTAACTAAGTTATATAATCATATCATATGACATATATGGTGTATGCTTATATTATATATCAGTTTATAAGTTAGAAAAAATAGTTTGAAGAAAAAATTACAAATATAAATTTTTTAAAGTAATTTAATCAGCCTTCTTAATATTTTCAAAAAAGTCAATACTGTCTTATATTTTGGACAAAAGGAAATATTATATTATGAAATATATTCCATCATCTCAAGAATATTATTTCTTCCTGTCCTTAGGATAAGACATATTTATCTAATTCGATTAGATTAAAGAAATTAGTTAAGTTAATTGATATATAACTTTTTTTACAACATCCTAATCATTTTTCTTAATTCTCTCAATCTCTTACGTGCTTAGTTACTGTTAAATGAGTGTTAATAGGATAAATTTTAAAAAAAAAAATTTGACAACTATAAAAAATAAATCTTATAATAAGAATCACTATCAAGTCCCTAGCGAAGCTTTGCATTAAGAACGAGAGAGAGTATTATAATCCAAACAAATTGATTGGACGTCACCACTACATCATCTATGGATATTCATATATATATATATATATATATTGCTGTAATAGTTAGGTTAGACTGTGACATTTATTCCGGCGTTGTCCATTCATGTGACAGCTGCTATAATTAAGGTTTCGATATATATGGCTCACGGCTATACGTTTTTTTTATATAGTAAATAAAATTATACAAACATGTCAGAAATTATCCTCCTGAGTCAATATATAATCTCATTCTATTTACATTATTTATTAAAAAGTCGGTAATAACAGTAGGGGGCAATTCTGTAGGCTATATGTTATGGTCGCTTGTAATGTTATGTAGTGATTAATTAAGATGAGGTAACCCCAAAATAAGAAATAGAGAGATTCAGTGTTTATTTAAAATAGTTTATTTTTAATTTATAAATTATGATTTATAATATACGAGATAAATATATGAAAAAAATTTTATTTTGATTTACGTAATAAATATTTATATATAAAAAAAACAGTTATTTCAGACACAGCCTTAACAAGGTACTTTCTAACGATATTTGTACTCTCTTAATTGTTTCTTTTCCTTTTTAATCTCAACAACAATTCAGAGTAGACTACTCTGATCACCAAAGACATTGATGATATATATACTTAATTAAAGCACTTATATAAGCAGCATTACATGTTTCAATGTTAACCTGATGTATAATATAATAATTAATGTAGGTTCATCAATTTTATATTTAGCATGAAATCCATATATCGAAGACAAAACACTATAAATAAATCATTATTCATGCTTAAAATTTATTTATTTAAAGTGGAGCGAAATCAATCACCGTCAGACGTAAATTTTTTTATTATGTTAGTATGTTTTTTATTTCCTTTAATTTATAAACCTGTAACAACATAGATTTCATTAAAACGAATCTCCTCCACCCTGGTGTCGAGGTGTACCGTGTACGAGCATGTGACATTATTACTAATTATTACGACTGTCCGATCATAAATATATGGCTTGTATAATCAATTTATAGAGATTAAAAAATTAATTAAATTAGTTATTTATCATTATTATATAAAAATATGTCTGATTTTTCTTAAAATGCCCAAAAAAAAAAGTTTAGGATACTAATATGCAAAGACAATAAAGGTCAGGAAAAAAGTGTATTTAGTCAAGATAAGTAGGAAAAAAAATTAAACAAAGGAGACAAAAATTGAAATCTTATCTTTAGTTCAAAACAAATCATTTAACTATGTGTTGCATTTAAAGCCGAAAGAAGGAGTGTATATTAATGGAGTTGTGCTAGTATATGATACATCAACACCGACTGCTTTTAAGACTATCCTTCAATAATTAGTATATCCTCTAATATAATAAAACATATAATAATTATCAAAAAAAATAAAACATATAATAATATGAGAAAAATACACTTAAATAACATTTGAACTTTAAAATCCTAAATTAGTTTTATTAACAATAAGGAAAATGCGATTAATAGAAAAAGTATGTGTATTTGAAATAACGATTGCAAAAATGGCTTTTTTTAATTTGATTTTTTGTAATCTTACTTTTGATAAAAGTCATATTGTGTAATATGATTTATGTTTGGATTGACAGTTATATAAGTGATTTTTTTAAGAGTAAAATTTATTTAGATCGGCTTAAGCATAAGTGGCTCTTGTAATAATTATAAGAAAAAAATTAACTTTAAAATTATAAAAAATTTATAAAAGTTAAAGTTGGGAAATTTGACAATTAAAAAAATACAAATATTGATGAAATAATATATTATATAATTAATTGAATCACATGTCCCGTACGATTTGATATGTAATTGAGTCACGAATATGATTCATTTGGATGGAAGATCACCGACCAGAATTTGATGCGGAAGGCCCTTCATCTACACTGTTATTATCTACATGACATATATTCTCAATTTCAGCTTGCTGAAAATTAACTCCAGTGTTAGAATTTCTCATAATAAAATTATGTAGGGCGAGAAGAAAGTGGCATAAGCGTGAGTAATAAACAAAATGTACGATCGGAAGAAAGAGGCATAAGCATTTCTATACCATCATTAAAGTCATTGTCAAAGTTGTCGTCAGTATCTCCAACCTTAGCAGCGTCTTCAAAGAACTGCAAAACTCCCCGGTTCCTTGTCTTGCGGCCACCACCAGACCTGTTATCCCCATCGCTTCGCTTCCTCTTTTTGAGAGAATCTTTGCCGGTGACTTCCTTGCCCTTGATCATCATTTCCAACGAGAATGCAGAACGCCAAACACATGCAGATGGTCAAAGATTGCAGAGGAGTGGGGAGAAGCGGCAAGTGAAATTTAAGAGAATTAAAGATTGATGCCAGCGCAAGTCGAAGCTTTTGTGGAGGAGTTGTGTTCTTGGCCAAGAAGGGAAGGGAGTAATCGCGAGAAGAGAGAGAGAAGCTATAAGCTCATATTTTTAGCTTATCACAATCGTGCGAATAACCTCAGTTTAACTTAAAGGTAATCATCCACCGAAACATTCAAAATGGACCAAAACCGTTGGACGCGCGATTTGGTTGCTGAAACGTGTCTCCAAACACTTACTGTATCAATTGATAATTCAGGTTTTTGAGAAACTACTGATTTAAGACTTTGAAGTTCAAATGAAATTTAATTCTCTTTTTTCCTAATAATATACTCTATCAATATCACTAATTCATCAACATCCCCTCTATATTTATTTATTATGGAGTAAGTATGGGACTGTAGTGTGTTGTAGAGTATACGGGTTGTCCAAGGGTCTGTTTGGCATGGGAGAAATAGAGAGGAGGGAAGAAAAAATTTTTATGGGCTTAATTTAAAAATTGGAGGTGAGATTTTATAATCTTAAGAAATATATGTGTGAGTAAAATAAAAGAGTAACAAAAATTAATTAAAAAAAGCTTCTAACCTCTTTCTCCAAATTTTCTTAATTCAATTCATAAAAATTTTTATTCTCCCGCAAGTTCCAACGTACACCAAATAGATTGAGCGAGAGTGTGTGTGTGAGAGAGGGGAAGAGATATAAGAAGCATTTATTTGAAGCATAACCAATTTAACTAATGCTATCTCAAAGTGAGGACTTCGTCATTCAATTGGTTAGGTGGTGTTGGTGACTTAGTGCTTCTCTTCTCGCAAACTGTAATACTGTTTAATTAGTACTCCTTTTTGTTCTAAATAGAAGATAGAGCTAAATTTTTTTAAAGATATTAAAAAAACTAATTACATTGATTTAAAATATTTATATTTATCATTTTTTCTCCAAACTATTTTATCTAACATATAAACTGATGTATAATATAATGATATATAATATATGATATGAATAAGTAACTTATTTAGCTTATTTAATTTCTTTAAAAAAAAAAAGTCAATAGCTTCAGTTTTAAAAGATATAGAAAAATAGGATGAACCACAATTAAGTATTTATTACATATAGGGGAAAAATTGATAAATAAGCGTTAATTACTCTCCAAATGACTTATATTATGGACCACAAAATCCTAAGGTAACTTATATTAGTGAATAATAGATTGTTATTGAATTTTAATAGTATTATGATCAGTTCTTGCTACGCTTGATAGAATTTTTTATTTGAAATATTTATTATAGGCTAGCTTATTATTATGATGGCAGAATATATACACAAAATAATGTTGTTATGTTATACTCCTTCCATTTAAAATTATAGGAACCTTTTTTGTGAAGTGAGTTACTTAGAATTATATTTCAAGGGTGTGACGAATAAGATTTTCCTAAATAATGCCCTTAGCGGGTGTTTAAAATTAAGAACTACCTATGCCCATATTTCTCATATACGAGACACCATAATATTAGATAAGGGTAAACATAACGAAATTTGTAATCTTAATGGCATATAACTAATTTATCGATGGGTCAAAATTAGTTAAAAATGGTTTATAATTTTAAGAGAGTGTGTGTGTAGCAAGGTACTGAAAACCGGACCGGACATTGAACCGTTCGAGATATTGGGTCAAAGGTCAATGGTTCAGAACCGGAGTTAATTAAAAAAATATATAATTTAAATGTTCATGTATACCATTTAAAAAACTACATAAGAGTTTTTTTTTTTCAACCAATAGTCAAATATAACCTCGTGAACCTAATACCCACAAAAGTATCATTAAGTATATAAGGATTTTACTCCAACCAATGCAAGACAGCAAAAATATTCCACAATACTTTTAAAACTCCTTTCAAATCAAAAAATTTCAAAGAAATAATTTAAAAAAAAAAAGATAAAATGACATCGTTTGGGATATAAAAAATTTTTAAAAATAAAAAAAAAATAAAAAAGAGGCAAACTGGTTCACCATGGGTCACCCCGGGTCGGACCGGGTCAGTTGGACCCCGATTTTTTGACCTCAACCGGACCGGTCCGACGATCGGTTCATCGGTTTCCGGTCTGTACCGACCGGTCCGGTTTTTAATACATTGTGTGTAGTGGTTGACCAACAAAATGTATATATAATTATATATATATATATATATATATATATATAGTATTTCAATAACTACCCCTAAGATGATATGGGAATGAAAAAAACCAGGAAAAAATGATGGAAAATGAAAGATATATACTTTTAAGATAAATAAAAACGCCTCACATGGATGCATTTACTCGACGGTACTAAGAGACGGCTCATTACAGGTCCATTCACATGTCCAATATATATTTGTGGGGGTGCCAATTCCTATACTGGAAAATTTTTGAATTATATAATTCAAATTATCTTTTTTGCTTATATATAATATTGATAAGTATCTTATTGTTTAACAATCCATTGATCTGTGTGTGTCAGTATTTAACTTGCAACCAGATTTGGAATTAAAATATTAGATACGAATTGTTTTAATATTTTTTATATATATTTTCGGTTCTAGTATTGATTACATTTTTTTTAATAGTATATCGAATTTGGAATTTTGAAACACGTTGAGTTGTTCACTATGATGCATCCCTAGCATGAAAAATCTATTTAATGATCCAAATTAAACCATGCTATCCAAGTAAATCAACGCACGTTAATCTCAAATGAAACATGGATGATTCTAATCCCTTTTTTTTATTCAAAATCTATATGCGAGTTTTGATTTTGATTCAGTTCATACGAAAAGATTTTGAAAATGAAATGAGTGTAATATGGAAGGACAAATGATTGAAATCCTCCAATTGGGTATTATTATGGAATGTTCCTTCACTCTTGAGCCGGTAAAACAGACTCAATCCGTAATCCATTAGTTTGAACAGGGTTAGAGTTGGGGACTTTCTAACCCGCAAAAGTGCGGACTATATAGGCCCGTACCATTTGGCATGTGGGTCAGTGAGTTGGCCCACATGATTTTGTTTTTCAAATATGAATAATATTATAAAACCCATAATATTTAATCACTTTATCTTTTGAATTGTGGATTATATTTTTAAATTTTTAAATGTGAAACTATTGATGTTAGAAAAGCAAATATGATAATTCATATATAATGTGTCTTGGACTTTTGATAATCTTAAGAAAATAGGATTTTTTTTCTAAAAAAAAAGGACCCACCAACCAACAACCGCGAGTTAGGGTTGGTGTTTTGACAACCTTCACCCATCTAGCCCACAGGTTGATGTGGGTCAGCTCATAGGCGTAGCTCTGCCTCTACGTCCACTTTAAACATCACTATCTAGACCGCTAACATCTAAATTCTAATTAAACTTCACGTTTTGTGTGGCAAGTAACTGGTCATTTTATTGAAATTTCCCTACTTTAGAAAAAATATATACACTAAATTACGTGTATGAGAAAATCTAAATTAAATTCATTTGAAATACCAATATCAAAATGAAGGTATACACTTTTAACAAATTTCTAATAAAGTTGAGGGGATTTCTAGATGTTGGTACGGTATGTTCGGTTTGAACAAATGACCTTTGGGAGGGATTTTTATCTTGACTACTTCAACTGGAATGCTTCTCTGTGGTTTAATGGGAAAATTGAAGATGAGTGTGAACGTGATTTTTGATTATTTCGACTGGATCTAATTATAATTGGTATATTATGTTCCAATGAACCTAATAAAAGAAATTAAAATTAGAAGAGAATTAATATTTTAATCCCTATAGTTTTGAATTAATTATAAATTAGTCCGTATATTTTGATTTAGTGTGACTCTGTCCCTATAATTTCAACTCGGTTGTAACTCAATCCATGGTTAATGGTTAAAACTATATAGACTGAGTTACGTGAATCGAAGTTCATAAACTGAGTTGTAACTGAGTTAGAACTATAAGAACCTAATCGTGTCGAATCAAAATATAAGGATTAGGTTACAATCAAGTCAAAACTATATGAATTAATAAAATTCATGAATATATAGTTATATGTTTTTCTTCATTATTTTGGTATTTGAGTTTTTCATGCAGTTAGACAACAAAGTTTTGACCAAAAATAGGAATGCAACTGATACTCTAAAACCCTTATACCAAGATCAAGAGACTCTGAACAATCTGAACAGGGGGGCTAACAATGAAAATTAAGCTCATTATTATGATAAAAAGGATTTGAAGGTTTGGTTGCCATCGCCCTTTTGGTGTGGCCACCTTCTTTGCAGATATATGCTTCGGTCGCCGGAGACCGGAGTTCCGGATCCAAGCGTCAAAGATACGGACCTTGTAATGGTTGACTCATTTTCGTTTAGAAAAAAAAATATAGTAAGAGCAATAATGTCTTTTCATCCACAAAAGTTTATCTCCCTTTTTGGCGAAAAAGGGTTGAGCGAAAATTTAGAAAATTTTGGGTTATTGGATATTAAAGGTATATTTGGTATGACGTTTGGATTGTTTATAAGTTGTTTTTTACGTGAATCAAGAAAAAACTTCTTTCACATACTTACCTCGTATACCGTGAATCACAATTAAAAAATTACTTTTAAGCATTCTAATCGTTATTCCAAACAAGCATTAAATTGATAGGTATATTACAATGAATATTTCCCATAAATTTAAAATAGTTGGATGGCGTAATTTATGGGTCGTTCGGAGGAGATAAAGGTAAAATGACATGAGGGGAAGAAAGAGTAGTGCACCATTGATGAGGTGAGGTGAAGTGGCAGATGGGCGTTGGGTCTGGACACTGGACAGCGGGCGGAGACTGCCAATTGTTTACTAAAATTAGTATTCCTCCTCATCTCTTCTCAGACTTACCATTAAATTGTCTGGTCCCCAGTCCCCAAACTAAATAAATATCATTATGATTTTATTTATAAATTCTTTTTAATCAATTTTCATATATTAATAAGGGTTAGTTAACTCATTAACTATGAGCTAAATTTTCAGTTCCGCTCTTATTTATAATTGATTCCAAAAATCAACATAAATAATTTTTTTATTATAATTAATAGAATAAAAAAATATAAAATACATTTTCTGAAGTATTCCTCCTCAGCTATTGTCTTTTTTTGCCGTTCTCCTCAGCTATTGTCAGACTTACCATTAAATTGTGTGGTCCCACATTAAACAAGTACATGAAACACGTTTACCTAAGTTAAGTTGAGAACTTGAGATAGCAAGACTAATTTCTAATTTTGAAATTTAAATTGTATCTTTTTTTTTTAATTTTTTTTCTCTGGTTGACTTGGCAACATGTCACCGAATTATTTTAGGTTTGAGATTAATTCTTTTCTAGATTCAGACACGTACTAAAGGGTATTCACATCTCTTAAAAAAACAATAGATTGATTAGTGACAAAATTCCGTAGGTACTTCAGTTTAACGACAGAATTCGTTTCTTAAAACTTGTCTTATTGTAATGTATTTTCTGAAATTTGAATTTATATTATCTTTTTTTTTTTTACGGATTAAGGCTGTTACCACATTATCCAACAATTTATTGGTAGATATATATCTCAAATTTATTTAAATACTTAGGTGTTATATATTTTCAACTGGTGTAATGCTTCTTAAACTATGAGCAAATTATTTTTAGCCATATGTAAGATAAAATATTTGCTCGTAGCTAAATGATATTCCCTGTATAGTTGAGAAAGAGTTGCATTTACCAAATATGAGTTGCATCTGCGGAAAGACTTGAATCCTTGTATAATTAGATTGGATAATAATTTTTACAATGAGTGATTTTTAAATTTTTTTTAATAATTAATACTTGCGCGGTGGCATTAACACCCACTGATCTCTATGAATTTTCATTACAGCATATATCTCAGTATTGGAATCATTTTTCTGAGGTTTTAATATGCAGGTTGCATGCTCTTGGGGGTTTTTTTTTTTTTAAATATTCTGTCCAATGAAGTTTTGAGGAGACTTTTTTTTTTTTTTTTTTTTAAGAATAAGTATCATCCTTCTATTGGAGGTAATCTTATTCAAAATAATGTCGGGCGTTAAATATAGATATCTCCTCTAATAAAATTTGAATCTTAATTTACTACGTTACATTATGAGGAGCAACCCTCTCTACTAGACATAACCTTTATTGGTGAGGAGACGCGTATTAGTATTAATGCTATGCTCTTTTTGAAAAATAAACACATACTTACTGAAGTCCCATAAAAAAAGCCAAATCCATATTACCGGGCCTTCTGGCCTCAGTCACTTCTAGGCCTACCACAATCTTAATAATAACATTATTAACAACAATTAATCATTTTTCATGTTATTTTAGGAAGAATTGCTAAAAAAGACCGTATTGACAACTTATTTGTTAAATGGGACCTGAGAAAATATCTTACACATGGATGGAAGATATCTGCACATGGATGGAAGATTTCTGCACACACATAGGGAAGAATTTTGCACACAGGGAAGATCATCTACACACCAGGGAAGATATTCTGCACACGTGGAAGATAATCTGCACGCGAAGGTCCCATTTGATAAATAAGTTACCAATGAAGAATTTTTTTCACAATTTCCCCTTACTTTTATGAGTTTATCCGGCCCTTCAACTTTTTTTGGGGTAAGAAAATACAAAATGAAAAAGTATTCAATACTAAGAATTCGAGACATATTTTTCATCTATTAAAGAACTATGATCTTTATAGCGTCTGTTTTATATTGATACTAACATCATTTTAATTAATAGCTTTTTTTGGTGTTGCCAGGCCCTTTAATTAATAGCTAAAAAATAGTGCTAGATGATTTTATTTATTTTTATTTTTTACTAGATGAATTGGTTATATCCTTGTTTCTAGGAATAATAAATGACTAATTATACACGATTTAAAATTTCATATAATATTAGGTTAAGGAACAATTATATCATAGAAATTATTTTGATATAATTTTATCTTAAAAGTGTTAAAAAAGAGCAATTTTGTGTTTACTGTCAAAGTTACCCTTCTTTACACCACTTGCAAGTCTTTCTAGTATGCCTCAATTGGAGCCCTTGCAACTGCCCTTAATTGAAGTATTATCCTAACTAACCATAGCTCCAGATTTCAACATAAAACTCTTTGATAAAACATTTTTTTAGTTAATTTTGAACATTGATTGATCTAATATATTGAACTGTCAGTTTATATATCACTCATATCATTTTTATTAAAATGAAAATTTATTTTAAAAATTTTAAATAATACTTTTAAAAATAAAATAAAATAGATGATACATGAGTTTTCGATAAATTTAAACCACAATAAAAATGATATAGATGATAAGTGCCGTTCAGTATTATGAGCATTCTGCCCAACACCACGTTCCAAAAATACTGGTGCTTGACGGCATTCCACAGGAGAATGAGGATGAGGTCGGTGACTTCGCCGTCGATGGTCGTCAGTGGCTGCCGGAGCTTCCTTGTCTCTGGCTCGAACGCTTCAAATCCCCCATTCATCTCTTAACCATCACAACATCAATTATACCCTCAAATGTTGTTCTCCGATCAACACTCTTTCCCCGGCGCTTACCAGCGACAGTGAGTCCTCAAGATCAGACTTGACCAGCTTACCCACTTCCTCTTCTTCCACTGGGTTCTTCAACATTCCAGCCTCGTTTTTTTTTCAGTAATTCAGAATTTATATTATTAGATTATATATATATGTTTGATTGGGAGAAAAAGGATAAATATAAATATTTAAAATAATTTATTTAGTTTTTTTATTAAAAAATAAAAAATCAATTGATACTAATATTTTAGACCGGAGTTGATATTATTTAATTGGCATTACTCGTTTCATGATTGCTGGAAGTTAATTTCCACTCCTGTAACATGTTTGGTTCACACTGAGTTTTAATCTTGTTGAAGTTACCTAAGGCATGATCGCTTGCTTCCATGTCTATCACCTAATAGTGCGTCAAGAATTGAACACTTAGTAGTTTCAGAAGATGGTCCTGTCTTGGAATATATTTGCAAAGCTCTGGATTTTCCTCCTTCATAAGTGCTATACTCTTTATCTCTCTCAACATTGACCCATATCTATGGCAATCTTCTTCTTCTATCATATGGCGAGATAAATGGATAAAGTTTCATTCTTTGAAGGTTTGTTGCAGAACTAATCCGATTTGGAGCTGTATACTATGCTCTTGTCTCTCCATAGCCTCCTTCTACTGCTCCTCATGAGCAAATTAGGATATTCAAAGAAGCAACAGAACCATCAGTTTTAAGAAAAAGATCGTCCATCAAAGAGATGACCATACAACAGGCACATAAGACTTACCGTGTAACCAATGTGGATCAGTTTGTAGAAGCAGGAACCTATTTAAGAGTATACGTACACGCCAAACGATTTCCTAGGTAATAATATGGATTGCTTGTTGGAATTATGTTTATATTTATGAGGAAGAAGACCGTGTTTGACAGTGTATTTAAATTAGGTGTTATGAGACTGATTGGAGATCAAGAATTATAGCTGTGACACAGTCTTATGTGGTATTGGACAAACCTGCTGGTACCTCAGTATGTAGTGTCAATCCCAGAATATCTCGATTCTGTTGATGTATTAAATTGGAAAAATAACCTTAATTAGATATCCAACATAAGTGTTTAACCCTTTCTTTTTCGCTCTTGGTTTCTTAAGTAATAAGGAGCATTTAAACTGGAAAGGGTTAATACCATTGTTAGTTCTTATAGTTTGGTCAGATTTTGGTTTTGGTCCTTAATTAGATTTTGGTTTTGGTCCCTATAATTTCAAATCATTGGTTCTAATCTTTATAGTTTCATAAATATTTCATCTACGTTTAATGAATGGTTCATACGCTTTTAACTAGTTTTGGTTTTGGTCCTTATACTTAAAATTCAGATTAAGTTCTTATGAAACTATAGAACCAAAACCAACACTTTAAAATTATTGGAACCAAAATCAAAATTCGATTAAAGTGTGATGACTAACAATGATATTTACCCAACTTGAAAACCTTGACAAACAACCTGAGGTCCCAGCCGCCCATGTAAGAGCTTAATGGAAACTTAAGAAAAGTACGCTTTTGTACACCATTTATGAGCCATTTTGGTGCTATCATTTACCATTATTCTCTTGGTTTCTTCCTCCTAAATTTTGGTGTATGTTTACTTTTACTAGGTTTATAAAGGTGATAGGGAGCCTCAAAGATTCTTGATGACATGTTTGAAACTCCTTGGCGCATTTCTTATCCAAATGATTAGTTTATGAATTGCTTTTAATTTCTTGTCCTTTTTGATTAGGTTGGAGGCACTACTAATAACATCGAAGAAACCTGCGCAGCATTTACAACTCGTGCCTTGGGACTCTCTACGCCCTTGTTAACTGCCCATCAGCTTGATAATTGCACAGAAGGATGGTAGTTTATTCCGTTATGTCATATATGTTGCTCTTGTGTAAGTTTGTCATAGACTGCAATGTACTGTCTTTTCCATGCAGTGTGGTACTTGCAAGGACTAGAGAATATAGTTCTATCTTTCATGGTAAAATCAGGGTAAGTTAATGATAAAATTTCTTGCTGTATGCAAGAAAATAACTTGCAGTATCTGGCTTTTGTAGAGGGGTTTCCTGTTTGGAAATGGCGCCTTCTTCACAAAATGTATTAAAATCATAAGCGTTTGAGTGTTTATTGTGTTTCAGGAGAAAAAAGTGAAGAAGCTCTATCTCGCTCTTGCAGCTGCTATCTCCCCGTGGAATTCTCGCTCTATCTCGCTCTTGAAGCTCTATCTCCCTGTGGAATTCTTACTCACTACATGCGTCCAGTAAATAGGGCTCCTCGTCTTATTTCTAAAGGTAGTCATACTTATATCTCAGCATGCCTTCACGTTTTGGCCTTGTTTTAATAACTGCTTCGCTAACTTTTATGACTGTGTTATGAATCCGTCCATCCCAAAAGACTAGCTTATTTGGAAGGGAGAGACTCTTAAACCTATAAATCATGCTTCACTTGTGACACTCGCCAACATCAAACTCATAACAATGCATCCCCTTTGAGAGTTCGGGCCTTGAGTGAAAGCACCTTTATTATGAATACAAGTCCAGAAAGCCCGTTGAAGTTATAATCTACACTTCACCTAGGAGGCTCTTCAATGTGAGACCCACAACATATTGTTGATTGCTGTATTCTATGATTGTGAATAACTTGAATGCTTTTGAACTAGTGTTGACCTATTCTAAAGATAAATTTTGTGTATTCTGTAATGAGGATTGAACTAGAGTGGTTTAAGTGATGCAGATTATATGGAGGGTTGGCACTTATGTCAACTTGAGGTCATGGAATGCAGAAAGGTCCCCTGGCCATGCACTTCTATTCAAGACAAGTACTGTATTGAGGGATGCGGATGGCCTTCCCAAGATTATGCATATGAGTGTAAAATCAACCTTATTACTGGTAAAACTCATCAGGTATGTCATCTGCACTTTACTTAATTCTTTCATCTGAATTGATAAACAGCATTTGAAAGATGAGCAATGAGTTTTTTTTTTTTGGTGCAGATTAGAGCCCAATTTGGTGCAAGTAAGGCACCATTGATTGGAGATTCTATGTATATGCCAGCAGCAGTTGCAGAGATGGCTAATCCTGGACTTGATCCATTTGGAAAGCACAAGACAAAGTTTAGTAGTGAGAGTGAAAAGGAAATGGCTATCTTGAAGTGGATTGCACAACATGGAAAGGAACCAAGTGTGGCAATTGGCCTTCAAGCTTGTGAAATATTTTGGGATGATGATGATGATTGTGGTGAATATTTTTACAAAGCTGGATCACCTTGGTGGAGTGGTGAAGATGATTAAGAGTTTGTGTTTAATGACAAGAATCAGCTTCAAATTCCCATGTGCCTTTCTTATTCTAAGTGTGGGTTTGTTTTATGGGTAGGGAAGACATAAAAATCCATTTTTCTAACCCAATCTTTAGATATGGATCTGCATAGCAAAAGTCCAAACATATCGTAAGAAGTAAGGGTGCCAGTTGTAAATTCTAAGAATTTCCTAAGTTTGAAAACGAGAGATATATACTTGTAATGCCTTATGAACATAATTGATATATCAGAAAAGGATTTGAAGTTACATTCTTCTTGAAAATTGAACTATTGGGCAAATGTTCAAAATTTTGCCTTGAAATGTTTGCATTGTTCTTCTTCTTCTTCTTGTTTTGGTAATTAATTGCCTTTACCAATGTGTTTTTAATTTTGGAATTCATTTTAGAGTGGCATGATCAGCTAGGAGGAGTCTCACTTTAGCTATTCACAAGATTATCTTTTTAATTTGGTCATTTTGAAATAAAATATTTTCAATTTGATTTCTCAAGAATTTTATTTTGTTCCTGCCAATTTAGTCTTATTTACCTTATCCTTCCCCAATAAATAATCATCGGACGTGCTTTTATTAATTTATGGCAAATTAAACTAACGAATTCACTGACATGTAAAACTGTTTCTATTAGATAATAAATAATTTCAGAAAATTATTATTATTTAATTATATCTAATTATCAAGGGAAAATCACTCTCATGTCCCAAGGAAGTAAAATATTGTTAGAAAAGTTCTTGGAAAAACTGAAATATCTGAAAAGTTCCTAGAGACTTTTCTGTGATTATTTTCTAAAGTAAAATGACAAACATGCCTCATTCTAATTTAATCTCTCATTCCTTCAAATTTTCAAATCAATTGTTCACCCCTGTTTAAAAACATTTGAAAACCTTGCTTTGCTTGTAGCCGTTCGTCGCTGGTGGTCCGCTCCTAATGCTGTCTGTCGCTGCTCCACTCCTAGGCGCCGTCCATCCCTCCGCCGATGCAGAAGGCTCCTTCATCCTCCGCAGCCACAGCGTCGCTCCTCCGTCCGTCGCTCCTCTGAAGGCAAAGGTATGTTCATTTCATGCGCCCACTCGTTCTACCTTCCCGGCGTTGCTCCTTGAGATTTTTGTAACACCTCAATCAAACAGCTAAGTACTTAACCATAGTAATTCAAATATCGTCAATAAGGATGTTCAACATCCAAACCATTAAAATACAGATCAGTTTAAATAAAGCCCAAATCATAGTGTTAAATCAAATCCTCAAAATATTTCCTCAAAACAAATTAAAATGCGGAAGTCTTAAGGTCATGGCAATATAAATGACATAACATGAGCTCTAGGAGCACAAAAGAGCCTCCAAAGCTCACTCCATAGGTGCCTTCCCTTGCTCCCTATTAGAACAATCACTTGAAAATGTTAATATATATAGGGATGAGATTCCACGTCTCAGTAACTACTGAAAGTTTCTACCATACACAAGCAAAACTCATATGATAAAAAGGAACTGATTACATATATATTCATATATACCATAATTCTCATACAAGACAAAAACACGTTTAATCACCATTATATCAATCTGTATTTTCATCACAACATGTAATATACAATTATGTCATATGCAATATGTAAGATGCAACCTTCCTTGTATCACCGTCCATCCTTATTCCGCTGACTGGAGCCATAGGCTAACACATAATCCAACAGAAACCCATCCATTTGACTGGATTGTCCCAAACTCACCAGTTCTTAAGATACACCCGGCCAAAGGTGTAGAGCTTAAGTCTGGACTATGGCTCCCCTCCTTAAAGGAATACAACTAAGGAGGTGTCACATGTCCCACAGCTCCAATGAAATCCCGGCCAAAGGAAAACATGGAAGAAGGGGCCCTGACAAGTACCATCCACTGTGCACCGAGTGATGGCATACCACGTGGTAAAAGATCTCAACATACAAATTCCTCCTCACTCCAACCCATCACAGATGCAACCGCCATGACAGTAATAAATATAACATCATTAAAAGGCAAAGTACAATAATTCATACTTCCATTCATATCAAATATCATCACATATTCAAACATGCTAAAAAAAGAAATAATAATCCAATAATACATTAATTATCATTAAATTATTAATTATATGAACACAATGTGTTATATAGAAATTTACTTGTAACACTACTTATTTGAGAATTTATAATACAAACACATATACATATAATTCAGTCCATTTTTCTTTAAAAAAAATATAGTCATTCACAATCATACGCAATTCACAAGTATATGGAAGAATATTCAGAGTTACCTCTACTCCCTAGCTCACAGGTAAGCACGCAAGAGCTACTCCAAAGCTCTTAACAAGAGTCTACAAAGTCACACATATAAATATCTATTAATATACTAATTAAAATCTATTCTATAGTTACTCTATTTCTACTCTAAACATAGATCTGCCCTTCTAAAAATTTAATATATATATATATATATATATACCAATTGCCACAGATTCGTTTTAAATTTTTATGTTAAGTTTTTCTTTATATAAAAATAATAAAAATCATGAGATCTAAACATAAAGTCTTTGTGTATGTGTGTACGGTGGTTAACAAAAATTGTCTCTCAAGGGAAGGTATCCATATATATATATATATATATATATAGGTAGTCACGGTGACAAAGAAAAAAGAAAACTATGAGATAAAGACAAAAGAAAAAAAAATACAAAGGAGTGTGGAATGGGTCAATATAAACACAATATATATATATATATATATATATATTTATACACACACTCACGCACTACACATAAGGATGAAATCAGTTTGTTTGTTTTGTTTTTTTTTTCTTGAACGAAGGGAAGTAAAGCATACTCAAGTCAAAAATAAAGAGGGTGTGAAGACAATTTAGATATATATATATATATATATAATCGATAGATACTAATTGCACAGACGCACAGTGAAGTAGAGAGGCAGAGTTGGGTAATGATTGTTGAAATAAATGTACTTAGCCAAGAGAAAACGAAAAGCTTGTGGGTTCTGGGAAGGAGTAATACACAATACTGGGAAGAGAGTTGAAAAGACAAGAGGATAAGACATACTACAGTAAAAAGCAAATGGGACAATGCAGATATGGGGGCCAAGACACAAATTAAACAAGAGAAAAAGAATGAATCAGAGAATAAGAATACCTCTAGAGTTCGGACTTCAGCGGCGCCTAGGGTTGGGGAATAAGAAAGAAAAGGAGGTTTTTATAAGGATAGGATTAGGGTTTGGTCTCATTAAAATAATAATAGTATTATTCAAATTACTAGCAGCATATTTTTTTTATAATAATTTTTTTAGGATTTTTTTTTTCATTTTTTTTTCTGCCAATGGTAAGACAAATTTACCCACATATACTCATATTAAAATAATTATCTTGATAGGGTATTTTATTTGTATTTAGTTTTCTTTTGAATAGTCTTTTTTTTTAACTTTATATATATATATATATATATATTCTATATTCTTTGACTAACTAAAATTAAGCTACAACTAACTCTAAGTTCTAAAAATTTAAGGATGTTACAATTCTCCACGCCTAAAAAGAATTTTGTCCCCAAAATTCGTCACACAAACTAAAAGACAAACCTAGTTAAACAAATGAGGATACTTATGCCTCATCTTCTCCTCTGTCTCCCACGTGGCATCACCAAGAGCCATACCTCTCCATACAACCTTCACAAGTCTGATGGTCTTGTTTCTTAATTGCTTATCCATCACATCCACAATCTGCTCTGGCTCAGCTTTATATGTCATATTATCTCTGAGTTCTATCTCCTCCACTTCAATAACATGGGAAGGATCCGGTTGGTACTTCTTCAATTGTGACACATGGAAGACGTCATGAATGTTCGCAAGCTGTAGAGGTAATGTAATTCTATAAGCAACTGGCCCCACTCTCTCCAAAATCTCATAGGGACCCATGAAACGAGGTGAAAGTTTCTTTGCTCGAATCACTCTACCAATGCCAGTCATTGGTGTGACTCTCAGAAATACATGTTCGCCCGCCATGAACTCCAACGGTCGCCTTCTTCTATCTGCATAACTCTTCTGTCTGCTCTGGGCGGTGAGAAGTTTCTGCTGAATTATCTTAATCTTCTGAGTAGTTTCATCCACCATATCTGGACCTATTAAACTTCGCTCATTCAATTCTGTCCAACAAATAGGAGATCTACACTTCCTTCCGTACAATGCCTCATACGGTGCCATCTCGATGCTTGAGTGATAACTGTTGTTATATGCAAACTCTGCCAGATGAAGGTGATTGTTCCAACTTCCTGCCAGTTCAATTGCGCATGCTCGCAACATGTCTTCTAGAGTCTGTATAGTCCTCTCAGTCTGCCCATCAGTTTGGGGATGGTAAGCGGTACTAAACCTCAAACGAGTCCCCATAGCATCCTGCAATGCTCTCCAAAACCGTGGGTCACGATCTGATACGATGCTCTTCGGTACCCCATGCAATCTGACAATCTCCTTCACATAGATCTTCGCTAGTCTCTCAAGAGAGTACTCTGCTGCGATAGCCAGAAAATGAGCTGACTTAGTCAATCTATCAACAATTACCCAAATGGCATTATATCCCGAAGTAGTTGGAGGAAGTCCCATGATAAAATCCATAGAGATGCTGTCCTACTTCCATTCTGGGATCTCCAAATTCTGCAACAATCCCGGAGGCTTCCTGTGTTCAATTTTAACTTTTTGACACGTCAGACAACGAGAAACAAACTCAGTAACATCTTTCTTCATGCTTCGCCACCACCAATTCCGCTTGAGATCATGATACATCTTAGTTGCTCCAGGGTGAATAGTGTATTTACTCCTGTGAGCTTCCTCAAGCATGAGCTTCCTTAATCCTCCATCATCGGAAAGACAGACTCTTCCTTTATATCTTAATATGCCATCTTCACCCAACTTGAATTCTGACTCTCTTCCCTCTTCAATATCTTCCATGACACCCAATAGATACTCATCCTCAAGCTGAGTGAATTTAATTTCTTTCCAGGTTATACTTTCAATGGTTAACGCTTCCATGGTAGCAACCAATCCTGACATTATGTCAATAGAAGTACTATGCACATCCTCTAGCAATTTATGTTCCTTGACCATCAACTGGGCTGCATGGATTGACTTTCTGCTTAGGGCATCCGCTACAACATTTGCCTTTCCTAGATGGTACTTCAACTCATAGTCGTAATCCTTGAGAAACTCCATCCACCTTCTCTGTCGCATGTTAAGCTCCTTTTGGTCAAACAGGTACTTCAGACTCTTATGGTCACTAAAGACCTCAAATTGTGAACCGTAGAGATGGTGTCTCCAAATCTTCAAAGCAAATACTACCGCTGCTAACTCCAAGTCATGAGTGGGATAGTTCTCTTCATGTGGCCTCAACTGTCGGGAAGCATAAGCAACTGCCTTGCCATTTTGCATTAGCACACACCCAAGACCCTTCTTAGATGTATCAGTGTACAAAGTGAAAGTCTGAGTAGGATCTGGAATCACAAGTACCGGCGCCGTAGTCAACTTAGTCTTCAAATCCTGAAAGGCTGCATCACACTTCTCGTTCCATATATATGGTTGGTCCTTCCTAGTTAACTTAGTCAAGGGCATGGCTATCTGTGAAAAGCCTTTAATAAATCTTCTGTAATAGCCTGCCAATCCCAGAAAACTTCTAATCTCGGTGACACTCCGCGGCCTTTCCCAATTCAACACCATATCAATCTTACTGGGGTCTACTGACACTCCTTCAGCTGATACAACATGGCCTAGGAAATTTACTTCATTTAACCAAAATTCACATTTAGACAATTTCGCATAGAGCTTATGTTCTCTTAGTACCTGTAACACAACTCTGAGATGCTCTTTATGCTCTTCCTCATCCTTAGAGTAGATAAGGATGTCATCAATGAATACCACTACAAACTTATCTAAATATGGTCTGAATATTCTGTTCATGTAATCCATAAAGACAGCTGGAGCATTGGTTAGCCCAAATGGCATAACAAGAAATTCATAGTGACCATATCTGGTTCTGAATGCAGTTTTTGGAATATCTTCAGCTCTGACTCTTAACTGGTGGTAGCCTGATCTCAGATCAATCTTGGAAAATATGGATGCTCCGGTCAACTGGTCAAGTAGATCATCGATCCTAGGCAAAGGATATTTGTTTTTTATGGTTGCCTTATTCAATTGGCGATAGTCAATGCATAACCTCAGACTCCCATCTTTCTTCTTCACAAAGAGCACAGGCGATCCCCAAAGAGATACACTGGGCCTGATGAAACCCTTTTCCATTAACTCCTCAATTTGATTTTTCAATTCTGCTAGTTCTGATGGAGACATTCGATAAGGAGCTTTAGAGATAGGCCTCGTCCCAGGTGCAAGATCAATAGAGAACTCCACTTCTCTCTCTGGGGGTAAACCTGTCATCTCCTTTGGAAATACTTCCAGAAATTCATTTACCACTTTAATGTCTTCTACCCCTTCTTCCACTTCTACTTGAATGGAGAAAAACACCATGTACGCTGGACAACCCTTACGAATAGACTTTTCAACTTGTACTGCAGATAACAATTGTGGTCTACTAGGACTCAGGACTTATAGGGTTAACAAGGAGGGAGATGGTCTTCCTCTTACAACCAAGGATGGCGTCATTCGCCGACAACCAATCCATCCCCACTATCAGATCAATACCCTTTATGGGTAGACAAATAAGATCAATAGTTGATGTCCTACCATCGAACTCAATTGTACAATTCAAGCAAGCTTTAGAAGTTCTCACCGAGGCTCCCGCCGGTGTAGAAACAATCATGTCAAAAGGCAATTCACATATATGTAAATTCAATCGATGCACACAAGCATAAGATATAAAAGAGTGTGTAGCACCAGAATCAAATAAAGCTTCAATCTCGAGGCTTTGAAGTTTGAGAATACCTTTAATCAGATTTGGTGAAGCACTAGCCTCCTGGTGTGATAGTGCGAACACTCTGCCTGGAACTGCAGCTCTAGCATCATTGGCTCGTCGCGAGCCTTCCTCACAGAACCTGAAGACATGGCCTGGCTTCCCACACTTGTAGCATACCAGACAATTGCCCTGGTGCACCCTTCCACACTTGGCACACTTCTGACTGTTAGCAGTGCTAGCAACAGGAGCTGTGGAGCCCCTATAAGAGTTTTGTCCTCCACTAAAATGACTCCTCTGTAGTCTACTGAAATGACTCCTTGAAGGTCCACCAGAATGATTCCTTGATGGCTGGCCAAACCGCTTCTTCATACCAGTGAAGCTATGGCTATGCTTCTTAGTGATTCCCCCCGTAGGTCTCATGGGAGGTGCAGATCTAGCTTGGAATCCCTTTATTCTCTCAGCTTCTTCTTCTCGCTTGCTTCTAGCAATGGTGCAAAGCTTGTCACACATCTTTTCAAAATCCTTTATCTCATCAAGGAATGGTGACAAAGCCGTTTTCAAATCCGGCCTAGCTTTTTCCACTAGTCGATCACACATCCATTTAGAGTTGTTTTGCGAATACTTGCAAAACTTAGACAACTCTAAAAAGCGAGCGATAAATTCTTCTTCGTGCAAATCCTCTTGCTTGAATGTAAGGAATTCAGTCTCTTTTGCCACTCTAATGAAAGTGGGGAAATAATTCTTCTCGAACTTTTCCCTAAACTCTTCCCAAGTTATCTCCACATCATCATCAATTTTTGTGCTCTCCCACCATTCTTGAGCAGCTTTCTGCATCAATTGCTCGGCCACTAGCACTTTCTATTGAGAACTAATCTCAATGACCTTGAAAATCTTTTCCAAACGCTTCAACCACTCTAGTGCTTCAACTGGATCTAGCTTCAACTCAAACATTGGAGGAGCAAACTTCCTGAATTTGTCCCAAACTTCAGTAATAGATGGGACGTGGTACTGAGAATGGGAACTGCTACCGCCTCTTGATTCGGTACATGAATGGCTGCCACCTCTAGAATGCTGACCAGTGAAAGTATCTTCATTAATTGGACTCTTCTCCTCATCATGATCACCGCTTTGGCCTCTTCTTGCTTCTAGTTCTTCTTCATGCCTATTCACTTTCTCTCTCACATCTAGGACTAAATCCCGTAACTCCAACAAGATGGCACTATTATCCTGAGGAGGAGGACCATTTTGGCGAGGAACAGGAGTTGAATTAGTTTTTCGAGTATTCACCATCCTCCCCTCCTATGAAGAACACCACAAGGACATTAGGTAAGAAAACAAGTTACCAAATGAATTCTAAACCTAAACAAAGGGAAGTGCACATGTTATGATATTTAAATTGCCACGACCTCTAAAAATTTTAAAGAAAAATAGTTATAAAAATAACAAATAGCCATGGAACGTTTTGTCTCTGATACCAAAAATGTAACCCCTCAATCAAACAGCTAAGTACTTAACCATAGTAATTCAAATATCGTCAATAAGGATGTTCAACATCCAAACCATTAAAATACAGATCAGTTTAAATAAAGCCTAAATCATAGTGTTAAATCAAATCCTCAAAATATTTCCTCAAAACAAATTAAAATGCGGAAGTCTTAAGGTCATGGCAATATAAATGACATAACATGAGCTCTAGGAGCATAAAAGAGCCTCCAAGGCTCACTCCATAGGTGCCTTCCCTTGCTCCCTACTAGAACAATCACTTGAAAATGTTAATATATATAGGGATGAGATTCCACGTCTCAGTAACTACTGAAAGTTTCTACCATACACAAGCAAAACTCATATGATAAAAAGGAACTGATTACATATATATTCATATATACCATAATTCTCATACAAGACAAAAACACGTTTAATCACCATTATATCAATCTGTATTTTCATCACAACATGTAATATACAATTATGTCATATGCAATATGTAAGATGCAACCTTCCTTGTATCACCGTCCATCCTTATTCCGCTGACTGGAGCCATAGGCTAACACATAATCCAACAGAAACCCATCCATTTGACTGGATTGTCCCAAACTCACCAGTTCTTAAGATACACCCGGCCAAAGGTGTAGAGCTTAAGTCTGGACTATGGCTCCCCTCCTTAAAGGAATACAACTAAGGAGGTGTCACATGTCCCACAGCTCCAATGAAATCCCGGCCAAAGGAAAACATGGAAGAAGGGGCCCTGACAAGTACCATCCACTGTGCACCGAGTGATGGCATACCACGTGGTAAAAGATCTCAACATACAAATTCCTCCTCACTCCAACCCATCACAGATGCAACCGCCATGACAGTAATAAATATAACATCATTAAAAGGCAAAGTACAATAATTCATACTTCCATTCATATCAAATATCATCACATATTCAAACATGCTAAAAAAAGAAATAATAATCCAATAATACATTAATTATCATTAAATTATTAATTATATGAACACAATGTGTTATATAGAAATTTACTTGTAACACTACTTATTTGAGAATTTATAATACAAACACATATACATATAATTCAGTCCATTTTTCTTTAAAAAAAATATAGTCATTCACAATCATACGCAATTCACAAGTATATGGAAGAATATTCAGAGTTACCTCTACTCCCTAGCTCACAGGTAAGCACGCAAGAGCTACTCCAAAGCTCTTAACAAGAGTCTACAAAGTCACACATATAAATATCTATTAATATACTAATTAAAATCTATTCTATAGTTACTCTATTTCTACTCTAAACATAGATCTGCCCTTCTAAAAATTTAATATATATATATATATATACCAATTGCCACATATTCGTTTTAAATTTTTATGTTAAGTTTTTCTTTATGTAAAAATAATAAAAATCATGAGATCTAAACATAAAGTCTTTGTGTATGTGTGTACGGTGGTTAACAAAAATTGTCTCTCAAGGGAAGGTATCCATATATATATATATATATATAGGTAGTCACGGTGACAAAGAAAAAAGAAAACTATGAGATAAAGACAAAAGAAAAAAAAATACAAAGGAGTGTAGAATGGGTCAATATAAACACAATATATATAGATATATATATATTTATACACACACTCACGCACTACACATAAGGATGAAATCAGTTTGTTTGTTTTTTTTTTCTTGAACGAAGGGAAGTAAAGCATATTCAAGTCAAAAATAAAGAGGGTGTGAAGACTATTTAGATATATATATATATATATATATAATCGATAGATACTAATTGCACAGACGCACAGTGAAGTAAAGAGGCAGAGTTGGGTAATGATTGTTGAAATAAATGTACTTAGCCAAGAGAAAACGAAAAGCTTGTGGGTTCTGGGAAGGAGTAATACACAACACTGGGAAGAGAGTTGAAAAGACAAGAGGATAAGACATACTACAGTAAAAAGCAAATGGGACAATGCAGATATGGGGGCCAAGACACAAATTAAACAAGAGAAAAAGAATGAATCAGAGAATAAGAATACCTCTAGAGTTCGGACTTGAGCGGCGCCTAGGGTTGGGGAATGAGAAAGAAAAGGAGGTTTTTATAAGGATAGGGTTAGGGTTTGGTCTCATTAAAATAATAATTTTTTTTTTATAAAAATAATAATAGTATTATTCAAATTACTAGCAGCATTTTTTTTTATAATAATTTTTTTTAGGATTTTTTTTTTTCATTTTTTTTTCTGCCAATGGTAAGACAAATTTACCCACATATACTCATATTAAAATAATTATCTTGATAGGGTATTTTATTTGTATTTAGTTTTCTTTTGAATAGTCTTTTTTTTTTAACTTTATATATATATATATATTCTATATTCTTTGACTAACTAAAATTAAGCTACAACTAACTCTAAGTTCTAAAAATTTAAGGATGTTACAATTTTCATACTATATGCTCCCCAATCCCTTTACTCTTATTTTCCTAATTTATATAAGTTGATTATGGTTGTACTACCTGTTTCTCTCTGATCGTTGAATTTCTTTGAATCCTAGACTTTCTTTAATTTTTGCATTTGATAGTTGTTGGATATAAGATTTTAGGCCTGATCTATGTCCTTTCCTTCGTGTTCGTTCAAAATTCGGAAGTGAGAAATGATCCTATTTGCCTAACAGTTTCTGCTTCAGCTTTCGTGGATTATGTGGTTGTTTTAATCTTTGATTATATGTTTTTCCCATGATATGGCTAATGCTCTTCGTCTCTCGCTGTTGTCATAGAAAGGTTCTTGAAAGGTTGCAACATGGGCATGTTTCTATATTTATTTTACTTAAATAAAAATGTGAGGAAACCAAGTATTGTACAAAGTATCACAGCTATGCAATAGAAAATTTGTTGAAATTACCAAAGATTGATGCATTTCTTGTTATATTGCTTGTCCTTATACAGATGCACTATTCAGTCAGACAAAAAATATAGGGAAAATCACTCCTATATGGCAAATTAATTTGGTTGTGGATGATATAAAAAGGTTCTAGAATTAGAGAGAAAGAGACTTTTTATATCAAAGTTAAGTAGTTCATTTCAGTTATCTTATATAATTTTTAGTTTCTTTCATTTGTTTTATTATGCCTCTTCATGACAGTTTTATTTTTTATCATTTTCTAATGTAGGAGTATTATATGCCAATGCTGCAGTTCATATCAGTTTCTTTATATGCACAGTTGTAATGGTGGTTATGTTCTGTAATTTGTTTTGTAGAGTTGTTTCACTTTGCACGTCTCCAATCAATGATAGCTTCATGTCTGGTTCTCTAGACCACAGTGTCAGAATATGGGATCTCCAAGTAAATGCCTGCCAGGTTGGTTTTTTGTTTTTGGGTGTGATCAATTACTAATATCCAAGAGATAATTAAAAGAAGGGTAAATGTGCAAAAATAGCCATGAACTTTGTTCAAAAGTGCAAAAATAACCATGGACTATTTTTGATAGCAAAAGTAACCATGAACTATGTAAAATGGGGCAAAACTGTTAAATATGACCGTTGACCGTGCGTTGACCGTTAACATATTTAACGGTTTTGCCCCATTTTATATAGTTCATGGTTACTTTTGCTACCAAAAATAATTCATGGTTATTTTTGCACTTTTGAACAAAGTTCATGGCTATTTTTGCACCTTTACCCTTAAAAGAATATGGGATCTCCTTTGTCCATTACAAAATGATCTTATTTCGTGGATTTTGTATTTAATTTATATAGATTTGATACTCAGATAAATTACCTACTGATCTTTGATATGTATGTAGATGGAACGACAAACTTTGCACATGGCTATCCTAGCTTTGCAGTTTCTGTTGGAGTTTTATATCGAGGGAATCCTGTAGCTGCTGCTGTGGTACTTTAACTATAAATTTTATTTTTTGAGTTTCTCTTTTCTTAGTGATCCAAGCTAGTACAACTGATCAGGTGAGTAATATTAGAAGCTACCTTTCTTGTTGTGCATAATATATGTTAATAATAATAAGCGGCAATAATAGATGATAATTGGAATCTCTTTCTTTAGTTTTATGTAATACTTTGCACAAATCAAGTATTTTGGCTGACGTGTTATGATATTTTCTTAATGTTATATGGATTCCATCTTTGTTTTCTACTTTTCTCATTTAGTGATTAGTCATCTTTTCTCTTCTAAGGACGGGTTTTCTATATCATTTTCTTAGTCTCACAAGGTTTAGTGGTTCCTATTATTGAAGAGTTATAAGATATTATTCATCTTTTCTTGTCTTTTGCTGTGTATATCCTTGCTGACACAAGTTACTCATGAAATTTGCTACTTTTATGCACTTACCTTGAACAATAAAGCCTTGAAATGAACATGCAGGATTTTGGATAATCTTCCAGTTGTTGTTCTTAGATAGAGGAGGGATGGAGCGCGATCAACCACATATGAACATGGGTTTCGTGTTGGGTTCAAAGGAAACTATCAAGGGGTATAAACTCATAACAAACTTTTGTTGTGGGTCCTTTGAGAACTTGATGTCTTTCTGTGGGAAAGCCTTGTTGTAGGAAAGACAATCATGTATTCCTTTTTGTTCACTATCATGTGTAGGTGACAAGTTCATATTTACAACTTCTTTAGGCATTTTTACAATTGCATATGCCTTGTTGTACAAGTGGTTATGTTTGTATTGAAACAACTTCATTTTGTTGTACAAGATACTTCGCATTTAGTTGACAAACAACCTATGTTCAAAAAGTTACTCACTGCAAAATGGTCTGTTAACAACTCGTGAAGCATGTATTAACAACAGGTTGAGTGCATTTTACAACTTCCTCCCTGAATAAACATTTCCTCACATGAACAATGCAAAATGGTCTATTTACAACACGTGAGGCATGTATTAACAACGGGTTCAATGTGTTTTACAACTTGCTCCCCGTTTCTGCTCGAAACAATGGTTTCTCTTGTTCAGTATTCCAAATGGTCTGTTTACAACTCGTCAAGCGTGTATTAACAACACTTTGAGTGCGTTTTACAACTTTATCACCGTTTCTACCAAAAACAATGCTTTCTCATGTCAACACTATGAAATGGCCTGTTTACAACTCATCAAGCATGTATTAACAAGACTTTTAGTGTGTTTACAAATGGTATGTTTACAACTCTTAAAGCGTGTATTCAGAATCTGTTGAGTGTGTTTTACAACCTCCTACACATTTTAGCTTGAAACGATGTTTTCTCACGTTAAGTATGACAAATGGTATGTTTACAACTCTTACAGCGTATATTCACAACCTGTTGAGTGTGTTTTACAACCTCCCACATGTTTGAGCTTGAAATGATATTTTCTCACGTTAAGTATGACAAATAGTATGTTTACAACTCTTAAAGCGTGTATTCACAATCTGTTGAGTGTGTTTTACAACCTCCCACACGTTTTAGCTTGAAACGATGTTTTCTCACGTTAAGTATGACAAATGGTATGTTTACAACTCTTAAAGTGTGTATTCACAACCTGTTTAGTGTGTTTTACAACCTCCCACATGTTTCAGCTTGAAACAATGTTTTCTCACGTTAAATATGACAAATTGTATGTTTACAACTCTTAAAGCGTATATTCACAACCTGTTGAGTGTATTTTACAACCTCCCACATGTTTTAGCTTGAAACGATGTTTTCTCACGTTAAGTATGACAAATTGTATATTTACAACTCTTAAAGTGTGTATTCACAACCTGTTGAGTGTGTTTTACAACCTCCCACATGAATTAGCTTGAAACGATGTTTTCTCACATTAAGTATGACAAATGGTATGTTTACAACTTTTAAGGCATGTATTCACAACCTGTTTAGTGTTTTTTACAACCTCCCACACGAATTAGCTTGAAACGATGTTTTCTCATGTTAAGTATGACAAATGGTATGTTTATAACTCTTAAAGCATGTGTTCACAACCTGTTGAGTGTGTTTTACAACCTCCCATACGAATTAGCTTGAAATGATGTTTTCTCACGTTAAGTATGACAAATGGTATGTTTACAACTCTTAAAGCATGTATTCACAACTTGTTGAGTGTGTTTTACAACCTCCCACATGTTTCAGCTTGAAACGATGTTTGCTCATTTCAAACATACCACTTCCTCTGTTTCCTTTCCCAAAAACAGAGTACTATGACACCCAACCTCATTTTCTGCATTAACAACTACAACTGTTATATTAACAACTGCTACTGCACGAATTAACAACAAATTTTTTTCCACATCAACGTTTTCACCACTATGAGATGGGGTTTTAATGAGGTTGGAAAAGGGGGATGGGTTGGAATATTCATCATCATCATTACCTTCATCCCTTCCTTCTTTAAAAATGACAGAAGCTTGAGCATCAAAAAATCCATGATCTTCCTTCCATCTTCTTCTTCCTTCTATCTTACATCCCATCCCACAAATTTTTCACCACCTCAAAGCTTCCTTCACCATCGCTGCCATTTCTGCAGAGAGAGCACAGCGAGCTGAAAGCGGAGGTCAAATCTGAAAGAACACAGAACAAATGAGAGAGAGAGAGAGAGAGAGAAAATAGAAGAGGGGCATGTGTGTCATTTCACTTCAGAAAATAATATCAGAAAAGTCCCTAGGGACTTTTCAAATATTTCAGTTTTTCCAGGGATTTTTCTGACAATATTTTACTTCCTTGGGACCTGAGAGTGATTTTCCCAATTATCAATGATGATATTTCTTTTCGTGAGGGATCAAATTAAAAGGTAAAAAGTATGTGAGAAAGTTATCAAAAAATAAATAAAAATAAATTCTTGCCAACGAATTTATTGGATTATCCTATTAGAGATAATTCTGTTTGAGACATTATCGGGCATTAAATATGGGCCCCTCTCCCACAAATCTTGATTTGCTAAGTTGTAAGAAATTAGTCTCTTCCACTTAACCCAACAAGCCAACACCTGTTACTAATTTTTGTGAGAACGAGCAGGAGCAACCCGTGCGTTGCACGGAGAGTTTTTACATACAGATAAATTCTCTGTCCATTTTGTACTTTATCAGTTAGACTCATTTGTTATGTGTATAAATAAGAACAATTACATAATTTTGAATAATATTACTTATTACAATAATTCATTTAAACAATGAAAGTACACATAAGATGACAACGGTTACATCAATGTAGAATGTTGTCACTGTCCGATGCATGGGAAGATTGAACAGAGCTATGGTGGCATACACATAGGAACGTCATTACAATCTAACAACCTACATAGCTTTGCAATAGCATTAGAAAGCAAAACATAAGAAACAAAGAAAAATGACCTGCTAAAAACCTTTCGTGAGGGACAAAGCCCCCATCAGAAATAAACCATTCATTGCAATCTAACAACCAACAAAACAATGTGGGACTACGCATGAAATGAACAATGTCCACCTAAGTGATAGCCCTTAGTCAAGTAAATCAGCTGAGTATACATGCAGACAGATTTCCATAAATTTATCATAAGAAACTGATCATATTAAACTGTAAAGAAAAGGAGCAACTTTCATTTGAACTCAAAACTACAATTTCAAAAAGCTTGAGGAGGGCAACTAAGCCAAATGGCCACTCAAACACTCTACATAAGTTGAAGCATATTGTGTGGATGCTTGTACTTGCATCATATTAAGCATTATTTATTCCATTAGCACAGCCAAAATGCAGATACACTTTTTCAACTTCAGTTTATCATTAAATGCCATTGGGATAAGTATCTAAATGGATGAGAAAAAGTTAATGGATCTATATATAGAATGCTAAAACCAGCAGAACCAAGAAGCAAACTGTACAAAATAAAAGATAATATATCGTTCTGCTTCATAAACAGCACGCTACCCAAGAGCACCAATGCTCCGAATGAACAGAACAGTAAATGAAGAAAATAAGACTTGTAAACAGTAACAGCATTTTACAGATAAAAAAGGCCTTTTATGAGCAACACCATAGACAGAATACAAAGAAGGTAGAACCTTAAGAACATGCTTAAATTTTCAGAAATTCCTTGAGGAAATGCACTTTTTAATGAATGAATATGTCATTTTCTGCTTGCAGCATTAAGGAAACATAAATTGAAGAAATATGAATACGGCAAAGTATGAATGGCCCAAAAAAATTGTGGAACAACTACCTGCCAGTTTTTGGACATCACAATTAGACAATGAAAATATGTCAAAAACTTGTCCTATTGGAACACCTATTTCAACATCCTCTTTCTGCAGGTGAAAGTGAAAATTGTAATCAGATTATCAGCAAGTAATGCAATGTAAAAAAAATATCAAAATCACACTGATCGAGGCATTCGATTATCAAAAAGTGAAAATTGATTATATGCAAGTAACACCCAACTGATTTCACTTGTACAGAACAGCTGGATGCAGTATAGGGTTTCGTTTTATGGGATGCACATAAGTTTATTACTTTGTTAGGCAGCAGACGTTTTAAAAATTGTAACAATGGTCAGAATTGTTCATTAGTCAAAAATAAATGACAACTGATGGAAAAAAAGAGATGTTGTAAATGTTCATACCAACTACAGCATGGAGCTACTGCACCACCTACTTCCATAACCATAATCTGAGAAGGTACGCCTAAATGATAGATATACTGCACCACCTACTTCCCTAGCCATAATGTTGAGAAGGTACACCAAAAGGATAGATATCATAGCTTGTGCTGCACTGGACTAAAATAAAGGAAAAAATCTTTATTAGTATGCATAGAATGACAGGCAATAAAGATATGCTCAGTTAAGCTATGATATCTAACCACAAAGAAATGGCGTGACGCTTTCATGTTTTGAAAACCACACCAAATATTAAACTAATAAGTTGAACAGTTTGCAGTTAGCTGGTTTTGATTCTAAGAAATACGTTTACTATAGGATATTGATCCCTTTAATGTAGAATTATATAAAAAGTTTTAAATATCATGATATTTTTCTACCCTTAGTCCAACATGATATTTTTCACTTCAACTATATGATTGATATACCTTCTGGCCTCATAATCCTAACATGGAAAGTAGAAAGCAAACGTTAGGCAAATAACAGCCACATGTGAAAACACATGCACTTCTTGAATTAATTAAATATTACATAGCGGCAAATATTGATGACAAAATACACCATATAAGAGATACTTTTATCTGCAAACTTATTATTCAACAAAACTCCAAGTTTTAGTCCATAATTAAAAAGACAAATGGGTTATTACTTTGGTAGGCAGTAAGTGTTAGGCAGTGGACATTTTAAAAATTGTAACAATGGTTTGAACTGTTCATTGGTCAATCATAAATGACTACTAATATAAAAAAAAATATACTGTAACTATTCATACCTACTATAGGATGGTGCTACTGCACAACCTACTTCTATAGGCATAATCTAAGGAGGTACACCAAAATTATAGATATTAGCTACTTACCCACCTATTTCCATAGCCATAATGCTGAGAAGGCACACCAAAATGATAGATATGATAGCTTGTGCTGCATTGGACACAGATCAAAGAAAAAATCTTGATTAGTACGCATAGAATGACAAGCATTAAAGATATGCTCAGTTAAAACATGAAGAATTACCTACTCCCCTGAAATATAAGTAAAGAAGATGTGAAGAAGCCTATATGCAATAAATACAAGTGACACAAATGTGTGAGGATAGTGTTGATTTTACAAGATAGAGATTGAGGAAGAAAGGGACAAATAGGGACTAACAGTGTAGTTCTGCATTCTTTGGAAAATAGCGCTGCTAGTCAAGACAGCACTAATAATGACGCTCAATCCAAACGCATCGGTTGCATTGGCAACTGCTATACCAATATCAACCTTCTTCAAAGCAGTAGCATCATTGACACCATCACCAGTCATTCCATAAATGTGCTTCCTCTCTTGCAACTTCTTCACAATTTCATATTTGTGCTCTGTAAATAACAGTAGTAATGAGATAAATATATATAAAGGTCAGGATCAGGACTAGCAAAATTAGTTAAGAGCAAGTAGAAACAAAAATTTGTTTAAAAAGAGAATGAACCTGGAAATACTCCAGCAAATCCATCTGCCTTCTCAATTAATTCCTCAACAGGAAGTGATGCAACATTTTCATCTTTATGTTGACCAAGCAAGGAAGAAGATGGGTACATATTTGTTCCCATCCCAAGTCTCCTTCCAGTTTCTTTTGCTATGGCTAGAGGCCAAAAAGCTAAAATAAAAGAGATCCGATTAAGAAAAAGCATGGTGATATAAATGCATAATCCTGCATTATTACAAAAGATTACTCACCTGTAATCATCTTCACATTTACTCCAAGATTAAGAGCTCTTCCAATGGTTTCAGCACTGTCATGCCTAGGAGGGTAAAACAGTGACAACAATCCCACAAACTGCCATAGACCACCGTTGCTTTCCTTCGTTCTATCAGGAACTTCCTGCATAAATATGGCATAAGAGAACCAATCAGGAATTTGTTTGTTAAGTAAAATAAGTATATGCCAATAAAAACTAATAAAAAACCTGTCTTGCCACAGCAAGTGAATGAAGTGCCCTCTCAACAAACTTGTCAATAATAGCATAGACCTTCTTCTTAGCATTTTCCCTTAGGTTGCACAGGGTCATGATCTGTTGAGTAAAAACAAAAACATCAATTATGATATCAATTAATTAACCATAGTTTTTCTCAAACCTTAAATTAAACCAATAGGTTACCTGCTCTGGAGCACCTTTACTTGACCGGTGCCAACTTCCATCAGCTTCTATGTAAGTCAAAGCAATTCTCTTATCAACAGGATTGAATGGGAAGAAATACACCTCCCTAATCCCAGCCCTTGCCTGCACATTTTAAAATACAAATCATTCACATCAAACAGCTCTGGTTCTTATTACAAATGTTGAAGATAAGTTATACACACACACACACACACACATATATAAATACCTCTTTTGGGTCAGCGAGTGTTCCAATAGTGGCAGCATCGATGACGTCCTGGTTTTCGATTCTAGAAGCCCTGACAGCGAGAAGCAGCACATGGTCCTTGTCCATACCCTTAATCTGAGCTCGAGTAAACAAAGGAGGACATCGCTGGCACGTTTTCTTTGAAAAATCATAACAAACAGATCACATAAGGTAAAGGAAGAAGCGGAGAGAACGAAAACAAAGGAAAAAATGCAACAAGAGTACAAACCTCTTTTAGCATTGAGAAGCTGAGAAGAAAACCTCTTTTAGCACAGATGTCTCTCCCTAACTATTGCGTCGGCGAAGAAGAAGAAATTTGATGGGGAGAAATTTCTGAAACCCCTAGGGTTTCAGATATGAGACACCATGAGAGATGAGAAAGGGAAGGAGGATGAAAAAAAAGAGGAAAGGCGTGCCACAGTAAACGAGAAAGTGGCAAAAGGAGAGGGGTGAAACTTGAAACCCCTGGAAAGAGAAAGGAAGAAGAAATATATATTAACAAAAAGAGGAAGAAGAAATTTCTTTTTTTTTGAAGGATGCCAACGAAAGTGTAAAACCGAAAAAGAGAAAAATTTGAAATTCAAACACTATCATCAAGCCAAGATGGAGCCGAGGCTGTTCATCGGCTCACTGGCTTATGAACAGTACTTCCACATCTCTGTAAAAAAGAACACATTTTTATTATATATTGATTGATTTCATATAAAGGAAAGGAGAAGAACAATTTCGGAAAATGGGCCACAGCCCATACGGTAAGGCGTGAACACAAGAAGACCAATTCATATGTAGGAGCCCAACATTGATAATGCATACTGTTCCGTTGTGTCGCCTACTTCCTCCTGCTCAAAGTCAAGTCAGGGACGTTGCAAAGAAGCCAAGTGCTTCCTGGTTCCTAGAATTTAAAAGGAAGATCCCTTGATGGGGTCGGTGACTATGGCCGCCGCGATGTTGGCCAGTGGCTGCCGGAGCTTAGGTATGCCTATGGCTCTCGTGCGAACACTTGACATCTCCCATTCGGCTCTTATCATGCACTACAACAAACGTCCTCTGAAATGGTGTCATCCTAGGAGTTCGCATAACAGTGCTCTTGCCAGTGAATCCTCGAGAGTATACTCCAACAACTCAACTACTACTTCTTCATCTAACGGGTGAGTACCTTCAATATCCCACCCTTTCGTTCTTCTTGTGTAATTCCGACTTTTAACTGTTTTCGCTTGAAAGAGATATTTCGGCGAAAACTTTTTGTTTTCTGCACCAGAAAACTCAGTGGCAAAAATGTCTTTGATGTAGTGTTTGTTAGTCCTCTTTAACATCAATTCCTTTCGTGATTTATTTTCTTGCATGAAAGCTTTTTGCTTTTTTGGTTGTTGATGCTTCAAACTGCATGCGTGGCTAAATCGTTATCTATATGATATGCCCTTTTGAGCTTAACCGCTGCATCTTCTCTGGAGTTTCTGTGCTGAATTCCAGTTTTAACACGATTTGCTATTGTGTTTCTTTGCTTATTGCGATTTAGTCGGACCAGTAATTGTTAAATTGAGAAAGAGGTGGACTTTATCTATTTGTTTGTTAATCAATCTGTTGTTCATTGTATATCTGTGTATGTGTGTGAATGCCCTCAGTGAATTATATTGGGATGGACATGAAGTTTAAGTTAGCTGGATTCTTGAAATGGGGGGAAATTACAACTAGAATATGCCCTTTGGCATGATAACAGCCATTTGCGCAATTATGGCGAGTATTTGAGTTATAAGGCTTCTATGTTAATTCTTCAACCATGAATTTAGTACCTAATAGCTTGACAGTGTTGTTGGATCATGTCACTTCCATCATTTTATTCAACAGATCTCATGCTTATCCTTGTTATTAGTAGCTTGACTTTTGTTCATGGTTGCTAGCAGTTGATTTCCATTGCTTCCACTTTTGGCTTGTTAATGAGATTTGATCTTGTTTAAGCTACCCGAAGTATGATCGATTGCTTCCGTGTCCATCACAAAATTGTGCTCCAAGAGTTGAACACTTGGTTGTTTCAGAAGGAGGACCTGTCTCAGATTATATTTGCAAAGCTCTAGATCTTCCTCCTTTGTAAGTGATACTCTGTATCTCTTCTAATCAAACAATTTCTGACACTATTATTGTGTGGCATGATAAATTGAATGTTTGGTTCTTGAAGGTTTGTTGCAGATCTAATCCAATTTGGAGCTGTATACTATGCTCTTGTCTGCCCGCAACCCCCTCCTACTGCTACTCAGGAGGAGATTAGGATATTCAAAGAAGCAACAGAACCATCAGTTTTGAGAAAGAGATCTTCAATTAAAGGGAAAACCATACGAGAGGCACAGAAGACTTTTCGTATAACTCATGTGGATCAGTTTGTGGAAGCAGGAACCTATTTAAGAGTACATGTACACCCCAAACGCTTTCCAAGGTATTACCGAATTGTTCTTAGAATTATCTGTTAATTTCACAAGAAAAAAGATCATGTTTGACATTTAGTCTCTTTTTAGGTGCTATGAGATTGACTGGAGATCAAGAATCATAGCTGTGGCTGAGTCATATGTGGTTTTGGATAAGCCCGCGGGAACATCAGTATGTAGTCAATGCTGCAATATCTCTCTTATGTTGATGAATGATGAGTGACATCATAATTGTTTTTGAGAATGCATTAAGGTTATAAAGACAGTGGATTAACGGTTTATTTTATGATATTGAAGGAAAGGGGATGGTCAGTAGGGGCTTTTGGTAATCTTTTGAATGCTTTTACTTTAGGGTGTGTTTGGTTTGAGGGGAGGGTAGGGGAGGGAGGGGAGGGGAGGGGGGTAAAATTACAATATTGGACAAAAAAATTCAAAATTTACCCTCTCATTATTTTAAATTTTGGTTTCCCGCCTAAATTTTACCCTCTCATTCCTTTTAAATTTTGGGTTCCCGCCCAAAATTTAAATACATTCAACCCAAAAAGGTAATTTAACCCCCCTCTCCTCCCCTCCCTCCCCTACCCTCCCCTCAAACCAAACACACCCTTAGAGTCTCTGGACAGGGTTTATGTTTGATGGATTTTGGGGAAATTTCAAGAGAGAAATGATGAGGGTTTTGAAGGAAAGGATTTTTGATGCTATCTCTTAGAAAATAAGGTCTTTACAGGTTATGACATTGAAGAAACTGTCATAAAAGTTGAGAATAGGAAAATTAATTTAGGTTGCATCCTGTTTGTGGCATCGGACAGTTAAGAACCTAGCAATTTACTCAGTAACTTGTAAAACTAAACCCTGAATCTGCAATAAGATGTCACGGCCTAGGAAACATGGCCACTAATGTAGACATAGCGACATGATGTGATGTAAATTGTCATTTGTCAATGTGTAAATTATACTGCTGTACCTTATTTAATACAGTCTGACATTTATCAGACAAGGACATGTTTCTTTCCTTGTATTTTTTGAAATACTGATGATTTATAGGTCAAAAGTGTCTTGATAGATTTTTTATAACTCAATAAACAACACTAAGCAATGATGTACTTATCCTATGAAGATTTAGAACTCCTGATGTTGTAAAGAACATTTAACCATGTAAATAAACTAATCATAAATCCAAAGCCAATTGTAACCTTAAGAGTAAGAATTGGCTTTAGGAGTGTGTCTGGTTGGTTCAGTGCAAGCTTTGGATAGAATGTAGCATTGCAAAGCTGATTGATTTGAAGAATCCAGATTCTTTATGATATTTTTGGAAATTTATTTGTGCATTTCGTATCTGTGATGAGGATACAGCTTGTCATTTCCTTTAAGTTTTGCTGTCCCTTGGTTTAGGTAGGCGGCACTACTGACAACATTGAAGAAACTTGTGCAACCTTTGCAACTCGTGCCTTGGGACTTGCAACCCCATTGATGACTACCCATCAAATAGACAATTGCACGGAGGGCTGGTACTTTATCATGTTGAATTTTTTGTTGCTCATTGTCAGTCTCTCTGTCATAGATTGTAATGGATGGTAATTTATATGCAGTGTAGTATTCGCTAGGACTAAAGAATATTGCTCTGCCTTTCATGGTAAAATCAGGGTAAGTTTTGTGATATAATTTCTTATGACATGTTAGGATGGCTTGTAATGCATGAAAACATGCAAATTTATTTCTAATATATAAGATGAAGGGCCTGCCTTTTGAGTAATGGTTTTCCATAGGGAATAGCGCATTCTTTACTAAGTGAATGTAATGTACAGATTAAGTCCATTCATTATTGTATTTGTCTCATGTTTTTGGGTGTTCATTCTTATCCAGGAGAAAAAGGTGAATAAGCTTTATCTTGCCCTAGCAGCTGCTCCTGTGCCATGTGGAATTATTAGCCATTATATGCGTCCAGTTAACAGGGCTCCTCGTCTTATTTCTGAAGGTAACCATACATATGGGTATGATTTGAAAACAGGTGGTTGATAACCTTGAAATAGCTAAGTATTGACAGTTTAGTAAGCTTCATTTGTCGGCCTTGTGGGAGCATCATCAGTTAGAGAAGGCAAGGCCATGTGCCCGTGCCTACCTGGTTGTCTCATTAGCAGAACTTGAGTGGCAATCTTCTTTAGAGTTAACAGAAGAAGATATAGTGATGTTCTTCAATACATACAGAAATGTTGCTCTAGTTATTTAGTGAAATCTTAAAAAATAAACAGAATTTTATTTTTTTGGGTAAAATTCGCAAACATCACACTCTTATCCATTAGATTTTTCTTGGATGTGTTAACAATGACGGACGTAAGTACTCCATCTTGTTTGGTGGTTACATTCTATGACTGATACTAATTTGAATGTTTTCGACCGTCTAGTGGCCTATTATTAATAAACTGTATTTTCAATATAAACATGATATGAAATTCGCACAGATGAATTATGAAATTTTTTTTTGTTCTGTGCACAAGAGTGTAGAGAAGAATAATGTATTATGTTCTTATCAAAAACAGAATAATGTATTATGGAGACTAAACCCTATTGGTTTATGTGATGCAGATTACGTTGAGGGATGGCACTTGTGTAAACTTGAGGTCATGGAATGCAGAAAGGTCCCCTGGCCAACCACTCTTATTCAAGACAAGTTTTGTATCGAAGACTGGGGATGGCCTTCCCAAGATTATGCGTATGAGTGTACAATCAACCTTCTTACTGGCAAAACCCATCAGGTCTGTCCTTGCACTTTTGCTTTATTTTCCCCGGTTTCTTTTTTTTGGGAGGGTTGGGGGGGTCCTTATCTCTTCCATTCTGGGTTAGCAGCGTGCCTTAATGAGTCATAAGCTTTTTGATCAACAGCATTTGATTGCTGAACAATGATTCAGCTGATACAATAGTTAGGAAAAATTTCATTCTAGAGATGCTGGTTAATCTTAGAACTCGGAAAGGTCACATTTTCTGAATTGTATCCCCAAAACACACACACACACAATGTTCAATACATAACGCTCTCTTATGGATTACTTGTTCTTTTTTCTCCTAAGATGAACTGATTGGTGTTGTTTGCCAGTATTTCCAAGGTCATCTTTATAGTGGATGACTCTAGTATTTTTCTCATATTTTTTCCTTCCTGTGAAGCTGTATCTGATGTATATTTTAAATGTGCAGATTCGAGCCCAATTTGCTGCGTGTAAGGCACCATTAGTTGGTGATTCTATGTACATGCCAGCTGCACTTGCAGAGATGGCTAACCCTGGAGTTAATCCATTTGGAAAACACAAAAAAGATCTCATTGGTGAGGGTGAAAAGGAAATGGCTACTTTAACTTGGATTGAACAACATGGGAAGGAACCAAGTGTTGCAATTGGCCTTCAAGCCTGTCAAATATCGTGGGATGATGGTGACCACTTTTACAAAGCTGGGTCTCCTTGGTGGAGGTGTGAAAATGCTTAAGAGTGTAGGCTTATTGGCAAGAAGCAATGGCAAATTCCTATTTCTTTTGCCTCCAGTTTTTGAGTGTGCTGTCATTGTAATTGAAAGGGTTCGTCATCCTATTAAGTAAGGAGGCAAGGATTCCCTCCAAACCATGGTTTACGCAACTCGAGACAAAACTCCTCTCACACACTTACCTCGTAAGTCGTAAAAGCTATTAAAAAAAGCTAATCCAAACACACTAACAAGTCCCGAGGTTCACAAAAATAAATAAAAGGGAGAAGACAATTAGAGGTGTTAATTGTAGTATCATATGCTTCTGCACCTTGTCGTATACATTACTTCGGAATTAAATTGAAAGACAAGCCAGAGCAGAGGCGATTCCTGAATTTAAATACAAGAAGTTTATGGAGAGAAAATTAAGTTCATAGGTTCTTCTTAGGTATGGAAGCACTCAGCAAAAGTCACAAATTATTGAAGCGAAGCTAATTGGTGTCTGGTATAAACGATTTAACTTTGGTGTTTGTCTTGAATTGTCTGTACTGCTTTTCCTGCTCCCTCTCATGTTCTGGCCTCAAAGCCTGTTTTATGCTCTGTAATGAATTGCTTATACCAACTTGCTGATAATTTTGGAGTTCTCTTGAGAGTAGACTAATCAACGTAGTATAGCCCGAATCTTCTTGCATGTCCATGTGTTCACTCAAAGTTGTCAAGCAAGGACCAGGCAAAATATCCCCTCACTTCTGCTCCTTCCCTGATCACATGTTAAGAAGAAAAGGAAAGAGTATAAAAATGATCTTAGTTTAGTCATTTATTCTCCGGTGATTCATTAGGCTACACAAATTTATAGTGTAATGGCAAAATATATTGAACCATAAAAGGTCATGCAAATGATGTGATTGACACTTATGTTGCTGTTTTTGTTTCTTTAAGGTTCTAACCTTATTGCTGAGAACAGGGCATTCGAGTGAACTTCCATGAACTGCACTCTTTCAACGTCATTAGTATGTTCTTCCGAGGTGGCATTTGGATTATCCGTCTCAGCATACCCTAAAGAATGGCTTGGATTGTAAATAAATGCACTGAAGCTGGATTAAATCAAGAAGATACACAGATTTTCTTCTCATTTTCTGTCATGAATATGGGGATATTGTTGTATCTGTTTTTTACATGTCTGATCACTTTTTCCATCCCTGTGGGTAAATAGACCAGCCAATTGAAGTCTGCATATTTGCAAATTCTTTAGAATTGGATAGAAAGGAAGATATGTATCGATTATGAATCAACATGTTCAAAGGGTTTGGTTCATAAGCATGATTATAGAGTTGAGGCTACTTACAGGTTCGCCAATGGGCACTTCATTTCTCTCTCTGGTTCTTAGGTATAAATCCTCTGTTCTGGTGATCCCTTGTCCTGGTTGACATGTTGAGAAAATGCAGTCTTGGGCATAGTAAGCAGAATAGTAATTGATGCCAATAAAATCCAATCCTTTTTGGAGTTTCAACATTTCAGTGCTGGAAAATTTGGCCAAGATGGAACCCTAGAATCTCCTGCATCTCTGAAGGGCACTTCCCAAAAATTATGGGGTCAAGGATCCTGCATTACAACAAATTGTCTATGGTTGCTGCTTTATGGGTTTGGAAGTACCAAATGAAAGAGAATAAATAAACATACCAATTTAAATTGAATGATAGTGCTCTCTCACTAGCCATTTTGTCTGCCGTAGAATTGCTGATAGGTTCATGCCACTGATCTCTATGAATTTTCATTACAGTATATATCTCTGTATTGGAATCATTTTTCTGAGATTTTAATATGCACCTTGCATGCTCTCGGGTTTGTGTCTTCTGCCGGATAATGTTTTTTTTTCCGGTTGATAGCGAACAGGGGACTGAATCGAAATTTTTGGTAATTAAAGATGATTCATTATATGTTGATAAGTTGTTACTTAAATGTTTGCTTGCTGGGGCCAAGACAGAGAGATAAAGACAGAGGCAAATGAAAGCCCTACTAAGATTAATCTGTACGTGTAATTGGAGGAGCAATAATATCATGACAACTTGACATTCTAAGTCCAAACCTTTATCCTCCTTAAGACATTCATGTCGACCATATATTCACATAATAATGAGATAATAGGGGGAAAAATATTGGACAACTTCTCACATGTATTTCTGTTTTTTGGCAGGAACTTCTCACATATATTTCACATCTCTCAAATCACAACTTTTACTCACCAATCACGATTACCTAAACCATTTTGTTACACCAGGTCGGCAATTACATACCCCCACATCAATTCACAAGAAAAAAGGTAAAACCCAACTTATTGGACAAAAATGATTCAAGAATTGAATCTAATAGGTATCTTCCTATTGGAGGCAATCTTATTCAAGGCACTTTCGGGAGATAAATGTGAGCAACTCTCCTAGAGAGATTCGAACCTTAATTCGTTATGTTGTGAGCAAAGTTATGGAACCCGGACTGGACCAACCGGTCCGGCTCGGAAACTGGCGAACCGGACGGTGAACCGGTCTAGGTTCAAATTTAAAAAAAAAAAATTATATTTTTCCTTTAGAATTTCATACTATAAACTTAAAAATTTTAATTTCTTACCGGTTTGGTCCCGGTTTAGCTCCGGTTTGGCCCCGGTTTGATCCACTGACCCTTAATTCAGTACCCCGGCTAGTTCAATACCCGATCCAAGTTTTAATATCTTGGTTGTGAGAGATTAATATTTTCTACTAGACATAACCCTTTTGATGAGGAGAAACATATTAATATTCTATTTGCTCATTTCGAAAAATAAACACATGCTCACCAAATTCAAAAAATCCCAATCCATATTACAGGGCCTTCTGGCCTCAGTCACTTCTAGGCTCACCACAATCTTAATAACAACAACAATTTATCCATTTTTTTTATGTTACTTTCATGAGTTTATCATTAGAGTAGAAACAGGCTAAGCGGCCTGTCAGGGGTCTGTAGCTTGACCTATTTGATAATAGTAACAGGTTCAGCCTATTAGAAGGTCTGTTTCCTTTAAAAGGTTAGGCTTAGGCCTGTTGACAAGCCTATCAGGCCGATCTGAACCTGTTATGGATATGCAATATTATAAAATATTGTGAAAAAAATAAGTATTAAATGTAGCATCCTAATATTTTTTTTATATGATTTAATTATCATTATATAATAATTATTTCATGATAAATAGATTTTATTGCGTAATTAGTTGGGTAACAAGAATTTACCAAAACTATGATTTATTAAAGTAAAAGAAAGTATTAAAATGATATTAGAAATAAAAATAATATAAAATAAGAGAATTATAATAAAAAGGCAAACGATAAAAAAAAATAAAATGAGTTGAAAAATAAAAAGAAAAGATATAGGAGAACTTGTAAAAAAAATAATAAAAAAGTAAATATTAAGAAATAAAGAAAATGTAAACTTGTTAACAGATTTCAGGCCAGATCAAGCCAAGCTCAGGCCTGAAAAAAAAAAAGCAGGCTACAGGTCAGGCTCAAGCCTTCTTGTTACTAAATAGGCCTGATCTGTTAAGTATAAAGCCTGACTTAACCTGTTTCCATCCCTGTTTATCATGCCCTTCAACTTTTTCTTCTATAAGGAAATACAAAATAAAAAAGTAGTCACTACTAAAAATTCGAGACATATTTTTGATCTATTTTAGAGCTATGATGTTTATAGCGTCTGTTTTATATTGATGTTTTTTTTTTGGCCAAATTTTATATTGATGTTAACATCACTTTAATTAATAGATTTTTTTTGCCAGATAAACTCATAAGTCACTTTAATTAATAGCTTTTTTTGACAGATGAACTCATAAAACTAACATAAAAATAGCTCAAAAATAGTTCCGGATGATCTTATTTATTTATATTTTTACTAGATGATTTGGTTATATCATTATTCCTAGGCAAAATAAATGATTCGTGATACACGATTTAAAATTTCGTATATATTGGGTTAAGGGGCAATTTTGCCCAGGAACTATAAAAAAGGGGGCAGTTTTGCCCCTGCCGTAACTGAGATCGTTAGTTGACTAAATATGTTGAATTGACAGTTCATATTTCATCTACATCATTTTTGTTAATGTGAAAATTTGCCTCAAAAGTTTTAAATCTAACTTTGAAAAAAAATAAAATAGATGATACATGGACTTTCGGAGTAAATTTGTACTTTAACAAAAATAATGTAGATGGCATATGAACTTCCAACTCAGTATATTTAGTCAACTAATGATCAAAATTAACTAAGATAACGGTCAGGACAAAATTGCCCCCCAAAAAACTTTCGGGACAAAATTGCCCTTAACCCTATAATATTTTAATGGGTTAAGGTGCAAATTTAGTAGCAAAGTTTTGTCCGAGGAGGGTCTAGCATAAATAAGTTTTAGAAAGGGCAAAAATAACAATGAACAATTAAAAAGGGCGCAAATTTAACAAAACCATTAAATTTGATTAAATGCCGTTAGAGGTTTTCTGCTCTTATAATTTAACGGTTTTGTTAAATTTTCACTCTTTTTAAGTGTTCATTGTTATTTTTGCCCCTTTCAAAATTTATTTGTGCTAGATGCCCTTCGGGTAAAACTTTATTGCTAAAATTGCATCTTAATCCTATTTTTATTGGTTAAGGTGTGTTTAGTATCCTAGAATATTTTGTAGTGCGTTTAGAATTTTAAACTAATTTGTAGTGCATCTAACATCCAAAGTATTTTTCTAACTGCGCCTAGTACGCTACAATATTTTGTGGCCTAATTTTACCCTCACGATATCAAATTTTTAAGAAAAAAAATTTGTCCATAACCTTGTTATAAACTCTCAACAAGTCCTTTAGGTATAGGTGCATAGAACACCTTAAAATATTTTTTCAATAGTGATTTTAGAGTGTTCGATGAACCACAAGATATTTTGAGATGTTAGACACACCACAAATTACTTTTTAAGATACTGGACACATCTAAGAAAACTATTTTAGGGTATTAGACGCATCTAAACCCCATTTTAATTTATAATTTCTTAATTAAAATACAAGCATAATTTATTATACATATACGAAGACAAATATTTATAAAAGTTAAGCAAAAAAATATAAATATAACTAATGACATCCCTTTTTTAATTAATTAATTAATTTTTAAACACACTATAATTTTTTAGGAGAATGATAAAAAAATACCACTTGAACTTTAAAATATGAGATTAATCATTTGACAAAGATTTACATTGTCAATCCCATTATTATTATTGTCAATTTTATTACTCTTCTTGTTAGTAAAATTTTAAAGTTCAAATGATATTTTTCTATCATTCACCTGATTTTTTCGTAATATATTAGTATCCGGTACTAACAAGTTGATAATTACCATTGACCTTCAAATTCTCGTTATCTTTCTATTTTCGTTCTGAGCATTCTGCCCAACACAACGTTCCAAAAATACTGGTGCTGTCGCGTTCCACAGAAGGAAGAGGATGAGGATGAGGATGAGGATGAGGTCGGTGACTCCGCCGTCGATGGTCGTCAGTGGCTGCCGGAGCTTCCTTGCTTCCTTGTCTCTGGCTCGAACGCTTCAAATCTCCCATTCATCTCTTAACAACCACAACATCAATTATACCATCAAATGCTGTTCTCCGATCAACACTCTTTCTCCGGCGCTCACCAGCGACAGTGAGTCCTCAAGATCAGACTTGACCAGCTCACCCACTTCCTCTTCTTTCACTGGGTACTTCAAGATTCCAGCCTCGTTTTTCTTCTGTAATTCAGAGTTTGTATTATTAGATTATAAGTGTTTGGTTAGGAGAAAAAGGATAAATATAAATATTTAAAATAACTTATTTAGTTTCCTTATAAAAAAGGTCAATTGACACTTATATTTAGGACCGGAGCTGATATTATTTAATTGGCATTGCTCGTTTCATGATTGCTGGAAGTTAATTTCCACTCCTGTAACATGTTTGGTTCACACTGAGTTTTAATCTTGTTGAAGTTACCCAAAGCATGATCGCTTGCTTCCATGTCTATCACCTAATAGTGCGCCAAGAATTGAACACTTGGTAGTTTCAGAAGATGGTCCTGTCTTAGAATATATTTGCAAAGCTCTGGATTTTCCTCCTTCGTAAGTGCTATACTCTTTATCTCTCTCAACATTGACCCATATCTATGGCAATCTTCTTCTATCATATGGCGAGATAAATGGATAAAGTTTCATTCTTTGAAGGTTTGTTGCAGAACTAATCCGATTTGGAGCTGTATACTATGCTCTTGTCTCTCCACAGCCTCCTTCTACTGCTCCTCATGAGCAAATTAGGATATTCAAAGAAGCAACAGAACCATCAGTTTTAAGAAAAAGATCGTCCATCAAAGGGATGACCATACAACAGGCACAGAAGACTTACCGTGTAACCAATGTGGATCAGTTTGTAGAAGCAGGAACCTATTTAAGAGTATACGTACACCCCAAACGGTTTCCTAGGTAATAATATGGATTGCTTGTTGGAGTTATGTTAATATTTATGAGGAAGAAGACAGTGTTTGACACTTTGTCTATTTTAATTAGGTGTTATGAGATTGATTGGAGATCAAGAATTATAGCTGTGACAGAGTCTTATGTGGTGTTGGACAAACCTGCTGGTACTTCAGTATGTAGTGTCAATCCCAGAATATCTCGATTCTGTTGATGCATTACATTGGAAAACTAAACCTTAATTAGATATCCAACAGAAGTGTTTAACTCTTTCTTGTTGGCTCTTGGTTTCCTAAGTGATAAGGAGCATTTAAACTTGAAAGGGTTAATACCCAGGTAATTAAACCTGGATCGGTCAGTGAACCGGTCGGGGTACTGGGTCAAGGGTTAGTGGGTCAGACCGGAGTCAAACCGGAGCTAAACCGGGACCAAACCAGTGAGAAATAGAATATTTTAGACTTATAGTATGAAATTCTAAAGGAAAATTTTAAAAAAAAGATTTAAAAAATAAAAAATTAAAAAAATTGACTCGGACCGGTTTAGTGGCCGGGTCGACGGTTTCCAGTCCGGTTCTGCCGGTCCGGTCCGGGTTAGAGAACATGGGTTAATACCATTATTAGTTCTTATAGTTTAGTCGGACTTTGGTTTTGGTCCCTGTAGTTTTAGATCGTTGGTTCTAGTCCTTATAGTTTTATAAAGATTTCATCTAAGTTTAATGACCGGTCCTTATGCTTTTAACTAGTTTTGGTTTTGATCTCTATACTTAAAACTCAGATTAAATTCTTATGAAACTATAGAACTAAATCCAACACTCTAAAATTACAAGGACCAAAATCAAAATTCGATCAAACTGTGATAACTAACAATGATATTAACCCAACTTGAAAACAAACCTTGACACACAACCTGAGGGCCCAGCTGCCTAGGTAAGAGCTTAATTGAAACTTAAGAAAAGTAGGCTTTTGTACACCATTTATGGGCCATTTTGGTGCTATCATTTACCATTATTCTCTTGGTTTCTTCCTCCTGAATTTTGGTGTATGTTTACTTTTACTAGGTTTATAAAGGTGATAAGGAGCCTCAAAGATTCTTCACGACTTGTTTGAAATTCCTTGGTGCATTTCTTATCGAAATGATTAGTTTATGAATTGCTTTTAATTTCTTGTCTTTTTTAATTAGGTTGGAGGCACTACTAATAACATCGAAGAAACCTGCGCAGCATTTACAACTCATGCCTTGGGACTCTCTAAGCCATTGTTAACCACCCATCAGCTTGATAATTGCACAGAAGGATGGTAGTTTATTCCGTTGTGTCATATATGTTGCTCTTGTGTAAGTTTGTCATAGATTGTAATGTACTGTCATTTCCATGCAGTGTGGTACTTGCAAGGACTAAAGAATATAGTTCTATCTTTCATGGTAAAATCAGGGTAAGTTAATGATATAACCTGTCCTGCAAGAAAATAGCTTGCAGGAATAACATTTGTAAAGGGGTTTCCTATTTGGAATAGTGCCTTCTTGAGAAAGTGAAAGTAATAATATATCCAAATCATAAGCTTTTGAGCGTTTATTGTGTTTCAGGAGAAAAAAGTGAAGAAGCTCTATCTTGCTCTTGCAGCTGCTCCTCTGCCCTGTGGAATTATTACTCACTACATGCATCCAGTAAATAGGGCTCCTCGTCTTATTTCTGAAGGTCGTCATAGTCAATATCTCAGCATGCCTTCTTGTTTTGGCCTTGTCGTAATAACTACTTCACCAACTTTTATGATTATGTTATGAATCCGTCTATCCCAAAAGACTAACTTATTTGGAAGGGAGAGACTCTTGAACCTATAAATCATACTTCACTTATAAAACTCTCCTATGTGAAACTCATAACAATGCACCCCCCTTTAAGAGTTTGGGCTTTCAATGAAAGCACCTTTATTATGAATACAAGTCCAGAGAACCCGTTGAAGTTATAATCTACACTTCACCTAGGAGGCTCTTCAATGTGAGACCCACAACATATTGTTGATTGATGTATTCTATGATTGTGAATAACTTGAATGCTTTTGAACTAGTGTTGACCTATTCTAAAGATAAATTTTGTGTATTCTGTAATGAGGATTGAACTACAGTGGTTTAAGTGATGCAGACTATATGGAGGGTTGGCGCTTATGTCAACTTGAGGTCATGGAATGCAGAAAGGTCCGCTGGCCAAGCAGTGTTATTCAAGACAAGTACTGTATTGAGGGATGTGGATGGCCTTTCCAAGATTATGTATATGAGTGTAAAATCAACCTTATTACTGGTAAAACCCATCAGGTATGTCATCTACACTTCACTTAATTCTTTCATCTGAATTGATAAACATCATTTGAAAGATGAACAATGAGGCTTTTTTTTTGTGTGTGTGCAGATTAGAGCTCAATTTGGTGCAAGTAAGGCACCATTGATTGGAGATTCTATGTATATGCCAGCAGCAGTTGCAGAGATGGCTAATCCTGGACTTAATCCATTTGGAAAGCACAAGACAAAGTTTTGTAGTGAGAGTGAAAAGGAAATGGCTATCTTGAAGTGGATTGCACAACATGGAAAGGAACCAAGTGTGGCAATTGGCCTTCAAGCTTGTGAAATATCTTGGGATGATGATGATGGTGAATACTTTTACAAAGCTGGATCACCTTGGTGGAGTAGTTGAGATGATTAAGGGTGTGTTTGGTTTGAGGGGAGGGTAGGGGGGGGGAGGGGGGGGGGGAGGGTGGGGAAATTACAATTTTAGATAAAAGAAACCTAAAATTTACCCTTTTATTTTTTTAAATTTTAAGTCCCCACCCAAAATTTACTTTCTCATTCTTTTTAAATTTTGGATTTCTACCTAAAATTTAAATTCCTTTAACCCAAAAAGGTAATTTACCCACCTCCTATTCTCTCCCACTCCCTCCCACCCCTCCCCTCAAACCAATCACACGCTAAGAGTATGTGTTTAATGACAAGAATCAGCTTCAAATTCCCATGTGCCTTTCTTATTCTAAGTGTGGGTTTGTTTTTTGGGTAGGGAAAACTTAAAAATCCATTTCCTAACCCCATCTTTAGAGATGGATCTGCAAAACAGAAATCCAAACATATAGTAAGAAGTAAGGGTGTAAGTTGTAAAGTTTGAAATTGAGAGATATATACTTGTGATGCCTTATGAATATAATTGACCTTTCAGAAAAGGATTTGAAGTTACTGATTCTGCTTGAAAATTGAACTAATGGCAAATGTCCTAGTTTTTGCCTTTAAATGTTTGCATTGGTCTTCTTGTTCCTGTGTTGGTAATTAATTGCCCTTACCAATTGGAATTAATTTTAGAGTGGCATGATCAACTAGGAGGAGTCTCACTTTAGCTATTCACAAGATTATCCTTTTAATTTGCTCCTTTTTAAATAAAATATTTTCAATTTGATTTCTCAAAGAATTTTATTTTGTTCCCGCCAATTTAGTCTTATTTACCTCATCCTTCCCTAATAAATAATCATCGGACGTCCTTTTATTAATTTATGGCAAATGAAACTAACGAATTCACTGGCATGTAAATCTGTTTCTATCAGATAATATATAATTTCAGAAAATTATTTTATTTTTAATTATATCAAATTATCAATGACTCAAAAAGAACTTTGAATATGGTAAAAGATTAAAAGGTGTTACAAAATTCCTAAATCCCTCAGAGGTGCTAGCACTTATCAGGGATTTATAATTTCAGGGGCAAATTACCATTTTACCTTTATTTATATTTTTATTAAAATAATAAAAAAACTTCCGCTGGCCGGCCACCACCGGTGGCGGCCCGCGGCCGCCCGGACTCGGCGGCAGGCGGGCGCAGCCGGCAAGCCCCGGCCAGGGAATATTCCGTCCTGACAGAACATTCCCCCAAGCTTTGGGAAAAAATTCCCAAAGTTTGGTGGAGGTGGGGGGTCGAACCCCCCACCAGGTGCATGACCACTAGGCTAAGCTTGCACTTTAATATATATAGTGCAGAAAAAATATATATAGGAAACTTTTATTTTTAACTAAACCAACTAACAAGTTCAGATAGGGAATTGACAGATTGATAAAAGAAATTAACAACTTCATATAATAATTTCACAATTTTCGTTTTTTAAGCAAAAAATCCACCTACTCTCTCAGACCATTTACTAGTTTAGATAAGGAATTCCCAAGTTCATATGACGAATTAACAAATTGAGATAAGGATTTCGCAACTTTTATTTAGTAAAAAAAATTTTAAATTAAATTTTATTAATAAGCTCCTTTTTGTTAGTAAAAAAATTTAGACAAAAATTCGTACAAACGGACAAACTCTCGGATTCTAAATCACTAGCGGGTAACCCACTAGTGATGATCACCAAAGGGTTACCCTTTGGTGACGGGGTCACGGGGTCACCAAAGGGTAACCCTTTGGTGATATGCTTCATCACTAGCGGGTTACCCGCTAGTGATTTCGTATCCCGAGAGTTCGTCCGTTTGTACGAATTTTTGTATAAATTTTTTTACTAACAAAAAGGAGCTTATTAATAAAATTTAATTTAAAATTTTTTTACTAAATAAAAGTTACAAAATCCTTATCTCAATTTGTTAATTCGTCATATGAACTTGGGAATTCCTTATCTAAACTAGTGAATGGTCTGAGAGAGTAGGTGGATTTTTTGCTTAAAAAACGAAAATTGTGAAATTATTATATGAAATTGTTAATTTCTTTTATTAATCTGCCAATTCCTTATCTGAACTTGTTAGTTGGTTTAGTTAAAAATAAAAGTTTAATATATATATTCTTTCTGCACTATATATATTAAAGTGCAAGTTTAGCCTAGTGTTGGTGCATGACCCCAGGTGGGGGGTTCGATCCCCCACCTCCACCAAATTTTGGGAATTTTTTCCCAAAGCTTGGGGGAATATTCCCTGGCCGAGGCTTGCCGGCTGCGCCCGCCTGCCGTCGAGTCCGGGCGGCCGCGGGCCTCCACTGGTGGTGGCCGGCCGGCGGAATTTTTTTATATTATTTTAATAAAAATATAGATAAGGGTAAAATGGTAATTTACCCCTGAAATTATAAATCCCTGATAAGTGCTAGCACCTCTGAGGGATTTAGGAATTTTATAACACCTTTTAGTCTTTTACCATATTCAAAGTTCTTTTTGAGTCATTTTCCCTAAAAAGTATGTGGGAAAGTATATAACAATATTTATAAAAAATTAAATAAAAATAAATTCTTGCCGGCGAATTTATTGAATTTTCCTATCAGAGACAATCCTGAGATACTGTTGTCGGATATTGACCGTGGGCTCCTCCTGCACAAGCCTTGATTCGCTTGTGAGGAACTAATTCTTCCGCTACACCTGACACCCATTGCAAAGAAGCCTAGTGCTTCCTGGTTCCTAGAATTTAAAAATAAGATCCTTTGATGGGGTCGGTGACTATAGCCGCAGCGATGTTGGCCAGTGGCTGCCGGAGGTTAGGTATGCCCATGGCTCTCGTGCGAACACTTGACATCTCCCATTCGGCTCTTATCAAGCACTACAACAAACGTCCTCTGAAATGGTGTCATCCGTGGAGTTCGCATAACAGTGCTCTTGCCAGTGAATCCTCGAGAGTGTACTCTAACAACTTCACAACTACTTCTTCATCTAATTGGTGAGTACCTTCAACATCCCACCCTTTCGTTCTCCTTGTGTAATTTCTACTTTTTTCGCTTGAAAGATATATTTCAGCGAAAACCCTTTGTTTTCTGCACCAGAAAACTCAGTGGGAAAAATGTCTTTGATATAGTGTTTGTTGTGATTTATTTTCTTGCATGAAAGCTTTTTGCCTTTTGGTTGTTCATACTTCAAACTGCATGCGTGGCTAAATCATTATCTATATGATATGCCCTTTTGAGCTTAACCGCTGCATCTTCTCTGGAGTTTCTGTGCTGAATTCCAGTTTTAACAGGATGTGCTATTGTGTTTCTTTGCTTATTGCGATTTAGTCGGACCTGTAATTGTTAAATTGAGAAAGAGGTGGACTTTATCTATTTGTTTGTTAATCAATCTGTTGTTCATTGTATATCTGTGTATGTGTGTGAATTCCCTCAGTGAATTATATTGGGACGGACATGAAGTTTAAGTCAGCTGGATTCTTGAAATGCGGGGAAATTACAACTAGAATATGCCCTTTGGCATGATAACAGCTATTTGCGAAATTATGGCGAGTATTTGAGTTATAAGGCTTCTATGTTAATTCTTCAACCGTGAATTTAGTACCTAATAGGTTGACAGTGATGTTGGATCACGTCATTTCCATCATACTCCCTCCCTCCGGTCCTAATTATAAGATAAAAGTTGACTTTTTTGGAGAAATTAAGGAAGCTAATTAAATCACTTTAGAATATTTATATTTTAATTTTTTTCTTCAAACTAATTAATTTGACTAATAAACTGATATATAATCTAAAGATACTAAAAATATAAATACTCTAAAGTAATTTAATTGGCTTCCTTAATTTCTTCAAAAAAGTCAACTTTATCTTATAATTAGGACCGGAGGGTGTATTATTCAACTGATCTCATGCTTATCCTTATTATTAGTAGCTTGACTTTTGTTCATGGTTGCTAGCAGTTGATTTCCAGTGCTTCCATTTTTGGCTTGTTAATGAGATTTGATCTTGTTTAAGCTACCCGAAGTATGATCGCTTGCTTCCGTGTCCATCACAAAATTGTGTTCCAAGAGTTGAACACTTGGTTGTTTCAGAAGGAGGACCTGTCTCAGATTATATTTGCAAAGCTCTAGATCTTCCTCCTTTGTAAGTGATACTCTGTATCTCTTCTAATCAAACAATTTCTGACACTATTATTGTGTGGCATGATAAATTGAAAGTTTGGTTCTTGAAGGTTTGTTGCAGATCTAATCCAATTTGGAGCTGTATACTATGCTCTTGTCTGCCCGCAACCCCCTCCTACTGCTACTCAGGAGGAGATTAGGATATTCAAAGAAGCAACAGAACCATCAGTTTGAGAAAGAGATCTTCAATTAAAGGGAAAACCATACGAGAGGCACAGAAGACTTTTTGTGTAACTCATGTCGATCAGTTTGTGGAAGCAGGAACCTATTTAAGGGTACATGTACACCCCAAACGCTTTCCAAGGTATTACTGAATTGTTCTTAGAATTATCGGTTAATTTCACTAGAAAAAAGATCATGTTTGACATTTAGTCTCTTATTAGGTGCTATGAGATTGACTGGAGATCAAGAATCATAGCTGTGGCTGAGTCATATGTGGTTTTGGATAAGCCCGCGGGAACATCAGTATGTAGTCAATGCTGCAATATCTCTCTTATGTTGATGAATGATGAGTGACATCATAATTGTTTTTGGGAATGCATTAAGGTTATAAAGACAGTGGATTGACGGTTTATTTTATGATATGAAGGAAAGGGGATGGTCAGTAGGGGCTTTTGGTAATCTTTTGAATGCTTTTACTTTAGAGTCTCTGGACAGGGTTTATGTTTGATGGATTTTGGGGAAATTTCAAGATAGAAATGATGAGGGTTTTGAAGGAAAGGATTTTTGATGCTATCTCTCAGAAAATAAGGTCTTTACAGGTTATGACATTGAAGAAACTGTCATAAAAGTTGAGAATAGGAAAATTAATTTAGGTTGCATCCTGTTTGTGGCATCGGACAGTTAAGAACCTAGTAATTTACTCAGTAACTTGTAAAACTAAACCCTGAATCTGCAATAAGATGTCACGGCCGAGGAAACATGGCCACTAATGTAGACATAGCGACATGATGTGATGTAAATTGTCATCTGTCAATGTGTAAATTATACTGCTGTACCTTATTTAATACAGTCTGACATTTATCAGACAAGGACATGTTTCTTTCCTTGTATTTTTTGAAGTAATGATGATTTATAGGTCAAAAGTCTCTTGATAGATTTTTTATAACTCAATAAACAACACTAAGCAATGATATACTTATCCTATGAAGATTTAGACCTCCTGATGTAGTAAAGAGCATTTAACCATGTAAATAAACTAAGCAGAAATCCAGAGCCAATTGTAACCTTAAGAGTAAGAATTTTGGCTTTAGGAGTGTGTTTGGTTTGTTCAGTGCAAGCTTTGGATAGAATGTAGCATTGCAAAGCTGATTGATTTGAAGAATCCAGATTCTTTATGATATTTTTGGAAATTTATTTGTGCATTTCGTATCTGTGATGAGGATACTGCTTGTCATTTCCTTTAAGTTTTGCTGTCCCTTGGTTTAGGTAGGCGGCAATAGTGACAACATTGAAGAAACTTGTGCAACGTTTGCAACTCGTGCCTTGGGACTTACAACCCCATTGATGACTACCCATCAAATAGACAATTGCACGGAGGGCTGGTACTTTATCATGGTGAAATTTTTGTTGCTCATTGTCAGTCTATTTGTCATAGATTGTAATGGATGGTAATTTACATGCAGTGTAGTATTCGCTAGGAATAAAGAATATTGCTCTGCCTTTAATGGTAAAATCGGGGTAAGTTTTGTGATATAATTTCTTATGTCATGTTAGGATGGCTTGTAATGCATGAAAACATGCAAATTTATTTCTAATACATAAGCTGAATGGCCTGACTTTTGAGTAATGGTTTTTCATACGGAGTAGCGCATTCTTTACTAAGTGAATGTAATATACAGATTAAGTCCATGCATTATGGTATTTATCTCATGTTTTTGGGTGTTCATTCTTATCCAGGAGAAAAAGGTGAAGAAGCTTTATCTTGCTCTTGCAGCTGCTCCTGTGGCATGTGGAATTATTAGCCATTATACGTCCAGTTAACAGGGTTCCTCGTCTTATTTCTGAAGGTAACCATACATATGGGTATGATTTGAAAACAGGTGGTTGATAACCTTGAAATAGCTAGATATTGACAGTTTAATAAGCTTCATTTGTGAGCCTTGTGGGAACATCATCAGTTAGAGAAGGCAAGGCCATGTGCCCGTGCCCATCTGGTTGTCTCATTAGCAGAACTTGAGTGGCAATCTTCTTTAGAGTTATCAGAAGAAGATATAGTGATGTTCTTGAATCCATACAAAAATGCTGCTCTAATTATTTAGTGAAATCTTGAAAAATCAGCAGAATTTTATTTTTTTGGGTAAAAATTGCAAACATCACACTCTTATCCATTAGATTTTTCTTGGATGCATTAACAGTGATGGACGTAAGTGCTCCATCTTGTATGGTGGTTATATTCTATGACTGATACTAATTTGAATATTTTTGACCCTCTACTGGCCTATTATTAATAAGCTGTATTTTCAATATAAGCATGATATGGAAATCAACAACGGTTTTTTGTTTGCATAGTTGAATTATGAGTTTTTTTTTGTTCTGTGCAGAGTTTAGAGAAGAATAATGTCTTATGTTCTTATCAAAAAAAGAATAATGTATTATGGAGATTAAACCCTATTGGTTTATGTGATGCAGATTAGGTTGAGGGATGGCACTTGTGTCAACTTGAGGTCATGGGATGCAGAAAGGTCCCCTGGCCAACTACTCTTATTCAAGACAAGTTTTGTATTGAAGACTGTGGATGGCCTTCCCAAGATTATGCGTATGAGTGTACAATCAACCTTCTTACTGGCAAAACCCATCAGGTCTGTCCTTGCACTTTTGCTTTATTTTCTCCGGCTTTTTTTTTTTTGGGGGCGGGGGTGTTTTGGGGGGTCCTTATCTCTTCCATTCTGGGTTATCAACATGCCTTAATGAGTCATGAGCTTTTTGGTCAACAGCATTTGATTGCTGAAAAATGATTCAGCTGATATAATAGTTAGGAAAATTTTCATTCTGGAGATGTTGGTTAATCTTAGAACTTGGAAAGGTTACATTTTCTGAATTGTATCCCCAAAACACACGCACACAATGTTCAATACCTAACGCTCTGTTATGGATTACTTGTTCTTTTTTCTGCTAAGATGAACTGATGGGTATTGTTTGCCAGTATTTACAAGATCATCTTTATAGTGGTTGACTCTGGAATTTTTCTCATATTTTTTCCTTCCTGTGAAACTGTATCTGATATATATTTTAAATGTGCAGATTCGAGCCCAATTTGCTGCGTGTAAGGCACCATTAGTTGGTGATTCTATGTACATGCCAGCTGCACTTGCAGAGATGGCTAACCCTGGAGTTAATCCATTTGGAAAACACCAAAAAGATCTCATTGGTGAGGGTGAAAAGGAAATGGCTACTTTAACTTGGATTGAACAACATGGGAAGGAACCAAGTATTGCAATTGGCCTTCAAGTCTGTCAAATATCGTGGGATGATGGTGACCACTTTTACAAAGTTGGGTCTCCTTGGTGGAGGTGTGAAAATGCTTAAGAGTGTATGCTTATTGGCAAGAAGCAATGGCAAATTCCTATTTCTTTTGCCTCCAGTTTTTGAGTGTGCTGTCCTTGTAATTGAAAGGGTTCGTCATCCTATTAAGTAAGGAGGCAAGGATTCCGTAGGGCCTGTTTGGTCTGAGGGGAGGGGAGGGAAAGTGGGTGGAGGGAAAATTTTTTTGAGTTGAATTTAAAAAAATTAGAGAAGTGGAGTTAAAAATTTTTAATTAATTTTTCTTACTCTTTTATCTTATATATTTTCTTTATTAAAATTTTATTACCCCACTTCTTCAATCTTTTAAAATTCAACTTATAAAAATCCCCCCTCCAAATCCCTCACACCAAACAGACCCATAAAGATTGGAGGAATTTAGACAGTATGTCCCGAGGTTCACAAAAATAAATAAAAGTAGTATACATTGCTTCAGAATTAAATTGAACAGACAAGCCAGAGCAGAGGCGATTCCTGAATTTAAATAGAGAGAATTAAGTTCATTGGTTCTGCTTGAATTGGAAGCATTCAGCAAAAGTCACAAATTATTGAAGCGAAGCTGATTGGTGTCTGGTATAAACGATTTAACTTTGGCGTTTGTCTTGAATTGTCTGTACTGCTTTTCCTGCTCCCTCTCATGTTCTGGCCTCAAAGCCTCTGTTTTATGCTTTGTAATGAATTGCTTATACCAGCTTGCTGATAATTTTGGAGTTCTCTTGAGAGTAGAATAATCAACGTAGTATAGCCCGAATCTTCTTGTATATCCAAATGTCCACTCAAAGTTGTCAAGCAAGGACCAGGCAAAATATCCCCTCACATCTGCTCCTTCCCTGATCACATGTTAAGAAGAAAAGGAAAGAATACAAAAATGATCTTAGTTTAGTCATTTACTCTCCAATGATTCATTAGGCTACACAAATTTATAGTGTAATGGCAAAATATATTGAACCATAAAAAGTCTTGCAAATGATGTGATTGACACTTATGTTGCTGTTTTTGTTTCTTTAAGGTTCTAACCTTATTGCTGAGAACAGGGCATTCGAGTGAACTTCCATGAACTGCACTCTTTCAACGTCATTAGTATGTTCTTCCGAGGTGGCATTTGGATTATCCGTCTCAGCACACCCTAAAGAATGGCTTCTATTGTAAATAAATGCACTGAAGCTAGATTAAATAAAAAAGATACTAAGATTTTCTTACCATTTTCTGTAATGAACATGGGGATATTGTTGTATCTGTCTTTTACGTGTCTGATCACTTTTTCCATGCCCTGTGGGTAAATAGGCCAGCCAATTGAGGTCTGCATGATTGCAAATTCATTGTTATTGGGATAAAAAGGATGATACTAATCAATTATGAATCAACTTGGTCAATGGGTTTGGTTCATAAGCATAATTGCAGAGTTGAGGCTACTTACAGGTTCGCCAATGGGCACGCCATTTTTATCTCTAGTTCTTAGGTATAAACCCTCTGTCCTGGTGATCCCATCTCCTGATTCACATGTTGAAAAAATGCAGTCTTTGGCATAGCTAGCAGAATAGTAGTTGATACCAATAAAATCCAATCCTTTTTGGAGTTTCACTATTTCAGTGCTGGAAAATTTGGGCAAGATGGAACCTAGAATTTCTTGCATCTCTGAAGGGTACTTCCCAAAGATGATTGGGTCTAGGAACCTGCATTACAACAAATTGTCTATGGTTGCTGCTTTATGGGTTTGGAAGTACAAAATGAAAGAGTATAAATGAACATACCAATTTAAATTGAATGATAGTGCTCTCTCACTAGCCATTTTGTCTACCGTAGAATTGCTGAAAGGTTCATACCATAATGCTTGTATGACTATGCCAATTATCCCCTTTTGCTCTCTCTGCATGTTTCATCCACAACGCAGTTATTGCATAATCATTCCTGTTTATTAATCTCTTTGACTCAAACAAACATACATATATTTTCCTTTTCATGTGATCCACATTCCTTACCTGGTACTTGGTTCTATAGATATCAGCAGCAGCAGCATGGGAGAGGATAACATTATGGGCTGCTATGAAAGGCTCAGATTCTGAGTCTCCTTCAATGCAATTTCCAAATGGTTTAGAACATCTACTTGGTGGATACTTTGCAGTTCGGTAACCATATGACACTTGAATATTAGGCTCATTGAATGTAGTCCAATACTTAACTCTGTCTCCGAAGCATTTGAAACAGACTTCTGCATAATATGCAAAATCTTCCCTGCTCATCAAACACACAACACATCATCCTCATGAACTTAGTTTAAACTTAGGTTCCCTTAAAAATCTCTTATAAAAACACTAGATTGCTTACTGTGATTGGGGACTAAGCCAACCTACATATCTGTCCTCCAGCTCTTGAGGGATGTCAAAGTGAGTGAGAGTCACAAAGGGTTGGATTCCTGTAAGTTTAACAATCCAAACATGCAAATACATGTGAAGAAAATGGACCCATTTGGCTTCTTCTCATTGACATATTCACTGCTTTTGCTCTTCTAAAAATGGAGGGAAAAATCAAAGATTGAAACCAAACCTTTGAGGAGAAGAGCATCTATTAGTCTGTTGTAGAAGTTGATGCCGGCCAAGTTGACCTCTCCGAATCTCCCTTCTGTTCAAAGTCATATTTAATTACCATCTAAATTTTACATGGACTGAGACTGAGACTAGATTATTTGTTTCATTTGAAAACCTCCTTTGCTGCTAGTTTTCGTTTAGTTGTTCTACTAGTCGCTAAATTGTGCTCCCTTAATTAATACTCTTCTGGTCTCATTATAAGGTACTTGCAACATGTTTCACATGGAAAAAAACCTTTAAGTTTCATTACCTCTACCAAATTCAACAACTTTTCAATTTAATCCCAGTTTGATATACATTATATTTTATGAGAACAAAGTTAATATAACAATAAAAGAAGAATAAAATTGTACATTAATATGAAAAATTTAATAAGGTGCCTTATAAATAGGATTAAAAATTTTTGTTCTTTCTGCCTTGTAAATAGAACCAGACGATAATACTGATTAACAATTCAAAATTCACATCAGAATTATTTATCTTGGTCCCCGTAATGAGTTTTTCCTGCTATCTCCAAGACTTCGTTCTATTTGTCGTTTTCATTATTGCTGTCATTGGTGTAGATGAAGCGAATTTTATAAGAGATCACGCCATCAGAATAAGTGGTGGGGAAATTAAATTGTAAAATTTTAATCAATTACCATTAAATGAAAATTTAAATACTAATGTATGTGTCAATTAAACTGTATAGAGAGAAGCATACTTGGTAATATTCTTGCCCAAGATATAGAGAATCGATAGCTGTTGACTTTGAGTGCATCCATCAGCTCAATATCTTCCTGTTCATTAATTTGATTATAAATTTTGGACATATAATGAATAAAATTTAATATATTCCAATGGGCCCTTTCCTTGTTATTTGTTAAGTATGACCACGTTAGTTATATATTAGTTTAAACATACTTTGTCGATTTTTTCTAAATATATCACTACGACAAATATAGGGCTAATGGGCAAGTTTGTCCCCGAAGTATAGAAAAAAGGAGTAATTTTGTCCTTGCCGTTATTTCAATTAATTTTGACCTTTAGTTGATCAAATATGCTAAGCTGATAGTTCACATGTTGTCCACATCATTTTTGTTAATATGTAAATCTGTGTCGGAAGTTCATGTGTTGTCTATTTCATTTTTGTTTCAAAGTTAGATTTAAAACTTTCAGGACAAGTTTGCTCCTTAACAAAAAGGATGTGGATGACATATAGACCGTTAAATGAGCATATTTGGTTAATTAACGATTAAAATTAATTAAGATAACGGTAAGGGCAAAATTTCTCCATTTTTTATACTTCTGGGGCAAAATTGCCCCTGACAAAAAATTTTAGGACAAAAATGCCCCTTAACCCACAAATATATTATACGGGAATCGATCGGATGCCTCCAGAAGAAAAAATAATGAAGAAAAAGCAGATCTATTATAGTTATGATAAATTATTGGATATAGTATTACATGGAGAATAACTGGATACATGATTAATTATATTATCTTTGATTATAAAAGAAATTAAAAGCTCGTGCATGAGATGCATAAGAATCAAACATTATAATATATTATATATTACAAACACTCATGGGTTGTACAGTTAATCATACCAGGTAACGATGATAATGGTCAACCGCAATGTCCCCATTACTGGCATCAATTATTTTGCCTGCAATAATTGATGATTAATTAATAATATAATAGCGGAAGCTTGAAAGATAAGAGAAAGTTGACGTCTTTGAAGGAAACAAATCAGGATCAGACATAAATTAATAAAAAAAAAGCAAATAGTGACAGTGAGAGAATACAACGTTGTTGGTAGTTTTGCAGCCTCCAATTAACTTACAATACATGTTGTGATAAAACTCATATATATATATATATATGGAGGTTCATGGAGTGACTAAATAAATACGTAAATGAATGAATGAGTATAGATTATTGTGTTTTTTTGTTTTGTTTCAGGTGTATTTAATTGGTTGCATCAGATGTCGCGTAAAGTTGAAGTGAGGCTTAATTACCAGGTGTGTGAGAGAAGACATCCCAGTTGTTCAGTCCCTTGCCGTCACTCAAGTATGCTCCCTCGTACTGTTAAACCAAGACAAAGTGAAAAGTATTGCAAAAGCATAGTAGTAACTATATTTGAGGATTATCAACTGTGTTATCAGTCCTATATATGGAAGTCTTATAATTGAGGTATGATTTATAAGTTTAAGAGTTTTTTCATTTAATATTATGCTAGTATTTTAAAATGGATGGGTTCTCCCTTTAAACTCGCCCTGGTAAATAAATTGACAACTTCATTTTTACTACATACAGAAGCTTGTTTAGATGAGTGAATGAAAGATAGAGAGAAGAAACCTGACAAGAAATCAAAGTGAAAAATATTGCAAGAGTAGATTTGAGGATTATTTGACAACATCAACTAATTCTACATAAAGAAGCTTGTCCAGATGAGTGAAACATCAGGGAGCCTCATAAGAGAAGTAGGGTTTATATACGTTCAACAAGCTAGCCTTTTTGGATAAGCTCTCTCCTTGGGCTTGTGCTCGTAATATATATATATATATATAGAGAGAGAGAGAGAAGGAACCTGATAAGAAGAAGAAGCAGTGCCAAAGAGAAAGTCAGAGGGCAAAGGAGAATGAAGAGTAGAAAGAGCAATTGCTACATCGTCATTTGATGAAATCTGAGCAACTAATAACAGTAACAACACAAGCACTCTTCTTCTCATCAATTTCCAGATCGCCATTGATAGCTTCTCCTTCTCCTTCTCCTTCTTTTTCTCCTTCTCACTGATAGAATGCTGCTTAATTATTTTCTCTAGAGTATCTAGACGTAGCATAGCACTCTATTTTATAGGTTTTTCTTAACTAATAAGACACTTATGAGGGCTTTCTTGTTGCGTGCAAATGATATCATATCACATTATTTATTTTTTTAAGGAGGTGGTGGGGAAGAGGAGATCTTCCTTAGATTTTGATTAAACCATGTTTCCATTCTTAATTTGTTTGTTGTTTTCTTGGCCACAACAAATTTCCTGATTTAATTTATTATATAATTTCTGTCATCCTATCCATCTCCACCACCCCCACCCAATTTTTTTATGAATTTTATTTTACACATATATTGATGATATTAAACATGCTTCTTTTATGAGGTTGTTTGGAGCAGAACAGAGTTGCATCATAATTTTAAAGTATCTTAAAATCTTTATCGAAATTTTTTTTAATGATGTTATTAAAATAAAGTTGAATGGAAGTGTATGTTTAAAAACGAAATGAGATTTTTTTTTCTAATTTTTTTAAAATTTATTTTATTTTACTCAAATTTAAATTAAACTTGTGAGAAGCAAAGCTTCTATATTAGGTTCCTTTCAGCAAGTCAATGCCGGCATTTTACGGCAAACTAGCGTAAGAGGGAAAAGATAATTAAAATCAAATCTCAGATTTTGTTCAATCTACAATGATAACGCGGTCAATATTAAGTCCTTACAATTATACGTATACGTTAAGTATTATGAAATCATGAAAAAAATAAATTACAAAAAAAAAAAAAAGCATAAAACCTGCTTCAGAAAATGACTTCAACCTGCAGATACAACAACAACCGCCCTTGTTTCACTAGGACATGGTTACATGTTTCACAAGATGTAATTGTGTTCTATATATCAATAATCAAATTTTTAAGTTGTTAATCAAAAGATCCCGTTTAATGCATCCATTTTGACACTGACACAAGTATAAAACAAATATTTATCTGTATATAATGCATCCATTTTGAAATATCTCACATTAATTAGAGTTTTTAAGATCAAGCTTGATGAGATAACAAGTGATACTTATATAGATCGTAATAGTACAAATGATATACTACATCATGTTCTTACTATAATAGCCAATTGATTTTTGTTAGAGAGATTGATGAAACTAAATAAATTAGATTAAAGTATTTATATTCATTATTTTTTTTATAAACCAATTTAACTGATTTATAAATAGAGGTGGAAATAGGTTAAGTTAGGCTTTACCTAAATAGGTTTGAGCTTATAATAGAGATTTAAAGTCTGAGTTGGGCCTAAGCCTGTATGTAGGCTTTTTTTTAGGCATAAGCCTAGGTCTTCAAAAGACCTGACAAAGCCTGAAGCCTGTTTAAAGACCTACTTAATATATGTCTTTAACTAGTCTTTGAAGCCTATACCTCCAAACTTATATATAACCTTTCATACTTATTTACAATCCTACATTATTTTTTAAAAGGCTAACATTGATTCCTATTGTTATATAAGGGCTTAATAAGGAAAAGAAAAGATTGTCTAATGATAACAATTGTCCGAACAAATAGGAATAAGAAAAACTAATTGTTGGGATGTGTTTTCTAAAATCGATCAAGCATAACAAGCAGTATGTAAAACTGTATTTTACCTCGTTTGCTTTTCCCACATAAATTGCGACAACTCCTCCTACTAAAATTATAATATTTCATTTGATACTAAGATAAACTCAAAGTAATTATTATGCTTTAGTGGATGATGCAAATCATGGGAGAGGAAGTGAGTTAGCGTTATTATCTCGAGCAATCGAAGCGATGAGAGGTAGGGGGTGAATGATTAATATAAAAGTAAAGATTGAGTGTAATAACGATGTGATGTGAAACTTAAGATTAAAGTTAAGTTGGCAAATTTTTACATAATTTATAAAATTATTTAAATGATATTATATATATATATATATATATATATAGTATAATTTAAAACAGTGAATAGGTCAGGCCTTATGAAAATAGGCCTGGTCTATTTATCTAAATAAGATTGGGAATAAACTTGAGCCTAACCTATTTACTAAATAGGTTAGACTTAGTTTTATGTAGGCTAGGCCTACTAGGAGTTTGGCCTATTTTCATCCTTACTTATAAACTGATATATAATCTAATACTCCCTCCGATTCTTTTTATAAAAGCTCAAAATTTGAATTGCCTTGATCCTTTTTATAAAGGCTCAACAAGAGTTGTCTGAATATTTAATGATTTTTTTTTTCATGTTTGCCCCTTATTAATTATATATTACATTAATTAAAAAGTTGGTGATATCTATTGGTATTCAATTTCTCTCTCTTATTTGCCCCTCATAAATAAAGGTATACTTGAAAAATTGTTTATTTCAATCACACTTATTATTTTTAACTAATTTTAACTATTTTTCTTAAACCGCATAATTTAATTATCACGTTCTTATAAATAGGACCGAAGGAAGTAATACATAACATATGCTATAATTAAGTCATTTGTTTTATTTTCTTAATCTTTCCAAAAAAATTAATTGGTTCTTATATTAAGGACCGGAAGTAGTACTCCATATTCCCTCATGTTCAAAATATAAGCTTTAAAAATTTGAAGGGGTCTGATTTTTTAGTGACCTCTTTCTTCGCTCATTCTTTCTCTCATGTGCCCTTTCCATAAATAAAGGTGTTTTAGGAAAATTAGGGTCATTTTTTATACATTTATTGTTTTAACCAAGTTTAAACAAACTTTATTTTAAGTTGTGTAATTTAATTATTTGAAGCTTATATTTTAAATTGGAGGGAGTATTTGGTGAGCATCGAGTAGGTCTTTGGTAATATATAGAGGAGGAAAAATTAATTTACAAGTTCTTATAATTTACCTTAATTTATATTATGTCTAGTAGTTTAAACTTTTGTAAATTAAATCCTCACCTATTCAATTGTTAAAGGCATTAGTTCTTAATTAATCCTCCATTCCTTTTTATACTAGATAATTAACCGAACTAAATTAATAAAAAATTGGTTAAAATTAGTTAAAGATAATAAATTTTTATTTATGTGGAGGGAAAGCATAAGACAAAAAAAATGATTGACCTTCATAAAAATTGAAATGATATTAATAAGTAATTAAATGAAAAATTAAAAAAAGAAAGAAATTGGAGGCAGCCCCCAAGTATCCATCATAAGTAACAAGCTATACCCAAAAATTGACAATTACAAAAAAAAAAAAAGAAAAAAAAAAACGGAGGGCTGAGGGAGTAACACCTCCTACTTTTGATGATGTGGCTCCAAGGTGGCTGGATGACGTGTTAAAAATGTATTATTAAATCATTCAATCTCTCCCTCCCTTCAACACCATGACATGACATCTATCAACATGAACCCTTCACCTTCTTACTCTATAGATTCCACTTGGACATGGAAGCATCGAGCAAAAGTCACAAATTATTGAAGCGAGGCTGATTAGTGTTTGGTATAAACGATTTAATTTTGGTGTTTGTCTTGAATTGTCTGTATTCATGTCCTGTTCTCAAAGCCTCTGTTTTATGCTTTGTAATGAAATACTTATACCAACTTGCTGATAGTTTTTGAGTTCTCTTGAGAGTAGAATAATCAACATAGTATAGCCCAAATCTTCTTGTATATCCAAATATCCACTCAAAGTTGTCAAGCAAGGACCATGCAAAGTATCCCCTCACATCTGCTCCTTTCCTGATCACATCACATGTTAACAATAATCTTATGTTGCTGATACTTGTGATGTTCTTGACACTTAATGTTGTTGTTTTTGTTTATTTAATATTCTTACCTTATTGCTAAGAACAGTGCATTCAAGTGATCTTCCATGAACTGCACTCTTTTGACGTCATTAGTATGTTCTTCCAAGGTGGCATTTGGGTTATCCGTCTCACCATATCCTAAAAAATGGTAATTTGAATTATAAATATACGCACAGAAGCAGGATTAAATCAAGTAGGAACTCTGCTTTTCTTACCATTTTCTGTAATGAACATTGGAATATTGTTGTATCTGTCTTTTATATATGTGATCACTTTTTCTATGCCTTGTGGATAAATAGCCCAGCCCATTGAGGTCTGCATCATTAGAATGTATCAAGAGAAGTCCCACGTTGATTAATTAGATTTCGAATTGAAGGTATATATATAAGTTGACGTATCACACACACACATATCTAAAATTCACATGGTATTAGGGGCCATTCGATCAATTGATCAATGGGACAAAAAAAGAAGAGGAGAAAAAATGAGGCTACTTACAGGTTCTCCAATGGGTACACCATTTTTCTCCATACTTTTTAGGTATAAGCCCTCTGTCTTGGTGACCCCTTCTCCTGATTGACATGTTGAGAAAATGCAATCTTGGGCATAGAAACTGGAATAGTAATTGATGCCAATAAAATCCAACCCTTTTTGGAGTTTCAGCATTTCATCTCTGGAAAATTTGGGCAAGATGGAACCTAGAATATCCTGCATCTCTGAAGGGTACTTTCCAAAGATGATTGGGTCTAAGAACCTGCATTACAACAAATTGTCCATGGTTGTTTTCTCTATGGGGCTTGGGGTACAAAATGAAAGAGGAAAAATAAATAAATATACCATTTAAAAGTGAATGATAATGCCCTTTCACTAGCCTTTTTGTCTGCTGTAGAATTGCTGATAGGTTCAAACCACGCAGTTTGTAATACTATTCCAATTCTCCCCTTTTGCTCTCTCTGGCATGTTTCATCCACAACTAAGTTAATATTGCATAATCATTCTCACACACAGAAAGACACATGTTTCCCTTTCATGTGATGCACACTTGTTACCTGGTACTTGGTTCTATAGATATCAGCAGCAGCAGCATGTGAGAGGATAATATTATGGGCTACTATGAAGGGTTCAGATTCTGAGTCTCCTTCAATGCAATCCCCAAATGGCTTAGAGCATCTACCTGGTGGAAATAATCCTGTTCTGTAGCCGAATGAAACTTGAATATTTGGCTCATTGAAGGTAGTCCAATACTTTATTCTGTCTCCAAACCATTTGAAACAAACTTCTGCATAAAATGCAAAATCTTCCCTGCTCATCAAACACACAACAAAACATGTATGTCATCCTCATGAACTTAATTTAACCTTAAGTTCCCTTAGAAATCTCTTAGAAAAACACTAAATTGCTTACTGTGATTGGGGACTAAGCCAACCTCCATACTTGTCCTCTAGCTCTTGAGGGATATCAAAGTGAGTAAGAGTCACAAAGGGTTCGATTCCTGTAAGTTTAAAATTCCAAACATTCAAATACATGTGAATAAATTGGACCCATTTTCCTTCTTGTCATTGATATATGCATTCACAGCTTTTGCCCTTTTAAAGGAAAACAATTAAAAGATTGAAACTTAACCTTTGAGGAGAAGAGCATCTATTAGTCTGTTGTAGAAGTTGATGCCAGCCAAGTTGACCTCTCCGAATCTCCCTTCTGTCCAAAATCTTATATAAATAATTCAGTGTCTAAATTTTATATGCAGTTGTGAGAGTGTAAGACTGAGACTAGATTTTTTGTTCATTTAGGATTAAGTGCAATTTTAGCAATAAAGTTTGGGACAATTACAATGAAGTCCCACACAAGAGAAAAAATGAAAAAATGGTCCTTGAAGTTGTTAATGACAAGTCGAGGAGCGTCTATTAACAAGTCGATGAACTTACACTGACAACTTCAAAAACCATTTCTTCATTTTTTCTCTTGTGTGGGATTTCATTGTATTGGGGCAATTACAATGAAATCCCACACAAGAGAAAAAATAAAAAAAATAGTAATTCTCTTAAATTGGCACAAACGTCCCTTACTTTTTTTTTGTGGGACCCTCTTATTTTGTTAAATTAAAACTAAATGAAAATTTAAATACTAATGTATGTATCTCAATTAAACTGTATATAGAGACGCATACTTGGTAAAATTCTTGCCCAAGAGATCGAGAATCGATAGCTGTTGACTTTGACTTCATCCATCAGCTCAATGTCTTCCTGTTCATTTATTTGATTCTCACTTTAATAAATTCCAATGGGCCCTTACTTGTTATTTGTTTAGTAGGAGCAAACTATATATTACTTCCTCCGCTATAAAATATAAGACAAAATTTATTTTGTTTGGAGAGATTAAGAAATTTAAATAAGTTACTTAATCATATTATTTATTGTATATCTTTAGATTATATATCAGTTTATTAGTTAAGCTAATTAGTTTAGAGAAAAAAATATAAATATAAATATTCTAAGCTAATTTAATTAGCTTCCTTAATTTCTCCAAAAAAATCAATTTTATCTTATATTTAAGATCGAATAGTTGAAATATATGTTTCTTTCCCAACAAATTTATTATATGGGATTCTGATGCTTCCAGAAGAAAAGATAATTTAGTAAAAGCAGATCTGTAAGTTATCATAAACAATTGAATATGCTGTTAGATGGGACATGATTAGATACAAATTAAATATATATATTTCATTTTAAAAGAAAAATAAAAGAACGTGCATGAGAGACTCGCTGGCAGGTGTTGGGGGATAAGAATAAAACTTTATATCATGTTACAGAGTACAGACACAAATGGGTTGTACAGTTAATCCTACCAGGTAACGATGATAATGGTCAACGGCCACGTCCCCATTACTGGCATCAATTATTTTGCCTGCAATAATTGATAATTAATTAATAATAACAATAACTTATAATAATAAAATAGAGGGGGCTTGAAATGTAAAGTTAAGTTTATATCTCCAGACTCAAACGAGGATCATTCATGAAAAAGCAAATAGTACTAGTGAGAATATAACCTTGTTGGTAGTTTTGCAGCCTCCAATTAACTAACTATAGAGCTTGTGATGAAACTCATAGTATATATAGAACAAGTACAGTAATTTGTTGCATCTCACGTAGAATACAAAAGTGTAAAATTGAAGTGAGGCTTAATTACCAGGTTTGTGAGAGAAGACATCCCAGTTGCTCAGCCCCTTGCCATCACTCAAGTATGCTCCCTCATACTGTTAATTAAACAAAGACAAAATGAAAATTAAAAAAAAATTGCAAATTTAGATTTGAGGATTAATCTACAACTTCAATTCTGCATCAGCAAGCTTATATTGTTCAGATGAGTGAAAGATAGTGTCATTAGTCCCACATTGAATAGTCTCTCATGAGTAGTGATGTTTACAAGTTTAAAGAGTTCTCCCACCCAACCAATTAGGTTTTTAAATGGACTCTCTTTGCATTTCGCAACATATATATATATAGAGAGAGAGAGAGAGAGAGAGAGAGAGAGAGAGAGGGCGAGGGAGGGAGAGAGAGGGAAGAAGGAAGAAACCTGGTAAGAAGAAGAAGCAGTGCCAAAGAGAAAGTCAGTGGGCAAAGGAGAATGAAGATTGGAAAGAGCTATTGCTACTTTGTCATTTGATGAAATCTCAGCAACTAATAATAGTATCACCACAAGAAGCACTCTTCTCTCCATCAATTTCCAGATCCCCATTAATGCTCTCCTTCTTCTTCTTGTGGGTGAGCAACAATACAATTAAGGCAGCTTAATTATTTGCTCATTTGTGTGTGTGTGTATAGATGTACCATAGATAATCATATTTTATGGCTTTTTCTTAACTAACAAGTCAATTTGAGGGCTTTCTTGTTGCGTGCAAATGATATCACCATCACATTATCATTTTTTAATTAGGTGGCGGAAGGCATCTTTTCGTTCAGAAAATTAATTTTCTTGATCACTTTTTTATTGAAACAGTTTTCTATTTGTTGGAATGTTTTAAAATGAAGAGACGTGTTTATTAAAAAATTATGTCTTTATAAATTAAGGAATTTATGAGAATGGTTGTGTAGGGAGTTATAACACTAAAGGTTGCTAAAGTTATGTATGTCTCCTTGATTCCTAGAGACACATATGAAAGGTTATGACTAAAGGTTCTTAGTGAAAGTTTGTGTTGGTTTTTAGGAAAATTCTACATACTATAAAGGCGTAACTCTTTATGGAAGAGTTATTTCATGAAGAGTTATTTTAAATAACCATTGATTATTTAAGTTATGTTGATTCATGAGGGTTCATAAATCTAATATATATTTATGACTTTTAATTGAAGATGTGTCACTTCAAGAGGCACCGCTTCAAGACTTTACTTCATGGTCTATAAATACCCTACACTATCACTTCATTTGGGATAGACATACGATACAACATCAGAAATCACACAACAACAAGAGATCCTTTGTCTTTTAGTGCACACAGAAATAAAGTCAAATTATCATTTTGTAAAAGTCATTGTTGCCTTAACTTGAGTGTTGGGAGTGCAATCCATACTCAAGGGTCTTTATTGTGTCTTGTAGGAAATTCACCCGCCAATGCAAATTACACCCTATAAGATAGGTATAAGCGGGGGCAAATTAAACCTAAAAGAAAGTGTTGTTTACGTTTTGAAGACATTGTATACTTTTTTTTCATCTTTTATTCTCGTGCTCTTCAAAGATCTAGCCCCTCCAACACTATTCTTTATTAAATGATATCAAATCTTTCTTGCCTGAATCAGATCAAAATATAAATGATGAAATTTTGATTATTTGAGGGAAGTAATTGAATTTTTTCTGATTTTGGATCTTTTGTCCATGAAATTGGGAATTGGTGACTATTGACTTTAATAATTTCCCTTTTTCTCTTTCCTCTTTTGACTAAAATAATTTAGCCATCTTTTCTTTTCATTAGCTTTGTGGTTGCCCAGTCCACAATGTGCACTCATGCCACATTTAATTTGAATAGTTTATATTTATATATACATACATATATTAAACGAGGAGTACACACTTAGAAATCTATCCCTAATCTAGATTGTCTGAATTTACGTGTTTATATATATATATATATATATATATATAACAAAATGGTTTCGTTTGAAAAGGAAATAGGATATCGGAAATTAGATCACAAAGTGGATAAAATGAATAATGATTACGAAAGGATCTGACCAATTGCAATATTCCCTTAACTACTTCCACCAATTGTCTACCTTCATCACTGCAAGTGATGATTATTGGCTCACCAAGGAAAAACACCTCAGAACTTTATTCATGAAAATAGCTTTCAAATTAAACAACTAAACATACAAGAATGAACTCAGGTTACAATCAAAGACTGTGGATTGATGGTTTGTTTGATGTTTATATTGAAGGAAAGAGGATGGCTAGGTGTTGATCTTAATGAAAAGAGAATATAACCATTTAAGTACGAGGTCTTATAGGACAGTTTTCATGTCACTAGGCTTATATGTACTGGTTTTCTTGTTCCGTGTCATGTTCTGGTCTTAAAGCCCTATTTGTATACTTTGTAATGAATTGCTTATACCAACTTGCTGATAATCTTTGGGTTTTCTTCAGAGTGGCAAAATCAACATGGTATAGACCATATCTTCTTGTATATCCATGTGTCCATGAAAAGTTGTCAAGTAGGGACCACACAAAGTATCCCCTCACATGTATGCTCCTATCCTGATAAAATGTTAAGAGAGAATGAAAGAACAGAAATAAACAAATTTGTAGCAAATGTAATGGCAAAATTTATATAATCAACAACAAAAGTGCATCCAAATGATCATCTGGACATTTATGTTGCTGTTTTTCTTTATTTAATATTCTTACCTTATTGCTGATAGTAGGGCATCCAAATGATCTTCCATGAACTTCATTCTTTTAACATCGTTAGTTTGTTCTTCCAGGGTGGAATTTTGATGATGATCTTTCTCACCATAGCCTTAAAAAATGGTTTGGATTTTAGAGAAATGCACAGAATCTGGATTAAACTAAAAAGTTAGTCTTTTTAAATTTCCCTAACCATTTTCTGTTATGAACATGGGAATATTGTTGTATCTGTTTTTCACATATGTGATAGCTTTCTCCATGCCTGGTGGGTAACTACACCAACCAACTGAGGTCTGCATAATTGTAAATTCTTCAGAATTGCCAAAGTAATAATGCAAATAGACATGTTCAATGGAATTATCTTCGGCATATTTACATGTTTGTAGATTATGTTAATAATCTTCTGCAAGGGAAAGTGAAACGATCATTATAGAGATAGGGCTACTTACAAGTTCTCCAATGGGCACACCATTTTTCTCTATACTTCTTTGGTATAAACCCTCTGTTCTAGTGATTCCTATTCCAGGTTCACATGTTGAGGAAATACAATCTTGGACATAGTAACTGGTATAGTAATTGATGCCTATGAAATCCAATTCCTTTTTGAGTTTATCCATTTCAGTTATGGAAAATATGGGCAAGGTAGTCCCTAGAATCTTCTCCATCTCCGAAGGGTACTTTCCGAATACGAATGGGTCCAAGAACCTGCATCATCATCATCATCATCATCATCATGAAGTACTTGTTGATGAAGAAAAAAACTCATGGCTTCTTTGTGATGAGGCTAAATTAACAAATTTGAAAAGAGGGCAAATAATGAACATACCAATTAAAAGTGAATGATTGTGCTCTTTCACTGGCCATTTTGTCTGCGGTGGAATTGCCGATAGGTTCATACCACACAGCTTGTAAGACTATGCCAACTCTCCCCTTTTGTTCTCTCTGGATGATTCATCCATAACACAATTACCACTTACTACCTTTGATCTTTAATATAAGAGCTAGTTGGGGGGTTAGATTTGGTCCTAAATATAAGATCTCAATCCATTTTGCCTCCCAAATTTATAATCTTTTTTCCCAAAGTATTTCTATTGGTTACACACATTAAGAGGTTTTCGTCCAAAAGCAGTCAAGATGAAAGATGATATTTTAGGAAAACTAACTCATATTTGTTACAAATAACTAACATAACTAATTTCCTTAACTTATCAAAATTAGTTATTTGGCTCTTATATAAGGACCAGAAGTGGTTTTATACAACCATTTCTTCTTTATCTTTTATCAACTGAACTCAAGTTGTAAACTTGTTAAGAGATTCAATGAGATCACTCGGGATTCATTCAAATTGTTACGTGGTACTTGGTTCTATAGATATCAACAGAAGCAGCATGTGAGAGGATGATGTTATGGGCTGCTATAAAGGGCTCAGATTCTGAGTTTCCTTGAATGCAATCCCCAAATGGTTTATAACATCTACTTGGTGGAAACTTTCCTGTTCTGTAACCAAATGGAACTTGAATATTTGGCTCATTGAAGGTAGTCCAATACTTTACTCTGTCTCCAAACCATTGAAAACAAACTTCTGAATAAAATGCAAAATCTTCCCTGCTCATCAATCACACAACACATCATCCTCATGAACTTAATTTGAACTTAAGTTTCCTTAAAAATCACTTTAAAAAACACTGAATTGCTTACTGTGATTGGGGACTAAGCCAACCTCCATACTTGTCCTCTAGCTCTTGAGGCATGTCAAAGTGAGTCAGGGTCACAAAAGGTTGGATTCCTGTAAGTTTTTTCAGTCAAAGAAATGGACTCATTTGCTTTCTTTATTCTTTCACATTTTTTGCGTTTTTAAAATAGCTCATTGAAGATGGAAGACTGAAGATTTTTAACACTAGAAAGAAAGAAAGAAAGAAAGAAATTTGAAGGTTGAACCAAACCTTTGAGGAGAAGAGCATCTACTAGTCTGTTGTAGAAGTCAATGCCACCCATGTTGACTTCTCCAAATCTCCCTTCTGTTCCAAATAATATTATTTCATTAGTTTAATTAGAATCTGAATTTAGATGTGCTTGTATCTCTGTTTTCTTTGTACGATCTCATTAGTTCAATTGATGTGGATTTTATTTAGAATACTAAGATAACACGCTAGCAGAACAATATTAGTTGAATTGAAGTAGTAGAGAAGCATTAATGTATATACTTGGTAAAATTCTTGCCCAAGATAGGGAGAACCGATAGCTGTTGACTTTAAGTGCATCCATCAGGTTAATATCCTCCTGTTAATTTGATTCACACTTAAAACTGATTTTGGACACATGTTACTTGTGATTAATAAATTATCTTATAATTTTATTATATATAGAAAAACAGGTATCGATGATAATGGTCAGCCGCAATGTGGCCATTACTGGCATCAGTTATTTTACCTGCAATAATTGATAGTGAAATAATATAGTAAAAAAGTGGAAGCTTGAAAGTTTAAGGGAAAGCTGAGGTCTTTGAAGGAAACAAATTAATATATATATATAAAATAAAAAAGCAAATTGTAACAGTGAGAAGACAACTTTGTTAATTAGCTTGCAGTGAAACTCATTTGGATGGCATGGAGTTTCAACCTTAGAAGTAGCAATGATATGGAGGTTTCCATTGAGAGTGATGGAATAAGAAAATTGTGTTGTCAAGGGCATAAGTTCAAAAGAACAGTTCATTAAACTTATGAACACTACTTTCCTTGTGATGCTTTTCAATGTGAGATTCATAAACAATGCATCTTTGTCTGAGTCAATGTCTCGGACGACTCTATACCATACCACTTTACTTGGTCTATTGCTAGTCAAAATCCTTAGTGAGTAGCCCTCTTTATGACATTCACTTCTTAATAAAAGTACTCCTCCGGTCTTTAATATGAGACATATTTAGAGAGTTGATCTTGATCCTAAATAAAAGACCTAATTTTCATATCTGTCAATCTTTTCCTAATTTACCCCTATTGACACTTTCTCAACAATAATCAAGGAGCAAAGGGGATGAGGGAGTTAAGGAAAATTATTAGGGTGTTTTAGAAAATATATGCCATATAGTTTTAGAAAATATATGTCATATTAACTAATTTAACTAACTTCCTTAATCCAATTAAATTAGGTAAATATGTCTTATATTAAGGACCGGTAAGAGTTTCATATCAGGATTATGGGCACAAATTCAAAGGAATAGTTTATTCTAAAAGACTAGCTTGTTGAGAATGAGAGCCTGTTAAACTTATCAACCCTGGTTTTCTAGCACGAGATTCATAACATATATCTATCTTGTGTTTTGCTATTTGAAGTGTATAATCTTTTGCATCACCTAGAGCTAAAAAATACATGGAGTAGTATAAAGTTGACGTGGCCTGACCTGGTATGTGAGAGAAAACATCCCAGTTGCTTAGTCCTTTGTCATCAGTCAAGTATGCTCCTTCATACTGTTAATCAAGCCAAAAAACCATGAAACATATAAAAGTGGTGCTCAAATTCTTCATCAGAAGCATGTTTAGATCAGTGAAAGATAGAGTTAAAAAAAAAAAAACAGAGAAAGGAAGAAGGAAAGAGCCTGGTAAGAAGATGAAGAAGTGCCAAAGAGAAAGTTGGTGGGGAAATTATTAGAAGAATAATCCATGGAAATAACTGTCACTGCTTCATCATTTGAAGAGAGAAGAGGAAGCAGAAGTATCTGCAGAAGCACACTTCTCATCGATTTCCAGTAAAATCCCATTAATGCCTCCTCCTCCTCCTTCTAGCTAGTGAGCAATAATGGTAGATTTGTTCAAATGTGTATATATAGCCACACATGGCAGAAGAGAATTCCATGGCTTCTTCACAAGTAACAAGAGATGAAATGGGTTATGATTGCGTGAAAATGTTTTGAATTTCTTTTTTATTTGAAAAAAAAAAATATTTGTAAACGGATCAGGTGGGGTATCTTAGTTAATCATCAAGAAAGTTAGTCTTTTATTATCATTAAAAAAATTTTGGTTCGAAAATGACTTAGACCGCTGGATCAATTACAAATTGACAAGTGGCTCTATTATCAAATGTCAAAATTTTAGAGCCAAATTAACTTCCTGCGTCACTTGAAATCTGTAATGTTGAAAATCAGATCAAAATCTAAATGAACAATTGATTTCAGGGAAGTTGACAAGGCTCTGGCATTATTAATTAATATTTGAAGATAAATATATTCCTCTTATTACAATTGCTTTAGTTCTTCTTCTTCTTCTTCTTAATTTTGTGCTTTTGAATAAAATGCTTGTACCAAGTTGCTGATAATTTTGGTGTTCTCTTCAGTGCGTATCTGTTTGGAAATCAGAACATAAACCAAAGGAAGAGTCACCATTAACTACAACAAAGGACATATCCAAGAATTCAACTAAGCCTTACCAATAACAATGAGAAATCTTTAAGCATGCTTAGTTTACAAAAGTTTTAGCGGACTCCAAACAAGTCTACCTAAGAATTTGCAACAGAGCTAGCATTTTCTGCATTAAGATGACAAAATTAAACCAGGCTTAGCTTCAAAGGCTCTGGCTCTAGCTTTCCGATTTTAGGGTTGTCCTTGAACTTTCTCTTTTCTCTATTATTTTCCTGCACAATGCTGTGTTCTTTATGCTTTGAGATGAATTGCTTGTACCAACTAGCTGATAGTTTTGGAGTTCTCTTCAGTGTGGCAAAATCAAAATGGTACAGTCCAAATTTCACTTCAAATCCATATAACCACTCAAAGTTGTCCAACAAGGACCACATAAAGTAACCCCTCACATCAGCTCCTTTCCTGATACATAAATAATTCCGTGTCAATACCTATGCTTGAGTGTTCCACACATTAAATTTGATTTGATGTGTTCTTAGTTATTACCTTATTGCCTCCAAAACACCGTTCAAGTGACCCTCTATGTATTTAATTCTTGTAACATCATTGAGATATTCTTCTCGGGTTTTATTTGAATCTTCCAGTTCTCCATACCCTACAAAACGTTTGGATGGTCAGAAATGAAGAGAGAGTCGATCGAAGAACTTACTAAGTTTCTTCTTACCATTTTCAGTAATGAAGATTGGAGTGTTGTTATATCTATCTTTCAAATAGGTAATCATCTTCTCCATGCCTTGTGGATAAACATTTAACCATTCAAACGGTGTCTGTATTATGATAGATAGGAACCTTCAGAAATGGCTTGTGATGAAAAGGAAAGAAAACATAAATTTATGAAGATAATTAAAGATATTCTTATATTAAAACAATCATATTTGTGTACTCACAAGTTCTCCCATGGGGACACCATTTTTTTGTGCGGTTTGTGTATATGAACCTTCTGATCTTGAGCCTCCTTGCCCAGGCTTACAAAGTGAAGAGATGCAGTCTTGAGCATAGTAACTTGAATAATGATTGATTCCAATGAAATCCAATCCATTCTTCAGTTTCTCCTTATCATTCCTGGAAAATCTGGGCAATTTGGTTCCCAGTGCCTTTTCCATCTCTTCTGGGTATTTTCCAAAAAGAATAGGATCTAAGAACCTGCATAGCAGAATAGTCAAGTATTTACACATTGTAAGAGTATCAAAACATTGTACCTTTACCAACAAGGTTTAGGTCTAACAGAAAGGGTTAGTGCTTCACAACGTGGCGAACCAAAGTTCAAATCCCTATTGGGAGAGGTACCCATGTTTAGTAGCAATAGTGCCTCAAACAGAATTGCTTTTAATAGGCAAATACCTGTGCTTAGCACAAAAATATTGTGCCTTTCTGAGTTCTATGAATATAGAAAAACTATTGGTCATGCTAAAGTTTACCAATTTAGGGTGAATGATAGTGCTCTTTCAGCAGCCATTCTGTCTGTTGTAGAATTGCTGAATGGTTCAAACCAGTCACAGTGTAACACAAAGCCTATTTGCCCTCCTTGTTCCTTCTGGATATGCCATTAATAACACAGTTAAGCTTACTTTGATTCATGACCTTGGTGTTTTTTATGTGTATTGAAAAACATGCGAGACCAATTTGTGTTTCAGAGTCAACCTTGTATTTAGTACCTGGTATTTGGTTTTATAAATATGTACTGCAGCAGCATGAGATAGGATGATGTTATGGGCAGCCACAAAGGGCTCCTTCTCTGAATCTCCTTCACTGCAATTCCCAAATGGGACAGAGCAACGACTTGGTGGGTACTTCCCTAAGCGATAACCAAATGTTAGTGAAAGATTTGGCTCATTGAAGGTCACCCAATACTTCACTCTGTCCCCAAATGATCTAAAACACACTTCTGCAAAGTACTGAAAATCTTCCCTGCAATAATGTCCAAAAAAAAAAAATCGGAATACCATGTTAGTACTTGATATGCTATTTACATGGCCATCTGACTAAGTCAGGTTTAAGCATTGTCAGACTCAATTAGGGGTTACTGTCCTAAAGGTGTTTTTTGTATTCACAATGAATCAAACTCGAAAGTTCATGCCAAAGCTCCATCCACTAGGACCAACAAGTAATGATGCCGATGAAATCAATTCTAAGTTGGTTCTTTACACATTTTTTATTCTCATATCAGATAGTTTGGAAGAATAGTGACTTACTGGGATTGAGGACTAAGCCAACCTCCATATCTGTCCTCAAGTTCTTGAGGGAAGTCAAAGTGTGACAATGTTACGAATGGCTGTATCCCTGTGATCAATTAGCAAAGTTTGAGGAATAATTATATTTGGAGTGATAATTAAAGGAAAGAGAGGGAAATAGAGAAGAAAATTAAACCTTTGAGAAGAAGAGCATTGATGAGATTGTTGTAGTAGTTGATACCTGCCAAGTTCACTTCACCAAATCTTCCTTCTGTTCTCAATCACAAAAAGAACAAAGAAAAAGAAAAGGAAACTGCTTGTGAGGGAATAGTCTTTTTTTTTTTTTTTTTATATTTGATAGAGGAGAGGAGAGAATACTTGGTAATATTCTTGCCCAAGAAATTGAAAGCCTATAACTGTCGATTTTGATATCTGCCATCAACTCTGCATACTCCTGTTTTTATCCACAGTAAATAAGTTTCCTATACTTTTAGAATTTGGATTCTATCACAGTCAAAAACTAAAAAGAATGGCTAACAAGAGGAAAGTTAATGAATCCCCACAATTCTTAAATTTTTAAAAATTACAGTAGTCGTAAATCATAAATAATGGACTCTGTTTAAAATGTAGATTGCCACACTCCCATAGTTATTCCAGAATTAAAATGCAAATGACAACATTCTTTGTCTACTTGATCAAAATAATCAATTGATATTAATATTTTTTTTTTTTTTTACCAGAGGGGACAGGGGAGACATTATTTTGTTATGATTTTATTAATTTATTCCGCTTGTACAAATCTATAGGAATCATATTGTACCAAAAAAGCAGAAGATATTGGAATAGTAAAGAAATTCTCAATTGTACAACTAAAAAAAATTCATTGTGATTATTAAAGAAGTTGACTAATACTTACATTATTTTTTTTAAAAAACCTATTTAATCATGTAATACATATTATAATTTTTTAATTATCTATTTCAATGCTTTAGCTGATAATTCTTAATGAAACTTATGATTTTGTTGTAGATATAAATTTAATCTAACTTTAAATTTTATATGCAATAATTTCTTTTATGCAAAAAATTAATCTCAGTACAAAAAAATCCAACAATTAAAATTTTTTATAATATTAAATAATATAAGGGTTTAGCATTTTTCATATTTTTCTAAAAAAACATGGATTAAAATTTGACTGAAATTCAAGATAAAATAATTTTTTGGAAAAAAATGAGAGTAATGTGAGTGATGTACTAAAGTATGCATTTTCATACAATTTTTATATATTTATATTGTGACCCATTTTACCGAACAGTAAAACAAAACACAGAGTCTAATCATTTTCGAGAAATTAAGAGGCAAAAGAGGGGGGAAAAAAAGACCCCTCTCAATTAAGTTACTATATGCATATTCGAACCTTCATTCTTTACTGAAGTAGTGATTACACCTACCCAAATATCAAAACAATACGTATTTTAGTTTAGCCAACATTAACGACAACAATACAAGAAATCAAGAATAGATTGTGTGGGTGTCCAAGAAAACAAGACAATGATTAATTGGGTAATAGAGTTTACCATATATCGATGATATTGGTCAACAGTAACGTCGGCATTACTTCCATCACTTATCCTTCCTGTTTCCGGACGACAAGACAAAGTCATTTGAGTACGATAAAATGTTGTTTACAACTTACAGGAACAAAAAATGAGTGTGAGAGAAAGAACCAGGGAGGTGAGTGAAGACATCCCAATTGCTGAGTCCTTTGCCATCCTCCAAGTACCCTCCTTCATACTGCAATTAATGGAGAAGCAAATTTGAATCAAACTAACTTCACACATTCAGATTCTCCATGGATTTGAACAAGAAGAAGAATAAGTAAGACCTGGTAAGAAGAAGAAGCAGCGCCGAAGAGGAAATGGGAGGGAAAGGCAGATCCATGATGATCTGAATCAGAAGAAGCAGAGACAAGAGGAAGAAGATGAAGATGAAGCAGAAGCAGCAACACAGCTTTCTCAAACCAGCTACCCCACTCCATGTTATTTCCTTACTACTCCCCCCTTTACTTGTCCTCTCCAATATCTGCAAATACATAGGGACTCTCATATTAGTTATTCTCCATGTGATCCATACATCTTTAATATTTTAGTCTACTTTATTTTCTTCTACCTCGCGTTCCTTGTCTTTTGCCCCTCCTACACCTGCTCTTCTCTTCCTCCAATGATGCCCAACAACCGGCTCAGCCAACAAAAAATAAAATATCCCTTCATCCCATTCATTCCGTCTAAATAATAATACTTCTGGCGTTAATTTAATATTCAATTGAATTTTTTTTAAAAGATTAAGAAGCTAAATAAGTTAATTAATTATAATATATGTTTGTCGTGTATTTTTTGATTATATATCAGTTTATAAGTCAGGTAAATTAGTTTGTTTTAAAAAACATAAATATCAATACTTTAAACTAATCTATTTAACTTCTTTAATCTCATTAAAAAAATTAATTTGCTGTTATATTAAAAACTCGAGTTAGTAAGTCACTTTTTAACATCACATAAGAACTAAAGAAAAATGGTTGACTCATTAAATCTATCATAAAAAAAAAATCTAATTTTTTTTATAAATTAAAGAAATTTTCTTATTTTGCTCCTATTCAGATTTATCTCACTTCTTTGCTCTTTCTCAATGTCTAATATATATGTACCAACAATAAATAAATTGGGGTAAAATTGAGAAATGGTAATTAATAACTCTCTCGCTAATATATATGGACCAACTATTTCTTCAATTAATCTAACTTTGTTTTAACAATATTTTGTGATGTAACCCAAATTTACTTATTTCTCCTCACAGGATTTGGATTTCAAATTCTAATGTATCCTTATCATTTTAGTCAACCTAAAAGTGTAATAAAAATTTGATTTAGTTTTACTAAAATTGGAAAATTTTTTAACTTTGAGTACCTATTTATATTTATCATTTAATTGCGGTTAGTGGGGTAAAATTATAGCTTACTATAGATAACTACTATTTGACCGCCAGATTTCATCAAACACCAAAGAAACAAGGTATGCTGATTTCTTATCCTATCTTTGCATTTTGCAGGGCTGTATATATTACAATGTGCATCTGTTTGAATATTACAATACAAACCAAGTCACCATTGACTACAACAAAGGACATAATATCTAAGAATTCAACTAATCCTTGTCAATAACAATGAGAAATCTTTAAAAAGACTTAGTTTACAAAACGTTTAGTGGACACCAGACGAGTCTATATATCTAAGAATCTGTCTGAGAATTAGCATTTTCTCCAGTCCTTGGACAAAGGGGCATTCACCAATATGACAAAATTACTCAAAGCTTAGCTTCAAGGGCTGTGGTTTGGTGCTATCCTTGAACTTTCTCTTCTCTCTATTATTTTCCTGCACAATGCTGGGTGCTTTATGCTTTGAAATGAATTGCTTGTACCAACTTGCTGATAGTTTTGGAGTTCTCTTCAGTGTGGCAAAATCAACATGGTACAGTCCAAATTTCACTTCAAATCCATATGCCCACTCGAAGTTGTCCAACAAAGACCAAGCAAAGTAACCCCTCACATCAGCTCCTTTTCTGATGAATAAATAATTCTGTGTCAATACCTATGCTTGAGTGGTCTACACATTAAATTTGATTTTTATGTGTTATTACCTTATGGCTGCCAAAACATTGTTCAAGTGACCCTCCGTGAATTTAATTCTTGTAACATCGTTGAGATATTCTTCTCGGGTTTTACTTGGATCTTCCAGTTCTCCATACCCTTCAAAACGTTTGGATGGTGAGAACTCAGAAATTCAGAAAAAGTCGATTGAAGGACTTGCTAGGTTTCTTCATACCATTTTCTGTAATGATGATTGGAGTGTTATTATATCTGTCTTTGAAATAGGTAATCATTTTCTCCATGCCTTGTGGATATACATTTAACCATTCAAATGGGGTCTGTATCATGATAGCAGAATCTTCAGAAATTAGTAGCTTCGTAATGGCAAGGGGAAAAAAATCAAATTTCATGCAGATAATTAAATTTGTGTACTCACAAGTTCTCCCATTGGGACACCATATTTTTGTGCAGTTCGTGAATATGAACCTTCTGATCTTGAGCCTCCTTCCCCAGGTTTACAAAGTGAAGAGATGCAATCTTGAGCATAGTAACTTGCATAATGATTGATACCAATGAAATCTAATCCATTCTTCAGTTTCTCACTGTCTTTCTGGGAAAATCTGGGTAATGTTGTTCCCAGTTCCTTCACCATCTCTTCAGGGTATTTGCCGTATAGAATAGGGTCCAAGAACCTGCATAGCAGAGAGAGTAGTGAAGGATTTATGTATTGTGAGAGTATCAAAACATTGTGACTTTCTGAGTTCAATGAACAGACAAAAAATAATTGGTTGTGCTAAAGTTATACCAATTTAGGGTGAATGATAGTGCTCTTTCAACAACCAGTTTGTCTGCTGTAGAATTGCTGAATGGCTCAAACCAGTCACAGTGTAACACAAACCCTATTTGCCCTCCTTGCTCCTTCTGGATATGCCATTAATAACACAGTTAATCTTACTGTGTGTCTTTGATGTGTAAACCTAGTATCCTAACTTCTATTTCCACTCAAGACACTCCCTTTGATCCATAATATAAGAACTAGTAGGGGGTTGAATTATAAACTAATATGTAATCTAATGGTACACAGGTTATTCTATAAAGATTAGGTTACATCTGTTGTAATTAACTAGTTTATTTGATTTTCTTAGTCTACTCGTGTTAGTTAAGTAGCTCTTATATTAAAGAACAGAGTAAGTATTTGTATTTGGTAAATTGATATTGAGAAAAATGTTAGATCACTTTGTGTTTCAGAGTCAACCTTGTATTTAGTACCTGGTACTTGGTTTTATAAACATGTACAGCAGCAGCATGAGATAGGATGATATTATGGGCAGCCAAAAAGGGCTCCTTCTCTGAATCTCCTTCACTGCAATTCCCAAATGGGACAGAGCAACGACTTGGTGGGAACTTTCCTTTGCGATAACCAAGTGGGACCCAAAGATTTGGCTCATTGAAGGTCACCCAATACTTCACTCTGTCCCCAAATGATCTAAAACACACTTCCGCAAAGTACTCAAAATCTTCCCTGCAATAATGTCAAAAACTCAGAATACTGTGTTACTAGTGACCTACCAGAGAAAATGACTAAAATACAATCCCATATTATGGCTGGCTTACTGGACTTGGGGACTAAGCCAACCTCCATATCTATCCTCAAGTTCTTGAGGGTATTCAATATGTGACACTGTTACAAATGGCTGGATTCCTGTCATTATTTAGCAAAGTATGAAGAATAAGGCAACATCAAAGAAATTGAGTGATTACAGTGTTATTTTTTATATGGCTATCTGACTGGGTCAGATTTGAGCATTGTCAGGCCTAATTGAAGATAGCTCTCTTAAAAGCATTTTTTGCATTCATATAAACTCAAACTCAATGCCTTGTGTTTAAGTGGCCAAAGCCACTTACACAACCAACGCCTATTGGTAGTGATTATGGTGTTATAATTAAAGAAAGGAGAGGGAAATTGAGAAGAAAATCAAACCTTTAAGGAGGAGAGCATTGATGAGATTGTTGTAATAGTTGATACCTGCCCAGTTCACTTCACCAAATCTTCCTTCTGTTCTCAATCATTTAAAAAAAAACAGAATGAAAATTCAAGTATGTTTGTGAGGCTCATTATGGTTAACAATACACACAGCTGTAAGAGCAGAAAAGGCATACTTGGTAAAATTCTTTCCCATGAAATTGAAAATCTGTAGCTGTTGATTTTGATATCTTCCATCAAATCTACATCCTCCTGATTTAATCCTCAGTAGGGAAAAAGAAAAAGTTTCAACACCAATAGTTTAATAATTTGGAATTCTACCAAATTAAATACCTCTTTAAAAAGAAAGATGTATGATATTATATCAAGAAGATCAAAACAAGGACAGATATTAATAGTACCTAAGCTAAATAAAGACACCTACCAGATAGCGATGGTATTGATCAACAGTAACGTCAGCATTACTTCCATCGTCTATCCTTCCTGAAACCAAGGACATATAATTAATCTACTCTAATCTAAATACTTAAAGATCAGATTGAAATGAAGCCAAATAAAAAATTATAAAATAAAAAAGAAAGAGTAGTGAAAGTTGAACTAAATGAAGAGAAATTAGAGTGAGAGGAAAGTTAAATGTAAACCTGGTAGGTGAGTGAAGACATCCCAGTTGTTAAGTCCTTTGCCATCATCCAAATAGCCACCTTCATACTGTATGCCACCATTATCAAATGAAGTATATATGAAGTAGATCAAATAAACTTATCAGTCGAAGAAGACGAAGAAGAAGAAGAAAGAACCTGGTAAGAAGAAGAAGCAGTGCCGAAGAGGAAATCGGAGGGGAAGGTAGATTCATCAGAAGTAGCAGAACAAATCTGGAGAAGATAAAGCAGCCACAGTAATAATAGAGCTTTCTTAAACAAAGCCCCCTCCATTTTTTCCTAATGATTTAGATTTTTCATTTCAATCTTTAGTTATGTTATTCACAGCGTAACTAACAAGTAACAACCCGTCGTTTCAAGGTGTTAGGTATGAACTTTGAAAGTTCCCTTGGTCCTCAGATTATAATAATGGACTAAAACAGATCTAATCTAGACCGCGGGTTTTTTCTTTTTCAAAGATAGAAAGAATTTAACCTTCCAATATTTTTATTGCATTAAAAAAAAAGCAACTTGTCCATATTTATCATTTGAATTTATTGCGTGGGCTATAAGTTGATATAAAATGTTGTTAAAGTTGAATTTATTTGTTTTAATATATATTTTTTAACAAGTATATATGCATGAATAAATATTTAAAATTATTTTGTTAAACTAATAATATGTACAAATTGAGAATGCTTGATGGGATTTGGATTAAGCATTTTTTTATTAATAATATTTTTTTTTGGTATAACTAGTAAATATATAGTAAAATTGCCAGACAAATGAATTGGAATTATTACAGTAATCCTCTGGGGGAGAAACATTGAGCTAATTTGTATTGTTTATTAGGTTTTTATCAGTGCAAAGATTCTTCAAAAATTTTACTTATGGAGTGCTCATCTTAATGTGAACCATCCAGATTGATTTTTGGAGGCTTCAGGTTTAATTTAAATTTCTTTATGTTAAAAGAATTATTTTAATATATATAATTTAAAATAAGGATAATACTATAACTAACATTTTTAAAAAATATAAATATATCATTAAAAATTGTATGTTAAAAAAATTAAATATGAATTATCCATATCAATCAAATTTTATATGGCTCAGATTTAATCACAATAACGAGCACAGGATATTCAGTCATTGTAATGACCACAAATCAGAACGGACAGGGCCTCAAATCGGATGCGATGGTTGAGGTAAAAAAGGAAAGAAAACAAAACATAAAGTCAAGTGATAAAAGAAAAACGTGTTACCATTGTACAAATCTCTGTCTGCTGATCCGACACCCATCCTTTTCTTTAAAAGAGATAGATGATTTTTTTTAGTTGGTTGGATTAAGATCTCAATAATTTAGATTTAATATATTATAAAAATATTTTAATAATATATTAAATTTAGACCATATCTTAATTTGATAGTTCCGACAAAAAAAAAAAGATCATCCTTTTTTTTTAAAGAAAAGGACAATAAGTTTAAAGAAGATCAAATATATATAACTTTTATTTTCAGAATTTGAATTCATAATATCTATATTATAAAGTAACAACCTTTATCGTTGTTATAAAGTCAAGTGGCATGAAAAAACAAACATTGGAAAATAAATTTTGAGGTGAAATAAATCTAAGGGTGTGTTTGGTTTGAGGGGAGGGTAGGGGAGGGAGGGGAGGGGAGGGTAGGGAAATTACCATTTTGGACAAAAGAAACTTAAAATTTACCCTCTCATTTTTTTAAATTTTGGTTTCCCGCCCAAAATTTACTTTCTCATTCTTTTTAAATTTTGGGTTCCCGCCCAAAATTTAAATTCTTTCAACCCAAAAAGGTAATTTACACACCCTCTCATTCCCTCCCTCCCCTCCCCTCCCCTCAAACCAAACACACCCTAAAAGAACAGGGTTGGCAATATATCACCAAAGGATTCATATCCATAAACTCTACACACACACACATATTGAGGTAATCCTATTCTGAGGGACAAGCATTCAATTTAAGGCATGTTTGGGAGAGCTTATTTTGAGAAAATAAGCCTAATTTACGCAAGCCGAGAAAAAACTCCTCTCACATACTTACCTCGTATACCGTGAATCACGAATTATAAGCACTTATTGCCCAAAAATAAGCTCTTCCAAACAAGCACTTAGGCACCTTTCCCAAATGAAATTCAAACCTTGTTTTAACCCTTGCTCTGATTAACCACGTTTAGTTAATTCCCCTTAGCATCATATCTTAAAAAAGATATTAAAAAAATCCTATCAATAAAAGCATCAAATCCAATCTTACTGAGAAATATCTAAGCATCTTCTAAGTATCCTTGACCTTCAAGCCATGAAACTTATAATTAAATAAGTTCTCGAAATTCAAGACATAAAAACTTTCCAATGATCAAAGAATTGGGGGGGGGGAAAATCCTCTCCACAATTGATCAATCAACCATATTAAAATATTGATTACAAATGATATAATTATGGGCAAAAATAGAGGAATTACTATAAAATCTCAAAGAAGAGATTTAATCACCAAAAATCCAATAACAAGTAACAAGTTTCAGTGTATGAAATGACAACACGTTTACATTACTCACTTGTTATTAAATTTTTTTGGTAATTTAATCCTTTGCTAGACTTCATAATACTTTTCCCTAAAAAATACCACCTTCATGTCCCATCCACCACAACACAATCCTAGCTCAATAACATCGTTACAGCTTCAGTCATAACTCATCAGTCACTAGGTGTGACACATGCCTTGAAAGAAGAATTTTTTTTTAAAGTGAAATCCCCGCCTACAAAAGATAGACTGACCAAGCTAATCATATAGAGGCACACAAACTTGTAACTCGCACTTGTATCCCCGTGAATCTCAGCTCCAAAACTATTTCTTATCGTGCAGCCTGTTCATAGGATCAAAAGGAAGTTGTTAGTTATGATTTTGTTATAAAAAGAAGACAACTTCACAAACAGAGAAACATAGTACTATCTCCGGTACTAAATAAATGACCCAGTTTGTATCGGAGTAGCATTAACATAGAAAAATGCCTTAGAACATCACTAATTCTAATAATCTATTACTCCTATGAGCAGTAGATAAGCTATTCACTCTTACAAAGAAGACTAATTCTAACCAACTCAGATTATTTGGAGGCAAACTTGAAGCAGAAAGTGATGACAAAATATTTGTGGCCCTTGGGAGCCTCAATTCTCATAGTAATAAAGAATCAACCTTTGAAGTAAAAGGAGACAAGAATGCACCTGTGAATAGATGAAGGTACCGAGAACGGCAATGGCTGCCCCGAGGGCATTGACGGGTTGGACTGGCGTGCGGAAGATGATAATGGAAGAGACAATAACAGAAATTCTCTTCATTGTGTTCCCTATACTAAATGTTAGTGGGGATATCTGATCAAGAGACATGTAAGATACTTGGTTGTACAAGTGGTAGAAGATACTCTGGGCAACCACCCACCTGTGAAATTTCCAAACCAGTTCATTAGTTAAGCATAAGAGGAAGAAAACCATTTTAAATCTAACATTGAAACTGCTACTTGCTCATAAAGTGAAGTGTTCTTCATTAGCAACTATACTTTTCACACATCAAGTAAATATTTTTCATTCACCCAGATTATGCATTTCTTATCAACAAAGTGAAGTTTAAACTGAAATTCCACCAAAACAAAGGCAAAAAGATGATGGCAGATTAGCATATAAAACACACACTACGAATTGAAGGTTAAACTTACCATACAAAATTGGGACCAATCTGAGAGAGAGCATTTTGCCAGCCAACAGCCCACATCTGTGGGCCCTCGACAGCAATGGCAAAAGGTGTGAGGATTAGCATAGACATCATAGAAAGACAAGCATAATAGTTCATTCCACTAACAGACATCCCCTTCATTCCTTTCTTTGAGGATATGTTCCGGAAGACAAATGCCAAATTTGATATCATAGCTCCCATAAAACCTGAAACATTATTTGAAGTTGTCTAATTAGTGGATTTCTTTCTGCATTTTCAACTTCCTAACGAAATTTAATAAGAATGAATACTGACATGTGTAACAGAGAAGATACAATATCAACACTAGAACATGAAAAATATGCAGTGTTTAACGACAAACATGTGTCATTTGTGTTGCGGAAGCGGGATATATAGAGCGTAACCAATTATACTAAAAAATCACAAACTAGAAACAAAGTCTCTAGACGTAATTTAATAATATAATAAATCACAATTACTATATCTAATAACAGCTAATAAATAATAAACAGGACAACAATAAGAGAAATATCAGAATCTAATTTCACTCTAAATAATTTACAAATGAAATACTATAGGAGAAGAGGAGATACAAAATGCCTTATAGAAGGAAATAGGCAAGTTGAGGGAGTGAGGTTAAAGGGAAGGAGGAGAGCTCCTTTTATAGCATAAGGAGCGCCTCCTCCCTTGCAAATTCAGCGATGTGGGACATATTTCCCGTGGGACATATTTCCCACCCACATCCAACAAATCTCAACCTTGGGAAAATTCCCACATACAAATTCTATTTACAATTCAACAATCAATATTCAATAATGTTGATTAGATCCAAACAATGTTGAAATTTGACAAAAGTCATCACCTTTATCAACATATCAGCAGGATTCTCACTTGTCCTATCACCACCTTTAACCTCACATTGATGTTCAATATTACTTCATACGAGAAATTTTAGAAGAAGGTTGAGTCATGATACAGAAGATACAGACAAGTGAGAATCCTGCTGATATGCTGACAAAGGTGGTGACTTCTGTCAAATTTCAACATTGTTTGGATCTAATCAACATTGTTGAACATTGATTGTTGAATTGTAAATAAAATTTGTATGTGAGAATTTTCCCAAGGTAGAGATTTGTTGGATGTGGGTGAGAAATATGTCCCACATCGCTGAATTTGCAAGGGAGGAGGCGTTCCTTATGCTATAAAAGGAGCTCTCCTCCTTCCCTTTAACCTCACCCCCTCAACTTGCCCCTCAACTTGCCTATTTTCTTCTATAAAGCATTTTGTATTTTCTCTTCTCTTATAGTATTTCACTTGTAAATTGTTTAGAGTGAAATTAGATTCTGATATTTCCCTTATTGTTGTCTTATTTATTATTTATTAGCTGTTATTAGATATAGTAGTTGTGATTTATTATATTATTAAATTACGTCTAGAGACTTTGTTTCTAGTTTGTGATTTTTTAGTATAATTGGTTACGCTCTATATATCCCGCTTCCGCAACAATTGGTATCAGAGCGTAACCAATTATACTAAAAAATCACAAACTAGAAACAAAGTCTCTAGACGTAATTTAATAATATAATAAATCACAACTACTATATCTAATAACAGCTAATAAATAATAAATAGGACAATAATAAGGGAAATATCAGAATCTAATTTCACTCTAAATAATTTACAAATAAAATACTATAAGAGAAAAGGATATACAAAATACCTTATAGAAGGAAATAGACAAATTGAGGGGGTGAGGTTAAAGAGAAGGAGGAGAGCTCCTTTTATAGCATAAGGAGCGCCTCCTCCCTTGCAAATTCAGCGATGCGGGACATATTTCCCACCCACATCCAACAATATGAATAGAACCCTTTCAGTCAGTCTCTCTTTGTTACAGTACCCTCTCATATTAAAGAAGATCCTGATCTGCATATGACTATATTAGAATAGATTCTCTTACCAATCATATTAAAATTGAGTTCTGTCAAAGCAGCAAGAGCACAGCCACCAATAATTGGGACAAGTGATAGGTACACTGGCATAGGGAATGATTCTCCAAGGAAGAATCTTGAGACCAGGACACTAAAAGCAGGTTCTGCACTCTTGATGATATGGGTAAATGAAACTGCAACTTTTGACATACTCACAGTCGCGGCAACATGACCAATCGAGTGAGCCAAAGCGACCTGCAAAACCAAATTATTTCAGTGATTATTGTAAGAAATATGCATCAAAACGAATCCTATCCCATCCCCTAATCACTAATCAGTCTCTGGCCCAATATTCTTGATATAAGCTCACCAATCAAAGTTGACGAGACATGATTTTAAGAGATTCTACCATATTAATGTCAATTCTTATTGTTTGATTCCCGTTCATAGTTTTATAGTCCTTACCCAAGACCCATCCTGTTATGCATCTATTCATACAGAATCAAATCATTCGAATCTTGTTACGTCTCAATGGCAGGATGAAATACTGATACTACAGAAATAAAACTATTTTGTATCCATTGTATCCAACACACATCAGATATGAAACTACCTTAAATTACACTGGAAAACTATGTATACGTTGACATAATGTCTGCATAAAATCAAGCCATGTACGCTATATAGTGAAAGAAACAGAATTGAGCAAGGTTAACTTACAGGGAAGAGGGCCTTCCAAAAATCTAAATTGACTTTTGGCGCTTCAGCAATTCCCGTGGCCCATGAAATTAACATCATGAGCGAACCAGCAGCTAATGATAGAGTGGAAGCGAGCCATGGATAAGGAAAAGCATTCAAAACCCTCTTATTGTATATATTGAAGATTACATTCAAAGTCCACCAGGTAACGAAATAAAAACTAATTCTAAGCTTCTGAGCAGCCTGAACTCGAGCCTCTTCATCAACATTAATCTCCAAAGGTCCTGACTTATCTGCATCATAGGCCTCACACTCTAAACCCCTCTTTCTGGGTTTTGCCACCTTTGAGAAATTCTCAGTTGATGAGATGTGAAGAGGTTTATGACAAGCAACAGAGAGATTTGTGCTGGGATTAGCATCTTGTCTTGAGGGTAACGTGTAAAAAGATTTAGTGGTTCTCAAAGAAAGCTTTCTGCTTGAGAAAGCAGAGAAGGTAGGAGATGAAGAAGGTGCACACCCAATTGCAGAGTTCATGGTTAAGGTGCACACCTAATAAAGAACCGAAATTTTGTCCAGCGAAGAAGAATGCTGAAAAAGTGTTTGCTTTAAGTGGTGTTAGGTGTGTACAATGCGGAAGATTTAGAAGGTGAATTCGATGAAAGTGAAGGAGGTAGGCGAAGAAAAGTTCAAAACTTTGGGTATGGAAAGGTGAGGGAAAAGAGTTTGGTGAGCATTGGAGAGAGAAGGGAAGGTGAGGAAAACGAAGAAGAAGAAGCGATAGCTAAGCTAATAACAGGAAATAAGAGAATTTGGTAACGGCTTTTCCTAGAAGGATGGCGCTAGCGATGGAGGAGGGAATTAAGGTGGACCCCGACAAAAACTATTTTGAGAAATCGTTGACGGATTAAAAATTTTTATTTCGACCGTTATTAACGAAAAATTAGTTTGGCCGTTTGGGGGTTGATTTTTTCTTTCTTTTCCTTTTTTTTTTTTTTATGATGACCAATTAAGCATGAAAATGATAGCCTTTTTTTTTTGTTAAACCATAACAGACGGTGGTGTTATGAATATGATATCGTGGATGTTAATATCCGCCATTATTTTTCATTATTTTCCATTATTTCATATAATTATGGAATTATATTAATTATAGGTTAGAGAGTTGTGTTTCTAAATAGAAGGCATATGTTATGTATGGGCAGAGGGTGTCAGATGCGCTCAGCTGCTCCCTTATTTTGGGAGCCTTTCCAAATATATTTTTTATAGCTCTTTGGATCATTAGATTCTACATAAAATGAGTGAAATTTTGATATATTATGGGCAAAAAATGGATTTATTTTCAATTTTTTATGATTTTTCAAAGATATTTCAGAAAAATGGTGTGTATTTTTTTCCACTTTAAACACTTTTTTTTAAATCTTAGAAAAATCATAAAAAATTGAAAATAGATCCATTTTTTGCCCATAATATGTCAAAATTTCACTCATTTTGTTTAGAATCTAATGATCTAAAGAACCATAAAAAATATATTTAAAAAGGCCCCAAAATGAAGACGCAGTAGAGAAGGGGCAGCAAAGGCCCCAAATCCGTTATGTATTATCCATAATATTGAATAGCATACTAGAATTACTTTTTTCTTGCTTTATACCAAGGTTCATGAACCCGGATCGGGTACTGAACCGATGGGGTGTTGGGTTAAGGGTTGGTGGGTCTACTGGGTCAGATCGGGGTCAAACCGGAGTTAAATCGGGGCCAAACCTGTGAGAAATTAAAGATTTTAAGGTTATTAATATGAAATTCTAAAGAAAATTTTAAAAAAAAATTAAATAGGAACCTGGACCGGATCAGTCTACAGGCCAGTTTGCTTGTTTCGGGGCCGAACCGATCGGCCGGTCTGACCCGAGTTCCTAAACCCTGCTTTATACTCATTCTTCATTTATCTTCTCATCTTTTCCTTTTTTTTTATACATAAATTTTAGGAAAGGGGTTAGGTTCATCTACAATCCAAGGGCAAGGCTCCAAATTGGGATGCCTACCCCAACCCCTCGACTGAACCACAACTAACTGGACTTCCCCAGGATCGAACTCTCTCCCATTGATGAGAGTGTCCAACCCCTTCGCTAGCTGAACCCAAGGACGAGGGGTTCTCATCTTTTCCTTTATTTCATAATAGAAGATTCCTTTTTTATGCTACTTTTTCTCCTAGTTACATGACTAATTTGCATATATTAAAAAAATTAGTTATATTAGTTATTTATAATTTAATTTTTCTAAAATATTACCTCTTCTTGTCCTTAATTTAAGAGCCAGTTAACTTTTTTTTTTAAGATTAAGAAAGTTAAATAAGCACTTAATTATGTCATATGTTATGCATTATTTGATTATATATTAGTCTATAAGTTAAACAAATTAATTTAAAAAAATAATAAATATAAATACTTTAATGTAACTTAACTAGTATATCTAATCTCTTAAAAAAATCAACTGACTTTTATATTGTGTTTGGATTAGCTTTTGAGAATAGTTTTTACGATTTATGAGATAAGTGTGTGAGAGGAATTTTGTCTCGGGTTGTATAAATCTAAGTTTGGGTAATTCCCAAACACTCACTAAGAACCAGAGGTGATATATTTAATCATGTGTTTTAAAATTACCACGTGATGGAAACTCACTAAATATATGTAGAATAAAAATAATTTTGGAGAAAAATAGATTAAAATAGTAACAGCAAACTGCGTAAGACACAAAGGTTGACGTGGACCAGTGGCCAGTGAAGGAAGAAGAAGCGGGCATATGAAATGAGCGCATGTCAAGGTCACAACATGGTGGTGGTCGACTGGTCGGTGACAAGGAACAACTAACCTAACCTTTGCGTATATATTTAATATGACTATCATATATTGTTTAATTACATCTATTTCTTTCTGGGCTGATTGATGTGAAATTTAGTTTTTAACTTTTCTCTGCATCATTAAAAAGATGTATTTCCTCTTATCCTATTTATAAATAATTTTTTTTGATTACGCACAATTAATTGATAGTTAAAAATAATAAATGTGTCAAAAATGTCATGTTTTTTTTTTCATATATGCTCTTATTTATGAAAAAAGCATAGGAGAGAGAATAGATAAAAATATATGAGAGATAATTGATATTTAATAAGGGTAAAATAGGAAAAAGAAGCTTACATCTTCAGACAAAAAGTGAAAGTTGCTTATAAAATATATCAACCTTATATGAGAGAAGGTTGCTTATAAATAGGACCGGAGAGAATAAAATGTAGTAATTATCTTCTTGATTGTTTATGATATTTAGAACACTTTCATTTCTTTCAGTTTTCTTTTTTTCTCTTTTTCCCCAATAGGAGTCTGAGGATATGGAAATTCTGGATCTCAAGATGTTGATATTTATTTATTTCCCATTTAACTTTTTAAAAAGGGTATATATAGTGATGGAATACTGTTTATTACTCCGTTCTGGGTTCAGTTGTTAATATAGGATATATTTAGTGAATTAATCTAGGTCTTAAATATAATATATATTTGTTATATTTATCAATCTTTTCCTAATTTACTTATATTAATGTTCCCTCAACAATAATGAAAGAAGAGAGAGAATGAGAGAATTAATGAAAATGATTACGGTGTTATAAAAATACATACTTTATTAATTAACTCAATTATTTTTTTAATATAATAAAATTAAATAAATTTATTTTATATTAAATATCAAAGTATCATATATTTTAAAAATGATAATTCGAATCCCCAAACCACTGAATTAAAAAGAGAGAGACGAGAGCCGTTTTGCAAGCAATGGGGACACCCACATCGTGAATTAAACGACACTGTGCTCTGTGCAAGAGTTCCTTCATTTCACGACTCCAAACAACATTTATTATTCAAATGGATGGAATAGGGACTCTGAGTCTCTGATCAGATCCCTAATTTTTCCTAATTACTATGTAAGAACTAATTAATCTATAGAGATCAGCTTGTGTTTCTAGTTATAAAACTCTCTATAAAATTATAAAAATAATAAAAAAGATATTTTTTTATAAATGTGCCCTCAATAAATGATTAAAATCTTATTACCAACTTTGTTAAGAAAATTAAAAAGCGTTTGAAGTAGTGAAAATCATGACATTTAACTCAGCCAATAAAAACTGGTTCAGCTAATGAGGTTGCACTTGGCAATTGATGTGGCAAGTATTTCTGTATCCATAAATTTATAATATTACCTTAATATACTATAATATTCATTTTGTAAAGCAGATCTTATATTAATTAAGTACAGGATATAGTGACTGCAATTTAGGAAATAATGCTCTTTGAACATTTATATTTTGTTGAAATCTTGGATCCCAACTCATCTTTATAACTCATTCCAAGTAGCTTTGAATTTTAGTGTGTATAAGAACTTTGTTAATAAGCAATTTGTATACATTATTACAAGTGTTTTAATTATAGGGAAAATTTCCCCCGACTTAATTTTAGTTCACCCTCATCAAAAAAATTAAATTCTGAAACTTCACTGCACTTTTGGAATCAAAATAAAATTAAGTTTTGTAGGTAAAAAGACAATGATACCCCTACTTTATTTTTTCATAGCAACATTTACAAGATAAATAAATAAATTCACAAGACAAATAAATAAGTTCAAAAGATAAATAAAGACATTTACAAGAGAATTCAAAAAATAAAGTAAGGGTGTATTATTTTTTGACCCATAAAATTTGATTTCATTTTGAGTTAAGGAAATACAGTAAAGTTTTAGATTCTTTTGGAGGTGGACTAAAATTAAGCCTCTTTCAAAAAAATATTAGTGAATAACTAACTACATGTTCATCTCATCAATGCGATGGGCAACAAAAGAGAAGCCTTTGCATATATATCATCCTTATTACTTGAATTTATTTTGAGTGTCTAATTATATATTTAATTTAATTATACGATAATTAGGATTGTCTGAATGTAATACTAATTGTAATTTTTCTACAAATGGAGCTTGCACGTCTAATCAAACAATTTTTTGATAAAAGTAACCAATCAAACAATTAAATTAAGAAAAGATATGATAGGGACGGATATTCAATGAAATAATAAGAAGACGTCGACAAACTAAAGCAATACCCTTTCACTTCATGCATTCCACGAGGTTGATGTTCTCGTATAAATATATATATATATATACTGATATACATGCATGTGACGAGACGAGAGAGTTTTATCCACTTATGTGACTGAAAAGAAACCATCATTTATTGGCAAAAAAAGAAAAAAAAAGAAATCATCATTTTTGTTTGGACTTTTATATACACACATGAAGCTATCTAATTTTTTCGTGGGGGAAAAATCTTTTGGGGAATATTCTTCAGACAACATATTTTACTTCAGAGAATATTCTATGATTTCCCTTCATCCAATATTCTCTTCTGACTAAAATTTTAATAAAGAGAATATATAATATAAAAAAATATAAAAAATTAATTAAAACTTTTTAACCACACTTCTATAATTTTTTTTAATTTAACTCATAAAAATTTGGAAAAAACAAAAATAAATGCAACTTGAACTTCAAAATTCTAAATCAATGATTTTTTAAAAACCTAAATTATCAATTATTATATTCTTTTTGTCAATCTCATTATTCTTATTGTAAGCAAAACTAATTTATAATTTTAAAGTTCAAACAATATTTAAGTGTCTTTTTTCCTAAAATTAGTCATACCAAACAACCCAAGGGGGAATCCAAACAACACCGAGTTTGGATCAACCATTTGTGTGAATTCAACAAACCCAGACATTCAATGTATTATAAGAAGGTCTTTGAATTAAAACATAAAAACAACATAGAGAGAGTACATAAATTCACTGAAGTTTTATGTCTAAGAGCAAATTTAGCCACCAACGTACAATAATAACAATACTAAGCATAACTAGCCAGTTTAAACTATGAAGATGCCACAATCCTTTGAAGCTCTAGGGAGCTCCAATAGCTGCAAGGGGAGCTTGTTTCTCATATCTGGAGTCACAAATAATCCAAGCAGAATCTCCATCTTTTTCAACACCATTGCATTTTTCAGTATAATCTTTATTCCCTCCAAGTCCATTGAATATCCATAGAACACATGAACAAACACATAATTGAGGCGGTTAAGGAAACATGAAGGCACAGGGTCCAATATTCCATCCTCAATTGGATTAGAAGGCATCGCAAGTCCCTTTTCAAATCATGATATAATTCAAATGTTAATTTTAAGTAGCTACAAGAAATTAAACAAATATATATGATCAATTTTGGTTTGTGAAGTTACCTCACGAAAGATCAGAGACTCAAGGTAGGGTGTGTTTTCCAGTATCTTCAACAAGCGTGCATTTGAAAAATCTGATGATCTATGATCTAGCTCAAGAACTCGAATGCCCTTGAACATGGGTACCTCCACTGCTTCTGGTATCCCAAAGAGAAGCTGAAACACATGCAACAGAAATTGATGTACAATAAATGAATAAAATAAAACGAAAAAAAGTTAATCTCTTAATCCTTATAGTTTTAACTCAATTGTAATTTAATTCTTAGATTTTGATTCAGTGTAACCCAGTTTCTATAATTTTGATTCAATTTAGACCTGATCATTAAACTTTCACTTAATATAACTCGATCCCTATAATTTTAACAATTTAAATTTTATTTTTTTTTTTGGTATAAACCATCCGGTATCTGGGGGTATTCTGGGTTCATTGCCCGCCCTCCAACTAATCCGGACCCCAACCGAGGAGCCCTTACGGGGGTAGGTCGGTACCAATGGGATAACCTCTTTGAGGCTGCGTTAATTATCGCGTCTGTCACCCCCCAGGATTCGAAACCTCGTCCTGAGGGATGCCGGCCATAGTCCTTTCCAACTCGACCGAGCGCCCATTGGTACCAACAATTTAAAATATTAGTCCATCACAAAGTGACTCTGAAAAAGAAGAAGATACAAGAGAACTAACTAGAAGATTTCTTATTCAACAGCCTCAAATGAGTGCACTCGGGGTATTTATATTATTCCCCTCACTCACTTATCCTGGTTTAGCCAACTAACAGTTGTTATAACTCCTGTTGTAACTGACCACATGATATTATTCTTATTGCCACCACACTTTATGAAATATATAGTTTTATTTTTTAAAATTTGGGGACTAATATTTTAAATGTTTAAACTTGAGAGTCTAAGTTACATCGAGTCAGAGTTCAAGCACTAAGTTATAACCGAGTTAAAACTATAAAGATTGAATTGCACTAAGTTAAAGTTTAAATGCTGAGTTATAACCAATTCAAAACTCTAGAACCAAAAGATTAATTTCTCAAAATAAAATATACTTAGTTTATGAACACGAGAAGGAAACTTACAGAGACAGTATAAAGTCCAAGCTTCAACGTTGAAACATGAAAGACGCTTCTCAAGAGATTCAAAAGACTATTTAACATGGGCACTGATGTCTGACGCATAGAATCAACGTAAATAGACACCTCTTCCAACAACAATGTAGGATTCACAATGCTGTAATCAAAGTACAGCAAACCCTCATGGCTGAAATTTCTGAGACCACTTCCCTGAATCTCAAACTCAATCATATTCCTCCCATTTTGTTGTCCTCCAACAAGAGCTTCCCTTATCTTCAATGTCTGAAGCTTGGAAGATAACACTTTCACACTCTTCACATTCAACCAATTACAGTCCACTATCTGTAAATGCTCAAGAACAGGACACCCAGAAAATAGATTCTGAGCAGAATACTGATTCGGGAAGGTGATACCCCACAGATTCATTAGCTTTAGACTTGGCAAGTAAATCAGAAAAGGAAGCATAAGTTTCTGACCTTTCATTCTGACATGTATATCAGTAAGTGTTGCAGAATTAAGCAAGCTCATAGGCAAAGATAAAGCTTCTTTAATTTTGTCAAGATGGAGCCTAAACACTTCAACATTACACTGTGCAACTGTAGAAAACAGAGGTTGAACAGAACGAGAAGCATCCATTTGACCTTTGAGTTGAAACTCAGTTATCTTAGATGATCCTCTTAGTGAAAGTGCTCTTTTGATGAAATTCATGAATTTGGTCGTGTCTTCGGTTTCTTGAATAAAGCTAAGTTCAGGAATGGTTGTCCATATGAATTCCCATCTTTTGGACAAGATGCTTGTTCTTACAGCATCTTTCATGGGAAGAAGTGAAATAATGTTTAAAAGGACATTGTTGGGTAGTTCGTTGATGCTTCTGCGACTACCATTAGTGTCTTTGTTATTGTTCTGCTTCTTCCTTCTGTTTCTTTTAGTCGGAGGCATGACGTAACTGGTAAGATAACGCTAACATACAAAAGTCATTAAACAAATTTTGAATATTAAAAAAACACAAACAAGCCCAATGAGCAATACAAAGTAGTGCAAACAAAAGCATGCACATAGGAAGAAGTTTATGCACTCATTAAGAAACATCACGGTCCATTTTTTTTTAAAATTTTGATTTTTAAAACAATTATTAATGTGCATATGTTATAAAATAAAGATAATATATTAAAAATATAAAAGGGAAAATGACAGAATATTTGAATTACAAAACCTCCAAAATGTCCACTAAATTAGCAAAAGGATAAATAGATAATCTAGTAAGAATATATGGGATTTTAAAACTTAATTAGATGTTGGCAACTTGAATATAGAGATTGCCAACTTAAGCTTTTCGAGTTGTCATTGTGTATAACCGAATTGCTAGTTATTATTCTCAAGTTGTCATTGTTTATACTCAAGTTATCAACATCCAAACTTCAAAATTCCATATTCTTACCAAATTACCTATTTACCTTTTTGCTAATTTAATAGATATTTTGGATTTTTTTAAATTCAAATAGTAATTTTTTATCATTTTTTTAAATTTAAATGTGTATATTGAAACTCTATTTGGATGGTGCTTATCAAAACCAATATTGATGCTCGTCACTACAGTGAGATATGCTTCATAATCTATACTTAGTTTCATCGATCTAGATTTAAAATGTCTAAGTGATGATTTTTAAGCAAAAGCATTTTTTGAAAAATTGATAGTTGAGACGTTAATAGATTGTTTTTATTTTAAACATGTGAATAATTATTTTTTTAAGAAAAAGTAAAAGTATACAAAAACTAAAATTTAGACTATCCAGATAAGATCTGGATAGTCCATATTTGGCGTGCTCACCCAAACTCAATCATATGAAGATTTCTTCATATCGATGAGCGCCATAGTGCTTACAAGTGTGATGAGCATCGAAATCTGGATCATTTAGATCAAATCTAAATCATCTAGATTAGAGGATCTAGATGATTTAAATCAGATTTAGACGGTTAGAATTTATTTTTTACTTTATTATTTCATAAAAATTATTTTAATATGTACTGAAATTAAAATAAAGATAGTATCATAATTGCTAGTTTTTTTTTTAGAAAATGATTTTTTATTTAAAAATCTTAAATCTAGACCGTTAAATTGTATTTATACATTACATATCTAAATGCAACTATGGGCACCATTGTACTCATCATAGTGATAAGCACCAAAAATAATTCCTTGTCTATATTATGGATTAAGTCCCAAAGGAAAAAGGGTTGGAAAATTGGTTCTTTGCTATAAAACTTCTTTAGATTAGATCATTATTGGTTGCAAATCAAATAGAAACATTCTAGACAAATTTTGATACAAGCATAGTCCAGCACAAGGATGGAAAATAAGAAGATCAAATCAAAACTAGATTTTTTGTTTTTTAATTGGTGAAATTTTAGAAGACCAGAACATGGATAACAGTGAAACAAAATAAAGTTTTTGAATAGTAGACAAGAAAGAAGATGAAAATCAGAAGGCTGTACCACAAGTTATTGGAGTGAAGAAACTTACCAACAGTTGTTGGACATGGGAGAAAAAATGCAGGCTGTTTCCCTCCCTCCTTCTTTCAAGTTTCACCATTTGACTTCCTAATAGTATGTTATATATATTCACTCTTGTTTTACAGATGAGGATTAATTTTTTTAGGAAAAATCATATAATTAATTTTCTCTAACATTTAAATTTATTCTTAAATTATTTAGTGTTGTATTAATATTTTTTTAATTAAATAAGGGGACAGGCAATCCCATCCTCCGTATTTCCTCACAAATTTAGATGTATTAGTGCTCGTTTGGAATAGCTTATTTTTGGGCAATAAGTGCTTATAAATCGTGATTCACAGTATACGAGGTAAGTATGTGAGAGGAGTTTTATCTCGGCTTGCGTAATAAGGACTTATTTTTTAAGAAATCGTGATCCCAAACATGCTTTTAGTGACACGCGGTCAACATGCAATAAGAAAAATCTGATGAACTAATTGTAGAGATGCATGTATTTACATTTTCAAGAAAGAATACTCAAATAGCTAATATGTGTATTTAATATAAAAATTTTAAAAATTCTACCAAATCACAGTATTTGAATTTAAAATTATTGTTATTTATTTTTCAAGTGCCATGCAACAAAGAGAATACACATTTAGTTAGTGTTAAAAATCTATTTTAATTTAAGTACTAACAAGCTGTTAATTAAAGTAATAAGTGATCCCATTCTGATAAAGAAATGAACATAAATTCAAATCTATTTTAAATGTTAATTCTATGCCATTCACAAAATTAAGTAAAGACAAGCATGTCGCATTGTCCTTGGAGCTCAAAACTTACTGTTTTCCCGGGTATTTGAAATGACGAGGTGTTTGTGTTTTAGCGTTATAAAACACGGCCCAAAGATGCATCTAGATTGTCAGCTTTAGATGTACCAGTAAGTAGTAACGTGCGGTCAACATGCAATAAGGAAATTTGGTGAATTAATTGTAGGGTACATGTATTTTGCTTCTAGAAAGAAGCAACATTTATTATTTGTATGTAATATAAAATTTCTATCAAATCATCTTATTTATGAATGATGAATCCAACTATCACAAGAAGAAGCAACCTTATCTCAGGTAGGATTAGTTAAATGGATTGCGCAATATCATATTACTCTATCAATGATTAAATTTTTAAATATATTATTAATCAAAAGGTCTCACTGAATAACTTCATCAAATGTTCTTATTGATCTTCAAGTACCCCTTTTCATAAGACTCAAAACTATTTGGTCCACTATTATAGCTATTGCATCTAATGGCCTTCTTTTTTTAGCGTGTCCAAACCATATGAAAAGATTTTTTATCTTTTTAATTCCTTAAATGTCACTCCAACTCTTTGGTGTATATATTCACAATGAATATTATCTTTTCTTGTATAACTACATATTCATCTCAACATTATCCTTTCGACTATCTCTTTTATATTCATGTTGACCCTTTAAAACCCAACATTCACTATCATATAATATTGGTGAATTTGTATCAGTGCCATAACACTTCCCTTTCATCTTAATAGATGCTTTTCGGTCACAAATAACTTTGATAGCATTTCTCCATTTAAGCCACTCAGTTTGAATTCTATAATTAACAACTTCATCAACTTCACTATCTTATTACATAATTGACTCCAAATATAAGAACTTTGTCACTACTAGAATGATTTGATATCTCATTTTAACCTTCAAATAACTTCTAACTGGTCTCTCGTCGACTTTAGATGTACTAGTGACATGCGGTCAACATGCAATAAGAAAACATGATGAATTAATTGCAGGGATACAGGTATTTTACTTTTGGCAAGAAGAGACACCCAATCTATGCATATAATAGAATTTTTTTTTTTGAAAACTCTAACAAATCATGTTATTCATGAGTTATAAATAATTGTTATTTATTTCTCAAACACTACAACACAAGAATACCTAGAATGATTTACTATCTCATGTTGGCCTTCAAATCACTTCTATCTAGTCTCTTGTCAACTTTAGATGTACTAGTGACACGTCGCCAACATGCAATAAGAAAATATGATGAATTAATTGCAGGGATTCAGGTATTTTGCATCTGGCAAGAAGAGACACCTAGTATATGCATATAATAGAAAAAGTTTTAAAAAACCTAACAAATAATGCTATTCATGGGTTATAAATAATTATTATTTATTTTTCAAACGTCAGACAACACAGAGAATACAAATTTATCAGCGTTAAAAGCTGTATTTTAAATGTTGATTCTAAGCTGCCAATCACAAAATTGAGCAAAGAGGAGAATGTCGCATGGTATGTACAGCTCAAAGTTCATTAAAAAAAAAAAGTCCATCTTTTTCAACACCATTGCATTTTTCAGTATAATCTTTATTCCCTCCAAGTCCATTGCATATCCATAGAACACACGAACAAAAACATAATTGAGGCAGTTGAGGAAACATGAAGGCACAGGGTCCAATATTCCATCTTCAATTAGATTAGAAGGCATCGCAAGTCCCTTTTTCAAATCATAATATAATTCTTATGTTATATGTTAGCCATTATTATATTGTTGCAGCTGCGATAATTAATTAAGTAGCTACGTACAAAAAGTTAAACAAATATGGTCATTTTGGTAGTGAAGTTACCTCACGAAAGATCAGAGACTCAAGGCAGTGTGTGTTCTCCACTATCTTCAGCAAGCATAAAAAGGTTTGCCTAGTGCAGAACGCTCCCATCAGGTGGGGTCTGAGAAGGGATAGATGTACGCAACCTTACCTCTGCCAGTAGAGAGATTGTTTCCAGAATTTGAACCCATTACCTCCAAGTCACATGACAGCAACCTTACCGCTGCATCAATGCTCATCCTCATCTCTAGCAAGCTTGCATTTGAAAAATCTGATGATCTATGATCTAGCTCAAGAACTTGAATGCCCAAGAACATGGGTACCTCCATTGCTTCTGGCATGCCAAAGAGAAGCTGAAACACGAAAAATTGATGTACAATAAATGAATAAAATAAAAGGGAAAAAAAGGTTAATCTTTTAGACCCTCTAGTTTTAATTAAACTTTGATTTAGTGCAACTCAGTTTCTATAGTTTTGACTTAGTTAAAACTCGGTTACTAAACTTTGACTCACGAAACTCTTGATCCCCGTAGTTTTAACTTTTAACTATATATTTAAAACATTAGCCACTTATTTAACGGTAGAAGATAGAAGAGAGCTAACTGAATGATTTCTTATTCAACACTTTTTGATGAGTACTGTTAGGGTATTTATATTAAGCATGTTTGTTTGAGCTTATAAAAACTTATAAGTTGCTTTTTACGTAAATCGAGACACAACTCCTCTCACATACTTACTTCGTATACCGTAAATCACTATTAAAAAGCAACTTATAAGCAATCGAATCGTTAAAACAAACATACCCATTATTCCCCTCGCTCACTTATCCTAGTTTGGTCAACTAACAGTAGTTATAACTTCTATTGCAATTGACCACGTGACATTTTATGAAATATATAATTTTATTTTGTCAAATACGGGACTAATGTTTTAAATGATTAAGTTATAGAAATTTAGTTGCATCGAGTTAGACTTCAAAAACTAATTTATAATTAAGCTAAAATTATAGGAACTGAGTTATACAGAGTCAAAGTTTAAAAACTGAGTTACAATCAATTCAAAATTATAGGAACCAAATTAAAGATTAATTTTCCCCAAATAAAATCTACCTGGTTTAAACTCAAGAGAAGGAAACTTACAGAGACAGTATAGAGTCCAAGCTTCAACTTTGGAGCATGAAAGACGCTTCTCAAGAAATTCAAAAGACCATTTGACATGGGCACTGATTTCTGATGCATATTATCAACGTTAACAGTCACCTCTTCCAACAACAATCGGGATTCACAATGCTGTAATCAAGGTACAGCAAACCCTCATGGCTGAAATTTCTGAGACCACTTCCCTGAATCTCAAACTCAATCATATTCCTCCCATTTTGTTGTCCTACACCACGAGCTTCCCTTATCCTCAATTTCTGAAGCTTGGAAGATAACACTTTCACAGTCTTCACATTCAACCAATTACAGTCTGCTATCTGTAAATTCTCAAGAACCGGACACCCAGAAAACAGGCAAATGCTGATTCGGGAAGGTGCTACCCCACAGATTCATTAGCTTTAGACTTGGCAAGTAAATCAGAAAAGGAAGCATAAGTTTCTGACCTTTTATTCTGACATGTATATCAGCAAGTGTTGTAGAATTAAGCAAGCTCATAGACAAAGATAAAGCTTCTTTAATTTTGTCAAGATGGAGCCTAAACACTTCAACATTACACTGTGCAACTGTAGAAAACAGAGGTTGAACAGAACGAGAAGCGTCCAGTTGACCTTTGAGTTGAAACTCAGTTATCTTAGATGATCCTCTTAGTGAAAGTGCCGTTTTGATGAAATTCATGAAGTTGGTTGTGTCTTCGGTTTCTTGAACAAAGCTAAGTTCAGGAATGGTTGTCCAAATGAATTCCCATCTTTTGGACAAGATGCTTGTTCTTACAGCATCTTTCATGGGAAGAAATGAAACAATGTATGAATGGACATTGTCGGGTAGGTCGTTGATGCTTGTGCGCCTACCATCAGCGTCTTTGTTCAGCGTCTTTGTTTTGACGATTTGTCCAACAATTGGATTTAAAAAATATAGTAATTGGGGTTGAATAGTATTTTGGTCAAATAAGATATTTGGTTGAGTGATGGGATTTAAGGTAAAAAAAGGAAAAAGTTGAAAAAAGTCATAAGCCTCGTAGGAGCTTATTAGAGCTTGCGTGTGTGTATAAAATAATATTGATAGGAGTATTTTCATATCTTTAGGGATCAATGAGTTGCTCAAAATCACTTCTAATCACAAAACTTCTTTTATGAAAAATGTTCTAAATAATCTTCTCTTTCTTTAGATAGTAATTTTTTGCTAATTAAAGAATACTTTGAGATAAGAGTTTAGGCAAGTTTTGAGTTTTGTCAATGTATAACTGTAGAAATGTAGAGAATAATTAATAATTAATTTTAATCAGTTTAGATTTATTATTTAGTTGTTTTATGATTTTATAATCAATTTTATTTTTATAAACATGTCATAAATTAGTTTCTATATGGTGTTTTTACCCATTAAATTTAGTTTAAATAATTTATTTGGATTATTGGAGGTATTATTGAGGTTTTAATCTGTTTATTTTGTTAGATTTTGAGCTATGTGAAAATATGAGTTATGATTTAATATTTAAATTAAAGTTTGATATAATTTTATTTAAAATTGTACCATTACCAAATTTTCAAAGTTAATTTTTGAGAAAATTGTGAAAAAATCCCTCCATGTGTAGATATCTTCCCAGGTCCTATTTACCAATTAAGGTGCCAATGAAGTCTTTTTTTACAATTACCCCTTTATATTTTCATTTTTCATAATTTTTACAATTTTTTCTCTTAAATAATACAAAAGCCACTTATACAAAAGCCAAACCAGACATCGTTCACTTTTACATAAATTACTTGTCCAATCGTCAATCCAAACACTCATCATTTTACTCAATCTAACTTTTTTCCAATTTTAAGATTTCATAAATCTAAATAAAAATAAGTCACTTATCCAATCATCAATCCAAACACACCCGTTGTTATTCTGCTTCTTCTTTCTGTTTCTTTTTGTCAGAGGCATGATGTCATTGGCAAGACAACCATTTAAAAAACATAAACAAGCCCATTGAGCAATGCATGGTACTGCAAACAAAAGCATGCACTTATCACGGTCCAAATTAATTTTTTTTTTAACTTCTAATTTTTCAAACAATTAGTTTAATGTGCATAGGTTATCAAATGAAGATAACATAGTAACAGTTAGTTTTTTTAAAAAAAAAAAATCATCCATTTAAAAATTTAAATGTGTATGTTGAAACACTATTTGGATGGAGCATATCAGAACTGGTTTTGATGCTTCATTGCAAGGGTACTCATTGCCGTGGTGAGATAAGCTCCATAATCTAAACACAATTTCAATGATTTAGATTTAAAAGTTTTAAGTGATAATTTTAAATAAAAAACGGTTTTTGAAAAACTAACAATTAAGGCGTTAATAGATTATTTCTCTTTTAGATCATGTAAAACATTAGGGTTAAAGTGCTTAAAAAACATTTAACTTTTTTTAAAAGTGTAAAAATAACCTTAAACTAATTTTTTAAAGTAAAAATAACCGAGAGCTCTATAAAAGAGACCAAAGTGTTTAACACCGTTAAAGCATGAAAATGGACGTTAATTTTATTTATTTCCTTGTGCAAGGCTGGAGGGTAAGGGGAATTTACTGTTGAGTTGACAATGAGAACATAGCAGGTGGGAAATATTTATTTTTTGTAAGGTTTGCTTTAAAACTAAGGTAATTAGATCCAGACCGGCTATCGAACTGATCGGGTACTAGATTAAAGATTAGTGGGTTAGATTAGAGTCAAACCAGAGCTAACCCGGGGCAAAACTGATAAGAAATTGAAAATTTTAAGCTTATTAATATGAAATTCTAAAAAAAAAAAAATTTAAAAAACACCAAACCGGATTGATGACCGGACCGGTCTATCAGACGGTTCGCCGGTTTTGCAGACTGATCCGATCGGGGTTTGAGTACAATGCTTAAAACTTACACCTACCACTTGACCCAATATTAACCTCCATCGGCGACGAGGGCAGCTTCAAAGAGGAAGGGGAAGGTCCGACTCAAGTTAGTGGAACATCGACGAGGGCAGCATCATGGATGAGTGGATTTGCTGTTTGTGAAAAGCCTTGAATGAGTGAATTTGCTGTTTGTGAAATTTCAAAGACAGAGGAGCTTCGGCCACCAGCCATGTCCATTGGAGCACCAAACATTTCATCCAAAACAAATCAATAGAACATGTTTTTAAAAGATGGGGTATTGATAAAAGATTGGGCTGAGATGACTATCAGCCTTTCAAGCTTTTTGGGTGTCGGCTTGATGCTCAGATTCACGTGCTCGATTTCTCTTCCTCGCGATTCTCAGATTCGCGTTCCCTATTTCTCTTTGAGAGTATTTGGGACAGCGTTTTTTTTTTCCCCCTCAATAAGCCCGATTTTAGTTTAATAAGTGTGTGTTTGGGATAGCGGTAGGAAAAATGACTTATTGTGATTCTGACTTATTAAAAATGACTTAAAAGAAAAGTCAATTTTTGATTTGTGATTTATATTTGGATGAGCGATTGAAAACGTGCTTTTTCATAAGTCAGTTTGGTTAGGCTTATTTTGCCCAAATAAGCACTTATTACGTAAGTCGAGATAAAACTCCTCTCACATACTTATCTCGTATACCGTGAATCACGATTTATAAGCACTTATTACCCAAAAATAAGCTATTCCAAACGAGCACAAAACATGTTTGGATTAGCGATTGTGTAAGTGCGTTTTTAAAAATAAAAAGTTGAAGGGTATTTGTATATTCTTCAAATTTTAGATAGATCATATATGCGATATCCAACAGTAACATATCATCTGGTTGGTTTTGTTACCCCTCCCCATATTTGGATAATATTACCCCTCCCCATATTTGGATAGAAAGGAAAAAAGAGGAACAAAAATGGAGAGTGGTGTGCATTCAATTTTTCAGTGAATTGAAACCAATTAATCGAATTAACCTAACTAAATAAACTGCATTGAGTTGGTTTTGTTTTTTTGTTTCAGTTCTAATTTGCTCACCCCTAAATATGGATGACATTTATTTTATTAAAAAATGGATGACATTTACAATGACAATAATAACTTTATTGATTTTTTAACCCAAATTTTTAAGTAATGCAATAGAAAATAAATTCAAATAAAAAATTAACACCATCGAATTAAATATTAAAGTCTAATTAAATGGAAAATATTTTAATATTTTATTTTAAAATTAAAATATTAAGAAAAATATATTTAGGGAGAATGCTGTATAAATCCAATTGAAATACTAAAATTCAAATTCAGGCATACACTTTAATAAATTATTAATGAGGCCAGGAGACCTAATTAGAAATTTTTAAATGTTAATAAAAGATTAGAACACCCTCCTATAATTAAAAAAGAAAATTAAAGGTAGATGTAGCCCTTTTTTATTATTTTACAAGATTTAACTAAGATTTTCTCTTTATTTTTAGTTAGTTTGACAAAAAAGAAAATACAGCTAGCTTTTTTTTTTTTTCACACAACGAATACAGCTAGCTGATGGGGAAAGAAATTGAACGAAAATTGGAATATTAAGGACGACTTGGATTGCATATATTGACGGCATGCTCAACCAAAAAGCTTTACTTTCGGGCTTATTAATAAGCGGCCAAAATCGGGTTTTTTTTAAAAAAAAAACGCTCAACCAAACACTTACCAAAACGGGTTACAATTTGATTTGGGCTTTTTGTTCCCAAAACGGGCTTATTGGCCAAAAAAAGTGATCCCAAACACTCCCTAAATAGCTTTTCTATTAAGTCACTTATTACATAAGTCAGGATAAAACTCCCCTCACATACTTACCTCGTATACCGTAAATCACGATTTATAAACATTTATTGTCCAAAAATAAATAACTTATCTAAACATAAATTACATTACAAAAACTGACTTTTTTATTAAGTCATTTTTAATAAGTCAGAATCATAATAAGTCACTTTTCCTACCGCTATCCCAAACACACATTAAGCCCAATTCAAAACGTAATACGTTTTTTAAGTGTTTGGGACAGCGTTTTGGAAAAAATAAAAAGCCCAAAAACATAACTTATTAAATAAGCCCGAACTACCCACTTTTTTTTAAAAAAAAAGCTGCAGCGTTTTTTTTTTGGTCCAGAAGTTGCAACATTGCAAGCTTTCAATGCCTCTGTGTTGTGGGCTCCACATACTTCTCAGATCTCTTTTTTTTTTTTTTGACATTGTACTTCTCAGATCTCATAGATATATATATATCCCTTGCAATTTTCTTCATATAATACACGCACACACACATACATATACATACATACATATATATATATATATATATATATTATTCTCTCATCTTCACACACCTTGTGTATATATTCTTCTAATTTTTCACCTCTTAAATATGATAATATTTCCAGCAAAATAAAATAGGATACGAATAGATTTTATATCGAAATATCCTTTTATCCTATAATTAATTAAAGGGCTGAAAAATATATAAAAGATAATTAGATAAGTATGAATAGCATTCGTAACATGATCAAATATCAACTTGTACGAGACATGTGATCCAATTAGTTATATAATATTTTTTTTGTGAAATTTTGTATTTTGGCATCACATTTTCTAACTTCAATTTTTAATTTTAAATATCTTGTTTTCTTATAATTAACACAAGTTTTTACTTTTAAAAAAACACTTATACAATCGTTCATCCAAACAAGTTTTGCCTTATTGAAAATCACTTATTCAATCGCTCATCCAAACATAAATCACATTACAAAAATTGACTTTTTTATTAAGTCATTTTTAATAAGTCAGAATCATATAATAAGTCATTTTTTCTACAGCTATCCCAAACACACACTTCCTCACGATTTCTGGATGGGTTTCAAAGAGAGTTCTGTATTGTTTAATCGGACTTGTATTATCGATCTTCTTTTACCTATGTAGTTCTATTTTTTTTTAAGAAGGGTTAAGAGGTAAAATTAACCTTAAACTTTTCTCAAAAGTGCATCCATTATCATAATTTGTTTTTTGTGCAAAAGTAACCATCAACTTTTAAAAATGGTGTAAAAGTAACCATGAACTTTCAAAAAATAGGCAAAAGTGACACTACAGTTAACGGCCGTGTACTCAAAAGTTTTTAAGGGGCAAAAATACCCATAAAATTTTCTCAAAAGTGCACTCGCCATCATAAACTTTTTTTTGGGTGCAAAAGTAGCCATAAACTTTCAAAAATGGGACAAAAGTGACAGTTCTCTTACTGTGTCCAAATGTCATATTTTGATTGTTCTAAATCCAGGAAAACAGCACCTCGACTTGTCCACCATGATTTTTCCAAACTAAAAATTGAAAAAATGATCTTCAATAAAGATGACGTCGTCATCCTGCTCTCACCGACATGCCGTAAATGGAATTGTTGATATCAATGGTATTGTAAACGTAGTTGCCAAAATTGTTTATGGGGAATGATCTCAACAATTCTATTTACTGCACGTCGGTGAGAGCAGGATAGTGATGTCATCTTCATTGAAGATGGGTTTTTCAATTTTTGGCTTGGAAGAATCATGGTGGACAAGTCGATATATTTTTTTCCTGAACTTAGAACAATCGAAAAATTACATTTGAACCCAGTAAGATAACCGTCACTTTTACCCCATTTTTGAAAGTTTATGGCTATTTTTGCACAAAAAAAAAGTTTATGGTGGTGAGTGCACTCTTGAGAAAATTTATGGGTATTTTTGCTCCTTAAAAACTTTTGAATAAACGGTCGTTAACAGTAGTGTCACTTTTGCCCCTTTTTTAAAAGCTTATGGTTACTTTTACACACAAAAAAATTTATGGTGGTAGGTGCACTTTTGAAAAAAAATTTAAGGATAGTTTTGCCCCTTAACCCTTTTTAAGAATAAGTTTAAAAAATAAAGGTTCCTTGAGTGTTCATTTTTCTCTTTCCTTTTTTTTATTTCTTCTAATTCTAATCTGGTCAACATTGAGTGCTACCACATAAACATCACTTACACATGTCAGCGTCTATGTCAAATCTTACCTTATAAATAGTCAATGTGTCATGCTTTAACGGTGTTAAACATTTTGCTCTATTTTATAGAGTTCATGATTATTTTTATTTCAAAAAATAGTTTAAGATTACTTTTATACTTTTGAGAGAAGTTAGAGGTTATTGAAGCATCTTAACCCCAAAAAATTATTTTTAAAAAAATACAAGTAAAAAAAACTAAATCTAGACCCTTCGGATTAGATCTAGGTAGGCCAAATTCGATGCTCACCCAAATTCGGTCTGATACAAATCTCATCATACCAATGAGCAGTTGAGCACCATACCGCTCGCAAGTATATTGAGCTCTAAAATCTGGATCATCCAAATCTAATCTAGATCGTCTAGATTAGATCTGGATAATTCAAATTTATTTTTACTTTATTATTTCATAAAAATTGTTTTAATGTGTATATAAACCAAAATAAAGATAGTTTTTTAAATATTAATGTTTTTTAAAAAAAACAACAACTTTTCATTTTAAAAACATTAGCTAAAAATATTAAATGTGGACCATTAAATTATATTTAGATGATATAGATCTAAATGCAACTATGAGCATCGTTATGCTCATCACTGTGATAAACACTGAAAATAGTTCCATGCACATATGGATTAAGTCCCAAAGGCAAAAGGGCTATGAAATTGTTCCTTTGCTAACAAATTTCTTTAGATTGGATCATTGGTTGCAAATCAAATAGAACCATTCTAGACAAATTTTGATACAAGCATGGTCCAGCCCAAGGATGAAAAATAAGGAGATCAAATCAAACCTTTTGTTTTTAATTGGTGAAATTTTAGAAGACCAAAACATGGATAACAGTGAAACAAAATAAAGTTTTTGAGGTTATAACAATACCCTCAAAAATAAAGTTTTTGTTCTTGGAAGACAAGCTTTGCTTGTCCGAGATATTGATGGCTAGGTCTAGATCCTAGTGCTTTATCTCAAACTATGCAAGCCTTTGTATCTAAAAAAAAAAGGTTTTGGAATAGTAAACAAGAAAGAAGATAAAAGTCGGAAGGATGTACCACAAGTTATTGGTGCGAAGAAACGTACCAGCAGTTGTTGGAGATGGGAGAAAAAATGCACGCTGTGTCCCTCCTTCCTCCTTTCAAGTTTCAACGTTTGACTTCCTAATAGTACGTTATATATAGTCACTCCACTTGTTTTACAGATAAGGATTAATTTTTTTTAGAAAAAAATCATATAATTAATTTTTTTTTCTAATTTTTTGCTTATCACAAATTTTTTTCTAATGTTTAAATTAATTCTAAAAATATTTATTATTGAAGGAGCTTATTTCACACATGATTTTAATCTAATGATAATTATTTAGTGTTGTATTAATATTTTCTTAATTAAATAAGGGGACAGGCGGTCCCATCCTCTAGATTTCCTCAAAACTTTTGATATATCAGTGACACAAAGTGCTTCTAAAACCTAGATTTTTATTTTAACAATAAGAAAAATTATAGAGATTGATCATGTATTTACTTTAACAAATACCTAATATATTTGTGTATAATGTAAAAATTTTAAAAATTCTAACAAATCATACTATTTAAATTATAAAATATATTTTTTAATTTTTTAAACACCGTACAACACAGGGAATTCCCATTTAGTTAGCATTAAAAATCTACTTTAAATACCAACAAGCTGTTAGTTAAGGTGGTAAGCGGTCTCATCCCTATTAAAAGGGAAACACAGATTCAAATATATTTTAAATGTTAATTTGATGCCAGTCTCAAATTGAGTCAAGAGCATGTCGCATGGTCCTTGGAGTTCAAAAAGTATTGTTTTGGAGGTACCTGAAGTGATGAGTTTTTTTAGCGTTATAAAACACCACCCAAAGATATATACAATACAACTAGATCGTCAACTTTATATATACTAGTAACGTACGGTCGACATGCAATAAGGAAATTTGACGAATTAATTGTAGGGTACATCTATTTTCCTTCAGCAAAGAAGAAACATCAATTATTTGTATACAATATAAAAGTTTTACCAAATCATACTATTTATGTGAGAGTTTGGGATCACTTTTTTGATCCAATAAGCCCGTTTATACACCAAAAAGCCCAAATGTTTTTGCAATACGTTTTAATGGTGTTTGGTTCAGCGTTTTATATATAAAAAAAAAAGCCCGATTTACACCCCATTTTAACAAGCTCGAAGGAGAAGCTTTTTGAATTGCGTTTTGGTGTTAACCGTTATTATGGCCATTAAATATGTCCTGCAACAGCATCTGAAAAGCGTACGAAATGCATCAGTCCCCCCTTTCACTTACCGAGCGAAGCACATCACTATTACTCATCTGAAGCTCGTCCTCCATTTTCGTCTGCATCTCCAAAGCTCGTCCCTCTCTCGCTCGGCGGCCGGAAAATGGTGAAGCCGTGGTGTTGGAGCAGTTGAAGCCGAGTGTAGTGGTTGCGGTGGTGTGGCTGGTCGTTGGAGTTCTGAGAATCTTCCGATTTCCATTCTAAGCCAGACCGTCGGTGGAGGTGAGCTTCGACGGTGGTGGATCTGTTAGTTCAGTCATTTAGTTCACACATGGTGGTGGATCTGTTCTTTGTTGGCATTTTCGGGTAGTGTAGAGTGTAGTGTTCTGAAGTTGTCCTCCGGTTGTCCGTCGGTGAGTCTGCTGTGCGCACTGCTGTCGGTCCTCCCTCCATTTCCAAGGTAAGCTTCACAAGTTGCATTTTAGATGAGTTTTGAGTTTTGAATCGGCCTTTCGTTCCGTGTCTCTTTGTGCTCTGTGTCTGGTTTTTCTGTGTCTGGTTTTTTTTCTGTGTCTGGTTTTTTTTATTGGCAGCTACTGTTATACGTGTGCTCTGTTTTGCTTGTCGGTGAACTCTGTTGCATTGAGATAATACAGTTTATGTATGGAATTTGCCAATTTTGGTCATTTTCATTTTGTCTTTGAAGTATGGTTCTATGCGAACTGGTGGTTTTTTTTTCTTTTTGGTTGTTAGTTTTCGGGATTAATTATTTTTGAAAGCTAACTGGGTTTTGTGTGGATTAATCTGTTTCTGTTCCGTTTCAGCCTCTGATCTGGATATAAGCTTTTCAATGTTTGAAGGATAAAGTATTTTCAAAGAAATCAAACCACGATTATAATTTTCACCCTCTTGTTTGTTAGTGTGGCTTGGAGTCAGCTTTTGTTATGCCAAATGTAGATAGAAACTCTTGAAAAGAAAATTGAGACATGTTGCCGATTGATTTATTGGTAAAAATTTTGAGAGAAGTACTCTTATGAATAAGATGATTCTATAACAATAATAGTTATTCAGACTTTTGTATTTGAAAAGGTTAATGTCCTAGCCTTCAACATTGAATGGAGGAAACGGAATTAGATAAAGAAGGCAGGCACTGATTGTTTTATCCAAAAAATAAGTCATTGTAGGCTAAAGCTGAGAATGATGCAATTTGTCAAACTTCCCAAATGATGGTCCAGAGAGAGTACCACTGTAATGTCGAACTTCGCAATTTTATACTGATATTGTTATTGCATACTGTTTACAAATTTACAAATTTTAGTAATTATTTATATTTCTTCCTCGTTGCCCCTGGCTCACAGTAATTGTAAAAACATTTGACTTTTGATGGGGGTTAGGTGTTTGGTTACACACACAAACACATCACAATCATGCTTAGTTAACTAGTTGCTGTGAAAGAGTTAGCTAGCAATTAAAGTTTCATAGGTGCAGCAGTTTGGAAATGGGTAAGTAATTAACTAGTTTAGGGGAGCCGGTTAGGATATGAACATGCATTGTCTTTATGTTTAAGAAAAAGGGAAACGAGTATTTTGCATAATTATGTAGTTATGTTGGCTAAAGTTGCATGATATTGATTCTTCTATATGTCATCAACATTTATGTAAAGTGAAACTTTTCCATAGAGAGATGAATGACAGAGCGTTATGGGATGATGCGTCCACTGAGATTTTTGTATACGCCATGGTTGACCAAATCTTAAAAAAAGAACGACGAGGGTTGTCTTTTTCAAAAGATGGTTGGGAAGATATTATTGCTACATTCAACGAGAAAACTGGGAAAGCGTATGACAAGAAACAGTTAAAAAATAAGTTTGATATGTTAAGGAAGGATTTAAGGACTTGGGATGCGTTAATAAAAGAGACCGGTGTGGGCCGAGAGCCTGGAACCGGAAATGTCGTTGCTTCCGCCGAGTGGTGGCAGCGCAAATGTCAGGTTAGTGATCCTTATTGAAAGTTATAATGTTGCAAAATAGTAATTCAGTTGCCTCAATCAGCTTTTGTAATATAGTTAATAGCTTTGTTACTTGTCTGTATGCAGGAGAATTCGGCGTATAGAAAGTTTCGCCGTTCAGCCCTCAGGAACGAAAGAGAATTGAGGCTTATATTCAAGGACGTCGTGGCAACAGGCGAGGATGAACAAAATCCGTCGTTCATACAGACACAGACACAGGAACAGGATGCAGAGGAAGAGGATGTGTACCGACCTACTATGGTCGAGGAGGAAGGTTCAGGGGACAGCGAGGACGAGAATTTTGGAGTTGACCCAGCACTTAGCACAGGAGTGACGGATGAGCTAGCGAGCGTCGGGTTATCCTCCCAAACTCCTCCCTCTGGTCCAGGCGCATCATCTTGTCCAACTAATTCTGGAAGTCAGGGAAAGCGAAAATGATTTGATTTCTTCGGGAAGAAAAAGAAGCAGAAGATGCCAGCGGCAAAGCAGATTACAGATGCGGTTAGTGTCATGGCAGAAGCATCGAAGAGTAGATCTACAACCATCAGCGAGATTCAAGCAAGGAGTGTTGATGCCGCTGTTGCAGCCTTGCTTGAGTTCGATGAAGTGCAAAAAGATGAGGACTTTCAAATCCGCTGCTTCAAGGTCATCATGGACAAGACTAGTCGGGACACGTTTTTCTCACTTGTTAAGCGGAAGAAGGATAGCGTGATTGCATGGCTGCGTTATATGGTTGCGACCCTTGATTGAGTCGCTACGAATTATGTTCTTAAGTATCGATATGCATGCTTCGTATTTTGTTTATTGTTAACGACCCTTGCATTGAACTTTATGGCTAAATAGTTTAGTGTTTATTGTATGCATGCTTCGTCTTTTGTTTTTACTAGACCAACAATGCTAATTTCGGATATATTATGTATATTTTAATCTTACGTTCGTTTTATGAATTATGTTTATGTTATATACGTTTACAACCAATGCACAGGTTACAGCTGCAATGGAAAATTGGATGGAGGAAGAAGACGACGACTCTTCGATACTAGCTCTTATCGATGAAGAGATAACAGAGTATGAACAAACAGCTGTGTTAGTGTGTCAATATTGGACGAGGTTCATGTGTAAAGAACCTCATAAAACGGGTTCACGACCCGGTCATTTATTTGTCCAAGATATTTTGGCTAAGCATGAATCACAATGTCATGATATGTTTAGAGTTGAAAAACATGTATTCTACCGGTTGTGCAGTAAATTGGTCGAACATGGGTTACAACATTCTAAGAATGTCGGGGTCGAAGAAATGGTTGCGATGTTTTTGCTCACAGTTGGCCATGGCGTCTGTAATAGGATGGTCCAAGAGTTGTTTCAGCATTCAGGGGAAACTGTCAGTCGACTATTGCACTTGGTACTAGAGGCTTGTTTTAGCCTAGCTCGAGAATATATCAAACCCTCTGATCCCGAATTCAAAGGATGCCACCCAAAAATCCTCCACGATCCTCGCTATTATCCCTACTTTAAGGATGCCATTGGAGCCATAGATGGAACTCACATCAAGTGTGTGATCACTGGTCCCAACCGGGAAAGATATATCGGGAGAAAAGGTTATACAACACAGAACGTAATGGCTGTATGCGATTGGGATATGTGTTTTACGTTCGTGTTGGCGGGTTGGGAAGGATCTACACATGACGCTCGTGTGTTTGATGCTGCTGTCTCAAATCCAGCTCAGAATTTCCCTTATCCACCTGCAGGTATATTTTAAGCCCACTCAGTGTAATTACTTTCTGTGCGCACTTTGCTTAATCTAACACCTTCAAAATGATTTGAGACATTCATTAGGCAAATATTACTTAGTCGACGCTGGATATCCCACACCAGTTGGATATCTTGGTCCATACAAATGTAACCGCTATCACCTGGCAGAATTTCAGCGTCGTCCTGGTTTGGCAAATGCTAAAGAGACCTTCAATTACTATCATTCAAGTTTACGGTCAACTATTGAAAGGACTTTTGGCGTGTGGAAGAATAGATTCGAATTATTACAAAAAATGCGCAAATACTCCTACCCAACGCAAGTCCGCTTAGTTGTGGTAACTATGGCCATTCATAACTTTATTAGGAGAAATTCTCAGAGTGATGTTGATTTTGGCGAAGCAGAAAGTGGCAATGTAGCTCAGGGAGATGATAATACTATAGACGATGCGGCTTCCTCGTCCAATGTTGCTGCGACGTCTTCAACCAGAATGAATCGCATTTGTGACATGATTACACAGCAACTTGTACGGAATTTATGATCCCAATTAGTTATGTAATCGTTTTTTGTGAAATTATGTAATTTCTTAAGTTATTTGGTTTTTGAGCTCAACGTTACCTACGTTTGGACTTCGTACTACAATTGTGGCCATTGAAATTCTAGATTGGGAATTATTTGCTCTAGTGGCATAATAGAGTGAATCACAATGTATTTATGCTGTTATAATTTCTGAAATTTCATTCCTAGTTTGCACTTCATTTTACGATTTACAAGTTTGCATTTTAGATATCTTCCAGGCCCAGATGATATGTTACTGTTGGATATCGCATATATGATCTATCTAAAATTTGAAGACTATACAAATGCCCTTCAACTTTTTATTTTTAAAAACGCACTTATACAATCGCTAATCCAAACATGTTTTCACTTATGAAAAAGCACGTTTTCAATTGCTTATCCAAACATAAATCACGAATCAAAAATTCACTTTTTTTTAAGTCATTTTTAATAAGTCAGAATCACAATAAGTCATTTTTCCTATCGCTATCCCAAACACACACTATTAGTGATGGATACCGCAACAACAAGAAAAAGAAGCTATCTTACCTTATTAGGTAGGGTTGGCTAAATGGATTATGTAATATTATTGTACTCTATTAATAATTAAATCTTTAAATACGTTATCAATCAAAATATCTCATTCAATAATTTCATTAAATTTTTTTGTCAATCTCCAACTATCTTTTTTTATATGACTCCAAAATTACATCCTCATTACTGGTGTATCTAGTGACATTCTCTTTTGAATGTATTCAAACTACCTCAAATAATTTTCTATCATTTTGATTCATTAGATGTCTCTCCAAATACTCTTTGTGTATTTGTTCTAATGATTATTATCTTTTCTCGTATAATTACACATCAATCTCAATATTCTCATCTCGACTATCCCTTTTACGCTCATGTTGGCCTTTTAAAACTCAACATTCACTACCATATCACTTTGCTTGTCTTATAAGAGTGTCTTTACATTTCCCTTTTATCATATTAGATACTTTTTGGTCATAAATAATTTAGATAGCGTTTCTCCATTTAAACCACCCAATTGAAATTCTATTGTTAACATCTTCATCATTTTTACTATCTTTTTTTATATATGAATTTTGTCATTGCCAGAATGATTTGACATCTCATTTTAACCTTTAAATCAGTTCTAACTGTTCTCTTATCAACTTTAAATGTACTAGTGACATACGGTCAATAGGCCATAAGGAAATATGATGAATTGATTGCAAGGATACATGTATTTTGCTTCTGGCAAAAAGAGACACCAACTACATGCATATAGTGGGATTGTTTTTTAAAAACCTAACAAATCATGTTATTCTTGAGTTGTAAATATATTTTTCAAACACCATACAACACAGAGAATACCTAGAATGATTTGATATCTAATCTTAACCTTTAAATCACTTCTACCTGTCTCTTATCAATTTTAGATTACCTGTGACACGGGGTCAACATTCAATAAGGAAATACGAAATATGGTGAATTCATGTATTTTTCTTTTTAATAAAACCTTACAAATCATGTTATAAATGAGTTATAAATAATTGTTATTTATTTCTCAAACATCATACAACACAGAGAATACACATTTTATCAGTGTTAAAAGCTCTATTTAAAATGTTGGTTCTATAATATTAAAAAAAAAATGTTGATTCTATGGTGCCACTCACAAAATAGAGCAAAGAGGAGCATGTGGCATATATGGTATGCGGCGCTCAAAAAGTATTGTTTTTGATGTATCTCAAATGATAAAGTTTTGAGCGTTAAAATACACAACCCAAAGATATATCTAGAACATCAATTTTAGATGTACCAGTAACGTTTGGTCAATATTGTCAATATCTGTTTTCATTTCGATAATCGTAGAGTAATAAATACTGAATTTCATGGGTATACAGAAAAGTATAATTATACTGATAAAAGTATTCATTTACAATCTCAACATCGTTCATCAATGAAATACAAAATACAAAGGGAGTTTTAATAATTATAGGATATCCCAAAATATTTTAAGCATAAGCTAATTATAACCATTGTCTTCAACCTTGTCTCGAGACACGTGCCAGTCACTTCCCGACGTCTACGCCTTTGCCTTTAGTCCCACTGGCATCCGCTGAGATGTTTGTTTAGAAAAAGGGGTGAAATTTTAAGAAATCCCAGTAGAAACATGCTATCGTTCATAGAAAATGCGAAAAGAAAATATGACATGCGCCAAGGTATGCACCAATTAATGAAGAATATAAATACATCATTGTCATGTATACATGAGTAGGGCACAGCCCCACAATCTACACCGGTTGGACTTCCGCCAACTCCCAGTGTAAGTGCACCCCGGCACTAAATGCCCCTCTTTAGGCAAACCATGTTGATTAATAAAGCGGATTTACAAACATTAGCATCTACACAAACATATAACTATGGCATGATGTATGAAGGATAATGTTTCTATCTCAAAGTTCTTTTAATCCATTTTTAGTGTGATTCATAAAACGTGTCGCTTCCGGTTTCCGACTTGATCCTAAAATATTAAATATACAAGAAATAGGTCATAACCTATCCAAATATCATTTTAGACTATTCCATAATATTTCTTGTGGTTATATTAGTCTATGGTGAAAATTTACTAAAATGTCCTCGGGGCCCCAACCCAGCCCTGCCGTACCCGACCCAATGACACGTTTTTCCAAAATTTTGATTAGAGCTATCCTGACTTATTTTTGCCAAGGAATCCATTTTCGGGCTCAAAATTCAGTGTCAAATTACGAAAATACCCTTAACAGCCTCGATTTAGGTTTTAGGGGCGTTTTCGTAATTATGCTTTTTCGGCCTTTTCCGAAAAAGTGACCAACTGTAACCCCACCTATTTTTACCTCTTGAATCCAATGGAACCATAAAAAACATGAAAATCCATCTACTTCCCTCATTTTTGGACAGATCAGAAACTTTAAAGAAAAGGGAAAATAGTTTTTTGAAATCCAACTTTTAAATCTCTCTCCTTTTCACTCCAAATCACTTGTTTAACTCTTTAAACACTTATGGCTTATAATTTAATGAAATTTAGGCAGCATAACCCCCTTATAGTTCATGTTTTCCAAGTTCACAAACCAACCATGAAATTTGAAAAAATTAAGAAACATCAACAACAACAAAAACAACAACCACAAGAGAGTAAGTTCATGAAGTTACCCTATTGCTTTTAATATTGGCACCTTAACTATGACCTTGCTTCATTTATCAAATGTCTCTTGCTTCATTTATAGTGTGCAATGACCTTTATGCCCTTTTGTCCTTTTAGTTTCTCCCTAACTATGACTTGAACTTGGGCATTATATTTGACCCAATTCCTTCTTCATTTATGTCCACAAAAACGTCACACACACACACACACCTCCATTTAACCAAGTTTGCTTCATCCTATTACTCAAGTCAATTGGTACAAGAGTTGACTACCTAACTTTATGACATAAGTAAGGACTTATGACACACAATTATCTCCATCATCTTTCATGTGGTGTTGACACTTGGTCTCATTGGATTTTGACATTTGTCTTCTCCTTCTTCATCCCTTAATTTCTAAAATAATTAAGAGAAAAATGAAGATTAATTTATTTCTTCAATTTTCTCACAAATAAAAAATCGGGGCAGAATTTTCACAAATTTTTGAAAATTCATAATTAATTGTGTAGATGTCCAATTGGTATAATTCCAAAACCTATGTAACCATCTTTAAGTCTGTTTTCAATGAAAAATATCACCTTTAGTCAATTGGAACCCCATATTTCCCAGAATTTTGATCTTTGGGCGTTGCTATAGAAAAACGCCAAAATTTTTGGGCTTACTTCAAAACTTCATAATAAATTGTACACATCTCCAAATAATTCCCATGAGCCATTGAATCGAAGCTTGAAAAGTCTACTTTGTGCCTGTAAAATTTCATAGGCATTAGATATCGTTTACCTATTTAAAAGTGTCACACAATCAGGGTCGTTACACCAAAGAATTTACCGGTAATTATTCCAATGATTTAATTTATGTCCCAACCATATTCTTATTGTGTGTGACCACTAATCACCTTGTTTTATCCCTTATTTCCCATTAATTAATTGGAATTGAATTTAATCGATTGAAAAATACTTAATTTTTCATTTTATTGGCAAATTATGATTTTGCCACTACGTTTTTTAATTAAATTCAAATCCATCCTTTCTTGGTTAAAATTCATCATTTTATTTTCTTAAATATTTCTAATAATTATAAGGGATTTTGGTGAATAAAAATTAGGGTGTTACAAACATGCAATAGGGAAGTTTGATAGGAAAATTAGATGAATTAATTGTAGGAATACACATATTTTGCTTACGGCAAGAAGAAACACTCATTATTTGAAATATAAAAGTTCTAATAAATCATACTTTTTACCATATATGAATAATGTTAACTTCCATTTTTCAAAGTCCACACAACATGGAGGAAATACTTTGGTTTTAAAAACTCTATTTTAAATGTTTATTCCATGCCATTCACAAAATTAAGCAGAAAGGACCATGTCTATGGAACTCAAAACATGACACCCCAAATTCTATCGAGATCATCAATTTTGAACCACATCTAGCTATCCATTATTGTTTCCCGATAAATTAAACGTTGTTTTCGAGCCATATTTTGTTTTTATTAAATTTCGTATATAAATGTGGTTGGTTGTGAGTTTATATGACTAGTTTGTGCTAAGTATGTTGTGTTGAGCTATTATTTAACACGATGAGAAATTCTAAGCGTTGTAATCTCATTAAAGTGACCTGCTAAGCATATAGCAACAAGTAATTAAAAAGGCAGGCTAGTCAATAATCCCATCAAATAATCCCATCATTCCCTCCTCCTTCATTCCTCTGTTTACTAGTTTGAAGGACGAGACACCAACAAGCTTACAGGTTAATGTTATTCTTGTTTGAACTAAATTAAAATAAGTGATCTTCTTCTGATAAAGAAAGTTAAAATATGCAATTTACGACGGATTTTTTTTTAATAAAATAATGTATTTTAAGACAAGAATAAAAATAATATATATTTTTTATTTTCTTTGAAATTTGGGCATTAACGGATGACGTTTGTATTGACTATTAAGTTAAATTAATATAATGTAATGCCCATAAAGTAAGATGGAAAAAAGACATATAAATACTATGTCAATTTCCAAAACTTAGAAAAGTCCTTTAACACATGCAAAGGACGGAGAGGGGATATGGTGAAAATCTGGGTTTTTCATGTTTGGGAGAAAAGACCAAAAAGCCCCCATTACTAAATCCTTTTACACATATTGTCCGTAATTATTAATTTTGTCAAAACCATTACTTTTTTAGTTAATCTCATTACTTAATTGGTCACAAACCAAAACTCTTTATCAATCCTTTTATACATTTTGTCAATATTTATTGATTTTGTCAAGACCACTACAGATTTCGTCAAGACCACTATTCATTTCATCAATCCCATATTTATTGATTTTGTTAAAACCATTATGGATTTTTGTCAAAATCATTACTCTTTTAGTTAATTTCATTACTCGACTGGTCACAACCCAAAACTTTTTTTGTGAATCCTTTTACACATTTTGTCAGTACTGATTAATTTTGTCAAAACCATTACGGATTTCTTCAACATCACAATTTATTTCATCAATCACATTACTCTATTGGTCACAACCCAAAACTCTTTGTCAATCATTTTATGCATTTTGTCAGTATTGATTGATTTTGTCAAAAACATTACAGATTTAGTCAAAATCATTACTTTTTTAGTTAATCTTGTAAGAAACAATTCAATTTCAAAACAATCAAAGAAGACAATGGGCATCCATTCGGTAAATCAATTATCACTGCCATAAGAAAAAACAAGCACAAAGGAGAAATGCAGGAAAAACAGTGTGTGTTTGGTTGAGCTTATATTTAGACAATAAGTCCTTATTACATAAGCCGAGATAAAACTCCTCTCACATACTTACCTCGTATACCGTGAATTACGATTTATAAGCACTTATTACCCAAAAATAAGTTATTCCAAACAAACCCTAAATGTTCAAATAAATAGGATTCAAAAACAGCACGGTGGTTTGTATGTACCCATATAATATCACTGCCATAATCGATGACCACGAGTTGACTTTTGGGATGACTCTCAACTCCAACGGTGACAAAGGACTCACGGCTGCCCTGATCCATACCAGAAACAACGTCGGAGCCGAAAGCGTCATAGTGGAAAGATGGAGAGGGGGCAAACAAGGGAGGTGACCCTGGTGGAATCGCGTTGGATGGTTCAGATACCTCTATTGTGGGCGTGACTGCCTCTGGTGCTAAAGGTGCCTCTACTGTGGACGTGACTGCCTCTGGTACTTCAGCCTCTATAATGGGTCCAGTGGCGCCCGATGCATATGCTTTGGGTGTGGTTGCGCTGGGGGTTGAGCCTTAGGTGCAGAGGTGGGTCCTCCAAGAAAGTATGCCTCTAGTGTGTCGTTGGCAAGTATTTCTGCCTCCGGTGTGTTGGCGGTAGGTGCTTGTGCTTCGGGTGCGTCTGTTGCGGGTCCATATGCCTTGGGACAGTCAGCCACGGGCACCTGGGCCTCGGGCTTTTCCGCGCCAGTGCATATGAGGGGGAATATGAAGGTGATTCTCCTGCATAAGATTTTGCGTCTGCAGGTGAAGATTCATCTACACCTATGCCAGCAAAGTCCTTTGCCTCAGGTTCATCCGAAGCAGATCCTCCATCTTCTGACATCGTGGGTGCTTTTTCGTCCGTGAATCACTCCTCCCATCTCAACCTTCTCTGCCGCATGGTTTCTCAAAACTATGAGATTGTAAATGAGAGAGGAGAAGGTGACGTAGGTGTGGGAGAAGATGAGAGAGAAGGGGACATTTTGAAAAAAAAATGCTTAAACATTCAAAACATAAATTTCTCCCGATCACTTCTTTATCATTTGTAAGTGTTAACAAATATTTTGGAGTTTTAATAATTGAGATGATATTTATATGTCTTTTTCTCAAATAAAATTTTGGGTTTAAATTTTGTTGACAAAAAATTATATTATAAAAAACTTTTAATAGATACAAAAATGCTAGAATTCCCATAAGTATTGCCTAAAAATATTAGATAAATGTAAAAAAATTGGAAAACATTAAGTTTATATAGTAATGTAAAATAACTAAATTGGATGTTATATTATACAAAGGAAATTATTAAGATTAAGTTCTTTATATTCATTACATCAAGTTCTCTAATTATAAGTGATTATGTGCCTAATTTTTGAAATATTATTATTTAACTATAAACTCGCATGAAAAAAATAAAAAACGCAGCCACATGTAATTAGAGAGTTTGATGTAATGGATATAAGAAACTTGATGTAAATATGATTATTATACAAAATTTTAAAAATTAATTATATTTATTTTGTTTACAAATAATATAATTTATTATATATTTCGGATTTCACTTCCATCTTTACCCAACTTTTCCCGTTATCACTTTGGATTATAATTTCAACGGTGTGAGTTTAATGTTTTATAAAATATTACCGTAAAAACACATAAATAAAATAAAATAGCTAAAATTTGATATAAATATATCACATCGGTATATTATTACTGCAAGGTAGATTTTCCCCATTTTTTCACTATAGTTACAAACTAATCTCATCAAATTTTGAGCATTTTAAATTTATTTATTTATTTTTTAAATAAAATTATAATAAAATTTTTATTAAATACTCCCTCCGATCCTAATTATAAGATAAAGTTGACTTTTTTTGGAGAAATTAAGGAAGTTAATTAAATTACTTTAGAGTATTTATATTTTTATTTTTTTCTTCAAACTAATTAGTTTGATTAATAAATTAATATATAATTTAAGGATACATAACATATAATATGATTAAATAACTTATTTGGCTTTCTTAATTTTTCCAAAAAAAGTCAACTTTGTCATATAATTAGAACCGAAGGTAGTATTAAATTTGGATCATTGAAATTTTTTCTAAAGATGATGAAGGGAAAAAAAAGGGAAGACTAGAGGAAGGGTAGATGAAAGAAACCAAGTTCATATATTTTATATTAAATAATATTGTTTTTTTTACCAGCTATTAAATAGTATTGTTTGTATTATGTATTTCAAGAATTTAAAATATAAAATTTTACATGATATTTTTTTGCCAACAATTAAATTATACTTGATAAGTTATTTTTTTTATAAGTAACATGATATGATATGTTATTTAAAGACATTAATCATAAAAAAAAAATTTGACAATCACCCGCGAAAGTATCCCATCGGGTTTTATATTATCAAATCTCACGAATCACGATCACATCGTGATCATCGTTAATACGTATCCAGCAGCGGTCCGATTGATTTCTTGATCAAGACAACGTGTGTGTTTGGAATGGCTTATTTTTGTCCAAAACGTGCTTATTTTTGGTGATTCACAGTATACGAGGTAAGTATGTGAGAGGAGTTTTTTCTCGGCTTGCGTGATTCGGGCTTATTTTTTAAATAAGCCCTTATTTAAGCTTGGCCAAACACCCACAACATCGTTACAAGTGGAACTTTGCAAGTTCTCAACGCTTTCTCTCTCTCGCTCGCCCTTTCTGGCGATGGTGGGAGGGGAAAACCTCCATGTTTCACTCCTCACTTTCTCTGGTTGGGGCAAATCCAAAGCCCTAATCCTTTCAGACCTATCCTTTTTCTCATCTTTGTGTATGTTCTGATCTTCATGGACCCTCAAAATTTTCTATTTTCCCGAGAAAACCCTAGAACCCTCTCGTTCTCAACTTCTCCAATTGTCTCTTCAAAACCCAATATCCCCAATGAGATTGCGCAGAAGCCGTCCCCTTCGATTCTAGTGGGCCGGTTCAAGGCTTTGCTAAAGGAACGCGAGGATGAATTCAGGGCTTCCTCTGGTGATAACGTGCCGGTGCCACCCCCTAGCACTGAAGAAATTGTGCAGATTTACCTGTTGTTGTTGTCGGACCTCACTTGCAACTTGAAGCCTATCATTACGGATCTAACCATAATTGCTGAGCTTCAGGCAGAGCATGCCAGAGGCATTGCCGATGCAATTTGCACTCGGATTCTTGAGGTCTGTCTCGGTAGCCGCGGAAAGATATTTCACCCCACCTTTTGTAAATACATTGAGATCAAAGCTATGCTGTTCTCTATTTTAGTTTGTGCAACTACTAATATCAGAATTTTTAGTTCGCCTCTTCTAATTTATTCACCCCCTTCTTCTTCTCCTTATTCTTCTTCTTCTTTCCTGACTTCTAAAGGGGGGTGGAGATTTTAGTTTTATGAACCTTATAGCGGTAATTAGAAAAGCATGACTCCCGTTTAAATGGATTGCACCGTTCTTCAATTGGTTTTTGTTTTTCCTGTTTCCAATTTCTTCCTAACTGGGTTACACTAACGCAGGAGAAGCCTGATTTTGGCTGTATGAGCTCCTTATAAAATGATCGAAACATTAATAATGATCAAGAGAGAAGAAGCCTTGCTTCTATTCAAATTGTTGAGTATTGTAATTCGTACTACAAGTCGACATGTCTGATTATCTTACGATAATTGAAGCTGATATTCTAGTATGTAACACATTGGAATTCCTATTTCAACTTAAGAACAATTTTAATTTAAGAGCACTCAAAGTGAAAAGTATATATGATGAGAAAATTTTGGTCAGTTGTGAAGTTTTGATGAAGATGAAGCCTTTGGCCGATCTGCTCAACCTGAAATAGTAATCTTTACAGAGTTCACATCAATTGGCCACGCAGCTGTTCTATATGCTAACCCTATCTCTTTCCTGAATTTTAAATGTCTCTGGGTGTCTTCATACTACATCATCTTAAGAGTTAAAAGTGTGAAAAATCTAGGATTTATAATTCTTGAGGTTTTGGAAAAGGGGAGAGTGATTTTATACAACTAACAATTAACAAAGTTGTGATTGAAGAAAAGATGAAGCTTGTTCTTGAATATGACTGAGTGGAATCTGTGGGGTGTGCTTGAGGGTCTGAAAAATGAACATATCAAGAACTACAACATACTTATGCCTTAATATATTGAAAATTTTCAACCCTCTTCGATCAAAGCAGTCCTAAAGTGTCTTCATTCAAAAGAGCGCTTGTGTCCTTGATGTATACAGTACTTTTATCTTCGTCAATTTTGTTGTTTCGGTTATTTTATTTAATCAATAATAGATATGAGAGAATTATCTTAAACGTAATTTAATTATGAAAGCAATCTAAGATGTGGTGGTTTGCCAATGCTACTGAGAATTGTAATTAATTTTTGGTTGACAAGGATGATACTAAGACTCTCAACCCTGTGTTGGTTATTAGATAGTGTATATCATGGATCTCCATACTGATCTTTAATTTGAAGTTGTTTCTGAAAATTATTATCAACACATGGCCTTGTAATAATGGGCTCTGCAAAAGTGCTGGATATGTATTATATCACATCCTCTCAGAAATACATTTAGAGTAATTAAGAATATGACAAATCATGCCCTGTTGAATTTTATGTCTGCTTTGCCACTGTTTTCATAGGACTTCGATTGTTTGAAACCATCCCTTTGCAGGTGCCTGCAGATCAAAAGTTGCCGTCCCTCTATCTTTTGGACAGTATTGTGAAGAATTTTGGTCAGGAATATATTAGATACTTCTCTTCATGTCTGCCTGAAGTAGGTCAATGAATAATTTGTTACCATGTTAATTTATATATGGCATTTTATTAAAACTAGCGGTTCTATTGTCTCCCCAGATTTTTTGTGAAGCATACAGGCAGGTTCATCCTAAGCTGCATAATGCTATGCGCCATCTCTTTGGCACCTGGTCATCAGTCTTTCCACCTTCTGTCCTACGCAAGATTGAAGCTCAACTGCGGTTTTCTCAGGCAATTAATAATCGGTCATCTACCTCTGATCCCCTCAGGGTGTCTGAATCTCATCAAGCAACTCCTGGCATACATATCAATCCGAAGTACCTGCAGCAGTTGGAACACTCTAACATGGATAGTGTAAGCTTTATTTAATGAATCCACTGAAGCCTTTACGTAATGTGCTGGGACAAGATTGCAACTTGATCATTAGTGAATGTCACAAGCATGCATCTTTCATCAATTTAACTTGTGCACATGTATTCTGAAGTAAATTCAGTGGCAAATATCTCAGATCTTCAGGATCCCCCCCCCCCCAAACAACAAAAACTATTTCCTTTATGGAAAAATTATTAATTATCCTAGTTGTAAGCTCCATGACTGAGACTTTTGATGTTAAAGTTAGCAGTGGAAGATAGTGCTAATGTAGGCAAGGCGTTTTATCAGTTGAGGAATTGTTTTTGCTAGCAATGTAATTTCTTTACCCTTTTTCGACTCCTGTTTTCGCATCCAAGGATATAGAATTTTCATGACCATATCCTACAACTGCATTCCCCCCCTTTTCTTCTAGAATTACTTTTTCCTATTAAGCCTGGGTTTTCATCTATTGTGGTCCGTAATGTATTACAGTGCTCATAGCACCTGTGATTCTGAGATTGAATGAGTTGGAGGCTATGTTAAATTACAAACATATCATCAACAGGGAAAAGAATCTGTTACTTGTTAGTTTCACTGGTTTCTCGTTAGACATGAAAACTGACATTTTGTACATTTATCACTTTTGATGTGTCCTATTAATTACCCCTCTCCCCGCTTATCTTGATTTGGTTAATGTAAGGGAGGGTGTGAGCAGATTTATCCTTTGAGTATTGAGTATGCTGTAGAAACATTATCAAGCCTTATCTCGGCAAAGAAAAACCTGCATATGGGTGTGATGTGTGGCTTTTTGAGAGCATGTTCTTGTTATAGCAGGTTGGAGGTGAAAACTTGGAAGCAACAGTAAATTTGGGTCTTGCAAATTTTGGCCGTGGAGCTAGTAAAATGCATCAATCTTTACCCAGCAGGCTTGGGAGATCTTCAGGAATTGGACTTGATAGGCTTCCATCAGCAACTATAGATGAGTGCGCAGTTGACAATTCTTCTAACAGGATAGTTGAGAGAGAACCTCTTTCTCATCCTGCATTTAATTATGGACTTGGTAAAGCAGGAAGTAGAGGTGAAGAGTTGAGTGGGTGGAAACCAAAACATTATTCTGATGATGGTCGGACCCAGTTTCAGGTTTCTATGTCTTGTAGTCTTAGTAATGGGCATCAGCGTCAAAGTCTTAAAGCTTTAATAGATGCATATGGGAGCGATAAAAATGATGAGACCTTCAATAATGAGCGTTTGTTGGTTGAACGTCAGGACGCAAATGGTTTAAACAAGGTTGTGTCAACATCATGGCAAAACACTGAAGAGGAGGAATTTGATTGGGAAGATATGAGTCCAACATTAGCAGACCATAGTAGGAATAATGATATCTTACCATCAAGTATTGGTTTCTCCAGGGAAAAGCCTGTTATTAGTGCAGCTACTTCAGAGTGGGATCCCAGGCATAGCTGGTCTAGTCGGTCGCAGCTACCACCAATGGATGATTCCTCTATTGTCCCAGGAGATAAATTTATATATTCAAGTGTATGTTTCTTCAACTTTTCTCAGTTTCTTCCTGCTTTTCAGTTTTAGATTATCCCCTTTTTAACTTTGTTGTGATGTTCGTTACTAATTGGACACTTTTGACGTGTCTAGATCAAATGCTAAATTTGTGACTTTGAAGATTGTTGACTATTTTATTTGGGGAAGTTCAACCAAGTACTCTAAGGTTCATTCATAATTTTTTGATGGCATGCCCTTTGTTTTTTCTTTACACTCCTCATTTTAATTTCCTTCATTTGATTTCCCTTTAGATTTAGCTTTATGTCAGGGAATATTGGTAAATTGCCTGATTCACAGCTTTTGGTTGTTAACAAGACATGTCCTTTTGAGCTTCTAACGTGGGCACATTTGGGAGAGTCATGACCCAGAAAACTAGCTAATGATGCTTAGAGAGCTCAAGGTCCCATATCAACCCCACATATGCCCATGCATCCTATATTTTCTCAGTGCTTTTGAATTTCATAACTTGCTGTAGGCTTCTACTAGTTTCATACTTGGTTGAGCTCTTTATTATCATCATGAAACTCACTCTCTTTTAGTATAAATTAGAAGGGATTAGAACCTTCTAATATTTTGTTGATGAATTGGAAGCTTAGTTATTCCATCTGCAGTATGGACATGGATCACCAGTTCATGCATCTGGATACGAAAATCAGACAAACCAAAGTTTAAGCTCCCGGCCACCTCTTGAAGCTTGGAATATTAGAGGTCGAGCAAGCAATATTCAGATATCCCCTGTCTGTAACATTCCAAACAGCGATATAAACCAATATGGGACTCAGTCTGCTTTGTCCAGAATGGGTTCAGCACTGGAGTCTCATGTGGAGATTCGTCCAACAGTTTTACCAGCATCTCCTGGAATGAGGCCCCCAGTTAATTTTTATGCTGTTCGCCCCTCCACCTTAAATTATAGATTTCCCTTGGATCAACATGTCAAGAGTCAGTTTGAGCCAAATAATGGTAAAAATAAGTCATCATTTTTGGACAGTGTTGAGAACAAGGTTACAGGTTTATCAAAGCTGCATCAGCTGCCAACCCAGCTAGCTGGGCAGATTTCGTTTAACCAGAAAAACCGTGGGCAAGCACCACAACAAGTTTTTTCATCCCTGGATCTGCAAGAGAGGTTACTTAGATCACAAGCTCCAGCAGCTTTGCAATTTAGTCACGGAAGCTCTTTGCTAGGGCATACCGATGCAATAAGTACAACCATGCCAAATTCGCTTCCTGCTGTACAATTCCCTACTGTCCAAAACATTGCAAATAAATCTTCTCAATTACAAGGGGGGAACTTGATATCTTTGCTTCCTGTCTCCCATCCTGCTATGTCACTAACAATACCTCATTCAAATGCTGGTCCTATTGTGTCAACCCAACAACCAGGTGGTGCATTTTCTGGTTTAATTAATTCACTTATGGCCCAAGGTTTGATATCAGTAACTAATCAACCTCCTGAACAGGTATCTGTCTTGTTTGCATAAACTTTTCCTTTCTCCCTTTATTTTTAGATTTTCTTGCTCAACCGAAAGGATCTACCTAAACTAAAGATATCCAACTTTTAGGATTCGGTTGGAACTGAGTTTAATCCAGATATTCTAAAGATTCGTCATGAGTCTGCAATCAGTTCCTTATATGGCGATCTTCCTAGGCAATGCACTACCTGTGGCCTTCGATTCAAGTGGCAAGAGGAGCACAGTAGTCATATGGATTGGCATGTTACTAAGAACAGGATGTCTAAAAACCATAAGCAGAAGCACTCTCGCAAGTGGTTTGTGAGTGAGAGTATGTGGCTTAGTGGTGCAGAGGCATTGGGAACAGAATCAGTCCCTGTTTTTTCACCTAGTGAGATTTTAGAGGAGGCAAAAGATGATGAAGAGTTGGCTGTGCGAGCTGATGAGGATCAGAATACATGTGCATTATGTGGTGAGCCTTTCGATGAGTTTTACAGTGATGAAACTGAGGAATGGATGTACAGAGGAGCTGTATATATCAATGCACCCAAGGGAACAGTAGCAGGCGTGGATAGGTCGCAATTAGGCCCCATTGTTCATGCTAAGTGCAGATCTGAGTCTAATGTTGTCCCATCTGAAGATAATCGACTGGATGAAAGGGTATGTATTTCTCATCTTGTTCCCCTGCTTTGCATCTGCCTATTAATTTTAAGTTCTTGAGATTATTATCAATGACTTCTGAATTTGCTTCCATTTGAGACTTCCTTGATTAATACATTGATCTTCAGGACTTCATAGGCTGCTGACCATTGTTTTTCCAATTCTGCCTCTTGTGATTTTGACTTTAACTTCTGCAAAATATATGGGTTTCAGTCCAACATAAAATTGTCAATAATATGTTTTAGCACTATGGTCCGGGATTATCCTAGGCCATCCCTGGGTAAATATTCACCTTAGGAAATGTTAAAGAGTATATCCTCCCAAATTACCCTAAGCAACAACTAGGAACTGGACTATTCCCCAATGCATTATGATTTGAATGTTTAAGTGGCCAACATCCATCTGGGGACCAGTGCTGCTGCTTGTTGTTATTGGAGTTGCATGTATTGGTTTAGGGACATGATATTTTGACTGTTCATAGCTGAGTCTGTAACTGATCTTGAATTAACACGTATGGCCCTAAAACACAATCTTCTTCAAAGAGGTGTATGACTCTTGCTCCCTTTTGTGTGAATTCTAAAAAATTTGATGATTACCTTCTTTCAGTACAATTTCACTAAATATGCGAACACAATACATATATGTTTTGATAGAAGCTTGCTTGTAAGTTTGGGTGTAACTAAAGTTATGTTGGAGTATGAGGATGCCATGGTTTACTTTTCATATGACATAAGATTAGATTGTGTTTAATCTGGATGTAATCATAATTCATAGGCATGAATGCCAAAGACCAGTAAATTTTTAGGGTAGTTTAGTTTTGACACATGGTGTACATGGTGTTCCACCTTTACTTTTTCATGTGGTGATAAATCATGTTCTTCAGGCTTTATTGGGCAAACACTCAATAACTTCTTTATCTGAGTGTAGGGCACTGATGAGGACGATAGTCAACGAAAACGGAGGCGGAGTTAACCAGCATGGATCAGTTTTGTCACATGTTTCCTGTAACGTAAGAGAGTTGTTACCAGTTAGTGTATGCTCTTGCTTATTCTTTTATTTTTCAATAGTTTTTGATCTTTGGATACCGTGGCGAAATTATATACATGTATAGTTGAACTTGTTAGATGCAAGTTTTCTTAGAGCCATAGGTTACTTGTTTTTAACCTGCAATTCTTTTATCCTGGCGCTAGAGTGCACAACAATTCACAGCGATGATCCACCATATTCGCTGTTATTTGTCTGGGGATTCATAAAGTTTATCACTTTTTACACTCAGTCTTATAATTCACATTATTTCATCAAACCCTTGCATCCTTGGGATCAAAACTGCAGAGACCTAATGTCATTTTCTTCTCTGGAATAATTTAGTTCCTTTAGTAATTTCAGTTTAACTGTTGTTTTCCTGAGTCTAATGTTCTGCTACTGTTGGTCCTTGAGTTCTACAAACGAGCAATTTATCATCCTTCAATAAAATGGCGGTGACAAGGCTGTACAGAAAAGGTATAACAACACCGAGTCTTGTAGCTTAGTTGCATAAAACCTCCCAATTTAAGTGGGACATTGCGGATTTAATTTATTGTAAAACGTGCTTAATCCTGCTCCGGAATGTATTGATTTAGATCTTCAATTAAAACTGAATCCATTAAGCCAGAAACTCTTGGAACTCTGATATACGTTCACACCAGCTTCCTTACAATTATATTATCTTTTAACTTTAGGTTACATGAGAAAGGTTGGAACTTTGGTTTTTATTCACACCCTACCTTTACCACTTGATAGTTGCAGGTGGCGGAAAATTTATCTTGTTACTCCCTCTGGTTCTTATTATAAGGCACCAACTAATAAGTGTTTTTGGTTCTTTTTATAAGGCACTTGCAGGTTTGCAAGAAGCATTTAATTTATTTTTTCATGTTTGCCCATATTTAATAAGGGTAGTGGGAGAGAGCAATGATTAATGGATATTTGAGTTTAGTGTAGTTGGTAAGGGTAATATTGGAAATTACTTGAATTTTAAGACAACTTTAATGTTTTTAACTATCTTTATTGGTTTGTGAGAATTGGTAGTTTGTGTCTTATAATAAGGACCAGAGGGAGTATTTACTACTATTGGCAGGATTAAATATTGGATAGGGAATAAAACTATAATTTTTCTATAATGTGGAAATATAAAAAAAAGAAAAAAAAAATTGGTGGGAAAACCCATTTGCAGGTAGCTATCAATTTTTAATTTGGTGCCTTTCTGTTTTTTTCCTTAATTAAATGTTTTAATTTTGCTCCGTTAGTAATGTTACAAGTGTTAACAATGCAAATAGAATAAAGTTACATGAGTTAATTTTAACAGAGCAAAATTAATGATTTAATTAAGAGAAAAAATACATGGGTACCAAAATAAAAATTGGCTAAAAATATAGGTACTTGTAAATGGGTTTTCCCAAAATTGGTTTTATGAAACACTTTTCCCCCAAAATATAGGTACTTGTAAATGAGCAATATTTTATTTTTCTAGAAAGATGGCAAGGTGTCAATTTTTTCCATAACAGATATTGGTCTATTTTTTTAATTTTTTTGATGGGCAAACAAACCACACACATGATAGGGTTTGATTTTCTATATCTAATAAATGTAAATTTTGTATTTGAAAAAAATAAATGGATCAAAAGCAAAGAGGAATAAAAATTTACCTAAGAAGTTCTTATAAATAGTCTATTGACAAAATTCTCATACAAGACTAATTTTGTTTAAGTCATTATCAGATAGTAAATATGACATGGGGATATGAAGTTCAAACTTTAGTTTAGCATGTTGTCAAGCATTAGCTCCTCTCATCAATCATATCACTATTTGATGGATAAAACATTAAATCAAAAGATGTCTAATTACAGCAAACTTTTCCTGTGAAAAAAAAAAACTAAACTGACAAACGAAATCGTCCAAAAGAAGAAAATAATAACCGTCGGCCTAACACACAAACACAATATTTAATTATTGATCTTCATGTCTCCACCGTGAATTTAATAGAAGACCCAACAGTCACTGCCACCTCTCTGCTTCTCTGCCTGTGTTTCGCATATCAGAATCCTAAACCAAAACGACGGAGAAGAAGAAACAACGATATAAATTTTGCGTCCTTCGCTGGCAACAGCCATTAATAACCTATTCATTCTCTCATCAGTCGAACGTTACGTTGAAGCTGAAGCTTACTTATTGTCTTTTTACTCCGTGGCCTAATTTCTGAAACCGTACACTGCTCTTTTTTTATGGCTAATTATTTCTATCCGTTATTAAACATATTTAAGAATTCACTTTCGTTTGGTGCATTACTAATAAACCTGACACATATATAGCATAATATATGGCGGTGAAATGTGCAGGTAAAAAAAAGCATGTTCATTGAAGGCCATGGTAAATGGGGTAAAAAAGATATTCAGTATTATCTGGTGATGAACAAACATGCATAACGATAAAAGGTGAGATATCCCAGAAAAGTTGTCTTTTTTGGTTATCTTTTCCTCTGGTTTTTACTCTTTACTTTTTACAGTGCCTTTCTTCTTCTTATTCCTTCCACTGGGATCAGTTCCATGTCTCTACTTTATAGATTTAATCGAAAAAGCAACTGATGATTTTGCTGACAAATGTGAACTAACTACTGGGTTTAATTTTTCTATCATGAAAAGCCAATTCCTCGGGGACAACTCTGTTGGAAACAAAATAAACTTGAGAGGATATTATGTGTTTTGGATAATTCCTAATTATGAACTGTTTGATTCGTTTGCCATTAATTCTCTGATGAGTACTGTTGGAATCACTTCTCAGACAAAGATACGTCTTCTTGTCTATTTGGTTGCATATATTATTTGATGACTGATATGATTTTTATTTTATGTTTTTAATAAATAATTAAGCATGCAAAATATTTTATCTAAGATTATCATATTTGATACTAATATTAAATTGTTGGGTTAAGATATAAATTTGTCCCGAAAATTTTCATTGAGGAACAATGTTACCTAGGAAATATTAAAATGGGGCAATGTTGCCCCTTACCGTTAAAAAATTAACAATCAATATCAATTTTTTTTTTTACTAAAAAAAAAAATATCAATTTTTTAATTATTAGCTTTAATTTCTTAACGGTATAGAGCAACATTGTTTAGTTTTGAAACTTCTAGAGCAATATTAAATCTCAAAAAACTTCCGAGACAACATTACTCCTCAGCAAAAACTTTCGGAACAAATATGCACATTAACCTTCAATTATTATAAACTTAACTTCTAAAATAATTTTATCTATTGCTGGTCCTGCTTGTTTTTTGTATTAAATAAATCATGCACTAGATGTGTTAAACCCTAATTATCCATATAGTAAAAAGCTATAACTAATAAATGTCGGAAGGGCTGGATCTCTGCGGAGTACAAGGAGAACAGATGAAGACGAAAGTAGTGTACAATGTCTTTAAGGCATGAGCAGTACTTTCCTTTAAGCTTAATTCGCCCCCACCTATTCCTATCTAATAGGGTGTAATTTGGATTGACGGGCGAATTTCCTACAAGATACAATGAAGACCCTTGAGTGTAGATTGTGCTCCTAACACTCAAGCCAAGGCAACAAGGGTTTTTACAAAGTGATAATTTGACTTTATCTTTGTGTGCACTCAAGGACAAAGACAATGAGTTTGATCTCTTGTTGTTGTGTGATTTCTAAAGTTGTATTGTGTTGTCTATCCTAAATGAAGTGATAGTGCAGGATATTTATAGACCATGAAGTGATACCTTGAAGTGGTATCTCTTAAAGTAATATCTCTTCAATTAAAAGTCATAACCATATGTTAGATTCATGAACCCTCATGAATCAATATAATTTTAATAACCAGGGTTCTTAAGACCAAATTGGACTGGCCGGTCTGACCCCGAAACTACCGAACCAGTAGTCCGACTGGTCTGATCTAGTAAATGACCCCGGTTAGACTGGTTTTTAAGCAGTTTGGCCGGTTTTTTTTTTTTTAATATTTTATTCATAATTTCATATAAATAATCCTAAAATCTTCCCTACCTCACCGGTCTAGCCCCAATTTGACTCCGATATGACTCACTGATCCTTAACCTAGTACTCTGACCAGTTCAGTGACCGATCCGGGTTTCTGAACCTTGTTAATAACCAATGGTTATTTAAAATAACTCTTCCATGAATTACACCTTTATAGTATGTAGGGTTTACTTAAAAACCAGCACAACTTTTCACCAAGTAGTAGTTACCATACCTTTTCATGGGTGTCTTTAGAAACTAAAAGGACACGACTTTGGTGACCTTTAATGTTATAACTCCCTACATAACCCTTCATATAAATTTCTTAATTTACAAGAACATGACTTCTCAACAAATACATCTTTTCATTTCAAAATATTCCAACAATCCCCCACCATTTTAAAATGATCATAAACTCTTATTACTTGGGAAATCTCATGCTGTCAGTAAAGGGATCTTGATGATTTGAACCTTTTTTCAAGTAAGACATGGTTTCACCCATCCAAAATGATATGGTAGACTAAGCTTTGAACCAATTATCCCATATGAACAGGTATGCATGAATTACACATGGGATCTCGAGCTATTGTATGTCACTTTAAATGACACGTTTATTCATGGCCTTGTGTCCGCATCATTTTCATGAGAACTTTTCAGAATCAAGCCCTTGGACTCTTAGAAGCAGTCTCGCTTCACTCTCATATAGGTAGACTCCGTCAAGAGCATCACCATGATAAATGCTCCAACAAATATATGCTTACTGGTCCACTAAGAGCCATATTAGGCTCAATCTATCTCTTTTTAGTCTCATGGTTACCCATCAATTACTTATCCAACTTGGGATGTATTAAAAACATCTAATACTTGCAATCACTCTAATAGCGTACTTTCATCATTAAACTCAAGATTTGATATGATGATCAAGTGTGAGTTGGGTTTCCACTATTGGTGATCAAAGTTTATAGGGGTTCAATCCCATCCCTTTTAATGTTTTTAACACTAAATCTCTTATCAGAACTTTCGTCAAATGATCTGTAAGATTTAATTCATATCTTATATAACTAACAGAAACTACTCCATTCAAAATCAAATCTTTCACATGGCTATATTTTACGCCAATATGTCATGACTTTCCATTATAAACTTGGCTATAAGTCCTTGCAAGAATAAATTAACTATCACAATGAATAGATATTAGTGCCAATTTCATACTAGAGTCAAATAATGAAGAACTATAATTACAATCAAATTTATTAACATATCATCAACTAATCGTGACTTATTCACTACAAAAAAAAATGACAATTACAGGTTTTGACCAAAACCGCTACAAATTTGCAACAAGTTACCTCGTGCTAAGTGGCACGCAAGTTAGGGTATGGACTTTGTAGCGGTTTATAATGTACAACAGCTATAAAAATTGAGGCCAAGTTTGCCACAGTTTATTTGTAGTAGTTGGTATATATTAACCGCTACAAATGTGGCGCCAGCTTGAAGCCAAATGGCGAGAAGTTGGCGTGACTATTGTGGCGGTTATTATCAAAGTAATCGCTACAGAATGCAAAGAGCTGCATTTTTGTAGTAATTAAGGTTAATTACTATAAAGTGTGACGCAAATTTGTAGCGGTTATAGCTTATAACAGCTATAGTATGCAGAGGGTCTGCAGCTTTGTAGCCATTATATGCAATCGTTACAAATCCGGGCGCTTCCCCTCCAATTCCTCATTTTGCCAATTTGATTTCTCACATACCCTTTGAGATTTTCTTGAGATATGAGGTTCTGTTGAAGCATTTTACAGAGTTTGCCACTTGAGGTTAGTAAAGTTAAGTGCTTTATTCATTTTTTAGCTATTATTTTATTATTTTGATATAAATTGTGCTAATTGTTTTTTTTACAGTTATATATATTATGATTTCTGAGCGAGACAAGGGGAAGGGGAAGGGGAAGGGGAAGGAGGCTGAACTCCCCCTGGTCCTATTTTGTGAGGGAGTAGTAGTAGAGGGGGTAGTGGGGAGGCAATAGAGGGCAACGCGGGGGTAGGCACGTCCCCATGCTGTCGCAACGGGCAACTGCGCCGCAACAGCAATAGGAGGCGGCCGCAATCGCGCCGTAATATAATATTTAATTATATTATATATTTTGTAATTAATTATTTTTAATTAATATTTATTAATTGTATCATTTGTAAGTAAATGTATTTAATTATTTTTTATTCAATTGTGTTATAGCTTAGGTTTGCAGTCCGAGACAACAAAAAGAGGTACATGTTAATGAGGATGGGAGACAGCTGGAGGAATAGAAGGAATCGCCTCTTTCACAATATTATGAATAAGGATGGGATGATACCTCTGCAGCAGCTAATTGAGAATGTCCCGGACGGCGTCCCACCGAAGGACTGAGTGAGTTTTGTCTAGTATAGGAGAAGTGTAGAGGGGCAAGTAATTTATTTTTAATTATAATTTTAATATAATTTTCATAATGTTTATGTTTTTAATAATTATAATTGTTTTATATTTTTTTAATACTTTTAATACGATTTATTTTATGCAGGCTCTTTCTCAGAGGAATATTGGGTGCCAAGGGTAGTAGATGATCCACCACACAGCAGGATCGAAGACATTTGCTGTCACTTATAGCAAGATGGTAATTTATTTATAATTATAATTTTAATATAATTTTATAATTTTTATGTTTTTAATAGTTATAATTGTTCATAATACAAATTTATTGTTTTAATTGTTTTAGGAGAGGAAGGCTCAGTAGGAGAACCACCATATGGACTACGAGGAGTTATTCACAATCACCTACAGACACCGTGACGGGACTCCGAACTCTCAGAAGCAAAGGAGGTCATTGTAAGTTAATTTATTATTTTATAATAATAATTTATTGTTATATATTTTATAAAACTACTTTATTGTGAATAATAATAATAATAATACTTTATTGTTTCATAGAATGGAAAGAGCGGATGCAGCAATCATAGTTTGAGCTGTGAGAGACCCAGACCAAGGAGTCAAAGGGGTCTATAGACCCTACTAAGCCATTGAAAACGGGTCTGGGTCCAGTTGAGCACCTTGGATGCGTGAGGGGTATAGGGATAGGCGCCAGACCTAGTATGGTTTACGGCAGGAGTGGTGCCTTCGAGGCTAGCAGCTCTTGAGCACGGATGTCCAGGGTCAGACATCTGAGGGATGGCTCTGTTGATGAGCTCCTTTTAGAGGTTGCCAGGACATATGCTGTGATGGCCCATTAGATGCAGCAGATGCAACAGCAGGCCGATTTCTACTACGCTCAGCATACGCAGTGGCCGGATATCATGAACTACATGTTGTCGTGTTCGTGGAGTTGCATGTTCCCTGATAAGGAGCATCCATAAATCCCCCCTGTCCCTAGGTTTATTGTCCAGCCGCCTCCTACTGCCAATGATGATGGTGCGGTTCACTCTGCTCAGCGCCATGATCCTGCCCCACCTGAGGGAGGACCTGATGATCAGCGCCGTGATTCTACCCCTCCGGATAGTTAATTCATGCTTTTAATTAGCTTTAGGACAATTAGATTTTTCTTTCTAACATCTATACAAAAATTTGGATATTCATATTTTTATTAATGTCAAATTTTTCTTTCATTCAGAACTCACAAAAAAATTGAAAAAAATAAATAAAAAAAAATTATTTGTAACGGTTGTCATAAAAACACCGCTACAAACTATGCAAAGTATGAAGATTTGTAGAGGTTAAGCCTACTAAACCATTACAAATAGGAAATACACATTACTTTGCAATAGTTCTAGGTTATAACCACTACAAATTGAAATGAATCTTTGTAGTGGTTGAATAAACTATAACCACTACAAACTGCAAAATAAAAAATTAGAAATATAACCAACGGTCATGACACTTTGTAGCGGTTTTCACAACTACAACCGCTACAAACTGTCAATTTGAAATTTGAATATTTTAAATCCCACCTATGAAGCTTTGTAGCGGTTTATCAGCACAACCACTATAAAGTGTCTTGCACATTTGTAGCTATTTCTTAACAAGAACCGCTATAAATTGAAAATTTGAAAATTTAATGTGTAATTCCCACCAAAGGTCATGAATATTTGTGAGGTTGTATTGATGTAACCACTACAAAGTGTCAAATATTTGAAATTTAAATTTCATATCCCATAAACGGTCATGATTGTTTGTAGCGGTTTCTTTAACTATAACCGCTACAAACTTATACTTAGTAGCAATTATGGTAGCGGTTTTGGAACTGCTACAAATTGTTAAACGTTGAAGGATTTGAATATAAGCTTTTAGGCACTCGTCATTCTGTATTCACTCATCTTCTTTGCTAAATTTTTCACTAGCTATGGATAAGTCATGGATCAAGTTGCCACGTAATTCTCTAGAATATTTGCAAGGATTAAACAATTTCTTGAATTTCACATACTCTCATGCCAGCTGAAATGGTAAGATTGTCTGTCCGTGTCGGAGATACAAGTTTAAGAAGTGGCATACACGACAAGTTATTAAGGAACATTTACTTGTGAAGCATTTCCTGGAAGGCTATAAATTCTGGGAATTTCATGGTGAGAAACCCGATATGAGATATGTGATGCTTTTCCTCAAAGTTCACAAGTAAGAGTTCAAGTAGATGAAGATGATTCTATTAATGATGTTGTGCGTGATGCGTTTGGTTTTCAAGACGACAACTTCAACAAAGAAGTGTAGGGTTCAAATCGGTGTTCTTGAAGAATGAATCAGCTCGGGATTTTTTCAGCATAATAGATGAAACAGATCGTCCTTTATATCAAGGTTATCGAAAATACTCTAAATTATCTTTCTTGATCAAGTTGTATCAAATGCTTGTGTGAAATCACAGATAAGGGAATGTCGATATTGCTGGAATTATTACAAGATGTGTTCCCTGACGTGAAGATTCCCACAACGTTCTACGAGGCCAAGAAGATTATTAACAGATTGAGCTTGAACTACCAAAAAATCGATGCATGCCCTAATGATTGTATGCTGTTTTGGGGGGATAATGCTAGCAGGGAGACTTGTAAGCAATGTCACACATCGAGGTACAAGAGAATTCAGAAGGGGAAAAATTAGAACAATAAATCTACAAATATTCTTAAGTACTTTCTTTTAAAGCCATGATTAAAAAGATTGTTTATGTCATCCAAAATAACGGAGCACATGAGGTGGCATAAGGTTGATAAGAATGAAGATGGTAAATTAAGACATCCCCGGGATGCAGATATTTGGAAAACGTTTGATAAAGACTTTTCATCTTTCACGGCTGACCCCAGAAATGTTCAGCTTGCTTTGGCGACCGACGATTTCAATCCATTTAGAAATCTTAGCACAAGTTACAGTATTTCGCCAATAGTTTTAGTTCCCTATAACTTACCCCCTAGATGTGTATGAAATAAAGCTCCTTCATTTTGTCTATGATCATTCCAAGAAAAAAGGCATCGAGTAATGACATCGTTGTGTATTTCCAACTGCTTATTGCAGAATTGCTTGACCTGTAGAATGTCGGCATCGAGACATATGACACATACGAGAAGACATTGTTTAACTTGCGTGCAACCTTGATGTGGACAATTAGTGACTTGCCTAGCTTAGGAACATTATTCGGGTGGAATGTGCATATTGGGTTGGTGTGTCCAACTTTCAATTTTAACTATGACGCAGTGCACCTTCCCCACAGCTGAAAGTGGTGCTTTATGGGGCATCGGAGGTTTCTAGATGAAAAGTACAAGTTTAGATTGCAACGGAATCATTTCAATAGGAAACTAGAAAAAAGAGAATCACCTCAAACTTTATCCAGTATAGATATCTTATAGTAGCTTGAGAATGTTGAATTCGAGTTCGGAAAAAGCGACGATGCAGCAAAAGCAGGGCAAAAGACGGGTAGGACTTCTGCTTCTGTGCCTAGTCAATAGAGAAAGATATCACTCTTCCATATTGAAAATCTAATTTACTTCACTATAGTCTTGATGTCATGCATATTGAAAAAAATGTATGAGACAATGTGCTATATACGCTGCTTAACGAACCCGACAAGTCAAAAGATCATCTTCAAGTGAGGAAAGATTTACGTGCTACGGGAGTTCTTGAAGACTCGTGGCTAGATGAGCATGACAAATTTCAACTATCAAAGTTCACCCTTACAAAATCGAACAAGCAAGTCTTCCTTATGACATTGAAGAAAATAAAGTTCCTAATGGGTATTCAAGCAACATTTCATTATGTATTGACATGCAGACTCGAAAGGTTATTGGTCTGAAGAGTCATAACTCACATGTTCTTATGCAATAGTTACTTCTACTGGCTATTAAGAATGTACTTCCTCCCGATATGTTCATCATTTTGGTGGAGCTTTGTTCTTTCTTTTGGAAGTTGTGTACCAAGATTTTGATCGTTGAAGAGCTTGATCAGCTGCAATCCAAAATCATTCTTACGCTTTGTTATTTGAAAATGATCTTTTCGCCATCCTTTTTCACTATGATGGTTCGCCTTACAATCCACTTAGTTCATGAAACAAAGATCGCTGGCCCAGTTCAATATCGATGGATATATTCTATTGAGAGGTACTCATTTTACATATGTGCATCACTATTAGTTCTTATGTTTGCTAGTTATCCTTTTCAACATTTAGTATCATTTTTTGTTCTTTACTTTGTAGATTTCTTGGAAAATTGAAATCTTACTTAAGGAATAAGGCGTGGCCAGAAGGTTCTATAGCTGAAGGTTATATAGGGGATGAGGTCATGTATTTCTGTTCAAGGTACTTGGATGACATTGAGACGGCATTCAACTGATCGCCTTGTGTAGACGATTGTCTTAAATGTGCGCTAACATCAGGAGAGTTGTTAATCCCTCGTGTTGGTAAACCAATTAGAGGAACTGAGAACTTCAAACTAACGACAATTGAGAAGTCGCAAGTACATAGACATGTCTTGATTAATTACACTCAAGTTGAACGCTTCCTTCAGTAAGAATTATATACTCATGTTATTCTATATCTATCCTTACATTTCATGATGCCTTCCCATGATTAATTGTAGGGAATTCAGAAGTCATGTGAAGCGTCAACTCAGGATCCGAACACAAATATCCTCCGAAGTTGACAAAAAGGTCCATCGAGAATTCCCAAGCTGCTTTGCATGTAGAATACTAAATGACCACTACTCACACTCACCAGATTTTAGAGCTCTCACAATTGGCTCTTCTGACCATGCAAAAAGTTTTATAGCATACATTGTCAATAGTTTCAAGTTTTGCACGGTTCCACGAGATCAAGGATTACAAACTAAAAATTCGGGTGTTTATGGCACCTTTGGGATAAGGAGTTATGTGAGAAACAATGACACCAACATGCAATTCGGAGGCGTCCCTTACTATAGAAAGCTTCTTGATGTCGTCAAACTATATTACCAAGGCTGTTTCACTGTGACACTGTTTAAGTGTTTGTGGGCAAATACCACTACTTCCCAGGGACTCACAGCTGACAACTTAGGCATCATATCGGTAAATTTCTCCTGGCAAATTCACACCGGGTAATCTGAAGATGATGAGCAGTATATTCTTACCTCAGAGGCACACCAGGTTTATTATGTCAAGGATGAGAGACACGGGGATTGGAACATGATGGTTCAGTTAAAGCCTCGAGACCTTTACACATGGGTGATGGTGATAACATTGCCTACGAGAGTGAGTCGTTCTAGCTCGCCAATTTCAAAAACTTCTTCCCTGAAGGCATGACAATTTACCTATAGTTCGGTGCGTTTTTTAAGTTCACATAATTTAAATTTAATTTTTGGACAAAATAATACCACACTAACATTTTCTTCACACAATTTTTGTAGAGATGGCGACGAAGAATAATTAAACAAAATTATACTTTTGTTCTTGTAAACCTTAATGTATATTTCTTTAAAAAAATTCAGAACATTATTTGTAAAACCGCTACAAAATCAACTAAAACTGCTACAAATGTAAAAACCGTTACAAAGAACATCATAATAACCGCTACAAAAGTCAACCACTGCAAAACTTATCATATTAACCACTACTAGTGCTACACAAATTCCTATAAACACCCCCACCACACCTCATTTCAAATACTTCTCCATTTCATTCAATCCTTCTTCTCTTTTGTTTTCTCTCATCTAGAATTTTTTTTAATGACTAAGGAGCTGAACAAGATGATCAAATATGGTAAAAAGCTCTTCAATTCTTTCACTTCAATATGTTTTTTCCCTTACATAATATTTATTCTCACTATTTTCCTTTTTTGCAGAAATTGAAGGAAGTTTCTTTACCATTTTCAGTATTCCTTCCATAATGATAACCACATAGTAGATAACATAATAATTTCTTATTACCTACATATCCTTGATAATATTACATATATAAAGTTTATACTTATCCAATTTAATTTAATCATTCTTTTTAAATAATAACTACTATCATCTAAACTATTTAAATAATAAACTATTCTATTCAATATTATAAAAATGGAGACATATAATTATTTTTTTTTTTAATTTTCACAAAATTTTGTAGCGGTCTTAAGAACCACAACCACTAAAAATTTAAAAATAAAATGGGATTAAATTTTTGGCATTACTTTTGAAATTTCTTATGATATTAGTAGTGGTTTAAAAACCGTACAAAGTTTTGGCGCCATTTTTTAAAAATTACCATTTCAATTTTGTAGCGGCTTTGTAACCGCTACAAAAATTGAACCAAATTTTCATTTTTCATTTTCCGTCATGCGAAATTGTGGCGCTAACATTTGTAGACAGATAATGTGTTATTAACATGAGAATATTATAGTATTTTTAATAAGCCGCTACAAATATAGTAGCGGTTTTTAATAACAGCTACAAATCCATTTACAACAGTGAATTTTGTAGTGGTTGACATTTGTAGTGATTAAAACCACTACAAATATACATTTTTAACCGCTAGTAAACTGCATTTTTTTTGTAGTGATTTTCTATTATTATAATTACCGTAGCCAACACATGTAAATAAAATTTATAATTCTATTCTTCCCTTGAGGTCTTATGAGTTTGTCTTTCTTCCACTACGCGCTCCTTCTCATGAGCATTGATACCTTTTATATCATAGATCATTAACCATTATCTTATCTTCTTCTAAGTGAAGATAGTCCCTAATTGCTCAAGAGAGATTTACTTTTATGTTTAAGACTCTTGCTAAGTCTATCCTATGAAGGAGCAAGTTTATCTATGATTGATGAGATGATGACAAATCCATCCACACATGCATTGAAATTATTCAAACCATGTTCTATTCATGCATTTATTTTGTAACACATTTTCTTCAATTATTTCAATCAAAATCAAAACACGTTATAATTATCCTCTCATCTAAATATCTAATTGACCATAGAATTTAGCATGATAATAATCAATTTAATAAACTCAAGATCAATTATGCTTCTTATCACTTTAAAATCATGATTAAAATATTCCATAATTCTATATGCCAATAAACCACATAATTTAAGGTAAAATAATTGCATCATACCAGATCATGAATAAATCTCATGATTCTATAAACTATATTCAATAAAGAAAGATAAATAGATACTTATCTCTCTCCTTTGCCATTAACCAAGTGAATTCAAGATGATTCCTTTGTGAAGTTTCCGAATCAAACCATCCATTTTTTCTAGCAAGCAAAATCGATGTCGTCTCAAAAAGTTACCGCCATCAAATATTTCTAACTTGACAAATTTGTAGTCTACTCCCTCAAAGATGCCATTTGCATTCACAAATTTAAGTCTAAAGATTGTTGGAGGAGATGGATCTCTGAGGAGTATAAGGAGAAGAGATCAATAAGAAAGTAGTGCACAATATTTTCAAGGCATGGGTATCACTTTCTTTTAGGCTTAATCCACCCCACCTATTCCTATCTAATATGGTGCAATTTGGATTGAAGGGCGAATTTCCTATATGATACAATAAATACCCTTGAGTATGGATTGCACTCCCAACACTCAAGCTAAGGCAACAATGACTTTTACAAAGTGATAATTTCACTCTATCTTTGTGTGCACTCAAGGACAAAAGTAATGAGTTTGATCTCTTGTTGTTGTGTGATTTTTGAAGTTGTGTTGTGTTGTTTGTCACAAATGAAATGATGGAGCATGATATTTATAGAATATGAAGTGATGCCTTGAAGTAGTACCTTTTGAAGCAACACCTCTTCAATTAAAATTCATAATCACATATTAGATTCATGAACCAACATAACTTCAATAATCAATAGTTATTTAAAATAACTCTTCCATGAAAGATTACACCTTTTTAGTATGTAGGGTTTTCTTAAAAACCAACACAACCTTCCACCAAGTAGTAGTTACCACACCTTTTTATGAGTGTCTTTAGAAACTAAAAAGACATAACTTTGATGATCTTTAGTGTTATAACCCCCTACACAATCCTTCATATAAATTCTTAATTTATAAGGACATAACTTTTTAACAAACAAATCTTTTCATTTTAAAATATTCCTGCAATAAACAAATTGTAGTTAGGTCAAGTAATCGAAGTCACAAGGTAAATATTGGTAAAGTGACTTAGGGTGGGTATTGAAAATATTTTGGATTACTTGGTTCCCAAAAGAACTTATGACCTATGGACATTGAGCCACCTAATATTCACGAGATAATATAATGCAACTTATTATATACTCCCTCTAGACGTAGTTATGGGCCAACTAGCTAGCTTGGTTGTAAAATATAGCACAAAGATGCAGAATGTACATTTTTTTAAAAAATCACGACCCTCCTGCATTTATTGCTGTTCTTATATTATTTTTCATGGGAATTGATATGCTGCTGATACTAATAAGCCCCTTCATTAGTGATATTAATTTTAGTAAAGAGTGATAAAATTGACAGAATGACTCGTAAGTATATGAAAATTAATTGTTAATTAACTATAAAGAAGTTGTTCATTTGGATAAATTTGGCCTGCCATGCCAAGCCCCATAAGCTACTTTAAAATCCCTGAGAAGATTAAAACTTTCATGTGGCTGGCGGCGCACGGGAGAGCTCATACAGCACAACTCTGGACTAAGAGGGGTATAACTGATCTTGCTTCTTGCCCTTTTCAATGTGCGGAGGACGAGGACTTGATGCACCTCCCAGAGACTGTGTTAACGCTCGTGAAAGGTGGACCTCAATTGTTAAGCCAGGTATGTGGGACAATTTTACTAATTTGCAGGGTGCTGAATGGATTGAGTGGAACCTGAAGAATGCTGCGGGTCGGGATTTCACAAAGAAGGTCAGCTGGCCAACCTTATTTGGCTATGTTTGCTGGGACATCTGGGTCGACAGATGCCGGAAGCTGTTTGGAGACGAGGACAACATTGACTATCAAAATGCCCTATCTAGTTTCTTTTGGGCGAGCTGGGATATGGACTTAAGTGCTTATTGTAATTTTTACTCCCAAGCTGCTAGTGGGACTGGAGACTAACAGGCGAGAGAACAGGGCTACTACACTCTTGAAGCGGACGGATCAGTCCTTGACTCCGGTTAGAGTGGAAGTGCGGGTGTCATTAGAGGCAATGATGGGGGCTGGGTGTGTGGGTACATGTGTAAACTTACACACGTGCTGCCCGTAATTGCCAAAATTATCGCAATCATTCAGGGACTTCAAATCTGCTGGAGTAGGAACATCAACAACCTTATTCTCTATACTGACTGTATTGAAGCTATAAATTTAATCACTAGGGGTTGTGGCCATACACACCCCTTTAGAGAGGTTATAGAGGAGTCTAGGCTCTGGTTGTCGAGAGATTGTCATATTCGTATTAAACATATTCCTAGGGATCAAAACCGACAGGCCGATTACTTAGCGAAGTTATCCCATGATTGTATTGAGAACTTTGTCATCTTTGATCACCCACCACCTCCTCTTCTGGTAGGCGGTGGTTGATGAGAGTTTTTTTGGATGTGCGCCTCTGTTTGAGGTGTATCTTGTACTAATCTTTGATAGATTAATGAATTCCAGTTTTTTATTAAAAAAAAAGGACTCTGCTAACTTTTTAATAATATATTCATACACTAATTAATTATAGGAAAAATTTTAGTCAGCCCCTTTGTTAGCAAATTAATATCAGTCAATCTCCAAAACTTTCTGAAACTTCACTGCACCCTATGGTCAAAATGAAATTAATCTTTATGGGTGAAAAGACAATGATGCCCTTCTTTTATTATTATTTTTTTAAGAAAAGTATTTATAAGACAAATAAAGGGATTCAAAAGAACCTTACAAAACAAATATGGGATATTTTGGTCATTTACAAAACAAATATGAAAATTCACAATAAGACAAATATGGGCATTTACAAGACAAATAAAGATACTTACAATACAAATAAAGAGATTCAAAAGAATATAGGAATTAAAAATATTTTGGTCATTCACAAGACAAATATGAGCATTTATAAGACAAATATAACAATTTACAAGATAAATGACATAAGGGCATCATTATCTTTTCACTCACAAAATTTAATTTTATTTTGATCATGGGGTGCAATGAAGTTTCAGAAACTTTTTGGAGTTGATTGAAATTAATTTGCTACTAAGGGGGCTAAATGAAATTTTCCCTTAATTATATTATGCCATCTCATTTTTTTTCTAGCTAAACAAAGATATCCTTTTATTAAAGATAATTCTATTTGAGATAATATTAAGCACTAAATGTAAACACCTCTCCATTATTCTATCTCATTTTAATTCACTCCAACTTCAGTTTGCAAAATTCAATTGAAATAGACTGTTACTTTCACCAACGTTGATTTAAACAAGCACTGAGTCATTAACAATCCCTATAGGCTATATAACGAATGAGATGAGAGATTTTTTTTTTTTTGAAAAAATTAAGGACAATTTAATAAATGCACAATAAAACTTACTTACAAGTAATTTCACTGTATTTAAAGAGTATTTTTTAGGAAGAATTACACTAACGTCCTAAGGAAGAAGAGAAATGAAAAAATGGTCCCAATAGATTGTAAAATGAAAAAATGATTCCATGGAGTTGTTAATACAGGCTCCTGGAGTTGTTAACGAGTTGTCAATACAGGCTCTTGAAGTTGTTAATGGGACTATTTTTTCATTTTGCAATCTACAAGGACCATTTTTTCATTTTTTCCCTTCCTTGGGATCTCATTGTAATTCTCCCTTTTTTTTATGATTTCAAGAAACTTTTTGATAGTTTGGTATTGTTGTGTGAATCTAAGAATGATTTTCTCTAATATAAACGGTCAAAAGTAAAAACAAAGAATCAAATGGCTCCTTTCCTTCTATTTTAAGAGGCACATATATTCAAGCAGAGATGCTGGATATCTGATTGCCCTTTCATTTTTCTGTGTGAGGCTCTTTAAGATCCGAATTTTCCTTAAATAGGCCCCAAAACAAAAACCACACTGAAAAACTCATCAAATAAATTTTGAATCTTTCATGACTTTGTTGAGATGTTTCACAGCTTTTTCAAAACTTGATGATGATTTGCACAGTAAAAAAATTTCTCATGTTTGTAGAGGAATCATAAATAAGGAAAGGGTTGTCCTCCACAACTGCAGCCTGAAAGATCAAGCGGACCCATTTTGTAAAAGTTGCAGAGATTTCTCATTTCATTAATTAATTTCTTGGAAGAAATTGAAATGTACAACAATTTCACAGACCAACTCTGAGAGTGCCACTTAGTTATTTACAATGAAATTGAATACTTTCACCAAACCCCTTTATTGAATTGAGGTTACCACAACAAAGGATTAAATAAAGCTGTCACTGAATGGACAGGGCCATGGGCATCACTGACACGCATCAAGTATTTATTCACATTGTGGCAATTTAAAGACCGTCCCAATTTGGCAGTATTATAACTCGTCTTTTATTTTAAATATAATACTCAGTTAATTTTTAAAAAAAATTAAAAAAATTAATTAAATTTCTTTAAAATATTTATATTTATCATTTTTTTTTTCAAACTAATTTTTCAAACTTATAAATTGATATATAATTTAAACGTACACAGCATATGATATGATTAAGTAGCTTATTTATATTCTTTAATCTTTTTGAAAATAGCCAATTAGGTCTTATATTTAGGACCGAAGGGAGTATGAATTTTTTTGGAAGGGTTGAGAAATTTAGGAGGGAAAATCATTACTGAGTCTTAAAGAAGTAATGTAATACATTTTTTTACAATAAGTAAATAGGATGCAATAATAAGTTATGTGCAAGAAATGATAATAAGTTTACCTTGTTCCCATATTTATTATTAAATTTTTTTGGTTATATTCATTCCTTAAGGTTTTACAGTGATTTTTGCTATTAATTAGTATATTTCCTCATATTTTATTTACGCATAACTCAAATTTTAAATATATTTTTTAAAATTTACCCTTCATATACATGTTGATAGGATAATTAACAGGATGCATGTAAAAGAGATAATTAACGTACATGTTGATAGAAATTAATAATGAGATGGATGAACTGTAATGGCGTTTGAAAAACTTGCAATTAAACTACTTTTAGATTATGTCTGGGTGTGTGAGAATTGCTTGTAAAAATCTTAGAGTGTGTGTGTGTGTGTATTTAGCGGGTACGGTATATATATATATATGTATATATATATATATATATATGATATATCTATTTAATTTAAATATGTCCATGAGTACAAGGTGGATTCACAAACTGCGTAAATTGGTTCTTCACATTATAATCATATATTGGATCTAGCATGTAAAAAATTAAAAGGAAAAAGTAGCTAAAAGGAAGCAAACACAAGTAGTCAAGTAGAGCAATTCTTTTAAAGTTCTCACCTGCCTCTCTGCGCACAATAACACTTAGCAAAAGCAAAGATAATTTTCAAGAGTAGGAAAAATAAAAGAAAGAAATTTTATATACTGTTCGCAAGATGGTTATATTTAGTTTTTGTAATTCCGTTATGTGGAAAATCTAAATTTAAAAGAACAATATATTTACGTCGTAATCTCTTTTGTTGCATTCATGAGTTTTAAGTTGTAATAATCTTCAAAAGGAGACATTGAGGGCCCACAAGGCAGAAATTGACATTATGGGCTTAAACAATTTGGAAATTTTCCAAGGTAGTACGTTGGACATGTTAAATATTAAAGGACACTTGAAATTGGGGAAAATTTTTTAAAAAGAACTTTTAAATGAGTAAAAGACGCATAGGTGTTCCGAAATTTAATATCCCAGATCAGTGTGAGTGCCTGAACTGGAATACTAGAATTGAATGTAAAATGACAGATTTAGCCCTTGATGAAAGAAAAGAAGTTGTTGATAACAAAAGAAGGTAACGCGATACAGGGTGAGCGTCAGCGCGCGGAAACGTAAGTGGGAGGCGAGACAAATAGGAGTGAGGTATGTATTTTTATTGAATCGACAATGTTCTTACCCCGCGTGGTCGAGCTGAAGCAAAACCATTCTCGTCAATTGGTGAAGTTGTGACACGGTGTTGAGATGTAGGAAATTGTGATTTTATTGTTGTGAGAATGTTATACATACAATTGCGAATGATTTCAGTGAAATTGTGAAACAAAACCTATGAAAACCTAAAGATAACTTTCGAAAATCGAATGTTATCCTGTGAAAACATTATCGGAGTTTGTGAAAACCTAATGAAAAGTTGGTAAATATGTGTAGAGGTCAATTTAGGTGAGGAAATTGTGAAATTCATAGAAGAACTTGTGAATCCTTATGCAGAACTTGTGAATGATTCTCCATAAGTTGTGAGACCTTATTTAACTGTGGGGAGATAGATTTTTCCAATTGTTGTGGTTGTGATGGGAATGTTGTAAAATGGTATGAGAATGCAACCCACTTGACTCTGCTATCATGACCTTCTAAAACATACTTGACCACAGCAGCTATGCTACCAAAAAGATCTGTGTTCATGTAACCTAATGTAAGTACACATTAAACTCGAGATTAATGAGGTGGTTATATTTGATCTTCAGCAGAGGATAGTTCTTGGTGATATTCAGATACCCTTTGTGAAGTATGTTGTTTGGTCTAATGATATGGAACGTGTTGCCTTGCTCAGCAAACATGGCATTGTCATCGCTAGCAACAAGCTTGTGCATCAATGTACCCTGCACGAGACAATCCGTGTAAAAAGTAGAGGCTGGGATGACAATGGTGTTTTTATTTACACAACTTTAAATCACATCAAATATTGTCTTTCAAACGGAGATAATGGCTAATAAAAACACTTGATGTCATAGTTTATATTTCAAAGATTTTTGGAAATACAATCTTCTGTTTGGATTGCGATGGGAAAAGCAGGGCTATAGTTGTTGATGCTACTGAGTATTTATTCAAACTTTCTCTGTTGAGGAAAAGGTATGATCTTGTTATGAATATGATAACAATCTAATCTAATGAGGTAGAAACAAGATCCTGTTAAAGCACACATTAAACTCGAGTTTGATGAAATTTATACTTGAGTTTTGTTTAGCACTGGAGGGTAACCGAAGAGTGATGGTGTGAAGTCGCATCAAACTTGAGGTGTTTAGAAGCTAACTCTAGTGCGTACTTGTATTACTTCCGCATGACGACTCAAGTTGGCCCATATATCACTCGAGTTATAAACATCACTGGAGGGTAACCAGATAGTGCGTGTTTCAAGCTGCATTGAACTTGAGTTGTAAAGAACAGACGACAGTGAGGCAGTGTTATGAATCCACGGATGGACTCGAGTTTCTAATCTAAAAACTGGAGTTATCCTGATCACTGTAGGGTAACCGAAGAGTGATGTTGTTGTCAACACCCGTTTCCATTTCGATATACACAGAGTAATAGAGACCAAGTTCCACAGGCATACAGAAGAGTATATATATACTGATAAAAGTATTTGTTTACAGTCCAAAGTCAACCCTACAGAATGCGACAATATACACCACTATTACAAAATATCCAAAAGTATTTTAGACATAGACTATCTATAACCACGAACTTTGGATTTGCCTTGAGGCACATGTCAGTCACTTCCCTTCGTCTACATTCTTGCCTTTTGATCCACTGGCGCCCGCTGAGATGTTTGGTTTAGAAAAAGGGGTGAGATTCTGAAGAATCTCAGTAGAAACATGCTATCGTTCATAGAAAATGCGAAAAGTAAATATGATATATGCCATGTATGCACCAATTAATGAACAATATAAACATATCATCTGCATGTATACATGAGTAGGGCCAAGCCCCATTATTCTGCACCGGTTGGTCTTCCGCCAACTCCAGTGTAAGTGCCTCTAGCACTACTGGCCCCTCTCTGGGCAAAACATGTTGATTAACAAAGCGCATTTACAAACATTGGCATTCACACAATCATATAACTATGGCATGATGTATGAAGGATAATGTCCCTACCTCAAAGTTCTATCGACCCCTTTCTGTGCGCCTCGTGAAACGTGTTGACTTTCGGCTCCCGATTCGGTCCTAAAATATTAAATGTACAAGAAATAGGTTATAACCTATCCAAGTATCATTTTAGACACTTCCATAGTGTTTTTTGTGGTTATATTAGCCTATGGTGAAAATTTACCAAAATGCCCCCGGGACCCCGGCCCGGCCCCGATGGCACGTTTTCCCAAAATTTTGACTAGGGCTATCCTGACATATTTTCATCCAAGGAATCCATTTCCGGACTCAAAATTATCAAATTCAATGTCAAATTACGAAATTGCCCTTGGCAGCCCTACTTTTAGGGTTTTAGGGGCGTTTCCGTAATTATGCTTTCTCAGCCTTTTCTGAAAAAGTGCCCAACTGTAACCCCACCTATTTTCGCCCACTGAATCCAATGGAACCATAAAATCATTGAAAATCCAACTCTAAGGCCCTCAAACATCCCTGGCCGAAATAATGGTTTTCTCCGGGAAAAATCGGGGTTTTACGATTTCGGCTCCGTAAACGCGTTCCTTTCTACTCCTAACCACTTTATTGACTATTCCATTAGGTTATAACTACCATTTAGTATCAATTTGGGCAGCATAACATCCCCACATACCCATTTCCAAAAATTAAAACCAATGGCAATCCGGCGAAATTTCACCGATTAAATTGCCCACAGCAACCAGAATAGTCAATATACGAAGGTTTGGAAGTTACCTCAAGCTCCAACAAGATTTTCCCAAAAATTGCTGAAAACCCTAAGTCCTTAAACACCCAAATTTGAGCTCCACAAACCTTAAAGAACGTAGAAGGATAGCTTAGGAGCGGAGTTATACGCGTTAGGTAAGAATTTACCGAAGAAATTGCCTTACCTCGCGAGTTCTCTTCTCTTTCTTCCTCCAAGAGCTCTCAACGTTTTTTTCACCTTTGCTCCAGCTGAATACGTCGGTTTAGGGCTGATATGAAGAGGATGATGTTACTTTATCTTATATATTGCATAACATGTAATTATTTATTAATTTTCCAAAAATTCAAAAACTAGTTTTTATGTACATAAACTTATGTACATGTAATCATACCCATTAAGCCCAACCAATATTTCCTTCTCCATGCCACATGTAGGAGACTCCTAGGGGTCCCTCCCTATGGTCTCAATTGGCTTCACAACTTGTTCCGGTTACGTATACACGTAAAGTCTCAATTTTGGTCAAAATTGCACTTTTGCTCAAATTTTCCATAAATTCATATTAAATTGACCAAAATATTCTAAATATATTTTTAACCTTTATTTTCCTTAATTAATTGAAATTAACTTCAATTAATTAAAAAAATAATTTATTTTGTGCTATTTTGACAAAATTACGATTTTGCCATCACCTTTCTAATCCAATTTCTTCTCTTATTTTTCCTTGGCCAATTTTCATCTATTTTTGGACCAAATATTTTCTCTAATATTCTTTTATTTTTGGACCTTAATATTGGGCTTTTTAAATTACCCAAATTAATTCCATAATTATTTTTGCCCAATTTCCCATGAAATTGAACATTTATAAATTCATAAATTCCAAATTCATGAATATTCACCATTTTATTGAATTTCTCAAATATTTAAAATAATTTTGGTGAATATAAATTTTGGGGTGTTACAGTTCTCCCCCACTTAAATAAATTTCGTCCCCGAAATTTGCTACACCTGATCAGCCATAAATTCCGGGTAACGTTTCTTTACACTTTCGAGTTGTGAAAGTCTAATTGGATGTTGTGAAAATGTAAGACTGTGTTGGTAAACTCGAGTTATCAACAGACAACTCGAGTTCTGCATTCTATAAGCCTAATCACTCGCCGGTTACCCTCCAGTGACGATATGAACTCGAGTTATGAATGGCAAATTCGAGTTGTGAAAGTCTAACGGGATGTCGTGAAAATGTAAGACTGTGTTGGTAAACTCGAGTTATGAATTCATAACTCGAGTTCTGCGTTCTATAAGCTAATCACTCGCCGGTTACCCTCCAGTGACGATATGAACTCGAGTTGTGAATGGTAAATTCGAGTTGTGAAAGTCTAACGGGATGTCGTGAAAATGTAAGACTGTGTTGGTAAACTCGAGTTATCAATTCATAACTCGAGTTCTGCATCCTATAAGCTAATCACTCGCCGATTACCCTCCAGTGACGATATGAACTCGAGTTGTGAATGGCAAACTCGAGTTGTGAAAGTCTAACGGGATGTCGTGAAAATGTAAGACTGTGTTGGTAAACTCGAGTTATCAATTCATAACTCGAGTTCTACATCCTATAAGCTAATCACTCGCCGATTACCCTCAAGTGATGATATGAACTCGAGTTGTAAATGGAAAACTCGAGTTCTGCATCCTATAACATTCGATTTTCGCAGGTTATCTTTGGGTTTTCATAGGTTTTGTTTCACAACTTCACTGAAGCCATTCGCAACTGTATGCATAACATTCTCACAACAATAAAATCACAATTTCCTACATTTCAACACCGTCTCACAACTTCACCAATTGACGCGTTCATATGTTGTTTTAATGGTTTAGAAATTTCAAAAGTTGCAATTCAAACTTCCTCACTTAACAACAGAATTTCACAACTTATTTTACAACCTTCCTCATTACGTTTTATCCACATTTCCCAAACTTATCTTAACCCATGCACATTCTCACAACATAGTTCATAGGTTTTGTCACCGTTACATTTTATCCACATTTCCCAAACTTATTTTAACCCATGCACATTGAACCGCCATTCTAATCAGCTGGAGAAGTTAAAATGAAATACATTTTTTAACACAATCACTTACCGAACTTCAGCACCGAAGCTCAAATTAGCATCCGAACATCGGTACCTCTGCAACTGCCAATTATCCAATGCCTTTCACCACAACCTCTCCTTGCCTTCGCTCCTCCTCAAATCCACCCCAAATTCGCCCCACAGCGTCGCTGCCACTATCCTCTCTCAACGCCACGGAACCAGGGTCGACCAACGGCACCGACGACGCCAGAAGAAGATGAAGAGTCCCGACCACGTTTTCGCACAATTTCGCCCTTCTTATCACGGCTCCCTCAACATTTTTTAATTAAAAACTCTCAGGGTTACGCACGTCATTTTGTCTCAAATTCAATATCCCAAGTTCAGGCACTAGCACTTTTGTGGAAATATGAAATTTCGGAACACCTCTGCGTCTTTTATTAATTTAAAAGTTCTTTTTGAGGGATTTTCCCTTGAATTTGTAAGAGTAAATGCGACATGTGACAATAAAAAATTTAACTTGTTATTTTCAAGTTAATTACTTTAAAAAACATAAGTAAAATTTCTACATTTGACAACAGCGTATTTACATTTTGACAAGTCAATCCCTATTTTATTATTATTTTTTTTTTGCATCTTTAGCTATGCTCCCAAAAAAACCTGCGGTAGAAAGGATCAGAATGATATTGAAACAAGGATATTGTAATCATAATACAATGATTTTATGTTGGATTGAGCTAGCAAAAGAAGCAAATTGAGAAAATAGAAAACCCAAGATAATATTTAAGAGCAAAGTTTTAATTTCTCATAAGTTTACAATACAAACTAGCTAGGTAAGATCAAAAGGCTAATTAAATTAAGCTAATAAAAAAAGACAGATCAGAAGCTGGTTAAATTTAGAGTTATTCTCTAAGTTACATATACTAAGTCCTAATAAGAATAATGACCTAATTAATCAAACCTACTTCAGCCTTTTCATTATTGGGAAGTCAATACCCGAACCCACTATCCTTCGAAGATGGTAATATTAACTTTTAGCTTCTGCAACGGATACTTCAAGGTGCGTTCATTGACTTTTTCCCCTGCTTTCCCAGCTTTTTCTCCTTTCTCGATATATCTTCCCCCTAACAACTTAAAGTTCATTGACTTTTTCCCCTGCTTTCCCAGCTTTTTCTCCTTTCTCGATATATCTTCCCCCTAACAACTTGAAGGAGAAACAACTTTGAGAAATGTATCGCAATTTATAGAAGGGAAAATTTCTATAAGATTTCAAGAAAAAAATAGAATCATTAAAAAGCTCCGTAATAAGTGAGGTGCAACATTAAATAATGATAAATTTTAATACAAGAAATGTGAACAAATTCATAGTACTACTTACTTGTTATTAAAACTTTTCAGTGATTATATTCGTTATTTGAGATTCTCCCCTTATAGAAAGATAAAAATGAGTGATTATTTGAAGATATATAAAAGATTACCACATTATTTTAAGTTAGATGACCGCAGCCTTGATCCTTTCAACAGTGCACTTAATCAAACTGTTAACAGTAGCGACTGAGCCCAGAGAGAGTTTTGCTGTTGGAACAGAATCAACTAAGATCTGAAATGCAACAGTGAGAAGAGAACCTCCTGATAATGATGATGATAATCCAACATCATCAACAAAAACATTCCCTGATGATCCTCCTCCTCCATTATTGTTGTTCAGTGAGGAGGAGCCATCAGGAAGAATGGCAAAACCAGAGGGCAAGAGAGCAACATAGTCAGGGTCTCCTCCTCCAAGCACATTGTTCATCGCGACAATATCCACCGGAGCATATATCACATACGACCCCGTCGCGTCTGTACAGCTCTCCTGAAGTATCACCATGTTGCTCTGGCTTGAATTTGCACTCTGCAATAATAATAACACCCACACACCTCTTAATGTTCATGTATATATGATTCACAAGATATTCTTACATTATATAAAGAAGCTAGTTAAGCTTCTTACATTGACACGAAGTAGAGACACAAAATTTCCTGGATCACGACCATTTGCTATGTGAGCCATTTCTTGGACCATACCTCCATTGGATAAAATATCCCACTGCATTCAAATTCAACAAAATCAGACGACGTACTATTAGATTTTTGAGATGTAAGTATATATTAGGGTTATCTTTTTATCAAAATAGCTTCGATCATTTTTCTAATTAGTCCATTGGGACTCTTATATTTTGATACTTACAATAGCCAGCTAGCAACAAGTGTTAGATTTGGGGATTTAGGTATACATTAGGTTGGTCTTTCTTATCAAAATGACTTAATTTAACAGGAACTGCTTTAAGATTATATTCCTTCTTTTCAATGTTCATGTAATCAATGTGAGGCTTTTTTTGATGTATTCTAATAACAAAAACTAGCAGTAGTAAATTAATAATGAAGCAATGATGAAGTACCTCGCTTCGGGAGCTTTCATGTCGGAGGAAATTGAAGACCCTGTTGGGAGGAACAGGGAGGCAGAAGGAAGTAGCAGCACTGAGAACAATACCAGGAGGCCTGCCAGGATCATCCATACTCTTTCTGGTCATCACCCTGACATCATCATTCCCAGTTGATGATAGTGTTGTCCATGCATGTGCTGTTGAAGCCCCTACTCCTGCACAGAAGCTCATCACCATTCTCTCCGCTAGCTTCAGCATACTCTTCCTTCCCTCTGAACTTGTTATCACTGTTCATCATTCATATAGGAATCCATTACTATGAATAGCTATATAATAAAGTACCATATATATATATACACATATACTTGACCACAGTAAGCTTTGGAGTAATACTAAAGGTTGCTGTCATGTAATTAAGAGGTCATGGATTCAAATATTAAAAACAGCCTTTCTACTTGTGAAGATAAGGCTGCACACATCTGACCCTTCCCAGACCCTATCTGATGGGAGCCTTGTGTACTGGGTCGCCCTTTATATACACACACACTTGAGTTTGTGTTTGTTTTAAATGACAAGTTAATTAGTCTCATACCACAAAGGTCCCCTGCAGGTATGTTGCAGACCATAGAACTAGCAATACGTTCACATTGTCTATCTAGTGTGGCCACCCAACGTTTAGCTCCAAAGGCAAGGCCAGAATTGACTAAGGGTCTGTATATATTGTGCAAATTTCTATCATCCATCACTTCTACATGCTCAATCCAAGTGACCTGCAGAGATGCATTATTAGATTCATATATAGAAGAAGAAGAAGAAGAAGAAGAAGAAGAAAACTAGTTAGACGACGCACGTGTACAGTTCTTGAACTGTATGAGCAACATATATACGAGTAGCAGTGTGAAATGTCACCTTAGAGTATCCATTTGGCAATTCTTGGATGAGACAACCAGAAGGCCTTCTTCGGCTTTTAGATAAAGCAGCTGGTCGTAGGTTGTCTAAGGAAACATCGACCACTGCCCATGTCCCATCTGCGTGCTGCTTACAGTACCTAACGAAGTGGTTCTCTCTTGTAGGAACAAGAGGTGAAGGCACTTGGAACTCAGCTGACATCTGTAGTAATTATTAAGACCAAACAAATTCTTACATGAAATCAATAATCGAATACTACCTCTGAATCTTAATATAAAATCTCACTTGCATTGTAAATTGCATTATGAGATCTTATATCAAGGACAGGAGGTTCATATTGATGCATTTTAATTTGTCTGCTTCATTTCAATCCTCAGATTAAGGTTAAAAAAAAAAAAATCAATTACCACTTGTAGTGCTCCGTTATAGTTTCCTGCCACTCCAGTTGACAGGACTTCAAGTGTCATTGCTCTTGAAACAATGCCGCAAAACACCCTTGACCATTGATTCTGAAATCCGTAATCAATTATATATATATATATATATATATATATTACTAGCAAAGTCTTTAATCATGGGGTTGAGGTGCAAATTTGCTGAGGAAGTTTTTATTGAGAATCAATGTTACCCTGAAAGTTTTTCTAAGTTTTGTTTTGCCCCAAAAATGTTAAAATTGAGTAATATTACCTCTTACTGTTAAAAAATTAACAGTTAATATCAATTTTTTAATGGTTAACATTAATTTTTTAATGGCATAAGATAATATTACTACATTTTAAAATTTTTGATGTGACATTAAACTTGAAAAACTTTATGGGATAATAGTATTCGTTAGTGAAAACTTCCAAAACAAATTTATAGTTTAGCCTTTAATCATTAATATAAAGAAATATGAAAATGAACACATAATTACCACGTCCATGAGAATCTCAACAAGGTTAACATGGTTCATGATAACGACAGCGGATTCTCTTGAAGCTTCAGATATTAATCCCAAAGGTTTAGGACCCGATAAGCCCCTAGGAAAAGTCCTCAAGTATTCCTCTTCATTAAGAACTTCATTATGGTCACTAGAGATAACCCACAAGGGTTCTCCAGCCTGAGCCAATCTGGTGAGTTCCTCCATTGCTGCAACAGCAAGCTCCACAATCATGGGCTTGTCAGCTTCACAAGGCACTGGCAGTGATGACCTCATAAGATCACTGTTACTCACACTACTGTACATTTCCCCTACTGTCCCTGACTGTGACACAAAATTACTACCAACTCCAAGATCTTCCAGCGACCGCGAAGGAAGGTGATGAGATGAAAAGTGTGAAAAGGATGTCACTGGCTTCCCAACGTATTTGGCTGCAATTCCTGATATCCTATCTATCTGATCAAGTAGAAAAAGAGAAGGTCAAGATGATTATTATTATGATCTGATGATGTAATTTTGAAGAGTTGGCAATGTTAAGATTTATACACACTCATATATATTGTTGATGTGAGTAACATATATACATATATATATAATATAATATTTCAGAAGTCCTTATTTTTTCTTTACACCAATGTAATCCTTCAAATTCCAACAAATATACCTCTTCTCTTAAGCGAGCATTCTCAATCCTGAGGTGCTGTTCGTCAAAGGACATTTCACCAAGAGCAGCAGGGCCTCCACAGTTAGGGCATGAAGCGTTGCTTAGGGCTTCCTTGTACCTATTGTTCTCAGCACGAAGCTTTTCATTTTCAGCCTTCAAAATAGAATTCTCATGGCGCTCATGTTGTGCCTGTATATATGTGTGTGTGTGTCAATATAATCATGATGAGAAATAATGATTATTAAATGATGATGCAGCTAATATGATTAAGCCTTTTAAAGAGATTGCATTTTACACTGAAACCATCTAACCAAAAGCTTAAATATAATCTAACTTTACCTTCATTTGGGTGCGCTTGTTTTGGAACCAAAACTTAACTTGCAAAGGCTCTAATTCCAGCTCACGGCTCAGCTCTTTCCTTTGTTTGTCATCTGGGTGAGGACACTCCTTGAAGAAGCTGAAAGAGAAATTTTTACACAATTATAAATAGCTAGTTTTGGGGATTCAGACTCAAATTGAGTCAAAGGTCAAATAATTATAATACATACCCTTCCAACTCTTGTATTTGGCGCTGCGTGTGGCGGTGGTAGCGCTTCTTTTTGGGACGTTGCTCGGCGGGGTCTTGGTCATCGCCTGAAGGAGTTTCCATGGTTGTTTCAGTCACCGATCTGGTCTCGAAATCATCTTCATTGGTCTTCCTTATTCCCATTACATCACTGTCCGACGACATCTTGTGGGACATGTCCAGCATATTATTAGAATCAAACATGTTTGGCTGTTGAAACATTTTGGCCACACAAATCCCGAAATTCTGGAAGCTACACGGTTTGCTCTTTCCAATCTGCCAGACACAGATGTTAAGTCAACAACAAAACGGAAAAATAAAAACACATTGTAGAAGCAGGCTGAACTGAACAAGAAAAAAAATTTTAAAAAAAGTAGAAAAAAAATTAAAAGGGCTTTGGGAAAGGCCCTGAGGAAGATTTAGTTGAGGTTTTGAAGGATCAATTTCTCTCTCATGGGATGATACTCTCAAAATAAGATCGTTAGTTCTCTGTTGAAATTTGAAGGATTATATTGATATTCAGATACTTACACAGTATGGCAAGAGGAACTTACAATGTAAGAGAACCCATATAAAGGACGCTGCCCTTTTTCCTCGCCAAAAGAACCCTCATTTTCTTCTTTATTTAAAACTTTTGATTATTGAAATATTACAGCAGAAACAGAAACCAAAATAAATATTATTGCTTCTGTGATTATCAACTATATTCATGATAAAAGCCATTGTGTTACATGTTTTCTCTAAGAAAACGAAATTCCCACTATATATATATATATAATGCTGCTGTTGGTGAGAAAATACGTATTAGTTTTCGCGTCTATTCAAATATTTAATTTCTGTTTTCCTAAAACTTGGCAAAACTTAAAATCTTCGTACAACAGGGTACTATCATCTGTTTTATTAGGGGGAAAAGCAAAAAAGAAAAGATAAGCTCACCTGAACGTATATGGAAGATGGATTAGCTAGCCTTGAAGAAGAAGATCGTTATAGAGAATAATCCTCTTTCTTTGCTTAATTAAAATTCTGTGGCATGCACTTGCAATTCTGATGCATGTTTCTTCTTCCTTCTTCTCTCTCAGTTCAAAGTGGTTGAGTCACTGAAGAAGAAATTGACATTTTTCTGGAGAGTTTGATGAGAACAAAATCTCTCTGGATCAACGAGAGAAGAAGCTTTGAACAAGAAGAAAGAAGATTGAGCAAGTTTTGGGCTTTTCTTGTAGTTGTAAAAGAGGCGAAAAAAGACTTTTGGGGTTTTGTTTTTAGTCCTTAATACTGCTCTCTCTCTCTCTCTCTATCTGTTTACGTGCAAGAATTGGAGACTCTAAAAGCCCAAGAGGCGCACAAAATCAGAAAAGACAAAACGAAAATAGGGTTGACATTGTGTGAAATGGTTGACACAGAGACTATTGTAAGTTGTAACGCACTTCAAAAATCTCTCGCTTTTTATCTTGGGACTCGACAAGTAACGGAGAAAGTAGGTTAAAGTAGCAAGTCAAACTTTGGAGAATGGTAGACCCAAAAGGAACGGTTAAAAGGGCACATGCAAGCAGAAGAGACTTTGTAGGGTTGGAGAAGGAGAAGGAGGCAGAGAGAAAGATGTTTGAATTGTTGGGAAATAGGGACCTGTAATTTGCGATTGAGACGTTGTAGTGTTAATTATAACAAGGGTTTTATAACTTTCATTAATGGAAGCGGATGGCGTGGTGGAAGAAGAGGAAGAGGAGAGGGAGACTGTTGGGGGGAGGGAGAGAGAGAGAGGAATCAAGAGATAGATGAGGAGGAAGAAGATGATGGGGGTAGTGCGGAAGAGTTATTGCAGAGGGTATTGAGGTGTAATGGCATTTATGGAGGGCGAATCGACATAAATGCATTAGAGAGAAAAGAGAGATGTAAAGATCATGATATGGTTGGAAGAAAATTCTCACTCTCTACCCAAATACTAAAACCGATCTTTTTTACAAGGAGCAAGTACCTTTTATCTGAAATTTTAATCTGGGTTTTTAATTTTTGCCACAATTAAATATATACCACTTATTATTTTTATGTAATATATGTCCATATGTTATCTCTCATATATTTTTTTTATAAATAAGGATATAATTGATAAAAAAAAGATACATATTTAATATATTTATTATTTTTAACAAATATTTTTAAAGAGCATGAATTTGATAGGTGTTTCTTATAAAAATGACTACACTGGGTGTAAGTCACTTCTATTAATTGACACCCATCAATAAAAGTATCAAAAGTATCAAGATGATTCTTATTATAAGTTCACTTTTAGAATCAATATTTAATCCTAAATATAAGTCATCTTACATGTTATCAATGAAGTTTTCCAAGTTTATCGTTATTTAGTTCTTGTTGAAAAGAGAAAAAGAGGAGAGAGATGTGAGAGTGATTTGTAAATGAGGGGAGAAATTTTTTTTAATAAAGATAAACTTGAAAAACTTTAAGCATGTTTAATGACTTGACTAACAAAATCATTGGTATATGAGAATTAGTTAAAATAGACTTATAAAAAGGATCAGAGTGATAGTTAAAAATATTAAATTTGTCATAAAATTTGCATGACCACATACCATATTTTTTTAAATATTATTACTTGTATCATTTAATTATAAATTCACATAAAATAAATAAGATACATGATTGTGTGTGATTTGAAAACTTAATTGACAACAGATATAAAGGAATTAATGTAAGTTTTTCTTTCTTTCTAACATTATCCTTATTGACTACATTAAACTCCAAAATATATGAATTTTTATTCTCTCTTCACCCTTCTTAAATATGAATATATACAAAAAAAATATTCAATATTTCTTAAAACTAGGAAATGCTTTTATAAAAACTAGTAAGGATACCTTCTAAGCCACCATGTAGAGCTGGTAAAAAATAGGGGTTGGCCCTTCATGGGTCAGGGCCTAAAAGAGTCGGCACTTTTAGGTCCGGTTTAAGAAAAATAGTCATTTTTTGAGATCGGTTGTTAAGCATAAGGGTAAAGCCGGCCCTACAGAGCCGAAGTTATTTTAATAATCTTTTACTATTTTTTCAACTTTTTTGAAAGAAACAAAATTACAACAATAAAAGTCCTAATTCAACATAAAAATGTTGTCAAAATTAATGTGTAAACGGTATGCATCATATAACAAACAAACACGATCAATAAGTTATAATCAAAGGTAAACTATTATCCATATACTACAATGACAAATAATTAATGAGAAAACTTAATAAAATTAAAAATACTTCTTATAAATATATCTTGAAATGTGTAAGTAGTCAACAAAATAAACAACACAAGATATAAGCAAAACAATCACTAGAAAATAAGTCAAAAAACACAAAATTAGTAAGAATACTTATGAAATAAGAAATATCTTTTATACGTTTTTAATTTTTAGGATTCTTAATACAAGATGTTCTTATTACTTAATTCTAAAAAAGATAATCACAAATAAATATTTGCATCATCATTGACAAAGTATAAAAAATCAATTATATTATTATCATATAAATAATTTAAAAAAAAAATACGGGCCTAAAAGGGCCGGCCCTTGACCCGACAAGGCTGGCCCTTTTAGTCATGCCCTTATAAATTCAGAGTCTAAACAGGTCGATCCAAAGGGCTCAGCCCATTTTCCTAACTCTACCGCCCCATAATAGGGAGAAAGGGAGTACAAACTTATTACAAAAAATATACAAGACTTCATAATTTGTTGCTGAGTTATTGTATATGGCCCAAAAAATTTAGTTACATTGAATATACTATGTAGCATTTTTGTCTTTTTTATTTTTACCTTAGTTGCATTAACTTTTTGATGAAAAGTATGTGCATGATTCATAATATAAGTCATTTCTAATTAATTCATATAAACTAAATAATGAAAATTAACTTGTTAAATATATCTTGAATTGAAAATTTTCCAACATTACCTATATTTAATGAAGTTTTGAGGGAGAAGAAAAAATATAAGAAATCACATTTAAATATTAATTACATAAGTGAAATTAGTAAATGAATATAAATTATTTTACTAGTGATTTATTTTATGATCAAAAAACTCCCTTATTGCATAAAAAAAAATCCCCTTAGAAGCTACTTATATTATGAATATAAGGGAGAGTGTATTTTAGAATATATTTTTTTTACCTTGAATGTTTTAGAATATGAATAACTGTAACTTTTTAATCCTATAAGAAGATAATTAAATATTTTCTGATAAATGGGAGAAGGGTATCTTTATTGATTTTTCTCTTCATTTATTTTTTATTGAGGATTTGTACCATTAAATCAATTTTTAATAGTTAAGATTTAATAATATGTAAAAAATATCATTATAATAAAAATCTATCATGAAAAATTAATCTAATAATAAATACACTTAATAAAAAATAAAAAATAAAAATCAACAGAGACATCCTCCGCTCACAATCCCCCACAAACGATGTTGACTACTTCTGAGTTCTGAGGTTACGGCAGTCCTTTTTCCTAAATGGCAGCCACAAATTCAATGAGTTTACAGTAGAGACGCAAAGGACGTACCTTAACGAGTTTGGGCTCCTCAACGTTTTAATGGTTTTTTTTTTTGACATTCAGACGTTTTAGTGTGTGTTTGGAAGAGCTTATTTTTGGGTAATAAGTACTTATAATTCGTGATTCACGGTATACGAGGTAAATATGTGAGAGGAGTTTTTTCTCGGCTTGCGTAATAAGGGCTTATTTCCCAAATATAAGCTCTCCCAAACATGCACTTAATGTATTTGAAGATGCATTTGTTATTGGGAAAATTTCAAAAACTACACTCAAAATATAAAAAGGATAAATCAGTACATCAAAAATGAGAAAAGATGAATCAGGCGGGTGTCAGAAAAAGGGAGGAATCTGTCCTTTTAAAATTTCGGCCAAATTACGAAAATGCCCTTCAGTACTTCATGCCCACTTCAGAATAACACCTTGATCATCGTAATTAACAACTTCAGATTCGGTATTAACAACTGCAATTCTTCTTTTACAATTAATAAATTTCAGGACTAATAACAACACCTATCTCTTAATTAACAACACCGGATTCGACATTAACAACTCCAATTTCTTCTTTCACACTTTAGAAGTTTCAAGGCCAATAACAACACTCACCTCGCCATTAACAACTCATGATTCGCCATTAACAACTCCTATGTTGTTATTGCGACTGAGGGCTGAAAGGTATTTTCGTAATTTGACCGAAATTTTAAAAGGACAGATTCCTCACTTTTTCTGACACCCTCCTGATTCGTCTTTTTCTCATTTTCGATGTACTGATTTGTCCTTTTTATATTTTGAGTGTAGTTTTTTGAAATTTTCCCTTTTTTATTTTTAATCAAACTCACGAAGATGATACAATATGTGAATATGGAATCAACATATACGTTGCAACGCTTGATTATATGTAGTAAGACTAATAATTGCTAGTAATACTAACGGAGAAATAGTAGTACAATTATGATTATTACTGGTTATACATTTTGTTCACCTCAATGCATGCACATGAAATACTATTTTCCAAGTTAATTAGTGTCATTTTTTTTCTCGATTGGTAATTCCATACCCGTCTGTAAAACGATTGTCTCATTTACTATGGTGATCAATAATATTTATTAAGCGGTGAAAATAATGGTAAAGTCGCTGCAAAATTATGGCTTTAGTAACTGCTTGTAAAAAAAAATTTATCAATTGTCGTTGATAATTTTTTTTATATGTACTACTAAATAATTATTTGAGCATTATATATCGTGTAAATTTAAGAGGACATAAGATGAAAGAATTTAAATGTGACTGATCTAGGACGGCCAATTGTCCGAAGAGAATTAGGCTCAAAAAACGCGTCTAATGACAACTTAACAATTGTCATTGTTAGGTTTTGATTATAATATGCTACCTCTAATTTTTAATATAAGATATTATTTTATATTAAGGATTCGAGATAATACTAATTTTAGATATGATTATTCGATTGGGTTAAATTTGAACACTTCAAGACTTAATTGAGAGTATCTCATTCAAATGTGTTTTCTCATTCACATGGACTAGATTGAGACGTTGTGCTTATAGGCAAAACCCAGCATTAATTCTTTCACGTTGTGAAGAAGGTTTTCTTCTTCTTCTTCTTCTTCTGCCCATATTAAACGTTTTAAAAAAGGTTTAACTCATGCATTTAAGCTCCACTTTTTTTTTTCCACTTTTTGGTATATGATATAAAGAATTTCATTACCTCCAAAAGAATAGGCTTTATACTGCACAATCAACATTCTATAAAATTATTGTTCATCCTTCAAACAAAAAAGAAATCAACAAAAGGTCTATTACAACCTAATCATTATTAACAACGCAATTCTTCGTAGAAAACTCTTTTATCAATTAGAGTATCTGTTTTTGACCTGCACATCTATAGATCACGTCAACCTCTCTAAGTTACAAACATCCATTAACAAATTACAATTCTTTTTATTTTGTTTGCATAACAATTTACAATTCTTTTAGCCATGGACATTCATTGGAAAACACTATTACAAAATATAGATTTGGCGGTGCTAATCTTATGGCACTTCTTCAAACAAGTGCCGGAGGATACCTCTACTTTCTTAAAGGAAAAAAAATACATGTGACAACTATTACGTTGGACCAGGAAAGCACTGTAGCTGGCTAATACCTTATATGGCACTTGGCTGGAGAAGCGTCATACAATGGGTTATTTTTTTTAAAAAAAAATTACTCCCCTTGTATAGTGCTTGCCCAAGAAAGCGCCAAACAAGGTATCAAGTAGTTACGACGCTTTCCTGGTCAAGCGTCATACAAGGGGTTATTTAATACTTACTAAATTTCAAAATCTCACCTCATAATAAAATGCACTATTGTTTGCAGGGAAATATAAATATGATTGTAAGTCTTTTTTTTTTTTTTAATGCAGAATCTTTCATCAATTATCACTATGTTTTTTTTTTAAGTTTAAAATCTGTCATGTATCTTAACTTATACTTTTATGTGTACTTATATTTTTTTTTTCAGGTATTAGCTTGAAGTTACAACTCTTTCTTAAACTTCCTATACATTATAAGTTTTTTAATTTTTAAGCTTACAAATATAATTTTATTAGTTATTGCTTGTTTAATTTTCTCAATGCCTTTTATATTTAATTTATTACTTAAAATTATTTTTTTAAAAAAAATATTTTCTATATTGCCTACTTACTTGAGAAAACGTTAAAAAAATGTGTATTAAGTCTTTAATAGCGCTTTCTCAAAGGAGTGCCATTAAAGGCTGTTAAAACCTTTATTACATCTTTTTCAACATTTTTATTTTGTAAGACTTTTTCAACGTTTTCTCAAGCAAGTAGATATATAGAAATATTTTTTTTAAAAAAATAATTTTAATTAATAAGTTCAATATAAAAGACATTGAATAAATTAAATAAGTAACAACTAATAAAATTATATTTGTAAGCTTAAAAAGTAAAAAAACTTATAATGTATAGGAAGTTTAAGAGAAAGTTGTAACTTCAAGCAAATACTTAGAAAAAATTTATAAACACACATAAAACTACAAGTTAAGATTCATAACATATTTTAAATTTTTTTAAAAAAAACCATAATGTCAATTGACAAAAGCTTCTGTATTAAAAAAAAATACTTACAGTCAATAGTGACTTTAATGGCGCTTTCTCAAGAGAGTGTCATTAAAGGCATATAATATATGCCTTTAATGGCACTCGCTTGAGAAAGCGTCATGGCTTCTCCCACCATGTTGCTATATAATTTTCATTGCCCGCTATTTTCATTTTCATCTTCCAGCATTCCCTTTAGCTCCTCAATTTCCCAAACCTCCATTGTAGTACAAAGCTTTCTCTCTCACCTATTTTTTCCCCTTGTCTCAGCCTCCTTCAGAAGCTTGCTAGCGTGAAAGTGTTTTTTTTTACAACATTTGGTCCACGCTTTTTTTAGTTAAAATCTCTCATGAATCTTACATGTGTGCTCATAATTTTGTTTGCAGGTATTTATTTGAAGTTTCAACTCTATCTTCTTGAACTTCTTATATATTGTAAGTTTTTTAATTTTTAAGCTTACAAATATAATAATATTTAGTTTAATCCTCCGTAGAAGTATAATGTGTATGGCTCAAGTTTAAGTAAGTTAAATGCTGGAGATCTTTTATGCTTAGTACATAAAAACACAATATTAGTATATTACAAAAGATACGTGCTATGTTGTTTCATTTTTCTGTGGATTATATTGTAAATCGCTATGAATTTTAGATTGTAAATAGAGGTTTACATTAGAAAAAAAATAATTACGATTTTTTTTTTTTAAAAAAAAAAAGACTTCCTATAACACCTCTTCAGAGAAGTGCCATTGGAAGTCATTGACTTCCTATAGCTCTTTCCTAGAAAAGTGCCAATTTCCTATTGCGCTCCCCCCAAAAAGTGTTATAGCATTATAATTAAAAAAAATTAAATAATCAAACTATAACACTTTCATATATTAAGAAGAGCCGTAACTTATTTTAATGGTGTGTGCAGCTATCACGTTTTCCAAACTCTATAATATTCTTTGAATTCAGCATCACAACTTGTATCTTTTTGCAGCAGTGAAAGTAAACACTCCACCCATTCATCATTCATCAATCAATTCTTATTACTGTTATTATCATTGCAGTCTTCTCTATCATCAGTTGCTGGAGGTGTTGCCATCCTATAGGCTATAGCCAAACGTACGTTTTAATATATATAAAAATTGAATTTGAAAATTAATTAATGAATGTAAGAAATAAAACAAATTTTAATTAAATTAATTGAAGAAGGGTAGTGTAAGCAAAATATGTGAAGGCATAGGATTCTGTAGAGCGGAAGATCGCTTGATTCCGTCCTGCGTAGTTCCCCTGCAAACACTGGCAAGCTATGTCCAACGAGACAGCTTCCCATTTCCTCCATGTCGCACCCATTAATTAATTTAATATTTATTTATGTATCTAATATAAGATATATTTATTTAATTTGATTACATTAAAAAAATTAATTAAATTAGTTAATATGTTATATATTTTCCTAAAAATCTTTAATCATCTTCCTTAATTTCATACACATCTCTCATACTTGATTATTGTGAAAAGAGCATGATAAATAAAGAAAATGTTAATAAATATAAAAAATATGTTTTATATCGAATTCAGCTACCCAATTAGATAATGTATTAGCTAGGGACCCAAGGGACTACTTACTAATTTCCACAATATTATAACTACTCCTCCGGGCCTAATTATAGGATAACATTTGGAAGTTAATGTTGGTCCTAAATATAATGCATAGTTTATATATTTGTCAATATTTTCCTAATTTACCTTTATTGATGCTCCCTCAACAATAATCAAGGAGGAATATGGAATTAAGGAATATGCTTATGGTGTTTAGAAAATATATGTCATATTAATTAACTTAACCAACTTTCTTAATCTAATCAAATTAGGTAAATATGTCTTATATTAATAACCAGAGAAGTAAACTATATGATGGAAAGGGATCATATCATGAAAAGTTTACAATTTCAACTTTTGTTTATTTTGATAAATTCATCTTTTGTTATTTCAATAACACTTAATTTGGAAAAAAAATGGGATAACATTTCGACTCTTATAAAATATGCAGCCTGTCGTCTAAAATTATTAAATCATAAATAAGCTTCAATAATTTATATAAAAAATTAATTGATTAGATATGCAACTAATTCATTATGTGATGAGATGAAACGTGAATGATATTCATCAGAGTCAGATTCCTCTCTTGGTATAATTAAAAAAAAAACATGAATATATATATAAATTTAAATTTATTTTGGTATAGGAACAGAAAAGAAGCTAATTCATGATGAACCAATTAATATAAAAAATATTCCCACCCCTTTCTGGGCAATACTAAACTAGTCCGAGTGAGCATTTAGGTTAACCTATTTCAAGTTTTTTGATGCTATACGAAACAAATATGTTAGAAATTTAATGTCGTAAATTTAATGAAAGCGATTCTCTTGTTTCTCAAAGACCCCTTGTGGAGTCTTTTTGGGAAGAACAAACCCAAGATAAGGCAACAGTTTCCTTAGCATAATTGCATGGTTTAATTTTGGATTGAAACCTAGCTAACTGATGAAGGCAGGAACCATTGTCATTGAGAACAAGAATCTTCCCAAGAATTTGTGAACAATTTTACCCCCAGACACACACACACAAAATGTCCCTTCAAATATTATTTATATTCCATGCATTTATTTGTCAGGAATGGACTTTAATGAGTGAACCGTGAGAGTGTGACATCTTAAATTGAATAATGTAGTTTTGCATTTATATTTCACTGACCTATATTCTGGAAATGATAATGATAATAATAATAATAATAATATAAATGCGCCAAGTAATTAAGTTGAGTAGATGCATACAGATACTGACAAAAAAGAGAGTAGGTGCATTCAGAATAAATTTTGCACCCTTCTCTATCTTTTCCTCATTAATTTGATTCACGCGTACGTTATAAGAATTCACTTCAAAAATCAACACAAAGATACGATCATTATTAATTTTTCAGAATACCATCATGCATGTAATGCAAGTCTTCAGCTTCAAGTAAGTGTAGATGATCATTACATATTTCAGTAATTTTTAGGCATTTTGTAAGGGTAACTTCTCTTACAGCGACTAAGATTTTCTCCCATTTCTCTGACAATCGTAATAATCGATTGTAAGGTGAAGGCAGCTCGATCAACATTTTTTTTTTATGGTTTATGCAATGGATCATTTTTGGCTTTCGGTGCACCCACCTTCCAGGTATCCGGCGTTAACCTGAAGGCCAACGCCGGATTTACCGACATGGGCCCCCGACAACCGACTAGTCCTGGCGCCCCCAATCTGATAGGCCCGACAGGAATTCACCTCTTTGAGGCGCCCCAGGGGAGAGAGCTTCCAATGGAAATTCTTTACACCTTCCGTTTCCTGGAATCGAACCCAGGAACGGATTGGTGTGGTGCAGATGCCTACCCATCTGCGCCAACTTCCATTGGTAGCTCAATCAACATTTTGAATGAACGCTATCATCATTGAATAAAAACTATTTCCAATACAACACGCCAAAATGAAACCACAACTTCTTTCATATCGCACAACTATGTATATTCATTAGTACAGAAAAGGGTTTTTAGACCGGAATATTTAGACCGGTTACATCGGATAAGGTCTTAAAAATATGACCGGTGGCATTTTTGTAATTATGATGAAATATTAAGACCGGTTATATTAATAACCGGTCTTAAAAATACTTTTAAGACCGGTTATAATAAAAACCGGTCTTAAAAATAATTTTAAGACCGGTTACAAAACAACCGGTCTTAAAATATATACAATAAAAAAAATAAAAATATATAATATATTTTTTAGACCGGTTTTAAAAATAACCGGTCTAGAAAATATTATCTGAATTAAAGACAATCATAAAAATAAAATTTTTATTATTTTTAAGACCGGTTGTAAATAAAAATCGGTCTTAAAAATTCAAAATGTAAGACCGGTTATTTATTAATAATCGGTCTTAAATTTTTTAAGACCAGTTATTAATTAATAACCGTCTTAAATATATATATTTTAAGACCGGTTTTAAAATAGAACCAGTCTTAAATATTACTTTTAAAACCGATTGTAATTGACAACTTATCTTAAAACTGACCTGGATTTCAAAACCCGCCTAAATTTAGCTCTGAAATTTCATTTCAAGACTCAAGCACATCAGTGAAACCCCTGCGTTTGTTCGCGGCAGCTCTTCCTTTCCATTTCTCTTCTCCGTCCTTAACTTCGCCGCCGTCAACGGAGATTTACTGTTGAATTCATTGTCGAAAGGCTATCGTCGTTTGTTCCCTCCGATTGGTTTCGTTCTCAACCTCGTTTTTATTGTCAGGTTTGTGTTTCCATTTCGTTTTTGGGTTTTTCATTGAAATTATGAGATTACTTATCCTCCATTTTCTTTGTTCGATTCCTGCAGCAAGTGGCCAAGGACTGTTCAAATCCAGAGGAATAAGAGGATCCTCAAGCAAAGGTTTAAGGTACGGTTGAATTATTCTGAAATTGTGGACGTGAGTTTATTTTGGTGGTTTTCCATTTACATTACAGACTATAGTTTAAGCTTGTTACTTCTAGTGGACCTGGGTTAATTATTCCATTTGAAAGTGATGATTTTGAGAGTCGTAGTGATGATTTTGATCCTAGTACGTTGAAGACTATAGTTTAAGCTTATTGCTTCTAGTGGTGTAGCTTTTGTTATATTGTTTTGTTTGGTTTAAGCTTGTTGCTTCTGTTATATTGATTTTGTAGCTTCTGGTTTCCTTCTTTTGATTCGGCCCTGCGATTTGAATTTAAAATCTTTACCAATATGAAAACTTGCTTTAGGGAATTGCTTTTGCAATTGCAATTAATCATTCCTCTTTCAACTTGTGCATTGCAATTATTTGTTCATGTTTGCATAATTTGGAAATTGTTTTTGAATGATTCCTTTATAGATAGTGCCGTGTTATAACAATAAGCACCGTGTAGCAAAATTGCCTTAAATAGTGTTCTTAAAGTGTTTTTAGACAATGAGTCGTCCTAGTGAGGGTACTCCCGATCCAACTAATCCAAATCAAAGCGAACCTAGCAATACTCCGAGTCAGGAACACAATGAGCTACGTAACCGGCCTAGACGAAGGGGTAGGAGAGCCACACAATTGAGAGACATTCCTCTCAATCGGAATACCGGGGGAAAGATTCCAATTGAGTTTGATAGATATTGGAAACCAATCGGGTCTAATGCCCAACGGTATAGGAGTTTTGTCGGCCTCTTAGCACGCAACAAGCCTAGCATCTTGATAGAGCAGTGGAGAAATGTCGATAGAGGTGTGAAGCGACATATTTGGGAAACTATCCAGCTCACTTACGACATTCTTGAGAGTGAAGTCTTGTATGACAAGACAATGACATATTGTGATGAACGCTGGAGGAAGTTTAAGACAAATCTAGCCAACAATTACGTGCATATCGAGGTGGAAGAAGGTCAGCCTCTTCCTAATCCGTGCGATCAGTATTCTTTTATTAACGAATAGACTTGGCAAGAATTTAGACGACTTCGAACTACTCCAGAAGCATTGGCGAGTTGTTAACTTATTTTGCAATTGATTTGCTTATGAATTATGAATTGTCTTTATTGATTTACAATGACTTAATTTTGATTTCTTATTCGCAGGAAAAAAGGAAAAAGGCCCAAGAGAGTGGTAGAAAGAATGATTGTCCCATACAATGTCTTGTGAGGGGTTTGCGAAGGCCGAAAAAGACTTGTTGGAGGCCAAACGGAAGAGATTGGAAGAAGCAGCTCAATCCGATCCTTCTGTTCTTCTTTCTCCACCATCTCCGATACGTCAAGAAGAGAAGTGGTTGTTCGTTCGCCAAAAGAGGAGCGGGTCTTATACGAGTGAAAAATCTCTTGTAGTCGGTGAGAAAATTGTAAGTATTGTTGTAGCGCCCGAAATTTTGAAAAACATGGAGCCGCCACCAAATTTTTTGAAAAAAGGATAATTTTGGAAACCTTTTTAAAAATGGAAACTGGTCTACAAAAACCATTTAGGGTTCGGGAGTCGATTGTGTGTGGGAAAGGTATTAGGCATCCCACAACACCCATTCATAAGAATGGTTACCCTAAGTTAATTATTTAAAAATATTATGGCCTTTAACTTTATTATATTTACCCAAATAAAAAAAAGAGAATATTTACAAAACTAAATGAAATGAAAACTAAAGAAGAAAAAAAAAGAACACTTATTTACAATAAGAAAAAATATATTTATTTAAAAAAAAGAACATTTATTTACAACAAGAAAATAAGAAAAAATATATTTATTTACAAAATTAGACGTGACCTAGGATGAAAACCTAGGGCCTACGTACCCTTTAGAGGGATCAAAGCCCACGTAATTCGGGAGGTAGAAATGCGTGTCATTTTGTTTGTGTTTTTTTAGAAAATTTTTTTTATTTAATTTATTTGAGAAAAATAATTTTTTTTATTTGGTTTGTATTTTTTATTTTTTTTAAAACGTTTTTTTTTATTTTCTTGTAAAAGAGAGTTTTTCCATTTTATTTTCATTTATCAAAATGTGTCAAAATATTTTTTTTTCTTTTTTTGAAAGAGGACCTAAGAAAGGGATTAAAAAAAAAATAAAAGTAGCACAAGTTAAATAAAAAGGAAGTCAAAGGTGAAGAGATTTATACGTATCTTTTATCCTTTAAACCCACTACAACAAGAGATAGGATGATAGAGCCACACATACCTCTTGATCCAAATGCCACACATCCAGCAACAATACATAAGACAATTCAATGAGGCAATGGAAAGCAAGTCCACATAACTCTTGATCCCAGATTTGAAACGTCCAGCAAGGCCAACATATATGAGAGTAGGTGATTCATGCAAATGTTGAGTCATCAAGATAAACACAAAGCCAAGTACAAAGTCATAAAACATTACAGTGGTGGGGAGAGTTAGTCAAATTCATCATCTTGCACATATGGCTAAATATTATCACAAAGAAGAGCATGTAAATTTAATCACAATCAAAGAGTAGTGAGCAAAATAAGATGGGCTCTTATGTTAACTACCCTTCCCTATGAGAATTATGTATGAGCAATAAAATTAACTCTCTACCTTGCCTCCCTCTTTCTCCCAAAATTTTTGTCTCCCTTACTTCAACTCTTACACTCCTATTTATAGTCTTAAGGTAGGGTTTTCTTCATAAATGCTCCTTTTTTTTTTAATTTTCGTTTTTTAATTTTTTTTTTATGTTAAGAACTACCTAACTTGACCCAATCACCATCAATGGAGATTTTTTTTTTAAATTTTCGTTTTTTTATTTTTTTGTATTTTTTATTGATAAAACTTCCTAACTTGACCTAATTACTATTAGTGGAGATTTTTTCGTTTTTAATTTTTTTTTATTATTCTCCCCAAAAGTAACTTCCTAATTTAAACCTATCAACATAAATGAGATTTTTTTTATTTTTTATTTTTTATTTTTCGTTTTTTTTATTTATTATTTTCCCTTAATGAATGACAATGCCAATCATATCAATGAGGGGATTTATTTTAATTTTAATTTTTTTTATTTTTTCCCTTTCAATGATGATTGCTTATTTAGACACCGATCATCCTTAATAGGAGGATTTCCTTATTTTTCTTATTTTCATTTTTTTAATTTTTTCTTTCAATGATTATTGACAATTTGGATACCAATCATTATCAATTATTTTGTATTTTTTAGTAGGGCCCGGACAAAATAGGGTGTTCACAATTGTTGTTGACTTGTTGTTATTAATTATTTAATAAATAAATTTCATTACTAACATTTATCATTTGTCTTATAGGAGGAGCTTCAAAAAAAAAAAGCCGAGGGATCGTTTAGGTCGGATGGGAGGAATGACATCCTGACCGTAGCTACAGGAAAACCTGAGCATCCCGACCGTGTCAGGGGGATTGGAGGAGGGGTAGGCATAAGGGATTATTTTGGAGCACCCTCACGCCGTTCCTCAAGTGGTATGATGACTAGGGAGGAGATGGAGTGTATATTGGCCACTGTGAGGGCGGAAGCTATGGCCGAGGCAAAAGCATCATTTGATGCACGATTTGAAGAAAGGTTCAGCAAGATGAAGGAGGAATGGATGATCATGACGAGCACAAGATAAGCAAATACCAGTGCTCCCCAGACTCATTCCCTAAACCCTAAACAGAGCACTAAAGGGAGTTGCATTGGTCAGTCATCAGAGAGTCCTTGCGGCCAAATTGGTGAGCCTTGTGACTTGTTTGTGGAGGATCCTCTGAGACGATTGGTTGCACGGGGGAGCATGTACAACTTGGGATCAACTGTCCACCACCAAGAAATAAAGGATGATCAAGTCAGAGTGGCAGTTGAAGAGGTAATCGTTGTAAATGCACCTCTCCCTATCCCTGTTGATGACTTCAAGGTTGTAAAAGGGATATTGTACACTCATTCCGGTTCTTTTGTAAACAACTTTCGCTTTCTTGGGTCTCGTACTTAATATAAGCATTTTTTTCTTGTGTCTCAATATTTAACTTGCTTTTTTCTGTTCTACCATTATTAAATACATATTTTTATATTAATTATCTCCTACTCATCACTAATTCTCTTTCATTTAATCATTTATTACCCCTTCTCTCATATTTTATACTCATTCTCTCTCCTATACCATTTTCATAAATATGGGTATATTTGAAAAAATGTGACATTTTTGACACATTTATTATTTTTATCTAATCTTAACCGTCAATTTATTTTACACAATCAAGAAAAAAAGTTGCTCATAAAAAAGACTAGAAGGAGTACAACTTAATTGCTAGGCTAGACTAATTAGTTTTTCCCCAATGAATATCTTACTTTTTTGAGTCTCGCTCTTCAAAGCCTCATAAGTGAGATGTAGTTTATAAGTTGAAGGAGCTCCCTTTTTTAATAGCCTAGTCTTTAAGTAAGAGCACCTAAAGATCTTGTTAATGGCTACACATAGAGAGTCTGATACTCAAGAGGCTGAGTGAAGTACCCCATTGGGATTGAGCTCTTCTTTTAAACCTTAAACCTGTGTTCATGACGTTTTCAGAGCTTTCTGTGTTGTGTCTGTGGACTATTAAGGTTAAATCAACATCTATCACAAAATGATTTCGGTAGTTTCTTAAATATTTGCCATCAGTTTACCGATAACATTAAATCACGTACTTGGTTCTAATAATTAAGCTGTAAAAAATGTTCACTCTCGTCATATTTGTGTGAGACAAACTAATAACACGCCAATATATATATATATATATATATATATATATAGATATAAGTTTAGGACTTTAAGCCTTGTCCCTCTCTTTACATATCATACAATTTCTTTTCTTTTTTTCTTGCATTTTCCGACATCTAATAATTGACGTCTAGACTTGTATTGTTGGTGTTGCTTCACTAAACGACGAAAGCTTTGACTTTGGTGCTCTTGATCGTCTTGTTGAGGACGAAGATGATGAAGAGGACCTAGGAGAAGAGGTTGACTTGGTTTTTCTGTTCTTGTTCTTCTTAGAAGCATTACTATGATGGTCCGAGGATGAGTTGTTGACTGTTCTTGGTTTGCTTCTCATGGGCTCCTCCATATCTGTTTCATCTGACCATCGTCATGCATTAAGTAAAAGATCGTACAAATGAAAGCATACCAAGAATCAATTGACATGCGTAAAAACATTGAGATTAATATTTATTTTACATTGACGCAAAATTCCTAGAGAACAATATTATTGTTCATAGATTTGAGCTTAAGTGAAAGATACTCTAAAATTGGTTCAAGGGGCAACTTGTATATATTGCAGGAGAGTGTAAAGCAAGTTATGCACATATCTCTCTTGATATTTATATAAATATTCTTAGTACATCAAATTAAAAATGAACTGCAACCATCTTACATTGATTCAAGTGGTTATAAAGAGTATAGTTGATGTGGATAACGGTTTGAGCGGCCCTTTTTATGTTTTTTTTAAAAGAAATGTATATATGTTTATTATCTTCTTTTCATCATGCTTTTTTACTAACTTCAGTCTTCACTATAAGACTCAATTAATTTTTTTGAAGAGATTTAAAAAGCTAATTAAATTATTTAAAAGTATTTATATTTATTATTTTTCTTGAAACTAATTTTCATGACTTATAAACTAATATATAATCTAATCATATACAATCTATGATATGATTACTTATTTAGTTTCTTTAATATTTCTTAAAAAAAATCAATTGAGTTTTATATTTAGGATAAAATATCATTATTTATCTATGAAACTACTTCCACCAATATGTACATATACAAATCATGAAAATGAACTACGTACGTTCTACATTTTTTTTTTAAAAAAAAAAAGAAATGTGAGGTTATTGCCTAGCCTTGGACGACAGACCTAATATATTTAATAAGGTGACTCTAAATTTAAGATTAAACCTGACACCTAAAAGCCTATGAGAGCCCAGCCCAGACTTGCCCCTTAACTGAGCCCATCAGGACCAGACCACAAACAGGTGTTCTCCAGCTATATATCACAAAACAAAGAAAGAAAGAAAGAAAGAAAGAAAAATAAAAAAAGAATAGAAGGATGGATCTTCAAAAGAAAATAAAATTAAAGCAGAGTAATGAAACGTGTGGACCACTTAATATAAAAAGGACTGTGAGTGTAAAGTGAGGAGGCAAAGCCAATAGATTATTGAGAACGTGTTATGGTGATAGAACAACCATGATCTTCCCAAGAAGGAAGCAAAGAATATATATATATATATGGTTTTATGGCAAAGCCCTCACCCTACTTCATTCATATAATCAAATTCATGAAAAAGTATATGAGAATCAAATGTAGTATACATACTATCAAATTGCATCACAAATTATATCTTATATATATTAAAAACGTGAGGTACTACCTGGGTTGAAGCAAGTAGTGAGGGGTACAAGATTGGTTGGGTTGTCAAAGGACGGGGTTGCAAAATTAGGTGATGTTCTAAATTCATTCATCTGCACGTATAAAATAGAGAATTACATATATTTAATTTTTTTAATATTAATTATTAGTTCAACAAGTGAACAAACCTCACTAATATTGGGCACCCAAGAAAATTTGGAGTAAAATGAATCGGAAGAGAAGCATACCCAACTTGGTCCGGTGACGGAGGGGCTATCCTGTCCGATGTGAGCCACATGTTTAACGTCTGTAGGGTGCCCTATTTCCATCTCACGTTCTTTCACTGCTATAACAAAAATTATCCATTTCTGTTTATCAATACACGTACACATTTGAGAACCCAGCCACCAATTAATAAGAGAATGAAAAACTTACCAAATATCTGGGAAATGAATTTGAAACTTTTACGGATCCCTTTTATCTTCCTCGCCATATATATCTGCAAATCACCTCCTTCAATGTATTGGAATCAGACAAATATCCTATAATATTGGCCAGGCAATTAAACAGGAAGCATAGAATGCCTTTTTCCTGTTCAGAACTGGACGAGTTGAGATCATCAGATTCTGAGTTAAAAAAGGAGTAGTAGAGTATTAGCTACGGTTTTCACCAGCATGTGAATTAGGAACCTCTTTTTCCCTCCGGATCAAGCTTAGCATCTCAGCATTTAATACTAACGCGATTCTACGGTGTAATATAATGTATAAGAATTAGCTTTAAACTCTGTGAATATATATATACCTGAGAAGGATTTTATGGAACGATCGAGAAGAAGAAAATATCTCTGGGTTGAGACGTAGAGAAATTGGTGATACAAGCAAAACGCGTATGTTATATTGTGCGTTTGGAATGGCTTATTTTTGTCCAAAACGTGCTTATAATTCGTGATTCACGGTATACGAGGTAAGTATGTGAGAGGAGTTTTTTCTCGGCTTGCGTAATAAGTGGCTTATTTTTTAAGCTACCGTGATACCAAACATGCACTATTTAATTTCCAAAAGTAGTTGAGAATTGTATATTGAGAATTGTGTGGTTATAAGTCTCAGATTCTATATGAATTAGGAATCAGTACAATGTAATTATTCTATATGAAATGGACACGTCAAGAATTATACGTAATGCGACACTTGTTTGAGTGTAAGCTACTGAAATTGGCTTTGCATTGCTGGCAAATATGGCGATTGCTGTTGGCACGTTTATACTATTATTACCAAGGTACTAAAACTCGGACCGGTCATTGAACCGGTCGGGGTACTGGGTTAAGGGTCAGTGGGTCAAACCGGGACCAAACCGGAGCTAAACCGGGACCAAACCGGTGAAAAATTGAAAATTTTAGACTTATAGTATGAAATCCTAAAGGAAATTTTTTTTTTTTTTTTTTTTTTTAGTAAAAACCCCAACCCGGACCGGACCGGTTTTCCGGCCGGTTCGCCGGTTACCGGGCCGGACCGGCCGGTCCGGTCCGGGTTTCACAACATGGATTATTACTCGAACACCAAATATGAGTTATACGAATAGGATCAAAGATGTTGCAGGCTTGCCAATTTTTTTAATATAATTCATATTTGCTAGGAAGGAAAGGGGAAATGAATCTTTTTCTCTATAATTCAATTTTTTTTTCCTTTTTTGGTTCATATGTGTCTCTCTGTTTTCTTTTTTTGATATTATCATCCGGCATCCAGTTTAGGGTTTGTGGCTGCCCCTTCCACCGTAAATATCTCCTTTGAAATCTTAAGATCTAAAAAGATCAGTTTTCTTTCGACTAGATCAACTCTATTTTAGTAATATGTGTCTCTTAATATTATTTTTTTTCCTGAATAAATTAAAAATTCAGCCCATGGGCCTTACTAACTTCGATTGCCCCAAGCCCGCAAGATCGGCCCAAATCCTTAATTGATGAGATTGAGATCTTAACTTTTGAGATTATTTTCCTATTTAATATTCAAGTTTTTCTCCGTTAAATATAAAAGGACAATTAAAATAAAGGATATATAGAAAATCATTTTTATTATAAAAGACCATAAAAATTGTAACTATTTAGAAGGATGAAACATGATAATATAAATTTAAAATTACTAACTTGCCCCTAACTAAACTTCCTCCATTATTTCTTATATTTATAATTAAAAAATAACCAAAATCAAAACTGAAACTACCTATCATTCACATGTTACATGATCGAATTTTTTTTCACAAGCTTCATATTTATGTAATCAATACATTATTTAATTAACATTGATTAAACTCATATTTTTTTCACCAAGTTCCATATTCATTTAATCGATATATTATTTAATTATTTAGATATAATAAATTATTTATATTTTTTAATTTTATTAACATCACATGAATTTTCTTAGCACACATAAATTTTCTTCTAAAAAAATAAATGGTATAAACTTTCTTGGTTTAACATATATAACAGATTATAAAAGACCTTGAGTTTTATTAAAATTATATAAAATTTTTTATTACAATTTTTTTTATTTTTTAAAAATTATAATTTTGACAGAATTAAAGAATGCTTAATTTTTATACATAGATATATGTAAGTTGTCAAAAATGAACTTATGTTTGAACTTAATTAGTATGATAACCATTATCTTCAACCAAAAAGGGGGGAAAAGTTAATTAGAAATACTTAGGGCCCGTTTGGTTCGATCCCATTACACCCTACGATGCAGTGCAATGCGATACAATGGTAATGCAATGCAATATTAATTATAGGGGTAGTGTTTGGTTTGATTTTTAAGCAACGTGCAATGAGTTAATATTTTAACAGTTATTTAAAATTAATATATTACACAAAGTCTATTTTACCCCTTAATATAATCTTTGTAGAAAAAATAGTTACAAGCCGGCGACGGGGGGATGGAGGAGGAGGAAGAGGTCGTGGCGGTGGCAATGATAGGGGTGGCAGGGGAGGAGGATGTGGTGGCGGTGGCGGGGGTGGAGGAGGAGGTGGCGGCGGGGGAGGAGGATGTGGCGGTGGGGTTGGAGGAGGAGGAGGTGGTGGCGGTGGGCAGGGGTAGTGGTGCCAGGGGTGGTGGCGGAGGAGAAGGAGGAGGAGGTGGTGGTGGCGGGCGGCGTGGGTGGAGGAGGAGGCGGTGGCGGGCGGCGGGGGTGGAGGAGGAGGTGGCCAGGGGTGGCGGCGGCGGCGGCGGGCGGTGGGCCGGCGGCGGTGGTAGGTAGAGGTGACGACGGTGGAGGAGGTAGTGGTGGCAACAGAGGGTGGAGGTGACGGCGGTGGCAGTTGTGACATGATACGGCAAGTGAAATGAGATAAGTGAAACAAAAACAAGGGAAACTAGATGGTAAATTGGACTTTTTAGACTATGCAATGGGATGATAATGAGGATTCATAGGGGGGCAGGTATGAATGAGGATTACCAATTTTTTGGTAATCCTCTATGCCTCTTTACAAATCCAAGATAGTATAGTGATATATACATATTAGTGATCGACAATGTTGTCTAAAATACTTATCTTATGGTCTACTTTTTTTTTTTTGGATCAAAATTCACGAATTTTGAACCCCTAATATAGTAATATTTCGGTAAGCCCAAATAAATATTATTTTTATTATTTAAAAATAATATTTCTGGCGAGCAACAATATTTTACAAAAAGTACTGATACCACGTATGTATTCACGCACAAGGGGAAATCACCGATTCGCCGGATTTCAATTACGTTTGCTTTCCGGTGGCCCGTTGTTATGCGTGCGAGCTCACCACTCCTCTAAGCCTCTTTACAAACCCAAGATAGTATAGTGATATATATAGACTAATGATCTCTTATTCACAAATAATATGGGACTAGCTTCTTTGACACACCAACTCAATCACTCATATTTTACAGCAATGAGTTGGGGGTACAATAATTATGTGTCGTCATATTCCATCAATATAACGTGCCCACTTTCCAAGTTCATTCATTCACTTCGATCCATCCAGGAATGAGGAATCCAACCTTCATCACTCACTTCATTGGATTTTATTTTCTTCAAATTATTAAGTGGATGCACTCAAACCTTTTTTCCCCCTTTTTCAATATATACCCTTGGATTTTCATCATCCGGAGATACTTAATGTGCAAGGTAATGTTCATAAAATAGAAATTATTTAATTTACATCGGACATAATTGGACAAACACATCCACCGAGTCGGACGCTGCAACAAACATTGCCCACTTTTGAAATTCATTAATTTCCACAGTGCTTGCTTTTTCAATTTCAAAGAATTTTCATGGTCGTGGATAGAAGCACTTCGATAGCGTGAAGATGTGAGCTGATTTTTTTATGTTCTTTTCTTGTTTTATAATTAAATTATAGAGTTCTATAATTTTTTTTAATAAAAATGGTTATCGTCTTTTTCTTTATTTCGTGATCGTGGACAGTAGCACTTGGATAATGTGAAGATCTGAGCTGATTTTTTTAAAAAATAATAATAAATTATAGAGTTCTATATTTTTTTTAACAAAAATAGTTGTCATCTTTTTCTATACCTAGAGCCCAGAGGTTTTTTTGTTTTTTTGAACGGCCATGGGCAGTAGCACTTGGACGGTGCGAAGATATTAATAACCGACCTTGTCGATAATGAGATAATAACGCATTATCAATCGTAATAAAACATAAGATTGATGTTAGTCAGGGGATAGATTTAATCATAAATATAAGATATTAATCTACTTTATCTATTAAATTTATATTTTTTTCTGAAATTTTTTATTGATTATACATATTAAAGAGTTTTTATTTTAAGATAGTTCTGATTTAAGATAGTATTTTAAGAAAATAAATATATATCTGTTTATAATAACTAATCATCACTACAAAAAAAAAAAAGTAGTGGATTAGCAACGGGAATTATACGATTTCATCGTCAAACAAGCTGTCACTGAATATTCCGTTGGTAATGAATTGTTTTTTATTAACTAACTTTTTAAATTTTTTCAAATTAGTCAATTATCTTTTGCAATAATGACCAGAGGTTGTATAAAACAAGGAAGGGATGATACCAAACAAAAATCCACCTGTAGGTGTGTGTGTTCGTCTACCTCCAAAACTATGGTTTCAAAAACATTTTTCTGTAAATCGAGACAAAACCCATATCACATATTTACCTTTTAAACTGTAAAAATTATTCTCTAAAAGTTAATACCCCCACACACTTTAAATTTGAAAAGCACAAGAAAGATGAAATAATAAAATACAAATACTTTACATCAGACATGATACTCTGTCCACATCCCGCCGAATCCAAAGGCTGCAACAAAGAAATTGGAGTATAATAATATAAATGTGATGAGTACAGTCAATATACCAGTACGTTAAGTTAGGAGTTAATCATACAATATCTAACTAAGAGTATTTAGATCTGTTTTAAATCTCATAGTTTTAGACACGTGTGATATTAACCGAACCTGCTAACAACTTGAGAGACAATTTTGCTTTTCCATATACACTAGTACCATGAAAACATTATACTTTTGTTTTCTTGTTATTTTGACCCCATAGGAGAACACAAATGGAAAACGCATTTATTAAAAGATACAAAAACCATTTGCGTTTTTGGCGTCGAAAGGATATAGTTTCAGGTCTAAAGTGTTTTGGGATACCCTTATTCAAATCAAATCAAATCAAATTATAAGAGGAATTGTAACACAAAGATTAATAAGAGCATATACAATATTCAAATGAGAAATCTATAAATCGAAGCAAATTAAATATATATATATCACGTGTATGGTGCTATAAATATTACGAGGAACACAATCATGAAGATACTCTATTACTCATCTCCACTATATTACAAGGGAATCCCAAAAGACCAAAACCCTGCAACTTGGATTGAGATTAGGATTGTCCCCGAGATTCTGGGGTTTTTTTTTTTTTTACTGTCAGACTGGGATTGTGACTGAGATTTGAGGTTTTTCCCCTTTCTCTACCAAACAAAAGTGCCTATGCATACACACTACCAACAAAAGTGCCTATTTTATGGTGCTGCAACCAGACCAATTTTATTTTTCTGTTTCTGGTGAGAACTACTATGTTACTCCTTTTATGTTCTTTAATATAAGATATAGTATGTGTTTGGAATAGTGATTGTAAAAATAATTTTTTAAATTTGACTTTTTGTAATTTTACTTTTGATAAAAGCCAGATTGTGTAATGTGATTTATATTTGGATTGACGGTTGTAAAAATGAGTTTTAAAAAAATAAAACTTGTTTGGATTGACTTAAGCATAAGTGACTTTTGTGATAATGGTAAGTGAAAGTGGGTGGGAAAATATTTAAAAATTACTTCAAAATATTAGGTGCTACTGGAAAAATATTTTAGAGTGGGTAGAAATCAGTAAATCAATATTCTAAGTTTTGGGTGCTCTTTACTACTAAAAAAAATACATTAAAGTTAAAATTGTAGTCAGTCTCCTAAGACTGGGTACAAAAAAAATACTTTAAAGGGTTAAAAGCACAAAAAAACATTTTAAGTAATTTTTGGAGTTGAAAAAGTGCATTAAAAGTAAGTTCTTTTGTGATAATGATAAGAGTGAAATTAAATTAAAGAGTCAGTATATTTGGATTATATATCAGTTTATAGGTTGGGCAAAATAGTTTGGAAAAATGATAAATATAAATATTTTAAAGTAATTTAATTAGCTTTCTTAATAAATCTAAAAAGTCAACTATGTTTTATTTATTTATTTTTTTGATAACAAAGATAGGTATCCATAAGCAAACCAACTAGCCTGTATCAAGGCTATTATTACAATCGAACTCAATAATCCTGGCTAATTCTCCATATGGACTCGGCACGTGGTGCAAACCATGCATGGTCGAAATCGCTTGGTGAGCTAACAAGTCTGCAGCCTTATTAGCATTCCTAGGAGTATGGCACACCTTCACTTCCCAGTCTCGATTAATCATCTCCCTAGCTTCCGTGATGAGATTATCATCAGGGTGACTGCTGTCCCCTCCTCCCCTTACAAGACGCAATACTTCAGTGGCATCGACTTCTAAGATTATTTTGCGAAAACCTCTGTCCCAGGCTAATTTCAACCCCTGAATCGATGCCCATAATTCTGCTGTTAACGCGTCACCATGAGAAACGTGAAACATGAACCCTCCAATGTATGCACCAACATCATTCCTGAAAACCCCTCCACACCCAACACGGCTACTTTCAGAGAATGTGCCATCAACATTAACCTTAACCCAGTCTGAAGGAGGTGGGTGCTAATGACTTGCACGATCAACTGTCAATTGGCCATTTATGTTAACTCCATGCAGACATCGTCTTGCAGATTCAATACTAGAAAGAGTCGTAGATGCTTGGTGGTCCAGATGCGCATTCGTCACACTCTGATTCTCGAAAATTCTCGCATTCCGTCTCCTCCATAATAACCAGCACAGTGTCGCAAACTTCGCATTCCATCATTCCTGGTCACTATCCTTTTGGCTTCAAATATTCACCTGAATCCAATTCCTCAAATCCAAACCAAAAAAGGTTCTTTGTTTCGTCTTTGGCACAATCTCTAACCATAGCTTCTTAGTCTCTGGTCAGAGAACATGTAACAAATTCTCTGACCCATTCAGACACCATGTACAAATACTCGACAAACACATCCCCCGTCTTGCCCGTTCCTCGTTGGTAAGCAAACGGTTCTGTATAGCAAGCCACAAAAACGTTCGACATCGTTGAATGGTATCTAGCTTCCAGATTCTCTGCCAGACCGGTTCACTCCTCTTCTGCTCTTTTACCACAGTACTATACGCCGACCGGATGGTGAACACACCACTCCTATCATGTCTCCACCATACTTGCCTCGAAGGGTCAGTAATATCACAACCATCAAGAACATATTTCCAGGACTGTTTAATACCAGACTATATGTTAGATCCTGGCAGTTTAACGTTGATGCTTGGAAGGCGATCATCGCCACACTTATACTTGCTTCGGATCACCTGTACCCATAGGTCTTCTTTCTTATGCATGAGATTCCAACCAAGTTTCATCATGTAAGCTTGGTTTTGGCCTCGTAATCGTTTCAGACCCAACCCTCCATTCTTCTTTGAAGTACAGACTGTATCCCAGTCGACTAAATGTGCCTTGCGTTTGTCCTCAGTAGCACCCCAGAGGAACCGTTTGTTACTTTGGTCAATTTTATCACACATACCAATAGGTAGTGATGAAGTCTGTATAGTATATCCAGGAATTGTGGAGGTGACAGAGGCCACGAGAGTCGTTCTACCAGCCAAAGATAGTGCATTCACTTTCCAACTAGAAAGCCTCTTCCTTACTTTATCTACCACACATTGATAGCTATCCTTAGTGACCCTCTTATGATGTAAGGGCACACCAAGATACTTACCCAAGTCAGCAGTCATTTGAAACCCCATAATTCTGCTCAACTCTGCACGTCTGACATGATTCACGTTCTTAGAAAAAAACATGCGTGTCTTGCTGGCATTAACCTTCAACCCGGAGCTACGACAGAAGTCATCCAAGCAATGCTTGACTACCTCCACTTGATCAACTGAAGCCTTAGCAAAAAGAATAATGTCATCAGCGAAAAACAAATGAGAGATAGGAGGGCCAGACTTACAGAGTCGTATCGGGTGCCAATCCCCATTATCTGTCCTTTCACTAATTAAGTGAGCTAGCCGCTCCATACAAATCACAAATAGGTACGGGGAGAGAGGATCCCCTTGCCGAACCCCCCGCGTTGGAGTAAAAGAACCCGCTATCTCACCATTCCATAGAAGTTCCATCTTTGGAGAAGTAACACATTGATAAATAAGATCAATAAGATGCTTTGGGAAGTATAACTACAAAAGACAGTCCCGTAAAAACCCCCAGTTAACCCGATCATATGCCTTTTCAAGATCAGTCTTGATTGCCATATACCCCTTTTTTCCTTGCATTTGTCTCATCGAGTGAATAACTTCCTGGGCAATAATGATATTATCCGAGCTATGACGGCCCGGTACAAAACTACACTGATTGGGACTAATCACTTTAGGCATAATGTTCTTCAACCTGTTTGCAACAATCTTGGTGATTATTTTGAATATAACATTGCATAGACTAATCGGTCTTAGGTCCTTTAACTCTTCCAGATGGTCTTTCTTCGGAATTAAAACAATCCGAGTGCTATTGATAACTCCCATACTAGAGTGCTCCCACCACAAGTTACTCACAAAATCACAAATAGATTGGCCGACAAGATCCCATTGACTTTGATAAAATAAGGCATTCAACCCATCTGGACCTGGAGCCTTTAGAGCTCCCAAACTAAATAGGGATGTTTTGATTTCTACCACGTCTAAGCCCCGTCCTAGCCACTCTAAGTCCTCAACACTAATTTTGGGAAATGTAACAGAACAATCCAGAGCCCTTCGTAGCACGCCCTCATCAGTGAAGAGCGATGAAAAATAATCAGTGGCTTTCTTCTTGATTTCCTCTGTGTTGTACACCCACTCCCCAGCATCATTTCGTATGGCACCAACATAGTTCCTTTTCCTTCGGCTATTAGCTCGACCATGAAAAAAGCGGGTGTTTCGATCCCCATTTACCACCCACTCACACCGTGCTTTCTGAGCCCAGATCAACGACTCTTGGTAAAATACCTCCGCAAGTTTACCCCACAGCTTAGCTTGAAGATCAAGGAGTTCCTGTGATAATCCATACTTGTACTCAACTCTTGTAATTCCATTTAACCTCTGGATCAAATTTTTCTTCCGCGTTGTAGTGAACCCGAAAACATCTTTATTCCATTTTCGGCATGCTTCAGTAAAGTAGGCCACTTTCTCAGTCCATGGAAGATCCACTCGCCAATTCTTATTTACAAAGGGCGTGAATTCTTCATGAAGCACCCAGGCCGCTAAGAACCTAAACAGGCGTACTCCCTTATGTGCACTTGCTATACCCTCTAAGTTCATAAATAATGGACGGTGGTCTGATTTATACCATGGGAGGTGGGTAACTGTAGCATTAGGGAACACTTCCATCCAAGTAGTACTACCCATCACTCTATCTATGCAACTTTCCATATTAGTTCGGTGCCAGGTAAAGGGTGGACCATAGAACCCCATGTCATTAAGCCCCATATCCATCACAAACTCACAAAAGTCTTTATCTGGGCCTCTACTAGTTCCACTAGATCGCCGTTCATTGGCCAAAAGAGTAGCATTAAAATCACCCCCAAGCACCAAGGGTAAGAAACTTGACTATGTAACTCTCGCAATTGCCTCCATAAATCACGTCTTTGAGTAGGGAGCGGGCTAGCATAAACTATGGTAAGCTCCCAAGTCTTGTGGTTATGGTTCTCAATAATAAAGTGTATAAATTGGGCAGATTTCTTAACTACTTCTACCCGTCGGACTTTACTAGACATAAACACCAAATGCCACCCTTAAACTCATCCGCGTCTACCAACTCCATATTAGGAAATCCTAGCCTTCCTGCTATATTCACTGCTTTTGATCCACTGCATCTAGTCTCAAAGAGAGCCAAAAAGTCTAAACTATGAAATTTTGACAATTCTTGAATTAAATTTGGGAAAACGCGCGTACCGGTACCTCTTACATTCCATAACAGCAAATTTATAAGGACACTGAATCAAGGTTAGAGGTTTCAGGCCTCATAGTATCCACAGCGTCTGCATCCATCTCGGCCACTTGCATATCTCCCATAACGGTCCATGTCTCCTTCGGCTGCGTCATACTCCCAGGCACATGCGCCTGACATACTGGGTCCTCATACCCTTCTAAATCATTGGGTTCATTTTTATTGTGTGCCATAGGCCTGGACCCACAATCTAAGTTCTCATGCTTTTCTTGTAATCCCACGTTCAAACTACGTGATTCCACTTCAAGAATTAAAAAAGGATTGGTCCCACTATTAACCATTCCTTTCTCCAACTTATTGGGCCCACTCACCGTCCCACCTTGCACACCTTTTCCTCTTTTCACATTCTCTTTCCCACATTTTTTATTCCTTCCACTAGCCTTTCTTTTCTTCCCCACTGGGATCCACTCCTGATTCCTTCCATTACTAATATCCACCCCAAAACCAATAATATCCTCCCCCATATTCTTTCCTTTAATATCAGATTTCACTGTGGATTTATCCTTGACTTTCGGCCCCTTATTTCCAACTGTGTCCGAGCGAGATAACCCCGGATTAAGCGGCTCAGATCGTGGAGTAAATTTCTGAGTACCTATTACACTACTCTTCTTGCTGAAGTCACGCTTAACCAACAGGTGGGGTCCGAAAATCTTGGTATTCTCCTCATCGCCACCTGTGATTTTCTCTTTAGTAGCCGCCATTGACGCAGACGGTGGTACAGATTCGGCCTCCATTCTTGCCTGTGCGCCTCTTCCTCCTGCTACATTTTCCTTTGGAGCATCAGTTTTCTCCGTCGGTTCTTCCTTCTTCTCAGAGCATTGATTCAAATGGTGGCCATAACATTCATACCTGAAGCAAACCAAATGCAGTCCCTCATACTCTATGCGCTTCTCCTCCCCAAAATGGACGAAAGCCGGCAGTAATGGCTGCTGAAGATCTAACTCAACACAGATGCGGGCAAATCCGCCTTTCTCAGAAAAGGCTGTGGTCCTATCAATCTTAAGGGTTCGGCCAACAAAGTTCCCCAGCCTTCTCAGAGATTCGATAGTATACAACTCTGCAGGTAGATCTGGAATCCGAATCCAAACAGCAATCCTCTTTTGATGGTCCGCCCTCCAAGGATTGAAATTTGGTCGCCATCGCTGAACCATAAGGTAGTGATCGGCAATCATCCAGGGACCCTCATGCAGTGCAAAATCGCGATCTTCAACAGCAGAGAATGAAACCAAAAAATACCCATTGCTTAATGGCGTAATCTTGACCGGTTTACGTGGGTCCTTGCACCACATTCGCTCCATACGTTTCCGCATAAACCCAACCGGAAGAGTTTTACCCAGGAGCTTAACAATAAGTGAATTCATGTATGGCTTGCACCAGGACGAATACTCCTCCGACGTAACATTGAGCGAGGGATATTTCCCAGTCCGTTGCCAGTACGAGACGCCATCTTCCTCGTTCTCTGACTCGGAATCATCTGCCCCATTCCTTCCTTCTACTAACAACTCCTCCCGTTTATCTCGTGCTCGGGTAAAATAGTCCTTCCACCCCTTAAGGGCCTCAGCAGCCGACATATTTAATTCAAGGAAACCCGAATCACCAAGGCTCAACAGCTTGTCCTTGTATGACCCAGCTTGACCAGTACCCGATCCCATTTGCTTCCACATTCTATTAGCAGAACCCTCCTTGTACACCTTCTTCCTACTCTGGAACCCTCCCCTTCCATCTTGTCCTTCCCGCTCACCACCACCTTCACTTTCTTTTCCTCCGCTCGCTTCCATCTCGTCGACAGCCGCCTTCAAATCTTGAAATATGTCTTATATTTAGTGATACATATAAATATTTTTCTTATTTCCTTCTCTCTCTCACATCATCCTTCTCCATTTTGTCTCTCTCTCTCTTCCTTTTTCCTCTCTTTCTCTCTTTACCAATCCCAGCTCAAGTTGTGTCACAAGCTAGATTGAAAAAAGCTCCAGCTGAGGGCTTTTGACGAAAGAAGCTTATGGGATCATAAGCCAAATTGAAAAATCACCCACCCAAACACTCACCCCCCCCCCCTCAATTGCCAATCAGACTTATAAGCCTCAATCGAGCTTACAGGGCCCTTCCAAACTAACTACAGAAGGTTTTAGGATCCATACCGACGGTGGCCGTTTGAAGGGTGGGTGTTCCATCGACGAAATTCAAACTTCCGGTGATGATAGTCGCATCCATACCATCACCCGCCAGCATCACATTCGTCTTCTTGGATCCAATCTCAACATTCTCTTCATAAACTCCCTTCTTCACATATATCACATACCTCGTCTTACTGTTATCTGGTGCCGAAGCCACAGCTTCATTCACAGTTTTAAACCTGCCACTTCCATCCTTGGACACAACAACGTTGGCCTTTATATCGTTAGCAGAAGCTTCCTGTCCTTACTCGTCACCCACGAGGGGAACTCACCATTAAGTGGCTCATTAATGACATCAATTTTAGAGGGCATAACATGAACGAGCATGGCTAGGGTGGTTCTGGCTCTAGAGACTAAGTCATTGAGCTCCGATTCTATAAGCGTTTGAGCTGATCCTTCTAACTCATCAAGGCAAGTGATGTGGTTAGTGAGGACGGTGCTGAGCCATGTTTGAGCATCTTGGTAGGATTTGGTGGTCTTTTCTGTGAGAGCCACCATTGCATCCCAAACTCTATCAAGGGACAAGTCCAGAAGTTGCTCACAGACAAGCAAAGCTTGAAGCTGTTTGGGATCATTGATTCTGTATTTGATGGCTTTGGTTGAGTCCACAGTTTTCTGGATTTGTGAGGTGGTTTTGATGAGGAAGGATGGCAGCAATTTGGAGTTTTGGTCTTCGTTGTTGGTGGTGGTAAAGATTGAAGCTTGAGTTATTTCAGAGAGATGAGCAAGGCATGATGATTTGTGGAGGGCATGGTCACAGAGATGATGATGGTGATCGAGGTGAGAGAGGTTGAAGAAGGAAGAGGAGGAGGGAGAGAAGAGATGAGAAGCAACAAGGGCTGAGAAGCCTATGAGGGCCGCTAGAGAGAGAAGAAGCCAAACATTTCTGGAATTTGATTTTTTGGGTTTGTCAAGAAGGGACTGGTGGGAAGAAGCCATAGTTTAACGGGAAGAAGATGATTGTAGCGTTGTGTTTTGCTTGCTTGAATGTGCTTCTTTTTTTATAGAGAGGAAAAGCATGCATGTTGGGTGAGACATGCGTAGAATAACGAGGAGGGCTCTTCATACGATGCAATATTTTTTTATTCTTCTAATTTTCGCTACATGTTTTAGCAATATTTATCTGTTAAAAAAATGACTATGATTGGGAAAAGATGCCTGAGTTAATTTAATTTATATATATTGAAAATGTTTAATATTTTTGTTTGATTATTATATTTAATTTTTAAAAAAATACACATTTAATCCTTTAATTTTAAATGTTTCATTTTGATTCTTTAACTTAAAAAGATGTGTTTTTAGTCATTTAATGGTGAATACAAAAAATACTAGCTTTGAAATTTTAAAGATTCACAAAATATTTTTAAATTCTGATATATTATGTTTAATTTTTAAAGTTAAAATTTTTATTACATAAAATTAACGTGTAACTGTGTAAGACTGATGATGTTAGGATTATAAGAATAAAAAAATAATTTTTAAAAGCAAGTGATCAAACCAATACATTATATAAAGTTATGGGGTCAAAGAGATGCTTACTGTTGAAATTTTTAAATTGTGAAGTGGGGTAGGTTAGGTGAAGTCACATTCAATAGATCTGGGTAGGGGTGTTCGGATTGGGATGTGATCGAGAAATATCATTTTCAATCCCGATCTCGAGAAGGGTTCGGGAATGATTTTCATTCCCGATCTCGATCCTGAAAATCAGGAAATTTTGGAATTGGGATCGGAAATGGGAATTTCCCGATCCCGGATTTGCTTTTTTATTGTTTGTTTAAAAAAAATCTCTATATTGAATTTTTTGTTGTGTTTCCTTTAGTCTAGTATAAATATATAATTTATCTAATATCATATTGTACCAAATAAATCTAATATAAATATATAATTAGTCCAATACATGCTTAAAGTTGTCGATTCAGCTGTAAAAAGAACAAAGATAAGAACAAAAAATTAGAATTATTTAATAAATAATAAATGAAATTAACTAAATAAACTAAAAGAATAGATATTACCTTAAGAGTGTTAGGTATTTTCACATTTTATTTTACATTTGGTCTTATTTTCTTAAATATTTTTAAAAAATATACATGTGTATATATATATTTTCAGGATCGGGAAAAAGTTGGGATCGGGAAGTCCCAATCCCGATCCCAACTTTTTCCCGATCCCGAAATCACATTCCCAATCCTAAAATTAAATCCCGTCACGATTTACTTGGAATCGGGACGGGAAGGTTAGGACGGGAAATTGATGAACACCCCTAGATCTGGGTGCAATATTAAAATCAGAACGAGCGGTAGGTTAGTTATGCAAATCTGGCTGTTATATCTAATTTCAATGGTTTAGATCTAATTTTTTAAAAATCAATTTTTTTAAAAAAAAATTATTTTAATGAATATAAAATTTAAAATAAAAATAATCTCTTAACTATTATTTATTAAAAAATAATTTTAATTTAAAAAATCATTATTTTAAAAACAATTCAGATTTGAACGATGTAGATCTACTTAACTCTCTCTTCTAAGCAAAATGGCTGCAACTTTTTGGCCTTTTGCCCACAACTTTTTTAATCTTTTGAAGTAGTAAATATTGAGATAAGAGTTTTCCCCATTTGCAGCGAGTAAGGAAATTTCTGGAAAAAATCAAACACACCGCTAGAAATATTAATTATGGAGATATTTATTTACTCATATCCTACTCACAATTCATAAATACATTGTTGAGAAACTAATAAAAGGCTATTTAATAATAAGAAAGGTCTTATAATATTAATTGTATCATTTATTATATATTATAATTGTGATCTTTGATAGTAATTCTTGGAGGCCTATAAAAAGAGATCTTGTGATTTGCACATTGATGGCTCGTGATTGGGAACTCGAAATGTTACATTGTAAACGAGATGTTAATACAGTTGCAGACGCCATGGCAAAGGAAGCTTGGAAGATGGCATTGGATCTCCATATCACTGAATCACCTCCAGCAGTTATTACGAGCTTATTACTTACTGATCAAAATAGGTCGAGATCGCAGGTTGACTCAGGAGGATAGCTTCTAAGATGTTTGTAGTTTTCTTTGTCTATAAAAAAAAAAAAAAGAGATCTTGTACGAAACACTGTAATTACAAGAAACACAAGCAAATGAGAATTGTTGCCCCTCCTTTCTCTCTTCCCATGTCCTCTTTATTGTTTTGCTCTTCTCAGTCTCTTATTCCATATCTCTTTTGTTTTCACAACACACACACTTATATTAGTTTTGCTTTCTCCTCAATATGTTACGCGTATTTTTTTTCCTTTTGTAAATAGTGATGAAAAAGTATTAACAGTACTGATTTTTAATAATTAATACTTCTTCTTATCCTCAATATAAGATAGAGTTGACTTTTTTTAAAGAAATTAAGGAAATTAAATAAGTTACTTAATTATATCATATGTCATGTACCCTTAGTTTATATATTAATTTATAAGTTAGGCAAAATAGTTTGAAGAAAAAATGAAAAATATAAATAGTTTAAAGTAAGTCAACTAATTTTTTAATGTCTTCAAAAAAACTTAACTATATCTTATATTTAGGACGTGAAGGAGTAATTCATAACCAACAAACAAAAACACTGACTATTGAAAGAGTCTTTTCAATATGATCTAAATTAAATACTACCTTCAGTCATAAATATAAGATCAAATTGATTTTTTAGGGAGATTAAAGAAACTAATTAAATTACTTTAAAGTATTTATATTTATTATTTTTTCTCCAAATAATTTTTTTGACTTATAAATTGATATATAATTTAATCATACATAACATATAATATGATTAATTATTTTATTTAATTAACTTCCTTATTTTTTTCTAAAAAAATTAATTGGTTCTAATATTAAGCAATATATTGATAGTCTTTTTTAACTAAATCTCACTTTCCAAGGAGAGATAGTTAACTCAATGATTGTGGGGTAAATTTTTAACTATGCCCTCATTTACAAGTGGGTGCTTTTCAACTCTTTCTTCTCTATTTATCTTTAAATTATTTCTTTAATGGTACAATAAATCAGGACAAAATTGTTACAATCTTATGTACTTTATTGAAACTGAACTTATAAATAGAACTAAAATTTTTAATAAAAAAAACTTATAAATAGGACCAGAATAATATTAAATAATATTATACATGCATATACATCAGAAATCCGAATTAAATGTCCGGCCCATGATCGGACAGACCGAAATCCAACCCTCGAACTTGCCACACTTGATAGAAGCAATCAAGCAAGGCAATTAAATTAAATTAAACATCACGTTAAGTGGAGGTTTGGGAAAGGAAATGAAATTTATTTCCAAAGCATGATAACACGGCCATTACATCAAATTCGGAGGAAAACGGGATTATTCATCTTCATCCCCCATGCATACAGCAGCAACTTCTTAAAACTGGCATAAGCCCATATGAAAGAAACAGGCTCAAATATCTAAAAAGCAAGAGATCAGATCGCTAGAGCCCTTCAATGAAGGCGACGCCAGTGTTCTTAAGCCAAGTGCCACCTTGAATGAGCTGAGCCACCGTGAACTTGCTCGCCTCAGACGCACTTGTAATCACACGATACCCAGGCCATTTCACTCTGTTGCCAGTCCCAGCACCAGCTCCATTGTTCATTTACTCTCCATAATACAAATCCTTCAGGGTTGATTGCTTAGTATCCCATGGAGCCCACCCTGCTTGATCTATATGACTATCCAGGAAGGATTGCATCACCACAGTTCTGGAATATTCCTTCCATGGACAGCCCAAAAAGGTTTTCACTTGACCCACGACGGGCTTGAGATCGGAGCTTGGTGTTAGGTTACATTGCTGGATTGACGTTCCTGTGTTCTGATTTGGGTCTTCGCGTCCTTAGGCTGTGACCATGTTGTTCTGGCCATTCATGGGCTTTCGGGCCACGAGGTTGCACTTTTGGAAAACGACCGCCGCATTGCCGAAGATGAAGTCGACGGTGCCGGTGACGAAGGAGTCACGGCAGAATTGCCGATTGGAGTGGGTGTATAGAGTGTCTTGGAAGGCGTCCATACGGCAGCGGTTGATGACGGAGAGATCGGCGTTGACGCGTAAAGCCACCGCTTGGTGCTTCTGAGGGCCTGCCGTGTTTTGGAACCATATGTCTTGGGCTATTTATCCATCCCCAACCGCAGCTGCATTACCATGTTGACATGATCATGTTAATGTTTAGCAAGTAATAAGGAACAAAACCTCATTGATCAGCTTTGATTTGATTACGTCATAAAGTTTTAAGCCCCTTGTTTTCGACTTGATTTGGGTGGTTTTTTTATTAGGATGCAGAGCCCGCAGAAATAATAAGTCTAAACATTGAGTAGATGCAGATACAGCGTCCGCATTTCTGACTCATCAGTGTGATGAGAAAACAATTTCTCATCATCAAAACGACGTAGTTTTATTAAAGGGGGAGATCTGACCCGTTGATATAAAAATAATCAGGGCCTTCTAACATATCTAGTATCTTAAAATATTTTTTAAGTCTCTCTTCTTATCCTAAAATAATTTTTACTATTTTTAACCCCTTAAAATATTTTTTCAGTTGTACCCAGTGTGTTAGCAGACTGATTGCAATTTTACCCTTAATGTATTTTTTCAGCTCAAAAAATTACATGAAACTATTAGATGCTACTAAAAAATATTTTAGAGCATGTGGAAATCAATAAATTAGTATCCTAAGTTTTGAGTGCTCGTTACTACTAAGAAAAATACATTAACGGTAAAATTGTAGTCAATATCCTAAAACACTAAGCATAACTGAAAAAGTATTTTAAAAGGTTAAAAGAACCAAACAAATATTTTAAAGTAATTTTTGGAGCTGAAAAAATACATTAAGGGTAAAATTGCAGTCAGTCTGCTAATACACTGGGTACAACTGAAAAAAATATTTTAAGGGGTTAAAAATAGTAAAAATTATTTTAGGATAAGAATAGAGACTTAAAAAATATTTTAAGATATTAGATATGTCATAGACGGCCCTGATTATTTTTATATCAACGGCTTAGATCTCCCCCTTTAATAAAACTATGTCGTTTTGATGATGAGAAATTGCTTTCTCATCACACTGATGAGTCAGAAATGCAGACCCTGCAGATACAGGGCTTTGTGGACATATTATTGTTGTTGTGGCTATCTATCTATCTCTGGACCTGCTTTTTTGAAATTCTAGATAAATATAGAATACAAAATTCTTAAAAGATAAAACATTATTGTTAGTATTTTATGTTTTCTTAAGTGCATCCAGCACAGCACTATGAAGTATTTGTGGTACACCCAATACTTTGAAGGTTTTTTTTTCGAGTAAAGGCATGATGTCATTAATAAATCAACTATTTACATCAGTATACTTTGTAGTATGACTTGGGGTTTCTGAGAACTTAGAAATCCTAGACAAAAGAAAATACTAGCCGGACAAAAGGGGGTCTAGAATTGTTTAAGAATAGATAAACTCTTGAAAGTATGGTTAACCAGGACTCGAATAATTGAAATAACTCTATGCACAATGAAAGTTTCATCAATGAACAAGCATTTGTTCCTGACTTCCCATAGTTTCCAGCACGTGATACATATGTCCACTTTCCATTGGTCTGTCAGGGTGGGGTGTCTTAATATATCAGGGAGCCAAGAGGTAATATCCTTCCCGAAAAAGTCATTGCCTATATCGCCTGGTAGGATTTTCCTCCAAACCGAGGCAGCAAGGGGGCATTCCTTGAAAACATGGTTCGCGTCTTCAACCCCCTTCTGGAAAGAGAGCATTGCTAATCTTGTGTCATTCCTGTCGGTGTCGCTCCACATTTGTGAGTAACCTTTCCTTTAAGAGAAGCCATAGAAATGAACGAACTCTTTGTGCACCGGTAATTTCCATATCATCTTCCATTTAACATCTGACTTGCTCCAGTTTAAAACGGCCATCGATTTATAAGCTGAACGAGTTGTAAATCTGCCATCCACTGTGAGGTCCCAAAGGCATGAAGCGTCAACTAGCCATGGGTCGATCTTGATAGCTGCTATGGCTTGGAGTACATCTGGAGGTAGTAGATCTCGAAAGAGATCCCATTTCCAGTTGCGATCCTCGTCAATATAATCTAGGATGGTCCTTGAGATGTGTGTCTCTGGGATAGGTGCATAGGATAGGAGCTTGAGAGGTCCATGATCCCCAACCCAGTAATCCTCCCAAAAACATATTTTCGCACCGTTTCCTGGTTTCCACTTCACATGCAGGCGTGTCTCTTCCCATACTTTCACAATACCTTTAAAGAGATAAGAGGAGCCCTTGCTAGAAATCTCTGTCTTGGAATTGTTAATGCCATATTTCCCTTTTAGTACCTGGACCCAGAGATCATCGCTGTAGGCATGGAGTTTGTTAGCCAGTTTAGAGAGGAATGCTCTGTTCTGAGTTTCTAAGTGGAGTAGTCCACCTCCACCATTTTTAAGTGGTTGATAGAGTTTAGACCACTTAATCAGGTTGATTCCTTTTCGACTTTCAGAGTGTCCCCATATGAATTTCCTAATAATTCTTTCAATATCTTTGCTGCAAGATGTGGGCAGAAGAGAACTCTGCATGGTATAGAAAGGAATTGTCGATAATACCGATTTTGCGAGCGTGATACGCCCTGCGAAAGAAAGAGATGTACTTTTCCATCTTGCTAACTTAGCTTGCATGCACTCAATAATATATTTGTAGGTGTTGGAAGAGACCCTGCCAGTAATGAGTGGTACCCCCAAATATTTCCCAAGGGTGTCTATTTGCTGATAACCAAGGCTACGGCAGATATATCGTTTTAATGAGCCTTGCAAGTTTTTTGAAAAATATACTCTTGTTTTGCTAGTGCTGATTTTGTGACCAGAGGATGAACAGAATTCTTCAAGAATTTGCTTTATGATCCGAGTTTGGGGAAGAGTAGCACGCCCAAAAATTATAAGATCATCAGCGAAAAAAAGGAGAGATAAAGGAACACCACTTCGACCCATCTTAATGGTTGCCCACATTTTCTTTGTCACAGCAAATTTTATGGCATGAGATAGTCGTTCCATGTATAAAACAAAGATATAAGGGGAAAGGGGATCTCCCTGTCTAATTCCTCTCATAGGAACAAAAGATGTTGAAGGCTTACCATTCCAGAGGACCTGCATAGGAGGTGGTAATGCAGTTCATAATAAGACAAATCATCTCTAGTAGTAAACCAACATCCAGTAACGTATCCTCTATATAGTCTCATCGAAACCTATCAAAGGCTTTTTCAATGTCAACTTTAATGGCCATCCATCTTCCCTTTCCTTGTTTCCTCCTCGTATACTACCTCCTGAGCTATGATTATATTATCCACAATGCTTCTATTTTGAATAAAACTTGACTGATATGGACCAATGAGGTTCGGCAAAATCACTTTTAGTCTGTTGGCAAGGACCTTAGTCACCGTTTTGTACACCATCGAATAGAGGCTTATGGGTCTAAACTCACTCATTCGGCTAGGAGCTCCAATTTTTGGAATAAGTGCGATTAAGGTACGGTTAAGGATAGGATCTAATGGTTGCCCAGACCAAGGATCTTGGAATAGAGATAGTCACTACAAAAAAAATGTGATTTAGTAGCGGTTAAAAATGGGTATTAGTAGTGGTTTTAACCGCTACAAACAACATTAGTAGCGGTTAGCAAAACCGCTACTAAATCGTATGTTGCAAGCGGTTTTGTAGCGGTTATATAAAACCGCTACTCAAGAAAAATAACCGCTACATCCTTTGTAGCGGTTACAAAAAATCGCTACAACATCCCCATGAACGAAATTTTTTTTCAGAGATATATAACCGCTACAAATATAAATAATTGAAATTTTGAAGGCGGGAAAAGAAAAATGACATTTTTTTTCAATTTTGTAGCGGTTAATAAACCGCTACTAATTTTGAATTTTTATGAAATTTGTAGCGGTTATAAAACCGTTACTAATTTTATGAAATTCAAATTTAGTGCCAACAAATTTAATTTGAGTTTAAAAAGGCGCGTTTGTTAGTAACGGTTTAATAACCGCTACAAATATTTAAAAATTTTTTTTAAAAAATACGATCATTTGTTTCTGTTTTTTTAATATTAAATTAATTAGTTTCTTTGTTTATTAGTTTATCTAATTTAGTTAGCTTATTAATAAATTAAAAGGATAAATTTAATTTAATTGGATTAGTATAAAAATTATATTAATAATATTATTAAGGATACGTAGGTAATAACGAATTATTATGTTATCTAATATAATATAATTGTATATGAAAAATATATGAAAATGAGATACAGCTGTAAAATATCTGAAAAAAAATGGTGAGAATAAATTTTATATAAAGGAAAGAAGTATTGTAAGAAAAATAAAAAAACTTGTTACCATATGTGATCGTATTATTCATCTCCTCTACTCATACAAAAGAAGTTGTAAATGAGAGAAAATGAAAGAAAGGCAAGGTGAAAAGAAATTAGAAAGTGTTTGAAATGAGTTGTGGTAAGGGTATTTATAGGGATCCACGTACTATTTGTAGCGGTTAATGTATCGATTTTGTAACGGTTATTTTTACTTTTGTAGCGGGTTAATAACCACTACAAATATTTTTTTAAAAAAAATTTTTTATTTTAAAATTTTTTTCTATTTTTTTTAAAGAGAAAAGCATAATTTGAATTTGATCACTCATCGTCGCCATCCCTACAGAAATTATGTAGAAAAATTATTGTTAGGGATGTTTTATTAAATTTAAAAAATTTCATTTAAATGACGTGGACTTAAAAAAACTCACCGCAGTAGAGGTAAATTGTCATCACATCCAGGGAAGTAGTTTTCAAAATCGGCTGGCTAAAATAGCTCACTGTCGTAGGCGATGTTATCGCTTTCACCCATGTCGTAAAGGTCTCGTGGCTTTAGGTGAACAACCATGTGCCAATCCCTGTGCCTCTCGTCCTCGACATAATAAACCTGATGTGCCTCTGAAGCTAGAACATACGGCTCATCATCTTGAGAAATACCAGTATGAATCGGCCGTGAGAAATTGACTGATGTGATCCCTAAGTCATCAGTTGTCAGTCCCCGAGAAGTAGTGGTATTTGCCCACAAACACTTGAACAGCGTCATGGTGAAACGGCCTTGATAATTAAGTTCGACCATATCAAGAAACTTTCCATAGTTTGCGTTCCATCGAGAAACCTCCAATGCCCCATAAAGCACCACTTTCGGCTGTAGGGAAGGGGGAAGGCGCACTGCATCAGAGTCAAAATTGCAAGTTGGACACGTCGACCCAGTATGCACATTCCAACCAGATAATGTGCCAAGGCCAGGAAAGTCACTAATCATCCACATCAAGGCTGCACGCAAGTTGAACAAAGTCTTGCCGTAAGCGTCGTATGTCTCCAAGCCGACATTCCACAGGTCAAGCAATTCCGTAATAAGCGGTTGGAGATATACATCGATGTCATTGCCCGGTGCCTTTTTGCTTGGAATGATCATAGACATAATGAAAGAGCTTTGTTTAATACACATCCAGGGGGTAAGTTGTACGGAACTAAGACTACCGGCCAAATACTGTAACTTGTGCTAAGATTTCCGAAAGGATTAAAACCGTCGGTCGCCAACGCAAGTCGAACATTTCTAGGGTCAGTGGTGAAATCTGGAAAGTCGTTGTCAAACGTTTTCCAAGCATCTGCATCCCGAGGATGTCTTAATTTATCATCTTCATTGTTATCAACGGCATGCCACCTCATGTGCTCCGTAGTTTTAGACGACATAAATAATCTTTGTAGGCGAGGTTTCAAAGGAAAGTACCTAAGAATCTTTGCAGGTTTCTTCTTCTGCTTTTTCCCCTTCTAAATTGTCTTGTACCTCAATGTGTGACATCTCTTACAAGTCTCCCTGCTGGAATCGTCTCCCCAATATAGCATACAATCATTTGGGCATGCATCAATCTTTTGATAATTCAACCCCAACCTGTTGATAATCTTCTTAGCATCGTAGAACATTGTGAGAATCTCAGCGTCGGGGAATTCATTTTGTAATAATTCGAGCAACATCAACATTCCCTTATCTGTGATCCCACACAAGCACTTGATATTATACAATTTGATCAAGAAAGATAATTTAGAATATTTGCGACAACCTTGATATAAAGGACGATATGCTTCATCCATCAAGCTGAAAAAATCCTGAGCTGCTTTATTCCTCATAAAACCGGCTTAAAATCGTGCACTTCTTTGTTGAAGTTATCACCTTGAAATCCAAACGCATCACGTACAGCATCATTCACAGGATCATCTTCATCTACTTGAACGCCTACTTGAGAACTTCGAGGAAGAGCATCGTCATATCTAATGCCGGCCTTCTCACTATGAACTACCCAGAACGTATAGTCCTCAGGGAAAGGCTTGACAAGCAAATGTTCCTTCACAATATTTCATGCATGCCACTTCTTGAACTTGCATCTCCGACACGGACAGATGATCTTGCCGTTACAGCTGGCGTGAGTGAATGCAAAATCCAAGAAACTGTTTAATCCGTACAAATATTCTGGAGAATTGCGTGGCAACCTGATCCATGATTTATCCATAGCTACTAGTGAGAGAGAAGAAAGTATAGAGAAGAAGATGAGTGAGTAGAGAATGACGAATGCCAAGAACCTTATATTCTGAAATTCCAACGTTTCCAATTTTGTAGCGGTTCTAAAACCGCTACACTAACCGCTACAGTTCTTGAATATTTGTAGTGGTTATATGTATAAAACCGCTACTAATTTTCAAGCCGTTGGAATTTTGCACACATTAGTGGGAAATTCAAAATTTAAATGTTGAGTATTTATAGCGGTTATATGTATACAACCGCTACTAATATTAAAGCCGTTGGACAGCAAATTAAAAAATTATTTTTAATTTGTAGTGGTTATGCATAACATAACCGCTACAAATGTGCACAAAGACGGCAAATTTCAAAATTCTAATTATGAGTATTTGTAGCGGTTTTTATTGTAAAACCGCTACAACCATATATATTTGTAGCGGTTTCTATTGTAGAACCGCTACAAAAATATTTATGGTTGTAGCGGTTTTTATTGTGGAACCGCTACAGCCATATATATGGTGTAGCGGTTTTTATTGTAGAACCGCTACAACCATATATATTTGTAGCGGTTTTTATATAAAACCGCTATAAATATATATACTTTATTTTTTTTATTTTAGAAATATAAATAATACTGTTTCAATTAATTCATAAATTCAACAACGCGGTCTAATAATATAAATATAATTATGGTAAACACAATAAGAATTTAAGTTCTGAAATACAAACTTATATATATATTTACAAATGTTTCAACAACAAATAAAAAAAGATGTCCTAAACTAAGTAGCTGGGGGCTGATCATCTGGTGCTCCCTCAGGTGGGGCTCCCTCAGGTGCTACTGGATCGGGCCGCTGCGCAGAGTGAACCGCACCATCATCATCAGCAGGAGCAGGAGCAGGAGGAGGAGTAGTAGTCGGGACGACGTACCAAGGAACAGGGGGAACCTGTGGACGCGGCTCCATAACCGTTCGAGCATGTTGTTAGCGATATCACTCCACTGCGTCTGCTGAGCGTATATCATATCAGCCTGCAGCTGCATCTGCTATTGCTGTGCTATTTGCTGCTCCAAGTCTGACCGCAGCTAGTCAATGATTCGTCCCTCGGACGTTTGACCCCTCTAGAGCTGCCAGCCTCAGAGGCGACGCTCCTGTCATAGACCATGTTAGGTCTGGCGCCTATCCCCATTCCCCGCATGCATCCGGGGTGCTCAGCCTAACCCAGACCCGCCTTTAAAGGAGCTGTCGGGTCCACTGACCCCTGTGACTCCTCGGCCTGGGTCTGTCATAGCTCAGCCTGCAACTGCTGCATCCGCTCCTGCCATTTTATGAAACAATTACTAATTAGCATTTTTCATTATTAAGTTGGTTTTATAAAAATTATAATAATAAAATTACTTACAATGGCCTCCTCTGCATGCTGAGAGGTCGCAGTCCCGTCACGGTGTCTGTGTGTGATGGCGTACAACTCCCCATAGTCCGTCTGACGGTTCTCCTGCCGTGCCTTTTTCTCTTAAAACAATTACAAAATTAATTAATTAGTATTATGAAATAACCAGCTAAAAGTCAGTGATATTTTGAAAAGTTACCAGCTCACTGTAGGTGACATCAAAGGTCTTCAATCCTGCTGTGTGGTGGATCGACTGCTGCACACGGATCCTGGTGTTCCTCTGAGAAAGCTCCTGAAAAAAAATATTAAATATATTAAAACAATAAAAACATTTAAAATTAATAAAGTTCAAATTTAAAAAAAATTAAATTGAAATTATAATTTAATAATTAACAATTAAAAAAAGTATATAAATAATCTAATAAATACATTACCTGCCCCTCATCGCTCCTCCTGAACTGGACGAAACCCGCCCAGCCGTTCGGTGGCACGCCGTTCGGGACACTCTCGATCAGCTGCTCCAGAGGCATCGTTCCGTCCTTATCCACCTTGCGGAAGAGACTGTTCCTCCTGTTTTTCCAACCGTCACTCATCTTCACGAGAGTGTACCTCTTCCGGTTGGCCCGGACGGCAAACCATAGCTGCAAAAAAATTATTTAAATATCATTAATTACAAAAGTCTTGTTAAAAAATATTAATTAAAATGAATTAATTACAAAAAATATTAATTAAATACTATTAATTACCTGAATCACCTCCTCCCAAGCCTGGTCCTTCGGCCCCTTCGGAACGTGTCTCCACGTCCTGAAGTGAAGGGGGAACCGCATCCAATTCGCGCCCAGGTCGTTCAGGAAGCGGTTGAACATGTGACCCCCATTGTCGATGGACTGGTCAGTGCCCTCATTCCACGGTACTATAACTCGTAGGGTCCGGTCCATGCTATTCACACCGGCCACGTCCAGCCTCCTCGTCGACACGTTCCCCTGCTCATCTTCACAGTTTACTGCACGTTAGATAAATTGTAATTCAAAGTTAACATTTCGAATTTAAATAAATAATTTATTAATTTAAAAAAATTATTTACCTTGGACCTGCACCTCAAACCTAGTGGACTGCGAAGACGACCCTCGTGGGTTGTTCTGCTCCCGAGCCTCCTCCTCATCGAGGAACTGCTCCATCTCCCTGATACCAATTGGGATCTCGAAGTCCTCCTCATCGTAGTCCTTTACACTGATATCTGCCCCCCCAAACTCAGGCACCTCTGGTGTGGTCGTCTCCTGTGGGATCGTCTGCGGTGCCTGTAGTAAGGTCGACTTTTGTGGGGGATGGGCTGAAATGCCATGGTTGCCCTGCCTCCGCGCTGCCCCCTGCTCGGCTGCTGCCACCCCGTAAAATCAGTCTGGGGACCTCAGGGGCCTTCCCCTTATCCTCTCTTGAAGCCATATCAACTGTAAAAATCCAAAAAAAAAATATTGTAGTCACATTATTATGCAAAAATATAATAAAAATATAAATACAAATAAAATACGTGTTATATACGTACCTCAAGTGTAAATACTGAGAAATACTGTAGCAAAAACTCCTTCACAGACGTCTGAATGCTCAAATCTAAAAGAAATCACTCAGAGAAACTTCATAAAACAAAATGAGCAAACAGAAAAAGGAGGGAGGCGGCCTCCTTAAATAGGGCAACAATTTGTAGCGGTTATTCCAATAACAGGGGAATAACCGCTACGTTAACCGCTACAAATCACCCAGGGCGCCTTAAATTTGTAGCGGTTTTATAATAACCGCTACAAATTACAAGAACCTTTGAAATTCTGTAGCGGTTATGGCCCAGAACCGCTACAAACTTGGAGACTCCTGAAATTCTGTAGCGGTTATATCCCTATAGCCGCTACAAATACCTTACGTTTGGCATTTTGTAGCGGTTTTGTTGCTATAACCGCTACAAATAACTGCTACATTGTTGGCGGGTCTTGGTCGCGCCAAGTGGGGGGAATATTGTAGCGATTTTTGTTTATTAACCGCTACAACTGAATCGCAACAAGTTTTGGCGGGAATTTCGCACCATATTTGTAGCGGTTTGTTCTACCTAACCACTACAAAAAACGCTGCTAATCTGTCGCGCCACTTGGCGCGTAGCTTGCCGCTACAAATTTGTAGTGGTTTAGCTTAAAACAGCTACAATACCACCGCTACAGAATACCATTTTTTTGTAGTGAGTAGACTGGGGCTAATGGTGTTCCATTGGGATTGAAAGAAAGCCGCATGCAAGCCATCAATTCCTGGTGCTTTCAAAGGTTTCATCTCAAAAAGGCCATTCTTCGCCTCTTCGATAGATACTGACTGTTTTAATAGAGCAAGATCTTGTGATGATATTGGGGGAAATAACCCTTTGAGTGTTGGTGAATGGAATACTAAGTCTTCCAATGAGTACAGATTAATGAAGAATTCACGTGCTAGGGCCGAGAGTTGCACTTCATCTGTAATCCACTCCCCCTGGGAATTTTGAATCTGAGTGATACGATTTCGTTGTCGGCGTAGCCTGGCTTTACTTTGAAGTATTTTTTTCTAGTGCATCCATCACCTGAAAATACTTTTTGTGCAATTTTACATTTGACAATGTAGATAATTTAGGGTGGTGGATGTACCTAAAAAATACTTTAGAGTGTTGAATACATTAAAGGCATAGTTTATGGTATTGAGTGCATATAAAAAAATACTTCATGATATTAGTGCACCAAAAAAAATATTTTAAAATACTAAGTACATCGCAACAACGCTAGATGCACATGAAAATTAATACTTTATAAATAATTTTTAATTCTAAATATAAGTCCATTTATTATTTTAACCTTATTTATAAATTTCTTTTACCTAAATCTCATATATCAAAAAAGGTAATTAATATAATGATTATGGAGTAAATTTTTAACTGTACCCTCATTTATGAATGAGTACTTTTTAACTCTTTCTTCTCTATCTATCTTTAAATTATTTCTTCATTGGTACAATAAATAAGGGCAAAATTGCCACAATTTCATTTATTATACTGAAATTTGACTTATAAATATGACCAAATTTTTTAGTCAAAAAAGACTTAAAAATAGAACCAAAGTGGTACATGTTATCAATGATAGTTTTCCAAGTTTATCGTTATTTAATTCTTGTTGAAAAGATAGAAAAAGGAAAGAAATATGAGAATGATTTGTAAATGAGGGGAGAGAAAAAATTTTAATAAGGATAGACTTGGAAAACTTTAAGCATGCTTAGTGACTTGACTAACAATTCTTGATATATGAGAATTAGTTAAGATGAACTTATAATAAGGACCAGAGTGATAGTTACAAATATTAAATTTGTCATTAAATTTGCATGATCGACCATGTGTCATATTTTTAAAATATTATTACTCATGTCATATTTTTTTAAATATTATCATTTGTATCATTTAATTATAAATTCACATGAAATAAATAAGACACATGGACTTAGTGTGATTTGAAAACTTGACAATAGATATAAAGGAATTAATCTAATTTTTTTTCCTTTCTAACATTATCCTTATGAACTACATTAAACTCCAAAATTTATGAATTTTTGAAGATGCATTATTTATTTTTGATCAAACTCACGAAGGGAATGATGATACAATATGTGAATATGGAATCAACATATACGTTGCAACGCTTGATTATATGTAGTAAGTCTAAGAATTACTAGTAATACTAACGGGGAAATAGTAGTACAATTATGATTATTACTGGTTATACATTTTGTTCACCTCAATGCATGCACATGTAGTACTATTTTCCAAGTTAATTAGTGTCATATTTTTCCCTCGATTGGTAACTTCATACCCGTCTGTAAAACGATTGTCTCATTTATTATGGTAATGAGCAATATTTATTAAGCGGTGAAAATAATGGCAAAGTAGCTGCAAAATTATGGCTTTAGTAACTGCTTGTAAAAAAAAATTATCAATTGTCGTTGATATTTTTTTTTATATGTACCGGTAAATAATTATTTGAGCATTATATATCGTGTAAATTTAAGAGGACATAAGATGAAAGAATTTAAATGTGACTGATCTAGAGCGCGCGGCCAATTGTCCGAAGAGAATTAGGCTCAAAAAACGCGTCTAATGACAACTTCACAATTGGTTGGCATTAAAAAAAAGAGAGACAACTTAACAATTGTCATTGTCAGGTTTTGATTATAGGATACTACCTATAATCTTTAATATAAGATCTTATCTTATATTAAAGATTAGAGATAGTGTTAATTTTAGATATGATTATTCGATTGGGTTAGATTTAAGCACTTTAAGGCTTAATTGAAACGTGTTTTCTCATTCACATGGACTGGATTGAGACGTTGTGTTTATTTTCAAAACCAAACATTAATTCTTTCACGTTTTGAAGAAGATTTTTTTTTTTTGGCCAAATTAAACGTTTAAAAAAGTTTTAACTCATGCATTTAAACTCCACTTGTTTTTTCGCTTTTTGGTATATGATACAAAGAATTTCATTACCTCCAAAAGAATAGGTTTAATACTGCACAATCAACATTCTATAAAACAATCCCCCTTATTGTTCATCCTTCAAACAATAAAGAAATAAACAAAAAGTCTATTACAACCTAATAATCATTATTAACAACGCCAATTCTCCGTAGAAAACTCTTTTTTTTAATCAATTAGAGTATTTGTTTTTTATGTAAGACCTCAAATTTTATTCATCAAGATTTTATTGTGATTATTTTATATATTCAATAAAATGGTGAATATTTAAGGCTAAAGGAATTAAATATTGAAAATTGAAAGTTGAATGGTGTTTTCAGTGAAATCGCCTGCGAGACAGTGAATTTGTCATGTGGTTTTAGAAGATCAAGTGATAAGAAAAAATTATGAAATTTTACAGGGTGAAAGTAGATATCCTAAGCTTTAATTTGATAGGTCATATGGATCAATTAAAGCTATGTACAACAAGATATGAATTTTTGAATTTAGTCCAAAAAATCTAGAAAGTTTCTGGAGCAGTGGCCAAAGATTGAAAATCTGGAAATAATATGATCCCAGCTGGTAAAAGTCCATATTTTTTCTTGAAACTAGACTCAATAAGGGTTTCATAGACTTTTGAATCACTCCAAAACAATGTCTACAAATTTAGTTATGATTTTTCAAAGTTAGGGCAGAAAATCTGCCAGAATTGGCATTATTCCGAAAATTGAAAATAAAATGTGTTATAAATTGATTAATGGAATTAGAGATGCCAAGTGTCATGATCATATGAGGAAGGGACAAAATAATAATTTATTCCCAAGAGCACAAGTCAAAATGCTACATGATGATGGTAAGCTAGAGTGAAGGAATGGGTGAACTTGATTGCTTGGTGGAATAGGAAGTTGGATTTAGTTGGGAAAACATTTGGTTGGTTGGAGAAGAGAGGGAGCACGTTTTTTTTAAGCTAACCAAGAGAAGAAAAGTTAGTTCAATGCTAATGGGGCAAGTAAGGCATAAAGTAAAGAAGTATGGATGGAAGCATGGAGGAAAGTATGGTGGTTGGCAAGTGTCACCATGCCAACCCTTGATGAAATCAATGGTGTAGAATTAAGGGAGGAAGTTTATGAAGTATTTCTCTTCCCTTTCCTTCATACACTTCACGCATAAACACAAAGAGAAAGAGAGAGAGAAAGTGCTTTGAAGAGCTTTAAGGACTTGGAGGTTTTTTTAGAGAGAAGGAGGAAGAAGTTCAAGGTATGTGTAGTCTCTTAAGTATTTTTCTTGTGATCTTACATGAAACTATCTCTAAACTCTCTTTCTTCAATGGAATTCATGTGTTTGAAGACACATTTCTAGTTCAAGGAGAAGAGAGAGAGGACACATAAAGTGAGAGGAATCAAGAAGTCTAAGAGATAACTACACCAAACTCAAATTTATACTTGTATGAAGTTGGTTTTGAAGTTTGTTGTTAGTTTGATGATTTTTGATTGAGTTGAAAAATTAGAAAAGCCATAACCCTAAGGGGTTATACTGCCCAAATTTCTTTAAAGCATGGTTAAGACGTGTTTAATTTAAATAAGTTAATAAAGGATTAGAAGTGGAAAAGTACAAGTTTTGGAAGCTAAAACAATTTTTCCATTTTTCTTGAATATTTTGGCCAGCACTGTTTTAGGGGACAGGAGCTGGATTTTAATAAAATAAATGGTTCCATTGGATTCAGTGGGCAAAAATAGGTGGGGTTACAGTTGGTCACTTTTTCAGAAAAGGCCAAAAAAGCATAATTACGAAAACGCCCATGAAATCCTTAAACTGGGGTTGTCAAGGGTATTTTCATAATTTGATAGTGAATTTGGTGATTTGAAGCCCGAAAATGGATTCCTTGAGCAAAAATATGTCAGATATTCCTAGTCAAAATTTTGGGAAAACGTGTCATCATCAGGTCGGGTATGGAGGGGCCTAGCCGAGCCGGGGTCCCGGGGGCATTTTGGTGAATTTTTACCATAGACTAATATAACCACCAGGAACACTATGGAAGAGTCTAAAATGATACCCGGATAGGTTATGACCTATTTCTTGTACATTTAATATTTTAAGACCGAGTTGGAAGTCAGAACGACACGTTTTTTGATGCACATTTAAAAAGGGGTTTATAAAGCTTTGAAGTAGAAACATTATCCTTTATACATCATATCATAGTTATATAATTGTATAGTTTTCATTGTTGTAAATGCACTTTATTAATCAACATGTTTTGCCCAGAGAGGGGTCAGTAGTGCTAGATGCACTTTGACTGGAGTTGGTAAAAACCCAACCAGTGCAGAATAGTGGGGTTGGGCCCTACTCATGCATACATGTAGATGATGTGTTTATATTGTTCATTAATTGGTGCATACATGACGCATATCATATTTACTTTTGGTATTTTCTATGAACGATAGCATGTTTCTACTGGGATTTTTCAGAATCTCACCCTATTTTTAAATAAACATCTCAGCGGGTGCCAGAGGGTCAAAGGGTAAAGGCGTAGACGCTAGGAAATGATTGGCACGTGTCGTGAGTGTTACGAGTGTAAATGATCCATTAAATAGTGCAAGTGTACATTGTCATAAATAAGTAATATAGAAGTTAGTAGAGTATCGTTCCTATGAGGATTGATCACTAAGTACCAAAATGGGTAATTTTAATTCTATTTAGTCGATCGAGTAGTTAGTAGTTGAGAGAACAAAATAAAATAACTAAATATGAGTGCAATAATATGAAAGCAAATATGAGAAAAAGCTCTAGAGATCATATTTCACTTAATAAATTTTGGATTGAATCACTTATCTATTCTAGCCTAATTTATTCCACATGATTGATAGTCGAGTTTCCCTAATTTAATTACTAACTTCTTCCAAGGTCAAGCAATTCTATAATTTATTGTCAATCAAATATATTTCTATATGAATTTAAGCAATTAATTATGCATTAAGATTTATGGAACTCAGTAAGACTACACAACTCATATGAATATATTCCTATTTCATATACAAGTCATGATTTTAATTATATGATCTACACACACGCATTTCCTTCCAGTCTCAAAATGCATATTGAAATCATTCAAAAGGTGGCCAATCAATCAAAAGCATTAAGAACAATAAGTAAAACTCAATCATGAAGGAGAAATTAAAACTAGATTTAATAAGTTAATATTTAATCCGTCATTAGTAAGCTACGTCATCACCCCAATAAAATAGAAATTTAGATCATGATGAAATTAAAAACAAAATAAAAATAAATTAACATTACATAAAACTATAATGAAATTCTCATAAATACTGCATAAAACTTGAATATTAAATTCTCAAACATAAATATACAACCAAAGATGCATGAAAAATAGAGAAATCTAGCCGTCCATTTAGGAGGTAAAACCTTCTATGTGGGCAGCATGTAAAAAGTAATACAATTTTAAACCTTCCATATAGGAGGCATGCAAGAAGAAATAGAAGAGAGGAAAGTAATGAATATGAAATGGTTATATGTGGAGAAGAGATGAGAGTAATGAATATGAATTGGTGTGTAAAATGTGAAGGAGAGGGTGACTATATATAAGGAAGAATGGAGTAGGGTAGATGAAGTAGTAGATGAAGTGTTGTAGATGAAGTAGTAAGTGAAAATGAAGATAAAATGATAGATAGAATGTGGTAGATAAAGTAATAGATAGAATGTGATAGATGAAGTAGTAGGTGAAAAAGAAGATGAAGTGATAGATGAAATGGTTGGTGGAATGGTAGATGATTCTCGATCTCAACTTCCAAGCAAAATTTAAAACCTTTGGAGATAGAACTGGATTTTGGTCTCAATATAAAAGTTGTAGAGCTCTTTCTTAGCTTTTTATCCATATAAAGAACGTCCCAATCCGACATCTAGAGCTCCAAAATATTACTTGAAAACTAAAAGAGGGTCTGATTTAGTATTTTTCAAGAAATTCTATTTCATGCCAAAATTATTATTTATTTATTAATTACACACAAATTTATTAAATTGAGGTCAAATTTCATCCACAAAATTATCATATAAGGAAAAATTAATATGCAAATATTTTACTTATCAGTGAAGCAAAGATATGATCGTGGTTATAATTAGTTTATGTTTAGATATTTTGGAAAATTATGTAAATATTATTAAGTTTCTGCTGTATTTTCTGAATTTCGTTGACAAACGACGTGGTATTGTAAATAAATATTTTTATTAATATAATTATACTTTTCTGTATACTCATTGAATTCCGTCTTTATTACTCTTCGAACATAGAAATGAAAATGGCTGTTAACATTTGACCTGCACATCTATAGATCACGTCAACCTCCACTACTACAGAATATAGATTCTGCTACCCTAAAGGACGCCCCTTTTTAAAATAGGGACGTCTAAAGCTACCCAGTTCCCACACATGATTACAAAAATGCCACCGCCACTTTAGACGTCCCAAATTCAATTTGGAACGTCTAAAGTGACGTCTAAAGTAAAAAAAATTAAAATTTTTTTTTTACACTTTAGACGTCCCAAATGGACTAAAGTAATTTAAAAATTTTCTTGCTAACTGTATTGAATATAAGGGATGCTCATGCCTTATATTAAATAAAGAGACGATTTCCTTCCTCTCTCTCTCTCTCTCTCTCTGTAATATTATAATAAAAAAAAATCGTGGGAAGGGCAAACTGTCGGCAAGAAAAGAAAAGAAGAAGAAAACATGTGGGACCCGCTTGAGGAAAAAAACGACAGGAGGGTATTATTAATACCTCTCCCTTCATTTTCTCATTCAGGTTTCACGAGGCGATCAGCGGAGCGAACATAATTTCAACAGGTAAGGTTCTAAATTTATCAGATAATTTTGGTACTTAAAATCATAAAAGTTGTTCTACTTATTATGATCTTCGTATTGATAGTAATATTATATTGATTAACGAAAAATTTGGGGTTAGGATTTTGGGAGAATTTGAGTTTTTACAAAAGATGGTTATAGATAAGTAGAGAATAATTAATAGTTGATTTTAATCGGTTTAGATTTACCATTTGATTATTGTATGATTTTATAATTAATTTCTTCTTAAATAAATAATAAATTGTGCTTTAGAAACGTTTTTGACCGATTAAATTTGGATTAAACAATTTATTTGAGTTATTGAAAGTATTATTAAAATTTTAATCGGTTTAGTTTTGCAGATTTTGAATTATGTGAAATTATAAAATATGATTTGATATTATAGTTAGAGAATTATGGTTATTAAATATTTTATTGTGAAATAGAGTTAAGAAATTTTGATTTAAAAAGGAATTTGAGGAATAGATAAATTGTTGTTATTTTTAAGAAATTTGAGTTAATTATGGGGATTATTATTTTCTATTTTGTAATAGTTAACAATTATTATAAATTATATTAACATGTAAATATATATATTTATTGTAGAGTGAATTTGATTTTGGCTTGTTGGAGTTAAATTCTCAAGTTTAGTTGTGTCAAGAATTTGAGGTAACCACTTTCCAATTTATCATGTATGCTTGTTGAAATGATTATATATGTATGTTGGTATTTTTAACTGCTATAAATATGTTATAGTAATTTATATATGAAAAATGTACAATGATAGTATTAATCATGTTTTTAGTAATTTTTAGTTAAGTGGGCATGAATGATTTATTTGAATGATTGATGAGGTATAGCATTAAATAAAATATATGAATAAATTATTGATATTGAAGATTGTGATGTTGAGATGTGGATGCGGTGTTGTGATTGAGGAGGTTTGATTCTTTTATACCACGTGGTATAGCCACCACCGTGTGCACAGTGGATGGCTTTGGCATTCAGGACCCTTGGTATCACCCTTTCCTTTGGCCGGGTTAAGGGTCAGCTCAAGGGTAGGTGACACCTTTCCATTTTTGACGGAAAGGGAACCCATGATCCGATATGAGTTCTGTTGCCTTTGGCCGGGTTACACCTCATTATTGGAGAGCTTGGTGCAGTCTTGTCAAAGAGACTAATCCTATTATATGTTATAGCTCATGGGTTCTGTCAGCGGTTAAGGAGGTTATAAGGATGGTTGAGGGAGTTTTATGCATATTGAATTGTTTTCTTGAAATAATAATGTTTTGGGAAGATTGAACTTTATGTTATATGGATATATAATTTTGCCCGCTTAATTATATTATAATCATTCCCTGCATATTTGTTAAAGTGGAATTGTGGTTACTGAGTCCGTGTGACTCACCCTATCAATATTTTAATTTTTCAGGCGAGAGTTCAGGTGGTGTTACCAAGGGGAAGGCAAACGAGACTTGATTTGATATCAATCGTATGTTTCGTTTGGTTATATGAGTATAATGTATATTGCCAAACTTAAGGGTCTTTTTGGTTTTATGTTGAATACTACGCTGCATACTGGGGTTTGTACTATGAACGGAATCCCATAATATGTTGTATTATTTAATATTTAATATTTTACTTGGTTTGGAAATTAATTATATGGTAATTAAGAGGGGTTGTTACATTTTTGGTATCAGAGCTTTGAGTTTCAAGGTTCTCTGGTATTTTTATTCTTGCATATAGTTGTATCGGCAATATACATTAGTTACTCATGTGCTTTTCCTTTTTGTCTGACCAATTAGTTTTTCTCCTTGTAGGAGAATAGAAATGGGAGATACGAGTAAAATGCACTCAGTTGGAGACCGAGTTGATCATGGTCAACCTATAGGACCACAAGATACTAATAACATTTTACGAGAGCTGTTGACCACAGTACGTGGGCTTGGTCAAATGGTGCAAAGGCATGAGGAGGAATTGAATAAAGGGAAAGATCAGGAAGACGGGCACTCTATTCATGAAAGTGGGTTTGAGGATACTGGAGCTCACAATGGTCATCATTCTAGTAGTGGCCATAATACTACTGTGGAGACAAGGGATAACAGATCTAAAGAGGAGTATAATGGAGTTTCTATCACTAAAGTTTGGAAAGCGGTGCATAAATTCTCACCCCAAACCTTCGACGGCAAGTTTAATCCAAAAGTTAGCGAAGGCTGGATTGATCGATTAGAGACTATCTTCTCTGTAGTTGAACGTGATGAACAACAAAAGGTAATAATAGCAGTGGTGTTATTGGTAGATAATGCAAAGATGTGGTGGAAAAGTGTCAAGCCTACAGATGGGACCATTCCGAGCTGGAACGAGTTCAAGGTGATGTTCAGTCAGCACTACTTTCCTGCAGCTTTACAGTCACTCAAGGAGACTGAGTTCTATAATTTTCAACAAGGTGACCTGGATATGGACTCATTTATTGCACAATTTCTGGAGCTCGTGAAGTACACTGTTGATGGTAAATCACAAAAGAATGAAGCGTGGATGGCAGATAGGCTGCTACAGAAGGCACGCCCAGAGTTTAAGAGACAGCTGATACCTCTACGGATTACTTCTTTTGAGGATATGTGTACACGTCTTCGTCTCTTGGATGCAGAGATACGAGGTTATAATTATGAGCTCGAGCTGAGGAGGGATCCACAGGGCAGAATTTCATCTTATACTGGTCCTACTGGGGGTTTTAACAAGAGGAGTAATTATAGTTTTGGAAACTGTGGATACCCAGAAAAGAAGAACAAGCGACCAATGGGATCATTTCAGAGTGGATCAGGTTCGAGGACTCAAGCTCAGGGGAGTCAAGGTGGGAGAAGTCAGTCATCTTATAGAGGCTCTACTGCCCCTGTGCCTAGTACTGCTAGGACTCCAGTTTGTTCGAAATGTGGAAGATATCATCAGGGAAATTGTTTGACCTGCTATGCTTGTGGTAAGGTGGGGCACACCTCTCGTTTTTGTCCACAAGGCAATTTGACTTGTTTCACTTGCGGTAAGGTGGGACACATCTCTCGCTTCTGTCCAGAAGGCAGGCAGACCTCTCAAGTCTCCAGACCTATCATGCCAGGACGAGTCTTTGCTTTGACACAAGAGGAGGCGGGTACTTCACCTAATCTCATTAGAGGTAAAATTAAATTGCAAAATGATGATATTCTTGCATTATTTGACTCTGGTGCTACACATTCCTTTATAGCTTTTGATTGTGCCAAGAGACTAAACTTAGATGTTTCTGAGTTACCTTTTGATGTAAATGTATCAACACCTGCTGGATCTTCTGTAAAAACTTCTAATGCATGTGTGAATCTTGCATTCGAGTTTGAGAGTCGTAAGACAAAAATTGATCTTATTTGTTTACCCCTTAAGGGACTTGATGTAATTGTGGGCATGGATTGGCTTACAGCCAATGGTGCCATACTCGAGTGTAGAGCAAAAACTATTTCTTTACCTGTGTATTCTGCATCCCGAGAGGTGTCTAGAGGCCCTCTATTATTATCAGCTGTTCAAGTTGAAAGTTGTATCAAACAGGGATGTCAAGCCTATATGGTTTTCTTCTCTGTTCAAGCTGAGATAGAGGAAGGGATTGATAGAATTGAAATAGTGAAAGAGTTTCCTGAGGTTTTTCCAAAGGAAATGTCAGGATTACCCCCTGAGCGAGAAGTAGAATTTTTGATTGATGTGGTGCCTGGTACAGACCCTATCTCAAAGGCCCCTTATCAAATGGCTCCAGCAGAATTAGCAGAATTGAAGAAGCAACTAGAAGAACTACTTGAGAAGGGATTTATCAGACCAAGTATATCACCATGGGGATCACCTGTTCTATTCGTGAAAAAGAAGGATGGGACCTTACGGTTGTGCATTGACTACCGTCAACTAAACAAAGTCACCATCAAGAACAAATATCCTCTTCCAAGGATTGATAACTTGCTAGATCAACTTGTAGGGTCAACGATATTCTCTAAAATTGACTTAAGGTCAGGATATCATCAATTGAGAGTTAAAGCAGAGGATGTCTCTAAGACGGCCTTTCGTACACGATACGGTCATTATGAGTTTCTAGTAATGCCGTTTGGGTTAACTAATGCTCCAGCGGTATTCATGGACTATATGAACCGGATATTCAGACCATATTTAGATAAGTTTGTGGTGGTTTTCATATATGATATTCTCATCTACTCTCGAAACGAAGAGGAACACCGATAACATCTTAGAACAGTATTGCAAGTGTTGAGAGAGCACACGCTTTATGCAAAATTAAACAAATGCGAATTTTGGCTTAAAGAGGTAAAGTTCCTTGGCCATGTAATTTCAGCTGAAGGGGTTGCAGTGGACCCTACCAAAGTTGATGCAGTTCTTCAGTGGGAACAACCAAAGTCTGTGACTGAAATTAGAAGTTTCTTGGGATTAGCTGGATACTACAGAAGGTTTATACAAGGTTTTTCTCAGTTAGCAATACCACTTACTAAGCTAACCAGGAAGGATCAACCTTTTATTTGGACAAGTAAGTGCGAAACCGCTTTTCAAGAGTTGAAGAGGAAGTTGACCTCTGCACCAGTGTTAGTTATTCCTAATCCTGCTTTATCCTATACTTTGTATACTGATGCTTCGTTGAAGGGTCTGGGATACGTATTGATGCAAGAAGGAAAAGTTGTTGCTTATGCTTCCAGACAATTGAGGCCACATGAAGAGAATTATCCGACCCATGACTTAGAATTGGCAGCAGTTGTATTTGCACTGAAGATCTGGAGGCACTATCTCTATGGTTCACGATTTGAAATTTTTACTGATCATAAGAGTTTAAAGTATCTGGTGGATCAGAAGGAGTTTAACAATAGGCAGAGGAGGTGGATGGAGTTTCTAAAAGATTATGATTTCGAACTAAAGTATCATCCCGGTAAAGCCAATGTTGTTGCAGACGCTTTAAGCAGAAAAGCTATTCATGTATTTCACTTGAGTCTTTATGAGAACCACTGGTTAGAAAGGTTGAAGGACATAAACGTGCAAGTCAGTAAAGTTATGATGCAATCAGTACAAATTGGGAATGAATTTTGGAAGGAGATAAAGATGGCTCAGTTGGAGGATGAATATCTTTTGAAAATTAAGGAAGAATTAGAGGAAGGAAGAGTCAATGATTTTGATGTTGGTAGTGATGGTATTTTGAGATTTAAAGGGAAGGTTTGCGTCCCGAATGATAAAATATCTAAGATTTGTATTTTAGAAGAAGCGCATCGAAGCAAATACACTATTCATCCGGGGATCACTAAGATGTACAATGATTTAAAGCGAAATTATTGGTGGCCTAATATGAAACAAGATGTGACAGACTTCGTAATGAGGTGTTTGACTTGTCAGAAAGTGAAGATTGAGCATCAAAAACCTTCAGGGCTACTTCAACCTTTACAGATTCCTCAGTGGAAGTGGGACATCATTTCTATGGATTTTATTGTGGGATTGCCTAATACTACGCACCATAATGCCATATGGGTCATTGTAGACAGATTGACGAAGTCAGCTCATTTCTTGTCGATCCATATTGGATATAGTTTGCAGAAGCTAGCCCAGTTGTATGTGGATTGGATTGTTAGGTTGCATGGTGTGCCTGTAGAAATTGTGTCAGACCGCGATCCAAGGTTCACATCAAATTTCTGGAAAGCGTTACAGGAGGCCATGGGGACTAGGTTGAAGTTCAGTACGGCTTATCATCCGCAGACTGATGGTCAAACTGAGAGGACGATTCAAACTCTTGAGGATATGTTGAAAGCTTGTGCAATTGAGCTACCTGGTAATTGGGATTCTCACCTGCCTTTAGCAGAATTTGCTTACAACAATAGTTACCATTCAAGCATTCAGATGGCTCCTTTCGAGGCATTATATGGAAGAAAATGTAGATCGCCTCTCTGTTGGACTGAATTGAGCGAAAGAACCGTGATTGGACCGGACTTTGTGGATGAAACTACTAAGAAAATTGAGATGATTCGCCAAAAGTTGTTGACCGCTCAGAGCAGACAAAAGAGCTATGCGGATAGGCGGCGTAGACCTTTAGAGTTTGAGGTGGGTGACCACGTGTTCCTTAAGGTTACACCAGTGACTGGTATTGGCAGATCCATTAAAGCCAAAAAGTTAACTCCTCGTTTTATTGGACCCTACGAGATATTGGAGCGAATTGGATTAGTTGCCTATCGAATCGCCTTGCCGCCACATTTGTCAAATGTGCATAACGTGTTCCACGTGTCACAGCTTAAGAAATATCATCCAGATCCTTCCCATGTGATTGAGCCTGAAGAAGTTGAGTTAAGGGAAAATTTGACTTATGAGCCCGGACCAGAAAAGATTTTAGATGTAAAAGATAAGCAATTGCGGAACAGAACAATCCGTCTTCTAAAAGTTTTCTGGAAGGGTATGTCTCCTGGGGATGCTACTTGGGAAACTGAAGAGCGAATGCGACGTGATTTCCCTAATTTGTTTGTTTAGGTACGCTTGTATATTGTATAGGAATCTTGTATTGTGATTTGTTTTTTTTATTAGGTGTTGTGAATTTTGGGGACAAAATTCTACTTAGGAGGGTAGAGTTGTAATATTATAATAATAAAAAAAAATCGTGGGAAGGGCAAACTGTCGGCAAGAAAAGAAAAGAAAACATGTGGGACCCGCTTGAGAAAAAAATAAAAAAAAAATAATATAAAAAATAAAATATGTGGGACCCGCTTGAGGAAAAAAACGACGGGAGGGTATTATTAATACCTCTCCCTTCATTTTCTCATTCAGGTTTCACGAGGCGATCAGCGGAGCGAACATAATTTCAACAGGTAAGGTTCTAAATTTATCAGATAATTTTGGTACTTAAAATCACGTTTTCTTAAACTTCCTTCATAAAAGTTGTTCTACTTATTATGATCTTCGTATTGATAGTAATATTATATTGATTAACGAGAAATTTGGGGTTAGGATTTTGGGAGAATTTGAGTTTTTACAAAAGATGGTTATAGATATGTAAAGAATAATTAATAGTTGATTTTAATCGGTTTAGATTTACCATTTGATTATTGTATGATTTTATAATTAATTTCTTCTTAAATAAATAATAAATTGTGCTTTAGAAACGTTTTTGACCGATTAAATTTGGATTAAACAATTTATTTGAGTTATTGGAAGTATTATTAAAATTTTAATCGGTTTAGTTTTGCAGATTTTGAATTATGTGAAATTATAAAATATGATTTGATATTATAGTTAGAGAATTATGGTTATTAAATATTTTATTGTGAAATAGAGTTAAGAAATTTTGATTTAAAAAGGAATTTGAGGAATAGATAAATTGTAGTTATCTTTAAGAAATTTGAGTTAATTATGGGGATTATTATTTTCTATTTTGTAATAGTTAACAATTATTATAAATTATATTAACATGTAAATATATATATTTATTGTAGAGTGAATTTGATTTTGGCTTGTTGGAGTTAAATTCTCAAGTTTAGTTGTGTCAAGAATTTGAGGTAACCACTTTCCAATTTATCATGTATGCTTGTTGAAATGATTATATATGTATGTTGGTATTTTTAACTGCTATAAATATGTTATAGTAATTTATATATGAAAAATGTACAATGATAGTATTAATCATGTTTTTAGTAATTTTTAGTTAAGTGGGCATGAATGATTTATTTGAATGATTGATGAGGTATAGCATTAAATAAAATATATGAATAAATTATTGATATTGAAGATTGTGATGTTGAGATGTGGATGCGGTGTTGTGATTGAGGAGGTTTGATTCTTTTATACCACGTGGTATAGCCACCACCGTGTGCACAGTGGATGGCTTTGGCATTCAGGACCCTTGGTATCACCCTTTCCTTTGGCCGGGTTAAGGGTCAGCTCAAAGGTAGGTGACACCTTTCCATTTTTGACGGAAAGGGAACCCATGATCCGATATGAGTTCTGTTGCCTTTGGCCGGGTTACACCTCATTATTGGAGAGCTTGGTGCAGTCTTGTCAAAGAGACTAATCCTATTATATGTTATAGCTCATGGGTTCTGTCAGCGGTTAAGGAGGTTATAAGGATGGTTGAGGGAGTTTTATGCATATTGAATTGTTTTCTTGAAATAATAATGTTTTGGGAAGATTGAACTTTATGTTATATGGATATATAATTTTGCCCGCTTAATTATATTATAATCATTCCCTGCATATTTGTTAAAGTGGAATTGTGGTTACTGAGTCCGTGTGACTCACCCTATCAATATTTTAATTTTTCAGGCGAGAGTTCAGGTGGTGTTACCAAGGGGAAGGCAAACGAGACTTGATTTGATATCAATCGTATGTTTCGTTTGGTTATATGAGTATAATGTATATTGCCAAACTTAAGGGTCTTTTTGGTTTTATGTTGAATACTACGCTGCATACTGGGGTTTGTACTATGAACGGAATCCCATAATATGTTGTATTATTTAATATTTAATATTTTACTTGGTTTGGAAATTAATTATATGGTAATTAAGAGGGGTTGTTACACTCTCTCTGTCGCTCCCACAGCATTTTTCAATTTCTTTGAGAGGAGTTGCAGAGAGAGACTCACATTCTATAGATTCAAATAGGTTTTTCCTTCGGTGTTTTCGCCATTATCCCCCCTCTCATCATGCCCTTCGGTGCCCTTATTTGTGACAGTAACTCTCTCTTTATCACTTCTCAAGTGTTACATGCTTATCTATTTATTATTATTATATAGGTTCCTCTCTTTTTTCACAATCAGATTTGGTACAGTGCATCTAGGTAAAAAATGGATTTTTGAATTCTAAAACTTGACTAAAAGAAGTTTGAACAAAGCTAGCAAAGTGGTGGAAGTGTGATGATGCCAAAAAAAGGAAATTCCGGAGCCAAAAAGAGAATGGAGAAAGCTAGCATTTATGTTCAACAAAACTATTGCAGAGGATTCTCGTCTGAAACTTGTGTTTGCTTTAGAAAGCTAGAATGGAGAAAGCTAGCATTTAGACGTCTCAATTCTTAATTTGGGACGTTTAAAGTCCTTCCTTTAGACCTCCCATTTTTTTCAGACATCTTTTCTTAAAACAAATTATACCCCCACATAGACGTCCCCCAATTTTTGGATGTTAAAAATGCCAAAACATCCATTAACAAATTACAATGCATTTTATTTTGTTTACATAACAATTTACAATTCTTTTAACCATTGACATTCATTGGAAAAATAAATACTCCACCCATTCATGAATCATCAATCATGAATCATCAATCATCAATCATCAATCAATTCTTATTACTGTTATTATCATTGCAGTCGTCTCTATCATCAGTTACTGGAGGTGTTGCCATCCTATAGGTATAGGCTATAGCCAAACGTACGTTTTAATATATATAAAAATTGAATTTGAAAGTTAATTAATGAATGTAAGAAATAAAACAAATTTTAATTAAATTAATTGAAGAAGGGTAGTGTAAGCAAAATATGTGAAGGCATAGGATTCTGTAGAGCGGATGGATCGTTTGATTCCGTCCTGCAGAGTTCCCTGCAAATACTGGCAAGCGGTGTGCAACGAGACAGCTCATCATTTCCTCCATGTCGCACCCATTAATTAATTTAATATTTATTCTATATCTAATATAAGATATATTTATTTAATTTAATTATATTAAAAAAATTAGTTAAGTTAGTTAATATGTTATGTTTTTTCTTAAAAATTCTTAATCATCTTTCTTAATTCCATTCACCTTTCTCATTCTTGATTATTGTGGAGAGGCAGGATAAATCAGAAAAATATTAATGAATATAAAAAATATATTTTATATCGAGACCACCTACCAAATTAGATCTTATATTAGGGACCCAAGGGACTACTTACTAATTTCCACAATATTATAACTACTCCTCCGGTCTTAATTATTAGACAACATTTAGAAGTTGATCTTGCTCCTAAATATAAGACATAGTTTACATATTTGTCAATATATTTCTAATTTACCCCTATTGATGCTCCCTCAACAATAATGAACGAGGAATGTGTAACTAAGGAAGATGCTTGGATGTTTTAGAAAATACATGTCATATTAATTAACTTAACCAACTTTTTTAATTTAATCAAATTAGATAAGTATATGTCTTATACTAAGAACCGAATGAGTACAATATATGATAGAAAGGGATCATATCATGAAAAGTTTACAATTTCATCCTTTTTTTTTATAAATTCATCTTTTATTATTTTAATAACACTTAATTTGGAAAAAAATGTGATAACATTTTGACTCTTATAAAATATGCAGCCTGTCGTCTAAAAATATTAAATCATAAATAAGCTTCAATAATTTATATAAAAAATTAATTGATCAGATATGAAAGTAATTCATTGTGTGATGGGATGAAACGTGAATGATATTCATCAGAGTCAGATTCCTCCCTTAGTATAATTTTAAAAAAAAACATGAATATATAAATTTAAATCTATTTTGTTATAGGAAAAGAAAAGAAGCCAATTCATGATGAACCAATTAATATAAAAAATATTCCCACCCCTTTCTGGGCAATACGAAACTAGTCCGAGTGAGCATTTAGGTTAACCTATTTCAAGTTTTTTGATGCTATACGAAACAAATATGTTAGAAATTTCATGTCGTAAATTTAATGAAAGCGATTCTCTTGTTTCTCAAAGACCCCTTGTGGAGTCTTTTTGGGAAGAACAAACCCAAGATAAGGCAACAGTTTCCTTAGCATAATTGCATGGTTTAATTTTGGATTGAAACCTAGCTAACTGATGAAGGCAGGAACCATTGTCACTGAGAACAAGAATCTTCCCAAGAATTTGGGAACAATTTTACCCCCAGACACACACACACACACACACACACACACAAAATGTCCCTTCAAATATTATTTACTCCCTCCGGTCCTAATTATAGGATAACATTTTGAGAGTTGATTTTGATCCTAATTATAGGACAGAGTTTTAATTTTTATCAATTTCTTCCCAAAATACCCCAATTAATACTTTCTCAATAATAATGAAACACACTAATAATTTTATAATACACCTATGTTTTTTCATGCCTCATGTGAGTATATCTGCTTCATACTCCTACCTTAAGCAACACAGTACTGTTAGTTGCCGCCAGCACGCTTTTTCATTGCTTAAGGTAGACTCATATAGTATTCCTAAATCACCTTTATTAAATAAGGGTATTTTAGGAAAATGAATAAGATTAACTAATTTAACTACTATTCTTAATTTCTCCAAAGTTAGGTAAATATGTCTTATAATTAGGACCGGATGGAGTACATTCCACGCATTTATTTATCAGGAATGGACTTTAATGAGTGAACCGTGAGAGTGTGACATCTTAAATTGAATAATGTAGTTTTGCATTTATATTTCACTGACCTATATTCTGGAACTCAAATTAAGGACCTTTTAGTGTAATTGGGTACTCTACAAAATATCACTTTAATTTGATCAAATGGAAATGATAATAATAATATAAATATAAATGCGCCAAGTAATTAAGTTGAGTAGGTGCATACAGATACTGACAACAAAAAAAAGAGTAGGTGCATTCAGAATAAATTTTGCACCCGTCTCTATCTTTTCCTCATTAATTTGATTCACGCGTACGTTATAAGAATTCACTTCAAAAAGCAACACACAGATACGATCAGTACTAATTTTTCAGAATACCATCATGCATGTGATGTAAGTCTTCAGCTTCAAGTAAGTGTAGTTGATCATTACCACTCTGGTCCTTATTATAAGTCCTTTTTAGTCAAAACATTTGGTCTTATTTATAAGTCCACTTTCATTACATAAATGAGCTTATGATAATTTTGCCCCTATTTATTGTACCCATAAAGAAATAATTTAAAGAGAGATAAAGAAGAAAAAGTTGAAAAGTATACATTCATAAATGAGGGTATAGTTGGAAATTTACCCCATAATCATTGGGTTAACTACTTTTTCTTGATATGTGGGATTTAGATAAAATGGACTTATAATAGGGACCAGAGTGGTATGTTGGGAAAAAAAAATAATAAAGTTTAGATGATCATTGCATATTTCAGTAATTTTTAGGCATTTTGTAAGGGTAACTTCTCTGACAACGACTAAGATTTTCTCCCATTTCTCTGACAATCGTAATAATCGATTGTACGGTTCAGACAGTACGATCAACATTTTGAAGGAACGCCATTATCATTGAATAAAAAGTTAAAAACTATTTACAATACAACACGCCAAAATGAACCACAACTTCAATCGTATCTCACAACCATGTATATCGCCTGCTCATGCCTAAATCATTACATCTTAATTTTTCCAACACCTCACCGTACATCTTGCAACTAACTAATCCAAATTACTCACCCAAACCTTAATGTAAAACCCATTTACTTAATTTAATTAGATTAATAAAATTAGTTAAATTAATTAATATAAAATATTTTTTTTTAAATACCATGATCATCTTACTTAATTTTTCTCATATATTTTCTATTTGATTATTGGTCAGGGAGCATTAATAAAGGTAATTTTAGAAAAAATTGATAAATATAGAAAATAAGTCTTATATTTATCACCAACATTACTCTCTACTATCATATTTATATGCAACTTTTTTCTTCATTGCTCAAAACGAACAGATGGATAAAATTAATTAAAAAAATAAATATGTTAAAAATATCATGTATTTTCTAAACATGTCCCTATTTATAAAAAGAGTATAAGAAAGAGAATTGGTAATAAAAAAATACTAGTATGAGAGAGGATGAGTAATAAATAATTCAATGAAAAAGAATTAGTGACGATTGGGGGATAATTAGGGGTGGAAACAGGCCAGACCTAGCCTGTTAAGGCATAAATTGGCCTGAGCCTGGCCTGTGGCCTGTTCGAGACGAATTTTTAGGCTTGGGCCTGGCCTGTTCATAAGCTTGGCCTGGCTTGAAGCCTGTTAAGGAGGCCTGAATTTTTAAAATCTTTTAAGCAAACCGACAGGCCTACAGGCTACACTGCAAAACAGGTCAACAGGCCACAGGCCGAAAACAGACCTCCTTAATAGGCCTCCTTAAACAGGCCAAAAACAGGCTAAAATTTACAGGCTCAAGTGAAATTATCCTTTAACCCTTATCTGATTTTTTTTAAATATTTTAACAGCCTCAGGCTGGCCTGACAGGCCTATCAATAGGCCTTGGCCTGGCCTATTAAGTAAAACAAGCTTTTGTTTTGGCCTTGGTCTGGCCTTTTAGCCTGACAGGTCAGGCCTGAACAGGCCAGGTTACAGGCCCCTGATAGACCGCTTGGCCTATTTCCACTCTTAGGGATAATTAATATAAAAATATGTATTTAATAGGGGTAGAAAAGTTAGTTAAAGAAAGATGTTTATATTAAGTATCAGGCCTAAAAGAGATAAAGTTACTTATAAAAAGGACCGGAAGGAGTAATTCTCAAATTAAGTCATACATTAAGGACCGAAGGGGATATTGTATACTCCTTCCAATTCTTTTTATAAACAATTTTCTCTTTCTTAGAGCTCACCCTTAATATAAGTAATTTTTTCTTATGTCTCAATATTTAACCTGCTTTTTCTTTTCTTTTCTACCCTTATTGAATACATATTTTTATATTAATTATCTCCCACTCACCACTAATTCTTTTTCATTTAATCATTTATTACTCATTTTCTCTCATATATTATACTCATTCTCTCCCCTATACTCTTTTCATAAATATGGGCATATTTGGAAGAAATATGACATTTTTTACACATTTATTGTTTTTAATTAATCTTAACTACCAATCTATTTTGCCCAATCAAGAAAAAAAAAACTGCTCATAAAAACTACTAAAGAGTACAACTTAATTACTAGACTAGACTAATTGGTTTTTCCCCGATAAATATCTTATTTTTTTGACTCTCGCATTCCAAAGCCTCATAAGTGAGATGTAGTTTATAAGTTGAAGAAACTCTCCTTTTTAATAAGCTAATCTTTAAATAAGAGCACCAGATGATCTTGTTAATGACTGCATCTAGATAGTGTACTGATACTCAAGAGGCTGAGTGAAGTACCCCGGCCATTGGGATTGAGCTCTTCTTTTAAACCTTAAACCTGTGTTCATGACGTTTTCAGATCGAGCTTTCTGTGTTGTGTCTGTGGACCATTAACTCATTAAGGTTAAATCAACATCTATCACAAAATGATTTCGGTAGTTTCTTAAATATTTGCCATCAGTTTACCAATAACATTAAATCACGTGGTTCTAATAATTAAGCCATAAAAAATGTTCACTCTCGTCATATTTGTGGGAGACAAACTAATAACACACCAATATATATATATATGATATGTAAAGATAGGGACAAGGCTTAAAGTCTTAAACTTATATATATATTGGTGTATATAAGTTTAAGTGTATGTTCTTGTACCTTTAAAACTATAGTTTCAGAAGCATTTTTCCGTAAATCGAGACAAAACTCCTCTTACATATACTTATCTCATAAATTGTAAAAGTTATTCTCCAAAAGCTAATCAGAACACACACTAAAACTTTAAGCCTTGTCCCTATCTTTACATATCATGCAATTTCTTTTCTATTTTTTCTTGCATTTTCCGACATCTAATAATAATTGACGTCTAGACTTGTATTGTTGGTTTTGCTTCACCAAACGACGTAAGCTTTGACTTTGGTGCTCTTGATCGTCTTGTTGAGGACGAAGATGATGAAGAGGACCTAGGAGAAGAGGTTGACTTGGCTTTTCTGTTTTTGTTCTTCTTAGAAGCATTACTATGATGGTCCGAGGATGAGTTGTTGACTGTTCTTGGTTTGCTTCTCATGGGCTCCTCCATATCTGTTTCATGTGATCGTCATCATGTGTTAACGGTTCGAGCCCTTTTTATGTTTTTTTTTCCTTCAAAGAAATGTATATATGTTTATTATCTTCATTTCATCATGCTTTTTTAGTACCTTCAATCTTCACCATAAGATCCAATTACTTTTTTTTAGAAAGATTAAGGAAGTTAATTAAATTATTTTAAAATATTTATATTTATTATTTTTCTCGAAACTAATTTATATGATTTATAAACTAATATATAATCTAGTTATATACAAATATAATATGTGATATGATTAACTTATTTAATTTCTTTAATATCTCTAAAAAAAGTTAATTGGATCTTATATTAGGACCGGATAATCATTATTTATCTATGAAACTACTTCCACCTATATGTACGTATACAAATCATGAAAATGAGCTACGTTCTATATTTTTTTTTCAAAAAAAAAAAAAAAGAGAAAGATGTAGATTGCCTAGACTTTGACAACAGACCTAATAATAATTAATAATGTCACTCTAAATTTTAGATTAAACTTGACACCTAAAAGCCTATGAGAGCCCAGACCAGGCTAGCCCATTAGCTGAGCCCATCAGGACCAGACCACAAACAGGTGTAATCCAAATGTTGAACTAAAGTCCAGCTATATATCACAACACAAAGAAAGAAAGAAAGAAAAATAAAAAAAGAATAGAAGGATGAATCTTCAAAAGAAAATAAAATTAAAGCGGACTGTTTTAATGAAACGTGTGAACCACTTAATTTAAAAAGGAGTGTGAGTGTAAAGTGAGGAGGCAAAGCCAATAGATTATTGAGAAGGTGTTATGGTGATAGGACAACCATGATCTTCCCAAGAAGGAAGCAAAGAATATATATATATATGTTTTTATGCCAAAGCCCTCACCCTACGTACTTCATTCATATAATCAAATCCATAACAAATTATATGAGAATCAAATGTAGTTTACATACTATCAAATTGCACCTCAAATTATATCTTATATTAAAAATACGAGGTAGTATCTAGGTTGAAATAAGTGGTGAGGGGTATAGGATTGGTAGGGTTGTGAAAGGACGGGGTTGCAAAATTAGGTGATGTTCTAAATTCATTCATTTGCATATATAAAACCAAATTAATCATAACTGATGCAAAAATATAGAAAACACTTCATTGTCATAAGCTACCGTACGTGCAAGTAAAGGTCAAATTCTTGGAATCTGCGTCATATTAATCCGTTTCTGGATTCGATCCCAGGGAACGGAAGGTGTAGAGAATTTCCGTTGGGAGCTCTCTTCCCTGGGGTGCCTCAAAGAGATGAATTCCTGTCGGGCCTATCAGATTGGAGGCGCCAGGACTAGTCGGTTGTCGGGGGCCCATGTCAGTAAATCCGGCATTGGCCTTCAGGTTAACGCCAGATACCTGGAAGGTGGGTGCACCGAAGGCCAAAAATGGTCCATTGCATAAACCATCCAAAAAAAAAATTCTTGGAAGATAAGTGCTTACTTTGTATAAAAGGCTTTTATTACAAATAAATCTGATATACATCAAATTTCATTACATATCAGATTTATTTTTAATAAGCCTCTTAATTATAAAGATACATTTCCTTATAAGACTAATCATCAAGAAGAATTTTGTTCTCTCTCCAAGATGCTTGTGAGAGAAGTTACCACATAAATGCAAGATGTCTTGTGGCTTCTTTCTATCCAAAATCATTTCTCTCTCAAGCTAGACAGAAGTTAAACTGCTCAAACTTCAGCTGTATTTTTAGCAACATAATAATGCAAGGAGAGAGGGAGACATATGGAGTAGGTTAAAGCTTATATTTATCTTTTTATTACATCTGAGTGTTCGTTTGGAATAGCTTATATTTGGGCAATAAGTGTTTATAAATTATGATTCACAGTATACGAGGTAAGTATGTGAGATGAGTTTTATCTCGACTTACGTAATAAAGACTTATTATCCAAAAATAAGTTATACCAAACAGATGTTAAATCAGAGCCACCCACTCATCTCAAATAGACAATTACATATATTTAATTTTTTCAATATTAATTATTAGTTCAATAAACCTCTCTAGTGTTGGGCACCCAAGTAAATTTAGAGTAAAATGAATAGGAAGAGAAGCATACCCAGCTTGGTCCGGTGACGGAGGGGCTATCCTGTCCGATGTGAGCCACATGTTTAACGTCTGTAGGGTGCCCTATTTCCATCTCACGTTCTTTCACTACTATAACAAAAATTATCCATTTCTGGTTATCAATACACGTACACATTTGAACTTGATTAATAAGAAACTTACCAAATATCTGGGAAATGAACTTGAAACTTTTGTAGATCCCTTTTATCTTCCTCGCCATATATATTGCTGCAAATCACCTCTCTCAACAAATATCCTATAATATTCAGGCAATTATGCAGGAAGATATAGAATGCCTTTTTCCTGTTCAGAAATATATGGACGAGTTGAGATCATCAGATTCTGAGTTAAAAAAGGAGTAGTAGAGTATTAGCTAAGGTTTTCAACAGCATGTGAATTAGGAACCTCTTTTTCCCTCCGGATCAAGATCAGCATCTCAACATTTAATACTAACGCGATTCTACGGTGTAATATAAGGTATAAGAATTAGCTTTAAACTCTGTGAATATATATACCTGAGAAGGATTTTATGGAACGATCGAGAAGAAGAAAATATCTCTGGGTTGAGACGTAGAGAAATTGGTGATACAAGCAAAACGTGCATGTTATATTATTTAATTTCCAAAAGTAGTTGAGAATTGTATATTGGAGGGTTAGAGAGGGAATAAAATATGAAATAGAGAAGAGGTGGAAAAGGAGAGGATGGTGGGTTTCCATTAAAAGCATCAAAAATAATATGGGAGAATTTGAATGAGATACCAATGAAAAGAATTTAATTATCAAAAAGTCTTAATAATAAGTGATGTGTTGTTATTATTAGGACCAAGCTTTGAGAATGGAAACCAATTAAATTAAACGCTTTCATGTATTGATATGGGAATATGGTGAATTGGCTGGCGAGGATGCAGTTTGCACTATTCATATTAATTTATCTCCAAACAATAATCTATAATATAATGTAATGTAATATTTATGTTCATAAGTCATGATTGTGTGGTTATAACTTATATATATAAGTCTCAGATTCTATATGAATTAGGAATCAGTATAAAGTGTTTGGCAAAAAAAAAGGGCGGGGGGGGAATCAGTATAAAGTAATTCTTCTATATGAAATGGACACGTCAAGAATTATACGTAATGCGACACTTGTTTGAGTGTAAGCTACTGAAATCGGCTTTGCATTGCTGGCAAATATGGCGATAGCTGTAGGCACGTTTATACTATTATTACCAAAGTTATGGAATCCGGACCGGACCGGACCGGCCAATCCAGCCCGGAAACTAGAGAACCGGCCGGTGAATTGGTCCGGTTTGGGTTCAAATTTTTTTTAAAAAAAATTTATAGTTTTTTTTTAGAATTTCATATTATAAGTCTAAAATTTTTAATTTCTTACCGGTTTGGTCCCGGTTTAGCTTCGATTTGGCCCCGGTTTGACCCACTGACCCTTAACCCAGTACCCCAACCGGTTCAATACCCGGTATGAGTTTTAATACCTTGATTATTACCCAAACACCAAATATATGATATAAGAATAAGATCAAAGATGTTGCAGGCGTGCCAATTTTTTTAATATAGGGCAAAGGAGCAAAAATGCCCATGATCATTTGCAAAAGGAGCAACAGGCACCATGTAAAAAATTTTGGTTCAGAAATGCCTATGTACATAACAAAATGGATCATAAATGCCCATGATCAAAAATTGAGGTGTCGATGCTGGATGAACAGACCGATTCGGAGTGATTTCTGGCTGCGGCCTAACCGCCGGCAGTGGCGGCGGATGACTCTGTCTGCTCTTGCTTCTCTGACGGCCGTTAGCGCTGCTACTTCCTATGTTACCCATGGAATGAGAGGCTTCTTTCAAGTTGCGAGGTATGAAGAAAAATATCCAGAAGCTCACTTTCTCAATCAAAATAAAGTAGTGTTTCAGTCTGATTTTACTCTAAGGGCCAAAAATCACCTCAAAATCCAGAAATCACTCCGAATCGGTCTGTTCATCCAGCAACGACACCTCAATTTTTGATCATGGGCATTTATGATCCATTTTGTTATGTACATAGGCATTTCTGAACCAAAATTTTTTACATGGTGCCTGTTGCTCCTTTTGCAAATGATCATGGGCATTTTTGCTCCTTTGCCCTTTAATATAATTCACATTAGCTAGGAGGGAAAGGGGAAATGAATCCTCCATTATTCAATTTTTTTCTCTTGTTGGGCTCAATATGTCTCTCTGTTTTCCTTTTTTTAATACTATCACCTTGTATCTAATTTAGAGTTTGTGGCTGCACCTTCCATCATAAATATCTCCTCTAAAAACTTGAAACCTAAAAAAATCTAGAGAGGCTTTAAACTACGCCTAAACCAACTTTATCTTGATAATATTATTATTTTTTTCTTGAATAAATTAAAACTTCAGCCTATGGGCCTTACTAACTGAGATTACTCAAGATCGGCTCAAGTCCTTCATTGATGAGATTGAGATCTTAACTTTTGAGACTATTTTCCGTTTTAATATTCAAGTTTTTCTCCGTTAGAAAATCATTTTTATTATAAAGGATCATAAGAATTATAATTATTTAGAAGAATCAAATATCATAATATAAATTTAGAATTACTAAATTGCCCCTAACTAAACTTCCTCCATTATCTCTTCTATTTATAATTAAAAAATAACTAAAAAAACTAAAACCACCCATCATTTACATGTCACATGATTGTATCCTTTTTTTCACAAGCTTCATATTTATGTAATCAGTATATTATTTAATTAACAATGATTAAACTCATATTTGCTAGGAAAAAAGATAAAAAAATACCACTTACACTTCAAAATCCCAAATTGGTTCTGTTAACAATAAGAGTAATGTGATTAACAAAAAGAGCATAACAGTTGACAACTGTGTATGCTTGGGGACCCCCTTTAAGTCCAATTGCATACCACAAGCTCAATTGACAATTGAGAACTCAAATGTTGAGTGTTTGGAGATGTCAATTAACCATTGAGCTTTTGCTTAAACTCAATTGGTGAAAGTTCAATTGAGAGAAGCTAGAAAATGGAGCTTTTGTTAAAAACTAATGGTATTTTATGCTAAATTGGGTTGTTTAGAAATTAGTTATATGATATTGGTTTTTCCCATAAAATATTTTTTAAATAGTATGTAGTATCAAAAAATATTTTTTGAGTGTTTTTAACCACTTGAAATATTTTTCTAGTTGTACCCACTACCTAGTGTGCTATCAGACTGATTGCAATTTTACCTACTTTCTAGTTGTACCCACTCAAAAAATATATTTTTGAGTGTTTTTAACCCCTTAAAATATTTTTTTGGTGCTTTTAACCCCTTAAAATACTTTTTCAGCTGTACCCAATGTGTTATTAGACTGATTATATTTTTATTTTTAATATACTTTTTCATCTCCCAAAATTACTTTAAAATAGTTTTTTGGTATTTTAATCCCTTAAAATATTTTTCCAGTTGTACCTAGTATATTATCAGACTTATTGCAATTTTACCCTTAATGTACTTTTTCAACTCCAAAAATTAATTTAAAATATTTTTTGGTGTTTTTAACTCATTAAAATAATTTTTCAGTTGTATCCAATCTTAGGATACTAACTACAATTTTACCTTTAATATATTTTTTTTAGTAGTGAAGAGCACCCAAAACTTAGAATACTGATTTATTATTTTCCACTCACTCTAAAATATTTTTCCAGTAGCACCTAATATTTTAAAGTAATTTTTAAATATTTACTTGATTTTTTAAATATTTTTCTACCCACTCTCTCTTACTCTTATCACAAAAGTCACTTTTGCTTAAATCAATCCAAACAAGTTTCACTTTTACAAAAGTCATTTATACAACTGCCAATAATCCAAACATAAATCACAATACACAATCTAACTTTTATCAAAAGTAATATTACCAAAAGTCCAATTGAAACAAGCCCAATTATCAATCGCTGATCTAAACACACACATAATATCACAACAAGCCCAATTAAAACAAGCCCAATTGTCAATCACTATTCCAAACACACACTCAGTTTTTTGAAAAATCACTTATTTGGGATTTTGAAGTTCAAATGGTATTTATTTATTTATCTTTTTTCCTATTTTTTAATGTTTTTCCACCAAGGTCCATGTTCATTTAATCAATATATTATTTAATTATTTAGATGTAATAAATTATTTATATTTTTTAATTTTATTAACATTAAATGAATTTCCTTAACACACATAAATTTTCTTCTTAAAAAATAAATGGTATAAAATTTCTTGGTTTAACATATATAATAAGTTATAAAAGATCTTGTGTCTTATTAAAATTACATAAAATTTTTTATTAATTTTTTTTTAAAATCGTAATTTTGACAAAATTAAAGAATGTATAGTTTTTATCTATAGATATCTATGCAAATTGTCAAAAATGAAAATTGAGAATTTTTTTTAATTTACTGAAATTTTGAATTTTGTATAAGTTTTAAAAATAGAATGTGTGAGAGAATGTAGGAGAGAATGCAAAATATTTCGTTAAGGACATTTTAGTATTTTCAATTTTATATTTTTGTATTTGATCCTTTTAAATAATTACAATTTTTATGGTTCTTACAATAAATATCTTTTCCTCCATGTCCTTCATTCTAATTTTTCCAAATGTAAAATATATTTATATCTTTATAGATAAAATTCAATAGTATTTTGAGTTAAAATGCATTAAATACAGTATTTTTTCAGTAGCACTCAGTTTCATAAACTAACTTTCCATGCATACAACACCAAAAAGTAATTTTTTTTTGCGTATAGCTCTCTAAAGTATTTTTAGAATAACATCGAGTATCTTTAAGTAATTTTCGATGCATCCAACATTTAGGGTGCTAGATGCACAAAAAAATTAGTTTAGGATACAAAAAGTTATTAAAAAACATACATGTTGGAATGACTAATTAAACAGGAATTAATCCAATAGTCTTTCAACCAAACATGACTTTGAATGAACTCACGCTCAGTGAAATTACTAGCCTCTTCAACACTTTGCAAATTCACTCAACCCAGCGCCAGGTCCACTATTCATGTACCCTCCATAATACTAAGTTGCCAATTTGATTTCATCATCACATGTCTTGAGCTATGAATCCTTGCCCGTTATAAATATATACATACGCATATACTTAGATATTGAAATTTGAAGCTATAGCTTGCGTCACATTCTTGAAGTGGCCACTCCCATCTTTAGCCACCACCACAACATCGGCCTCCATATGCTTGGTCCAATCCTTACTTGTCATCCAAGAGGCCAACCTCCCATCAATATCATCATCATAAACATTACAAGGCAAAACATGACTAATCCATTCAAGCAAAGTCAAATGATGTGATTTGAGAGTGTTTTTGGTAAGAACCACTAGAGTCATAATTCACGAGTCAAGAAACTGCTCTTTTGGCCCGATTTATTCTCTCCTTGATAGCTACTTCGGCTGTGTCCACAGCTTTTTGGACGTGCGACGTTGATTTCATCAGTAAGGATCGTGGTCAGCGTAAGAAGCAATAAAAAGAGTTTGGAAATGGATCGATGAGAGTTGGTGGGTAAGCATTTTGAGACAGAACATAGGCATGTTCATATTACTAATGAACTCATATTTGATCTTAATTAGTATGATAACCATTATCTTCAACCAAAAAGGCCAAAAAAAAGTTCATTAGAAATACTTATTCTCATACGTCACATGGCAACCACACAACATTTCAACAATATTGCCTAGCTTGCCATGATCATTATTACAGCTCACAAGAGTAGCGCAAAGCAGAGAACCTACCCAACCCAAACCACAACACCTTACAGCCCTTCAATGTAGGCAACACCAGTGTTCTTAAGCCAAGTGCCACCTTGAATGAGCTGAGCCACCGTGAACTTGCTCGCCTCAGCCGCACTTGTAATCACATGATAACCAGGCCATTTCACTCTCTTAGCAGTCCCAGCACCAGGTCCTTTGTTTTTGTACTCTCCATAATACAAATTCTTCAGAGTCGATTGCTTATCGTCCCATGGAGCCCACCCTGCTGGATCAATATGGGTACTCAGGAGAGATTGCATCACCACAGTTCTAGAATATTCCTTCCATGGACGACCCAGAAAGGTTTTGATTGACCCTATGACTGGCTTGAGATCAGAGCTTGGTGTTAAGTTACATTGTTGGATTGAAGTTCCTGTGTTCTGGTTTGGGTCTTCGCGTCCTTGAGCTGTGACCATGTTGTTCTGGTTATTCATGGGCTTTCGGGCCTCTAGGAAGCATTTCTGGAACACCACGGCGGCGTTGCCGAAGATGAAGTCGACGGTGCCTGAGATTATGGAGTCACGGTAGAATTGCCTGTTGGAGTGGGCGTATAGTGTGTCTTGGTAGGCCTCCACACGGCAGCGGTTGATGACTGAGAGATCGGCGCCGACGCGCAGAGCCACCGCTTGGTGCTTCTGAGGGCCCGCCGTGTTCTGGAACCATATGTCTTGCCCTATGAATCCATCCCCAACCGCAGCTGCAATACCATATTGACATGATGATCATGTTCATGTTTAGCAAGTAACAAGGAACAAAACCTCATTTGATCAATTTTCATTTTCAATATTACAATATCTTGTTTTTCAAACTGATAGGGATGTTTCAGTTCAACATAAAAAATCTTAGAAGATAAGATCAATGGGATTTCTAGATAAGACTAAAAAGAAAATGCGTGTGTCATCTGTGTGTGTGCATGTAAGTTCCTATTTATAAGTTTAAATTGAAGTGAGTGCACTCAATGAATATGAACTAAAAATAATACTCTCATTTTTCACCTCTTTTTTCACTCTTTTTCTCTGTCTACGTTGAATGGGTCAAAATTGTAATACTCTAATTTATTAACTTTTAGATAGGATCAAAGTAATATCAAACTTTAGTTGGCAGCTTTATCAACCGACCCCACTCGGCCTGCCATTATCAATTGTCGTTGTCTCATCTGATTTGTTACGCAGCAGAACAAAAATCTCGTCTCTCAGTGCATGTTTGTTTAAGCTTTTTGCACAGTAAATAAGCCCTTATTACGCAAGCCGAGAAAAAACTCCTCTCACATACTTACCTCGTATACTGTGAATCATGAATTATAAGCACTTATTGCCCAAAAATAAGCTATTCCAAACGCACACTCAATCTAACGAAAAACTCCAGATCAAGTGATGCAAATGAGTAAGAGAAATGAATAAAGAGCACAAAATTAGATACATACCGACGGTGGCAGTTCTGAAGGTGGGTGTTCCATCAACGAAATTCAAACTTCCGGTGATGATCGTCGCATCTTTACCGTCACCCACCAGCATCACATTCTTCTTCTTTGATCCAATCTCAACATTCTCTTTATAAACCCCCTTCTTCACATATATCACATACCTCGTCTTACTGTTATCTGGTGCTGAAGCCACCGCCTCCTTCACAGTCTTAAACCTCCCACTTCCATCCTTAGCCACCACAACGTTGGCCTTTATATCATTCGCAGAAGCTTCCAGAAGCTTCCTATCCTTACTCGTCACCCACGAGGGAAACTCACCATTAAGTGGCTCATCAATGGTGTCAATTTGAGAGGGCATAATATGAACAAGCATGGCTAGGGAGGTTCTGGCTCTAGAGACTAAGTCATTGAGCTCAGATTCTAGAAGGGCTCGAGCTGATCCTTCTAACTCATCCAAGCAAGTGATGTGATTAGTGAGGACAGTGCTGAGCCAAGTGTGAGCATCTTGGTAGGATTTGGTGCTCTTTTCTGTGAGAGCCACCACTGAGTCCCAAACTCTTTCAAGAGACAAGTCCAGAAGCTGCTCACAGAGTTGCAGAGCTTGTTGCTGTTTTGGACCGTTGATTCTATATTTGATGGCTCTTGTCGAGTCCACAGTTTTCTGGATTTGTGAGGTGGTTTTCATCAGGAAGGATTGAAGTAATAAGTGGGATGATTCTTCGTGTTTAGAGGCAAAGATTGAAACTTTGGGTAATTCAGAGATATGGGACAAGCAAGATGATTTGTGGAGGGCATGGTTGCAGATATGGTGAGGGTGAGAGAGGTTGAAGATGAAGGAGGTGGGTGAGAAGAGATAGGAAGCAAGAAGAGCAGAGCTGAAGAGAGCAGCTAGAGAGAGAAGAAGCCAAATGGTTCTGGAAATTGATTTTTTGGGTTTGTCGAGGAGAGATTGATGGGAGGCAGCCATAGTTGAATTATTCAGGGCAGGGCACATGTTACTAAGAAGGAGAGTTGCTTGCTTTATATAGAGAATCAAACTTGCATGTCTTTGGTTGGAGAATGAAATATATATCACTATTTTTATTTATAAGTTTTTCTTAATTAAAAATTTTAATCTTATTTATAAATTCATTTTTAAGATTATAAATATGTTTTATATTTTTTTACCCCTATTAATTATAATATAAACAAAAAAAATTTATTGATGTTGAATTTTAGAACCAATCATATATAAAGACGAAATTAAAAATTTAGTTCATAGTTAACGAGTTAACTAACTCTTTTTTATATGTGAAAATTAATTAAAAGGAATTTATAAATAATATATATATATATATATATGCGACATTTGAAACAAGGGATAAAAATATCATTTCCCCATACACACGCGCAATCTTAACTACTCCATTAATTATTGTTTTGAGTTGTTTAAAAATTTATAATTTTTTTTCCCTTGAGTTGCGCGAGGGTCACTTGTAGTGAATCATTAATAATTGAAACAGATGAGCCCGTGAGAGCTACTCCATTCGGTGCTTTTTATAAGAAATATTGTCTATTATAAGAATGATTTTTAATGTGAAGAATAAATCTTTTTATCTGAAATTTTAAATCAATTTTTTATTTTTATCCCCATTAAATATATGTCACTCATAATTTTTTTCCAATAAATTTCATTCATTATCTCTCATTTACTCTCTTTATAAATAAGGGTATAATGAAAAAAGATAGATATATATTTTACACATTTATTATTTTTAAATATCATTTTGAATCATATGATTTTGATAGTTGTTCCTTATAAAAAAAAATGACGGGAGAAGTACAAATGTAGTAATAAACTGTCTTTAACATAAAATTTATTTTAAACTGCATTGTCAGAAATTGTAGACAATGCAATTTATTTTTCTTAGTGAATACTATATCAAAAAATGTTCTTAGTTAATAATATTGCTTTAAAAGTAAAAAAAATATAACATTTTTTAAGTACATATATCTTCCTATTAGAAATAATTCTAAGCAAGACGTTATCATACACTAAATTTAGACATTAAATTTAGGTATATCTCTCCATGGAGATTAAAACTTTGATTTGCCATGATATAACCTCTTTCACTATGATCAATCTCAATCCACACAGGTAAAAAAAAAAAAAAAGAAATTATTAGGCCTTTGAAATACTTTATTAAAGAACATGTAGTACTATATAGAAATTTGGCCCACGGTTTCCACTTGAAAAGAAGTCAAAAAATTCAGCTGACCGACAATGTTGTCTAAAATACTTATCCTATGGTCTATTTCATATTTTGAAGTGAGAATATTTGAGGGAAGATTGAGGTGAGTACTGAGTTGTGAGTTGTGGGTACAATAATTATGTGTCATCATATTTCATTAATATGACGTGCCCACTTCCCAAGTTCATTCATTCACTTCGATCCATCCAAGAATCCAACCTTCATCACTCACTTCATTGGATTTTATTTTCTTCAAATGGGCCTTATGGGCCCATATATTAATTGGATGCACTCAAACCTTTTTTTATCCTTCTTCAATATATACCCTTGGATTTTCATCATTAGGAGATACTGAGTGTTTTGGATTTCTTCCAAATCTAAGTTTACGCAATCTGAGATAAAACTCCTCTCACATATTTATCTCGTAAATCGTAAAAACTATTCTTAAAAATTAATCCAAACACTACAAGGTAAACATAAAATAGAAATTATTTAATTTACATCGGACATAATTGGACAAACACATCCACCGAGGCTGCAACAAACAGAAATGACAAGCGAGTACGATAAAAATGTGTGGTGGTGGAGATGGAATTATGTGCCACAGCATCTTCCCCACATTGCCCACTTTCGAAATTCATTCATGTCCATTTCAATTTCAAAGAATCTTCACTGTGTTGTAAGGAGTTTATCATTTATCTTTTTATTCCTATTTATAAATCAGAATAAAATTTTTTCTGCTATTTATAGAATAAAGAGACTAAAATTTTTAGATGGATATACAATTTTATCTTTTATTTATTATTATATTGATTTTATTCTCATATAATAAAACAAGGGTAAAGTTTCAAAATAGTTGAATAGTGAGAACCCAGCTAGCGGATTCAAGGTTGGAAAAAAAAAACCTAGAGTATTCAGATATTGCCAAAAATCTTAGTTCAAGACACATGATATTCTACATCAATTTCGTCATATGAGAATAATTTATTCAATTAATTCTTTGTGTATTCAGATTGCAGTTACATTTTAGAAAAAAATATTAATTCGCTAATTCAATGTTTTTAAGCATTTTTTTTTAAATAAAACTGATGTTTTATTAATTCTGCACTCTTTATCTCTATTATACCTGCAATTTTAATTATATAATCTGATTTTTTTTTTAAAAAAAATACCTGTGATGGTAATCGAAGCTACCAACTTGAGAGACAATGTTGCTTTTCCACACCATAAAAATATTATAATTTTCGCTAGTCTCGTGTCCTTTCTTGTTATCTTTTTTAAAAGAGGAATTGAAACAAAAGGATTCAAGATATAATATTCAAAGGACAAATCTATAAATTAAGGAAAATATATCACATGTCTACGGAGCGCTATAAATATTAAAAATTGAGGAGCACAATTATGAAGATGCTCCAATATGTAGTTATACGAGACAATCCAAAAGACCAAAGCCCCTCCAACTTGTAATATATAATTTATAAGGGTACTTAATTAATTATATTATGGCAACAAATAAAGGGTCCAGATTAATTATACTATGATCCTGCAACGTGTGAAAAGAACCCGGTATTTTCCCAGGGCACAAAGTTTTTGTCGTGTGGTCCATATGGAATACAGCTTTTTTAGTAATATATTTTTCTCAGATATTTGTCATGGCTTGTGATATTTATTTAAAAATTAATAAATTATGAATTTTTATTCATCTTTTTCTATGTATCGTGGTCGTGGATAGGAGCAGCACTTAAATAGTGTGAAGATCTGAGCTGATTTTTAATTTTCTGTTTCTTTTTTGTCATAACGTGTGATTTTTATTTTTAAAACAATAAATTATAGAGTTCTATATTATTTTAACAAAAATGGTTGTCATCTTTTTCTTTGGGGAATGCCAGCTCTCGAACCCGTATTTGGCAGTTTTAAAGCATGGCTTTAAACTACAAAGGCACGAGGCAGCTAGCTGTCATCTTTTGCTATATCTGATATCTCATAATCGTGAATAGGTAGCCGGCTTGCATTCTTTTCTTTTAAGAATACGATGTCTTTTGCTGGATTGTAGGATGAAGATATTAATGATTTAAATTTAATATATTATAAAAAAATAATATTTTTTTAAAATATATTAAATTTAGACTATTAAGATCTTAATCCCACAATCCACAATAAGAAAAGGATCAAATCCGGTGGGTAGAAGTGCTTGGATAGTGTGAAGATTTGGGCTGATTTTTTTATGTTTTTTTTTTTTGTTTTATAAATAAATTATACGGTTCTATAATTTTTTTAAACAACAATGGTTGTCATCTTTTTCTATATTTTGTGGTCGTGGATCAAGATAATTAAATCCGGACTGGTCAGTGAATCGGTCGGGGTACTGAATTAAGGGTCAGTAGGTCAGATTGGAGTCCAACAGAAGCTAAACCAGGACCAAGCGGATGAGAAATGGAATATTTTAAGTTTATAGTATGAAACTCTAAAGACAATTTTTTTCAAAAAAAGATTTTAAAAAAAAATAAAAAACTTGACAGGAACCGGACTGATTTATTGGCTAAGACACGGGTTTCTAGTCCGATCCAGCCGGTCCAATCCAGATTAGATAACTTGACCGTGGATAGTAGCGCTTGGATAGTGTGAAGGTCTGAGCTAATTTTTTTAAAAATAATAAATTATAGAGTTTTATATTTTATTTAACAAAAATAGTTGTCATCTTTTTCTATACGTTGAGGTCATAGGTAGTAGCACATGGATTGAAAAGGCAACTTCAGATTAAAATATAACTATATTTTGTAGCCAACCTTGTCGATAATAGTGAGATAAAGCTCAATAACGCATTATATTATCAATCGTAAAAAAACTTAAGATTGATGTTAGTTAGGGGTTAGATTTAGTCATGAATATAATATATTAATCTTATGACAAAAAAAAAAAGAATATAATATATTAATCTACTTTATCTATTAAATTTATAATTTTTCTCAAAATTTTTTATTGGTTGTGCACATTAAGAATTTCTATCTTAAGGCAATCTTGATTTAAGATGATATTTTAGAAAAACTAACTTATATCTATTTTCAAGAACTAATGTCACTATAAAAAAAAAAAAAAAGCAGTGGATTAGCAACAGAACTATATAATTTCATTGTGAAATAGGCTATCACTAAATATTCTGTTGCTAATTAAATTTTTTTTGCTAATTAATTTTTTTAATCTTTTTAAATTAGTTAACTATCTTTTATAATAAGGATAAGAGGTAATATAAAACAAGGAAAGGACAATATCAAACAAAATTCCAACTCTTTTTCACGGCCCCTTTTCTCCTTTGTCTCTTTCATTAAATTTCTACCGATTAGATCAAATTTCGATGGGTGAATTTAATATATCCTGCAAAGCATTAATGTAATGTTAAAATTTAAATAAATGAATAAATTTACACATTTAGAGTTTAATTTGAACGAACAAAATTTAGAGAAGAGAAGAGGAGGAAGAAAAAGCACAGATCAGTTACAAATTGCAAAACTAATATTTTGCTCCTCTATCTCTCTCTCACGCGCAAGTACTGCAAAACAAAATTACCTAATTTTCTGGTGCTACCAGGCCAATTTTATTTTTCAGTTATTTTCGAGAACTACTATAGTACTAAAAATAGTAAATCTTTTTATTATTTTCGGAAGTTTTTCTTAGGGAAAATTGAAAAATACTTTAGAAAATACAAAAGGATGTACAAAAATGAAGGTTTAAAACTCTTTAATTTCATTAGTGTACAATTACATGATTATCTACAACGGTAAGATTTACATTTCCTACCGCTACTTACGTTTCCTACATATAGTCAATATGTTTCCTAATCATACGGGATTTGTCTAACAACTCTAACACTCTCCCTCAAGTTGGAGCATATATATCTATCATGCCCAACTTGTTACTCAGATACTCAACCCGTGTCCCATTTAAGATTTTCGTCAGAAGATCTGACAGTTGGTCGTTTGATTGCATATGCTCTGTTGATACAATATTTTCTTTAATCTTGTCATGAATAAAATGACAATCAATTTCAATATGATTGATACGTTCATGGAACACAGAGTTCGATGCTATATAAAGTGCTGCTTTATTGTCACACCATGGTTTTGCAAGCAATGTTGTAACGATGCCAATTTCCTTCAAGAGTTGAAGTACCCATACAATTTCTTGTATTTATTGTGACATGGCTCTATACTCTGCTTCTACATTTGATTTTGACACAACACCTTGCTTCTTACTTCTCCAAGATATCAAGTTTCCACCAATAAATACACAGTAACCCGTAATGAATCATTTTGTGGCCTTAGATCCTACATGATCTGCATCACAGAAGCACTCGACTTTTGTGTGCCCATAATCTGTATAAAGAATACTACGACCTGGAGAACTTTTCAAATAATCCAAGATATATTCTAAAGCTTCCCGGTCCATTGTACCACTGTTGGAGATGTCATGAATTGGTTGAGCCAACTGACTGAGAAGGTTATATCAGGACGAGTTACTGTAAGATAATTCAGTTTCCCAATGAATCTTCTATATCTCTCAGGAGATGCAAACGGCTTCAATTTTTCTGAATCAATCTTCTTCTTCAAGTCATCAGGAAGCTCATCAAACATGCTTTCATTAAGATCCAGGAACGTATTCGAAATCATGGGAATACTGCTTGATGCAGCTCCAAGCTTTCCAGTCTCCTTTAAGAGATTGAGAACATACTTCCTCTGAGTCAAAAGGGTGCCATTCTTGCTTCTCAAAACCTCAATATCTAGAAAGTACTTCAATGGTTCCAAGTCTTTTGTCTGGAAGTGGAAATTAAGAAAGATTTTAAGTTGCGAGATTCCAGAAGTATTACTCCCAGTAATTATAATTTCATCAATATATACTGTCAGAAGAATCATGCATGCATTTGACTATTGGTAAAACATAGAATAATCACACTATCCAAATTTCTTGACCATGTCACAAAACCTGTTAAACCAGGCACGGGAGCTTTGTTTTAAACCATATAGCGATTTCCTGAGGTAGCACACCTTCCCAGACTCCCCCTAAGCAACAAACCCAGGTGATGCTCTATATAGACTTCTTCAATGAGATCACTGTTCAGAAAGGCATTCTTAATATCAAGTTTATGCAAATCCCAATGATGGATAGCAGCCAAAGAAATAAGAAGTCGAATAGAGGTTAACTTTGCCACTAGGGAGAAAGTTTCTGAATAATCAATACCATAAGTTTGAGTATAACCTTTAGCAACTAATCGAGCTTTTAATCATTCTAGGGAGCCATCAGCTTTAGCTTTAACAATAAACAATAATTTGCATCCAATAGCCTTCTTCCCATAAGGTAGATCGACAAGAGTCTAGGTATCAGCCTTTTCGAGAGCCATCATTTCTTCTTTCATCGCTGCACACCAACTAAGATGAGTAAGGGCTTAGTGAAGTGTGGTAGGAGTGGAAATGGAATCAAGAGTAGCAACAAGGGAGGAGGTCATTGGAGATAAATTCTGGTAGGCCACAAATGAGGAGATAGGATAAGTACAATTAGTATGACGTTTTGGAAGACAAGGGGTGCGAGTACCTTTCTTGAGAGTAATAGGCAAGTCATCATGATCAAGGTTTGGGGAATCAGAAATAGGTCAGTCATGATCAGGAGTATCAAAGATTTTAGCAGTAAGGTCAGCAGAAACAGAATGAGTTAGCGAGGCAGTTATTGTTGAAGGCAGGGTAGTAGCAACATCAACATCATTGATGATATCTGGTTTTGGAACAGCTGCCTGTACTCGTGATATAGGAACTCGATAGCCTAGGACATCATTAAGTTCATTTGTGATAGATGAAGACTCAGGCAATACTGAAGATTTAAAAAATGGAGAGGATTCATGAAAGACTACATCAGTAGATAGAAGATAACGATGGAGATCAGGAGAGTAACAACGATAACCTTTTGGACTAGAGAATAACTAAGAAAGACACATTTCAAAGATTTTGGATCAAGTTTACATACGCTTGGACGAACATCCTGAACAAAGCACACACAACCAAAAATTTTAGGATCAATGGGAAATAACTTATTGTTGGGGAACAAAAGGGAATATGGAGTGTCACCATTGAGAATAGTCAAAGGCATGCGATTAATAAAAAACATGTAGTAGATACGGTATCAGCTCAGAACTTTTAAGGAACAAAGGAGTGAAACATAAAGGCTCGGGTAGTTTCTCATAGGTGACGGTTCTTTTGTTCAGCAACACCATTTTGAGCATGTGTATCAACACAAGAAGATTGGTGAAGAATATCATGATGTTGCATATAATCTGTGAATTGGGCTGAAAAATATTCTTTCGCATTATCACTTCAAAGAGTTTTCATAGGAATGTTAAACTGAGTATGAACTTCCGTAAAACAATTACAAAAATAAGAAAACAATTTAGAATGTTGTTTTATTAAGTAAAGCCAAGTTGTTTGTGAATAATTATCAACAAAAGTGACAAAATAGCGAAAAACGGTCTGAGATGTAACTAAACAAGGACCTCAAATATCAGAATGTACTAACTCAAAGGGGGACGCAACCCCATTCATTAACACGAGGCGCCAAGTACACACCATGGTGTTTGGCAAACTGACAAGACTCACAATCTAATGCAGACACAGATGAAAATTGAGGATACAACTTCCTTAAGGATGATAGTGACACATGACCAAGACGACAATGGATTTTAAAAGGGGATGATCTACCAGAACAAGCAACGGAACGTGGGACCGTATCATCAAGAATGTAATGCCCGCCAAATTTGTAGCCTTTACCAATAATATGCTTCATCGACAGATCCTAAATCAAACAAAGGTCAAGAAATAGTGAGATAAAACAATTCAAATGACGAGTGAGTCTACTGGGGGTAGAAGATTAAATGTAAGATCAAGGGTATTAAGGACAGAGGATAATGAAATAGATGAAGTCGGGTTAGCGGTGCCTGAACCAAGTACACAGACAGAGGAACCATTGACTATGAATATGGAGGACGGGTTGGCATAAGATATTAGATCCCATATGTTTTGATGATAACAAAGATTGGATTAATCATACAAAAGGTTTTGATAATTAAACAAAAAGATTTGAACAAAGTAACTAAGTTCTTGGTGACAGGGAAAAGCATTACTCGAGTAGCTACTGCAGTAATGAAGATATAGAAAAAGACAGAGCACAGAAAAAGGAATATTGTGATATTTTGAAGACATTACTCGAGTGAGCCCTCGGGTAATGACTTCATTACTCAAGGGACTACTCGAGTAATGTGTGAGAAATTATTCCAGAAAGCTCTCTGTCAAGAATTAAGTGGGATCACTCAAAGGGATCACTAGAGTAATCTGCAGAGTTATTTGAGACATTACTCGAGTGATCAGAGAAGAATCTATCTAGTAGCTCTCGGCCAAGAAATGAAGGACATTACTCGAAGGGATCACTCAAGTAATCTGCACAGTTATTAGAACCATTACTCGAGTGACCATTTGAGTAATCAGGTAAGCAAAATAGAAGTTGCTCTCGGCCAAGATTTTAATACCATTACTCGAGAGATCACTAGAGTATTTCCAAAGTTATTTGAACTATTACTCGAGGGACCACTCGAGTAATCAGAAGAAAAGAACACTTACTAGAGGTATTACTCGAGTAAGCAAGGTGTAATATGGTCAGACAACGTTGACTTACTCTTTGGTTTATTTTTAATGAAGTTACTTGAGGAACTACTCAAGTAATGAAGCATGATCACTCAAGTAATCACTCGAGTAATGTTGTACACAAAGCATAATTTTAATTTGATGTTCATTGATTTGTTATCCATATGATTAACCTTTCATTGTATTAGTTTCCTGAGTATATTTGCAGAAAAATAATGAAAAAAATCATGTATTGAAAGAGAAGTCAAATATATCATCCATAATGTTTGAAACGCCTACCTACCGCAAACGACTAGTTTTCAAATTTGAAGAACGGTCAAACGAAGCTGCGCAACTCTAACAAACATGTCTTGAAATGCTTCCAACAGACATCACAAATCATCTATATATATGGAGCATTAAAAGAACAAAACACAACAACTGAGAACAAAAACTTACATCGATCAATATATTATTTGTGCTATGTTTTCTTATACTCACTCTTTGTACTTCAGTGATTATATATTTACTCTGTGAGAGATTTTTTCATTACAAACTCAATATTTGTTATTGAGACAACTTAAGGTTGTGGAACCTTGAGTTGGGGATTTGATTACGTGTAAGGGGGAGCGAGTGTCTAGTGAAGGAACTTACTATGTACTGAGGTGCCAAGAACCCATTGAATCTTGGAAGATATAGTGAAACTCTCAGAGAAGCTCTGAGGACTGGACGTAGGTCAAAGTGGTTGTGGCCGAACCAGTATAACTCTCATTGTACACTTCGGTGATATTTCTCCTAGCTCTTAATTGCTTTAAATTTTCATTCAATTTTTATATATGCAACGAAATCTCTAGCATCACCCAATTCATCTCCCCTCTAGGGTGAAACGCTTGCACTAACATAAGGAGCATATAATAAAAATAAATGATGGTTACTTGTCATACGGTCGGTAGCGCCAGAATCTATAATCCACTTTGTGGAGGAAGTAGCAAGTCCAGGGGATAAATTACTTGTAGCTAGTTCCCCTGTATGTGATGGACCAGCATCTAACTGGTTAGGTGTCTGTGCAATATGGGCAAAACCACGTTGCTGATCGCACTATTGCTTATTCTATAATTTTAGCAGACATAGGTAACATATCAGATGTCTTGGATTTAGCCATGTAGACTAAGCAACCACGATAGTAATCAAATATGAGCTAAGGTACTTAAAGAAAATGAGCTAACTAAGGTCACAACTGTTAACAATACTCGAACAGAAGCAAGTCACAAAATGCCAAGACTACACAACAAAATGGAACTCCAAGTCAACAAAGAGGCCCACTTGTGATAAGAAAAGCAACAAACTTAACCAAGGACAAAAGAAGGAATTGAAATACCACAGAAAGATTCACGGAGCTCTCTTGTACTTCACAAAATCACAGAGAAGGCAAAAAATCAAAGTGAGAATTGAACCAAACAGACACCAGGGATGGAATGGGGTGGATGAGTTGATCAGAGTGCCGTTGGAATCACCAGAAAAGCTTGCCGGAATCTTCGTCACGCGCTGGCACATGTATTATGCAGCGGAAGGAGCAACGGCGTGTGGAAGCTCACCGTTGATCGGAAATGGACGCCGCTACAGTGTTACACTGATCTGGGGCCGTAGAGCACGCTGGTATGGCGCATGTTCTTTAATAATTATCGAAGATGAGAGATCTGAGACATGGTTCAAACGGAAAAGCAAATGTGCTCTGATTATGAACTGAATTGAAGGTTTCAACAGAAAAATCTAAACTGAAGACAGAAGTATTGCTCTGATACTATGTACAAAAATGAAGGTTTAAAACTCCTTAATCTCATTAGTGTACAATTACATGATTATATAAAACGGTATGATTTACGTTTTCTACTGTTACTTACATTTCCTACATATAGTCAATACATTTCCTACATTTCCTAATCCTACGGGCTTTGTCTAACAACTCTAACAAAGGACAAATCAGACCTCTGAAATTCTGAAATCTCAAGTCAGTATACTGTCAGTACGAAGGAGAAATATGGGATTTTGAAATCTCGGTGACAAAACGAAGTTGCCCTTCAGCTGTCCCTCTCTCTCAGCTCGGAATAATAACACTAGCCTATTTATTAATAACACCGAATTCTACATTAACAACTCCCATTTTCTTTGATAGTAACAACGCCGGTGTTAAGAACACCTTATTTTACATTAACAACTCAACTTCTTGTTTCACAATAACAATACAGATCTTTATATTAACAACACCCTGTTTTACATTAACAACTCGACTTTCTTTTTTCACAACTTCATAATTTAAGTTTCAAGGCCAATAACCACACCTCTCTCTTTATTAACAAGATCGGATTTTACATTAACAACTCTACTTTCTTCTTTTATAATAACAACATCGGTCTCTTTATTAACAACACCGTTTTTTACATAATAACTCGACTTTCTTGTTTCACAATAACAACATCAGTCTCTATATTAATAATACCTTATTTTACATTAACAACTTAACTTTCTTTTTTCACAATTTCATAATTTAAGTTTCAAGGTTAATAACAACACCACTCTCTTTATTAATAACACCAAATTTTATATTAATAACACCATATTTGAGATATAAAGTTGAACAAAAAGTAAAGCGGAGTTGTTAATAAAGAGTCCGATGTTGTTATTCCGAGCTGAGAGAGAGAGACGGTTGAAGGGCAAATTCGTCTTTTTGCCGATATTTCAAAATTTCATATTCCTCCTTTGTACTGACAGCATACTGACTTGAAATTTCAGAATTTCAAAGGTCTAATTTGTCCTTTTATATTTTTCAAAGCATTTTTCTGAAATTTCCCTTTTTCTTATCAATAGTCCCTCACCAATTTTATTTCATTTTCTCTCCTTTCAAATATATAGCGATCAAATGAATGAGATTATGATTCTAACCTCCAGAGTGATTCTTCCACTCTCTCAAAAAAAAAAAAGAAAAGAAAAGCAAGGCTCTCTCTTCTGCTTTGTCTACGTGCGTGTGTTGTGTGGCATAATCAATTTAAAAAAAAAATAAAGTAGTAAAGTAGGCGTTTTAATTTGAAAAGTACAAGAAAAATGAAATAATAAAATACAAATACTTTACATCAGACATGATAGTATGTCCACTTCCCGCCGAATCCAAAGGCTGCAACAAAGAAATTGGAGTATAATAATATAAAGCGTGAAAAAATATAACTTAATTGCTAAATAGGTCATAGGTGTGTAAGTGATGTTTCAGGTGTATAGAATATCTTTTCTTTTTATGTAAACGATCTTCTCTATATATAATATTCTTTCCTATACGTGTGCAAAACATCTTTCCTGTATACAGAAGATTTTCCCCCTATGTACAATATCTTTCTCCCATGTGCAGACGATTTTCTTAGATTCTACTTAATAATTAATTTACTAATGAAGTCTTTTTTAACAATTTTCCTAGATATAAGTGTGAGTACAATCATGTGTGATGTTGGAGATGCAATAATTATGTCTTTAATATATAATTTCAGGGCTTGTTTTTTTTTTTTTCCAACTTGAAATAGTCTTCTTCAATATACCAGTATGTTGTTAGGAGTTAATCATACAATATCTAACTAAGAGTATTTAGATCTGTTATAAATCTTATAGTTTTAGACACATGTGACATTAATTGAAGCTGCTACCAACTGGAGAGACAATTTTGCTTTTCCATATACACTGGAACCATGAAAAATTATAATTTTCGTTACCCCGTGTCTTTTCTCATTACATTGGTTGAGGAAAATATAAGTTTAAGTTATTGGAAATGTATTTATTAAAAGAGGCAAAAATCATTTACATTCTTAACCTCGAAATGATTTAGTCTTACGTCTAAAATGTTTTGAAATACCCTTATTCAAATCAAATTATAAGAGGAATTAAAACACAAAGATTAATAAGAACATATTCCATATTTAAATGAGAAATCTATAATTTGAAGCAAATTAAATATGTATCACGTGTATGGTGCTATAATTATTATGAGGAACACAATTATGGAGACCACAATTATTTTCGATAAAAAAAAAAAGAGACCACAATTATGAAGACACTCTATTACTCTCCACCATATAGTTGCACGAGGGAATCCCAAAAGACCAAAACCCTGCAACTTGGATTGAGATTAGGATTGTCACTGGGATTGAGGGATTGAGACTGATATTTGAGGTTTTTTCCCTTTCTAAAGGCACGGGCATACGCACTACCAAACAAAGGTGCCTTTTTTATGGCGCCACCAACCAGGCCAATTATATTTTTCTGTTACCGGTGAGAACGTGCTATAGTATTATTCTTATCGTTTTTAATGTAAGATATAGTTAATTTTTTTTTAAAAGATTAAAAAAACTAAATAAAATAGTTAATTATATAATATATTATATATCATTTATTTATATATCAGTTTATAAGTGAGATAAATTAATTTAATATAAAAAAGATAAATATTAATACTTTAAAATAATTTATTTAGTTTCCTTAATCTTTTTTAAAAAATTAACTATATCTTATATTAAGTACATGATGAATATTAATAGTATTTTTTCCCTCAGTTTGGGGTGCACATGTACACATTAGGCACTTTGATGTAAATAGACCAATATAGCTTTTCCTTTGTTGGCCCTCAAATTTTTGTGTTCGTTTAGATGAGCGATTGGAATGCTTAAAAGCAGCTTTTCAATCATAATTTACGGTATACGAGGTAAGTATGTGAGAGGAGTTGTGTCTCGATCTACGTGAAAAGCAACTTATAAACAATTTGATCGTTAAGACAAACATGCCAACAAGTTTATTGATCTCTTCTTATTTGTGTTTAGACACGTTGAGATAAATGAAAATATTTTTTTTAAAGAAAAAATTCTGAGATGGACTTAAATGAGTAAGTTCAACTCAACATCATGATGATGATGGTGGTGGAGTATCATGGCTTGCCTCTTCAAATCTCACTAAATCAGTAAGATAAGGTTCATAATGACAACCAATTACGTACCAAAAGCTTCATTTTGAAGGTAGACAACAAGAAAATTGTAAGAATGATTTGTTCCTTACTGGTTCCTGTGTCTCAAAGTTGGAAAGCATCAAAAGATAATGGAAGCAACTACCCCAAAGCACTTCCATTTTTTTATGAGGTTCTACTATATAGGCCCATAGAGAAGACCGTGCCTAGCTTAAACTCTGGTGATTAAGTCCCATTTTTTTAACTAAATTAAAGGGAAGTACACATATCATCCTCCAATTTTACACAAAAGTTTATTTTCGTCCTTTAATTTTAAAAAACATGTTTTCCGCGTTTTAACCTTGACACATCGTTAATATCAAGTGGTGATTTCTCGTGACCATCATGGTGATTTTACGTGATTTTTTTTTTTACCAGTGATGGTGATTTTACGTGATGATCATTGTTATTTTGAAAATTAAATTTAATAAGTCAATGCTTGAAAAATGTTTTCTTAACATTTAAAATTTCAGTATCAACATTTTTTTTGATAACAATGTTATGGTTAATGGACTAAAAAGATATTTTATAAAATTAATCAACCAATTGTAAAACTTTGCATAGAGTGAAAGGACTGTATTACTACCGGGTGTCGATCTGGGTCGATCATTGAAATTCCGAAACTATTACGAAGGGCTTAAATTAGTAGAGCTCAAATCAAAATGACAAATAAAGAAGGAATAACCGAATAAGGGGTAAAAAAAAAGGAGAGATAGCCGAAATTCTAGAAGACTCAATGGTTGGGTCGGGGAATTGATAATTATAGATTTTATAATTAAATAGGTGTTTAATTTTTGACAAAGTAATTAAACTCGGACCGGTCAGTAAACCGGTTGAGGCACTGCGTCAAGGGTCAGTGGGTCAGACTGAAGTCAAACCGCAGCTAAACCGGGATCAAACCGGTGAGAAATGGAATATTTTAGGCTTATAGTATGAAATTCTAAAGGAAAAATAAAAAAAATATTTTAAAAAAATTTAAAAATTTGACCGGACCGGTTTAGAGACCGGGTCGCCAGTTTCTGATCCGGTTCAGCCGATCCTGTTCGGGTTAGATAACCCTGATTTTTGATATATTAGATTGAATTTATTAATATTTTATCTCTATTTTATTATTATTTTTATCAATTACAGGATAAAAAGGAATTTAGTTATAAAACTTACTCACATCCTATTTTATTTTATAGAAAATATCATGAGATTTAGGAGAGAGGAAAATCAGAAAAGAATATGTGTGTGTGTAAAGGAAGAATGACAAGATGAAGGAAAAATTAAATTAAGAAGAAAAAGAGGAGGAGAGGAATGGCAACGTGGAGCCCGTGAGAATTAAATAAAGAAAAGATCACATGCTCCCTGGTCAAGACTTGAAGACGTGAGGCAGCAATCAATAGATATATATTATATATAGAGTATAGTATAAGGAACGAGGAAACGACAATAAGATAAAGGCAGATAATTGTTGTGTTTTATGTTGGACCTTTGTGTTAAACCTTAATATATTTATTTGATAAAAAAACCTTAATATATTTTAGTAACATAGTCTATTTCTGGCCGAAAAAAAGGATAGGAGCGTGAAGAGTCAAAGTCCACTGCACGCGGCGCGCCCCCCAATTGGCAATCAAACAAGTGAGGTATAGACAATCCAGCAAAGAAGCTAACAAGAGACGGGTTGGGTTGGATTGGCGTTTGAAAAATATGTTTATATAAGTTTTAGTGTGTGTTTGGTAAGTACTAAAATTATGATTTTAAATTATGGTTTGCGTAATTCGAGACAAAACTCCTCTTACATACTTATCTCGTAAGTCATAAAAGCTATTAAAAAAAACTAACCCAAACACACACTTATTATCAATACAAACAGATAGAGCGGTGACCGTGAACGCAGTTCCAAGTAACAATAGTTGGACTCTTTGTATCATGTGACAGCTGCGAGCAAGAAGAGGATATGATTGTGGTCTTTCCTGTTGCCGTAGCATCAAGGATTTTACTCTGGATTTTATTTTTATTTCATTATGGATTTGATTATAACCATGTCGAGCTAATTTTTTTTTTTAAAAACTCAGAGTAACTATATATGAACTTATTAGTGGATTAGATATTACTTTTTATTACTTGATTATGCTTCTTGATGTTAATTTTGGTTATTCAATCATGATTTTATGTCTCTTTAATGTTTGGCCATTATTAAATATGAATTTGGGTATATTAGGGGTTTACCTTGACAAACGAATTCTTAATTAGACTTTAGGATTGAGTAATATGATATTAGATTTTGATCTAATTTGTAATTAAGACAGAAATATGCCTAAGAGCCCATATGTGAATAATAGTGAATTTGAGATGGTTTACCTTCTGAGTAATTGAGTGAGACATAATCTATTAGCCTGAGATAGGGTTATAAATATATCAATAGACTAGCTAATAATGCTCTAGATCAACTAAATTAACATTGAAACAAATTAATTAGATGAAACCAAATGTTTATGTGAAACTGATATATAAAGGATTAGTGACTCTAATAATTTGCTTTTGAAATTAGTTGTCTTCTTTGTTCAAAACTCTTTGCAATTGATTGTAAATTAGAATTGCTAAACTAGCTTGAATGAAAATTGAAACTTTAAGGCTTGAATATTACTTTTATCCAATTGCTTGTGTTAACGATGCTCTATTCACTCTATTATTACCACACGTGCCCCAGGAGATCGATGATGTATTATATTAGGAGAGTATATATAGGAAACTTTCCCGGCCATGTTATTTTTGCTGATGCCAAAGAATAATATCCCTTGCTTTTCTCTGATTTAACAATATTCATATAAATTCAATAAAGTGAATTTAATTTACTCCCAGGCCCTAAATTTTCCTTTTGATATTTATTATAAGGTATCAATTATCAATTCTCGTAAATCAAAAAATGAAAGTTAATTCATTAAATTTGTCCAAAATTGATAAATGTTTCTAACCTTACCCCAACTTCAATGATGTGGCCGAATTTAAATGATTAAAAATGAGGGCATAATGAAAAAATAGTAATAAATGAGTTAATTAAAGGCAGTTGGTGTCTTATAATAAGGACTAAAAACAGCTGGTAGTTGATGCATTATAGTAAGGACCAGAGGGAGTATAAGACAGAGTTGAATATTTTTTGGAGAGATTAAAGAAATTAAATAAGTTATTTAATCATATCATATATTGGATATCCTTAAAGTATATGTCAGCTTATAAGTTAAAAAAAATAATTTAAAGAAAAAATAATAAATTTAAATATTTTAAAATAATTTAATTAACTTTCTTAATATATCTAAAAAAAATTAACATTAGCCTGTATTTAGTAACGAGGGAAGTATAATATAGTAAGGTATCCTACTACTTAAACCCCCGATCCAGAAGGACAGACCAAAATCCAACACTCCAACATGCCAAACGAGGCGGAAGTAGTTAAGCAAAGGCCATTAAATTTAAATTAAACAACACGCTTTGACTTCGAGTTTTATTTGAGAAAAGGAGATGAGATTTATTTCCAAAACATGATAATAAGCTACATGGCCATTACATCAAACTCAGGGAAATAGGATTATTCATCTTAATTCATCCCCAGTACAGGACACCAAGCCATCAACTTAAAGCCCATAAAAGAAACATGCTCAGTGAAAGGTCTAAAATTAAAAGCAAGTGATAGATCTAGAGCCCCTCAATGAAGGCGACGCCGGTGTTCTTAAGCCAATTGCCACCTTGAATGAGCTGAGCCACCGTGAACTTGCTTGCTTCAGAAGCACTCGTAATCACATGATAACCAGGCCAGCTCACTCTCTTGGCAACACCAGAACCAGGTCCACTGTTCATGTACTCTCCATAATACAAATTCTTCAGAGTCGATTGCTTATCGTCCCATGGAGCCCATCCTGCTGGATCAATATGGCTATCCAAAAGCGATTGCATCACAACAGTTCTAGAATATTCCTTCCATGGACGACCCAGAAAGGTTTTGATTGAGCCTATGACTGGCTTGAGATCGGAGCTTGGTGTTAGGTTACATTGCTGGATTGAAGTGCCTGTGTTTTGGTTTGGGTCTTCGCGTCCTTGAGCTGTGACCATGTTGTTCTGGTTATTCATGGGCTTTCGGGCCACGAGGTTGCACTTTTGGAACACGACCGCGGAGTTGCCGAAGATGAAGTCGACGGTGCCGGTGATGAAGGAGTCCCGGTAGAATTGCCGGTTGGTGTGGGAGTATAGAGTGTCTTGGTAGGCGTCCACACGGCAGCGGTTGATGACGGAGAGATCGGCACTGACGCGGAGAGCCACCGCTTGGTGCTTCTGAGGGCCTGCCGTGTTTTGGAACCCTATGTCTTGCCCTATGAATCCATCCCCAACAGCAGCTGCAATACCACATTGCCACCATGTTAATGCTTACCCTATGGATGAGAGAAAATTTGGAACAAAGGGTACATAGAATTTTTTTTTATCATTTTAAAAGTTTTATTTCTTAGTATCCTCTTTTGTTAATTTCTTCTCACTTAACATAACCTAAGATCTGTTTGTTATGAGAGATTTGAAGGAAAGCGAAGGAGGGTAAAAATTTTTGTGAGTTAGATTTGAAAAAATTGGATAAATAAGATTACAAGGTTTTAATAAAAAAAAAACAAAGATAAAAAAGTTAAATTTTTATTTTTATTTTTTACCAAAACCTATCAGTTTTTGCTTTTGATATAATGGGGAATGGCATCATAAAGTTACAAGCCCCTCGTTGTTGACTGGTTTTGGTGGCTTCTTAGCGTTAGGATCCATAGCCCACAGAAATAAATAAGCCTAAAGAGTGAGTAGATGTAGATACAGAGCTGTAAACATATTGTCGTTGTTGTCGACGCTATCCATATATCTAATCTATCTCCGTATCTGCTTTCTTGACATTCTAGATAAATTAGAATAAAAAAACTCTTAAAGATAATAAATTATTGTTATTTATCTTTTACACCTACCCCACTATATTGAAATATTCAATATCTCAGCTGTATATAAAACAAGCTAGCCGCGTACCCCGACGAGCCCACTAAATATTTTCTTTCAAATTAAACAATCATATCTCAATCTCAATAAAACAAAGGAGATGAAATTATGAAAATTAACTACAGATTAAGGTTTTAGGATCCATACCGACGGTGGCAGTTTTAAAGGTGGGTGTTCCGTCGACGAAATTCAAACTTCCGGTGATGATAGTCGCATCCATACCATCACCCACCAGCATCACATTCGTCTTCTTGGATCCAATCTCAACATTCTCTTTATAAACTCCCTTCTTCACATATATCACATACCTCGTCTTACCGTTATCTGGTGCCGAAGCCACAGCTTCATTCACAGTTTTAAACCTGCCACTTCCATCCTTGGCCACAACAACGTTGGCCTTTATATCGTTAGCAGAAGCTTCCAGAAGCTTCCTGTCCTTACTCGTCACCCACGAGGGGAACTCACCATTAAGTGGCTCTTCAACGACATCAATTTTAGAGGGCATTACATGAACGAGCAAGGCTAGGGAGGTTCTGGCTCTGGAGATTAAGTCATTGAGCTCAGATTCTACAAGCGCTCGAGCTGATCCTTCTAACTCATCAAGGCAAGTGATGTGGTTAGTGAGGACGGTACTGAGCCATGTGTGAGCATCTTGGAAGGATTTGGTGGTCTTTTCTGTGAGAGCCACCATTGAATCCCAAACTCTATCAAGGGACAAGTCCAGAAGTTGCTCACAGACAAGCAAAGCTTGCTGCTGTTTGGGATCATTGATTCTGTATTTGATGGCTTTGGTTGAGTCCACAGTTTTCTGGATTTGTGAGGTGGTTTTGATGAGGAAGGATTGAAGCAATTTGGAGTTTTGGTCTTCGTTGTTGGTGGTGGTAAATGTTGAAGCTGGAGTTAGTTCAGAGAGATGAGCAAGGCATGATGATTTGTGTAGGGCATGGTCACAGAGATGATGATGGTGATTGAGGTGAGAGAGGTTGAAGAAGGAAGAGGAGGAGCGAGAGAAGAGATGAGAAGCAACAAGGGCTGAGAAGCCGATGAGGGCGGCTAGAGAGAGAAGAAGCCAAATATTTCTGGAAATTGATTGTTTGGGTTTGTCAAGAAGGGACTGGTGGGAAGAAGCCATAGTTTAACAGGAAGAAGATGATTGTAGTGTTGTGTTTTGCTCGCTTGAATGAGCTTCTTTATTTATAGATTTATATGGATTTGACTAGCGTCCCTGCGCATCCTTTTCTCCATTCGGTGTAGTTTTGGAATAAAATATTTGGTTGATTTTTTTTATTAAAAAATAACATCTAGTATTTTTTTGAACGTATTTAGTATTTAAAAATATTTTTTAAGTAATATGCAGTATTCTAAAATAATTTTTAGTGTTTTATTAAGTAGTGTGCAGTATTCTAAAAATTATTTTAAAATATTTTAGAGTGGATTTTAAATAAATTTTTAGAACTGAAAAAGTAAATTAAAGGTAAAATTATAATCAGTCTGCTAACAGACTAGGTATAACTAAAAAAATATTTTAAGGAATTAAAAATATTAAAAATTATTTTAGAATACTGCACGTTACTTAAAAAATATTTTAAGATATTAAATACGTCCAGAAAAATACTTAAAAATACTATATACCATTTAAAAAAAATAAAAAAGGTCAATCCCAACATTTTATCCCAAAACTTAGAGCCGGGAAATCGGGCCGAGCCCGTCGGGCCGGCCCATTTAAGCCCTGTTAAGTCTCGGGCCGGGCTTGTAAATTAGAGCCTCCAAAGGAAGTCGGGCCTAAAAGGGCCAGCCCTGTAGGGCCGAGGGCCCTGTAGGGCCGGCCCTGGAGGGCCAAGGGCCGGCCCGTTAGGCCCTTTTAATGTTTTTTTTTGCCCCTACCCCCTCCTTGCCCCTTGTCCAGTCGCCCCTTGTCCAGAAATTCTTGATATTTTTACTCCTCAAGTAGAGCCTACTACACAAAGTGAAGTACAATCAAATGTCCTTAAAATTGATGATAGTGATGAAGAAAATGAAAATGATAGTCGTCATACTAATGTTGTGTAGAGGTTAGAGTGTTTAATTTCTTGCCTTCTTATGCTTTGGTCTTTATGTGAGTTATTATGGGCATAATTTTACTTTTGATTATGCATTAGTAACTGTATTTGTTTCTTTTGTGAGACATGTTTTAAACTTTAATGTTGACAACATTTATATGTTAAATTAGAACTTTGTATATCTCTCTAAAAGAAAATATGCAGGAAAAATAGTTAAATATTGTGAAAATGACTTCCTGGCCCTGCGGGCCGGCCCTGGCCCTGGCCCTGATGCTCTCGGGCCGGGCTTTGAAAAACTGCAATTTTCCTTATCCCGAGCCCTTTAGGGCCAGCCCTTTTAGGCCCTGGCCCGTCAAGGGCCGGCCCTGATTCCCAGCTCTACCAAAACTACACCAAAACGATGTAGTTTTAGGGAAAAGGATGGGCAATGGACGCTTGAGGCAGCGGACGCTAGCCAAATCCGATTTATAGAGAGACGAAGCATGCATGTTATGGAGCCATATGTAGAATAAGGAGGAGGGCTCTTCATACGATGCAATATTTTTTTATTCTTCTAATTTTCGCCGCATGTTTTAGCAATATTTATCTGTTAAAAAAATGACTATGATTGGAAAACGATGCCTGAGTTAATTTAATATATATATATATATATATATATTGAAAATGTGTAATATTTTTGTTTGATTATTATATTTAATTTTTTTAAAGTGCACATTTAGTCTTTTTAACTTTAAATGTTTCATTTTGATTCTTTTAACTTAAAAAGATGTGTTTTTAGCCATTTAATGGTGAATACAAAAAATACTAGCTTTGAAATTTTAAAGATTCACAAAATATTTTTAAATGCCGATATATTATGTTTAATTTTTAAAGTTAAAATTGTTATTACATAAAATTAACGTGGAAGACTAATGATGTTAGGATTATAAAAATAAAAAAAATAATTGATCAAACCAATACATTATATAAAGTTATGGGTGAAAGAGATGGTTTCCGATGAAAATTTTAAATTGTGAGGTATACAGGGGGTATTAGTTGAAGTAACATTCAATAGATCTGGGTGCAATATTAAAATCATAACGTGTAGTGGGTGAGCTATGTAAATCTGGGAGTTATATCCAGAGTTGTTGAACCCATACCGCATCAGGCGGTCCGGCCCGAAAACCGACGAATCGGTCGGTAGACTGGTTCGGTTTCCTGTCCAGTACAAGTTGCTATTTTTAAAAAAGAAATTTAATTTTTTTTAAAATTTCATACTAATAAACCTAAAATCTTTAATTTCTCACCAGTTTAGCTCCGGTTTGGTCCTGGTCTGACCCACAACCCTTAACCCAGTACCCCAACCTATTCAAAATCTAGTCTGGATTTTAATACCTTGGTTATATCATATTTAGACGATTCAGATCTAATTTTTTAAAAGCCTATTTTTTTAAAAAATTATTTTAATTAGTATAAAATCTAAAACAAAGATAATCTCCTAACTATTACACATTAAAAAAATAATTTTTATTTAAAAAATCATCATTTTAGAAAAATTTAGATCTAGACAGTATAGATCTGTTTAGCTCTCCCTACTAAACAAAATAATTAACAAGAAACTAGGTCCGTGCGGTGAAAGTTGATTTTTTTTCCTTTTGCCCACAACTTTTTTAATTCTTTGAGGTGGACAATATTCAGGAAATAGCTTTCCCCATTTGCCGCGAGTAAGGAAGTTTTTGCAAAAATCAATCGCACTGAGATGAAAATTAATTATGTAGATATTTATTGATTCGTATTATTATCGACATTCATAAACACGTTATTAAAAATTTAAAAGGCTATTTAATAATTCCAAGGGCAATGTTGTCAAAGAGGTGATTTAATTTAAATCGTATAATCATACGATTTTAAGAGTTTAGGCGTCTCAATCACTAGTAGAAAAATGACTTTTAAGACCGGTTAAAAATGACTTTTTAGACCGGTTCTGTATTAGGTCTTGATACAGCCGGTCTAAAAAGTCTGTTATTTTTTAGACCGGTTGTTAGAACCGGTCTTAAAAGTCAAACTTTTAAGACCGGTTGTACCCACAACCGGTCTAAAAACTCCACATTTAAGACCGGTTGTGGGAGCAACCGGTCTTAAATATGAGACATTTAAGACCGGTTGTATTACAACCGGTCTTAAAGATGAGACATTTAAGACCGGTTGTAGCACAACCGGTCTTAAAGATGAGACATTTAAGACCGGTTGCTCCCACAACCGGTCTTAAATGTCTCATCTTTAAGACCGGTTGTGGTACAACCGGTCTTAAATGTCTCATCTTTAAGACCGGTTGCTCCCACAACCGGTCTTAAAGTACTTTTTAAGACCGGTTGTGACTACAACCGGTCTTAAAGCTTCATTTTTTTTTAAAAAAACGTCCCTTTTATTATATGTACACGCACAGAATGCTCCAATTTTAAACAGCAATACATAATAATCACCATCCCATCTTTCCCATGCATTCATTGAACTCGCCTAGTTATGGGTGGAAAAATACCAAACTAAGATTAAGAAATGTCATAAAACACACATCACGTGTGTGTGTGTTATGGTAAGTCACTAAAATTTTCAGCATTTCCAAATCTCATCTCAGAAAGTTCAAACTATTTTGTGATTTTGCAGAAGTGCAGGCAAAGCCATTGAAGTAGAAGAACAACTAAGTGCAAAGTATAGTAATCAACAAGTTTGCATACAAAACTGCAAATTCTAGTCAACTAAAGGCTTATTACTAAACACCAGGCAGTCCAGCGTTTCTTGTCCTCCCAAAAAATCCACCTGCAAGAATCATATACTTGTAAGCAATTTGATGGACAGAAATTTCTCTGAACTCAATCACTCATACATATACAACACCTCAACATTCTCCATAATCTCCAATCACATCCCTATATATAAGCTAGGTATATGCAATTAACAATCACCAAATGACAACAGTAAAACAAAACCTGATTCATTCATACCATAACTAGAACAACATCAGACCAGCGTTATCATAATAAATTACAATAATGTACAATGAACTTTGGATTCAAAAACTCACTATTTTTGTAATAGCTCATGGATGAATTCAGCACAACATGTGCGAATGAAATCAATATCTTCTTCAGGAAAGGGATCAGCAAGATCAAACATCTGTAACACCAAAACCAGACGAAACATTGACTTAGTAACTTAAAAACAATAAAGTAATTAAAACAAAAGTTCAGAAATATAAATTTACCTCTTGAGTAAAATCAGTCGTGCCTAGAGTGATAATATTGTAAATGTGTCTCAAAACATAAAAACCACATAAGTTGGACCCCTTTGGTTGCCGACGGCTCTGAGAAAAAACATGATATCATTAAAACAAATATAAAGGCATGTCTTATTACATTCTTTAAACAAATCCATATGTACTAACCTTTGGTATGATCCATGTAGGGTCCTTTAAGTCACGAACATGCTTACCACAAGCACTGTGTAGGAATGTCCGCATAGCCCTATGATCATCACAATGACAAAGGTTATTGGTTTTACACAAATTCCATAAACTTTGCATACAAAAGGTAAGAATGCAAGAAAACTAACGAATTAATGGTCTTTTTCAAATCATTCCCTGGTTTGAAGTGGAGGGAACATAAGAGGATGACAGTGTAACTACTCTTGCATAGAAGAAGCAACTGCCAATGATCACTGAAAAAAACAGAAGAATATTAATAAGCAAACATAAAACATTATATAAATTATAAAATATCAATTTGTTTCTTACCTATGCACATATGGAGCCAAGAAACACTCGGTTCCAGTTTCACTAAGCCTCTGTGACAAGTATGTATGTCTAGTAGCAGCAGTGGTCCCTTTCTCTTGGATGTGATGGGGGCATAAGAATCCAAATTTTTCGCTTTTGCCAGAGGAGACCAACCTACGATGCATGTACCTACAATAACGTAAGCACATAAATAAAAGGTAAACGGTGAAACTTTTAAAATATTTACTTTGAATTGCAGAAGCTACTTACATTAAGAACAGTTGGACAATCGCAATCGTAAGATTTTGTCCAGGAGCTACCAGGGACAGCAAATCATCCCTCTCAAGATAGCATGTCACTCCTAACTGTCCAACAAATGAATTCGTAGGCCACTCTCTTGTTTTGAATGATGTATCAAAAGCCATCAGAATCACTTGATGCATGATATTCAATGGAGGCTGTGAAACTTCTTGCTGATCAGTGAAGGGAGCTGGACTTGGTGGGGCTTTGATCGGACTTGGTGGTGGGCCTTTGATCGGACTATCCTCGGCTCGACCAGAAACAAGGTTCGTTGGCCACAAGATGAATGTGCCCAAGACATCGCTAACGACCTTGAATTCATCAGAAGGGATAGGGACAGGTGCATCCGCAATAATCACCTCGTCAACTGACACCCGGACTTGATCACCTTCCATTTGTCGGTGGTGGACAGTTGATCCCAGGTTATGCACACTACCCCGTGCAACTAACCGTCTCAGAGGATCCTCGACAAAAAGATCACAAAGCCCAGTAATTTGCGGGTTAGGACCCTCTGATGACTGCCCGATGTTGCAACAACTACCTTTAGTGCTCTGCTTATTAGGATCAATCGATTGTGGAGGGAGAGCACTGGTATCTTGTCTTGAGCTCATAAACACTATCATTTCCTCTTTCATCTTACTCAACCGGGTCTCTAAAAGTGCATCAAAAGATGCTTCAGCCTCGGCCTTTGCTTCTGCTCTTGCAATGGCCAACATATTCTCCAATTCCTCCCTAGTCACGATGTTTGAGGAATAGTATACGGGGGCTCCAAAGTAATCCCGTATCCCTACCCCTCCTCCAACTCCCCTGACACGGCCTGGATGCTCGTGTTTGCCAGTAGCAACTGTGAGGATGTCATTCCTGCCCTCCGACGTAAAAGATCCCTCAACTTGTTGTTTTCTAAGTTCATCCTGTAACATAATACAAAATAACAAACGTAAGTAATAATGTACGTTTCTTATGTAATTAATTACAATAACGTTATATACTTACAATTCTTTCACCAACTATACGAGATTTTTCACTCGTATAAGTCCCACTCCTCTTTTGGTGGGCAAATTGCCATTTTTCTTCTCGACGAATCGGAGATGGCGGAGAAAGAAGAACAGAAGGATCGGATTGAGATGCTTCTTCCAATCTCTTCCGTTTGGCCTCCAACAAGTCTCTTTCAGCCTTTGCATAACCCCCACGAGACATTGTATGAGGGCAATCATTCTTTCTACCACTCTCTTGTGCTTTTTGCCTTTTTGCCTGCGAATAAGAAATAATACAAAAGGAAAGTGTTATAATCAATTAAGATAATTGCTAAGTAAATAAAATAAAAAATAAGTCAACTAACCAAAGATTCAGGAGTAGTCCGAAGCCTAACAAATTCTTCCCAAGTCGCTTGATCAAGAAATGTATACGTGCTGCACGGATTAGGACGAGGCTGACCATCTTGCACCTCAATATGAATGTAATTGTTGGTCAGACTTGTCTTAAACTTGCTCCAGCGCTCATAACAATACGTCATCGTCTTGTTGTACAAGATCTCACTCTGAGGAACGTCGTAGGTGAGCTGAAATGCATGCATTGAAGGAGTAAGTGACAAATGAAGTGACATTTGATAATAATTAATTACATACAGAAGAGAATTGTATACCTGAATAGTGTCCCAAATATGCTGCTTCACCTTTGGATCGACATTTCTCCACTCCTCTATCAAGATGCTCGGCTTGTTACGTGCAAGGAGGCCGACGAAACTCCTATATCGTTGTGCATTAGGCCCGATTGGTTTCCAATGTCTATCAAACTCAATCGGTATCTTTTCGCCTGCACTCCGACTGAGGGAAACATCTGTCAACCGTGTGCCACGTCTACCCCTCCGTACAGACTGGCTACTGCGCTCAGTATGACCCTGGCTCGGAGCATTGCTAGGCTCGCCCTGGTTAACACTAGCTGGCTGACTCTGCTGAGCAGTACGTGGCTGACTCTCCTGAGCAGTACGTGGCTGACTCAGAGGTGGAGGAGGTGGCTGATCCTCTGCACTAGGACGCTGGGGATCCGTCATTTGCCTGTAACGACAATAAAGAAAGATAAATCCTAAGCGTTGACATGTGAAGACTATATCGATAAAATAACTAAACATATTCTTCAGATAATAAACATAATCATAATTACTTTAGTTAGTTAAGGTCAAAGTAGTATCATAAAGAGATATCCTCCCATATTCCCTCATGATGATCATTTCTTGTGCCGTGCGCATTATCTGCTTCATCTTCTTCGTTCAGTTCTGGTAGACCCCTGGAAAAAGAAGGAGTCTCAAGAAGATCATAATTTGAGTGACTTTTCTCGTCAATATCAACGACCCTTTTTCCTTGGAGAGCTACAGACCACATTTTATTTGCCTGATCAGTGATATAGAACACTTGTTGCGCCTGATCTGCCATAATGAAAGGTTCATCTCCAAAACTTCTACTATTCAGATCTACTAATGTAAATCCTAACCTATCGATCTTCACACCATTATTGACATCAACCCACTTGCATTTGAAAATGGGAAATCTAATTTTAACATAGTCAACCACCCAAATCTCTTCAATCACCCCATAATAAGGTATGGCAGCCAACGTAGGGTTCTTATCTTTCGAACTAGAGAAGTGCATAGATTCAGCCACTAATACAACACCACTGTTCTGGACGGTGCTCTTATCATCTAGGGACTTCGTGTAAAAGGTATAACCATTGATCACAAATGAAGTCCAACTTATGACATCAACTTCAGGACCACGTGCTAACCAATTTATTGTATCAGAAACACATTCTTCTCCGTCAACCTTTTGTTTGAACCAATGTGCGAAAGTTCTGTTATGCTCCCTGATTAACCTTTGTTCGCTCATTCGACTATTTTGTTTCCGTACAATTTCTTTATGGGCATTCATGTAATATTGAACTTCATCAACATTGTTCAAGATGTACAGGTGGACTTGTTGCAATTCATCAGCATCTATGCTCTTTACTGTTGCCCCGCGTCTACCCCCTTCTTGATCATGACGCTTAGGAAGGCCAATATGTCGTACATTTGACAAATACTGTTGACAAAATTCCATAGCTTCTTCAGAAACATATTTTTGAACAATAGATGCTTCAGGCCGATTGGGGTTCTTCACATACCCTTTTAGTATTTTCATGGTTCTTTCGATCGGGTACATCCACCGGAAATAGATAGGGCCACACAACTTTATCTCCCTCACTAGATGAACAATCAAGTGTACCATGATATCAAAAAAGGACGGAAGAAAAAGCTTCTCAAGCTGGCATAAGATAATGTATCCTTCATTTTCCAATTCCTCCAATCTTTCCGTGTCAATGACTTTACAACAAATGGCATTGAAGAAGAAACAAAGTCTAGTCAATATGTGTTGAAGATCATATTCGGCAATGCCTCGAATAGCTACTGGGAGTAGTTGTTGCATTAAGACATGACAATCATGAGACTTTAGCCCTATTAACTTCAAGTCTTTCATCGATACAAGCTTTTTAAAATTTGAACAATACCCTGAGGGAACTTTAGCGCCATGTAAACACTCACAAAAGCTTCTTTTCTCAACCTTAGACAAAGTATGAGCAGCTGGAGGACAAAATGTTCTATTACCGTATGGCCTTGGATGTAAATCTTCTCGTATTCCCATTTCTTGCAAGTCTAATCTTGCCTTCACGCCATCCTTAGAACTTCCCTGTATGTTGAGCAGTGTCCCAACAATACTATCACATACGTTCTTCTCCACATGCATGAAATCAATACAGTGTCTGACGTCAAGATTGCGCCAATATGGAAGATCGAAGAAGACGGACCTTTTTTTCCATATATTTTTCTCATTTCTACTCTTTGATGACTTACCAAACATAGTATTGATATTTTTCACCTTTTCATAAATTTTCTCCCCAGTCAATGCCTCTGGAGCATCTTCAAACTCTTGGCCACCGAAAAAAGCTTTTTTTAATCTACGATAAGGGTGGCTTCGTCTTAGAAATCGCCTATGCCCAAGGTAAACCGTCTTTCTTCCATGTTGAAGTTGATGGTAGCATGTGCCTTCTTCACATATCGGACAAGCTTTGTGGCCTTTAACGCTATATCCTGACAAGTTCCCATATGCAGGGAAGTCATTTATAGTACAAAAGATCATTGCTCGCATATTAAAAGTCTCCTTCTTGTTCGCATCAAAAACATCGACACCTTGTTCCCACAACTCTTTCAAGTCTTCGATCAAGGGTTCTAGGTAAACATCTATGTCATTTCCGGGTTGCTTTGGTCCCGAAATCAACATAGACAACATAATGTACTTTCGTTTCATACATAACAAAGGAGATAAGTTGTAAATTACCAACAGAACAGGCCATGAACTATGTATACTGCTTAGGCTACCATAAGGATTCATACCATCTGTGCTAAGCCCAAGCCTGAGATTCCTAGGTTCTTCACCGAAGGTAGGAAATAATTGATCGATTTTTTTCCATTGAGAAGAATCAGCTGGATGTCGCAGCTTTCCATCAGAAATCCGCTCATCTGCATGCCATCTCAAATTTTTGGCATCAATTTCATTAGCAAACAGGCGCTTGAACCTTGGAATGATTGGAAGATACCACAACACTTTTGCAGGGCCCTTATTTGATTTATACCTTGGAGTTTCACATATCGGACATTGCTCCTTCTCTTCATGATCTTTTCTATACAATATGCAATCATTAGGGCAAGCATGGATCTTTTTATACTTCATCCCTAGTGGACACAGTATTTTCTTAGCATCATAGTATCGACAAGGCAACACATTATCATCAGGAAGCATATCTTTAAAGGCCTCAAGCGTTTCTGAAAAACTCTTGTCGCTCCATCCATGCCGTGCTTTCAAACTTACCAATTTCAATACAGCATTCAGCAATTGGTATTTTTTACACCCCGGGTACAACGGCTTCTCAGCATCACTGCACATATTACCATATGCATGTGATTGTTCAAAAGCCTCTTCTCCTACATCACGAATAATGTCCTCTATCCGATCATCCATATCCGTGTCATTATCATCACAAGTCACTTCCCCCTGTTGAGATGCACTTGGCATTTCTAATTGTTCACCATGCCATACCCATACTACATACGTCTTACAAAACCCTTCACAAATTAAATGTGTATATATATCTGCAGCACTTAATCGCTTCTCATTCAAACATTTTACACAAGGGCAATAAAACATCCCACTATCATCATCGGCATTTCTTTTTGCAAAGTCTAAAAAACCCCTCACCCCAATATCATATTCAACACTCGTCCGTTTAGCTTGTATCCAACTATGATCCATATATTCCAACACCTTTTTTTTGTTTTCTACTTTTTCCCCTGGAAAAGGTAGGAGTATGATGAGAATGGGTCATCTTTTTTCTTTAAGCATAAACAAGAGTGTTGACTTTTTTACTTATTTGAAAAGAAGTGCATGTCACTAAGTTAATGGGGGACCATTTGCATGGCTTCCTACAATTCCAACCTTATAAAGAAAAATTCACTAAACGCATATATATCCTAATTACCCCGTCGTGTTTGGAAAGGTATAAACAATAGAGTAATATATTTATGTATCGTGAGGCTTGCTGTGATTTTAAGGTGGTGTTTATTTCGAGTTGTTGTGATGTCTTTGGGAGATCGATGCATGGAAGCAATAGATACACGCAGAGTCATCCCCATTTAACAATATATGTTAAGAATGTGTAATGTGTTTGATTTAGTGTCACAATGAAACAGCATTTGATTTTGATGATCATCTCATGGGAAGGCACAACCCATTAATTAATTATTAGCTTTTTAGTGACTTGTTGGCTCTGGTTTATGGCTTGTTTAATGAGTTGGTAGAGCTCATATTGTATATGATACTTCTTCAAAATCTATTCGCACAAATATGGTGTCTAAAACTTGTGGCAGAGATTTGATATTTTTTTATTTTGGACAAAGCTCACTGTAGAGAGAAACCTTGACGCAGGGTAAGGTTATTTTTCCCCTGGAAGAGGAATACCGTCATATTCCTCTTTTAGTCGTGACCCACAAGAAGAAAGCAAGGACCTGTTTGACCTTGAGAAATTTTATAAACTGGTATGATTTTTAAGAGGAAGGTAGATGTTGTTAAATTAATTTATGCTTTCATCTATTTCTAGAAAGCTCAAATGATGCAGTCATTCTTGCATGGTACAGTTTCTTGTGTGCTTCTTTCTGTTTACTGGGGACATTACTTTTTGTTCATCTGAATCAAATCGAGGCTATCCTCAACCTGAACAGTTTAGGGTTGTTTTGTCGGTTTTTATTTGAACTTAAAGGATCAAAGATGTTCCACATTAACTTCTTTATACCAACTATTCCACTGACTCTTGTCATGAAATAGTGATTAATTGTAGATTATTCTACTCAGTTTGCTCAAGTGTGAGGGATCTTGAGATTTCACTTCAACGATTAGTGAATACATGAGCTGCGCATGCTTCGGATATTCCTCTGAAAAACACCTAATTATATGCTATTTTTACTATCTTCTTGGTAGTCCAGTTTCTAGCTTGACATAATTCAAAACCTACTAAACTTGCACTCACATTTTGTCAAGTTTGCACCTTTTTTAATTCGTTTGTCTTAATCAAAAGATTAGGACAAACCCAAAGAAAATTACAGGCCAAAAATAGGAAAAACATATAGCTAGCAATAAAGCTTATGGCCCTATCCGGAGGTTCTGTTTTCTGCAAATTGCAGTGAAAAGCATAGTGTGTCTTATTCAATGCCAAGATGAAGAAACATAAACAATGGAGACTAGTGCACCGAAACATAAACAATTAGAGTTCATAAGTAATGTCTTCAATTTCTCCTTTCAAACATTTTATCAAACACCTAATGTGCATTCACATTCAACAATATAGAACAGAGTAGGAACATAACGGTGTTTTCTCAGAACAGAGGAGGAACGTACCTCAAAAAATAGATTGAAGACGAAGATTTCCCAGAAATGCAGTGAGGACAGCACCCACGAGCAGCTGAAGCAATGTATGAGGTATGTTCGACGACAGCACCCACGACAGTACAGCGGCCGAAGAGCGACGACGGACTCGATTCAGAATGGGATTAGGTAACGGACGGGGACTCGCTCTGAGGAAAGAAAAGATTGGGAACAAACTTGCTTGGGTGATTCAGAATGGAAGGGACCGATTTCAGATTGGAAAAGGCGCGGGAGTGTGAGCTGAGGCACGGCTAGGAAGTAAATTGGGAATTTTTTTTAAGACCGGTTAAGAGGATAACCGGTCTTAAAACTGGACTTTTAAGACCGGTTAAGAGGATAACCGGTCTTAAAAGTGGACTTTTAAGACCGGTTCCTAACAACCGGTCTTAAAAGTGGACTTTTAAGACCGGTTATCCTCTTAACCGGTCTTAAAAAAAAAATTTTTTTGACCGGTTATCCTCTTAACCGGCCTAAAAAAAATATATTTTAGACCGGTTCTCTTAGAACCGGTCTAAAAAATAAAATCCCTAATTTTTTTAGACCGGTTAGAAAGGAACCGGTCTAAATAATATTTTTTAGACCGGTTATTATAATAACCGGTCTCCCAACTTGTTTATAATAACGAAAATGCCACCGCGCATTTCTTTTAGACCTGTATCCTCTACAACCGGTCTAAATAGGCCGGTCTAAAACACCTTTTTTGTACTAGTGAATCTTGTTAACTCATACAGAATCGGACTTCAACAAACTCGTCTGCAACTCGGCCAGAATAGTATACTTACAGTGGAATCGTGTGCCTCTTGAACGATTTTGCGAGTCAACAGTTTGTTGAGGAAATTCCTTCTCATCCCTTCACCGTGTTCACTCTGTCGGTGGAAATCGTTTTTAATTTCAGCTTCTTGAAGTTTTCTCATCGATCTAATAAAGACACGTGGATATTAGTGTCTTTTGTAATAGGAGTAATATTTGTAAAAAGTTCATCAACAGCAAACCAAGTGACTTATGGTATGAATTAAAAATTTTCTTAGAGAAGATATCATATATTTAAAATAGGGGGAGTACTTATTTATTTGGTGATTGAAGTAAACTTTTACTAGTTTATTATACAGGTTCACGATCTGAATTTATGTCACTATAATAAATTTATTTAAACTCGTGAGTTTAGAATCTTAATAAAATGTCCTATAATATTAATTATATAATTTATTGTATGTTGATCCTTTGGCAATAACTCTGCTTGAAGACCTATAAAAAGAAACATTGTACAAAATATTATAATTACAAAAAACACAAGCTAATAAACTAGAATTGTTGTCCCTGCTTTCTCTCTTCCCATGTTTTCTTTATTGTCTTGCTCTTCTCTCTCTATTGTCTTACCCTTCTTTATCTCTTATCCTGATCTTTTTTGTTTTCAGAACATACACTCAGTTTTGCTTTCCCCTCAATATGTTACGCGATTTTTTTTTTCTTTTTCAACTAACTGAAGACATGTAAATAGTGATGAACAAGTATTAATAGTAATAATTGTTAATAATTAATATCCATTCGGTTCTAAATATAATACAGAGTTGACTTATTTTAAAGAGATTAAGGAAGTCAAATAAGTCGCTTAATCATATTGTCGTGTATCTTTAGATTATATATCAGTTTATAAGTTAGGAAAAATAGTTTGGAGAAAAAATTAAATGAAAAATATAAATATTTAAAAATAATTTAATTAATTTTTTTTAATATCGTTAAAACAATTAACTATATTTTATATTTAAGATCAAAGTGAATAATGCATAGCCAACAAAGAGAAACAATGACTGTTTAAAGAGTCTTTTCAATAAGATCTAAATTAAATATTATCTTCAATCCTAAATATAAAACCTATTTCATTTTTTGGGGAGATTGAAGAAATTAATTAAATTACTTGTATTTTTTATTATTTTTTTAAAATTAATTTATTTAATTTATAAATTAATATATAATTTAATCATACATAACATATGATATGATTAACTATTTTATTTAATTAACTTCTTTATTTTTTTCTAAAAAAATCAACCGGCTGTTATATAGTAAGATAAATTTCCAATAATATTCTGCATAGACGTAGGAAATCCGAATTAAATGTCCGGCCCATGATTGGACAGACCGAAATCCAACACTCGAACTTACCAGACTTGATGGAAGCAATCAAGAACGGCCATTAAATTAAAACATCACGTTAAGTGAAGGTTTGAGAAAGGAGATGAAATTTATTTCCAAAGCATGATAAGCTGCACGGCCATTACATCAAATTCGGAGAAAAACAGGATTATTCATCTTCATTCCCCATGCATACAGCACCAACTTCTTAAAACTGGCATAGGCTCATATGAAAGAAACAGACTCAGATTTAAAAAGCATGATCAGATCTCTAGAGCCCTTCAATGAAGGCGACGCCAGTGTTCTTAAGCCAAGTGCCACCTTGAATGAGCTGAGCCACCGTGAACTTGCTCGCTTCAGATGCACTTGTAATCACACGATACCCAGGCCATTTCACTCTCTTGCCAGTCCCAGCACCAGCTCCATTGTTCATGTACTCTCCATAATACAAATTCTTCAGTGTAGATTGCTTAGTGTCCCATGGAGCCCACCCTGCTGGATCTATATGGCTATCCAGGAAAGATTGCATCACCACAGTCCTAGAATATTCCTTCCATGGACGACCCAGAAAGGTTTTGATTGAGCCTATGACTGGCTTGAGATCGGAGCTTGGTGTTAGGTTACATTGCTGGATTGAAGTGCCTGTGTTCTGGTTTGGGTCTTCGCGTCCTTGAGCTGTGACCATGTTGTTCTGGTTATTCATGGGCTTTCGAGCCACGAGGTTGCATTTTTGGAACACGACCGCGGCGTTGCCGAAGATGAAGTCGACGGTGCCGGTGATGAAGGAGTCCCGGTAGAATTGCCGGTTGGTGTGGGAGTATAGAGTGTCTTGGTAGGCGTCCACACGGCAGCGGTTGATGACGGAGAGATCGGCGCTGACGCGGAGAGCCACTGCTTGGTGCTTCTGAGGGCCTGCCGTGTTTTGGAACCATATGTCTTGCCCTATGAATCCATCCCCAACCGCAGCTGCATTACCATGTTGACATGATCATGTTGTTTAGCAAGTAATAAGGAACAAAACCTCATTGAGCAGTTTTGATTTAATTACGTCATAAAGTTTTAAGCCGCTTGTTTTCGACTTGACTTGGGTGGTTTTTTTTATTAGGATGCAGAGCCCACAGAAATAATAAGCCTAAACAACGAGTAGATGCAGATAGAGAGCTTTGTGGCCATATTATTGTCGTTGCTGTCTATCTATCTCTGTACCTGCTTTTTTGAAATTCTAGATAAATTAGAATACAAAATTCTTAAAAGATAAAACTTGTTAGTATTTTATTTTTTCTTAAGTGCATCCAATATTTTGAAGTATTTGTAATGCAACCAATACTTTGAAGTATTTTTTTAGGTGTATCTATCACCTGAAAATATTTTTTATGCAATTTTACACTTAATAATTTAGATAATTTAGAATTGTGGATGCACCTAAAAAACATTTTAGAATATTGGATGCACCAAAAACATATTTTATAGTATTGAGCGCATGTGAAAAAATATGTTAGGTGTATCAGAAAAAATATTTTAGAATACATCATAAAATATTTTAGAACACTAGCACATAAAAAAAATTACTTTTAAGTGTTAAATTTACTTTGACCCTGTTCAACATCATCATGAGCTGTATATCAAACGCGCTAGCCCCACAAGCCCACTAAATATTTTCTTTCAAACTACACAATTATATCTCAATCTCAATAAAAAAAAATGGAGATTAAGTGATGACCAAGATGAGAAGGTTTTAGGATCCATACCGACGGTGGCACTTCTGAAGGTGGATGTTCCATCGACGGCATTCAAACTTCCGGTTATGATCGTCGTATCTTTACCGTCACCCACCAGCATCACATTCTTCTTCTTTGATCCGATTTCAACATTCTCTTTATAAACTCCCTTCTTCACATATATCACATACCTTGTCTTACTGTTATCTGGTGCTGAAGCCACAGCTTCTTTCACAGTCTTAAACCTCCCACTTCCATCCTTAGCCACCACAACGTTGGCCTTTATATCATTAGCAGAAGCTTCCAGAAGCTTCCTATCCTTACTCGTCACCCATGAGGGAAACTCACCATTAAGTGGCTCATCAACAGCATCAATTTTAGAGGGCATGACATGAACAAGCATGGCTAGGGTGGTTCTGGCTCTGGAGATCAAGTCATTGAGGTCAGATTCTATAAGGGCTCGAGCTGATCCTTGTAACTCATCAAGGCAAGTGATGTGATTAGTGAGGACAGTGCTGAGCCAAGTGTGAGCATCTTGGTTGGATTTGGTGGTCTTTTCTGTGAGAGCCACCATTGAGTCCCAAAGTCTATCGAGGGACAATTCTAGAAGTTGCTCACATACTTGCAAAGCTTGCTGCTGTTTGGGATCGTCGATTCTGTATTTGATGGCTTTGGTTGAGTCCAAAGTCTTTTGGATTTGTGAGGTGGTTTTGGTGAGGAGAGAGTGAAGCAATTTGGAGTTTACGTCGTTGGAGGCAGTAAACGTTGAAGCTTGAGTTAGTTCAGAGAGGTGGGCCAGGCATGATGATTTGTGAAGGGCATGGTCACAGAGATGGAGATGAGGGTGAGAGAGGTTGAAGATGAAGGAGGTGGGAGAGAAGAGATAAGAAGCAAAAAGAGCAGAGCTGAAGAGAGCAGATAGAGAGAGAAGAAGCCATATGGTTTTGGAAATTGATTTTTTGGGTTTGTCAAGAAGGGACTGGTTGGAAGAAGCCATAGCGTAAGAGGAAGAAGATGATTGTAGTCTTGTGTTTTGTTTGCATGATGTGGACCTTATTTATAGAGAGGCGGAGCATATGCATGTTATTTGGTGAGAGTTAAAAATTAATATGCAGAATAACAAGGAGCGGTCGGCGCAGTGTGGCGCACTTAGGATGGTATGTGGCCTATGTGCCTCTCCATCTGGGATCCCACGTCCGCACCCAGTAGGTGATAATACTGAAAAACAAATAAAGAATTATCAAGGAGGGCTCTTCTTACGATATGGGATTTATTTTATTCCTAATTTTCACCACATGTTTTAGTGATAGTTATACATATATTTACACACACACACACTTGCTGTAGTATTTATAAGAATTTAATTTAATATCTGAATTATGTAATTTAAGAAGACAGTTAAAATTAGTTAAAAATAATAAGTAAGTCTGAAATAAATCTTCTTTTTCAAGTATACCCTTATTTATTAGGGGTAAATAAAAGAGAGAAATAAAATAAATATAAACATTGTCAACCTTTTAATTAATGCGATACATATAATTAATGAGAGATAAGGGTGGAAAAAACCCATTAAATGTTTAGTTAACTTTTATCTCGCTCTTATAAAAAGGACCGGAGGCAGAATATATTAAAAAATGTATATGATTTCAAAAATATATATTAAATTATTATCTCTTCTACAAATGGAAAAAGATGCTCCTCTTATGTTTTATTTATAAGGCAGAGAAATAATATATTTTTTGTAGATGGTTTATTTTCTAGGAGAATATTTATGTGTAGTTAAATAAAGGTAAAGTTAGAAAATTGTTGAATTTTAAGATATAATCAATTAAATTTAAGGTTTTTTTTTGCCAATGAATTAAATTTAAGGTTCTTAGGGTGTGTTCTTATTAGCTTTTGAAGAATAGATTCTGGAGAGAATAGCTTTTGGAGAATAGATTATAGGAAAATAGATTATGGGAAAAAAGTGATTTTGATAAAATGAAAGTGTTTGGATGATTTTATCAGAATAGCTTTTTTTCATGGTCAAATGACTAAAAAGGACATTAACTTTTATGATAATTACATATAAAGGATAAGATTATATTTTAAGTATTATTTTACATTAAATTGCATAATAAATACAAAAAATGAAATAAATTTGTCAAAATTTTTTAAAATTATAACATTTGTCAATTATGAAAAAAATAATATTTCATTTTAAATAGATACTGATTTCCCAAATTACAAAATTCTTAATTCCATGACGTTATTTCATTTTTAAATTTTTTTTTTATTCTTTATTTTTTATCCTTTTGTTGGCAAAAAAAAAAAAGTTTTGTTTATGCTATTTTTTCTTGTCGCGTCAGATGCCCAGAGGAGAGAGAGAGAGAGGTAAAAAAAGTGAGATGAGAAAGAGAAAGAGAAAAAGGACTCTGAGAAATGGACATGGGACAGTCAGAATTTTCTCCCAAAAGCAATTGAAAATAGCTTGTTTTCAGAATAGCTTTTTCTCCCCAAAATCATGGTTTGGGCTAAAAACGGGATTATCTGATTTTGGGTGGTGTTCGGCAGCTTTAAACACAAAACCAAGGTTTAGCCCAAAAAATGCTTTTTTATGCTATACCCGAACACCCACTTAATATACCACTATGTACTTTTTATAAGTCACTTATACCCTATTCTCACAAACCCAAAAAGCATTAAATGAATATATATTTTTATATTTGCCTTTATTTATGAAAATGTGCATATTTTCTCTCATATCCTTCTATCTCGATCCATTTACACCCCTTTCTCTTCTTTCTCTTTCTCATGTGCCCAACCAATAGTGAAGAGGGGTAAAATTAATAAAACTTCATTTATTATCCTATAAATGACTTATATTTTAAACAAAACTTATAAGATACAAGATACAAATGACTTCTAAAAAGAAAAATAGATAATAGTATGGGACTAGTAGATTATATGAGTTAATTATATACATTGAAAATATGAACTATTTTTATTTGAATATGTGTGTGTGTATATATATATTGCAAAAGTGCACCAATAATCCTTTAGGACCTGTTTGGTTTGATTCCATTACACCTTGTAGTGCAATGCAATATTAATTACAGGGGTAATGTTTTGTTTGATTTTTAAGCAAAGTGCAATGAGTTAATATTTTAACAATTATTTAAAATTAATATATTACACAAAGTCTATTTTACCCTTAATATAATTTTTATAGAAAAAATAGTTAAGAGATGGCGACGACGAGGAAGGAGGAGGAGGAGGTAGTGGCGGCAGAGAAGAAGTAGTGGCGGCGGCAGTGGGCGGCGGCGGCGGAAGATGAAGTGGTGGTGGCGGGGGTGGAGGAGCAGGTAATGGTGGTGATGGCAACGGTGGGGGTGGCGACTACAGCAGTAGGGGGGAGGAGACAGTGGCAGCAGTAGGGGGTGGAGGTGACGGCGGTGGAGGAGGAGGAGGTAGTGGCGGTGGCAGTTGTGACGTGATTTGGCAAGTGAAATGAGATAAGTGAAATAAAGACATAATAAACTAAAAGGTAAATTGAGCTTTTTTAACCATGCAATGGATGGTAATGAGAATTCATAGGAAGGAGGTATGAATGAGAATTACCAATTTTTTGGTAATCATCATTACTATAGTAAACTCTATTACCATGCTAAAGAGCAACCAAACAATCTTTTTTTAGTAATGCAATCATATCTATCATTGTAGGCATGCAATAGGGTTAAACCAAACAGACTCTTAATATTAAATAATGTTTTATTTTAATTGCTTAATTTTATAAAGTATATTTTCAATCCTTTAACACTAACATCATGACAAAAATATTAACATTGAAATTTTAAATATTAATAAAATATTTTTAAATACTAATATACTAAGTTTAAGAATTAAGAATTATGGCGTTAGGATTAGAAGAATATAAAGACACTTTTTAAGGCAAAGATCAAACTTAAAGGAATCAGACTAAAATATTATATATAGTTAGTTATGGAACTAAAGATATACTTATTGCTGAAATTTTGTTAAATGTAAAGTATATAGTGATTAGTTGGTGAAGTGCCATTCAATTAGATCTGGGTGCAATATTAAAATCAGAACGTGTATTCTGAAAATTGATGTTTTTGTCCACCACTTTCTGAATTCTTTGAAGTGGAAAATATATACTATATTGAGATCAGAGTATTCCCAATTTGCAGTAATTAAAGAAATTTCTGCATCATCAATCACATTTAATATATTATTGTTGTCTATGAAGACATGTAAATAGTGATTAAAAAGTATTAAGAGTAATAATTATTAATTATTAATAATTCATAACCAACGAGGAGAAACCCTGATTACTGAAGGAGTCTTTTTAATATGACCAGAGATTATAGATCAAAAGGTGTAAATATCTTAGTCTTACCTATTAGTTGAATTATGTATGTGGAACTGTGGACAGCTATCAACTTCACAGCAGTACTAACTACTAACACATAGTTGGTCCGGAGATGGTGTAAGGTTTTGTTACATCTTTTTGAGTGAGGTTTCATTAGATTCATTTATATCTTGAGTTCAAATTTTAAAGTAGATACTTGTGTTGAGAGGGATTTTTATAAACCCTACAATTAAAGTAGTCAGTTACTAGATATCTAATGATAGGATGTAAAAAAAATGTTGGATACCGATTGATGGTTTCAAATAAGAAAAAGGGAGAATTACAATGAAGTCCCAAAGAAGGAAAAAAAAAAAAGAAAAAAATGATCTTATAGATTACAAAATGAAAAAATGGTCTCATTAACAACTCCAGGAGCTTGTATTGACAACTCGTTAACAATTCTATGAGCCTGTATTAACAACTTCATGGGACCATTTTTTTCATTTTACAATCTATTGGGACCATTTTTTCATTTCTCTTCTTCCATGGGACCTTAGTGTAATTCTCCCTAAAAAAAGGATTAAAGTACAAATTTAACAACGAAGTTTTAACGAAGAAGCGTATGACACAGTTATATTTTAAAGGGGGCAAAAATGCACATAAGGTTTTAAAAGTGGAGCATCCTGCACAAAACCGTTAAATTTGACCTAACGACGTTAAATTATTAGAGAAGAAAATCACTAACGGCGTTAGATCAAATTTAACAGTTTTGTGCTAAATGCTCCACTTTTAAAACCTTATGTGTATTTTTATCCCATTTAAAACATAATTATACAAGAAACTCCTTTCTCAAAACTTCATTCATAAATGTATTTCTTAATCCTAAAAAAATCAACTTGACAAGTTTTTGCTTTTTGTTTTTTTATTTCTAAGGAAGTATGGGCACTTTCGCTTTTCTCCTTATTTCTCGTTCTCTTTTCTCAAAAGGGCAATCAATTGATTAAGTAGTCAATCATGGCCGCATATGCCCCAGCCCCCAAGGACATAAATTATTAGTATATTTCGTAACTAATTAAAGTATCTTTGCGACCAAAAATATTAATTAAAGTATCTTTGAGGTTAATTAATTTATGTCTTGCAAGTGGCTAATGGCTATCATGTACCCGTGCTTATCCAAAATCCACAACTTGCTATAATTCTATGGTAATGAAGACACCATTAGTCGTATTACACGTGAAGAAAGCGAAAATGCTACCTACCCACCGACTTGATAATTTTTAATAATATATATTTAAATAAGTTAACCATGTCTACTTATTATTTCAACATTTTTAATTCCACACTGTACTTACTCTTTATTAGTGTCGTACGCGGACGTCACATTAATTACTCATTGGTTCTCCCCCACGTGGTTGGTTGTTTAAAGTTTAAACAACAGAAGATGACAAAAATGTTCAAAGAAACTATTTAATTTAAATCCTAAACCAACGAAAGTATTTCTTAGAAACAAAAATTTAAGGAGTAATTTTCAGTTTTAAAAACTGATCATATGATGTAGAAACTGGATGTAATTTATGATGTAACAGCATACTAAAAATACCCAATAACCCAAACAAATACTCTACAATCGCATAATTGTGTGCTTGTATATTTGTAACAGTTAATTTAAATATGCATAAATATTTTAATACCGGATTTGAGACTGAAACCTCATTAAAGTCAGACAAGTACATGGTTATCACTGAGATAATTTGTCATTAATGTGCAATTGTAAGGCTCCGTTTGGTACGATGGAATTTGAAGAATGAAATTAGAATTAGAAATGAATTTTATGTTAATGACATGTTTGGTACGATGGAATTAGCCTTAGAATTGGATTCCATGTGGAATCCAATTAAGCCAATTCCATCCTGATGGCTTCCATCCAAAAACCTGAGATTTGTAAATCCACCTACTCATTTCCCATGTTACCCTCTCTCCTTTCTCAGACATCACCCACCACTGAGGCAACTTCACAATCCTCCCTCTCATGCCACGGCGACCTCAGTCATCTCACAACAAATCAACAGCAAAGAACCTTCGGCGACCACTCACCACTATACCTTCTCTGGCGTCCTAATTCCAGTCAAGTAGATTGTCATCGTCGCACAAGATTCGAGATCGCCTTTCATTCCATTCCTACTTTTTCCTACAAGATCAAGATATTGACGCCATCAACAGTTATCCCGATGAAGTGGAGGCCGTAAAAGGAGGATCCGAAATTGGAAGCACACCGTGCACAACGATGGTGCTGTCAATGAAGGTAGCTTGGTTCGTCAAAGATCCTACAACTCCGAACAATGTGGATGATGGAAGAATAAAACTGAAACTCAGAGAAGCCAACGAGGGAATGGTGTGGCATTTGAATGAGGAAGAGATGGTGGTAGAAACAGAATACGACTCCCAGGAAATTGCAAATAGTCATCGGAATCTGGGTTTATCATTGGAAGCTATAGAACACTACCGGGATTCATGGAAAATAAAAGCCGATCACTAGTAGGGAAGAAGGAAAGTGACAATGGAAGTGGTTGTCTGATGGTGGCGACAGACAGAGGATGGGTTTACGGTGGTTTCGACGTGAAGGAGAGAGGATGGCATGGAAATGAAGACATGTGAGGGAAAGATTTCAGCTCTGCCATGGATTGAAGTTCCTGAGCTCTCCCAATTTGAAAATTTTGAATATTGATGTTTTCTGATGGAGATAACGATGCATTTGTTCTTGTGGGAAGATTTTTTTTTTAAATTTAGAAGGGTTTTTTGGTATTTTTATATAAAAATTAGATCTCATTTCCATGACATACTAAACATATTTTTAAACCTCATTTCCATTTCCATATTCATATCAATTTCTATTTCCATTAAAATCAATTCTAACGTACCAAACGGGCCCTAAGATTGTGTAGGTAATAATATATATGAGATATTTTTCAATATTCAGCCATTACTTTTTATTTCTTTTTTATCATGTAATATTTTATTTACAGATTAGGGTGTAATTCCAAACTCGTGTCGGAAGAAAAAAAACCTTGGTTGGGCTTTCATGCAAGTCTTGGCCCAAACAACATTTTGGAGAAGGGATTATGAAGAACAAGAAAGCCCAACGACAGGACAAGAAAAGAAGAGGCAATGAAGAATCTTTTGATGAAAAGATAAATAATCAATGGAGGGGAGAATATGAACCAGGCACCAAGCCTTTTGGTCACATTTCCACGAAAAGAACAATAAAGCACAGTGAACAATCACAATTGTTTTAGAAGACAAAAAAAAAAAAAAAAAAACAAAAAAAACAAAACAAAACAAAACAAAAGCAAAGAAGCAAGTGGTAGTGTCAATAATAATGAATCAAACTTCTTCCAAATTAACCATAGCTGAGACGAAACATGTCATTCTGCACATAGAAGCTTCCTTCTGCCGTTGGAATCAAGTGAAACATCTGCACACACACCACAATATAATTTCTTCACTCTCCTTTTCCAAACAATTCTTGTGTTTTTGTGTGTATTGCTTTTGACACACACACACACGCAGAGCCCGGTATCTGGCACATTTTATGGACCCTGACCTTTTTCAACATGGGTCAAATATCCAAGCAACCAATTAGTCTAAGCTCGAGGAGTGAGGTTGTGTGAATTGAGTTTTAGCTTATATCTGTGTTTGACATGTATATATTTGTGTATGTAACATTGAAATGTATATATCTTGAAGCATCTATAATTACAAAAAGAGAACAAAGAGTAGAACAATGAATGACCTGGCTAAACCTGAGATGATGCTCCTCTCCGGCCAACTGGAGGCTGCCACTGACGAAGACAACAATACCGCCTCCTCCGGTTGGGGATGACGGCTGAGAATCTACGGTGCTGATCACGTGCCGGCATTGATCCAACGGCAGCTGGGTGAGCTTGGAGGAAATTTCAGTGGAGCCAGCAAATTTCTGTCCCTCAAAGGTCAACATAGAGGTGTCCCTATACAGAGAAGACAGTGAAGCTCTATCATTATCAAACAAGTGGTAGTAATGATCCACAAATGCCCTTCCCACCATATCAGCTGTGTCCTCCATTTTTCTCTTAATTCTCTATACCTTCCTCACACACAATAATTAAAGATTTGCTAGATGTGATAACTCATGGATCCTCTCTCTGTGTCTATATATATACAAACACAGAAATTTAGAAGGTGGTGAACATTTTGATAAAAGGGAAGTACCCATATGTGAAGAAATGCTGAAAATGAAAAAGATGACGCAGCAACTGCTATTGATCTAGCATAATATGTCCAATTTGCCATCTCTGTGATGCTGAGCAGAACACGGCTTCTATGGAAACTGAGGGTAAAAGGGTAATTTGATTGCCTCAAAGGCAGGGGAATCCACTCTGCTGTGTTTATACGCAAAGTTTCTTGGCTAAAAGGATAGGTTGAACAAAAAAAGGAAGTTGCCGTTTACTTAACAAAGTCTATTGAGCATCAACTGCTTTTTTTTTTTTTATAAAACTTTAGTGTTCATCAGAGAACGTAACCGAAAGTATGGAATATATTCCTTCTGTTAGTGTGAGTCACACCTGAAAAGAAGAACCCATGAAGGATTGGAAATGGCGCTTTGATGGTATTGTTAAGGTTCGGAGGAAATGGTTTTAGTAGTCAGTCAATAAGGAAACGCTGCAAAATTCCGCAACATCCCAATGTTAAAACTTATCCTGCCCCAAGTTGTGTATTTGGACGATATCACTATCATAGTTCATAACCTTCAACTTTCCCAAGCAGCAAGAAATTGAGGAATCTGAATCTGATATATTCATATAAGCAAAATTCAATGCAAACATGTTTAGTTTCAGAGAAGTTTACTGGTGTTTGTCAGGAAGGAAGTGAAACACAAGTTTATAGGAAAAATCACACCAAGGTTCTAGTCAAGAAAAATATTGTCCGTGGAGTTTATTTAAAATATGATTTTTGGACTTAACAAAATCTACTCTTGTTCATAAGACTTAAGAGAGTACCCTGCTCGCAACCCCACCTCTTCTCTTCCCATCGTCTTCTATTTTTTTGACCATTAATTAAATCAAACCAAGAGACATTCATCGGTGTCAAATTGCTAATTTTTACTAGTGATTTCTTATTTTTGTCTCACTATTTTTTTTTTTTTTTGGTGAACTCAGGATGTCCTCAAAGTCACGATGGACTTGAGACTAATCTATATCAGAATAAGAGTATTTTGGTTAAAACTCTTTCAACTAATGTGTATAAAAAAAAAAAAAACTCTTTTAACTAATGCACTTCCTAAAATTTAAACTTGTATTCTTATCCTTATGCGATGAGATCTCTTACCATACAGCTGTTAAATGAAGTAATTTACTTTTTTCTCCTCATAACTTCACTCAATGTACCTTGCATGATAAAATGGTGTTATTATTTGCTTTCTTAAGCTTATTCTCTTAGCTCTCTTCGTTTTTCCCGTGATAGAGGAATAACTAGAGTAAGAACAAAGCTTAGGAATTGTGATTATTTCGGGCGACAGAACATACTGAAGAAATTAAGAGAGCAGAAACTGCGAATCTTAACTGCCAATGTGTGAAACCACAGACACACATCACCAATCTTTCTACAAGTTACTAAATCCAGAACATTATATTCTGAAAAATTCACAGGATTTTTATGCTAGAAGCTGATTATATAAAACCAGATATTAATCGTTTATATGCTGGTTTATCTGGTTTAAGCCCCACCTTCAACATTTCATCATGAAGTTTCATGGCTTTTCTGAGTTCCTTCAATTTACATAGCTCACGTATCATTATTACAAAACTCTCGCTGCTAAGTAAATCCTGTCCTCTTATGTAGTCAAACACCTTAACAGCTTTTTCAATTTTCCTCGCCACAAAGAGTCTACTGAGAAACACATTATAAGCCGTTACATCCAAAGTAGCGTTTAACTTCTCCATCTTACAGTGCAGTTCAATGGCTGAATCAACTTTTCTGATATTGCAATAGTGCTTCATCAATAAGCTACAGAAACTAGAATCAGGCACTATGCCTCTATCTAGAAGAGTACTTAGCAAATCCTCTACTTCTCTCCATCTACCTTTATTGCACAAAGATGTCATAAACTTGGACAAGTTTGATGAAGAAGGATCAAATCCTCTTCTTACAATGTCCTTCAACAGTTCAAAACCTTCCACTTCTACATACTGATCATCTTGACAGAGAAAATTAACAAATTCTTGACAATTGCCATAGTCCAAAGCAAGAGCTCTTTGAGAAGCTATAGTATATACAGAAATTGCTTCTCTGATTCTCGTCTCCCTGGATAGAGCTCTTAGCAGACAACCAAAAGTAACATCCTGCAAGCTAATATTCTCATTACAAGACCTTCTAAAGAACATTTCAGCAGCATATGTTTTGCCAATATCACTAAGTTTTTGAACTACTAAATCATAGTTGAATGATGATGAGGACTTGGGAAGAAGTCCTTTCTCTACCATTATATTGATCATCCTCTCTACAACTTCAACATCATCAAGTTTACAAGCTCCATCGAGTATTGCACTGTAAGTAACAAAATCAGGGGTAAGTTTCCTAGTGTTCATTTCATTCAAGGCATCAAATGCAGACTTGAAGTCCCCTCTATCGCTATAACCACCAATGACAAGATTATAAATTTTTGAATCATAAATCCCAGAGTCTAACACTCTGCCAATTGCGTCAAACTTCCCATTTTTACTCAACATTTGAGCAACAATTGATAAAGTAGAGCGACCAAGTCTATAGCCAAAGCGAATCAAGGCACCATAGAGACACCAACCCAGCTGAATCTTGTTCTCTCTCTGCAAAGCATCAAGAAGAGCATTGCAGGATCGAACAGTAGGAGTGCAACCACGAAGCCTCATCAACCTAAATACCTCTAAACCTTCCATGAAAAGACTTTTTTGCGAATAACGTTCAATAACAAAACTTAATACAACAGATAATGAATCTCTAGTTCTACCTTTACTTGCTGAGACCATAGTCTCTGCAATGGCAGATGCAGGATATTCTCGAATCAATGAATCCAATAGGGGTTTTGCATGTGGATAAAGACCAGAACCAACGGCGATTCGAATGACATGACAGTGGGATTTGAGATCAGGATGGAACCCTAGATTTGATTTGGCCCAATGGAAGAAACCCAGTGAGATTTGAGGGTGAGTTTGGGTTTTGAGGAGGATTTGGAAGAACAGAGAAGGGGTTATTTCGGAGGAGAGATTGAGATTGCGGAGGAGGGACACCCAGTTGCGTCTCTGCAACAGAGTGAATGAGATTTGGGAAGCGAGTTGATTTTGGAGGGTTTGGGTCCTCCAGTTGCCAGAAGTTGCGAAGGATCTGAAGAAATTTTGAGACTTGGGAAGAAGACACATTTAAGGGCTGTGCTCTATTGCATCGATAACAATGGGAGGGGCGAGGGATTGAAATTTTGGAATGAACCATCAAAATTCAAAAGAGCCTGGGATTGAGTTCTATTTCGTGATCCATATCACCGGTGTTACTTTCATGTTTCAAGATACTAGGTTCCCTATTGGTGAGGACTACATGGCAAGGACATTGTTATACCCCTTTCATCTTGTCAATCGAATCAATATGCTCCCTTTCTTCTTATATATAAAACCTTTTTTTTTTTTTAATAGGTTTGTCCTTAACTATAAGATCTTTTTTGAGTCCGTCTCAATAATTAATATACTTTTTTCTATTTTTTTAATTAATTATTATACTACATAGATTTTATTTCATCATTTTGTTATTATTTCTTTCTCACTCATTCATAAATAAGGACATTTAAAAAAAAAGAGATAAATTTTCTATATAATTATTACATTTAACTAATTTTAATTATTTTCTTAGAATCTCATGATTCAGTTGAAATGCTTTTATATATAAAGGTGGAGGGAGTACATTCCAATTAAGCATATCACCAAAGAACCATAGGCTTTTAGCATGAAGATTAAGCACCTGTATATATAATAAATGACATATTTAAAAAATTCAATGACATACAACCACCAATGCATCTATAAGAAACTTAGGAAATCAATACACCTCTCAATAGCCCATCGATATCATCTTTCTTAGTCTATATAGAAAGCAATCGTTGTTGAGATAGTCATATGAGACAGTCCAATGAGATAGTCGCTGGAAAATTAAGAGAAGAAAGTAGATAGATGGTAGGAATCTTGAAATCAACTCCCAGACCACTTTGCTTAGTAAGCTTGACTTTATTCAGAGACTAGCTTTATTGCCTTTCTAGGAACATTGTTGCACCATGTTAAAAACTTAAGACGACAATCGACAGAGTGCCCTATATATTCTTTGGGAAATTTGTAGTTTCTAGCTTTTCACCTCTTTCAACAACGAAGTATTTAAAATGTAGTAATCAAAGTAGAATTAACAAGTATAATTGAACTGTGAGACCATCTCCATGAATTACAAACTCATCAGCCAAAATTGTCAAGTCTCACATCAGTTGGAGAGGAAAACAAAAGACGCCTCATAAGAGTCTTCCTCTCAACATGGTTTAAAACTTTGAAGAGTGACAGGTCCCCTAAATGAGTAATCTTAACTGCGAGGTGTCATCCATTACAAATGATATCAGAGTCGAGCTCGAGGGTAGTGGGGTATCAGAGTCCCATTACACGTATTGGTGGTCTGGGGTGATGGGTATTAGAGTAGTATACCATATTAGGGTAACAGGTATCAGTGGTATATTGTATCATACAGTTCAGGGTGATGGGTGTACGGTTATAGTTCATATTGTATCATACGATTCAGGGTGATACGTGGTATACCGTATTGGGGTGACATATTTCAGTGGTATATTATATCATACGGTTCAAGGTGACGAGTGGTATCGTAGTTGCATACTGTATTAGGATGCTAGGTATCATAGTTGTATCTGGTGATATAACACAGAGTCTCCCAAAAGTGGAACATGTATTATACGTGTGTTCGATTAATTCAATATTGATGAACCTAGAAAAAAGAGTTAACAGTCGGAACAAGCATATAACAATAATTCTTCGCATTCCTTGGGGATTCTTGATTGGTGCTGAGCTAATTATTCTGCAAAGTTGTATTTCTTTAGTTAATAAGATCCAAAAGGTTTATCGATCTCAGGGGTGCAAATCCATAATAGACATATAGAAATTATTGTGTGTTAAATAACATCAAAAGTATTGGTTTCAAAAGATGGAATGTCTAATGTTTTTTCACCCACTGAACTAATTGGATTGTTGTGAGCTGAACGAACGGGGCATGCTTTGGAAGAAACAATCTTTTACCGAACCCTATTATTAGGAATAATAAAAACATTTTTGAAAACATTTCGAGGTGACGGGCATCAAAGTTTCATTACAAATATCAACGGCATGATTCGGAGTGATGGGTATCAAAGTCCCATTATAAATATTAGTGATTTGGTGTGATGGGTATCGGAGTGGTATGCCATATTGGAATTGGGCCCTAAAGTGGGTAATCTCGAGAGCAAGGCTTCATCCAATACTTGCTATCTGAGTCAGGTTTGGGATGATGGGGCATAAAGTAGACAACATTGAGATGGAGGCGATGGATGTTACAAATAATATTAGAGCTAAATTTGGGGTCATAGTGCCCTAAAGTTCCAATATCTAGTAACACGTTAGATGTTACAAATGGTATCAAAGCTATGTTTAGGGTGACGGGCCCTAAAGCTGACAATATCGAGAGCGAGGTGCTAAATATTACAAATGGTATCAAAGTGGGGTTCAGGTTGTTGGGGCCCAGAACATATGATATTGAGACCGATGTGCTGGTTGATACAAATGGTATTCACGTTCGGGATGATGGATATTAAAGAGGGCAATATCAAAAGTGAGGCGTTAGATATTACAAATGATATCATAATCAAGTTCGGATTAATGTGGATCAATGTGCTAGTTAAACTCACATTTAACTTTAAGGTCAGGTTGCAATTAAAATAGAAAGCCAGGCGTTGGGGATTACAAATGGTATCAGAACTAGGTTCAAGTTGACAAGCCCTCAAAGCGAACAATATTGAGAGTGAGTCATTGAATGTTACAAATAATATCAAATTCCTATTTGGGGTGTTACAGATGTTACTAGAATCAAGTTTAGGGTTACAAGTCCCAAAGCAGACAACATCAAGAGTGAGGTGCTTGCTATTACAAATGGTATCAGAGTCGGGTTCGGGGGAACAGGGCGCCAAAGCAAACAATATCGAGAGTGAGGTGCTGGATGTTACAAATGGTATCAGAATCAGGTTCAAGTTGACGAGGCCCCAAAGCAAACAATATTGAGACCAAAGCTCTAGATATTACAAATAGTATCAGAGACAGGTTCAGAATAACAAGGCCCTAAAGCAAACAGTATCAAGTGTGAGACATTGGATGTTACAAATGATATTAAAGTCAGAATTAGGTCGATCTAGGTCAATGTGCCAATTAGGCCTCTGACACTTCTCACCCCTCTCTAAGCAAATCATGTTGATTAATAAATTACATTTACAACAATGGCATCCACACAATCATATAACTATGACATGATGTATGAAGGATAATGTCCCTACCTCAAAGCTTTATAATCCTTTGTTTAACGGTGTCTCATAAAACGTGTCCTTCCGGCTTTCAACTCGATCCTCTTAACTTCTTGGATTCTCTTACTCTAGGCACCTCCTTCCTCTCTTCTTGATCTCAAAGTGTGACTTAACCTCTTCCTCCTCCTTCTCTCTAATCTTCAAGAACTTCACAAGCTCACACACTCCCTCTCTTTTCCTTATGTTATTGCCGAATGTTTCTTGAAAGAGGAGGGAGCAAGTGTTTTATTAATTAAGTCTTCCTTCTTCCTAGCCCTTGATTTAATCAAGAGCTCCCAATGTGACACTTGTCACAAACCCTTCTCTTCCTTCATGATTTTTTCATTGACTTGCCATTAAATTGAATCAATTCTCTTCCTTTCTTGCTCCTCAATTCGTGCTCCCCCCTTTGCTCCAAGTAACCCATTCTTCTTTTTCTATGTTCACACTTGCACTCTTCCATACAATTATGTTTTTCATTCCTTCACTCAAGCTTCTCCCGTCATGCATTACACCATCCTTCATGTTGTGTACACTCCATCTTTGCCATGATTGATATGTGCATGTAGTATAGTCATCATCACCTTCTTCTTGTAGCATGTGATCATGGATTTAATATTTTTCCCTTTACTTTCATGCTTGGACAAAAATTAAAGAGAGGAAGAGAACGAAAAATTGTTTTTCACAATTCCATAATTCACATAATTGGTTTATGTATAATCCCCTCTTAATTTCACAATTCTTGATTTATTTGACCAAGAATAATCCCATTATGCATTTTTCTTTATTTTTCTTAATTAATTGAAATTAACTCCAATTAATTGGAAAACAATTAATCTTGGGCTAAATTGGCAAAATTATGATTTTGCTATCACCTTTGTAATTTAATTCATTTCTTGAATTTATTTACCCATTTCCTTATGAATATGAATATTTCAAAATTCACAAGATTCAAATTCATGAATATTCACTATTTTAGTGAACTTCTCAATTAATTATAATATATTTTTTGTGAATATAAAATTTGGGGTGTTACAGTATTAGAGCTAGGTTCGGGGTGATGAACCCCCAAAGCAGATAATATTAAGAGCGAGGCGTTGGATGTTACACACAGTATCAAAGTCCCGTTTGGAATGTTATAAATGGTATCAGAGTTAAGTTCAGGATTACAAGCCCCAAAGCAGACAATATTGAGAGCGAGGGGCTTGATATTACAAATGGTATCAGACACAGGTTTGAGGTGACAGGGCCCTAAAGCAGACAATATTGAGAGCGAGGTGTTGGATATTACAAATGGTATCAGAACTGGGTTCAAGGTGACGAGGCCCCAAAGAAAACAATATCAAGAGCGACGCACTGGATGTTATAAATGGTATCAGAGTCTTGTTCGAGAATCGAAAGTGGAAGATCCCTTTATCTGGTGACATGAACAACAATGAACTAGTAAGCTTCAGTCGTAGGAGAATGGATCAAGAAGTTTCAACTGGGCAGCAGTTATAAGCCGATTTCAGCTACCTAAAGGCAGACATAGAAGCCCGTTTCAAGCATACGCCAGAAAAAAATGAAGTGGCATGCAATAGAGGGTATTACAACTCCAAATACCAATCAACCATATAATCTTTATGTGGAGGATCCTCTTCCGCACTTAGTAGCACGAGGTTGGGCCTACAACCTGGGGCAACCTCTCCACGGCACACAAGTGAAAAATGATGAAGTCATAGTGGTGGTTGAAGAGGTTAAAATTGCAGAAGCTCTCATTCCAATACTAACTAGGGACATCACGACTGTGGATGAAGCCCAGAGGACCTACATCTTGTGGCCAAAGAGACTAATTAGGACCGATCAAGATGATGAGGCATGTAAATTTAGGTTTTTTATTTCAATTTTACATATTGGGGCATATTTGATTAACTCTTTATATTTAGCAGATTGACCTATCCAATCAAGTGGTCACAAAGCCACAGGCACGATGCTAGTTCACTCAGACTGGTTGATCAGAGCTGCAAATGATGAATCCTTAAAATCAACAAGGTTGCCAATGGATCCAGAGGTTGTGGGCTTGGAGGCATCATCAGTCAGGATTGAGAGTGAGGATCTATCTCGTCTCGCTGCTCTGGATGAACTTACCAGTGCACACATCAACCTCTTTATGATGTAAGCTACTTTTTCCTTTTATATGTAAACATAATTAAAGAATGCAGCTCTTACAATTGACATGCTTGCATTTTTGTAGGTATGTGCATCATTTGTTTTGGTTTCTGCGGGCAAAAGGGGTAAGTTTGGATTCTTTAGCCCGGTGGGAATACTGAAGAATTGAGACGAGCATATATATATATTGGACAGGGTCCGTCAAGGGATGAAGGAGTGGTACTTGGCACCATATTGCAATGGGTAAGAAAATGTTTTCATTTTGTAACAATGTTGCTATCTATTTTCTTAATTTATTCCCTTCTTTTTCAGGAACCATTGGCAGCTTTTTCTTCTTTCTATGAAGAAGAATACGGTTGTTTTCTTATGCTCCCTTCACCTTGACATGGAAGATACATCATTGAAGGAGATAATTAACTTTTAAGGACGCCCAATGACATAAAAATAATGTTTATTATTGGTGAATTATTTTATGACAAATTATGATGTAATAATAATATGATTTCCATGTTGGGAAAAATATGCTCGCAAACATGTTCCTTAATGAAAGTCCTCATAAGGGGCCAAGCACAACAAGCCAACCCATAATCAAAGCAAGCCTAAGTCCATGAAAGAGGGCCCACTGGATCTTCCAAATTCAAAGTCCACTATATCCATCCGTTTTTTCTTTAAAAAAAAAATAGCTAGCCATCAAAAGGCCTATACAATTTTTTTTTTTATTTCCTTCATTATACCTTTAAATTATTCATATCAAAATTTAGCAATTTAAATTTAATTAATTATTTTTATTTTTATAATTTTACATTTTGATAATAATTTCATAAAATATCAAATATGAACCATTCAAATGATAATCTAAGGACTATAAAAAGGGAAGAGGAGAGAAGAGGATAGGAAGAGAAAAAGAGAGATTTCTTCCCTATTAGTGTAACAGTGTAACTTAAATTATTTCACACCCACACAAGAAAAGTTGATAAATTTTAGAAAGGGTGCAAAATCTTAGAATTAATGGGTAAAATATAAAAATTTACCCCTCTCGTACATGTAATTTTGGACAAAGTGCCAATGTGCTATTTGAATTATTGCCCATTTCTGTCAAAATAGTAAACTCGCAATTCAATAGTAAATTAAAATGACAATATTTGCTTATTATCTTCATTATTATTTCTTATGATTACACTGATTAAACCATTGAAGATTTAAGAGGTTAAAATATGATATATGATTTATATATTTATCTCATCGAATGCTTGTAATTTCCATTGATTTAAGGAGTCGAGCCCATCGCCTATTTCATGTGTGTGTGGTAATGATTTGAATACTAAAGCTTGGGGAGATGCTACTGGACATACCATGATGTTTGATTTGAATGGATGGCTGGATAAGGAGAATGAATATGCTAGAATAATGATAATCCTTCAATCCTAAATATAGGACTTACACTACAAATTAGATTCTACATTGAAGATGGGAGGTAGTATAAGAATTGAACTTAACGGTTAGATTAGTTCAACCGCCACAAGCTTTAATAAATGGCCCGATTCTATACTTTTCAACTAAACAACTCTATTAACAACTACCCAACAAGAATTATAGTAACTTCAGTATAATAAGTTCACAACTATATCATATTACTTTTGATCTTTAATATAATACTCAATTAACTATTTTGGAGAAATTAATAAAGTTAAATAAACTACTTTAGAGTATTTATATCAAACTAAGTTTTGTTACTTATAAATTGATATATAACTAAATGATACACAACATATATTATGATTAACTTATTTTTCTTTCTTAACCTCTTCAAAAAGAATCAATTGGATCTTATAATAGGAATATGACGGAATTAACAAATTTTTCAACTATATTAACAACTATCATTTTGTTATGTTGACAACTCTGTTAACAACTGCCTAATAAAAATTGATAACTTCAATATAACAACAAGTTCGCATCTACATTATAACAAATTGACAACTACATTTACAACAAATTTTTGTTTTTTTTACGCTAGCATCTCTATTTAAAATATTGACAACTACTTTCCTAAGTTTATTATATATAATAATTTGCGTTCTTTTTCTAATGGCTCAATGTCCAAACATATTTTAGATAACTATGAGTTCCTAAGTTCAAGTGTCATAAAAGTCATTTGCTAATATTTATTATGTCACCCCCGGTGGCGGCTCCAACAGCCGGCCGGCGCTGGTGGGTGGTAGTAGAGGATTCAGTGCTAGCGACTCATGAAATTAAACAAAATAATCACATAGTTATATCTTTCAATTGAATAAGACGAAGACAAAACAAGAAAATTCTTCAATTTTCATCCGTTCATTCATGCATTTATTTGTGAATTATGTGGTCGCACGTTGTATCAGCGGCTCTCTTCTCATCATATAAGAGAAAATTAGGCTCTCTCAGCCCCTTGTATTATAAGGGAATAAAGGGGTGGACTCTCCTGAACTTGGATAGATTAAATAAAAAAATTAATATGTAAGTTTATAAAAAAAAAACACCTTTTTTAATTAAATTTTAGTAAAATTTTTATTAGGCCTTTATAATTTTTTCAATTATAGGTATTGATCTCTATACTTTTAATTTATTAATTAACTTGTGCTGCTTCTATATGAAGTACACTTATTATGTGTTGTACTATGTGCGGGTTGGGTATGAAAAATGGTGCTGCTTTTATATGAAATACACCAGTCATGCGTTGTACTATGTATGTGTTGAGTATAAATAAATGGCAAATGGTTTGCTGTGGAATAAAATTTATGTATTTTTAATTGAAAATGAATGCGCTATATATATATATATATATATATATATTATATACACTTCACCTTCTTATCTTCATATTGAATTAGGGCTAATTTCTGGGGTGAAAATACATGAGGAAAGGTAATTAAGTAATCCCCTAGAAAAACTTGAGTATTGTTTTTATGTGGATTCATAGTTTCTAAGTACCAAGGTTACCAATATGATACCAATTCAAATACATTAGGAAGGTTTGCAAAAAGCATGCCTTTTTTTATAATGTAAGAAGTGGTATAGACTATATATTACAAGAAATAAACAAACAAAATTCATGTAAAGGAACCAAGTGAAATTTGGGGCATTTTTAAAGCATGCTTAGCCAACATATCAACTTCAAAGTTCCTATCTCTTTTAATGTATTCACGATCAACCACCAAATCACATTTGAGTATATCTTGACTTTCCTGAATTAAATTCTAGTTTACACATGAAGACTATTATCTCAAAAGCTTAATTACATATGAAGAATCATTTCGTAAGCGGACTCTTCTATGGTTCCCATCCCAAGCCCTTTTAAGACCCATGAGGCACGCCCAAGGTTCATCCATCAAAGGATCTCCATCTTTTATATTAAGCATGAAATCTTCAATTGAATTTCCCATACAATCTTTGATAATTGCTTCCACATCCCATTATGCCATCCTTATATGACTATTTTTGCAGATCACACTAAAAACGATATTAGCCTTACAGTGTTGCTAAAGGTTGTCACCCATATGAGAATGTCTGTTTTAGTTACTAACTTTCTCTTACTCCTATTGTTGTTTGGCGTCTTTCAAAAGAGAACTTTATCTTATCCTTTGATTTCCATTAAGTTTTGTCCTGGATTTAAGATTGTTACTTTAAGATTGTTTTCGACTCAAAACTCATAAACTGACGAAACAGTCCACCGCATATGATTTTATATTGAGTAGAAGTGTAAAACACGTTTATGTGTTTTGTTAACAAAAGAGTCAATTTTATTAATCACAAAAAATGTAATACAGTCACCAATAGATGAAGCCGAAAGAAAAACTCGTATAAAAACCTACAAATACAAACTAACAGACCACTAAACAAGAAAAAAGAACCTAGGTACAACCTATTGAACAAAAACAACTAGTAAGGCAGTAAACAAACTGAGTTGTACCTGTAGAAAATCAACCAATACCCATACGAGAAGCCACCTCACCTGATTACCCCAAGCCTCCATTCCTCTAACCATTCATGTCAGCCATGAGTACATCAGTTAAGAGAGTTGGTGCTGTCGCCAACCATCCGTTGGACTCCACATTTCTTCTGCTAGAAGCTGCAAGGAAATCTGCAGCACAATTGGCTTGGCAAGAAACCAAGGAAAATGACACATTTGGCTGAGTCTTGATTAGCAAGAGGATATTAGCTAAGGACTCCGCACTTTGCCGTTCAACCTTCTCCACTGAGCCAACAAGAATAGATTTGTAAAGCTCTTTATAATCAACTTCAATACAAATCTTCTTGCCATGAAAATGATCACAAGACATTAAAGCTTCTCACAATGCAAGACATATAGTTTCAAAGGCATTACAAGCTTTAACCTTCTTTCCCATTCCCCCCAGAAATCTTCCCAACCAATCTCTACACACAATTCCTACACCTGCACATCCAGTTTGTCTACTAAAGGCACCATCCACATTTATATTTAATAGTCTCTGCATCAGGTGCTATCCACTTTAGCTTTCTTTCTACCTTCACTCACCCTTTCCTACACATTCCAGTATTGCTGACCACTTTGGCACTCCATACCTCCTTAACCAACGGAGTAGCTACTGAAATAATTTTCTCAGAATCCAGCTTATCTGAATTAAACACCCAACTTTATCTTCCCATCCAAATTTCCCAACAGATTGCAGCAACCAGGGATATACCCTCCTCAGTCAACTTCCAGTTTTTAAGGAACGTATCCTCACACCACCTCTTAATATTCACCATCTAATCACTTTGGACTAATAAAGATAAAGAGCAACCAAACCAACAACTATTGGTCGAAGGACACAGCAGGATCAAGTGCCAATTGTTTCTACCTCATTCCACATATTGGGCATAAATAACCATGGGCACATTTCTTCTTTTTCAGCGCCTCTTTTATAGCTATTGCATCATTAAGCATTCTCCAAATAAAATGCTTAATTGTAGGAGGTACCTGCAAGCTCCAAATATATTGCCATAATTGACTAGGAATTTGCAAAGAAGTGCTAGGTCCCAATATCACTCCAAATTCTTCCTCACTCTTTGCCACGTGGTATCCAGTCTTGATACTATATTTGTCATCTTTACATTTCAACCACACTGTCTCATCTCTTTTCTCCATATCATATACATCAATTCTCAAAATCAATGCCTTTTCTTCATCAGTTAGCTTATCCTCCACTGCATTCAAGTCTCACCTTCCTTCTCTAATTAATGCAGAAACTTTCATACTCTTCTCCTGCTCATCTACAGGCCTATAATCCAGTCTCTAATTCACCAGACCTGGGATCCATCTATCACCACATATTCTCACCTTATTACCACTTCCAACTTTCCAAAACAATTCCTTTCTCAACAGCTCTCTTCCCTCAATAATGCTTGACCAGCACCAAATATGCCTTTCCTCCCTTCTTGGCATCCACAAAACTACTTCTTGGAAATAAATGCCTTTCAATATCCTACACTATAAATCCCCTGTATTCTAAATCATTCTCCAAGCAGTCTTAGCCAAGAGAGCTTTAATTAAAGGATTGAAAGCTTCTAAATCCTATACCCCCAGACTTCTGAGATCTGGACACGAATTCCCATGCCTTCCAATGAATTCCTCTCCTTTCAGCCTCATTCTCCTTGCAGCTCTTCTTAGGGAACAGGAAGCTAGTCATTAGATAAACTGGTATTGAGTTTGCAATAGCTTTAATGAACACTTCTTTACCAGAAAATATCAACAGCTTCTGTTTCCATCCTTGAAGTTTCCTACTTATCATACTTTTTACAAAAGCAAGCGCAGCAGATTTAGATCTTCCCCATAAAAGAGGCAAACCTAAATATTTCCCTGGCTCATTAGTTGCTTTCACCTCAAGAGCATCTTCAACTTCATTCCTAATTTCAAGCGGAGTATTAGGTGAGAAGAAAGCACATGATTTCTCCAAATTCATTTCCTGGCCAGATGCTATACTGTACATGTCCAAGATTTTTCTGAGAACATGCAATTCTCCTTTGTGCCTTGATAAAGAATAAAGCATCATCAGCAAAGAAGTAGTGGGAAAGCAAAGTACCTCCTCTAGACAACCTCACCCCCATCAAATCACCTCTACTCATTTTGTAGAAGATTTTTTTGTTCCTTAATATTAATCACTTTAATTTACGGAATGTCTGGAGCATTGATTATTTTTCCCACATAGGCACTTGGTTTTTGTTTGCTCTGCAGCTAATTAAGAGTCAACATTCTAAAATAGAGAAAAGCATAAATTTAGTCCTCTAACTTTATACAAAGTTTCAGCTTGGTGCCTTAAAAGTATATTGTTGGTCCTTTAACTCAATCACCGTTAGTATCAAATGATGATTGTTTGTAACAATAATTACTATTTTGAAAACTAAAACTTTATATGTTAGCATTTGATATAATATCTTGCCAACATTAAAATTTCAATATCAATATTTTTTTCCCATAAAAAACAGTTATGGGTAAAGAACGGAAAATATAAAAAAAGGATCAAACTGAAATACTGTGTAAAGTTAAAAGACTAAAAGTATACTTTTGCATTTAAAATATAGGGTTAAGGTGCAAAAATGCACATGAACTTTTGTCAAAAGTGCATCCAACACCAAATGCTTTTTTTTGGTGCAAAAGTAACCATGTGGTAATAAAAAAGGTGCAAAAGTCACAGTTGGGAAACGCTGACCGTTAAAAGAAACTTTGTTGACTAACTTTGCTGACTGGGCTCAATTAATGACCAGTGAAAAAAAGGAAAAAAACCAAGTGAACACGTGGGAATTGGCCACTGACGCCTTGCCGGGTCCGCTATTCCCTGCCGAGCACGAAACGAAGATGCCTCTCTCCATCACAGTGAAGGCTCCAATTGCGATGGTGTCGCGGTAGTAAGGAGCTGAACCGCCGTCGAGAGAGAGTGAGAGAACGTCCACTCCATCCTGGATGGCCCGATCCATGCCCGCGAGCAGGCTCGCATTAGCGACGGGGGACCCAGCGGCAGTACTTGCGGTGTGAGTGCCATGTCCGTCTCGGTCACGTGGCGACACGGCTTCTTTTTCTTTCCTCATGAAACTGCCATCGGAAGCCATGTGGAAGCCTCTGGAGAAGCTACACGCCCCAATGAGTTTCTTGTTGCAGGAAGATTTGTTGAAATCAGGACCCGCTTCACACTCTCCGCGCCACCGGGTGGGGATCTCGGGCATTCCAGTATCGTCGAAGCTCTTGGATTCGGGCCATACACCGGTGTCGAGAATGCCGATGATAACATCGTGGGAAGCCTGTTCAAGCGCCAGAGTGTTGTGGCCCTGCCATGAGCCAGATTGGGTTTCTAGACCCAGGAACTCCGGCGTCCGAGTAGTGTGAAGTGTGTAGACAGTGTCTTCGTAAACATCGAGAACAGAATCGAATCTACGGAGAGCGTCGGCTTCAGTAGGGTCAAGGGAAGCAGCGAAGCCATTGTAGGCAGAAGTATAAGCATAAAGAAGAGAATCAAAAGCAGAAGAAGAGGAAAGAGACTGGAGATTTGCAGAGTACCAATCATGGGCAGTAGGATAGACAGAAGGCTTGTCATGGTGTTTCATGTGAACAATGTAAGTCTTCTTGGCCATAACTGAGGAGAGGCCAAGCAAGAGAAGGAAGAGAATGAAGGAAGAGAGGGCCATGAGGACTGTTGCTCGCCCTTGGATTTTGGGCACCGTCGCATATTTCTGCTGCAGATCTGCTTCGACCGTTCGTCCGCCTCTGTTTCTAATTGCTTTTACAATAATCACATATGATGCTTTACCCTCACCTCACCTTCGTTGAAGTTTTCCCACGTGTTCACTTGGTTTTTTTTCTTTTTTTCACTGGTCATTAATTGAGCCCAGTCAGCAGCCCAGTCAGCAAAGTTAGTCAACAAAGTTTCTTTTAACGGTCAGCGTTTCCCAACTGTGACTTTTGCACCTTTTTTATAACCACATGGTTACTTTTGCACCAAAAAAAAGCATTTGGTGTTGAATGCACCTTTGACAAAAATTCACGTACACTTTTGCACCTTAACCCTAAAATATATTTACACCAAATTTTGACGTTGCCAAAAAAAAAGTACCATGGATATGGGAAAATAAAAGTACTACGGGCAACATTTATTGCTTGTAACTTATTAAAAAAATAAAAGATTTATATAATTAATGTGAATGGTTGATTCCCTCGGGGAAGACAGAGCCCTACATGGGATCTCAGTGAGAACTGAGAGAAAGACACTGACAATGGTTTATGCCTTTATGGCGGAGGAGACTTGGAAAAGGGAGCGTTTCTGCAAAGGAGCTGAAACTTCAGAAATATAACAAGGAGTACTTCACTTCCTGTCAAATTCAACTGGACACGTTTGCAAGTTTGATTAACAGAAGGTCTAGCATTGATAACTGGATGGTTAAAGTTTATATTTGGTCCTTTAATTTTAGACAAGGTTTCAGTTTGATAATTAAATTTTAAAAAGTATTTTTTTAGTCCTTTAATCCTAACATCGATAGTCTCGAATGATGTTTTTTTTGGCAGCATTCATTATTATTTTGAAAATTAAATTTTATATATATATATATATATTATAGCATTTGATAATATTTTGTCAACATTAAAATTTCAATATCAGTATATTATATTAATGGCCATTAGGGATAAAGGACTGAAAAGATGTTTTTAAGAGTTAAAGGATCAAAGTAAAACCTTGTATAAAGTCAAAGGACTAAAGATATCTGTTTCCCTACTTATAATTAAGGAAACTATAAGGACCTAATAAAAAGAGCAAAAACAACAAGGATCTGAATAAAAATTAAATAAGGTGAAATTATAGGCATTTGCATATTAATTTTTCTTAGAATACAAAGTGGATCATGCATGTCCACATGGAATAGGGAGCACATTTTGTGCTCAAGCATGCTTGGGGTCAATTGAGAAATAAAAAAAAAAATCTAAAACAACTCGTAAAGAATATTTTATAGCAAAAGACCCTAGCAAGAAGGTTTCCAAAAGCATCGATCTCAAAAGTTTCCTTCAAATTCAATTTGTGAACAATATCCTTTCCAAATAATAAAAACTCAATACCTACAAATCAATATGCAAGACTATCTCAACATGAAAATTTATGAAAGCTATCTCGAAAGTTTCATTACCATTTCCGTGCATAATTATGAATTTTACAAACCAATTCATAGACACCAAACAATCTTAATTTAAACCAAATTTCTCTTCTACACAATTTCACAAACACCTTATATGCATTAGAAAGTCAAATCATAGAATAATCTCATTATGTTATATTTCTAACCAAACAACTTCAAGCATCCTTGCAAAATCACAAATTTACTTATATTAAGTTCCTTAACTTTTAACTTATAGACAAACATCATACTTCACCATTTAACAACCACCTAACACTCAGGCATCAGAGTAGTTTCACAAAAATATCAATATTTCATTCAATACCAATATTTTGCCTTTCAATCATTTTATCAAACACCTAGTGTGCATTTAGATCTAAAAAAATGTTCCTCCTAAAATTACTGCCCCAACTTTCTTACATTATAGCAATATTTCAACTTTATTTAGTCACCGAAACTTGATGGAGAACAAATCTAGCACCACTTAGAATTCCCAATCCATCCACATGACCGAACAAAGAGGAAAAAGGCATTACTCTACCACAAAGAAAGATCGCAGCATTCTAAAAATAGAGGAAAAGGAGGATCTTTGAATATACTACACAAAATCACATATCAGACGGAAATTTTGAAGCCTTCCATACACCCACTCACAACGACACTTCATCAAACAAAGGAAGAAGAAGACCTGGACGATTGATACAGCAGCCACAAACCAGAACAAGGGAATATGTTTAGCATCAGAAAAATAGAAGAGATGAAGCGCGGCTCACTCCTAAACCACCAAAACAGAGAAGAGTGAAACAGATTGACGTTGCAGAATCGCAGACACACCGTCAGCAAGGAGAAAGAACAAAAGGAAAGGGAATGAGCACGAATCTGGCGAGACCTTCAGCGTTGAGGGCAAGAAATCCAATCCGTGAGAGAGCCTCAAGTAATTTCTTCCCCCCTTCCCTCAATGTTCATGGCACCCCAGAGAAAACGAAGGTCGGTGGAGCATATACAAAATCTAATGGCTTTTGTTTGTTTCTTTCTTTATTGTAGCAATTATAATGAAATCCCATGCAAGAGAAAAAAAATGAAGAAATGGTCTCAAAAGTTGTCAGTGTAAGCTCCTCGACTTGTTAATCGACGCTCCTCGATTTATCATTAACAACTTTAGAGACCATTTTTTTTATTTTTTCTCGAGATTTCATTATAATTGTCCCTTCTTTATTTTTTTGTTGCCGTAATAAAGAAAATCTTTATAGTAATCTCCCAAGGCACCCAAAATATATATATAAAATTATCCGTTATGATAGAGAGGATTCTAATCCAAGACATAAAGATGAACATCAACACAAATTCCAATAAATTACCATTCACTTTTTTTTTGAAACATAATTAACACAAATAATTAAAATAGCTATTAAGAGTGAAATAATGATTCTAATTATAGGACTATGACAATTTCTTCTTCTTCTCTCTTTCTTTTTTTTTTTAATTTACATGATCAAAAAATTAATTATTGTTGATTTTAAGAGTTCTTAAATTTCCGGATTGTTACAATTTGTAACAAATATTAATTTAGATGATTGTAAATAATCGAATATTTGATCTAATTTGCAAATAGGAATTTAGAATTTATATCTCAGTGACTCAGTCCCATTTATTTGCATATAAGATTCCATATTTATACCTGTTTGAACCAATATTTTCAACTAATTTTGTTAGCAAAAAATTTTAGAACCTAACTTGTAAGTCTTGGGACCCAATTCATCTAATAAATTTTTCTGTTATCTAAAATTAAATTTATATCTTAAAACTTTAGTGTCATTTCTCCAAAACTCAGACTCTCTCAGCTCAGGGGAATAAAGGGTGGACGCTACTGTGCTACATTAATTGCATAATTTCAAATTGATAGGAAATAAACTTAATATTTTTTCTTAAACACTTTTTTTTTTTTAAATGTCTAGGACTTAAATAATGGGAAATTAATTACGTCTTGGAGACTACTAATTCTCAGATTATCCATTTTACCCTGGATTTAGAGAACATAGTTATAAGAGTTTGGATATAACAAAAATGAACATTTTAAATTTTCTGTCGTACATGTTTTAAATCAATATAATATAAGGAGTTTTCTTTAATCAAACTCTATTTGTTTTTCGCATGACAAGCTGGCAAATGTAATTTGTTTTAAATATATTTCATCTCTGATTTTAGGGACAGTGGCTCTCTAAATATATGGAACAATGCTATGCAACAACCACAATCCAAAGGCTTTACATCAATCACCTTCTAGTGCCCAATTTGCTCATCCTTTTCTTAGTTTGGCATGCTTCAATTGTGCCTTATGAGTATTCCATTTCAAATCTAGATCTAGACAAGTTCACGTCTGACAAACAAGTCTTCCATCTATTCCAAATGAGGAAGAAGGAGACTGAACGAGAATAGTAAACTCTAGAAGAGGAGATGGCTAGATATCATATTTTCAAAACCAATTTGAAGTTCACTTCTGACAAACTAAGATTGTTGCTTACACAGATTTTCTTGAGGCCTATCATCTGATTATGAGAGAGGGGGGTCACAGTCATCCATTGAGACCAGAGATCAATGCAGTTAGGGACTTATTATACTCCGATTGGGACATTGAGTTTCATTATGTGCCCTGTGATGCTATCAGGTGCGCCGGTTTCTTAGCCAGGGAAGCCCATCAGTTGCAAGCAGATTCGGTGTTGTTATCAGTACCACACCCGGGTTGTACTGTTTATATGGACATTCATTTGCCGGGTTAAGTCTTTTGTAAAATCCAATTTGTAATTGGCCATTATGATATTAAAAAAAAAAAACCAATTTGAAGTATACCAGAGACAAAAATTCAAAAAGAAAGTCACCCAACGACTGTAGTTTAGGTTTGAACAAGTTTTCGGCTGAGTTATGAAGAGTTCAGCAACATCTACTTACATCAGACAGAAGAACACTTAATGGAAAGCAACTACAGCAAAATGATATTAAACGATGCATCCTATCCTAATGCACCCTCTTCTTGGGATTGGAGGACCAAAGGAGCGGTAACTTATGTGAAAGACCAGGCTGATGTGGTAAGTTTGAATTCACTATGTTTTAATTATAAACTAATCACATACATATGATTAATATATAGCACACAAATTCATGTTTATAGGCGGTTGCTGGGTATTCTCTAAAACTGGAGCAATAGAACGAATAAACCAAATAGGATCACAATGGCTTCTGGTTCTATCTGAACAACAACTTGTATCTTGCGATAAGAATAATGACGGCGGCGAAGGAGGGTGGTATGGTGATGCGTTTAAACATGTCATGAAGAATGGTGGTATCACCTCAGAAGTGGATTATCTATATACAGCTAAGAACGATGCAAGCAATTCCAAACTGGTTAGTTTTTAGATTTGTGTCATTTAATTGAGTAGCCTAAATATAAGCATTTTTTAATTCTGATTTTACGCTTATTTTTATTGCATTTTGATGCAGGAACAAAAGAAGATTACTACTATTGATGGCTATAAGTATTGGCGTCCCAAACCTATATCTGAAAGTTCTCTTCGTTGTTTTGTTTTCAAGCAAGCTGTTAGTGTTTCCCGCACTACTACAAAAAGGGGTTATAACGTCCCAAATTTGGCACCTTTAACGTCCCAAAACGGGGGGACGTATATACTGGGGGCGTAGTAAGTTGTAAGAAAAGACGTCCCAAATATTAGGGACATCTAAGATGAGACTTTAGACGTCCCAAATGAAATTTGGGACGTCTAAAGTCCCACCCTGGGAGACTTTAGACGTCCCAAATAACATTTGGGACGTCTAAAGTCCCCCCTGGGTGGGACTTTAGACCTCCCAATTCTTAATTTGGGACGTCTAAAACTTATGTTTTTTTTATACCATGATTTACATTCTGTATTACCCAACGAATTCAAATTGCAGAAACAGAATAGAAGATGGATTCATAAACCACACTGTCCATTACAAACTGGTAAGGACATCCAGCACTACAATCTTTATTATATATACATACAATAACAACTCATACAACCTACTACTATATATATCAACAATAACAACCAGAAAGTGTCAAAACGCTGTCATCACACAACTACAACAGCTGATATAAAATAAAAAGTTTACTGCTTTATATGTTGAAGAAAATGTCCAGCCAAAAGATCTCTGATCAAATCAAGGTCTTCACGTAGGTAGGCATCTTCATTATCAAACACATCTACGCCTTCCTCCCACAACTTCTTCAAGTCCTCAATCAAAGGCGCCAAATAGACATCAATATCGTTCCCTGACTGTTTTGGTCCAGAAATCATCATAGATAGCATCATATACTTACGTTTCATACATAGCCAGGGAGACAAGTTGTATATTACAAGGAGAACCAGCCACGCACTATGTGTGCTAGTAAGAGTTCTATACGGATTGATGCCGTCTGTACAAAGCCCAAGTCGTAGGTTTCTCGCTCGCTGCCAAATTGAGGGAACATTTCATCTATTTTTTGCCATTGTGGAGAGTCAGCTGGGTGCCAAAGATATTTCCCATCAGATATTCTCTCATCAGAGTGCCATCTCAACTTCTTCGCTTTTGTTGCAGTCGCAAACAAACGTTTAAAACGTGGTATTATTGGAAGATACCACATAACCTTTAAAGGTTGCCTTTTACTTGTCACATCACCACAACCACCATCTTTTTTCACTTTGTATCGTGCAGTTTTACACTTAGGACACTCACTAAGACCTCCATACTCATTTCTGTACAGTACGCAGTCATTAGGGCAAGCATGTATCTTTTTATACTCCATACCCATCGTAGACAGGATTTTCTTGGCCTCATACATACGATTTGGAAGTACATTATCCTCTGAAAACATATCACACAATAGTTCAAGCAGCAATGTGAAACTACTATCGGTCCACCCACAAGTTGCCTTTAAGTTAACCAAATGTAATGTTCCCGTCAGCCGCGTGTACTTACTACCATTGTACAATGGTGTCTCTGCATCACTCCGCAGGCTGTCATACTCCTGCGACTGCACAAAGGATTCTGCCTCAACATCGTTAATCATTTTCTCCATTCTATCTTCACCTATGATATCCACATCTTCCATCCTGTGCGACGGACAATTCGTTACTTCCTCACCATGCCATATCCACCTTGTGTATCGCAGATTTATTCCATCACAAAGTAGGTGATCCTTTATGACATCAACATCCCGTCGACTCTCATTCAAACAATTGACACAAGGACAAAAATACTTCCCATTTTTTGCAGGAGCATTCTTTTTAGCGAATTCAATAAATTCTTCTACCCCTTTCTCATATTCTTCACTAGTTCTCAAAGCATTCATCCAACTATGATCCATTTTGTTACCACCTAAGGCATTCCCAATAACATTTACACGTTTAGTACAATTGTCAACGACATATGATGGGATTGCCTAATTAAGTTATCAACCCAATTTATGATTTTAAAATATGGGCTTAATAACTTTATTGCCCTTCTAGCCTCCTCTCTCCTCTTAAAAGGGTTTCAATGCTATGTAACTTATTTTTTTAATAAGTATATGTATATAAACATTAATGTATAATAAAATAAATATAATAAGATTAAATTAAAGAATTTTTTTGAGGTTTGGAAGATTTAAAAAAAATGAGTTTCATATTAACAAAACAATTTTAAGTTGAGTTCTTCCAAAAATAAAATTGTTTTATTGAAAATATTTAGATAAAAATCATTTAATGAATATTGGGGTTATGGTTTTCTTTTTAGTTTTGGCTTGAATTATTCTTCATAATTCATTTGGAATACAAGAATTTCTTTAATTTAAACAAATCATATTTTAATTTATTATATATACTAATTAATGGTATACACAAGTAAATTTATATTTAAACAAGAAAATAAACCATTGCACTGGAGTTTCCGAATACATGCAATGTAAGCAATATAAGACACCAAACACACCAGGCTAATATCAACCATCTCAATATAAGCAATATATAAGCACAATCTCAACCATTTCAAGTAAATTTATATTTCAAAAACAAAATATACATACCATTCTGTTACAAAAAAAAAAAACAAGAAGAAAATAAACGAACCTGATCAGGGGCGCCCACTAGTTTGCTAGAGAGGACGTTGGAGATCCACGGTGGTGTGCACAACAATGGAAGGAAGGAGGTGGAGGAGAGCAAAAATCTACACACTGTGGAGGAGGTGAAATTGCAGCAGGGTCGACTGGTTGCGTGCGTTGAAGAAACAAAGAAACAAAGGAGTTGAAGAAACAAAGAGGAAGAAGAAGGGAGGAGGGAGGAGTTGAAGAAAAAACAAAGAGGAAGAAGAACGGAGGAGGGAGGAGTTGAAGAAAAACAAAGAGGAAGAAGAAGGGAGGAGGGAGCCAACGGTGGGTGGGGAGGAGTAAAAGAGTAAAGTGAAGATAGAAGACATGTGAGGAGGTGGTTGATGAGAAGACGCATGTCAGACAAGTGTCTGACATGCGCCTTGGGGACGCCTAAATGGCATTTGGGACGTCTAATCCCAGCTCTAGGCGCTAAAAAAAATTTACGAAATTTATATTTCACGCCTGGAAGCACTTTAGGAGTCTCAAATTAAAATTTGGGACGCCTAAAGGTTCCCCTACATATATATAATTACGAAAATGCCACCGCCTCCCTTTTTAACCACCCAATTTTCAATTTGGGACGTCCTTGGGGGTGGTTATATCTCAATTCTGTAGTAGTGATGCAATCCCGCATTTTCAATCCAACAAGAGTGCAAGTCATATTTTCATTACCTAACAGCTCTGTCTCTGCCTTCGAACAAGACACATTGTCAGGGAATCTATTACGAGTGTGAATGATCAATTAAATAATGTAAGTGTACACTGTCGTAATCAAGTAATGATCAATCTGTTACGAGTGTGAATGATCAATTAAGTATCTCCTTGTTAGAAAAAATATCTCCACCCTCCTCTGAATCTGCGCTTGATGCTTTGTATTTATAGGCAGCATCATGTCATTTTTTCTTTGATGCTACGATGTTTTGTCAATTTTTTCCACGATGCTACAGTAGTGAACGACATCCTGTCGGCGGATTTACGCATTTTTTCTTGTTGCTACAGTGCTACAGGATTCAGTGCTACAGTGATTCCGTCCGCTACAGTAACGTTCTGCTATAGTGATTCCGTCATGAATAGTGACCAACGTTACAATACTGACCTTTTTTTTATATTTTTCTTTATTTTTTAAATACTATTTATTTTACACCCAAATATATTATATTAAGCTCAAATATCATCCATAAAATCATCATATAAGGGAAAATAAATATGTAAATATTTTACTTATCAGAATTTTTAATGGGGAAGATTGCTTAGGCATTGATTCTTGTAATGTTAATCATGCTGTATTAATAGTGAGATATGGTTCGTTTGGTGCTGGTCGTGATTATTGGATCATGCATAAATGTGCTAATAACCAATCTACACTATTTGATTGATTTTGAACAGTTCTAATTTAATTTCGTTTTTATATTTTAATTAAATTTTTATTTTAATATGTGTAAAATTTAAAATAAAGACAATATTATTAACTCACTTCTTATAAAAATGAATTCATTATTTAAAAAATCACAAATTAAAAATTTTAAATTTAAACTGTTCAGATTAAATTTAAACAGTTTAGATCACATCACTAAGATGTGAAATAGGAGATCACTGTGATGAGAACCAAAGTGGATCACATAAGTTATCTACATTCAAAGGAATTTTTATACCTAAATTATTGTGGATCCCAAAGCTATTCACATAAATAGTACACAACAGATTCTGAAGTTATCTACACAAAAAATAATTTGTCATCTTAACCTAAGCTTGTCATTGCATGTATTGTATGCCTTGATTGCCAAGTTATATGATGTGCTTTGAATATGTGATCACTTGTTCGTTTATACCTATGACCATGAGTATGATATATATGATGTGATCTTATACGATTTAAAGTTCATGACAATTGTTTTAGAAGAAAGCATGCTTGAGTTTATGAGATGGATTCGAAACTACTAAGATTCTCCTTATCGAATCACACCTCTCCTTACCTAACCACCATTGGTACTATGATCTAAAAGGAGAAAATGCATGAAAAATGAGAGGGTAGATTTCCAAGGTGATTGGGAAATTATGTGATGACCATGAGAAAGATTAAAGAATAAGTTCCATGAACTTTTGGTAAGTATTTTTGAGATGTAAATATAAGGTAATAAAGATGTTTTAAGGATGCCCAATGATATCAATAATGTTTTTATGATTTGTGAATTATTTTATGACAAGTATGATGCAATGATAGTATGATTTTCATGTCGGGAAAAGTATGCTTGAAAGCATGTTCCTTAATGAAAGTCCACATAAGGGTACACATCATCAAAGCAAGCCCAAGTCCAAGCAAGAGGGAGCGCTGGATCTGTCTAAATTCAAAAGCCTATCAAATAACCAACGAGGTTTGGCATAGTTGGTTAAGGTCTTGTCATTCCGATTATAAGAGAGTGTGTTCGAACTCTCTGATTGATGGGAATACCTCATTGGTAGGTGATTTCATAAGTCCCTTATAAGCGTTCGAAGAGCCCTGAGGCCGTGTCCTGACCTTAGTAGGGGACTAGTGCCGAACCTACCTAAACTTTTTCAGTATAAAAAAAAAAAAGGCCTATCAAATACATTTTAGGATATGTTCATTTTAAAAACAAGTATATATTCACTCTCCGCACACTACGTGACATGAATATAGTTTAATGTTTGAAATATTGGAAGAAACCTTATAACCACAAAGACAAAATTACATAATGAAAATAATATAGTGAGATATATAAATAAATTACATCTCCCCAAATTGAAGGACGTGTTGCTGAAAATTTTCAGTGGAATTTCTCTATTTGCATGTTCATGAAAGGAAAAATCCCATATAAAGCTACCTAAAATATAAAAATTCTAAATTAAGCTGATAAATTCAAAAAATCATTAATTGAGTCATTAACCTAATTTGTGATTTCAAAATATAGGTATAATAACTTTAATATCCTCTACTCTCTTCTCTCCCCTCTTAAGAGTTTTATTGTTCTATGACTTTAATGTTTTATAAATCAATATTAATATAAAATAAAATATGATTCACTAAATCAAAGGATTTTTTTTTATATTCTAAAAGGATAATCAATAAAAATTTAAGAAAAAAATGAATAATTTAAGAAATTAAGTGGAGAGAAACATTACAAAAAAACTGTAAATTTCTGACAGAATTTTCCACGAAAAAAACTTTCATGGCAAATTCCATCAAAAACTTTTCTGATGGAATTTTTGATTAAATTTTTTCCGTGGCGAATTTTCAGTGGAAAAATTTAAAAAACATTATTATTTAATTAAATTGAATTTTTTTAAAAATATTTTTATAAAATTTATTAGTTAATAATTAATAATTTTAAATTTTCCAATCATAGGTTTTGGTTGCAAAATAGTCATATAAAAATCTATTTATAAAAAATAAAATTTATTAGTTATTAATTAATATTAGTAAAAAAATATTAGTTAATAATTATTTATTAGTTATTAACTAATGTTTATAAAAAAATTAATTTTAGAAATTAGACAAAAATATACTCATATAAAATTTATTTAACATGTAAAATTTTTTATTTTGAAGTTAATTTATATTAAAAATTATAAGAACATATAAAATTATTTTATATTATTATTACATTTATATATAAGAAACAAATATATATTTATAAATAATTGATTATATAATAAGACTATATATATATAATTGTGTAATAATAAAACACCAAAGCAGTTGAGCCCATCCAATAAGTCATCGTGCGTGTACGGACAAGGTCGTGGGTTCGAATTAAAGGAAGGCAATTTGAGTTGCATTTTCAGGAAAAAAGAGGTTGTAACAAGTGGCGGAGCTGGGTGCCTCCAACAAGGTGGAGGCCGTCGGAGTTGCCACTTGGCTTTTTAAAATTTAAAACATAAATAAGTTTGCGACGGAATTTGCAAATTGTGAGGGAATTTTTGACCGAACTGTATTTCGTCGGAAATTTGCGACAAAATTAATTCCATCAGAAATTTTGTTGAAAATTTGTGACGGCATCTGAATTCCGTTGGAAATTTGTTTGTCATGCTATTACTAGTGACGGAATCCATTCCGTCGGAAATCCTTTTCTATCTAAAATCCTTCAGAAACTCTGAATTCTGTCGAAAATTCTATCGGTAATTCCATCAGAAATTCAATATTTTTTTGCAGTAGAAGTGGGGAGAGATGTTAATACAGACACCCTTTTCCCATACTGGACACATGTCAGGATAGTGTCATTGATATCAATTTAGTGTTTTATTAGTTGAAAAATCAATTAATTGATATTATTGATAACAAATAAGTATGAGTTTTTTTTTAAATAATGTATTTATTTTTATCAAGTGAGACAAAAACGAAAAATAAAAAAGGAAAGCATAACTCATGCCAATTTCAATTTGCAAAAATCAATTGAAATAAAAGTAATTTATCCAACGTTAATTTAAACAAACTCTAAGTTAGAGCTAGGAATGTGGGCCAACCCATGGGTTGCGGGTTGGCCCGCACCAACCCGAGGGCTATACGGTGAGGGCCTGTGTGGCCGGCACTTCTGCGGGTTGGCACTAACCCGCAGTGTGTGGGTTGCAGGCCAGCCCGCGGGCCCGCATTTTTTTTTTGAAAAAAAAATTATTATTTTTTAAAGAAGATCGAAAATATGAGACACATATATATGAGTCATTAAGTTTATTTTTCTAGCATTAATCATTTCTCTTATAAAAATTTAAAAATATAATCCACAATTCAAGAGATAAAGTTATCAAATTTGTCAAAATTTATAAACAAAACACAAACTCATCCTCAAGCAACCAAGATATAATAATTTTGTTTAAAGAAGAAGGGAAGAGTGGAAAATTTATAAGTTTTGTAAAATTATTATATGTAAAAAAAAAAAGAAAATTTTGCGGGTCAACCCTCCAACCCGCGGGCTATTCGGTGCTGACCTGTGCGGCCACCATTTTTGCGAGTTAAGATTTTCCCAACCCTAACCCGTAAAAACCTGCGGGCTAGTGGGTTGAGCCCACGGGTTGGGCCCGTATTACCGACTCTATTCTAAATAATTTTCTCTAACACATAAATATTTTTTAAAATAAATTATTAATATTAATAATTTATTTTTTATCATAGGTGTGTAAATTTGATTTCCGTCTAAGATTATTTTAGATGAAAATATATTAAATGTACCTAAAATGTTATAAAATGCTTTATATATGAAATATAGAACTTTAAACAAACATTATATATGAAACAAATGTATTAAAATTTATACTTGATATATTTATTAAGAAAATTTTTCATGTTAATAAAATGAACTCTTGTTTAAAACTATCATACGTTTTTGTTGTTACGGTGGTAGTTAATATATTTCTTATCAGAAAATGATAGTTAATATATTTAAATTATAGATAAATTAAATTTTGTTTAATTGTGTATAAAAAATAATTAGTTAATATGTTTAAATTATAGATGAATTAAATTTTGTTTAATTGTGTATCAAAAATAAATTGTGTTTTATTAAATACTAGTATTGACATATATATATATATATATGTTTTGAAAAACATAAGTTATAGTCTTATAGAGTAATGAAATTCTTTAAAGAGGAGAGAGGAGAGGGCATTAAAGTCATTTTACCTACATTTTGAAATCCTAAATTGGGTTAATGACTTAATTAGAGATTTCTTGAATTTACCAACATGATTTATGATTTTCCTATTTTAAGTAGCTTTATATGAAATTTTCCCATTATGAAATAAAGACATGGATAATATTATAAGAACAGATTTGTTTTTTTAGAAACCCCATGGTTTTACCATAAAAAAGGAAAATAAGTGACAAAAAATTGCAAAACCATATTACACTATAGATCTAATATATGTTCAAATCCTTGAAAGGAGGAGGAGTTATGCCCTGTTTGGTACGCTTAAATTGAGGTGGGTAGAAATGGAAATGGAATTCATATCCATGCTGAAGTATGTTTGGTATGATGGAATTGGCCTCTATGGAAGAGCCAATTCCATCAAATTGATGGAATTAAGCTTCCATCATATATCCCATGGAATTGTAACAAATTCCATGGAATTCTCATTTTACCCTTAAGATTTATAATTTCATATGATCATTTCCATCTATTACCCTCCACTACCTTTAAACAAAAATAAAAAATTGAAGGACATTTTGGTATTTTTATACAAAAATTAGATCTCATTTCCATGACATACCAAACATACTTTTAGTCCACATTTCCATTTCCATTTCCATATCCATTTCCATATCTATTTCCATCAAAATCAATTCCAGCGTAGCAAACGGGACCTTACCAAATACTTCCTGTGAGGCTGAATTGGAACCCAAAATTGAGAGATCTTCTGCACATCTCAAATGAACCTTCTCCCCATGTAAGTAATTTTTTTTTCGGTCACAAAAATAAAGCATGACATATAACACCGACATGTCAGTAAAAATAAAGCATATACCTAAAAAAAACTTTTTTATTGTATGCCATATTTCCCTGAGATTTTATGTAACACCTCAAATTTTATATACATTAAATATATTATAATTATTTAGAAAATTCAATAAAATGGTGAATATTCATGAATTTAGATGAATTTCATAAATGTTCAATTTCATGGGAAACTGGGCAAAAATAATTATGGAATTAATTTGGGTAATTTAAAAAGCCCAATATTAAGGTCCAAAAATGAAGGAATATTTAAAAAAATATTTGGTCCAAAAATATATGGAAATTGGCCAAAGAAAAATAAGAGAAGAAATTGAATTAGAAAGGTAATGGCAAAATCGTAATTTTGCCAAAATAGCACAAAATAAATTATTTTTCAATTAATTAAGGAAAATAAAGATGAAAAATATATTTAGAATATTTTGGTCAATTTTCACACTAGACTCATATAACCCCCAGAAACACTATAGGAGTGTCTGAATGGCACCTTTGGCATTGTAGGATCGAATATGGAGCTCGAGTTGTTGGCACGCTTTACAAGGCACACGTCTCGAGGCGAAAAAGGGTTAAGGTAGGGAACTTACCTCTCCTGCATGTATTTGATATTTGTGTTAGTGTGTTGATACATGTTATTTCTTTGCTTGATTATGTGAAACATGTATGAATGATTTGAAGCTATGTTTCAATTTATACTATGCCCATAAGTATATTGTTCGAAGCAATAAGCTTACAGATTTTTCATTGTGTGAGCATGAGTTATGTGATGCAAGCATGTTATGTATTAAACATTTATTATACATGCATATTGGTATTGTTTTCCTACTGAGATTCTCTCAAATATCATCCTCCTCTACCAACAATTCAGACAGGTGAAGACAAAATGTATGCTGAGAACAAAGGAAAGAACCGTATGAGGAGATTGCGGTAGTGGAATAAAGAAGAGAAGATGTCTCCGTTTCACTCGGACAGGTTCAGACACCCTTGTAGCGCTGTGCGACTACATTGATGGTAATTATTATACACGAACCCCTATGGGGAATTTTTGTAATCAAACACTTTTTATCAGTATGTTTATGCTATTCCTGTGTTGCCCACCGAACCGCATATCATTTTCCGCGAATACTCTGGTAAAGGTGAAATTAAAATAAGAGTGTGACATTTTACAATTTAAGAAATATTTTACAGATATACTTTGGTAAAGCTTTTAAAGAGTAATGCAAAAAATTTCTATATGGATTTAAAAATAATAGAAGTTGAATGCAAGATAATTCAACAACAATAAACTAAATTGTAAATTAATTGAAATTAAATTAGATGTCATGAACAACTTTTGTTGGTAAATAAGTGGATTAGAGATTGCAAATCATTAATAATGTGTCATTAGTGCTATTAAAAGTATTTTGCAAATACAATTTTCAATAGCCATTAATTACATAAATGCTGCAAATCTTATACAATGCATTAATTATCTTTAAAAGTGGAAATCATAGTTAATAAGGCAAAAATGGGAAATACTGATTGTTTGGCCCGATTTGGCCCATACGACCCATTTTTAATTGGACCGAGTTTTACAAAATTTCAAGAATATAGTTGATGATTGATGGTTGGTTGGTTGATGATTTGTTGATTAGTTATAATTTTTTAAATTTGAAAAAATATATTTAAATATCAAATTTGACTAAACTCACGGATGTGATCCCTGACTTGTTCTTTCCAGCGCTGCGCACCTTCATTATTTTCTTCCTCCCGTTTTGACCAAGCATGTCTTCTATATTTTTTTGGGAAAATGACACATAGGTCCTAAGAACCAAACAAAACAATAAAAAAGTCCCTGAGAAAAGTTAAAGATCAGAAAAATTCTTAGGAACTTTTCTGTGATTATTTTCCAAAGTTCACTAGTACAAAAATAACTTTTTAGACCAGTTTAAGATGAGGTCTTGATAAAGCAGGTCTAAAAAGTTTTATACTTTTTAGATCGGTTAAGAAACTGGTCTTAAAGAAAATTTTTTAAGACAGTTGTATTAGAAACCGGTCTTAAAAATATACTATTTTAAGACAGATTGTCATGACCACCAGTCTTAAAAGACCTCTTTTTAAAGCACTACAGTAACACTTTTAAGACCGGTTGTCCATACAATCGGTCTTAAAAGTTTTACTTTCAAGACCAATTGTCGATACAATTGGTCTTAAAAGTTTTTACTTTTAAGAATCGACAACCGGTCTTGAAAAACTTTTCAAGACCGGTTATTTATACAACCGGTCTTAAAAATATTTTTTTTTATGTTGTCTTTGATTATGTTAGTATATTATAACACATATCATAGAAGCTGCTTTCAAGGCCATACTTATTAAGTGCAAAGTTGAAATTTAAGTGACAAGTCCCCATATTCAAATTATACATGCCATATATATATATGGAATTTGTTATGCAATCAACAGCTACCTTATAACAAAATAAATGTTGTTATAAGATGTGTTCATTTTCCTTCCACTTACCATTTCCTTTTCCTTTAGCTTTCTCATTAGGAACTTGTAACATAACATGCACCTTCATCATGCAATGTGTTGTTTAACACTATCATGCATTGACTGTAAAACACATAGGCTAATGGATATCTCAACCAAGTTCACATGTATAAATGCATGATTTCACATGATCACAAAAACAACAAACATGACAATTCATGCAACCAACAAGTTTTGCAGAAAAGTCGAGAGAAGAAAAATTTCTCAGTATATACAGAAAATTCCTTAGTTTTACAAAAACTCATTATTGTTGTAAGAGCTCATAAATGAATTCAGCACAACAATTACGGATGAAATCAATATCTTCTTCTCGAAAGGGGTCAGCAAGATTAAATATTTGTAACCCCAAAGCCAAACAAAATATTAACTTGCTAACTTAAAAAAGAATAAGAGTAATACAAAATTTTTGAAATATACATTTACCTCTTGAGTAAATTCTGTAATGCCTAGAGTGATAATATTATAAATGTGTCTCAAAACATACAACCCACATAAGTTGGACTCCGATGGTTGCCTACGGCTGTAAAAAATAACATGATATCATTAAAACAAGTATAAAAACATAGTTTATTGAATACATTCTTAAAACAAACTAATATGTACTAATATTTAGCATGATCCATGTAGGGTCTTTTATGTCACGAATATGCTTACCACAACCAGCATGTCGGAATGTCCTTATAGCCCTATCATCAAAATCACAAAGGTTACTTATTTTGCACAAATTCCATGAAGTGTCAACAATAGGCAATGCAAGAAAACTTATGAGTTCATGGTCTTCTTAAATTCATTTCCTAGTTTGTAGTGGAGGGAGCATAAGATGATGACTGTATAACTCTTATTGCATAGAAGAACCAATTGTCAATGATCCCTGAAAAAAAAAGGATGACTATATATTAAACAAATATAAAGCATTATATGTATTATGAAATATATATTTGTTTCTTACCCATGCATATATGGAGCCAAGAAACACTCAATTGCGGTTTCACTAAGCCTATCTGATATGTATGGATGTCTGATAGTAGCAGTAGTCCTTTTGTCGTGGAGTTGAACTGGGCATAGGAATCCAAATTTATCGCTTATGCCAAAGGAAGCCAACCTACGATTCATGTACCTACAATAATGCAAGCACACAAATCAAAGTTTAATTGCGTAATTTGTAAAATATTTACTTCCAATTGAAGAAGATACTTACATTAAAACTAGTTGGACAATCGAAATCATAAGTTGTTGTTTAGGAGCTACTTGAGACATTAAATCATCCCTCTCAAGATAGCATTGCACCCCTGACTTGCCAACAACTGAATTCGTAGGCCAATTTCTTGTTTGAAAGGATGTATCATATGCCATCAAAATCACTTGTTGCATGATATTCAATGGAGGCTAAGAAACTTCTTGAGTGGAAGGAGGTGTAGTTAGGGCTCTGATCATGGTTTCCTCAGCTCGATTAGAAACAAGGTTCTTTGGCCACAAGATGAAAGAATTTATGGCATTTCTCACAATCTTAAAGTCATCAGTAAGGATAGGGAGAGGTTCATTTGCAACGATCACCTCTTCAACTGTCACTCTGACTTGATCATCTTTTATTTGTTGATGGCGGATAACTGGTCCCAAGTTGTGCACGATCCCTATGCAACTAATCATCTCAGAGGATCCTCCACAAATAGGTCACAAGGCTCACAAATTTCTTTTCCAGGACCCTCTGATGACTGACCAATATTGCAACAACTCCCTTTAGTGCTCTGTTTAGGGTTTAGGGTTTAAGGAATATGCCTAGGGTGCACTGATATCTTGTCTTGTGTTCACTATGATAATCATTTCCTCCTTCATCTTACTCATTATTTCTTCAAATCATGCATTAAATGATGCTTCCGCCTTTGCCCTTGCTTCCGTCCTCATAATGGCCAATATATGCTCCATCTTCTCCTTAGTCACCATGCTTGAGGAATGGCCGGGGGGCGCTCCAAAGTAATCCCTTATGCCTACCCCTCCTCCACTCCCCTGACACGGCCGAGATGCTCATGTTTTTCTATAGCAACGATTAGGATATCATTCCTCCCATCTGACCTAAATGATCCCTTGACTTGTTTTTTTAAAGCTCCTCCTGTAAGGCACAGATGACAAACATTTGTAATGAAATTTATTTACTAAATAATTAATAACAACGACAATACTTACAATTTTTTTACCAACTATACGAGATTGTTCACTCGTATAAGACCCGCTTCTCTTTTGGTGAGTGAACTTCCATTTTTCTTCGCAACATATCGATGATGGTGGAGAAAGAAGAACAGAAGGATCAGATTGAGTTTCTTTTTCCAATCTCTTCAGTTTGGCTGCCAACAAGTCTTTTTTAGCCTTTGTATAACCCCCACTAGACATTATATGGGGGCAATCATTCTTTTTACCACTTTCTTATGCCTTTTGCCCTTTTTCCTGTGGATTAAAAATCAAAATTAAGATTACAATCAATAAAGACAATTCATAGTAAATCAAATGCAAAATAAGTCAATTCACCAATGCTTCTAGAGTAGTCTAAAGTTGTCTAAATTCTTGTCAAGTGTATTCGTTAATATAAGAATACTTGTCGCACAGATTAGGACGAGACTGACCTTCTTTCACCTCGATATACACATAATTGTTGGGTAGATTTGTCTTAAATTTCCTCCAGTATTCATCACAATATGTTAATGTCCTCTTATACAAGATGCCACTCTGAGGAACATCGTATGGGAGTTGTAATGCATGCATTGGATAGTTAGTGACAAATTTGATAGTTAGTGAGGGCAATCATTTTATACCTGGATAGTTTCCCAAATATGTTGCTTCAAACGTTCATCCACATTTCTCCACTCCTCTATCAAGATGCTAGGCTTGTTGGTGCTAGGAGGCTAACAAAACTCCTATACCAGCTTGCATTAGGCCTGATTGGTTTCTAATATCTATTAAACTCAGTCAGAATAATTTTTCCAGTATTCCAATTGAGGGGAATGTCTCTCAATCGGGTGCCTCTTTTACCCCTTCATATGGGCTAGTTACGGGGCTCACTTTGATTTTGGCTCAAAGCATTGATATGCTTGCTTTGATTAACACTAGTTGACTCCAGAGTGCCCTAACTAGGACACCTCATTATCCTCACTTGAAATTGAATGAGTTAATTTATATTCCTATATGGTCATGACACTTTAAATTTCAACCTCCAATTTTCATTTCAAGTACTATATTAACATTCTAGACTTTGTTATATCCTTGATTCTATAACTCTTTATTGTTGAATTATAATGTGAGTTATTCTATTTTGCCTCCCCAAGGTTTCTTCCTTAAGCTCCTCCTTCCCACGTCTCTCTTCCGTTCTTTACCAACGTCGCTGGTGGACATAGGGCTATAGTGGATTGCATTCCCTCATTGCCGCTAATCGAGGGAAGGGTTTACAAGAAGCTTGAGTATCATATTTCAGAGTTGAAATTAGGAGCAAACTGAAGTGGCCGTGGAATATTTAGGTCACTTTTAAGACCAGTTATTTTACAAACCTTGTCTTAAAAGTAATATTTTAGACCGGTTATTCAAAATAACCGGTCTTAAAAATAATAGATTTTTTGGCTCTTTTTTTAGACCGATTTTTAATAACAACCGGTCTTAAAAGTTTAATATTTAAGATCGGTTGTGCTTTACAACCGGTCTAAAAAATAATAAACATATTATTTTTTTAATTGCTTTTAATTCAGATAATATATTAGACCTGCTATATTTAGAACTAGTCTAGAAAATATATTACAAATATTTATATTTTTAGACCAGTTGTTTTGATAACCGGTCTAAATAGTATATTTTAGACCTTGTTTTAGTAGAACCGGTCTTAAAAGTTTATTATAATTATAAAAATGTCACCAGTCATATTTTTAAGACCTTATCCATTATAACCAGTCTGAATGTGCATATCTACAATCCCTTTTCTGTACTAGTGACGTCAAATCACAAAGTTGCCCTTAATTCATCAGTCATTTTATAGTTGATGACAACTTCATTAGTCATTTTCACAACATGCTTTTATGCAATAAATTAATTTGAAGTTTGCCAAGTTCGTACATTCACAATTGTCATTGCTTGTAATAACAACTGCTTGAGTGATTTTTTAAACATTATTTTTGTTGCCTAAATGAAATGAACTTTTCCAGAACTCCAAATATGACAACTGCATATGCCTTATTTAACAATTGGTATTGCTTGTATTTATAACATATTTAGTCTTTTTTACAACATATGTTTTAGGTCATAATGAAACTACATTTTTAACAACTGTTCATCACTACAAATTGCTTAGTTTACAACTCGTTAAGCATGTTTTCACAATATTTTGAGTCATTTTAACAACTTCTTTTTCATGTCTGAACGAAACTATCTTTTTACACATCTCCAAGTTCAACACTAAAATTTCCTTAGTTTACAACTGGTTAAGCGTGTTTTTACAACATATTGAGTCGTTTTTACAACTTATTTCTCAGGTATGAATGAAACTACCTTTGTTCACATCTCCAAGTTTAATACTGCAAGTTGCTCAGTTTATAGCTTCTAAGGCGTGTTTTCACAACATCTTGAGTCATTTTTACAACTGATTTTTTATGCCTGACTGAAATGACAAGTTTCAAAATTCCAACTTTCACAACTGCAAATTGCTTTTTTAACAACCGGTGATGCTTGCTTTTACAACATTATGAGTCATATTTACAAGTGCTTGAGTCATATTTACAATAGTATGACTCATATTGCATTTTATCTTCTCCACCATTTAAAAACTTCCCCCCACATGAAAGAAACATAATACATTCTTTCTTGAACTAGTTCCTATCTTTCATGACAATCTGCAACATGAGCTTCCTATTAACAATTGCCACAACAATATTAACAACTACAAATGCACATATTAATAACACTTTTTTTTAATATCATATAAGCATTTTGTAATCAAAGAAACCACAATTACATTCAATCATTCCCCCTTTAAACAAATTCATCCCTCTGTTACCTTGCCCAAAAATAGAGCATTCCCTTTATTATATTGCCCAAAAATATATTACAGGTTTTGCATTAACAACTACAACAATCATACTAACAACACTTTTTTTTCATATTAGCATTTTCACAGCAAACAACCACTATCACATTCAACCATTCCCATTTAAATTAAAACACAACACTCCCTCTGTAACCTTATTAGCCTTGTGAAATTCATATCAAAGTGGCACATTTAAACTTAATTGATCACACTTTTTGATTGATTAATGGATATATGGGGATTTAAGTGTAAACAAAATGAGCCTAATGAGTATTTGATTAAAAAGGGAATAATTCTTTGATTAAATGTGAATATTTTGATATCATTCATCACCTTTTGGTTTTTATAGACTTTCTTTTTTATAGGATAATATTTGAGGCACACAAAGAGCCATTGGGAGGAAGAGTAGAACACCACTGCAACCTGGAGAAAAGCTAGAAGAGTTAAAGAAAAATGTTTGGTTGCAGCCAGAAGACCTCTAGAAGCTTTTGGGCCGCAGCCAAACTACGACAAAAGCATGACAAAAGAATTTTGGTAGCATTTAATAATTTCTTGGCCGCAACCAAACATTGGCCAGAAGGTTTTTGGCCGTGGCCAAGATAATTTTGGCTGCAGCCAACCACAAGACAGAAGCTTATGGGCTGCAGCCAAGAATTTTCTGGCCGTAGCTAAAAAACTCCAGAATGCAATTTGGCCGCAGCCAAGGAATTTCTGGTTACAACCAATGCCCGTATCAGCAGCTGTGTGTTTTGATTTCTGGGTCTTTTAAAAGGATGGATTCAGGGAGCTGAAAGGGAGTTCGACATTCTGAGGTTTGGAGAGGTGGTTAGAGAGCAATTGCCAGTTAAGGAGTGGAGCTTCTCAAGGAAAATCAAGTGGGGATTGAAGATTTGAAGAGATTCTGACTCAATTTTTCTTGGTTTTGCTGAATTCATTCCCTTTCTTCTTTTTGTTTCAAATATGGCTATAATAATAGTGTATACTTGTGATTCTTTATTAAGCATGAGTAGCTAAGATTTTTGTTCTAGGATTGTTTTGAACATTTGTATGGATTAAACTTGAATCCTCCTCTCCTTTAGTATCTAATGGCATATATATGTTGATTTTACCTTGTATTCAATGTTATTTGTGACAGGCCATCACTTTAGATGATTTGTTCAATTAAATTAAAATTGAGAGTTAATTTAATTGTAGAACTTTAGTAAAATTATGATAGACTTGAAGTTTGGAAATTAAATGGATGGTTTGTTAGTAACATAAAAATATAGTTACTAGCCTAGCAATGTCAAATTAATGTTGGTATTTAATGAATATTTTCTCTTAATAGCAACAAGAGATTGTGCATGTTAATTGAAGATATAAAGTTGGTTTTGACTTGAGAAAGCTTAATCAAATGCTTGTGAACCTTAGACTAACATATATATATCTCATCGAAATACTCTTGGAGAGGAAAATCATTAAGTTTTATGAAATACAAAGGGGATAAATAATCCTAGGCATATTACAATCATTAAAGTCACAAGAATCAGTTTTTCGTTCAGTAATTCTTAGTTTTAGAACAAAATATCTCTTGAAATTTCTTTTTCTACACCAACAACATGTTTTGGCTCAACTTAATTGAATTCACCAAACCTATTGCTTAACTAATTTGTTATTCAAATCTTTGAGAAAACTATCTTACTTATCACTTTATTACTTGACGCGATCCATGCACTTGTGGTAGCGAACAAAACTTTCCCAAAAATAGAGCACTATAACATTCACACAATCCAACCACAGTGAAACCCTAACTTCAATAGTCAAGATTATATCTTTAGCAAAATCTTTGCATTACTTATCTACCTTTTACCACTTAGTCCATTATTGAGCCCAAACTTCAACTTTTCACTAACCCCTCAATCTCAATTCAGCCAACGAACACATAGGAAAAAAAAATCAGTTCACAGTTCTGACTCTACCACATCACAATGGAGTCTTGAGCAGTGGAGGAGCGACGGACGATGCAAAAGCAGAGCAGAACGAGGAGAGAGAGAGAGAGAAATAATAGAGAGTTTTAAATTTTTGAGGGCATCTTTATTATTTAACTTTGAGAAATAATCACATGAAAGTCCCTAAAGACTTTTCTAATCTTTGATTTGTCTCTGGGACTTTTTTATTGTTTCATTTGATCCTTGAAACCTATGTGTCATTTCCCCTTTTGTCCACCTTTGAGTAGGGATAACGATGAAACCTTGTTCTAGAGTATATTAATAACTCTATAAAATAATAATCACGTGTGTACGAAAATCAAACCATTATGTTTTTAGAATTTGATGGTATTTTTGCTTTTTTATATGTAATTATATGTTACATAGGGGAGGCACATCGTGGTATTTTTTTTTTTTTTTTGTCTTTTGTTCACAATTCAATTGTATTGGGGGTTAGGGGGTCGCTCTCGCTGCATGGAAAGCTTTGCCTTCCCCAGATAACGACGAAGACAAGAAGATTGCAGCAACTCACTCACTTATCGATTGCCAACACGCACACTCTCTCTCTCTATTCTTCTTCCTCCCTCTATATTTGTCTGCTTCCAAATTTATTCATGAGGAAACCATTTAGCAGGTTATAGTTCCCCTCAATTTTTATTTTAATGCATTTTTTATTATTATAACATCATTTAACTTTGCTGTGTTAGTATTATTGGCCTCCTATACAAGGGGATAAATATAGTGCTAACATAACAAAGTTACCGGGGCTAACGATATTAATAGAACAAAGTTAAAGAATTTAATGAAGTTAAAAAGGTATAGGTATAAAATAAAAAATTGAACAAAAGCACATGTACCCTTTATCTCATATTTTCTATACTTTTCGTCTCTTTTGATTTGTGTACACGACTAGGAAAGGGAATATCTCCATTTCTCTTGCCTTCCATTTTCACTCCACTTCTTATTTCTTTTTCTTTTTTTTTGATTGAATCCACTTCTTATTTCTATTGTTACATCAACTTTGAATGATTGAGTTTTGTTATTATATAAAAATACTATTATAATATCAAACAACAAAAAAATGCATACACAAATAAATTTTAATTCTTAAAATTGGATGTAAACAGTTCACATTGGTTCACTTTTATTAAATTATTTTATATTTTATACTTTTTGTAAGATATTAAATCTTTATTGTCCAAAATTAATCTAACAATGGAGCTACGCAGTACCACCTATACCTGTGTATATATATAATTTAAGGGGAAATCACATTCAAATCATTCTGAAATACCCAAATAATCTAGATTCAGGGCTATAGGAACCTATCGCCCTATAAATATTATATGGCCTCAGCATTAACATCGAAATATGATATTTCTTACCTAGTCAATTCAATAACATTGGGCCTGTCAACCTATCCGATAAGGAATAAGGAAGGATAATGTATTCTAAATCTTGTAGGCTGTGACATATTATTTTCTTTTGCTGTGAGCACGATTCAAGCTTCGTGTCATAGTAAATTCAAAATCTTATGGTTTTGATGATAATTGTTATTCATTAGATGATAATTTTCTCTTAAAAAATATTATCATCTGGTGTTTAAAATCTAGAAAATTCAAAATATTTAATTGACCATCACCCAAAAAAAAGTTAGGTAATTATTTGTTAATAGAAAAAGGTGCATATATATGTATAATACAACAAGAAAGTATAAAAAAAAATTATTTTTTAATCTTTTTTAACAATAATAAAAGCATAAATTACGAACAAATTAACGGATGAAACAAACAAGAATATAGGGTTTAATGGGTTTATTGTTAAAAATATAAGTAGATTTTCTTTGAATTCAAAAGGATGAAATGTAGAAGTTCAAAATCAGTTGGTTTCTAAGAGAGGAACCTCTCCTTTTTCCCGTCTCATCCTATTCCCTCATCTTCCTTTTCCAATTGTAAGATCAACAGTTGAATGGTTTAAATTTGGTTTTATACAAATTTTTTTATTTCCTTTATTGTACCATTAAATTATTCATATCAAAATTTAGCAATTTAAATTTAATAAATTATTTTTATTTTTATAATTTAACATTTTGATAATAATTTCATGAAAAATCAAATGTGAAATCACACCCACGCAAGAATAGTTGATAAATTTTAGAAAGGGTGCAAAATCTTAGAATTAATGGGTAAAATATCAAAATTTACCCTTCTCGTACATGCCATTTTCGACAAAGTGAGAACACAAACCAATGAGTTATTTGAATTATTGCCCATTTCTTTCAAACTAGTAAACTTGCAATTTAACAGTAAATTAAAATGATAATTTTTTGCTTGTTGCCTTCATTATCATTTCTTATAACTGCTTAAACTATTGAAAATTTACGAGGTTATAATCTGATATATGATTTTATATATTATTTTTCTCATCGAATGCTTGTAATTTCCATTGATTTAAGGAGTCGAGCCCATCGCCTATTTCGTGTGTGTGGGAATGATTTGAATACTAAAGCTTGGGGAGATGATACTGGAGATACCATGATGTTTGATTTGAATGGATGGCTGGATAAGGAGAATGAATATGCTAGAATAATGATAATCCTTCAATCCTAAATGTAGTACTTACACTACAAATTAGATTCTACGTTTAAGATAGGAGGTAGTATAAGAATTGAACCTAATGCTCAGACTAGTTCAACCGCTTATAGCTTTAATAAATCGTAAAATTGCCCTTTAACCCTTTATGACAAATTATTGCTTTGTAATTTGCCTACACTCATTGCGCGGAAACAAGAATATCAGAGGAGTAAGAGATTCATATATTACATAAAGATAAATTAAAGAGAGAGATCTCTTGCATGAAAATTGAAAAAGGTGCAGTTAAGTTTTTTTATGACAAATTATTATTTCTTATTACTAGGATAAAATTACTCAATTTACATGTCCTAATAAAACTGTTTTTATTTAACTTATATTTTAAATTCTTTTTAACTTTTACTAGTCACTATTGATGTTTATTATTTTCTAAAATTTACTTTAAATTATATCAAATTTCTTTATTTTTTGGTTAGGTATAATTTTTTTAAAAAAATTATTAATTACATCTAAATATGTCAGTTCTATGAGGATGATATGAATATAAGGGTGAAGATAATGATTCAAATAGGAGAGAAAAAAGAAGGTGGCTCCGAAATTGGATGACGAGTTTCTTTTAAGGAGAGGGGCAACACTTGATCTCTATGTTTGACCCCGCGTGTGTGTGTGTAGATGAAGAAGAAAGCAACAACATTTTCATTATCAGAATTCAGAAAGCACATTAAAGTCCCTGGTTCCGGGCATCCATTGAAATTGGAAAAATATAGAAAAGATTAACATGGCCCGGAAGCATGACACCCAAAATATAGGATTAAGGTGCAAAAATACGTATGAGATTTTTCTAAAAACGCGCCTAACAACAAATGTTTTTTTTTTGGTAAAAATAACTATGAACTTCCAAAAAGTTGCAAAATACACATTGATTATTACTTGATTATTTGTTTGAATTTTTTAAGGGGTTAAGGAGCAAAAATACACATGAGATTTCTCCAAAATTGCATCCGACACAAATGCTTTTTTGGGGGACAAAAGTAATTATAAACTTCTAAATATATGCAAAAATACATATTGATTGTTACTTGTCCATTTGTCTGAATTTTTTAACTGAAAATGGTGACAAGAAAAAGATAAAGAGTTAAGTGGAAATTAATTTCCCTTACCTAGTCAACAAACTATTATTCCAAGTTGGAGAAATACTTACATACTCTAAGAGTACCATGTCATCTGAACTTTGTCTAGTGAAAATATAACAACTTATATTATGTTAATTTTAGTTAGCTGATTGAAAATATTCAAATTTTATCTTGCCACAAGGGGTATAATTTGAAATACACGCCGTGCCCCTATGAACATCATTCTTATGTTAAATAAAATTAAGAAGCAAGGATATGTATTTCACTTAGTTGATTATATCAATGAAACTATGTTGACGCAAAAGCAGTGACGGATAGTGATACCGTAACAGTTTATGTGAGCACATCAGACCCTAGAGAGTCATCTTTTGTCCCTAGTCAAGTCCATGCAGCGGCAGTTCAAAGTTCATAACAAGAATTGGATAAGATGTAAGTCGAAGTGAAAAGATTTGAATCCTAGAAACATAACAAAAAGATCATTCCTTGCTCGTATGGTACTGGTAAGACCGCTGGTTATGAATGAATAACTAAATAAGCAAATCACACCACACCAATTCCCACCTACGTTATTACTCATTAGCAATTAATATACCTTTTTATATACGCATTCGGATGAGTAAGTCATGCATCGTGTTGAAAATAACGAGATAACCAACAATCAATAAAGTGTGTAATTACATCAAGATTCAAGATTTAATCCTAGCTAGTAATGCTTCCGCATATTTTCCTTATGATTGAGCCGACATCCGTTACGGTCGAAATGTATAACCACAACCCACTTTATCTTTATCAGCTAGCCTCATTTGGCTTTTATTGAGATTAAAAAAAAAAACACGCCTTAATGCAAGAGGAAAAATATGCAAAATGTGAGCTAGAATCCACACCAGTTTTTATTTTCTCTCACTAGAATTCATCACAATGATGATAGGAAGGACTACAATCAACTAACATTTTAAAACCTTAGAGCAATCCTTTAATCATCTTGGGTGGTTATTTAGAATATAAAAACATCAAACAGTAGCTTCAATACATTTTCAGCTTCTAAGTTCAATCTCCTCACGCACACATAGATATATTTACATTCCTCATATATTCTAATATTTAAGCTTTCTTCCATTCTCTCTATCATGAAACCCAACGCCTCAACCCAGAATCAGAAACTCAAATTCAAAAACCCCTTGGCTTCAACGTCAACCAAGCATACATATGCTTGCCACTGCAATCTGAAAATTTCAAGATTTAAGGAATGGACTCAAACCATTTGTACCACCAACATACAATAGAATTTAATCCCATGCAACTTCAAAAGTTACAACTATATGCTTTACATATAGCTATTATTATCCCATTTATTATTTAATTTAAATGGTAAGAGGTAAAAAAAAAATGAAAGAAAGCGAGTGTCCCGGGCAGAGCATTGGTAATGGAACAGTTGTTGTTGAGCAATTTATTTGATGACGTTCTGAGAAAAATAATTAAATATATGAAAGCATGTTCCTCGCCCCGATTAATGAAATCGAACAAAGTAATCCATCAATTAAATAAAGCCGTTCCTCTCCATTTTTACAGATTACTACCAAAGCTAAATAAATTATTGAACACAGAGTTGGTTGTTGAGCAATCAATTTGATGACGTTATGTGAAAAATAATTAAATCATGTTCCTCGTACCAATTAATGAAATCAAACAAAGTAATCCATCAATTAAATAAAGCCGTTCCTCTGCATGTTTAAAAGTTTCTACCAAAGCTAAATAAATTATTGAACACAGAGTTGGTTGTTGAGAAATCAATTTGATGACGTTCTGTGAAAAATAATTAAATCATGTTCCTCGTACCAATTAATGAAATCAAACAAAGTAATCCATCAATTAAATAAAGCCGTTCCTCTGCATGTTTAAAAGTTTCTACCAAAGCTAAATAAATTATTGAACAGAGAGTTGGTTGTTGAGAAATCAATTTGATGACGTTCTGTGAAAAATAATTAAATCATGTTCCTCGCACCAATTAATGAAATCAAACAAAGTAATCCATCAATTAAATAACGCCGTTCCTCTCCATTTTTACAGATTACTACCAAAGGTAAATAAATTATTGAACACAGAGTTGGTTGTTGAGAAATCAATTTGATGACGTTCTGTGAAAAATAATTAAATCATGTTCCTCGCACCAATTAATGAAATCAATCAAAGTAATTCATCAATTAAATAAAGCCGTTCCTCTCCATTTTTAAAGATTACTACCAAAGCTAAATAAATTATTTAACAGAGAGTTGAGTCATTTGTAATGGAACAGAGAATTTCTTGTTGAGCAATCAATTTGACGCTGATTGGTCTGTGAAAAATAATTAAATATATGAAAACACCATTTGCATGTTCCACGCGGTAGATTAATGAAATCAAACAAAATATCCCAAGAACCAAATAGAGCCGTTCCTCTACATTTTTACAGATTACTACCAAAGCTTAATAAATTATTGAAACTATATAGTCATGACATGAATACAAGACTATTGGTTAAGTTGAATGACCCAAGCCAGTCGATCCAAGCACTCCATAGTATTTATATACCCACCTTTTTCTTTTTAATTATGAATGCTTAGTAGTTAGTAGCTACAAGCATTGAGGTAGCTAATTCATTTTTCTTAAATATAATGACCAATCTATTAAATATAAAAGTTAGTTTGTTGTGACTGATTTAACCTTGTCTTTGTGTCTTGGGGTCAAATGCAAAATATTTGTATCCAAGAATTGTAGTACAATGCAATACTTGAGTCATCTCACTCGATGAACCTTTTATTTTAGACTTCCTTAGGTAAAACTAAATACTATAAACATGGTTAGAAAAGGGATTTTTTTTTTAAAAAAAATTTCTCTAAATTAAAATCCATGAAACTAAGCTAATTCTATTCTTTTAGGTATTTTTGGAAAATAATGAGAACTATTAAATTGAGAGTGAAGATATGAATAATAGATGCTCTTAGTGATGAAGAAAGTGGCAATCATTGCTAGAAATTATGGCAGTTTAAATTTCATTAAGTCTCAAGAGCAACCTCAAGATAACACTTAATTCCAATATTCCCAATTGGTAGTAACTCCTACAAACATAGCTAACTACTACCTCTTGAGATATTATTTAAACCCACTTAATGTGCAATTAAAATTGGAGTGATGCAAATTGTTCTTCTCAATAGAATGTTCTAACGAACCATTCAAGAGCTAAAATCAACTATGATTACCAATCATAAACATGACAATAAGCATAATTTCATCAAGCATATCAAAAGACATATATAAGCATGAACATCAAGATACATCATCCAATTAGAATCACAATGATCAATCCACATGGACAACATAACTACAATCCAAGTCTCAAAACTACACAATAATAAACCTAAACAAGGAAATCAAATATATAGTCCAAGCACAAGATTGAATTAAAGAACTCCCCTATTTAAGCACAATTTCTCAAGCCACAAATCTCCATCACCAAGAAGCTAGAAAATTAGCCACGCATAACCAAAACCGAGTCCAACACAATCTGCCAAGCTGAATCAGACATGGAAAAGCTTGTTGGAATTTGGGTTGTTCTGCCGGAAAGCAGAGAAAAACCTATGACAATCTGGAAGGATGAAGGAGGTCAATGAAGATAGTGGATAGAGAAAGAACTGACGGTGAATATCAAAAGGAGTGGGAACAATCACCGGTGGTGACTTCCAGTGGTGAAGAACAGAGAAGCTTCCCCTCTCTCTCTCTCTCTTTGACAGCTGTGCTGAATCAGAAGATGGTGGTTTTTAGTTGGCAGAGTAGGGTGGTGGCTATAGTCAACTGGTGGTGGTGGTGTTTCTTCCCTCACCGTCAACCTTCCTCTCTATCATTCCAATCCCCAAAGAAGCAGCTCTGCCGCACCTCTTGCTGTGTTTCAACTTTGGATTCAGACGGAGTTGAGGTCGCCCAGCGGTGGTGATGTGAAAGAAGACTAAGGTTAATGGTGGGGCTCACTTCCTCCTCCTCTGGTTGCCTTTATTCCCCCTTTTTCTCTTCCACCGCACTGCCTCCCTCTCAACTTTCAGCTCCCCACTCTTCAATGTGTTGGGCTCCCTCCAATGTCGGGTCTCTCCTGCCTCAATAGATCTAGTAACAGGTCAAATTTTGTTTGACCTAGCCCTGGTCAAAATGCATGTTTTGACCAGGGACTAAAGTGAGAGGAAAACAAACTTTTCTAGAGGGACCTAAGTGAAAACTTTTGAAATGTTTTGGGGCTCAACTATAATTTCCTGAAAATCTAGGTCGTTTCTGTGATTTTTCCTAAGCCCTTTCTACTTCACAAATATGTAATTTTCAGAATTCCTAGGGCCTTTTCTTTAGTTTTTCTCAATTCTCAAAATAATTAATTCTGAACTTCCAAAATCTCCAATTTCTTCCAAAACACCTACAATGCAAAAGTAAGCACAAGGTAGCATCAAAAGTCTAAGAAAAAACTGCACAAAATAATTTACATATTATGTCTATTTTGCCCCTAATTGCAATTAATTCAATACAATTGTCCTTAACTAAAATTAGTGCTTAATCATGCAATAATGTTTCAAAAAATGCATCAGATCCCAATTTAATTATAAAAATTCACATATAAAATATGGTTCAATCAATTCCCCTACACTTAGACCTTTATACTTCTGAACAAAGGCAATTAAATACAATTTTCTATTCCAATCATCAATGCAATTGAAAGATGAGCAATTTCATAATTAGAAAGCAATAGATCAATTAATCAAATTCTTCAAGCCAATACTAGTTATAGTCAAGCAATGCAAAGAAATTAGAATACTACACAGTTCAAAATATTAGAATGAAGCACAAGAGAACTCTCAAGGTATTAGTGTTTCACTCATCTCACCTTATTTGGATAATTTCACTCTAATTCACTTAATTAACACCTTACCATAGGCTTGTAACAACTATAACATCTCCACTACTAATAGCAATAAATGTAATGAATCAAGAGGGCTTAAGTGTGTGTTTGGATTAGTTTTTTTAATAGCTTTTACGACTTACGAGATAAGTGTGTAAGAGAAATTTTGTCTCGGGTTTTGCAAACCATGGTTTGAAACTATGATTTGGAGGTTTGCCAAACACACACTAAAAGGCTTGTAATGATGGGTGAAGGCTAAATGGAATGAATTAATTAGAGAAAATAAATAGTTAATATGCAAGTCAAAGTTATGAATAAGCTCCTAACACCTAAATAACTTGAAAACTCTTGCCAATTCTTTTCCAAATCCATGAACAAATGCCTTCTTGGTATTTCTTTTGCTTTTCTTTTATCTACGAAACACTTTTCTATATATATATATATATATATCTTTTCTTTCTAATACTCTCTTTATTTTTTTTAATTCAATTCTTTTCTTCTTCTTTTTTTCACACTTCATGCTCTCTTTTTTTTTCTTTTTTTCAATTCTTTTCCTCCCCTCAAACTATACTCTTTTTGGTTTGACTTACTCTCTTTCTCTTTTTATATACATGGCATTTCAATCTATACATTTTTCACTTTCTATTGACAAATTACTTTGATTTTAGAGTACTATAAACACTATGATTAAATGACATGACATGCATGAAACATTGGAATGATTCAAAGGGGTAAGCAAAGGTAAATGAATGTAGGTTTGTGTTTGGGTGAAAGGATTTAAAATTGAATGTCTCTTTCATTTTCATAACACTAATGCAAATACCGTTTCAAAAAAGAGTATAAACAAGTTCTAGAAGGTAAAAAACTAAGTGAACATGCACACATAAAAGAATTCAAGGCTCAATTAACTTTCCAACAAGGTTTTTCTCCAATGCTCACTCTAACACAATCAATTGCATAGCAAGCTAACCACAAAAGATCTTAACTATTCCTAATGTTAACCTTACAAACACAATCAATCAAAATGTTGCAATCAATTATAAAAATGCTCAACTCTTAAAAGCATTAATGATATAGAAACTTTCTTTTCTCAAAACAAGAAGTAAGCAAAAATCTAATTACGGGTTCCTTTCTCTTCCCATTAACTTGAAAGGAAAAACATGGTTTAAAAAGTTGCCAAAACACTAGATCTCATGAAAGCTCAAAGAATTTCTCACAAATCACAGTTTCAAAGTGGCAAATGTAACCTTTTACCTCTTAAGGCATACATCAAAGCAAATTATTCTTGAAAAATTTTCTAGTTTAAGGAATTTTCTCATTTTAAAACAACTAATGGGATTCAAAAATGTATTTCCCTCCCCCACACATAATCAACACATTTTCCTCAATGTGTAAAGCAACTCTATTATTTCAACTTGTTCCTTACTGAAGTAGGAAGTTGTGAAGTCTAATTGCAATTGGAGCACAACACGTCAACATCACAAAAAGAAAGAGAAGGAGAAACATGTTATAATAACAGAGGAAATCGAGGTGAAAATGCACAATGATAATTAAGTATAGTAGTGGCAAAAAATGTAAAGTATACATAAGGGGGTTTTTATTCTAATTACTAAGTTATACTACTTTTACTTTTTCTACTGGAATGCCCTTCCCCTATACTTATCTCAAACAATCAGTCAAGCATACATAAGCACCAATCCAGGAGTACTGAAAGTAAAAGATAGTGAAAGGAGAAGAAGTAATCTGGCTTTAAGGAGGCTTTGAGGATGAATCATGGCAGAGCTTGAGGAGGTGTCCGTTGACTTGGAACTCCTTTATAGTAGTCTCATCAAGCAGCTTTACCATACCAAATGAATGCACTTTGGTGACGGTGAAAGGCCTATACCATTTTTCTTTATGCTTCCCATTCAACAACTTGAATTGAGCCTTATACAACAGCACACGATCACCTACCTTGAAGTGCTTTCTCACAATCTTATTGTCATGAAGCAGCTTGGTGTTTTCTTTATAAATGTGAGAGCTCTCATAAGCGTCCAATCACATTTTCTTAAGTTCTTGTAGTTGCAATTTCCTCTCCAAGCCCGCTTCTTCCACATCCATATTGTAAATTTCACTGCCCAATAGGTTTTATGCCCTAATTCCACCGAAATATGACATGCTTTACCATAGATAAGCCGGTAAGGAGACATCCCTATTGGTGTCTTAAAAGCGGTTCTGTAGGCCCATAATGCTTCCTCCAATTCTGAGCTCCAAGTCTTCCTTGAAGGCTTGACTATCTTTTGTAAAATGTGTTTGATCTCTCAGTTAGATACTTCTACTTGCCCATTCATCTATGGATGATAAGGAGTAGACATTTTATGGGTTACCTTTAGCTTAGAACATAGGTTATTAATAACAATATTACAACCATAGGAACCTCTATCATTCACTATAGCCCTTAGTACTCCAAATCTATAAAAGATGTTAGACTTGAGAAACTTGAAAACCGTCTGGGCATCATCTTTCCTAGTAGGAATGACTTTTACCTACCTAAAGAGGTAATCTACAGCTAATAGGATATAGGTAAAGCCAGATTATGGTGGAAAAGGACCTATGAAATTCATTCCCAAAACATCAAATACCTCAAAAAACATGGGTTGTTGTAGCTTCTCATGCTGTTTACCTAACCCCCCAAATCGTTGGCATTTATCACATGCCTTACAATACAAGTATGCATCCTTAAATAGGGTAGGCCAGTAAAATCTAGCATCTAACACTTTTCTAGAGGTCATATTAGCACTAAAATTCCACTACAAACCATTGAATGGCAAGCAAAAAGTATGTTCTTGGACTCAGTCTCTAGGATACACCTCCTGATAACTTGGTTATTGCATAGTCTCCATAAATAGGGCTCATCCAAAATATAGTGTTCAACTTCTCGTTTAAGTTTTTGAGCCTAAAAGGAAGACATATGCTCAGGGATTAGACCGATTACAATATATTTAACAAGATTAGCAAACCAAGGAACATAGATAGAGATATACATAAGGGATGAATTAGGAAAGTCATCACAAACAAAGTTAAAGAGAAGTACTCCCTTGTACCATCTGGTAGTCTACTCTTATAGCAGTAGCATCCATATAATGAGCCTTAGTGAAGAGAAACTTCACAGCTACATAATCTACATATACAACCACTTTGGAATTGATTAGATATTGTTTGAACTTATGTAATGCAAATATCACGGCAAACAGTTCTTTTTTAGTGGTAGTGTAATTCTTTTGTGTACTATCTAAGGTTTTATATGCATAGGCAATCACATGGGATAACTTGGTACGCTTTTGCCCTAGCATGACCCCCACAGAAGAATTGGAGGCATCGCATACTAGTTCAAAAGGTAAGGTCCAATCTGGTGTACTCAGAATAGGAGGCAAAATCAAGGGTGCTTTCAACTCATCAAATACTTATTTACAATGATTATCAAAGGCAAAATCAACATCCTTTTGAAATAGTTTGGATAATGGTAGAGCTATCTTATTGAAATCTTTTATGAATCGTCAGTAAAAACCCATAAGCTCTAAGAGAGAACGAAGTGCTTTAACATTAGTGGGGTGGGGCAAGGAGAAAATCATCTCAATTTTAGCTTTATCAAATTCAATGCCCTTGCTAGATATCAAGTGACCAAGTACTATTCCATAATCAACCATAAAATGGCACTTCTCAAAAATCAAAACCAAATTTTTCTCAATGCATCTAGCAAGAACATTGTCCAAACTAGATAAATAAGTATCAAATGAATTGCCATACAATATAAAATCATCCATAAAAATCTTCACACAATTTTCAAGGAAATCACATAACAGTGACATCATGTAATATTGGAAAGTGTAAGTGTACACTGTCGTAGTCAAGTAATACAGAAGTGAGTAGAGTATCATTCCCATAAGGATTGATTACTAAGTACCAAAATGGGTAATTTTAATTCTATTTAGTCGATCGCTTAGTTGGTGATTGAGAGCACAAAATAAAAGATGATTAAATATGAGTGCAAATGATATGAAAGCAACTATGCAAAAAAGCCCTAGGAATCATATTTCACTTAACAAATTTTGGATTGAATACTTATCTATTCTAGCCCAATTTATTTCACATGATTGATAATCGAGTTTCCCTAATTTAATTACTAGCTCCTTCCAAGGTCAAGCAATTCTATAATTAATTGCTAATCCAATAAATTCCTATATGAGTTTAAGTAACTAATTATGCATTAAGATTTATGAAACTCAGTAAGACTACATAACTCACATGAATATATTCATATTTCATATGCAAGTCATGGTTTTAATTACATGATCTATACACTTGCATCTCCTTCTGGTCTCAACATACATATTGAAATCATTCAAAAGGTGGCCAATCAATTGAAAGAATTAAGAACAATAATTACAACTCAATCATGAAGGAGAAATTCAAACTAGATTTAATAAGTTAACATTCAATCCATCATTAGTAAGCTACGTCATTACCTTAGGAAAATGAAAGTTTAGCACATGATGAAATTAAAAACAAAAATAAAATAAATAAAAAACTTCATAAATATTGCAATAAACATAATTATTAAATTCTAAAACATAAAAATACAGATAAGATGCATGAAAATGGAAAAAACTAGCCTTCCATATAGGAAGTAAAACCTTCCATGTAGGTGGCAACCATCCATAAAGGAGGACTACCTAAGCCTTCCATACAGGAGGTGAAACCTTCCATGTAGGAGGCATACAAGAAACAAATACAATGCATGAAATTAACTCTAAGATGGTATATGTGGAGAAGAGAGGAAAGTAATGGATATGAAAATAGTGTGTTCAATGTAAAGGAGAGGATGGCTATATATAGGGAGGAATGGAGTAGGTGAAATGGTAGATGATGTAGTAAGTTAAAAGGAAGATGAGGTGGTAGATGAAGTGGTAGATGGAATGGTAGATGATTCCCGCTTTCAACTGCCAAGCAAAATTCGAAACCCTTGGAGATAAAACTAGGTTTTGGATTCAACATAAAAATTGTATAGCTCTTTCTTAATTTTTTATCCATATAAAGAAAGTTCTAATCCGACATCTAGAGCTCTAGATATTGCCTGAAAACTGAAAAAGGATCTAATTTAGTATTTTTCAAGAAATACTATTTCAATCCAAAATCATTATTTATTTATTAATTACACCCAAATTCATTAAATTTGGCTTAAATATCATCCACAAAATCATCATATAAGGGAAAATAAATATGTAAATATTTTACTTATCAATGCACACTCGCCAATCATTTTGCACCCTAGTAGGTATCGACTTATTGTTTTCATTCTTTACAATTGTGATCCCACTCTTCTTAGGCACTACTTGCACTAGACTAATCCACTCACCATCAGAAATTGGGTAGATTATACCCACACTCAATAGCTTGGTCACTTCTTTCTTGACCACATCTAGAATCAGGGGGTTAAGTCGCCTTTGGGTCTACCTAAGGGGTTTGGATTCCTCATACAAGAGGATTCGATAGGTACAAATAACTAGACTAATCCTAGGAATGTCAACTAAAGTCCAACCTAGAGCCTTTCTATTCCTACGTAAAATATCAAGTAATCTTTCCTCCTCACTCACAGACGATGAATTTGAAATAATCATAGGTATTTTCCTATCAAAAGCAAAGAAAGAATATTTCAAATTAGAGGAGAGAAGCTTAAGCTCTAAATTAAGGGGTTGAACAATATATGGAATTAGTCTAGGAAGATCAATGGTAGTAGAGATACTCCCCCTTGTAGACTGAGGTAATACATGAATTATGCTAAGCTCTATAGATTCGACCACTTGTGTATTGGTCTTCCTAAGTATTAAACTAGCATTCGGTTAGTCTACAGTAGCAACATGCTTAGGGAAACTAGACTCCTTTATATCTATTTCATAAAGAGATATTAGCTTATTCAAAAATCACAAGGTATGAGAAGTAATCTTTGTTCTAAGATTAAGTGATTAGTTAAGAAGTAGCCCTTCAACCACATGGTGTTGAGGCCCAAAGTGAGTCACATGAGAGGATATCTTGGTCGGTGTGAGGGCTATCCCCTTATAGACCAAATCATCGAGATCTTAGCTACCGACTTCAAACTTAGCCTCCTCCATTAGTTTGTGACCTGAAACATTGACAAAAACACCTTCCTCACAAACATCATCACTAAAGCATGTATTAGTAGAAGAATTAAGCTCCAATGAACTAAGAGAAGTAAGATAAAAATCACTAAGGGAGGATAACCAACAATCAACCGTCGATGAGTTAAGGTTGGAAATCCCACTTCTACATTAATCAAAATCATCAATAGAAGAAAGAGAAGAGAGGTTTTCATCACAAGAATCCAATGCAATACCACAGTTAAGATTACAATCATTAGTATGTAAGTTAAGCTCATATTCATTAACCACATCATTAAGTGCTAAGTCAATTAATTCACTCTTAATAAAGAGTAATCTTTAAAATAATGTTGCATGGCTTCATACATATTAAAACTTAGCTTTTGGTTACGCACTTCCTTGGTGATTAACCTATCTCTCATGTCTATCAAGTTAACGGCAGTTCTTATGAAGGGTCTCCCTAAAATAAGGGTGGATTCACTAGACTCTTGAGATATGTCTAACACATAGAAGACAACGAGGAAAACTAAATCTTTGGCAAATCCTCAATGATACCTTATGATTGCCTAATGCTCCTATAATCTAGTTGGAGAACCACACTAGTCTTCTTAAGGTCCTTGACACCAAGAGACTTAAATGGATGCACCTAAGTCTAACAAGGCTTGAGCTACATGCACACTACCTATGGTATAATGTATAGTGAATAATCTAAGATCCTTGCACTTACAAGGAGTTGGGGTTTAAATAGGGCAGACATATTAGAGCTAACTTGAACCCTCTCATTAAGCCTAAACTTTCTCTTGTTAGTACAAAGCTCTTTCAAGAATTTGTAGTAGTTAGGCATAAACTTAACCAATTGGAAGAAAGGAGCATTGATATGCAACTTACTAAATAAGTCATACATTTCTTTCTCAGTTTGTTCCTCATGCATTTTCTTGCTATAAAAGTAAGCTTTAGGGAAAGAGAGTTAAGAAATTTTTACCTTATTACCATTAACATTGTATAAGGTGCCTTGCTCGCTTGACTTGCCTTCCTCAAAAGTGCTTCTTTCTTTGGAGCCAACCTCTCTCAGAAGTGGTTGTTGTTTTACTTGAGGTTGCTCAACCGCTTTGTCCTTTTTCTTCTCAAGGATAGCCTTCTTTGTAGAGCTCTCAGAATCAGGAAGCTTCATTGGGCTCAAGGGTAGACTTTCAACTTCTATTTCCTCATCCACCTCATTGTCAATCTCTTCAGGGAAGTGCACCTTCTTGCTACTCCTTAATTCAATAGCATTTTGGGACTTGGGATTGATGACTGTGTTTGAAGGTATAGAACTACTATCTTAGCATAAACATTGTAATGCCCCAAAATAATGTGTAAGGGCTTAATGATTCCAAATGTGAATGTATCTAATGTTAGTAAGCACTTTTGGGAAATAAAATGTGATTCATGATTCGAATTCATAACAAAAAGTGCCCAAACCATGCATTTATGTTTGCTTATGATGACAAACCTTAAATTGAGTTAAAAGAAAGGGACATGGTGTATAGCATGAGGGAAAGAAAGTAAATAATGTACTAAGTGGCAATCTAACTAGAACTGTCATAGTCAAGGGCAAAACGGGAAGAAAGAAATTTACCAGCCAATTAGTCAGTAATCGAAGAAGAAATTAACTAATAGCTAAAAGAATATGAGGTGTGACTAAATGGCTAAGGGAATTAGTTAGTATAATTATATAGTTGTATGTTGTATGAGAAGTCATGAGATTATGACACATGGCACCATTAAATGATGTCAAAAAGTCAAATAGCAAATTTTAAATTGATTTTTTTGTCCCTCTTTCATCTCAAGTTGGTTAAAGGCATGAAGGGAGTGAAAGATATTTTATTTCACCCATTTTCTCTCTCTCTCCAAGCTCTCATGTCATGCTAGGCCAAGGAAAAGGAAAGAGAAAGAAATTTTGTAAAGGTGAGTGCTTCTTCTTGAATTTTGACCTTGAAGATGTCTTCTAATGCTTAAAATTTCTTCCCTAATCCTATTGCTCTTCATGAAAGCTTTATTTATATAGTTTTAGATTTTCAAGAGGTGGTGTTTTGTGAACCTAAGAAAAACCTAAGGTTGGAGAATCAAAGAACAAGCAAGAGAAAGAGGTAGAGGTGAACAAAAGTAACCTTTTGATATACATAGTGTGATCATTGGTTGAGTATTTTGGTTTATGGATTTTCTCCTAACTTTTGTGTGTCTTAGGGTTTAGTGAGTTCATGATGTTTTGTGGATTGTAGTAGTGTCTTTTGATGTCCATTAGAATTGTGGAAGTGATTTTAGACTTAAATGTGAGGTTTGGCACTTTTAAGTGTTATGTTGAATTGAAACCCAAAAAAGAACTTGTAAAGGCATGGGAATTTGATTGTTTTGATGTTTTCATTGGATTCTATGCAAAAAAACTGTGTGGAAGTAGTGTTGGTTGTGAAATTTGAACAATTGGAAACTTAGATTGAAAATCTGGGAAATTTTGGTAATGAAAATTCTGTGCAGGATAGTCAGTTTGTACAATGTTTTGAAATAGCAAATGGTGTCTAAAAATTGTGAAACTTTCCAGTTAAGTAGTATACATAACAAGCTTTAAAATGATATAAAGTTTGTGGCATTTGGAGTCATGTGCTGAGAGTTATGGTCATTGGAAGTCAGCCAAGAATCATGCCAGTTTTTGGCCGTGCCAAAAAGTTTCTGACCAGTTCTTGGCCATGGCCCAGAAGTTTCTGACCTGTTCTTGGCCATGGCCTAAAACCTTCTAACCATCTCTTGGCCACAGCCAGCGAATTCCTTAGCTGTGGCCAAGCCCCATTTTTAGCACTTTATGATTTTGAAAGGTAGTTTTTGGTCTAGCTCTCCCCAACCCTTTTAGGCTTTTATGTGAGGCTTTTATAGCCACCTAAGGGACTTGAATGATAATCAAAACCAAATGTTTGAAGTCATTTAAGAATTTGGAATATGCAATAACTTGTTATCCTTAATTTTGATTTATAGGATTCGATATTTGCCCTAAGCGAAGGAAACCTATGCCCGAGCGAGAACGGAAAGAACAAGGTAGTGACTCTTTCTCTTATATCATATATAATGCTTTGTATGTATGTGCTTATCATTGAATTATGACAAATGTGTATACAGCTATGAAGGCCATCATGAATGTAACGACTATCACTAATCCTTGTTGTGATTCTCATGAATGCTATGCATTATGACGAATGTTACGATTGTCATGCATATCACAAGTGTGATAAATGTTATGACTGAATGCTACTGTGAATAATGCTATGTATGCTGTTGTGAATACTGTGGTGATTGCTACTTTGTGATAATTGCTTACATGCTTTATTAAATTATATATCATATGAGGGAAATGTTACTACTGAGATTCGTTTGAATCTCACTATTTTCAATAACTAACTTTTAGCCAGGGCAAGCGGCTCAAGAGATAAGCAAGTTCATAAGGGCGACTAGGATGAGCCAATGGAAGATTAGTATTTTGTTAGTTGGTTATCAAACACATGGATGAATGTACATATTGATTACAGAATTGTACTTGTATGTAATCCTCGGTAAAGGAAACTTAAACGGGCGATGATGCCCTGTAAACCCTTTTAGCAATCAATGTATATAACCTGGATGTATATCGGGAAATTTTGGTTAAGCACTCTAATATTAATGATGGAATCGAACTGATCAAGACAAATATATTTGTAAAGAAGAAATGAGACCACGATAACCATGTTTTGCAAAGTTTTTGCAAACCCACTTTCTCACAGAACCAAATCCTGTCTTAAAGTTGGAACTTTATTTGAACAATAATTTATTCTCTGGTCTTTAACCCAATTTGATGCCATGTTGCAAACTGCTTTCAAGGCTTTTAAGTTCGGGGGTTGCAAACATCACTCAAGGAATTGGAGAGTTAGGTTAAACTAGTTCTATTCTTTTTGGTATTTTGGAAAATAATGAGAAATATTAAATTGAGGGTGAAGATATGAATAATGGATGCTTTTGGTGATGAAGAAAGTGGCAATCCTTGCTAGAAATTATGGGAGTTTAAATTTTATTAAGTCTTAAGAACAACCTCAAGATGACACTTGAGTCCAATATTCCCAATTAATAGTAACTCCTACAAACATAGCTAACTGCTACCTCTTGAGATCTTGTTTAAACCCACTTAATGTGTAATTAAAATTGAAGTGATGCAAATTGGTATTCTCAATTAGAATATTCTAACAAATTGTCAGACCCCTTCTCTGATATTTAACTTAGTTGTAATTGTTGACCTTTTAACTTTCCCTTTTACTTGGCATAATTGTTTCTCTTTCTTCTTGCTAGAGTGACGTAAAGGAGCCTCCAAAGTAACTAAATAAGCTCTTTCAATTGCCTTCATCCGTTCCCTTGTAATTAATATGTAAGAGCTCTTTTATGACAAAATTACTTTGACTTTTCAAAGTTCCCTTTTTGCTTGGCAAAAATACCTCAACTATGGCATTTGGATTTTATTAATTAATTCCCTTTTGCCTCTTGTCAAAAGTGCCAAAAATGAAGGCTTTCAAATGAAAAAAATAGCTTCTTCAATTTACACAAAATGACCATTAATTCTTGCCTTACCTTTTTGACTTTTCAACTTGACTTTTAATTGGCTACAAATTATTCCACATGTCATATTTTAATTGCTAACACTTCTTATTTTTGTCCTCCTTTTATCATTTTTGGACGTCCCATGCTTAAGAAAAAGGGAAAAATATGGGCTTTTGATTTTTGCTAGCCATATGACTTTTTTGCCCATACATTTTTGTCAATTAAATTGGGCTTTCTTCTTTCCCTTTGTGAGGGAAGAAAATCACTATTAATTGGGCCCAAAATTGCGCTTTTCCAATCTCTATGTTTTGGGTTTCAATAATCGGCTTTTATGAAGATACAAATTAAATTTTATGTCTTATTGTGGCCCAAAATTCATGTGGCCACTAATTACACTGTTTAGCTAATTCAAGTGTGCTAATATTCACCATTTTAGTCCCTTTAATATAAGGAATTTTGATGACTTAAATTTGAGATGTTACACTGCACCTCTCGTAGCTCATCCCTAATATTATCCATCATTGTTTGTTGTTGTGTTAGTATGCTCAGTATTTGTTGCATTAGATCAGGTCTAGCTTCTTATTCCTGATCAGTGCCTAAACCTCTTGTTCTCACCATGTTTGTGTTTCACTATATGAAAATAAGGAAGAGGTAAATTCCGTATGAACACAAGGACATACTTGTCATTTCAAAAAGTTTTGGGTACACAAGTACTCCAATGATAACATATAACATACGTTTACAATAGTTAGGGAAAGCCTTTAACATACAGGCTTTGAAGTTCTGTACAATATGTTCTTATTCCTTTTTACATGACATAATATGACATGTAAATGTGACTCCCCATGGGGTCACTCATCCTGAGATTTTCATAGGTCAATCACTCTTAACCTTAGTGTACCCATGCAAAAATGTTGATACCAGCTCTAACTGCTTCTGATTACTGGTACCCTGTGACTGTCCTTGTTCCAAGGAGTCGTGCCAACTGTCTCTGGCTTACTAAATACTGTGTATGGATTGTATATCAGTGCCGGTACATGTACTTGAACACATGCCTTATGATTTGCTCCATGAAGTCCACAAAGTTGTCATTTAGACTTCGCTCTATAATCTCATTCTTTTTCAAGGGATAAAATGTTGTATCCGAAAAAAAGTACATCGTAGTGTGGATCCAATTATCATCCAAAAACTCCAGGTAGCAAAGAACCTGTTCCCACTAAAATGTGTCCATCTCATTCATATATGCTATATACTGGGCCATTGGAGTGTCATTCTCACGGAAGGCCCGCAGTTATATGCCTTTAACATAATCTTATAACTCCAGATCTGGTCGTAAATCATATTGCACATATACCCTTCCAATTCTGGAATTGGTAATGGAATCCGGATCTGCCCCAATCTCATCAGTCCAAGTTAGTCAGTATCCCCCACATATGACTTACCGATAGTTCTATTCTAGGATGAGGCCCAAATATTGGCCTTACTAGGACCCTCTTCCTTAGTGCCCATAGCATCCTTGTACCACCCGAGATCCGATATTATAATACTTGCTGCCCTTTGGGTATTTGCTGATCCTTTGGGGGTTGATTCACAGAAGGGGGTAATTCACTTCTCTAGTGCCCCTTTTTATGCATATTTCCCTCCACTATATATTCAAGACCATATCAGTATACTATTTTGTTATTACCAGAACTGCTTGCTCTAATACCAAAATTGTCTAACCCCTTCTTTGATAATTAAAAGAGTGACAACGCGCAGTTGAGTAGGTAGATAGGAATAGCATATACATACTAATATAGAGTACTTGATTACATTACAGGAATTCCCACAGCATTTGTAAATAATACTTACAAATCCAAAAAAAAAAAATATACAGAAAACCAACGATCTTGTTTGAACTGAACTAAAACCTTTAGTTGTCGGTATTTACATTTTTGCCCTTTGAGCCGCTTCCTTCAACTAGATAAATTATACATTTATCGAAAGGGTGAGATTCATACAAATCTCAGTAGTAACATGCTATCAATCATATAAAATCCGATAAATAAACATACAATGCACCATATAAGCTACAGAATTATGAAATTGTAGATCTGTCTGTTTGCTCAGTATTCAGGTACAAATGTCTGTTTGTGCCCCTATTAGCCTTCCTGTATGCACTGTACATAATCATATGACTGTATGACCCCTACCTGTTGTACTATTCCGGTGCAGACGACTTTCTGCCAAACTTGTCTCACTGCCCTAGTTGGGTCCCAATGGGCTTATTGGTGCTTGTGCTTTTTCCACACCACAACTAGGTTGTGTGTCTACAACTTGTGTTACAGAACATGTCAAGATAACGCATATATGTATTAAAGGTAGAGTTGCTACCTAAAATCTCTTTCACTGCTCAACTGTTGTCCAAATTGTCAAACCGCTTCTTTGATAATTCATAGAGTGACAACGCATAGGTGAGTGGGTAGACATGAATAGGGTACGCATACATATATAAAGTCTTAATTACATTACAGGAATTCCCATAGGTTTGTACATAATACTTACAAATCCAAAAATAAAAAAAATAAAATCTACAGATAACCAACGATCTTGTTTGAACTGGACCGAAGCCATCAGTTGCTGGTATTTACATCTTTGCCCTTTGAGACGCTTCCTTCAACTGGATAAATTGCGCATTTCCCACACCACAACTAGGTTGTATGTCTATAACTCGTGTTACAGAACATGGCAATACAGCGCATATAAACAATTACATAGTGTATGAAAGATAGAGTTATTACCCTTACAGTTTGAGCATCCCAAATCACAAATTCAACCAATACAAGCCACCAAACAACCACAACAACAATCAAGCTACCTTGAATCATCAAGAAAATCAAGGTTTTTGTGATTACCTCTTGTTTCTCTCTCTTTGCCTTCCAATCAGTGGCCTCTCTCTCTTCCTTATCTTGATTTTGTGCTTGTTACATGTGTGTTCAAGGAAGATATGAAGGCAAGAACACATGAATTTCACAATCACTCACCTTGATCTTGCTTCTTGAACTCTTGCTCTTCCTCTGCGCTCTTGTGTTTCAAGACTCTTTCTCTTTCCTTAACTCTTGGGTTCGACGAAATATGCCTTTGTGAAGGGGATAATGATTTTTAAAAATATCATCATCCACCTCCTTATGATATATTATTTAATTGATAATTAATCACATGTAATTTGACTTTTCTTTTGCTCTTCTTTTCTAGTTGGCCCAAAATGCTTCCACATGTCTTTATTTTGGTCCAAGTATTTATTTTCCCTCTTGATTTTCCTTTTTGGCTGAAATTTGGCCTGATTAAATGATAAAATAAATGTCTTTTGCTTTATTTGCCATGTCCATTTTACCCTTACATTTTTGTATTGAATTGGGCCTTCTTCCTTTGTCTTCTATTTGGCCAAAATTTTGCAATGTAATGGGCCCAAAATTGTGCTCTTCCATTCTTCAATTTGGCTTTCAAGAATAAACCTTTTGGAAGACAGAAATTGAATTTTTATGTTGGCCCAAATTTCATGTGGCCACTTCTAGTAATATTTTTCCATTATTTCAAGTGTGTCAAAATTCACCATGTATTCCTTTAATGTCACAGAGGTGCAAGGAATATTGGTGAGTAAAGTTTGGGATGTTACATGAACTATTCAAGAGCTAAAAGCAACTATGATTACCAATCATAAAGATGACAATAAGCATAATTTCACAAAGCACATCAAAAGACATATAAAGTATGAACATCAAGATACATTATCTAATTAGAACCACAATGATCATTCCACAAGGACAACATAACTGCAATCCAAGTCTCAAAACTACGCAATGATAAACCTAAACAAGGAAATCAAATATATAGTCTAAGCATAAGATTAAATTAAAAAACTCCCCTATTTAACTATAATTGTTCAAGCAACAAATCACCATCACTAAGAAGCTAAAAAATTTGCCACGCATAACCAAAAAAGAGTCCAACACAATCTGCCAAGCTAATCAGACTTGGAAAAGCTCGTCAGAATCTAAGTTGTTTTACTGGAAAGCAAAGAAAAACCAACAACAGTCTGGAAGGATGAAGGAGGTCAATGAAGACAATGGAGAGAGAAAGAATTGACAGTGAACAGTGAAAGAAGTGGGAGCAACCGCCAACAGTGAAGAACAGAGAAGCTTCCTCTCTCTCTGATAGCGACGCTGAATTAGAAGATGGTGGACGTTAGTTGGCAGAGTAGGATAGTTCAATAGTTGACTGGTGGTGGTGGTTTTTCTTCTCTCTCGTTCCAATCCCTGAAGAAGTAGCTCAGCTGCACCCCTTACTGTGTTTCAACGCTGGTTTCCCACGACGCTGAGGTCACCTGGCTGTGGTAATATGAAGGAAGATGAAGGTCGGCAATGGGGCTCTCTTCTTCCTCCTCCGGTTGCCTCTGTCCCCCCCCCCCCTTTTCTCTTCTGCCACACCTCCTCCCTCTCCACTTTTTGCTCCCCCACTCTTCAACATGTCGAGCTCCCTCCAATGTCGAGTTTCTCCTGGTTCAGTGGATCTAATAACAAGTCAAATTTCAACCTAGCCCTAGTCAAAATGCAAGTTTTGACTAGGGACTAAAGTGAGAGGAAAACAAACTTTTCTGGAGGGACTTGAGTGAAAACTTTTGAAATGTTTTGGAGCTCAACTATAATTTCTTGAAAATCTAGGTCATTTCTGTGATTTTTCCTAAGCCCTTTCTACTTCACAAATATGTAATTTTTAGAATTTTTGGGGCCTTTTCTGTAGTTTTCCCCAATCCTCAAAATAATTAATTCTAAACCTCCAAAATCTCCAATTTCTTTCGAAATATCTAAAATGCAAAATTAAGCACAAGGTAGTATCAAAAGTACAAGAAACAATTGCACAAATTAATTAACATATTATGACCATTTTTCCCCTAATTGTAATTAATTCAATATAATTATCCCTAACTAAAATTAGTGCTTAATCATGCAATAATGTCCCCAAAAATGCCTCAAAATCTCAATTTAATTATGAAAATCACATATAAAATATGGTTCAATCAGTGACATGATTGGAGATTTGACTCATAAGGTTTTGATGATAATTGTTATTCATTAGATGATAATTTTCTATTTAAAATTTTATTATCTTGTATTTAAAATCTAGAAATTCAAAATATTTAATTGAGTATCATCCTGAGAAAATTAGATAATTATTTGTTAATAGAAAAAGGTATACAAATCAATATAATAAAACAACAAGAAAATATAAAAAAAATAACATTCTTTATCTTTTTAAACAAGAATAAAAACATAAATTATGAAAAAATTAACGGACAAAATGAACCAGAACATGGGGTTTAATGGATTTATTGTTAAAAATATGAGTACATTTTATTTGAATTCAAAACGATAAAATGCAGAAGTTCAAAATTAGTAGGCCTAGTAGGAGAGGAACATCTCTTTTTTCCATTTTATCCTCTTCCTCTTCCTTTTCTAATGGTAAGATCAATATTTGAATGCTTCAAATTTAGTTTTATACAAATATTTTTTATTTCCGTTATTGTAGTATTAAAAAATTTATCAATTTAAATTTAATTAATTAATTTTATTTTTATAATTTAATATTTTGATAATAATTTTGATAAAAAAATTAAATGTAACCATTTGATCAACATTTGAATGGTTCATATTTGATCTTTTATAAAATTATTATTAAAATTTTAAATTGTAAAAATAAAAATAATTAATTAAATATAAATTATTAAATTTTGATATGAATAATTCAATATTAAAATAAAAAAATACAAATAATATTTTGTATAAAACTAAAGCTGGACCATTCAAATATAAATCATTGGGTTAGAGGAGGAGGAGGAGGAGGGGGTTTCCAACGGGTTAGTGGTACTGTGCAAGTTGAATTAATTCACACCCACACAAGAAAAGTTGATAAATTTCCGCAAGGGTGCAAAATCATAGAATTAATGGATAAAATATCAAACTTTGCCCTTCTCGACAATTTTCGACAAAGCGAGGGGTTCACTTAGTAAACACAAACCAATGTGTTTTTTGAATTATTGCCCATTTCTGTCAAAATAGTAAAATTGCAATTTAACAATAAATTAAAATGATAATTTTTTCTTATTATCTTTATTATTATTTCTTATGATTACACTGATTAAATCATTGAAGATTTACAAGGTTATAATCTGATATATAATTTTATATTTTATTTTGTTCATTGAAGGCTTGTAATTTCCATTAATTTACAAATATCTCAATAAAATATGATACCTAGAATATACCATAATTATCTTTATTATCTTAGTATTATAATTTGATTTAGGATTTAGATTTAAATTTTAAAAAACGTATTAAAATTGAAGAGTTAACATATTAAAATTAATAAAATCATCATTCCGAATGTATATAAAGTTTTTTTTATCTTATACAAGTGAGGTAATAGAGGGTTTTTTATGATTTATAAATTAGGAAATAATGATTTTGATATCTAAATAAAGTATTAGGGCATATTTGTCAATATTTAATTGACTCACCTCCTTTCCCCTCTCGAACCAAACAAGAACACTCTCTTTTCTTTCTCTTCCATCCAATTAAACAAAGCTCATAATATTTCCCAACGTCCTACCACCTCTCCTCATTTAACCTCCACTACCCCCCTTCATTGAACCAAACAAGGCCTTAGTAAACATAAACCAATGTGTTATTTGAATTATTGCCCATTTCTTTCAAAATAGTAAACTTGCAATTTAACAATAAATTAAAATGACAATGTTTGCTTATTATCTTCATTATTATTTCTTATGATTACACAGATTAAACCATTGAAGATTTACAAGGTTATAATCTGATATATATATATATATATATATTTTTTTTTTTCGTTGAAGACTTGTAATTTCCATTGATCTAAGGAGTCGAGCCCATCGCCTATTTCACGTGTTTGTGGTGATGATTTGAATACTAAAGCTTGGGGAGATGCTACTGGACATATATACCATGATGTTTGATTTGAATGGGTGGCCGGATAAGGAGAATGAATCTTCTAGAATAATGACAATTGCATTTACAACTACTTTTTTTTTTTATGTTGGCATCCCTATTAAAAACTGCCTAACAAGAATTGACAAACTTGAATATAACAAATTGATGACTACTTTCTCAAAATAAACCTACCTAAGTTTATTATGTATATTATAATTTGCATTCTTTTACTTAGGGGTGAGCATGGTGCCCAGTAGCCCGGTGCGCCCATCCTGGCCCTGTAAAAAATTGCCCAGCCCAGCCCTAAAAAAGTGGCCCGAAAAATTTTTGGGTAGCTTTGGGCGGGCTAATAACTAGGCAGGGCCGGGCATCGGGCAAGGGGTGCTGCCCTGCCCATTTGGCCCTGCCCTGAAAATTATTTTTATTTCTTTAAAATATAAAATTTCATATCAATTAAATATTATTTCATATATATATTTTTATTTAAAATATATATTATCTAATGTATAATACTCTTCTGATCCTCTCTTTTTTGCCCTAACCCCTAAACACTATTTACAAGTAGATTTCTTCGTTTCTTCTTTACTTTGTGCTGTATTAAATTATAGTTGCTTTTTTTTTTTTTTCCAGATGCTTCATCATTTGATCAACTTTTGGGACATTGAATTGATGCAAACTACTTTGACTTCATGGCTTTAATTACAATCATTTTGTTTTCTTATTTATAATGAATTATGGATGTTGTTTAATTTTTAAAGTATGGATATTTGTTAAGACATATGGTATTTTTTAAATTTCAAGACTCAAGTTGTAGACTTATTTTGAAATATCCCAAGATGTGAAATCATCGAATGTATTTGAAGTTTATATTACTTAGGGCGAAGTTAAGATATATATGGTATTAGTAACTACAGAAATGTTTATGAAATTCATAAAGAATTATTTTTTTCATAAATTGATAAGATAAGGTGTTATCACTTGGGCAAGGAAGCCCACCCTGCCCAGCCCACCCTTGCCCAGCCCAAAATTGTTAGGGCTTTGAGCGGGCAGGGCCGGGCATCAGGCTACAAAATGCAGTCCGTTCATTCTTTGGGCAAGGCATCGGGCAGGGGTCTCGCCCTGCCCAGCCCTGCCTATGCCCACCCCTACTTTTACTAATGGCTCAATGTTCATAAATACTTTTGGTAACTATGAGGTCCACAGTTCAAGTGTCATCAAAGTCATGTGCTAATATTTGAAAAAAAAGATTCGGTATATTATGTGTCTGACTCATCATGTGCTAATATTTGAAAAAAAAAAAAGATTCGGTATATTATGTGTCTGACTCAGCATTATTGCGGAAGGACAATGTTCAGAATAAGCAAGAGCCACCGTGTTTCACGTTTGATTGTCCTTACTTAAGTTCTCATGGTTTTCTACATCATAATTCAATTGCCATAAAATTCAACAAAATAATCACATAGTTATTTTTTTTTTCCAATTTTTATCAATTGAATAAGACGGAGTACAAAACAAAGATTCGGTATATTATGTGTCTGACTCAGCATGTGCTAAGATTTGAAAAAAAAAAAAAGATTCGGTATATTATGTGTCTGACTCAGCATTATTGCGGAAGTACAATGTTCAGAATAAGCCAGAGCCACCGTGTTTAACGTTTGCTTGTCCTTACTTAAGTTCTCATGGTTTTCTACATCATAATTCAATTGCCATAAAATTTAACAAAATAATCACATAGTTATTTTTTTTTCCAATTTTTATCAATTGAATAAGACGGAGTACAAAACAAGAAAATTCTTCAATTTCCATCCGTTGATTCATGCATTTATTTGTGAATTATGTGGTCGCACGTACGTTTTATCAACGGCCCTCTTCTCATCATATCAGAGAAAATTAGACTCTCTCAGCCCCTGGTAATACGAGGGAATAAAGGAGTAGACTCTCCTGAACCTGCATAGATTAAAGAAAAAAAAATTAATATGTAAGTTTATAAAAAATACCTTTATTAAATAAATTTTGGTAAATTTTTTATTACGTCCTTATATTTTTTTTTTCAGTTATCGGTATTATTCTCTAAACTTTTAATTTATTAAACTGCACGAGAAACAGGGTTGGTAGATGATGATGTGACTCTCACTCAGCATAAGTTTAGTTTAAATATTTAAATATAAGGATGCGAGATTTTTTTGTTTTCATCAGATTTTTCAGATGACAAGTAAGCGAACTCAATTTGATTTAAAAAATGTGAACTGTGATGTACGGATTGTGGTTCTCTCCCTCCCTATATATATATATGGAAGAATGCCATGCAACAAACCACAATCCAAACGCTTGATATCTATCGCCTTTGAGGGAACAATGAATTCTCTTGTTACTAAATTGCTTCCCCTTTTCTTGGTTTGGTATGCTTCGATTTGTCTCGCATCTAGTGTGCTTGATGAGTATTCCATTTCGAATCTAGATCTAGAGTTGTCCACTTCTGAAAAAAATGTCTTCAATCTATTCCAAATGTGGAAGAAGGAGAATGAACGAGAATACCAAACCTTAGAAGAGGAGGCAGCTAGGTTTCAGATTTTCAAAAGTAATTTGAAGTATGTCAGAGAGAAAAATGCAAAAAGAAAGTCACCCGACGACTGTCGTCTAGGTTTAAACAAATTTTCAGATATGAGTTATGAAGAGTTCAGCAAAATCTATTTACATGAGATAGAGAAACCCATGATGGAAGGCAATCGCTGCACAGAGATACCGAACAACCCCTGTCCAAATAATCCACCCCCTTCTTGGGATTGGAGGACCGAAGGAGCTGTAACTCGTGTGAAAAGCCAGGGTCAATGTGGTAAGTTTAAATTTCTTTTGTTTGTTTATTATAACCTATAGCGCATGGCATATTAGCATAATATCAAATCAACTTTATTTTAATAGGTAGTTGTTGGGCATTCTCTGCCACTGGAGCTATAGAAGGAGTAACTAAAATAGTCTCAAACTGGCTTCCGGATCTTTCTGAACAACAACTCTTATCCTGCGATACAAGTAGCTATAACTGCAGTGGAGGGTGGTACTACAAAGCATTTGAATATGTCATCGGCAATGGTGGTATTACCTCAGAAGCAAATTATCCATATACAGGTAGGCCCACACCTTGCAATCACACAAAGGTTAGTCTATAATTGTGTCTACTAATTGGTTAGTTCAAATATATGTATTTTTTAATTATGGCTTTACTCTTCGTTTTATTTTTTATTGATGCAGGAGAAACAAGTAGTCACTAGTATCGATGGCTGTCATCGTTGGTATCCACCTCCTATATCTGAGAGTTCTCTTCGTGATTGTGTTTACCAACAACCTATTAGTGTTTCCCTGTATGTAAGCGAGGAATTTAAGTCCTACAAGGGTGTAAGTCTAATTTTCGTTACCTCACTACTTCATCTCTAGTTACCATCCAAACAGACACATTTGAAAAGTAATTAACAGTTGTTTTCTTAACTTTGATAGGGAATCTTTGAGGGGGATGATTGTAATGGCATTGATTATTGCGAAACTAATCATGCTGTATTAATAGTAGGATATAATTCATCGAACGGTAAAGATTATTGGATTGTCAAAAACTCATGGGGGGCCGGATGGGGTGACGAAGGTTACATCTACATCAAAAGAAACACCGGCTCCACACCAGGGGTATGTAACATAAACTGTTATGGTGCATACCCAATCAAAACCGAAGGGAATAATGAAATACCAGCTTTGAAGCTTGCAACTTCTATATGAAGGACACCCTCCAGCAATAAGAAATGGCAATCGATATGCCATTTATCTTGTATAAATACACCAGTATGTGTAGGGTATTAAATAACTGGTGCTGCTTCTATATGAAGTACCCTTATTATGTGTTGTACTATGTGTGTTGACTATGAAAAACTGGTGCTGCTTGGATATGAAATACACCAGTTATATGTTGTTCTATGTATGTGCTGAATATAAATAAATGGCAACGGTTTGCCTTGTAATAAAATGTATGTATGTTTAATTAAAAATCAGCTCTCTCTCTCTCTCTCTCTCTCTCTCTATATATATATATATATATGCGTATAAATTATATACACTTCACCTTATTATCTTCACGCTACATTAGGGCTAATTTCTACGCTGAGAAAAAATGAAGAAAGGTAATTAACCCCTAGAAAAATTTGAGTGTTGTTTATATGTGGATTGATAGTTTCTAAGTACTAAGGTGCTAATAAGATACCAATTCAAATAGATTAATTAGGAAGGTTTGTGAAATATATATTTCAATTTTACAAGAGACTTATATACATTTTATTCTAAAAAAATATTTTAATATTTTGAGTAGCTAGGTTTTTTATCTTTATAATGTTGCAAATATTATTAAAATTGTGTAATGAACGGAATTTATGAAATTTATTATTTCTTAAGAGATCTTTTAGAATTTATATAAGAATAAAAAATATAGGGCATTTTGTCTATTGGACTGAAAATAACCTCCAACCCCCAAAAAAAGTGTAACACCCCAAATTTTATATTCACCAAATATATTGTAATTATTTGAGAAATTCAATAAAATGGTGAATATTCATGAATTTGGAATTTATGAATTTCATAAATGTTCGATTTCATGGGAAATTGGGCACAAATAATTATGGAATTAATTTGGGTAATTTAAAAATCCCAATATTAAGGTCCAAAAATGAAGGAATATTAGAGAAAATATTTGGTCCAAAAATATATGGAAATTGGCCAAAGAAAAATAAGAAAAGAAATTGGATTAGAAAGGTAATGGCAAAATCGTAATTTTGCCGAAATAGCACAAAATAAATTATTTTTCAATTAATTGAAGTTAATTTCAATTAATTAAGGAAAATAAAGGTTAAAAATATATTTAGAATATTTTGGTCAATTTAATATGAATTTATGGAAAATTTGAGCAAAAAGTGCAATTTTGACCAAAATTGAGACTTTACGTGTATACGTAACCGAAACAAGTTGTGAAGCCAATTGAGACCATAGGGAGGGACCCCTAGGTGTCTCCTACATGTGGCATAAAGAAGAAAATATTGGTTGGACATGATGGCATGGTTACGTGAATGTAGGAAGTTATGTACATAAATTGGATTTTAGTAATTTTGGAAAATTAAATAAATTATTATAATATTATGAAATATGATAATATAAACTTCATCATCCTCTTCAGCCCCATTTCGTGCTCAACACACCTGAACCATAGAGAGAGAAGGTTGAGAGAGTTTAGAGAGAGAAAGAGAAGAAAAATCACAAGGTAAGCCGATTTCTCCGACGATTTCGCTCCTAACGCGTATATCTCCGACTCTAAGCTACTCCTCTTTGTTCTTTAGGGTTTGGAGGCTCAAAAATCTGTTCTCTAAAGGTTAGGGTTTCAGCCATTTTTGGGAAAAGCTTGTTGGAGCTTGAGGTAACTTCCAAACCTTCGTATATTAACTATTCTGGCTGCTGTGGGCAATTTAATCGGTGAAATTTCGCCGGATTGCCATTGGTTTTAAATTTTGGAAAAGTGTATATCTAAGGGTTATGCTGCCCAATTTTAGTTCAAATGGTTGTTATAACTCAATTAGATTGTTAATAAAGTGGTTAGGAGTAGAAAGGAACGTGTTTACGGAGCCGAAATCATAAAACCCCGATTTTTCCCGGAGAACACAATTATTTCGGCCAGGGATGTTTGAGGGCCTTAGAGTTGGATTTTCAATGATTTTATGGTTCCATTGGATTCAGTGGGCGAAAATAGGTGGGGTTACAGTTGGGCACTTTTTCAGAAAAGGCTGAGAAAGCATAATTACGGGAACGCCCCTAAAACCCTAAAAGTAGGGCTGCCAAGGGCAATTTCGTAATTTGACATTGAATTTGGTAATTTTGAGTCCGGAAATGGATTCCTTGGATGAAAATACGTCAGGATAGCCATAGTCAAAAATTTGGAAAAACGTGCCATCGGGCCGGGTACGGTGGGGCCGGGGTTCCGGGGGCATTTTGGTAAATTTTCACCATAGGCTAATATAACCACAAGAAACACTATGGAAGTTTCTAAAATGATACTTGGATAGGTTATGACCTATTTCTTGTATGTTTGACGTTTTAGGACCGAGTTGGACGCCTATAGTCGACACGTTTTACGAGGAAAACCCTTTGAGATAGGAAAGAGGTTAAGGTAGGGACTATTATCTCTCATATACTATGTGACTATTTGTATGATGCATGTTACTGTATTTTGTGATCTGAACACGTGCTGGAGGCACATTACCTAGCTGTGGTCTAGGACCTAACTGAGGTACACTGGTCTTACCTAGCTGTAGTCAATGACTCGGCTGAGGTACATGCAGGGGTTTCAACGGGTTAGTTGGCCCTGAATTTTGTGTACACACACGGATGATATGAATTTTCATTTTACTTAATACGGTGCATTGCATATTTAATTTTCGCATTTTATATGTTGATCGTATGTTTCTACTGAGATTCCTTGGAATCTCACCCCTTTTTCTAATCCAAATGTCTCAGCGGGTGCCAGCGGTTCAAAAGGCAAGGACATAGTTCCGGGAAACTGACGGGCATGTTTCTCGAGACACAGTTGGTGGTTACATTTAGCCTATACTTGGAATATTTTGGGATGTTCTGTATATATTTGTAATTATTAGTGACTTTTGGCTCTGTTAATGTCTGTCTGTAAACAAATACTTAATATCAGTATAACTGTACTTTTCTGTTTGCCTATGGAACTTGTTCATTATTGCCCTGCGCATATCAAAATGGAAACGGGTGTTGACATTTTTGGTATCAGAGCTAATAAGCGGTTCTGGCATTATCAGAAAGGTATACTGATATAGTTTTGTTTGCTGGCGACAGGACATCATGAGCAGTTCGAGGGAGCCTATGACCAGTTCGAGTGTACCATTTGAGGGGTCAGAGGTGTCCGTCAACCAAAGCCCTCCAGAGCAGCGGATACCAGACGGGCGGCTTTTCATAGAGTACTTTGGACCTGGAGGCGTTCGTATGAGGCGGACGGCACGAAAGAGTGTGCCACAGCTACCTGTATTTGGACCTGAACCCAGGCCGGCTTCTCCAGGGCAGTCTCGGGTAGGAGAGACCGATGAGTATCTCGAAGAAGACTCTGAGGAGGATCCAGAGGAGGATCCAGAGTGGGATCCTGATGATGATCTAGAGGAGATGCTCGAGGATGAGTCGAGCGATCGTGAGTCTCAGGCAGAGCCAGTGCAGGTGTTATATAACCTGCAGCCGAACCTCGAGTTGTGGCACTATCTGCAGGGCCGATATATCCGAGCGGTACGGGACTATGATACTCCCCGCGATCAGTATCTTATGTTCTTGGTAGGTGTGGTAACGATGTATAGGCTTCAGGAGGATATGGGAGTCAGGTTCACGAATGAGGTCTGGGCATATACTACTATGGGCTTCTTTCCAGATACAGCGTACTGGAACAGACAGAAGAATGACATTGTAGAGAGAGGTCCGAGTAGGAACTTTTGGGAGTTCCTGAATCACGTGAACACCCTCGTATCGAAATATATGTATCTAGGTTGATGTGGGACCCACGTGGTATATTTTGGGTGACCGGAGCTGACCGGCACATATTATGAGACAAGGGCAGACAGGCGGAACCGACAGATAGAAATGATTTAGCTAGAGTCGGTATTTTGAGGAGGGTACAGATAGGAAAATGTAATGTAATAAGGAACAATATGTCATATACAGTAGTTTATAGGTTATCTGATGTTTTGTTTCTATGTAGCTACTATAAATAGTTGTGTATGCTATGTATGACATATATGTGTACCCTGACCGTTTATGAAATGATAAAGATGCCCTTGCTTTTGCATCAAAATTTACTCTTCTCTAATTTCATGTAGAGAGAATTATGGAGATGGTACAACCAGGAGAAGGCGGTAGAGGTCGAGGTAGAGGTCGAGGCCGAGGTCGTGGTAGACATGGTACCAATGAGGGAGAACCAAGGCCTGACCCTATCCAGCAGCGAATCCTAGATGTATTGGAACAACAACAACAAACTATGAATGAGATAAGAGTTGACCTACAGGGAGTACAGCAGAGACAGGACCACCTAGAGAACCGCATGGATGAATTTATGTGGGGAAATTATGAAGAAATACCGGAGGAACCCCAACCAGAGGATTTACCACCAGAGCCTGAGGTGGATATCCAAGCTTGGCTGAGTAGATTCAGTAAGCAACAACCACCTATGTTTAAGGGGAAGTTTGATCCTCAACAAGCGGAAACCTGGTTAGCTCGTTTGGAAAAGATTTTTGATATGCTGCAATGTCCAGATGAGATGAAAGCCCGGTTAGCCATATATAAGCTGGAAGGTGATGCCGATAGCTGGTGGAAAGGCATGGACCTCATTCTGAAGGGGAAGAATGTTCCTATCACATGGGAACTATTTCAAGAGGAATTTAACAAGAAGTATTTTCCTCCGACTGTCAAGAGAGAGAAAGAGAAAGAGTTCCTCAGCATCAAGCAGTACGACCGGGAGAGTTTTGATGACTATCTGGCCCGGTATATCCGACTATCACGTTACTCATCATACGCCAAGCTGAACGACAATGATGAGTGGAATTCAGATATGATGATAGAGGGGCTGAGACCTGAGTTCAAGGACAGACTGATCTCCCAACACTTTACTGATTTCAGTAAAGCGGTAGAAGAGTGCCGATACATTGAGAAGCGTATGTCGAGCCTGGCAACTCAGACTGGTAATAAAGGTGCTTCTGGGAGTGGAGGTGCATCACAGAAAAGAAAAGAACAGGGTGGACCTTCTAGGGGTGATAATAAGAGGCCGAATCAAGCTGGAGGCCGTGGGGGCCAGGGTTTCCCAAGAGGCGGAACATGTTGGCATTGCCGCAAGCCATTTCATCCTGGCAAGACGTGTAGTGGAGCCCCATTTAGAATGGATCCTAACAAACCACTCACTTGCTTTAACTGTGGAAAGCCAGGGCACTTTTCAAAAGATTGTCCACAGAAGCAGCAACCGGAGGGGACTAGACCCAGGGTTCCAGGAAGGGTCTATACACTGACACAGGAAGAAGCTCGAAAATCTCCGGAGCTGATTCAAGGTATGATTTCTCTCAATGGCAGTCTAGTACATGTTATGTATGATTCTGGTGCTAGCCATTCATTTATTGCATATGACTGTGTGAGACGATTGAATTTACATATGCATAAATCCCCCTATGATTTGGTTGTATCTACACCTATGGGCAAACGAATTGTGACGACTGATGTTTGTTTGAATTGCGGGATAAACGCTGAGGGGCATGAGTCAACTGTAAATCTGATTTGTTTGCCACTGCAAGGGTTGGAAGTAATTTTGGGGATTGACTGGCTAACAGCAAATGGTGTGTTGTTGGATTGTAAACAGAAGAGAGTCTTATATCTAAATCCACAGCCACAAGCTGACACTGAAATCACTCTTAACCTTTTATCTGCGGCTAAGGTTGAGAGGTATTTGCAGAAGGGATGTCAGGGGTACATGGTATTTTGCTCTATGCAATCAGAGGCTGGTGTAGCCTTGGAAAGTATCCCTGTGGCAAACGAATTCCCTGATGTTTTTCCGGAGGATGTCGGTGGACTACCTCCAGATAGGGAAGTAGAGTTCTCGATTGATTTGAAGCCTGAAGCGGGTCCAATTTCTAAAACCCCATACCGTATGGCTCCGAGTGAAATGGCAGAGCTGAAGAAGCAGATCGAGGAACTACTTGAGAAAGGGTTCATACGACCTAGCGTATCGCCTTGGGGTGCTCCAGTACTCTTCGTCAAGAAAAAAGACGGAAGCCTGCGTCTCTGTATCGATTATCGAGAGCTGAACAAGGTGACCATCAAGAACAAGTATCCACTTCCTAGAATTGATGATTTGCTCGATCAGTTGTCTGGTTCCTGTGTATTTTCGAAAATCGATTTGCGATCGGGATACCATCAGTTGAGAGTCAAACCAGAAGATGTATCGAAGACTGCTTTCAGGACCAGATATGGGCATTACGAGTTTCTTATGATGCCATTTGGGCTGACCAATGCACCTGCCGTGTTCATGGACTACATGAATCGAATCTTCCGTCCGTATCTGGACCAATTCGTTGTAGTCTTTATTGATGATATACTAGTGTATTCACGGAGTCAAGCTAAACACGAGCAGCATCTGAAAACGGTGTTGAACATATTGCAAGATAGGCAACTCTATGCCAAGCTGAGCAAGTGTGAATTCTGGCTTTCAGAGGTAAAGTTTCTGGGCCACGTTGTCTCACAGCAAGGGGTCTCTGTTGATCCTAGCAAAGTGGAAGCAGTACTGAGCTGGAAGAGGCCAGAGACTGTATTTGAAGTGCGCAGTTTTCTGGGTCTAGCTGGCTACTATCGAAGATTTATTCCGAATTTCTCCAGAATTGCATTACCGTTGACTAAATTGACGCGGAAGGCTCAACATTTTGTGTGGGATGAGAATTGTGAGAAGAGCTTCCTAGAGTTGAAGCAGAGGTTAACTACAGCACCAGTGCTGACGATCCCAGATCCACAGTTTACGTATGTTGTTTATACAGATGCCAGTGGGCAAGGATTGGGATGCGTGTTGATGCAGCATGGCCGAGTGGTGGCATATGCATCCAGACAGCTGAAACCTCATGAATTGAACTATCCCACCCACGATCTTGAGCTAGCGGCAATTGTGTTTGCTTTGAAAATCTGGAGGCATTATCTCTATGGCGACACTGTAGAGTTGTTCTGCGACCACAAGAGCTTGAAGTACTTGTATGATCAGAAAGAGCTCAACATGAGACAACGCAGATGGATGGAGTTGCTGAAAGACTACAACTTAGAAATAAAATATCATCCCGGTAAGGCTAATGTTGTCGCTGATGCATTAAGCCGGAAATCAGTGCAAGTGGCAGCCATAATGATTTATGAGCAGAAACTGCTCGAGGATTTCAGAGACCTAAATCTGTCTAGTCAAATTCTGTTAGGCAGTGGGGTCAGTCAAATATACAATGATCTGAGGGCGGTAATTGAAGAAGCCCAACAACATGATGATGAAGCGTTGTATATCAGAGGTATGATTGATAGGGGCGAGACTCAGGATTACGACTTGTCTCCCAGCGGGCTAGTCAGGTACAAGAAACGGATTTATATTCCACCGCAACAAGAACTGAAACGACAAATCCTGGAGGAGGCACATAAGAGTAAGTATACTCTGCATCCAGGAGCTACAAAGATGTACCATGACTTGAAGGCTCAATACTATTGGCCGGGAATGAAAAGAGAGGTGACTGAGTTCGTTGCTCGTTGCTTGACATGTCAGAAAGTAAAAATCGAACATCAACGACCATCGGGGCTTTTGACGAATCCTGAGATACCTGAGTGGAAGTGGGAAAGCGTTACCATGGATTTCGTGACAGGATTGCCAAAGGTTAGAAACCATGACGCTATATGGGTGATAGTTGATAGATTCACGAAAACAGCTCACTTCCTACCGATTAGCATTCACTATTCTTCTGATAAACTAGCAGAAATTTACATTCAGGAGATTGTGAGATTGCATGGTATTCCGAAGAACATCATCTCTGATCGAGATCCACGATTCACTTCCAAGTTTTGGAAGGCGGTTCATGAAGCTTTAGGTACCAAGCTCCGATTCAGTACAGCATATCATCCTCAAACTGATGGGCAGACAGAGCGAACGATTCAAACTCTTGGGATATGCTAAGGAACTTTTTTGACCAATGACTTTTCAAAGTGACTTTTTTAATATTTTTTCGTTATTTTGAGACCTAACTATCATTTATCCTATTCTCTCGAGTCTACACGCTTGAGATGGAGTTCACAGTCTTCAACATTACATCGTGCTGCCGCATAAATCAGTGCTCCAACAGGGAGTAAGGCATCCATGCGGCCAATGAGTTTAAACTTGGTGAGTTTAGATGATCCTCGAAGTGAAAATGCTCTTTGAACGAAATCCATGAAATCCTGTGTAGGCTTTCATCAGTTTGGGTGAAATCTAGAACGGGAATTGGTACCCACAAATAGTGCCATCTCTTGGATAATAAGCTGGTTCGAATAGCTTCTTTTAAAGGAAGAAAAGAAAGAATATGCAAAAGAACATCCTCATCTAAGTGTGTATTCGAATTAGTTTTTAGAAAACAATTTTTACAGTTTACGAAGTAAGTATGTGAGAGATATTTTATCTCGATTTACAGAAAAGTACTTCTAAAACCATGATTTTGAGGGCACGCGAACACACACTAAGCCACTCAAGCTTTTGATTCTGAAGAAGAAGCCATTCATGTCCTTCTGCCGTCGTTTGGCTTCCATTGTCAGACAATTAAGTGGCCGCAATGAGTACAACCGCAACACAACAACTTTTAACTACGCAGCTGAAACAGATTCATCAAAAAGTTCTGAGGAACATTGGCAAATTAAACAAGAGATAGATTTCTAACGTAGTACCTCGCCGCAGTGATCGAAGGGTGTTAATTAGCTGACTAAAGGGCCTAGGCAGCATGAGATTTTAAGGGTTGGAGGGCAAAACTGGAATTTAACCTCATGTGTTAAAATATTAGCTACCAGACATCTCATCTCATTTGACTGGATCTTAAAATCAGTTAGCAGCTTCCCGTATCAATTTCTGAAATATCTCCAGAAAACATAAACACGCCAACGAATTCCTTCTCTTTAGGAAACATTCCTCAAATTTTGGAGACTTTGTCTTGGCAAAATTCTTTAGACCATGCAAAGCATTTTTTTTTAAATATTTGTCAACAAGTCAAGATAAAACTCTTCTCATATACTTATCTTGAACGTTGTAAAAACATTTCTAAAAATTTAAAATAGACAGATACTTGAATAAAAGAAAGTGAAAACACATAAATAAACACCGACATTCTCCATATAAAGTTTAAAAATAAACTCTTTTTGCCCAATAAAAATTTAGAATAAACAATAAGCTACAGTATTCAAAAACTGAAGAATCAAATCTTTACCAAACAAAGAAAGTGAGGAATCATATGACTTATTCAAATTTTAATTATGAATAATTAATGTAATTAGTATTCCATTCTATCCTTAATATAAAACATATTTAACTAATTTGATTAGATTGAAAAAATTAATTAATTTAATTAATAGGACAAAAATTTTCTAAAATGGTTAAGATATTCGCAAAATCTCATTGCTGTCCTATAAAATTTTTTGATCTATATATCAATATCACTCCCCCATTAACCGTGCGGATAGTCAACGTCAGTTGACCCCTTTATGCTGATGTGGCACGAGAGTCATCCACCTCACCTTTTTAATAGTCAAATTTCCAAGTCAGATTTGTTTCTTCTCCCTTCCCCAACTTCACCGCTCTTCTTCCTTCCCCCACTTTGCCTCCGTTCGAAATGCTTAAATTAAAATTTTAAAACAGATCAGTGAAAGAATTCGAATGCTGTCAATTTGATTTTTGTGTAAGGAAATGGAATTGAATCGAAGAGAGTTATAATTGATTGCGCTCGCTGTGCAGATCCAGACGTGGAGGTGGTGTCATTGTCGACGAACTCGTCACTGGAATCGAACTCGAACGTGTGGGAGATCTGTAATCAGGGGTTTCAGAGGGACTAGAACTTGCAGATGCACCGGAAAAGGCACAAGGTGGCGTGGAAGGTGCTCCAGAGGGAGACGCCGGCGGCGATGAAGCTCGTGTTCGTTTGCCCCGAGCTGACGTGCTTGCACCACTACCTATGCTACGCGCTCGGCAATCTCGACGTAATAAAGAAATACTTCAGAAGAAAATACAGCAACCACAAATAATGGGCATGTGAATGATGCTCTAAAAGCTCATCTCAAAACCTGAGGTGCCAGATTCCAATCTTGCGATTGTGGTCGTGTTTTCTCCAGTTAGTTCCATTAATTACGTTGATGGATGTATTGATCTGTTTGTTTGATATATTTCATCTAGTTTGAAATCTTATGATGATCACCATATAGACTTTGGTTGACGGGCAACTTAAGCTCAACACTGGTTTTCTTCTCCACCTCACACCCATGATCTGTTTGGTAAAAGTTTTGAGAGAATTTTTGCATGTCAAGCTGCACCTTTATTGTCTCTGATTTTTATCAGTTATTGTGATAGCCCCTAAATTCTACCTTCAATTTTTTTCCCTGCTATTGTGACAGCCCATTTGATTTTCTGATTAGAATGCTATTACAAATGAAAAAAAATAATAAGACGTTAATGAAGAAGACGCTGGTGGCGCTCCGTTCATATGAGTCGACGCTGGTGGCACTCCATCCAAAGAGGTTTTCGCTGGTGGTTTTTAGTTCGATGAGGGCGCCGCCGCTAGTGCTACCGCAAACCCAGATCCGTAGAGAAGAAAGAGGAAGGAGATGACGATAGCAAGGAAAAATAGGTGGCTTCTGATAATAAGGATGTGAGGGAGGGAGGAGATGAGCGAGAGGAAGAGGTGTGGTGGTGGTGGAGGTACGGAGGAGGAAGGAAAGGAAGGGGAGGGAGAATAGTTTGGAAACAAAAGGGACCGAAGGAATTCCTTTGACAGGGAAGATGATGAGGTGGAGGGTAGGGAATGTTATTTAGGTTGCCACATAAGCAAGTAGGGGAGGAAGCAGAGAATGTTACTTCGGCCGCCACAAAAACAAATTTGGTCACACAGGAGGACGACCTTGCTTCATTATTAGACTTAAGAATCCCCATTGAGGCCACACAATCATCTAGGATAATATTGAAATTTCGTCAATACTTGATCCCTTTCTGAAACAAATAAATAATCTAGTCATTTTCTTGACTTAATTTTTATTAAGAGAGTATCAACATATGTAAATTATGAAAAAATTGATTAAAATGAAAATCATATTTTAGATTTAAGGTAGGGATATATTAAGGATGGGAGGGAGTAAACAATATCAAAAAACAAGAAGAAATTATACCATCCCTATTTCCCCCAAGTTATAAATAGTATTCTAAAAAGCATTTGCAGATTTAGTTCGAGTCCATGGCATATTGGTTTCTCTCCACCAAACCATCACCCTTGATCCGTTCAGAGTTCTTTTTTTTTTTTATGAAATACTTGTAATAGTGTTTTTTTTTTCCACCCAAATTAAACTAGTGGTCAATGAATTTCATTTTATCTTTTTCATTTTGTGGTTTTGTACAAATTTTCTTGATGCTGCTCTCATCTTCCCCTGTTTGCCTTCCATTCTCGATTGCTCATGTTTAGTTTTTTTATTTTAAATAAAATGGTTATTTTGATTACATTCTAATTATTCCATTAATTTCAATTTCATGTTTCTATTTAATTCCTGAATTTCAAAATGGAATCCCTGGATAAAAAATCTTCAACAAATTACCTTTATTGGAAATATGGATTTTGTGTGTTGTTCTGATTCACTCTTAGCGATTATATTGCAGTAATTATCATGGATTTGACCGTTGATTCCAAATTTAGACACACATTTAACTTTGTGGTGGGGCTTATGGAAAGACTCCGAAGCATTAAGAATAGAATTAAGGACAAGACTGATATTCCCATCTGGAAACAAAAACTTGTATTTAATGGAAATGAGTTGTCTGACAACTTATCTATGATGAATTTAAAGGAAATGTGTCGTCCGTTTGGTCATGAACATCCTAGGATTGAACTCATGGTGAAGGAGACCATTGAGATTACTGTCAAAATACCATTGACAGGGTAATGAAACTGTGTTGGATTTGAAAGAAACACTCCAAAAGATGGGAGTTGTGCCATTCACTCACCTAGTCTCCTTAACAACATCAGGAAAGAGTTTGTTTGGCACCAAAAGGTTGGGAGATTTGGATAATCTCAACCTTGAAGCTAGTTTCGCACCTATTCGAAAGCGGAAGATCCTGACATGAACAACAATGAACTAGTAAGCTTCAGTCGTAGGAGAATGGATCAAGAAGTTTCAACTGGGCAGCAGTTAGAAGCCGATTTCAGCTACCTAAAGGCAGACATAGAAGCCCGTTTCAAGCATACGCCAGAAAAAATGAAGTGGCATGCGATAGAGGGTATTACAACTCCAAATACCAATCAACCATATAATCTTTATGTGGAGGATCCTCTTCTGCACTTAGTGGCACGAGGTTGGGCCTACAACTTGGGGCAACCTCTCCACGGCACACAAGTGCAGAATGATGAAGTCATAGTGGTGGTTGAAGAGGTTAAAATTGCAGATGCTCTCATTCCAATACCAACTAGGGACATCACGACTGTGGATGAAGCCCAGAGGACTTGCATCTTGTGGCCGAAGAGACTAGTTAGGACCGATCACGATCATGAGGCATGTAAATTTAGGTTTTTTATTTCATTTTTTCATATTGGGGCATATTTGATTAACTCTTTATATTTAGCAGATTGACCTATCCAATCAAGTGGTCACACTGCCACAGGCACGATGCCAGCTTACTCCATCAGATTGGTTGACCAGAGCTGCAAATGATGAATCCTTAAAATCAACAAGGTTGCCAATGGATCCAGAGGTTGTGGGCTTGGATCCAACAGTTGTGGGCTTGGAGGCATCATCAGTCAGGATTGAGAGTAAGGATCTATCTCGTCTCGCTGTTTTGGATGAACTTACCAGTGCACACATCAACCTCTTTATGATGTAAGCTACTTTTTCCTTTTATATGTAAACATAATTAAAGAATGCAGCTCTTACAATTGACATGTTTGCATTTTTGTAGGTATATGCATCATTTGTTGGTTTCTACGGGCAAAAGGGATAAGTTTGGATTCTTTTGCCCGGTTCACACCCAATTGTATGGCAACACTAAAGAATTGAGACGAGCATATATATTGAATAGGGTCCGTCAAGGGATGAAGGAGTGTTACTTGGCACCATATTGCAATGGGTAAGAAAATGTTTGCATTTTGTAACAGTGTTGCTATCTATTTTCTTAATTTATTCCCTTCTTTTTCAGGAACCATTGGCAGCTGTTTCTTCTTTCTATGAAGAAGAATACGGTTGTTTTCTTATGCTCCCTTCACCTTGACGTGGAAGATAAATCATTGAAGGAGATAATTGACTTGTATGTGTACTTCTACAAACAATTAGTCTTTGTGATATAATTAAGTTATTAGCTTTGCAAACTCTTTTTTTAATTTCCCGACATTAACTTTGCAAATTTGATCATAGGGCTATGAGTACATATCAAATTGACGTTTTAAACAAGAGTCCGGATGATGTCGAGACCCCTACCTGGATCATTCCAAAGGGTCGGAAGCAACCAAGCAAAAGTAACCTATGCGGGTTTTATGTTTTAAGGCATATCTATAATATTGTCACCTCAGATATGATTGACTTTACTTCAGAAGTAAATTTATTTCTTAAAATTTTGCATTATTTTTATTCTTTTAGGATTAATATGCTAATGTTTTGATTGATTATGATCTTTCAGATGTTTGATCGTGAAGATCTGTTTTCTGTTGGGGAACTTGAGGAAATCATCTACCATTGGGTTAATTACTTTCGCGATCAACTTCTACGTGGTAGAGAGTAGGACTTGGTTAGTTATTATTAATTTTGCTTGATTTCATGTTGATGATTTGTACACCGTTCACATTGTTGGAACGATGATATAGTTATTTAATTAGATTTATAAGTAGATTCTATGACTCATCATGAAGACAAAAAAGATTGGAATATTTTTGAAATCAGATTTCAGGTTTTTTTTTTTTTTATATTTTATTGGAACCTTGGAATTGTATTTGCTAAAACCTCGTAATTACAATTGAAAAAAGTTGAATGGTTTGACTTGGATTTATAGTTTATGTTGTATATTGAATTGTTGAGAATAGTAAGCTGTAGCTAGAAAAATTATTTCTGAGC